>OZ024736.1:19872802-22272802 GCA_964016875.1 Fallopia convolvulus
TCTCTCTCAAACCGCGTGGTTTAATTTTTAGTTTCTATCGTTGTATAGATAATATATTAAACGAGTTGTTCGCGTACTTCTCTCACGAAGAAACCTAACGAGTGGATCGCGAGCTAAGCTCGAGCTCCATAAGCCTTTAAATTAAGCCTAGCTAAAACAAGATTTGGAACACGAACCTTCTTTAACCGTTCCGAACCTAAGTTGTAACACCCCGACTTTCGTCGGAGCGCCACTTGGCAGTAGACCTCTTTCAAGGACTACTTAGGTTGGTTTGACACAAATTCACTAGGTTCGTTGGCAACTCGGCACGACGAGAAAATGAAATAAAACATTCAAATCAATTTTATTAAACATAAACATTTAAATAAATCTCGAATTCACAAACAAAAAGTTAACAAGCATGCCATTCTGAAATCTCAAACCATTCAAAACCAGTTTTTTCCTACTAGTTATATACGAACAAAACATTCAATAAACAATTATAGAACATAGAAATCCAACTCCCAACAACCGGCCTAATGACACGTGTGCCATCATCCGCTTCACCACTTCATAGAGAAACCATCACCTTCCTTGGAAAGTACCTAAAACTGTAAAAATATTCCGCGAAGGGTCAGTTACAATTCTAGTTCAAGCTAGAAAGCGTGAGATGCATATAAAACGTTTGAAAAACCACAACATAAATCCTAGAAACCAAAATTCATACATAAATCAATGATTATCGATTCATATCAATTCAACACTTAACGTTAAATATTCACATCGACACCCATACACACAAACACACAGACACATACAAACAACACCGCAATTATAACCACATTAACAATATAACAGTATCACAATAGTATAATTAATACAAAGAACATCAATAATAGTAACAAGGATAACATTAATCTTCATAAAGATCTTCTCAACATATATAATCACAAAATACATTCCGTTAAACAAAACCCATTAACACGAGACCATTCAAACAAAAATCCATCAAATAAAATAGCAACCAACATCCTCCTCAAATCCAAATGGCACCCTCCGGCCTCTCATCTATGGCGCACGGTCAGGGCGTGTACCATATACACGTGCCCATTTCCCCTATTCACCTTTCTTTCCCCGACTAAACCTCTACTAGAGCGTTTGCCAAAACATTTTATTTTATTTTTAGAAGGGGGTCCCTTCCAGCCGCATGACCATGCCTGGGGGCCACTTCATCTCCAACTTTACCCGTGATCCATGGCCATACCGGAGGAACCCAGTGCACGCATAACGAAAAATGTTTTAAAACGATTTTTCATAATTCCAAATTTATATACAAACGCGTAATATGAAACCATTTCAAAATAAGGTTATACAATCAATTCACTCATTTAAAGCAAAACGGATCATAAGCTCCTGAGAAAACGAAAACAAATACGTAGCGAAAGGAAACAAATCACAATCACAATATCAATCACAATTACAATTTCGAATCAAACCCAATCATATTTGCAGACACAAACACAATTACCATTACGATTACAAGCACACTCATAGTTACATTCAGAATCAGAATCACAATCAAACTCACAACCACAATCAGAATCACAGTCACAATCACAAATTCAAACGCAATCACAATTTCAAACTCAATCACCAATTCAAACACAATCACATCCAAATTCAAAATCACAATTACAAACACAATCATAGTCACAATTACAATCGCAACCATGGTCACAATTTCAAAAACAAGTACAATCACAAATATCAAACAATTAGGATCACAATTACATTTACCAATACAAACACAGTCACAATTGGTTTCAAAGTTCACATAGATACATGTTAAAATATTTTAATTAAAATAATAAACAAAGGGACTACTTCCCAAAACCAATTCTATACACATGACACTCAATCTAACAAGAATTGAATTGAGCCGAGCAAATCGTAGAACGACTTACCTCGAACGAAGAAGGTCTGACGGTCACGGCCAACTAGGAATCCGAACAAGAGTGACTCCCTCAAGAACGATCGATTGACAGCGGAACGAACCGTGACCGGGATTGTCAGCCCGATTCTTGCTTGATCTGAAATCGACACTCACGATAACAGTAGAAGACGACACTCAGATTGCCGACAAGGAAGGAAAACGAACAGAGCCGAGGTTTGCACAACACGAGAACAACGCTCGCTCAACCGTGGTGACGACAAACGACGGTCTCCTAGGCGCAACCTTCGGTCTTCAGTTTGAACCGACGGTGATTAGGCGGGGCGAGATCCATCGCGGCTGGTGAGTCTCCAACTAGGAGAGGCTGAAACCCGCGATGATTGAAACCAGCGACGCTCGATCACCGACACAAGGACGGCGTCGAGCCTGAGACGAGAACGAGCACCCGAAACTGGCACCGAAGACAACCCAAGACAAGCGAGTTCAACGACGCGAGAGGATTGGTGAGACGAGGACGGAACGGTGGACTCTTGGCGAGCTTTCCGAGGGCAAATACTACCCCAGGCGAGGTTTCAGAGTAGACGGGGAGAATAGGAGGTAAAACGGTGAAGTAGAGAGGAAGGTGGAAGGGAGAAGCTTCACCAGCGGTGTTGAGTGCACCACGATCTCCTTCACTGCAATGGAGCGGCGTTCCAGAAATTAGGGTAGGAGAAGAGTAAGAAGGCAAGAACGGATCGGGCCTTTAGCCTTTCCCAAACAAATATAAATGGGCTTATGTGGCTTTCTTATTAGACCAAGCTTTTGGGCCAAGAAATTGGATTTAAAAAGATAATGGTTCTTAATACTAGGCCTTAACAAAGACGACTTTAAAACTGATCGGAAGGAAAAAGAGGTCGGAAAATAAAACGACACTTTTATCCGATTCTTAAGAATTCGGGGTATTATATAAGCAAATTTAAAGCTCGGATCGGCTCGATTACAAGCCTAGCATGGACGAAGTGCGCGATTTGGAACTGAATATTTTGTGAAGTCCAAATGCTAGTCGATTTACATTCACATACTCACCCCATGTTGATGTTCACTACTGAAACCCACCTACTTCTGGAAATTCACAATCTAATATGCAATTTTTGTGTTATTGAAACGGCTTACTTGTTGCCAACTCCTGGGTCATGCTGTTCAATCGAAAACCATGTCACAGTTGAGCAACAGCTTGAAATTTGTACAAAAAGAACATTGCTCAAAACAGCAAATAAAAGAAGGCAAAAAGAACTCTATTATGCTTTTGTTCCTAAATCCATCGTCGCAGTTGAGGTCTCTCACACTCTTCCTCAAGGATAGATTGATTACAAATTGGGGGTGATAGGAGTACGAGAAGTTGTGTCATTTGACTCGTTTGGAAGACAAGGGGCGGTTTTGTGCAAATTTTGTGATATAGCAGGTGGTTTGATGAAATTTCCGAAATTACTATCATATGTTGTGTGGAGCACTTCCACACAAGACAAATGCTAGTAAATTGTATTAATTTGATATTTAAAACAAAAACAGACCTGGGCCCTGTAATTTAAATGAATTGAAAGTGAATACACGTACTAACAAGACTATGGCCAAATGAGATAGTTGAAACATGAAACAACATAAAAATGTCACTATATTAGATCATCAATACATTGAACTTGAAGTAACGGAGTTACAGATAAACCACCCAAAAATGAAAAGAGTGAAAACTAGTAAAAACAGCATGCTAATGGTCAGTTTACTTGGCCAAAATCAAAGGATTTGTATCCTTCCATAGAAGATATCTTCTACACAATTTTTCCAGAGCAGCTACTGAATGCTGCAAAGTATTTAATTTTATATCTCTGAACATGCTCTGCAAAAATCAAATTTTTATTTGAAAATCAATAAGGGCGCCTGCGAAATCCAAAAGAGAGGAAGTTTCAAATATAAAGAACTAGTGCATGTACCTCATAGTTATCTCCATGTTTGTCAATCAATGCCTTTACATGCTTACGCTGCATGGCCGTCAATGGCTGCAGGGGAGCACTCTTTCCATCTCTCCTCTTCTTTCCAAGTGCCGTTTTGAGATCTACATATTTCATAACAAGATCAATAACAAAATATGGATATAATGTCATCAAGCAAGTAAGAAGAAAAATCACATCCATGTAAGCAAACAATTCTGAAAACTATCTCAAAAATTGCAAGAGTCATAATAACGCTAATATAAGTAGAAATGGTTTAAAGTAATATAAGTCAATAAATCGTGCTGTAGTAGAGGATCCTCTAAGGCAAATAAGTCAATAAACATCAGCATAGAAATGCTCATGATCCCACCATTTGATCCTCAAAGGCCTCATTTGGCATAATCTGTCTTGTTGACATGTATCATTCTTGATACACAGCCTTTGACAAAATCTATAACTAAATTGTGGATGAGGAATCAGATATTAAGCATAACAAATTATTAACTTTTCATACACCAGGGAATTTTTTGGACAGATAACTTTTTTCATTCACAACATTAAAGTCAAAGTTTTCACAGCTCCGCATAGCAGGAAGAAAAGGATTCATCATTCTTTAACTTTTTCATAAAAAATGTGCCACAAAACATGAACATATTTTGACATAATTCACAGACTTTTCAATTACCACATCAACTAGGAAGAAATTAGCCAAGCAGAGAACAGAATAGCACACTTCAATAGTGTCAAGCAAATCAATCAAAACCATCCCAGCACATTTCCAACATATCCCTTCTCTGGTCAAAATAACATTAGCCAACATATCAAAGTTAGCATTTTACAAGTTCCCAGTTGGTGTATGGAACACAAAGCATGGAATGCTAGTACAAGATGGTGGATGGGGGCAGGCCTACAAAAGAACAGCCTCTCAGACACATTGATTCTTTTTTTTGTTGGTCATAAATCCCCTTAACTATTGGACAGCAACAGTATTAACTAATTCTAGCTAAACAATAATTTATACGCCCAAACATTGCCAAATTCATGACGCTATTACAATCAGTTCATCACTCTTTTGCAAAAACAGCCGCTAAACACTCTATCACAAATCCATCTAAGACCACATTTTGTAACAGGAATGGGAGAAAAGCAGCAGATTTGACAAACCGCAAATCCACCTCAAACTTCACAAACACACACACACAACTTCTAAAAATAAATGAAAGGGAAGGAAAGGAAAACACAAGGCTGCGAGAGAGTGTACTTACCGTCTTCTTCAACATCGCTGCCGGAATCAATGGGGTCGAACTCGTCAACCAAATTGTCGGCGGGGTCAGCGGGTCGGGGAGGGGGAACTTGGAGGGAGTCGCTCTCAACGATATGGGCCGTCCGAGATCGGACGCTCAGCAAATTAGGGTTAGACACGACCCCGAAGGACTTGTAATTGGCGATGACGCTGCCTTTATCATCCCACTTGGCGCCCAGCGGATCGATCAAAGCACGGAGCTTCGGGGGAAGATTGAAGCATGGCTTGATCACTCGTGGATTCTTCTTCAAAAGCCCCACCTTCACCTTCGCTCTCGAGTTCTTGTACTTCCTCCTCGACCTCCCCATTTCTCCGTTGTACGATTAAGCGCAGGCGAGAGAGTTTTCGTGACGAACTAACTTGAGATTGATTGCGCTTCACAATTTAGGGTTTAGGGTTTTTGTCAGGGGAACCCAGACCCGATGGGCCCATTACACCCAAAATGCACAACTGATGGATGGGCTTTTTAGCCCAAAGTTTAATTTAACGGCCCAGACCTATTTAGCTTGCCTCTTGGCAGTGCTCTCGCAGGTTCCGGGCTATATAATGAAAGAAGGGCATCTGTAAGTGCCCAGACCCTGTCGCTTTGCGAAGTGTGATATTTTTCCCTCCGCTAATTTTTAGGGTTTTTCAGTTCTCTCTCAATCGCCATGAGGTACATGATACATCTCTCTTACTAATATGATTCGTGTTTCCTTCATTTCGATTTGTTCTTGGATTTTGCAGTTGTGTTTGCTGGAGGAGATTGGCTGTGTTAGCGGTTTAGGGTTTATCGTATTCAGTTCGATTTATTTTCTAGATTTGGCTGTAATCGTTGTCGATTGCATTTTTAATGCAATTTAAAGCTGTTATATTGATTTTCGTATAAGTTCCCTTTTAGAATTCGTGTCATCGAGAGAAGCGGTGCATTAGGAACGCCTTGATAGACTCTTTAAGATATAAAGCTTTTTCCGATGTAGTTTCTCTAATACAGTTGATTGTGTGAAAATTCCTTAGTTCTTTCTTTTCTTCCACATCTTTCTGCTCATCCCCTTTGTTATTTTTAGCTCTATGTTTCGAATTTTTTTTTTTTTTTTTATTTCATTACTCATTTAGCAGTGATGCTAAAAATTCCATGTCAGGTGAATAGATAGGTAGTGTAGTTTTTACATCTCTGCAGTGAGCTTCTCCCTTTCAATAAAATATATCCCCTTGCTTCTGATTTTAGCTGTGATTAATTTTTGGTTTGTTCACCTTTGGGCATATTAGAATTACCTGCGAAGTGTGTAATGTACAGATTTTAAATCCGTATGTCATGATCTGGGGCTATAGTTATCTATTCAAATTTTTTCACAATTGAGATTTTTGTCGGTTTTATGCCAGTCATTATTAGCTTTTCTCTTTCAAGAATTGGTCCTGACTTCTGTATTATATACCTGAAATGCCTGTAGTCGTCATCCTGAAGTGAAGTGGGCACAAAGAGAAGACAAACTTTATCTCACAGTTCAGTTACCTGATGCAAAGGACGCAAAGGTAAATTTGGATCCTGAAGGAACTTTTACTTTTACTGCCAGCGGTGGGGCAGAAGGCAACGGCTATGAATTGAAGCTGGATCTTTTTGACAAGGTTAATGTGGAGGTGAGTTGTTTTCCCTTGATTATAATAGTAGTTGATTTTCTATTTTTATATTTCTTGGTCCTTACAACAGGAAGTAACTATGAATTTGAACAATGGCAATGGAGCATTAATGTGGGGCACATAAATTCTTTATTGAATCTTGTCTTTCTATTTTCATCAGAAGATTAATGGATGCTATGCTTGATAGTATACTACTGTTGTTGATAGCCAGGATACATTCATTTATTCTTTCAAAACTTGCATTGTATGTCAATTTTAATGCTTTTGTCTGTCCATTTTCGTAGTAAAAGGTGCATTCTAAATGCCAACAACATGAAGTAAAGTTGGCATAATTTTGACATTGCGCCTTGTTTTTTATTCTAATATCAAAAGTTGTCTGCATCATCAGTTTAAATTAAGATGGCATATCTTCGAAGTTGTGTCTTTTCATTTCTCTCACAAAAATTGTATGCGTTTTTTTCACCTATACTTTGTTGGATAAAATGTATTGCATGCTTTTCTGTGAAGCCCTGTATATTCTTTTTCACTATGATTATATAGATTCTTAGCTTCCCAATCTACCTCCATGATATCTCATTTTGTTTTAGATTTAGGAGTGGTTTGAATAAGATCTTTAAATAAGATCAGGGTACACTGCATTTGTTTTTTTCTTGTTTGGATTTGATGTACTCAAATCTGTCGTCTTCTATTATGTTTTAAATTTATATTTTTTTGTTCTCCCTATTGTTGGACATAAATATGATCGTTTTTTTCAGGAAAGCAAAATTAACTATGGGCCAAGAAACATCTTCTGCATTGTGGAGAAAGCAGGGAAAACATGGTGGAAGAAGCTCTTGCGTGGAGATGACAAGCCTCCCCATTATGTGAAAGTTGATTGGGACAAATGGGCTGATGAAGATGATGAAGATACTGGTATTTTACACTTACCCATTTCATCACTGCCTTTTATTATTAGAATTGTATGTTCGAGTGACAAAATTTTCGCTCTTTAGGCCCTGCGGACATGGATATGGGTGGCATGGATTTCTCGGTATGTACTATGAAAAGTTCAGCTTTCTTACTTTCTTAACCATCTATGAAAAAAATCCCTATTTATGGTTTTTCCTTTCTGGTTTCAGAAATTTGCTAACATGGGAGGTATGGGAGGCATGGGAGGCATGGGAATGCCAGGAATGGGAGACATGGGAATGGGAATGCCGGGCATGGGAGACATGGGAATGGGAATGCCGGGAATGGGAATGTCGGGCATGGGTGGTCCTGAGGAATTTGAAGACAGTGATGATGAAGGTATGTAAACTAGGAATGTCTTCTTTCATTGTAGAACCTTGCATTTGTGTAAATGGGCCTGTTCATGGTTTTTTTTTACTGATTAGTTCCATTCAACAACTTGTTTTTGCCCTCTCAAATTTGAAACATGCAAACATTCCTAAATTATACTGTATTATTTTGTCATCCCAAGGTTCTACACCAAAGAACATTTCATCCCAACCTTCCATCCATTAGCTTTATATTCGTCGTCAATATTCCTTCTTGTATAAGAGTTCATCAATTGCAACATGTCACTTGCTGGTGTCCTGTTTTATTATATTTATAATTTCATTTTTACGTAGATGATGAAGCTACAAAGCCTGAAGGACAAGAAACAGGTGATGCAGGAGCATCAAAGTCTGAAGGAGCAACAACGTCTTCAAAGACTGAAGCTTAGTTTAAGCGGTAATTGGTGTTCTGAGGGGGTTGGTATCCCAAGTCATACTGTGCGTTAGTTATGCATGTGATCAGTGTTTCCTGGTCTTTCAAACAGGACTAGGAACTTTTTCCAAGTATGATGCTTTGGTTCTGACCTTTTCATTTCAAGAGGAACTACTACTTGTCAATGTTTTTAGGCTGAAGGCGTTGCTTTTGTTGTTGACTTATCTAGCATTATGAGGTGTTGTATGGATATTTGATTGATGGTTGATGTGTTTTTTTTTTACCCTATTGACACTATGCTTATGAATGTTTTGAGAATGCTATTAATTTCAACTCAGTTGTTTGATGGATCCCACCAGCAATGTCTGGTAATACCGAGTTTGTTCTGTAGCGCGCTCGCTCTCTATTCTGCCTATCAACGAGCTCATTCCATAAAGCTATTGGGAGAGCGTGCTTTATTTAGTGATAATTCATGATTCAAGTTGAGCTTAATACCATTTTCTTAATTTCAATTTGTTGAAGTTGGTAAAAAAGAACCTACTTTCCATCAAAATGCTTCATAGGATAGCGAGTAGAAAAAATTCTTGTAGTGAGATTTTTCAAGGATATTAATATTAATATTGATTTTAAATTCTTGTAGTGAGATTTTTCAAGGATATTTTGTTATCATCATTAATTAAATTTGGTGGAATATTCACTTCAAAAGTTAAAATACATACTTCACCAAATAACTCCCAAAGCCTCCACCGCCTTCCGACTGATCTATCCTTCATCTTCACTACATCCCAACCCAATTGACCTATTGTCCTTTCAATCAATTATTTCTCACTATTGTATTTGTACATTGGAATGCATATCGATCTCTTACTACTACTCTCCATTATTCTCCTAGTCAATCTAATAATAGATCCTTTTCATTGTCCTTTCGATCGAATTTGGTTTATTATTTCTCCGGAGGAAAATGGCAATGGAATTGGTTTATAACATTGTCCTTGGTTGAATTCTGTTGCAAACTTGCAGGTATGCATATTTTCCCTCTTGGTTTTTTTTGCTCCGCCTTTTGTTAGTCGATAAAGAACTTCAGTTGATGGCTTTAAATTGATCAAGAGTTTTCCTTCTCATCCCTCTCGTAGAGTCATAATGGAAGTAATCTGCCTTTCTCGCTATCTGATTATTCAAACTTTACAAGTAGAGTTTGAATAATCTTGAATGTCAAATGAAAAATCAACAGTTGAAATCACCAATTTGTTATAGGATTTTAAAACTTCACTCATAAAGTTTTAATAAACTCAGTGAGAACAAGAACAATACAGTATTATTATGAGAATTTTTTCTACGCTATCCTATGAACCATTTTGATGGAAACTAGGTGCTTTTTGACCAACTTCAACCAATTAAAATTAGGAAAATGTTATTTAATATGTATTGGAAATTAAGGGGAAAGGTTTGATTCATGAATTATCACTAAATAAAGCAAGCTCTCCCAATAGCTTTATATGTAGGTAGAGGCTAGGACACAGGGACGGACCTAGGGGCGGGCTGGGGTACGCTCCAGCCCGCCCTAAAAAAATAAAAATAAATAAAAATAGGGTAAATTTAATAAATAATAAGATAAAATTAGTGTTAAATTAAGGTAATTTAGCCCACCCAAATTAATTTAGTGACAATTAGCCCACCCAAATATTAAATCCTGTGTCCGTCCCTGCTAGGACAGGGAACTTAGCTCGTGCTTGAGATGCCATCGAACCACCCACACTGAACCATGACACTTGAGCCGTTTGACCTATCCATGGTCAAGCATGGCTCTTGTGCATAGTGCCATCTTATAGTGGGTCGGTTCCTTGTGTGACTCAAGGCATTAGCCTGCTTGATGTCTTGTTGGGCCTGTATGTGAACTTAGGCCTCCTCGCTTCTGATCCAATCTAATGAGCTCATTAATCCAAATGCAACGTTTGAGTTAATGAGACGCCTTTGGAAGCAAACGACGTCGTCTTGGCTTTAGGGTTCCTTTATTTATAAGCTTAAGGAAGAAACCCTAGAGCCTTGTCTTGCTCACTTCTCCGCGACGCTCTGGTTTGATAGGGTTAGATGCTCTCGAGCTCGAGCTCAGCGATCCCACTATGCTTCCCGGAGAGACGGTGAGAGTGTGAGACCATAGGAGAAAGAAACGTGAAAGAGAGATATAGAGAGATGAGGGAGAACGGGGCCTTTGTGGCTTGAGCTTTTGTGAGCTCACTTGTTCCACTCTCTGTTCTTGTTGCTTTGTGCTTGCCTCTTTGTTGAAAGGGTTTCCTGACAACAAATTAATTTATAATCAACACCTCGCTGAGTACAAGGGAGTCAGGTTCATTCACGAGAGAAAGTCAGTATCAAGTTTTGTTCTTACTTAGGGTGCAAGTAAGAGAGAAAGTTTAGGTTTTTATCAATAAAGGGAGAAAATCTAAGGTTTAGGTGTCCCCACAACAACAATCATGCATACAAACATTTAATGAAACATAAAGATCATGGCTTTATCACATAAAGTCGTTAACTTTCGTCAACTAAGCAAGTAAATCAACCAACTTTCGTCCAATCAATAGACTTACTATCTATTTCTTCTACTTCAACTAAAATTGATCCACTTTCGTTTCAAAACCCTAAGTTGACTATTCTGATTCAAGGTTTCTGTTTTCGCTTCAACTATGAATGAGAAATTTCCTATCAACTTTGTTTCAAGGATTAAGAGCAAGCGAATAGAATCATGTAATAAAGACAATCAAATCATGATCACAAACAAGCATGCACAACCATTGTTGGGTTTACCCCAACCTTAGAGAGAGACACTACTCACACTTCATGAATGAAACAAACAATTGCATTAATAAAGAAAGGAAAAGCTTACAAACTGAATTCAAAACGAAACTTGTCTTCCAAGCAACACCAATTCCCGTCCCCTCTTCTCTCCTCACACCTCCTCTCTCTCTCTCTCTCTCTCTCTCTCTCTCTCTCTCTCTCTCTCTCTCTACTCTCTACTCTCTACTCTATCCAACTTGCAGGATAAGAAAACTAAGACTAGACAAAGGTTTATATAGAGAAAACTAATCTATCTGAAGCTATCTATAAGGAAATAAATCTCTAAAAGATATATCTCCTAAAACTATCTAAAGACATAAAAGATATAGGATAAAAGATCATTAAATGCGCCGACTCTGTCTTCGCTACCGACCTTGAATGCCTCGGTATCGAACCCTACAAGGTCGGTACCATGCTTCTGATTTTTCTCTTTTGCTGAGAGCCTCATTACTGACCCATGTACCTCGTTATCGACCCTGACAGGGTCGTTATCGACCCCCTTCATCATTGAAAATAGGCTTGTAACTGAGAGTAAAACTTCGGTATAGGGTTCCTTACACCTCGGTTTGACTCGATTCTTTTTCCTTAGGCTCGGTATCAAGTTTCTCTACTTCTTTCTTAGCTAGAACTTGCTCCTTTCCTCAAAATTGCTCCAAACAGCTCCAAAAACCTACAAAAACACCATCAAAGCTTATGTAGACTCCATATCTTAAGAAAATATGAAAACCTACACAAACGACTCAAAACAAAACACAAAACTAAAAGAAAAGACTCAAAGACAATAAAAACACACCCTTAAAACACAACTAAAAAGGCGGATATCACTCTTGTTCTTTCTATTGTTTCTGGCCTTTGCCACTTGTGTGTGTGCTTGCTTGAAATTGTGTATGTGTTTGTGGCCTTTGGTGCCTAGTGGATTGGGTGAGATTCCCCTATTGAGGCTCCACAAAGTAGGATTTACATCTGAACTACATCAACAAACCTTTGTGTCTCTCTCTTGCGTTTACTTTCAAAGTATTCAAACTCTTTTCGACAATCGAAGTGAACTCGAGTAGATCTAGGTCTCAACAATTGGTATCAAAGCCTTTGGTGCTTTGGATATGTGCTTCCGCTATGTTTGAGGTTTGAATCGCCAGGTTTAAGCTTGTTCTCCTCTTCTCTGGAAACCTATGCGATTGACTTTGTGTATCTTGCCAGATCCATGAGTGTGTGAGGTTGAAAAGTAATTTCCCTTGCTTTAGATCTCTTCTTCCGCCTAGACCTTATCTTCTCGTTTTTGCTCTTGTTCAAAACCTTCAAACCGTTGACCTACTTTTGAAAAATGCTATAGTATAGCAATTGGGTTTAGGGATTTGACCCTTGAACTTGAGGTGAACCAAAGATTCCAGGTAAAGGCTAGACCGGTGCAACCCTTTCTCGGTTCATACACTCAAGCCCTTGCAAAAGGGTTTCTATTGAACCTCTAATCCAGGATCTAACTTCTCGGGTTATGGATTTGTGAGCTTCATTTCTCCTTTAGGGTTTCCATCTTAGTCTCTTTACTTGACTTGTTAACCAGGGCACTTGAGGCTATTGGGAGATACTGGGTAACGGTTCATCCGATACAACCCTTTCTCGGATAGTACAATTAAACTCTTGCAAAAGAGAGAGAGAGTGTGTGTGTGTGTGTGTATATCTTGCATCTTGTGATCATTTGCAGGGTGTGAAACCTCTTGTATTTACTTCATTCTTGTATTTTTGTTAATCTCTAACCTTGTTTTTGAGATGACAAATTCTACCGGGATTAAGTTGTTTGATGGCACATCTGACTTTGCCATGTGCCAAGTCAAGATGAAGGATGTGCTTATCAAGGAAAAATGTTGGAGGGTTATAAAGGGAACTTCCCTGATGGAACAAAAGTTGAGGAGAAAATTGAGATGAATGAAGCTGCACACACTCTGAGTCTAAGATCATGGTGAGGTTAATTGTTGGAAGGGTTTCTTGACAACAAATAAATTTATAATCAAGACCCCACTGTGTATAGCGAAGTCATGTTCGTCCATGGGAGAGAGTCATGTATCAAGTTTCGTTACTTATCACACAAGTAAGAGAGAAAGCATGGATTTTTATATCAATAAAGAGAAAATCTAAGGTAAAGGTATCCCCACAACAACAATTATACATGCCAAATGCTAATGAAACATAAAGATCATGCTTTTTATTACATAAAGGTGTCAACTTTCGTCAACCTAAGCAAGTAAATCAACTAACTTTCGTTCAATCAATAAACTTACTATCTAATCTCTTCTACTTCAACTAGGATCCGCTTTCGCTTCAAAACCCGAAATTGACTATTCTGATTCAAGGTTTCCGCTTTCGCTTCAACTATGAATGAGAAATTTCCTTCAACTTTTGTTTCAAGGATTAAGAACAGGAGAATAGATTCATGCAATAAAAACAATCAAATAATGATCAAAACCAAGCATGCATAGCCATTGTTGGGTTTAACCTCAACTTTAGAGAGGAAGACTACTCACTATTCATAATTGAAAACATCTAAATTAAATTAAAGAGAAAGCTTACAACTTTGAATCCAAAACAAAACTTGTATTCCAAGTATCTCCAAAAATCGCCCCTTCTCACGCCTCTCTCTTCTCTCCTCCTCTCAATCGTGTGTGTGTGTGTGTGTGTTCTAAAACAAGAGCTAGAGAAGGGTATTTATAGAGAAACTAAACTATCTTAAATCTATCTATAAGGAAATATATCTTCTAAAAAGATATATCCCTTAAAACTATCTAATAACATAAAAGGAAATAGGATAAAAGTTCATTAAAACGCGTCGACCGGTCTTCGCTATGATCCAGAGTACCTCGGTATCGAGCTGTGCACCTCGGTACCGACTCAGTTCAGCACTGAAAATAGCCTAGAGTCTAATCTTCCGTAGCGGGTTTGTTACAACTCCGTTTGACTCGATTCTTTTTCCTATGTCTTTGTAACGAGTTTCTCTACTTCTTTCCAAGCTCAAACTTGATCTTCAATGACTTTATGGACTTCATTCCTTGAGCTTTTCCTAGTGTGTTTGGTACGGGGGAGATGGAAGGATTTTTATGGAGGGGATGGGAAGGAAAGCACCTACTTTGTTTAGATGGTTAAAATACAAGGGAAATAGAAGGAAAGTAGGGTAAATAGAAAGAAAATAAGAGGGTAAAGGGAGAGAAAATAGATTCCACCAAATTGGTGGAATTTGGAAGGAAAGTGTGACTGAAGGTTTTTTTGATAAAAAAAAAACAAAAAAATACAAATAAGTTTACACGTGATTAAACACAATTTTCCTCTCATTTTCTTCCAACCAAACAAGATTTTTAATTTTTCTTCCATCTTATTTTCTTTTTAACCAAACAACGTAAATTTAAAATTTCTCTTATAATTTTCTCTCCCTTCCCTTAATCCTCTCACCCTCATATCCCTCCCCTCTATTTCCCTTTTACCAAACATAGTGTAAGTGTTTCTCATGGGTTTTGCTCTTTTTCTCAAAAATGCTCTAAACAGCTTCTAAAAACCTACAAAACACCACCAAAGCTTTTGTAGACTCCATATCTTAAGAAGATACGAAAACCCACACCAACGACTCAAAACAAAACACAAAACGAAAGAAAAAGACTCGAACAAACAAAAACACACCCTAAAAACATGACTAAAAAGGCGGACATCAAAATACCCCATACTTATACTTGCTTGTCCTCAAGCAATCAACAAGACAAGAATCTAAACCTTCAACACATATATCAAGTCAATGCCCTTATCAAAAAGCAACATCAAAGCTCAAGTAGAAATAGATAGACAAGTGAATCTAACGTCATCACACATATATAAGCAACCTCAAGCAAAAGCAATTAAGAATCCAACCTCACAAGGGTAATGTGTTTCTCTCAACTCTCAAGTGTTTGGGCTTTGAATAACAACTCTCAACTCAATCCAATATACAAAAATCAAAATAGTCATTGTTACTTATATCACCAAACTCTCCACCAGAGATGTCAAAACACATAAAAATCATCAAGAGAACATAGGCTCAATGAAAAACTTCATAGAAGCTTCCATTCGGCCGAGTTATAATGGAGCTTTGTAATGAAAAATATGCGTGGAAAACTTTTGTCTATGTGGTGCTAATAATATCTGGGAATCAAGACTCCTAAACTCTCACACATTTCCAAAACTTCATAAAAGAAAAACATACCAAACTCTCTCAAATATTAAGCACACTTATTTCCCTTTAACCCCCTTTAAAATCCCAACTAATCTTGTTCAAAAACACAAGGAAGTTTGGCTCATGCACACTTTCACTATTCATCTTCTTTTTTGTCTTTCTTCCTTTCTAATCTTCATTTTTTCTGCTGGGAAGTTCAATACCGACCCCTTCTAGGTCGGTAACATTCTACATTTTTTTTCTGTTTTCCCTTATTTCATTCCACTTCTTTTGTAAGTGCATTAAGAGAACCAAAACTCCTTTTGCATAGCAAATTGCAAGATCTATAATTACCCAACCCAATATTACCCCACACTTGAACCGATACATCTCTTATCAACAAAACCATCACAATAACCAACACTAAGTCCTAATCCCCATATAGGGTCAAGCTTCATTCGGCTAGGGAATAATTTTGTGGAGCTAAAAATAAAAGGAAGGCTCAAATTGGCTTCAAAAAGAGGATAATGTAAAGGTAGGTTGGATAAAAAAATGGGTTAAAACAAATAAGTTCCCCATCATATGGTTTCACATGCAATGAACTAATATCTCATACAGGTCTCAAGAAATAGATAACCATATCAATGACAAGAGATAATATGCATACGGAGAGTAAATCACACAAGAAAAAAATTTAGAGATTTTTAATGTTCTCTCTATAAGGCTAAAAATAACTCACTAGGTAGCAATTTTTGTTGGATTTAAGTCATTTCTATCTAAGATCATATGTGCTGAATTTCATCACAAGCTAAATATCCACATAAAAACAACTTTTCAACATGATTCAGGCAAAGCTATCCAAACATGTTATGGAATTACATGATCAAGCAAGTTAAAGCATATCATAGGAAATCTAAGTGGAATATTATCAATCATAAAAACACAAACAAAGACACAAAAACTGAGACAAAAACTGAGTTTCCTTTTCCCATACCCCATACTTAAACCAAATAGTGTCCTCCCAGTTTAAAACAAAGACATAAAAAGGATAAGAAAAGGGAACTCACAAAACAAAACTGAAGCTGCTTGAAACCATTGATAACTGAAGAGTTGAATTTTCTTGGTTTTGTAGAGGTCAGTACCGACCTAGAGGGGTCGTTACCGAGCTAATTTGCTTGTACACCGATTCTTCTGTGTTGCACTTCTTCCACAATTTTGTACCTGAGTCACTTTAGAAAAACACTTCTATCCCTACTACACTAATCTAACCTAAAAACAAGTCAAAAGAAAGCTAGCAAAATGATATAAGAAAGCAAAAACTAAAAGCGAAAACAAAAAGTGGGTTGCCTCCCGTAAGCGCTATTTTTAATGTCGTTAGCCCGACGAACTTACCTTGCCTCTAATCAGCGAGGCTTCCATCCAGCTATGTCGAGATCATAAGAAACCCCATACTTAGATAGAAAAGCATCAAAGTTTCTATCCAAGATATTTGGCCCTCTATCATCAATAAGAATGCTTGGTAATCCTACAACAGGGTTAATATAATCCGAAAACCAAGGAGGTTTCGACTCCTTCACAGTACTAACAGTAGGATCTAGTATATGACAAGGATGAGAAAAAGGATCATGACCAGAATTGATTGAATCAGAACAAGAAAACTCACCTGGGCCACTCAGAAAGGGGCTCGTTACCGAGGGTATGTAGGTCGTTACCGACCTATCTAAGTCAAGAAGTGCCTCGGTACCGTGCCTGAATCCATCTCCAGCATCGTACTCCTTCAGGAAGGGGATGTTACCGACCCATGGTGAGTCGGTAGGCTCCTCGGTGCTGGTCATTTCCTTGCACTTCATCGTTTCTGTACTCAGAGAAGGATCGTTACCGACCCATGGTGGGACGGTATGCTCTTCAGTACTACAACTAGCCACTTCGGTTATGGCCGAATTGAAATGAAATTTGACCTTCTCTTCTCCAATATCAAACGTGAGAAGTCCTTTTCCAACATCAACCTGTGCCCCTGCGGTAGCTAAGAATGGTCTTTTGAGTATGATTGGTTTCTCAATCTTTGGGAGAACTATGGCCGATTCCGACACCCTCAGTTTTAGGTGCATTTATTGCTTAGGTGTTTCTTGAAATAGCATCCAACTGCTCTCTTAGACGGGCATTGTCAGCGGCTATGGTTTCTCTTTCTCTCTGGATCTCTTCTATTTGACTGCGGAGGTTAGCCATCTGTTGGGCCATCTCTTCAGGTGTTGCCATTGCTTTGCGTTCTCTTAATCTAAGGTGGAAGGTTGCTCGGGTTCAGAGTCTATTATAGGATTAGAGACAACTCAGCGTCCTTCAGATAGCATACACTGTAAGCAAAAACAAAAACAAAAACGAAATCTAAAGCAAAACGGGTTCTCAGAGAGGATCAGTACCGAGGCCCAAAAGGTTGGTATCGAGCCTGCAGTAATCCCGTAAAATAAAAATTGAAAAATAAAGAAACAACAACTTGTCAACAGGGTCGGTACCGACCGGGATAAGGTCGGTAACGACTCGACAGTTGCCTAAAAAATAAACAGGAAAAGCACAGAAACTGGGTTGCTCAGCACCGACCCTAGGGGGTTCATTACCGACTCGTCTGAGTCCCGAAAAACGCTCAAAGAACAAAACTTGGCACTATTGAAATCTCCCCGGTCATGGCGCCAATTTGTTGGAAGGGTTTCTTGACAACAAATAAATTTATAATCAAGACCCCGTTGTGTATAACGAAGTCATGTTCGTCCACGGGAGAAAGTCATGTATCAAGTTTTGTTACCTATTGAAAAGCCTCGAGATATAGTTTCCTTCGCAATAAAAGTTTCGGGACGAAACTTTCTTAAGGGGGTATTATGTAATACGCGAGTTTCTAGTATCCGTCATCCTATTCCCGTTTTAAACCTCCCAATCCCACCTCCTTATTCTTTCTAAGTTTTGGCCCAAGGCCCATCTCCTTATCTCACTTTAACTAAGGCCAAAAGCCCATGAAGCCAAAAGCCCATGAACTAGGGCCCAAAAGTGGAACCAATTGGATAAAGATATAATGCCCTATCTAATCGAGATATGAAGTCGGTTTGTTAAACCAAAAATCACGCCTAATTCCCTCTATTTAATTTAACTAATCCCCAAACTTCATTCATGTAATCTTCTTTCCCGATCTCTTAAGCCCGCCCGAGCCGGAGGAATCCTGTAGTCGCCACCGTCGATCATCCGATCTCAGGTAACGCCACTTGGTCGACCTCGGCAAGGGGTCACCGGTTATTCACTCCTTTCCGATCCTTCTCAGCCTCTCATCAACTCTTTTTTCTATATTTAATTCCGTAGGGTTCGGTTGAGAAAGAGAAGCTAGACGAGCCTTGCGTCGCCGACTGTGTTTGTTTTCCGGTGAGTTTAATCCCTCCGTTAATTATACTTCCCTGTTTTCGGTTTAGTGTGGGCCTTGTTCGTGGCGTCGGGGTCGTTAGGTGATTTCGCCGTTGTCAATGGGTGGTTGAAGGGGTGGCCGCTACTTCCCGATCGTGAGTCGTTCTGGTTCATGGGTGCGTTCAATCGGAATTATTTTTCTTTTCTTTTCATTGAAGTCGGAAAGTGTGGTGAGGTCGGGGACGTCGGAAAGGGCAAGGAGGGTGAGAGGGGACCTCCAATCAGGGTCGTGAAGGAACAACAGGGAGGGCTTTGAATGACCGGCGAGGCATTTCGGGCGAAGGAAAGGGAATCGTTGTAGACCGCCGACGAAGTTCAACAGGAAAAGGTTGGGGAAGATGAGTTCGGACCCCACCTAGGATAGTCAAAGTCTTTGATTGAATTTTAGGAGAGTGGGGTCTCGGTTTTGATTTTAAGATGGGCCGTTAGGTTGGACAGCTGGGTTACCCATGAAAGTGGATGGTCTTTTGCCCAAAAGAATGTGGTTCATGAATTGAATATTCTAAGCTATGCGTGGGCTGGTGTTATTTAGCTAGTATATTAATTGGTAGTAATATGTAAAATCTAGAATTAAATATTAATTAATAGTTTAGGTTAGGATTGATATTAGTTTGCAAGAATTACTGGGGATATATTAAATGGCGGGGGATAAAAGAACTAGTCAACTATGGGTTAGTAGTATGGCTCGGAACGGGTTTAATATAACATCACACGTTAATTTTCCTATTAGGTAATCGTTTTCATTTGCGTTCTTAATTCCGTCTTCTTCAAAGGATCCCTAGTTTCGAGGTAAGTCGTTTTCGACTTGCTCGGCTCTTCTCTGTCTTGTTAGATTGCATATCGTTATTGTAGGAAGGGTTTTGGGAACTAGTCCCGAATACCTTTTTATATTGTTTTGAACTTCTTGAATTGTTGTGTGCGTAAAATGGTTTTGAATGTATTTTATCGGAAAGATATTTTTGGAACGTTTTCTCTGTGTTGGTACCGTTTCCGACACGGCCCATCGTAGCTGGCGTTGAGGAAGAGTTGGCTATGTATGACCCGTGTGATCGGGAAACCGTGCCCCTTCAAAAAGAAAATTATTATCTATGAGTTTTGGCAAGTGCTCCAGTGGAGGCTTAGCCGGGGTTAGAAGGGAGATTGTGAAGTGGAGTGAGAGGGCCTGCCTCTGCACTCGGCGTGGCGATGAGCGCCTTGGTGGTCGGATTGCGAGATGGAGGAATTGCATTGTTGTGAGGTTGTATTTGTGAATGTGTATGTGGCTATGTGTGACTAATTATAACTAATTTAGGTATTGGCCTTGAGAGTTATGGTTGCGATTGTGGAATTGGATGCTGACTTTAGAAATGCTTTTAAAACGTCTTACGATTTCCGTGTTCTTTCTAACTTGATAGATTAGTAGCTGACCCTTCGGGGAATATTTTTCAGTTCCAGGTATGAACCAGGGAACCGTGAAGGAACCAAGGCCAGATGGCGGGGCGGAGCGGTGAAGAGCGCGTGTCATAGTAGGGTCGGGTTTACGTTAGTTTATTTATGACTTTTTCGGATGTTGGTTTTAAATTATGTTGGAGTTAGTATTATTACTTGTTTTCTGTTTTTCTCGAATAATTTTATTGTTAGTAGTGATTCGTCGGGTTTGGGATATTTATATTTTTCGGGAACGCATGCATGACTATGTTTTCTATGTTTTACTAAATAAAAGGTTGGATGTTTTATTAAGTTTTCTCGTCGTGCCCGCGTTGCAAGATCCTAAAGTGTAGTTGTTAACCTACTTAAATAGTACCTAGTAAGGTCTATTTTTAAGTAGCGCCCTTCTATAGACGGGTGTTACACCTATCATGCAAGTAAGAGAGAAAGTATGGATTTTTATATCAATAAAGAGAAACTCTAAGGTAAAGGTATCCCCACAACAACAATTATGCATGCCAAACGCTAATGAAACATACAGATCATGCTTTTATCACAGAAAGGTGTTAACTTTCGTCAACCTAAGCAAGTAAATCAACTAACTTTCGTTCAATAAATAAACTTACTATCTAATCTCTTCTACTTCAACTAGGATAGATCCGCTTTCGCTTCAAAACCCTAAATTGACTATTCCGATTCAAGGTTTCCGCTTTCGCTTCAACTATGAATGAGAAATTCCCTTCAACTTTCGTTTGAAGGATTAAGAACAAGAGAATACATTCATGCAATAAAAACAATCAAATCATGATAAAAAACAAGCATGCATAACCATTGTTGGGTTTAACCCCAACCTTAGAGAGGAAAACTAATCACTATTCATAATTGAAAACATCTAAATTAAATTAACGAGAAAGCTTACAACTTTGAATCCAAAACAAAACTTGTCTTCCTAGTATCTCCAAAAATTGCTCCTTCTCACGCCTCTCTCTTCTCTCCTCCTCTCAATCGTGTGTGTGTTCTAAAACAAGAGCTATAGAAGGGTATTTATAGAGAAACTAATCTATCTTAAATCTGTCTATAAGGAAATATATCTTCTAATAAGATATATCTCTTAAAACTATCTAATAACATAAAAGGAAATAGGATAAAAGTTCATTAAAACGCATTGACTCGGTCTTCTCTACGGTCTAGAGTACCTCAGTACTGAGTTGTGCACCTCGGTACCGACCCTATTCAGCACTGAAAATAGCCTAGAGTCTAATCTTCTGTAGCAGGTTTGTTACAACTCCGTTTGACTCGATTCTTTTTCCTATGTCTTTGTAACGAGTTTCTCTACTTCTTTCCAAGCTCAAACTTGATCTTCAATGACTTTATGAACTTCATTCCTTGAGCTTTTCCTTAAGTGTTTCTCCTGGGTTTTTCTCTTTTCCTTAAAAGTGCTCTAAACAGCTTCTAAAAACCTACGAAATACCACCAAAGCTTATGTAGACTCCATATCTTAAGAAAATACGAAAACCCACACAAACGACTCAAAACAAAACATAAAACGAAAGAAAAAGACTCAAACACACATAAACACACCCTAAAAACATGACTAAAAAGGCGGACATCATTAATTGACTACATGGCTCATCATGTGGTAAGTTTCACTGATGCTGGATTTCTTTGGAAGGCCTTAGAGGACCTTTACTTGGTTAAATCTCTGCCTAGTTTAGTCTCTCTACTCTGTAGGCTCTTCACTTTCAAAATGGACCTTAATTTGTCTTTGAATGATAATCCTGATAAGTTTCTGAGAATGACACAAGAACTTGAAAGATGCGATGACAAAATAAGGATTCTCACCAAGTTGTCTTATTGCTTAACTCTTTGCCTGCTTAATTTGACACCATTAAAGATGTTATTCAGTTTAGTGCTGGAAATCTGACTAAAGTCAAAATTATTGATGCTATTCTTGAAAAGAATGAGAGTCTGAAAGTCTTTAAGACTAATGGTGATAACAAAACTGAGAATGAGACTGAGGTTCTTTTTTTGGTCGAAAGAAAAAGATTGAGGTTCTTATGGTTAAAGGAAAAAAGAGGAACAATAGCACGAAAAAATAGAATAAGAAACATGATAAGCATGAGCATGAGAAAAATGATAAAAGGAAATGTTATTATTGTGAAAATGTTGGTCACTTCATTAAGGATTGTAAGAAGAAACAAAGAGAGGATAAAGAAAAACATTCTAATTATTTTGTTGCCTTGTTTGAAACCAAACCCCAATATCCTTATGAGTTGCTTGTGTGCTCTAATTTGGTTGATAAACATGCTTGGATTCTTGACTCTGGTTGTACTTTGCATGCTTCTTTTGACAAGTCCTTATTGACTCCTTGCATGAATTTGATGGTGGTGACGTCTTGCTTGGTGACCATACTGTCTTACCTATCGGGGGCATAGGTAATGTCCCTCTTAGGATGTTTGATGGGAAATTTAGGGTTTTGGAAAAGGTTAGGTGGGTGCCTAACCTGAGGAAGAACCTCATGTCTGAGGCTGTCTTTGATGATCTGGGATGTCATATCATTACTCATTTTAGCATAAGGGAGGTAATTAGAAATGGCGCCACCCTTATAAAAGGTATTAAAGTAGGAGGGTTATACAAAGTTATTGCCTCTCTTGAACTTAACTTCTCTGAATTGTGCAATGTCATGACTCCTGATCTTACTAAACTTTGGAATATTAAACTTGGTCACATTGGCATGAAAGGTTTGAATTATTTGTTTAAGACTGGCTAAATTGGCAAAAAAAAACTATTGATTTGAGTTTCTGTGAAAGTTGTGTTTTAGGTAAGAAGGCTAGACATAGTTTTAAAAAATCCACTTATGTTGTTAAACTTCCTCTTGAGTATGTTCATTCTGCCCAAGTTGATACTATTGGTGGTAGAAAGTATTTCATGTCTTTGATTGATCACTTCTCTAGGAAAGTTTGGGTGTACTTGTTGAAAACAAAAGATGAAGCCTTTGATGCCTTTAAAACATGGAAGTTGTCTGTTGCGAATGAGACAAAATGATAATGGTCTTGAGTTTTGTAATCATGCTTTGACTCTTACTGTCATGCTAATGGAATTAAAAGGCATCTGACTGTCCCTGGCACACCTCAGCAGAATAGGACTGCTGAGAGAATGAACAAAACTTTTCTTGAAAAACCAAGGTGCCTCATTGGTGCCTTTATGGCTTGAGCTTTTGTGAGCTCATTTGTTCCACTCTCCATTCTAGTTGTTTTGTGCTTGCCTCTTGTTCTTTCTCTTATTTTTGACCTTTGCCACTTGTGTGTGTGCTTGCTTGAAACTGTGTATGTATTTATGGCCTTTGGTGCCTAGTGGATTGCATGAGTCTCCCCTCTTAAGGCTCCACAAAGTAGGATTTACATCCGAACTGCGACAACAAATCTTTGTGTCTCTCTCTTGCGTTTACTTTAATAAATTTCAAACTCTTTTCAAATAATCGAAGTGAACTCGAGTAGATCTAGGTCTCAACATAAATACATAGCTTTCTGAGGTATAATAGATTCATGATACAACTTTCAAAATGTAAGATATTACATATTATTACATCGTACCATCGGAAAAAAAACTGTTATTTTTTTAACTTCGATTTGTGTTGTAGAACATTATGAATTTCCACCATACATTACTGATTTCATGAAAAGAAACCCAAAAAGAAAACTGAGTCACAAAAACAAAATTCATACCGAAATATTTTATGCAACCTCTTACTTCTTAGTTTCCATAAAGAGCGAAATAATTTCCCCTCAACATCTGAAGCAAGTATATCACATTCCAAAGCTATAACTTTTTTTTGTTTAAAATTATCTCTTGTGACCATAAACACCTAAAACAATACACAATGAGCAAGATTAGCTCAGATGCATTTAAGAGAGTCAAAAATCTTGTTTTTTTTTTCATAAGATCAAAACCAGTTGAAGATAATGAATTTTTTATCTTGAAAAAATAAAAATGAAGTACTAAAAATATCCTTACCAAACACAGTGATCCAACAAATTACGAAAGTTGAGCAAAAGATATGACCCCCTTGTTGCAACATAGCTTATAAATTTCACATAATCACACAGGAAAGAGCTGCGTGTTTGGGTTACCCAAGCTAAGTATAATCAATAAGATAACACCTTGTTTTTTTCTTGTCAGGTGTTTCATAATTATGTCATTGGGTTTGTTTCTATTATTCATCATTGGGACAATTTTAATCTATTATAAATTTCAGCACATCTGCATGTTTTCATGTAGTTATTCAATTCTTAATGTTATAGAGATTTTTGGCAAGAAGAATATATATAGGAATTTTCTGTTCCATATATCATTGTGTTAGACTTGTTAAATTAATAATTTTGATGGTATTTGCTGCAGTCTTTTTTTTTCTTTGGGCATCAAATTGGAGGTAGTGAAGAAGAATATATATAAGAATTTTCTGTTCCATATGTCATTGTGTTAGACTTGTTAAATTAATATTACAAAGTATGTGTTCACAACTTTTACCAATAATGCTAGAATTAGGAAATTTATCTTCTAGCAAACAACTTTGAAAGGCTAGGCAATAGAAAAAAGTAGCAAACAAAGAATCTGGGGGACTATAATTGATGGGCATATTCTCATTTTTATGGCCTCTTTTGCAGTTTAAGAAATTCATTTTTCAATTTATGTTTCACTGTTTGACATTCCTATATGAGATTGTGATGCCACAACGCTATGCAGTTGTGCTTAGGGTTGTAATCGAACCAAGCCGAGACGAGCTTTGAGTTGTTCAAGCTCGGTTCAGTGAAAAATATGTGAGCTCGAGTTCAAACGTGAGATTAGTTCGAGCTGTTTGAGCTTGGTTCATTAAATCTTCAATGAGCTTGAGCTTAGCTCGCGTTCTCTCATTTAGTTTCTTCGTGAGACAAATCCTACGGATCAAATATATACCTTTATCCAAAGAATGGTCAGCAAAATGAGCTCATCATCTGGCAATACCCCATTGTGCAAGCTGCTCTTCATCAGATGGCACTTTCTCCAATTCATGTATTCGAAAAGCAATGGCAATGTAATGCAAACATTGAAGTGCCATATCCCCAATAGCTTTCTTGAATATTGTCATCTATTTTTGACATATATATTGGAGCTAAACATGAACAAAAAATTGCTTATATTAAAAATAAGTAATATCTTAAAGTGGCCCTTATTGCCCCCACCCCATAAATTCAGAGCTTTCTAAATTTTCATTTTTTTCATAAAATCCATAGCCATAGATGGCAATCTAATGATTCAACCTTCTATGTTTAGTGTAAGGCTTTACTACTACATATTCCATATCAAAGAAGTAATTTATATCACAAGCATGTTAGGATTTTAATCCTCATGAAAAGCCAGGATCGATCATACTAAGATATTATGAACTCTAATTACATACCTGAATTCATGATAGCGATCGATCTTGTTGCGGAATCTCAAACGATAGCTAATGATAGCCACAGGTACGTAGTCTTCCTCAACCAAATCTAGGGTTTTGCCTAATTCTCTGATGGGAAGAGTTACGTAAAAGGCACTGAATAAATTGGCGTATTGGAGACCATAACCTAGTCTCTATTTATTTGGCCAAAAAGGATCTCATTAAGCCTGTTGGGCCAAATCCGCTATCCACCCATTGGGCCCATACCATTTATTAGAAATCCAAAGGTCTTTTTACTTAATTGAATCACTTAAAATAAACACGTTACTTATTTAGCCATTTAATATAATTGTATACAATATGTAAGCCCAAAAAATAAGATTAAAATAATCTTACAATCTCCCACTTGGGCTACATATGACCAAAACCAATTATATTACCCAAAGTTCTTTATGTGTACACGTCTTGGCTAAACTTACAGACTTCTCATTTATATCAATCAGGTCCATCTCGTATAATATTATGAGATCACGACGGCATTCATTAACCAATATCATAACTAAACCTTCCGTGTTCACCGTACTACTATATTCAATGACATAGATCAAGTATGGATGAGTGGCATGGAAATTACATGCAATGTGATTCCATAAAACATGTCTATTTCCAACTAGTCCTACTTTATTTGGAGATCAACCCAAAACTTCATAAACAAGTTCAGAAATACATTATGAATAAAAATCATAACATCCATATTGTGCATAAACTTTAACTTAGAAAATCCATAGAAACTCCCATTAGACCAAGGTACTACAAAAAATGCCAACACCCATACGAGCAGTGTGCTCATGAAAGACTTTAGGAGGCAATCCCTTGGTCAACGGATCAACTAGCATTGAGTCCGTCCTGATATGTTCTATGGAAATTTGACCATTTTGAACTTTTTCTTTCAATGACAAAAACTTGAGGACAATGTGTTTCTCCTTCACAGAGCTTTTGTTGTTGTTGGAGAACAAAATTGTTGACTTATTGTCACAATATAACTTCAACGGTCTTTCAATACCATTGACCACACGCAACTCGGTGACAAAATTACGGATCCATACACCATGAATGGATGCCTCAAAGCAAGCCATGAATTCTGCAGCCATGGTTGAGGTAGCTACAAGCGTCTGTTTGAAACTTTTCCAAGATATAGCTCCTCCAACTAACACAAAAACATAGCCTGAAGTGGATCGTCTACTGTCAAGGCATCTTGCAAAGTCGGAATCAGAATATCCAACGATCTCCAAACTATCTGATTTCTTGTAAGCTAGCGTGAAGTCCTTTGTTCTCTACAAATACCGCATAACCTATTTTACTGCCTTCCAATGATCCAATCCGGGGTTACTTAAGTATCTGCCCAAAAGTCCCACCACAAATGCTATATCGGGACGAGTACAAACTTGAGCATACATCAGACTTCCTATCACACAGGAATAAGGAATCTTTTGCATATCCTTTATTTCAAGGTCAGTTTTGGGGCACTGTTTGAGACTAAATTGGTCTCCCTTAGTTATAGGTGTATCTTTCGATGCACTACATTTCATACCGAATCAGCTTAGTACGTTTTCGATATAGCTCTTTTGTGAAAACCCAAGGATACCTTGAGAACGATCTCGCAGTATCTTTATACCTAAAACAAAAGAGGCATCCCCAAGATCCTTCATCTCAAAATTTCTAGTGAGAAAACTCTTGGTTTCATGCAATAAGTCTATATAGTTACAAGCCAAAAGTATGTCATCGACATATAAGTATATAACACCAGAAAAATGAATTTGCTCCCACTGAATTTGTGATAGACACAATCTTCAACCTTATTTACCTCAAAACCAAATGAGGTAATCACTTGATGAAATTTATGATTCCACTGGTTTGAAGCCTGTTTAAGACCATAGATGGATTTCTTTAACTTGCAAACCATAGATTTCGAATCTTTGGACTCAAAATTTTCTGGTTGCACCATATAAATCATTTCATCAATGTCTCCATTAAGAAACGTTGTCTTTACATCCATCTGATGCAACTCTAAATCAAAATGAGTTACAAGTGCCATTATTGTTCTAAAAGAATCCTTAGATGAGACTGGAGAAAAGGTTTCCTTAAAATCAATACCTTCCTTCTGAGTGAATCCTTTCGCGACTAGACGAGCCTTATATCTTTTGATGTTGCCTTTAGAATCTCTTTTGGTCTTAAATATCCATTTGCAACCAATGGGTTTCACACCTTTTGGCAACTCGACAAGATCCCAAACGTCATTGTCTTTCATGGATTTCATCTCATCTTTCATGGAATTGATCCATTTTAGAGAATTAGAACTTTGAAGAGCCTCACGAAGATTGATTGAATCATCCTCTACAATTCCTACAGAATCTTCTTGTTCCATAAGGTATGCGAAATATTCATCTGGAATCACGCCCATATGATCCTCTTGTTCTACAAGATACACAATGTAGTCATCCGGAATTGCATATCTTCTCTCTCTATTAGACCTCCTTAATGTCACTTCTTGAGGTTGTTGAATTTGCTCTATGGGAGGAACTTCATTGTTGTCCAAAACTTGAACTGGTTGTTGAAGAATGTCAGGATTTATTTCCTGATCATTTTCAATAACCACATTAGGCAGAGAAATAAATTCCTCTTCTATAGGGACCACTTCGTCAAAAGTGACGTTCCTTAATTATTTCCCCCCAAATTCTACATCCTCAAGAAATCTGGCATTTCCCGTCTCAAAGAAGGATCGGGTAGTGGGATCATAAAACTTAAACCCTCGGGAGCGTTCGGCATACCCCACAAAATAGCAACTAACTGTCTTAGAGTCCAATTTCCTTTCACCAGGCTTATATTGCCTAGCCTCAGCTGGACATCCTCAAATGTGCAAGTGCCTTATGTTGGGCTTTTTCCCATTCCACATTTCATATGGGGTTTTAGCTACTACTTTGCTAGGTACTCCGTTAAGGACATATACTGCAGTCTTTAATGCCTCTCCCCAAAGTGATTCCGGTAAAGAAGAGTGACTAATCATACTTCTCACCATGTCCAAAAGCGTTCTGTTTTGTCTCTCAGCAACACCATTCATGCTAGGTTTGCCCGGCATAGTGTATTGTGGGACGATTCCACATTCCTTTAGGAAGATTCAAAGGGTCCTGGACGTTGTTCTCCTGATCCATCATATCTACCATAGTATTCTCCACCACGGTCAGATTTGACAGCCTTAATTTTCTTACCAATTTGAAGCTCAACTTCAGCTTTATGAGACTTAAAAACGTCCAAGGCTCTTGATTTCTCACTTATCCAATATAAGTACCCATATCTGGAGTAGTCATCAATGAACGTAATAAAGTATTGTTGACCATTCCAAGCAGCTGTAGGGAATGGACCACAAATATCTGTATGAATTAGTTCTAAGACCTCCGTACTTCTGTTGGCACTTAATTTCCTTGTGTTTGTTAATTTCCCCTTAACACACTCAACGCAGACCTCAAAGTCTGTTAAATCAAGGGAATCAAGAATCCCATCTGACACAAGCCTCTTTATTCTCTCTTTAGAGATGTGACATAAACGCTTATGCCATAATGATGCAGAATTCTCATTTAATTTACACTTTGTACCTTTTGAATTAGTATGCAGGATTTCATTATGGGAAGCAACAACTTCTAGCATATAAAGATCATCCATCAAAGTACCAGTACCAATAACGTTTGAATTCAAAGAGATACTAAACAATCCATTTCCAAAACCAAAACGGTAACCACCTTTGTCCAAAGAGGAAATAGAAATCAAATTCTGCTTAAAAGACGGAGCTATAAAAGCATCCATTAAATCCAAATAACAACCAGTCTTTAGACGTAGTTTAAAATGCCCTATTGCTTCCACAAGAACTTTATTGCTATTGCCCACATAGATGAATCTTTCAGCATCATTTGGCGGTCGACTCCACCGGCAACCCTGCATTAACATACAAATGTGAGTAGTAGTACCAGAATCTACCCACCAAGTGTCAATGGGCATAGAAGATAAATTAGCTTCAGAACAAACCAAAGTGAGACATTTACCCTTCTTTTCACGCCAAGCGGCATACTTAGGATGATCTTTCTTCATATGTCCACCTTTCTTGCAGAAGAAACAAGTGAGTTCATCATCTTGCTTTTTCACCTTTTTCTGCAAGTGTGTCCCAGCTGCAGTATCCTTAGCCTTCTTCTTTTTGTTATTCTGAGAGTCTGATGCATAATGAGCACTTTCTGTCTGATCTCTCTAGATTTTGTCCTCTTCTTGCACACATTGTAAGATGAGCTCATTAAGAGTCCATTTCTCCTTCTGAGTATTATAACTCACTTTGAATTGACTGAATTGTGCAGGAAGTGCCAGAAGAACTAAATGCACGAGTAAATCATCGTTTATCTCTAACTTTAGTGCCTTTAGTTTTCCAACAAGATTTGACATCTCCATGATGTACTCCCTTGTGTTTCCTTTTCCCTTGTACCTCATAGAAATCAGAGCAGCTAAATGATTGCTTGCTTCTGCTTTCTCATTCTTGGAAAAATATTGTTGAATTGCCTCAAGGGATTCCTTAGCATTAGTGCTCTCAGAAATAGAGCCCCGAAAAGCTTACGGAATGGAGCGCTTCATATTCATTAGACTCATGCGGTTAGAGCGATCCCACCTTTCAACTTTCGCTTCATTGGAACGATCCTCAACCAAAGCGGGTCGCTCAGTCCTTAGCGCAAGGTCTAAGTCCATACATCCGAGAACGATTTCCACATTCTCTTTCCAGACCTTAAAGTTTGTCCCAGGAATGGAACTAACTTGAGCAGAAATATTATTTGCATTTGTTGACACTATATACAAAGAACAAGAAAAAAACATGCAATCAATAATCATAGAAAATAAATTTCATACAAATACCTAGCACAACTTGACATCTAGTGTTTGCACCAAAATATCAATTGTAAGTGGTACCCTCAACGCAATAATCAAACGTTGATAACAAATCTGGTCAAACAATAGCCTTTCTTTGGACCGACTATTATTCACATAGATAATAACTTCATAATTACCAATATTTATTATCACATGTGTATTCATTATCTGGCCAAACATCAACCTTCCTTTGGGCCGATTGATATTCGCATAAATAAGAACATACCCAAAAACTTTATATTTCAAATCAAATTAATCTACACAACAGAGTCTACTTTGGCAGCATGTTGTTTCAATCAACTTAATCTAAAATCTGAAATTATACCAAGTATAAATCATCCCGAATATTATACATGATATAATAATACTTACATTCAACAATCAAAGACGTGCCAAAACATACGCACAGTAATGAATCAAAATAATATACTACAAACATACATATGTATAATTCTTTCAATAAATAAAAGATTAAGGCACAAATTTTAATGAAAAACTGACTCATTCATAATGTGTAAAAGAAGAAGTGAATTGTATCTTTTTAATACACATGAAATTCGTACACAAACATCAAAGAAAATTTAAAATTAATCTCATGATGTATATATATATATATGCATGCTGAACTTTCCCGTACGTAGAGCATATATAATTCGTACATTGACGCACAATACGAACATGAATATCAAACAACAGATCCATTCAAATTTGTGATCAAGACATTGAAAAGTCAAGATTTTCAACTTAAAATATAATATACATATAACAAATCTGACCAAATAGTGCGCATATCGCAGTTGTTACTGAATGCATAATATATATGCCGTTGTTACTGAACGGCTAATGATAAATATAACTTTGAGCTTTCTGTAGAATGTCAAATTACACTTGCCTATTTTCTATTAATTGTACTAATTAGTTAGAACATGAGATTGTGTTTGTTAAGTACAAAAGATATTTTTTTGTTTTGCTGTATGAGAGGATATTACAAAACTTTGTATCATTTCTTGCTTTCTCAGGAATAGAGAAATAATGGAGTTTGATCAGAGATACTCGATTACATAGATCAAGATCGAATCCATTCACACTCTTCACTTTCACTGAGATATCGTTGATGGTGCGCAAAATAACCGCTAAATAATCAAAGGGAAATTAGCAAATATAAAAAGAGATAACACATCGCATTACATACACGTGATTAAAAGCAATATAAGTAGAGGCAAGAAAGGGTGGGCTCATGCGCCATTAACAAAGCAAGTGGAGCCTTGTATGTATCACATCACATTTAAGGTGAAATGGAAATTAATCCATTTGATATTCACGTAGGCCTTCAAAATTGCAAAGTGCAAATGGCACAATTCTTATGAAGGCGTCCCACATCGACCGAATTCAAACAAGCTAGCAGGAGCCCAAACGTATATATAGCGAGGTTATGATACAATTTTAGGGGTCGAAAATCCTCTCTTGCTCGAGAACTATCTCGTTTTGCCAAAGCTCGACGTGTTTGATCTCCGAGTGAGATCGCGCTATAAATGGTATAAAGTCTAAAGGCTTTATTCGTAAAATAACCGCTAAATAATCAAAGGGAAATTAGCAAATATAAAAAGAGATAACACATCGCGTTACATACACGTGATTAAAAGCAATATAAGTAGAGGCAAGAAAGGGTGGGCTCATGCGCCATTAACAAAGCAAGTGGAGCCTTGTATGTGTCACATCACATTTAAGGTGAAATGGAAATTAATCCATTTGATATCCACGTAGGCCTTCAAAATTGCAAAGTGCAAATGGCACAATTCTTATGAAGGCGTCCCACATCGACAGAATTCAAACAAGCTAGCAGGAGCCCAAACGTATATATAGCGAGGCTATGATACAATTTTAGGAGTCGAAAATCCTCTCTGGCTCGAGAACTATCTCGTTTTGCCAAAGCTCGATGTGTTTGATCTCCGAGTGAGATCGCGCTATAAATGGTATAAAGTCTAAAGGCTTTATTCGTAAAAAGCACAAAAACAATCGGCTGAGGGGTGGGGAGGAGGAATAATCCACGTACGAAAATAATTTGGTTGTACGAATCCCGAGAGTTAGTATTTCTTTAATTCCCGTTTATAGCGCGTTTATTTCGGGCTTCATCACTGGCGTCGTCTATGGGAATTGACTCTCCCTATCCGACCTAACTCTCGGATAATCACGTAAGTGCGTCCTCTTCCCTCTTTAGTTAACCCTGATCTCTGTGCGGCCGCCATGTTCGTGCGGCGCCACGGGGTTCGCCCCTGGCGTGCGCTGGCGAGGCCGCCATGTTCGTGCGGCGCCACGGGGTTCGCCCCTGGCGTGTGCTGGCAAGGCCGCCAAGTTCGTGCGGCGCCACGGGGTTCGCCCCTGGCGTGCGCTGGCGAGGCCGCCATGTTCGTGCGGCGCCACGGGGTTCGCCCCTGGCGTGCGCTGGCGAGGCCGCCATGTTCGTGCGGCGCCACGGGGTTCGCCCCTGGCGTGCGCTGGCGAGGCCGCCATGTTCGTGCGGCGCCACGGGGTTCGCCCCTGGCGTACGCTGGTGAGGCCGCCATCTCTGTGTGGTGCCTCGGAGTTGCAATCGAACCTCGTTTTACACGGTACTGCCGAGCTTCCCGCTCGGGTGGCCGTCGAGCAATAAGTACGCTAATCCACCCCTCGCTTCCCGCTTGGGGTTGGAGATTCTCGGAAAGTGCGCGAGTCCACCCCTCGCTTCCCGCTTGGGGTTGGAGATTCTCGGAAAGTGCGCTAATCCACCCATCGCTTCCCGCTTGGGGTTGGAGATTCTCGGAAAGTGCGCTAATCCACCCATCGCTTCCCGCTTGGGGTTGGAGATTCTCGTAAAGTGCGCTAATCCACCCCTCGCTTCCCGCTTGGGGTTGGATATTCTCGGAAAGTGCGCTAATCCACCCCTCGCTTCCTGCTTGGGGTTGGAGATTCTCGGAAAGTGCGCTAATCCACCCCTTGCTTCCCGCTTGGGGTTGGAGATTCTCAGAAAGTGCGCTGATCCACCCATCGCTTCCCGCTTGGGTTGGAGACTCTCTACGGATGAGGTCCACACTCTCTACGGACGAGATCCACGCTCTCTACGGACGAGGTCTAGATTCTCTATGGACGAGGTCCAGATTCACTTCGGACGAGGTACAGACTCTCTATGGACGAGGTCCAAATTCTCTTCGGATGAGGTCCAGACTCTCTTTGGACGAGGTCCATATTCTCTATGGACGAGATCCAGATTCTCTTCGGACGAGGTCCAGACTCTCTATGGACGAGGTCCAGATTCTCTTCGGTCTATGTCCAGACTCTCTTTGGACGAGGTCCAGATTCTCTACGGACGAGGTCCACACTCTCTACTGACGAGGTCCAGATTTTCTATGGACGAGGTCCAGATTCTCTAGGGACGAGGTCCAGACTCTCTATGGACAAGGTCCAGGTCCTCTATGGACGAGGTCCAGATTCTCTTCGGACGAGGTCCACACTCTCTTTGGACGAGGTCCAGATTCTCTATGGACGAGGTCCAGATTCTCTACGGACGAGGTCCCAAATCTCGAAAAGCGTGCGCAACCCGAGCAAGGCTCGGGGTTGGCGACTACTCCCGTGGGGACGAGGTCCCAAATCTCGAAAAGCGTGCGCAACCCGAGCAAGGCTCGGGGTTGGCGACAACTCTCGTGGGGACGAGGTCCCAAATCTCGAAAAGCGTGCGCAACCCGAGCAAGGCTCGGGGTTGGCGACAACTCTCGTGGGGACGAGGTCCCAAATCTCGAAAAGCGTGCGCAAACCGAGCAAGGCTCGGGGTTGGCGACAACTCTCGTGGGGACGAGGTCCTAACTCTCTAAGCGAACGAGGTTCGCCAACTCTCTAAAGCAATGAGATCACGGCTCGAAAAATGCGCGAACTCCACCTAATCTCGAGTTTAGATCATGATGCACAAGTTGCAAATCAGTAAAGCATGCACACCAGTTTGTTGTCTCGTTACAATCGCGGAACGAGGATACCAAGCCAAGGGGTTGTGATGGTGCGCAAAATAACCGTAATCAAAGGGAAATTAGCAAATATAAAAAGAGATAACACATCGCGTTACATACACGTGATTAAAAGCAATATAAGTAGAGGCAAGAAAGGGTGGGCTCATGCGCCTTAACAAAGCAAGTGGAGCCTTGTATGTGTCACATCACATTTAAGGTGAAATGGAAATTAATCCATTTGATATCCACGTAGGCCTTCAAAATTGCAAAGTGCAAATGGCACAATTCTTATGAAGGCGTCCCACATCGACCGAATTCAAACAAGCTAGCAGGAGCCCAAACGTATATATAGCGAGGCTATGATACAATTTTAGGGGTTGAAAATCCTCTCTGGCTCGAGAACTATCTCGTTTTGCCAAAGCTCGACGTGTTTGATCTCCGAGTGAGATCGCGCTATAAATGTTATAAAGTCTAAAGGCTTTATTCGTAAAAAGCACAAAAACAATCGGCTGAGGGGTGGGGAGGAGGAATAATCCACGTACGAAAACCGTTTGGTTGTACGAATCCCGAGAGTTAGTATTTCTTTAATTCCCGTTTATAGCGCGTTTATTTCGGACTTCATCAATCATGATTATTGAAAAAAAATTAAAAACAAAATTTATAACAAATAATTTATTGTTTATTAAAACACACTTATTTTTAACTAAAAGCAATTACATATATAATTTCCTTTTTAAAAACATATAATATATAGTAAAACTATTATCGGTTAATCGGTTAACCGTCCGTGAAAATATTAATAACCGTATTCGAACCGTTGAACCGTTAAAAGAATCGGTCGGTTAACCGTAACCGATAAAAAAATATTCCGGTTCGGTTAACCGTAAAAAGTGATCGGTTTTTCGGTTCAGTTTTTCGATTACGGTTTTTTTGCCCAGCCCTACTCATACCAACAAGAGCTCTTCCTTTTCAAGGTTCGAGTAAGGAAAAAGAACTCTAAAGTTAAACGTGCAAGGGCGAGAGTAGTACTAGGATATGTGACCTCTTGGGAAGTCTTCATGTTAGCATAAGATAGCGCTTCTAGGCCTTACAATTGGTATCAGAGCCTACTCCGATTACAAGTTCACTTTTCTTGGAGTGTAGTCACTCAACTCAAAGGGCTATCCTTATATCTTGACAAGGATATCGTGTTTAAATGGGGGAGATTGAAGCACCTTAATGATTTATAAGGGATCGAGGTGTTACCCATATAAACAAGAGCTCTTTTATTTCAAGGTTCGAGTGAAGACAAAGAACTCTAAAGTTAAGCGTGCAAGGGCAAGAGTTATCAAAGTGGGTGGCCTTTGGGAGGTCCTAAGGTTGGCATGTGATTGCGCTTCTAAGTCGTCGGGCTAACATCATAGTCTTCGAAGAGAAATCTTGTTTGCATATGCTATGGAAAAAACATTATTAGTATAATAAATATTAAGATAGGTATAGTAAAATGTCCAATATCAACACAATAACTAAAATACAATTTGTGTATTAGTTGTAGTTTTATGTTTATAAATTTATATTTTATTTCATATTTTTGTGTTGAATGATGAGAAAATGAGAAAATATGTTTTCTTGAAAGGAAAGATTAAAAATTACCAAATGATTTCTGGGAAAATATGTTTTCATATTTATGTTTGAGATTAGTGGGGTAGCAGTCTTCAGTAGGAAGCCTAGATCTCTTCAAAAATTTATCCGGTTTAGGTGCTCCACTAGGTCATCCTCAAAAATTTATCTGACCCCTTTGCCACATTTAATACCCATGAATTTAAAGTTTTTCAAATTTTCATTTTTCTATAAAATCCATAGCATTAGATGACTACATGATGATTCAACCTTCTACATTTAGAGTATGGCTTTATTACTACCTATTACATATCAAATGAGTAATTTATATCACGAGCATCCATGGAGGCCATAACTGGCCCATTAAGAAGGGCTATTATAATGGCTAGCTCCCCTTGAATAATATCCGAAATTACCCTGATGGTTTATAAAGGATTGAGGTGTTACATATACCAACAAGAGCTCTTTTTTTTCAAGGTTCAAGTGAGAACAAAGAACTCTAAAGTTAAACATGCAAGGGTGAGAGTAGTACTAGGCTAGGTGACCTCTTGGGAAGTCCTCAGTTTGGAATGAGATAGCGCTTCTAAGGCCTTACAATTGGTATCACAACTGATTTCGGTTATAAGTTCACTTTTCCTGGAGTTCAGCCACTCAACTCGGAGGGCGGTCCTTAGGTCTTGACGAGGATATAAAGTGTTTAAGTTGGGGAGATTGAAACAACTTTATTATTTATAAGGAATTGAGGCTTAGTTTAAAAAAGCGCGTCTCGGGCGCACTTGGGCGCTAGGCGCAAGGTCCCGCGCTTTATAGGTTGCAGTAGCGCGCATTTTGCACGTTTCCCCAAGCCGTTGAAGGGGCGCGCTTTTGTGTCTATTGTCCATATTTGCCATCGTCCAGATTTTTCAAAGGTCCAATTGCTTAATTATCTGTTAGCCTAATATTTTTAGGCCCAATTGCTTTAATAAAAATTAAAAACAAAGTTAAAACAAAAGGAAAAAGGGGGATCTGAATTCTAAAATTACAATAGACGATAGAAAGAGGAGTGAAGATCCCTAGCTTTCCCCCAACCCTTGCCAACAGCTTCAGCAACTCCATCGGCCATCCCATCGGCCACCCGCCGCGCCACCACGTCGCCGCCTGGTACGTGCCTTCTATTCCCTTCTTCTCTTCCCTTCTCTGCCGAGTGTCTACCACATATTCGATTTATTTTTTTTGCTTCTTTTTTTCATGTTTCTGTTTTTATGCATTGTTTGAATGATTTTTAGGCATAATTTATGCATTTTTTTGCTTCTTTTATATGTTTTTATGCATTCTCTGCAGACTTCACTACTTTACAAATTCTGTTTTAATTTTTTTTGCTTATTTTTTCATTTTTTTACTTATGTTTTTGTTTTTTTGGTTTGTAGGGTAGTGATTGAAAATGGCTTCAAGTGAACAAACAATCACACCTTCTTTTGGATCATCCGACACTCAAGACCCGAGAAAAAATATGGGAAGCCCAATCCCAATAATTAGAAAAATTGGACTTGTAGTTTTTTCAATAATGTGACAAGAGGAGGGATATTTTGGTTGAAGTAACATTTGGTGGGAGGTCATGGAAATGCTAAGATGTGCCTTAAGTGTCCAAAGTATGTGAGGGTGGAACTGAGGGCATATATGGAGAAAAAAGAATAACAAAAAGCTACTAATCAAATGATACCAATAGTTGATCAATATCTTGATAATATTGATGATGATGAGGAAATAAATGTGAAATGTCTGGCATCGAAATCTAAAGGAGGTAGCTCGAGTCAAGTGGGTGGTAAATCATTCTTCAAAAGAGAATATTGAAGGGTCCCTTGGATATGTTAGTCACTTCCCCTCCTAATAATTTATTGAACACTAGAAAGGAAAGAAAAGGCATTTTTGGTGCTTGTGACAAGGAGTTACGAAACAAGATTTGCAAAGATGTAGCAATGTTCTTTTATGATAATGGAATTCCATTTAATGTGGCTACTACTCCTACTAGTTCTATCTTTCAAAAGATGATTGAATCCGTTGGACTTTATGGTGTTGGATTTGTTCCACCAAGTATGTATGAGCTCAGAGTTCCTCTCCTCAAGAAGGAAGTAGAAAACACTATGAATCAATTGAGTAATCACAAGAAAGAGTGGGCAACAAAAGGGTGTTCGATTTTATTCGATGGATGTCGTGATTCGGTTGCTCACAAGGATATTGTAAACTTTCTTGTCAACTCTCCAAAGGGCTTCGTGTTCATGAAATCCGTCAATGTCTCCAAAGTTCTGAAGGATGCTCTCACATTGTTTAAAATGCTAGATGACATGGTTGAGGAAGTTGGAGAGGCAAATGTTATACAAGTGGTGACCGACAATGCATCAAATTATGTAAAGGCGGGTAAGAAATTTAGTTCATTTTCTTCATTTGGTATATTTGATATTTGGATTTCATTCCTTACATCATATTTATTATTCTAATACAAGACTAACATCTTGTAATTTTTATGTTTTTTTTTGTAGGAAAATTTCTTGAAGCTCAATGATCACATCTTTATTAGACTCCTTGTGTCGCACATTATTTGGACTTGATGTTGGAGGATATTGGAAAACTTTCAAAAGTCAAGAATACTTTAAAAAAGTGTGTACATAAATGGTTATATATAACCATATTCCTCTTGTGAACATGACGAGGAGATTCACAAATCGAAAAAGATATGGTCTATAAATGATTTTAAAGGTTTTTGAGACTTTAGTGGCCCTGTGTCCAAAAGGTGTGCGCCTTCGCCTTGCGCCTTGTGCCTTGCGCCCAGGGTCCAAGGCCATTTGCACCTTGTGCCTTTTAAAACTAAGGATTGAGGTGCTACCCATACCAACAAGATCTCTTTCCTTTCAAGGTTCTATTGAGGATAAAGAACTCTAAAGTTAACCGTGCGAGGACGAGAGTAGTGTCAAGATATCAGGAAGCTTCTCAAGTTGGCAGGGATAGCGATTCTAAGTCCTCTGGCCTTACAATATCATAGTCTTCAAAGATAAATCTTGGTTGCATATGCTACAGAAAAAACATTTATGTTATAATACATATTGAGAGAGGATTAGTAATGCCATGCGGAATTTGCGAACCTTCGTGGTTACCACGCGGAATTTCCCAAAAAATAAAGTATATAGGATGATAAAGTCTTTTAAATATAGACATAATGTTTTGGTGTAAAGGAGTATCTACATCTTTCAAATATTGTTAATATAAAAATATGAATTAGTATATAAGTAATATATAAAATATTATTATGAAAAATAAATATGCTTGCATGACATAGTTGTGGCGTAGTTAAAACGATGACATATATGATAGAAGGATTCGACTTTAGTTATATATTGATAATTGATTAATTTAATGATAGACATGGGCTCCAGTTCAGCGGAACCGGCGGGAAACCGGTCGGAACCTCAACCAAAACCACGGTTCCGGTTTCCACTACGGTTCTGGTTCCCCCACCACCGGAACCGGTGAACTGGCGGTTCCAGAATCGCGAACCGACGATTCCCTGTAACGGTTATTTTTTTAACTAGGACCGAAACCGTGATCGCGGATTATACAACAGAATGTTTGAATTTTGGACCAAAACCAAAACCGCGACCACAGTTTTGGTTTAAATGCCAACGCGGCCTGAGACTCGAGGTCGCGGTTTTGGTTTAAATGCCAACGGCTAGTTTTCAACAACTAGTTCTTAATTGCAACGGCTAGTTGATAAAATTCTTATACAAATACCCACTACATGATCTCGTTCCACCCACACTACCAATCTCTCTCAATCTCTCAATCTCTCAATCTCTCAATCTCTCAATCTCTCAATCACTCAATCTCTCAATCTCTCAAGTTTACAAAACTCTCTCAAGTCTAATCTCTCAATTTTTACTTGTTCTTACAATTGTTTTCATAATTGTTCTTTAAAAAAAAATAACACAATTGTATCTTACATCGTATTGCTTTGTAATTTTGACGTTCATTATCTTCTTAATTACATATTTCTTTATCACAAATTTCTCTTTACTTACTTGCATAGTTACATTTTAAGAAAATGGAGGGATATATTGATCAAATTTTTGGCTCACAATGGTGCAAATGTAGAATTTGTACCCCCTATTAACTTCTCGGAATTCTCGGATCCTAATGTGGTACAACCGGGATCGTCCACTCCCGATGAAAATGAGGGAGTGGATGTGGATGGACCCGCTCAACCCTTAAATCCGATATTTTTACAAAACATTTTCGAAAGGGAGCCTATGATGCACCTCACAAGAAATATACGGTTCATTGTATTATTGTAATACGAAATACACGTGGTTGTCGGGATCGAGCTATGGAACATTGTCAAATCACATGAAGAGAGCATATCCCGATAAGTTAGGCATGATGCGAGGACAATCATAACTCTCCGGGTTTACAACTTCTTCTTCTTCCCTTAACCCTCATTATATCCCTCGTTTATTCATTTATAACCATAATGATAGCATGTATGCTTTTTCCAAGTCTATTTGTGTTGATCACTTATCATTTACTTTTGTCGAAAAGTTAGGATTTAACAATTGGATGACTAATCATGTACAACCTGCCTATAAACTGACTACTAGGAAGTCGGTAAAAAATAATGTGATGAAAACTTATAAAAACCGTAAAATGGCATTGTTGAATTTTTTTGGTCAAAATGATATTAAAGTTTCAATTTGTACTGATATTTGGAGTGATTATTGGCAAAATCATGCACACATGGCCTTTACATGTCATTTTATTTATGATCATTTTGTTGTGCAAAAACGTGTTTTGGCTTATAGAGTATTTGACCATTCTCATACCGCTTTAATGATTAGTAACATTATTCGTACTATTTTGGAAGAGTATAGACTACTTCATCGAGTTTTTTCTATCTCGTTTGACAATGCATCTAACAACACTGCTTCAATCCGAGACTTGATTCCGCATTGTCAACCAATTCTTGGAGCGAAGTATTTTCATGTAAGATGTGTTTTCCATATTTTAAACATATGTGTCAAAGATGGTTTAAATATTATGTCGGATTTAATCTATTCTATTAGATATGTTGTTAGTCGTATGTGGGCTAGCCCCCGAACCGCCCAAGATTGGAACTCGTTTTGTGGTAAAAAAAGTGTTCCACATCGAACTTTTCCAAATTAAAAGATGTTTGCCACCGTTGAACCTCAACTTTTAAACTACTTCATGCATGCATGCCTTACAAAGATGTTTTTACTTCTTTTGCCGCTCTATATTTTCCCGACAATCCCATTATTTCTCAGTCTTGGAATTATGGATATAAAATCCTAGAAGTTTTGAAAATATTTCGTGATGCAACATTAAATTTTAGCCATGTTTATAAACCTTGTGCTCATTTGTTTTGTTTTGAAGCATTGAATGTGGCGGGTGCTTTTGTGAAGGGGCGTAAATTCCCCGAACTGTGTGGTGCTATTGATGCTATGAAAACGAAATGGTTGAACTATTATAAAGTTATCCCCGATATTTATCTTATTGCATGTCTGTTTGATCATAGGTTTAAGATGAATGGTTTAGAAATGTTTTTGAATAGTTATTATGAGGCATTAGATTTCGATGTTAATGAGGATAGTGTTAATGTTGGAGATATTATTAGTAAAGTTAGAAGATCAATTGAGGAATTGGTTACCGAATATTCATCTAGTGTTATTTCTTCTTTCTCATTACCTCCACAATCACTCTCATATTCGAGCTCGAGTCGCCTTGGAACTACTACTAAAAAGTGGGGGCTAGTATTATACATAGCCTTACCAAGAGACCGAGACATTCGAGCTCGAATGCGGAATTTGAGACATATCTAACAACCCACTTTGAGTTTGGTGAAGATGATTTGATATTTTAGCTTAGTGGAGAAGACCTACAAGAAGACTTTCCCAACCTTGGTCAAGATCACGGCTCAAGTGCTTGCGGTTCCAGTTTCGACCGTATCAGTAGAGCAAACATTTAGCGAAGTCCTAGACGGATAGTGATCGATCTTAAAATCCAATGTCTTGGAAGCCCAAGTGTGCGTGTGTGATTGGAAGAGGGCGGAAATTCGTCAACAAAAAGCAGTGGTATTTGAAACATCCGACTCGGACGGCCTAGATGATGACTCCCAATCCCAAAGTGCTTCTGCCAGTTCCGATGGATCGTCGTAGATGGTAAGCAAAGCGGGGTTTCGTATTGAAAGATAAGATAACTACGTGGACTTTTATTCCTCTATAACCCCAAAAGCATACGTAGGCAAGTTAATTTTAAGTCCAAGCCCTTTAATTATCCAACTTCTCCTCGTTTTTTTTACACTTGCTTTGATCCGTGATCGCAGATCTCCAACCGCGATCACGTGGTGAGCGCCGCGATCGCAGCTCCGCCTTTGTTGGAAAAAACGGAAGTCACCTTTTTTTAATTTTAATATTTCCGGAACCGAAACTGGGAGGAACTGGACCAGGATCGGACCGGAACCGGGAACCGGGCCGGTTTCACCATTCATAAAACAAAATTAAACGGGAAACCATGACACCATTCATAAAACAAAATTATTGACTCTCGGTATGGAATACATGTATTAAATACAATATAAAGGCTTTCTCGAAACATCAGGCACTCATCATACTGTTTGTCCAAATTAAACGGGAAACCATGACACCATCCATAAAACAAAAGTGTCGTGAAACTGATCTTCCTCGAGCGTTGCACAGATAAATAGCAGGATATTGCATCAAAACCAGCAATAATACCTCTCCACAATGGGAAAAAGATGTGAATTATCCTCGGCCACGGGCACCACCTACCACAAAAAAAAATCCGAACAAAATTAATCCCAAGTGCTGTAGACAATCCCTCCAATTTCATTGAGCGCATTGATCTAAAGCTCATCAAAAAGCTCATCAAAAAGTTCATGAAGAAAAACATATAATCTGTTCCGTAGATAACAATTAAGTTGAAAAAAAAAATAGTTGATGTCAGTGTTTTGTACCTCTGCCACCTGTCCTCCCACTAGGACCCACCCGGCCTCGGCCACCCATGCCTCGTCCTCCATCATCTGAGCCCCGTCCAACGCTTTTGTTGAGCTGCCTTCCAGGGCATTCTTCTCTGCCCCTACCTCTTCCACGCCCTACTCCAGGTGGCTTCCTGTCTGTAAAACCAAAGCGTTTAGAAATGTTTCAGTTTTTCCCAGAGACAACAATGGGTGAACAAGGACCACTGGTTGAATAAAATAAGCATGTTTTTACTTGATTGACCAAAAACATACGACATTTTTTTTATATGGAGCTGAAAAGTTATCAAGCTTTAGAAAGGTTGATCTTTCTGATAAGCATACCATGATAAATGAATTTCTTGATGCAACAAATTATGATTCAAAACATATATTTCTGAAATTTTCTACTATAATTTTAAAGGTAAGAGTAATGGTAATCCCACAAATTCCTATAGCAGAAAGCATCATCAATTAAATAGCAGACCATATACCTGTACGGCTCTTCGCCTCTTCCTGAACTTTGTCAATGACCTGAAGCCAAGAATAATATCAACCTTTAGCTGAAGGAAGAATAAACTATAAATTTTACATAAGACAACTTGAATAAAGAAGGGGAAAAATTCAAGGCAACAAGTAATAAAATCAATATGATAATGTTGTCCTATTCCTGCAATGTGTTTGATAAAATTGCGTACAAATAAAGCTTTCTATTGCAGATATCAATAAGTTCATTACTACTGAGGATTAAATATTCATTCTCAATATAGCCCCTCAAATTGCAAATGTTTTCATATTCTAAAAGCTCTGGCAATGCCTAACCTGGTACTGACAAAGAGAAGAAATAAAGCTTTACAAATTAAATTATAGGTGATATCTTGCTAAACATGATGTATGAAGGAAAAGGTCGCTTCAGGAAAGATGGAATAACATTTACCAATACATACGACAATGTATTATATTATTCACAATGGTACAATCAGGCTTCTACAAGGTATACTTTTCAAATGACCGGTATGGTGGTATCTGCCTTAACTGCTAATTTTTTCATACAGTACAAAACATCTCTCAAGGATGTAAATGCTGGAACAGGCATGCAGCTATAGAGCACATTCCCAACAACATTACACAACCCAGGAAAGCATAAAAAGTTTGGATAAAAAAAATACATGTAATGATGAGATATTCAAAGAGAGAAGTTCTTTCTGACCTACTTTAGACCTCAGATACAACCATACAAGTACCTATAAAGATATACTCTTGATCTGATCATGTGCTAAGCTTGATCATCAACATAATAATGCATCTTGTAGAACCATGTTTTAGGAAAGAATGTTCGATAAGACTTGAATAGTCTATACAGATGTATTCTTGTGCTTACGACTGTTTTGAGTTATCTAGGTAGTTGGTTACATGACTTGAGATATTTTATTTATGCACTTCAACAAAGCAATGTTTCACATTTGGATATATAGCCAAATAATGATAATGCACAAATGATGATAATAAACAATCTGAAAGATAGGTGAACTAATTTAAAGTACCTCAGAGCAATGAAAAATAAGGTATTGAAGTTGTTCAAAAAAACTCACTAAACAATAATTCACCTCAACATAAGCATGGAGAAAATAAACAATTATTGAAAAATACCACAGCCCTGAGTTTCTTATACTTACTAATCAATCCAGTGTAATCTCGCTTTGAGTGGAGTCTAGGGGGTCAAGATGTACACATTCTTATCCCATGAAAATCTGAGCTTCTTATATTTAGGTAAGTTAGGTTCCATATTTGGTATCCCAACAGACTGTCACTCATTAGGATTGGAAGAAGAATCTTAGTTACACCTAAGTTCTCAGCAATGTTGAAAATCTAGATCCAAAGTGTAGAGCAATTGAACTTTCTGACTACATAAGAAAAAATCCTAAAGCAGTGGCTCAACTTAGACAAAATTTAAAAGAAGGACAAAACATAAAGAAAGTAATATTATACAAAACGTACCTCATCTGGAACTCGAAGATATTTGATAGTGTTTCCACGGATGTAGCATTCAGGCATTCTCCAAAATCTGTCTCCATCCTGAATGAATAAACAAATATTCAGCAGCAAGTTAAATTGACATCCATCTAATAGTTTTACTATCCAAATGATATAAAGATGAACTTAGGGAAATTGTAATCACCTTAGAGGTGCATATAACCTCACGAAGATGAATGTTCATCCATGTATCACAATTGACCAAATGTCCATTATACGTCTCTCCATTCTTCAATTCCACCAACTGCCCACAGGCAATAAAAAACATCATAAAAAGATTTCAATATTTGGAGAGTGATCTCTAATTCACATAATCACCAATATATAGCAATGCATAGCGCATCAAAATAGTAATAACTGCTAAAGATATCTACTTGACAGCATTGCTGCTGTGACAGAGATCTAAAACAGCGTAATTCCTAGTTCTTGAAGCAATGATATAGAGCTTAATCGAAGAATAAGATTGTGGTACTGAGTTCATACCATAGGGTGGCCTTGAGCGGTCTTCAGAAGCGTCAGAGGAAGCTATTAAACAAAGACAAAAAGAGGTGAGATCAACTCAGATGCAATCAGACAAAAGAAAATAAAAATCAAATGAGAAAAAAACCTAAAACAAACAGCTGGAGATATTAGGTCTCAAGCGTCGTAACATACCATCTTTACACGAAGCAAAATCCGATTCCGAAAGCTGGTTGGATTCGTATCACAATCGTGGACAGGAGAAGGAAAAAGAAACCTAGAGCATAAGTGTAGAAAGAATTTACCAGTAGAAAGATTCGAAAGCTGTTTTCGATTTCCCGCTCTATGGATCCAGAGAAGAATTTTGAGTATGGAGGGAGAGATCAAGTTTTCAACTCCAGGACAATATATTGAACAAGGGACCGACCCCCAGCGAAGTAGGTCAGTTCGAAAGCAATTCCATATGTTGGCGAATGGCATTAAATACTTCTGTTTAAAATATTAGAAAAAAAAACTATAGAATTCTACTGTACTTTTTTTAGAAAGTATTTCTATTAATTTTTTGGGAAATCTTTATGCACAGGAAAAAAACGCCCCGCGCACACGGTTTCATACGCTTCATGAAGCGTGCGCTTCTTGAAGCGTATGACCTAAAGGGTGCCCCTCCCACGGGGTCATACCCTTTGTGGGACGGATTTGTACGCATTATGAAGTGTACGCATCATAAAGCGCTTCGTTGAATAAATATGATACGCTTTTAAAATCGAAAGGTCATCGTCTTCCTCCCTCACCTTTGTATTCATTCCGATAACCAGAGGCGAAATTTCATAGATAATTCGAACACCTTTCTGCATAATCACTTGGAAATGGTTCGTGTTGTTCGTGGATGTATAACTGGTGGTGGCAGAGGACGCGATTTGATAGAGCAAGTCGTCGACGACAATGTGCAGGCGGAGACCGACGTTGAGAGAGACGCACATTCCACAGGTAAATTACAAATTCAAAATAGTTTGAACAAATCTCGTTGATTTGATTTGGGTGAAATTGTGTTATGGTGAATAACTGAATTGGTGAGTGATTCATTGCAAACAAGTAAAACGAAATTGTATAAATTGTACTAGTTCTATATCAGTGTTGGGTAACAAAAGTTGGTATTTGTGGGAAATGTGGGGAATTGGGTGAGAAATGAGTCGGTATGTGCAATGGTGTAATGGTTTGAGTAGTGACAGTGAGGAAATACAAATGCATACAAGGTGTTTTGTAGAATGCCTAGAAACTTGAAAGAAGGAAAAGCTGCAGACTCTCAATTAGGCTGAGTTAGTGTTAGGGATTTTTCATGAATCTTGTAGTCTTGGATGAATTAGGCAAGTAGTTTTGAGGTAGTGTTACATGATGAGTTATGTCTGGATGGATTCAAGGCTAATTCACCAACTGAATTCAGATGAGTTATGTCTGAGCTAGTGTTACATGATGAGTTATGTTTGGATGGATTCAAGGCTAATTCACCAACTGAATTCAGATGTAGAAGATGGAGACATTAAATCAAGTGAATGGTGGAAAGAAAATTTCCAGAATTAGGACTTCTAAGTCAGCTAAAAAATCAAATTTTTAGATTCTGCTTCTTGGGCCTTCTTCAACCGCTCTTCACTTATCTTTGTAGTTTCAGCAACTTTATTTTCTAAGGATGTCACCAAAACCTGAAACACCTCCAGATAAATGAGTTTCATTTGTAACAACACTCTCTGTCCTTTATTAGTAATTCCAAAATATCTCATGAAAAAATCTTAAGGCTTTGCCATATAAACATCTCCAGTGAAAAAAGAAGCAATTTTCTCTTTCTTAAAACTGAGATTCACTTAGTGATGGTGATCAAATGCTTGAAACTAGGTCTATAAGTAGCTGAACCACAAATCATAGAAAGGCTAAACACAATAATTCTAGTATAAGCCAAGACATGCAAATCTTCACAGTATTGATGGCTGAAGTTAAATGACAGCAATAACTGCCAACACTCACCTGAATTGCAGTTGAAGCAGCTGCCTTCATCTGGCCTACAAGTGTAAACACCTGGTTGTGAATGTCGGATCCCTGGCTGTCTTGTGCCAGTAGAATTTCCATTACCAGTAGAATTTTTATTACGTGAATCAGAAAGATTCATCAAAATCAGTTTGGAAATGGAAAATGGTTAAAGATGGTTGATAGCACATAGCACCTTCAGGGGTAGCTTACCTTGCTGCTTTGCTAAAAGTGCCTGCTTTACCTTGTAGCTAATGTGAATAGACAAAGAACTTATTAAAGTACCACCAGCAACAAGCATCCAATTTGGTCCCTTTCCTTGAACATTTCTGGACTTTTGAGGTCTTGTTCTCATCATATTCACATACGTTTAATTGGTTATCAAGGATTTACAGCATCCTGTAACAAAAAACCAAAAATCATGACTTGACCATTATACTCGATACTAAATACACCTACTGAAGCCACTTTGAAAAGCTTTTGACATGAAATTTCTTACAGAATTTTTCACTAATGAATAGAAATTAGTGATAATGAAATAAATTAGTAAGAAATCATATTTGTGGTCTGGATTTTGTTTGTTCCACAATCATGAGAAAGAGGAACAAATGGAGCTCTAATTCTTTAGGAGCAACATACACAAAGTAAATAAAACAAGTCAAATATTATGAGAAAGCTTTAGTTGAATTCAAACCATTGTATTCTGTTGACATTACAGTTTATGAAACCACTCAAAGTATCAATTGGAAAAAATAGCTTCTTCATGTTCGTCCAGACCACTTACCTGTATTAAATCCTTTTTCTCTGCATTTCAAAGAACATTAATTAAATTATCTAATTATGTTGACATGACAATGTATCCATTGACAAGAAATTGTCTAATTTGATCATGATCAGTGTATTCTATATAGATGAATTGGTAAAAAATAAATGTGAGGCTCAAGAAAAAGGAGGAACCTTCTCAATAAGTTCCAACACAACCTATTGAAATGTTCCAACACATCAATATGCCTAAAATGCACATCAATTATCACGTTGCAAGAGAAGAAAAAATAAATGTTGACCCAACATGAGCATGTTGTTGCAGTGAAGAGCCCTAATCATAATTCTTGATAAGAACACTCGTATCTGAGGAAAGGAAGTTCAGTGCATAGAGCATTCTTATGGTTTAGAATGGTCATAGCACAGCTTACTTTTCTCTTTGTGTCCTGCCTTGTATTATAACTGTATGCATTTTGAGATAGCCTCATTTTCCTGTTGGCTGTTTTTACATATTCCTGCACTTATTTGTAGTTGATTTCTGGAATTTTCACCAGCAGCTTACTACCTATGATTAAGTTGATTTTGTAAACCAGATGTGGGAAGGGGTTTGCAGTTTCATCTGGTTTTCCTTGAGCAAATTTAAGGTTTCTTGTGGTCACACATTAACCAATTTACATAAAAGGACCTGGGATTCTGGCTCTCCTTGCTTGATAGGATAGGTTCTCAATAAGTTCCAACACAACCTGATGTTATCCACAAATTCAATATAACTCCAGTCTATTTCTTCTCTTGTGTATTCCTCTTGTTCCATCTTGAAAACATGCTGAGCTTGACATAACAAAGCTCACATTAATGATCAGAAAATCAAAATTTATGAATTGTAAATGTAAAAACTTACCTGGTTGAAATGTTGTTGCAGCTTTTCATTGGTGAAATTGATACAGAATTGCTCAAAACTGCAAGAATCAGATGTGTTTCCTTGAATTTCCATAAAAGCTAAATATAACATGAATTTAAATGTTCTCTTTTTGAGAAAAATTACCTATTTGTTTTAAAGCTCTCAAAATCATAGATATCAAGAACTCCAATCAAACATTTTGAGTTAGGATCCTGCCCAAATCGAAACATTGATTTTTTTCCACCAACCTACAGATTAATGACAAAAATTTCCTATTTGTTCTCTTTTATGTTGATTTTGAGGTGTAGGAAAGGCTTGTTGACAACACCAAGCCCAAGCTACCTTGAGTTGTTGTGTTGTTGACAGTGTTCTGTTGATGTGCTGAATTATCTTGAGTTTTTGTCCCTATGATACCTTTGCTGAGATACAGCAGGATTGCTCTCTTGGTATATGATAATTAAGTACTTTGTTTAACAGAAACAGGTAGTGTTCAGAAAACTTTAAAAATCAACACATTCATAAGAAAACACTGATTACTAAGCCTAGTGTCTAACAAACTATGAGTACTGCCAGTATCTACTAAGATGATGAATTGCTTCCCCTTGACCAATCCATGAATCCTAATAGTACTCAATGGGTTACTACCACTCAAGGTATGAACATAGAATTCAGTTTCTTCATGACCATCATCAGTTACAATTCCTGGCAACTCAGATTCCCCATTCAGCTCTCCATACTCAGCATAATGATAATAGTGGCAGCAAATTCTCAATGTTGGTGGACTCGAGTAAAGTGATTTTATTTGTGCATTTCATTGACATTTGGAGTATTAGATTAGCGAGTTAATTGAAAGTGATCTGATGTTTATACATACTGAAAATCTGAGCTTTAATGGTTTGAAAATTAATGATGTGGTGCTTAATTTGTTTTATTGGACAGTGGTTGACGTTGTTAGGGGGGACGAGATGATCGATGCAGATGTCGGTATGATTGCTGAGACTAGTGATAGAGATGGCAATGATGGTATTGTTGGCGGGGATTCTCCAGCTCATGACGATGATGGTACGTATTTAGTAATTTAGTATGCAAAGTATGAAAATTGAATTTATGGCTTACTGAATTTGTGTATTTTTTGTTTATGTACTTGGAAAGAATGAAATTATATGGTCATCTTAAGTTAATACCCATAATTCATATCATATGATTGCTTTCCACCTACTTAAATGTAATTGGCTCCACGAATGTTAAATTTTAGAAGTTTATGTTTTGTTAGCACTTGTTCACTGGAGGGTAATGTGATTTATGTTCTCCTTTATCATATACAGTAGTGATTGAAGTTAACTATTTTGATTTTATTATAGTAATATTAGTTAAAATCACACTTATGTATAAAAAGATATAGGAATTGAATGTAAGGCACAAAGTACGAATTTTATAAAGGAGTACGTAAATGAAAGAATGAAAATCGTAAACAGGCGTTTCAGGAGTTGAGTCGTGAGTTGCGAACTCCCGACTCGACTACACCTCCTGTGCCGAAGAAGAAGAGGACTTGGAACGCGAAGGCACGAGGTATACTGCAGTCTGCTCGTGCTGAGGCCCCTCCGCCGAAAAAGAGGGCCAGGAGATTAGGGGTTGAGACGTTGATATCTGAGCTACAGCGGGACGAGGCAGTGCATGATGGTGCAGATATTCAGATAGAGCATGACATTGGTCCGTCTGCTCCGGCTGAGACTACTGAGGAGATTCCGACGTACGTCGTTGGGACTGATCAGGCAGAGGATGTTGTTCCGTCTTCCCCGACCCAGCATCCCACCCCTCGACGAGAGTCCGAGCAGATTGATTTATTTAGTTTAGGGACTCCGATTGGCACCGGAGAGGATCTTTCTAGGGACATCGATATGACTCCTGCACTTGCGTCGGTTTCACCTTCACAGACCTCTCATATCCCGTCCCCTCCCATCATACAGACTACAGTTTCTGAGCCTCCACTTCATCCGCCTATTATTGTTCAGCCTTTAGTTGCCCCGAATCCTCCCATTGTTGACCCTCCTCCCGCTCCGGTGCCTCCTGTTGCCGACGTACCCATGTGGCAGCCAGGAGGACCACGTTTGGCCGTCCTCCTTCGACATTACCCCACTCATATTGCGGAGTCGATATGGAGGTGGACTCCTCGAGATGATCCAGCCCCTCTTGCTGCCGTCGAGCATGCAGCTGCTCCTGCACCAGCTATCGAGGATGTATTGGTGAGCTTTTTTTTGAATTTTTTTTAATTTTTCTGTGTATTGACATAATTGAACTTATCTAATTTTTTTCTTAATTTTGACAGTGGAGGAAGATGTATAAGGCATACTCAAGGACGTTGGATTGGACTGATATTGAGGCCCACAGAGTTGATGAGCCGGGTACGTGGTGGCATATTGCAGGGCGTAGTGGATTGAGGCATATCGGAGATATGGATTATCGAGGATCGGACCACGCCATCATTTCTGCATTTATTGAGCGTTGGTATCCGGAGACCAACAACTTTCATTTTCCATGGGGTGAGATTTCCATCACGTTGCATGATGTAGAGCGCATTTTAGGCTTGCCGATCGACGGGGAGCGTGTCGGCGAGCAGTTCTCTGAGATGGAGTTTCAGACGCAGGTCATGCAGATGTTCTCGATTGATGTGCGGACGTTTCGTATATATGATTCTCGTGGCATTCATTTTGACGACCTCAAGGCACATATCATTAGGATGATTGCAGAGGGGGCAGCACCTAATTTTATAGCTGCTGCGTACTTGTTGTGGGTCATTGGTTCAGCACTATTCGTCAACAAGAGCACCAACTATGTCAGCATTGAGTATTTGCATTGTCTCTTAGACCCCGACCGCACGAGTACATTTGCTTGGGGTGTTGCGGTTCTGACATTCATGTACCGAGAGTTGGGTGTTGCGTCACGACGTGATAGCAAGGGCATTGCTGGATGTGTTCTCCTTCTAAGGGTAAGAAAATTATTTGAGTAGTACTTTTGTATGTCATTTTATTTTTTAGTTATGTAAGAAACTAACTATACATAAATGACACAGACTTGGATATCGGAGTATATATAGCTTTTTGGCGGGCATCAGATACTGAGGATAGATCTTTTGGTTAACCCGTACGCGGGTGCCCGATCTAGAGTTGAGACACGCGCTCCTCTGAAGAAGCCAGAGCGGTTGGAGGCGATTCGTAAAGTTTTAGATAAGGTTCGCGCTGATGAGGTAAAAAATTGTAATGTCAAAATATTTGGAATGAAATAACTAAACACTTGATATCATATTTTCTTAACATATGTATTTTTATTTCAGATTAAGTGGCAGCCATGGAGAGGCATAGATTTCGAGTCAGAGCGTTACCGGGTTTCGAGGTTTCGAGGCGTGCTTGAGTGCTTTACTATTCGAGAGGCTTACATGCCCGATAGGTGGTTGCGTCAGTACTTTCGGGTCCAGTGTATACCTCTTGATTCGATTGTGCCGGCTACAGAGGTTCGTAGCATGTCTTGGCGCAAGTATGAGGTGGAATTTTCCGACGATCAGCTATACTGGAACCAACGGTACGACCACCTCATTGACCTTGAACAGCACCCTTTGGCTCGGTATGCTTACCAGGCGGACCTCGCGTACTGGGATTGGTTTAGTGATATGACACATCCGTATGTAGATCCGAGGTCAGAGCGTCAGGACCGCCCGCGTGAGGCACACACACACCCATCAGCTGTAGTTGATGCTACCATTGTAAGTGAAAGCTCATAAAAAAAATTCATTCAATGATTAATCATTTTGATATTTTTAGGGTTATGCTAAAATGTGTCTTAAATTATGCAGCGACAACAGCAGCTCGTTGGATATGCTCACGACGCTTTGGTAGCGATGCCTGCTGATCATCCAGCTAGGTTGTACTTGTTGGACATGCTGAGCATATTAGGGGATGATCGTCCGCCAATGCCACCTCCTTTGAGCAGACCATTTCGGGATTCTAGATATGATCCCGATTCGGGGAGTGGGTCTGGAGGTGTCGCACGCTGATTGTTGCGAATTTATATTATAAGTACATGTATTAGATGGATATTGTAAGAATGCTTTGAATGTTACATTTTCCTTTAAGTAAAGTTGGTTTGTATTATAGCATTGTCAGGTGTCACTTGTTGTTTTGTTTTAGTTGGTGATTTGAACCATCTTATTTCTGCAACAATGTCTGGTGTCACTTGGACAGTTCCCATTCCAGGAGTGAAGTCCATAGTGAGGGTCCCTTGATTGATGCTTTTGGTGATTTTAAGCACAGAAGATCATCCAGTAAATGGAATTGATTGATGCTTCTGGTGTCACTTGGACAGTTCCCATTTCCAAACTTAGGGTGTAAGATGAAAATGATTTTGTTATCTAATGATATTTTTAGTTATAATGTGGTTTTAATGGTTTATGTTAAAAATGGTTTTAATGTGATATTTTTAGTTATAATGTGGTTTTAATGGTTTTAATAGTTATATGCTTCTGTGTTAAAAACAAGGAGAAGATAAGATAGCACATACCATTGATAGTTTCATACCACTGATTGATTCTGTTACTGTACTGCCACTTATAGATAGATCATCATTCCATTTACTGGATGATCTTCTGTGCTTAAAATCACCAGAAGCATCAATCAAAGCAAACGATGGGGAATCCTTGTTGATCTCAGTTTCACCAAGCAAAGAAACATCTGGTTTCTGATAAAAGTGGAATTGAAATCAACATTTTAATGATCAAAATTTGGCAAATAAGTTTACATCTTTATATTGCATATGTTCCACAATTAAGTCACAAAAGAAAAGAGAGAATGTGGAAATAAGAATACATTGACAAGAAGAAAATCAGTAAAATGGTCTGTCATTCAACAATCACCTACGATCAAGGACAGTAGCATCAACAATGAAAAGAAAAAAAAAAACTTTGACTTACAACAGACTTACATTATCATCTGCAACAATGTCTGGTGCATCTGTAAGGGCACAGTTCCCATTCCAGGAGTGAAGTCCATTAAACAAGCACAAGAAAATCTGGGTGCACTGGGTTGGCGTCTTAGCAATGATGAGCTGATCCAATTGGAAGAAGCTGCACAGTGTTCTCCACAAACTATGATTCAAAACATTTTCCAGACTAGGTAAAAATAAGCAGTTGGTGGGGAGCTAGGTGAATATTCTTTTGGGAAATCTTCTGTTGATTCAGAATCCCAAACCTTTGATTAGCTGGATGATTCTGTCACTGATGATTCTGTCACATTGTTGCATTGTGTATTTTCTGTTGCTATTACTGATCTGGTTTGTGGTGATTCTGTCACTGGTGTTTTGTTATAGGCTTACGTTACGCTTCATGACGCGTCCGCTTCATGAAGCGCATATATTATCAGAAATCGTCTCTAGTACAATGCCTTACGTTTCATGAAGCGTGCGCTTCATGAAACGTAAGGCTTATGAGAAAAAAAAAGGGTGGATTTCGCTAGTCCCCCGGATCGAACCATAGACATACTCCTCAAACGCGTGTACCTGGACCAAGTGTGCCGCATTGGCTATCGATTTATATAGGAATAATTTTAATTTTCACATAACCCAGTTTCGATTGGGTTTGGTCCGGAATTAAATTAAACTGACCGGTTCACCTATTTTTAGGGTTTGAATTACAAAAATAAAACCGGTTCCTAAGAGATTGCACTTTATATAATTTTATGGAGCGATAATAAATGAATTTATGTATATTTTAGGGTGTGAACCCTTATTAATCGTATTAAAATTTTAATATAACCGAACCGGCCCCAAAATAAACTGTAAAAAAAAAAAATTGTTCCGGTTCTTGAAATTTCATGTTGGACCAGTTATTACCATAATTTGTTTTAAGGTTCCGATTTATGGTTAGGTTTAGGGTTTAGGGTAGGGTAGGGTTTAGTTAGGGTTTATAAATTTAGGGTTTAGGTTTTAGGGTGTAGGGTGTAGGGTTTAGGGTTTAGGGTTTTGCTATATGGTAAATCTTAGGGTTTACGATTTACGGTTTAGGGTTTAGGGTTTAGGGTTTAGGGTTTAGGGTTTAGGGTTTAGGGTTTAGGGTTTAGGGTTTTGCTATATGGTTAATCTTAGGGTTTTGGGTTTACGGTTTAGGATTTAGATGCAAATATGTTATTTGGTTTAATATTTATTATCAGTTACATATAATACTAACATAAAACGATATTTAGCATTACACTCCTACAATGCGACAAATATCCATCACAAATACTACCGCTATTTGACATTTCATGTTACAAGGTCGAAGGTTTAGATGTCATGGTTGGTTACAATGACATGGTTTTAAGGATATTGGATATGTTATTGATATATTTTATATTTGTCATTGTGAATATGTTTTGATGGATGATGCTTGTAAGATAAGGTATTAAGGTATAGGGTTTAGGGTTTAGGGTGTAGGGTGTAGGGTTTAGGGTTTAGGGTTTAGGGTTTACACTAAACCATATTAATAACAACAACTTCACCCCAATTATATAACACTTTAACCATACATTATGCTCATTATATTAATCAAAACCCTAAACCCTAAACCCTAAACCCTAGACCCTATACCCCAAACCATAAACCCTAAATCCTAAACCATAACAATAAGATTAAGCATATCACAAAACCTAAATTGTAAACCCTAAACCTAATAAACCCTAAATTGTAAACCCTAAACCCTAAATCCTAAAAAACCCTAAACCCTAAACCTAACCATAAATCGTAACCTTAAAATAAATTATGTTAATAACAGGTCCAACATGAAATTTCAAGAACCGAAACAATTTTTATTTTTCAAGTTTATTTTGGGGCCGGTTCGGTTATATTAAAATTTTAATACGATTAATAAGGGTTCACACCCTAAAATATACATAAATTCATTTATTATTGCTCCATAAAATTATATAAAGTGCAATCTCTTAGGAACCGGTTTTATTTTTGTAATTCAAACCCTAAAAATAGGTGAACCGGTCGGTTTAATTTAATTCCGGACCAAACCCAATCGAAACTGGGTTATGTGAAAATTAAAATTATTCCTATATAAATCGATAGCCAATGCGGCACACTTGGTCCAGGTACACGCGTTTGAGGAGTATGTCTACGGTTCGATCCGGGGGAAGAGCGAAAGCCACCCCTTTTTTTTCTCATAATCCTTACGTTTCATGAAGCGCGCGCTTCATGATGCGTGAGGCATTGTACTTTACTTGTTTTAAGGCTTGCGCTTCATATAGCGTACGCTTCATGAAGCGCAAGTTCTTTGTTCCAGTATCCAGAAAATCTTCCGCGGGCGGTTGCAGATAACTCTTCATGAAGCCATGATACTATATTTACGGAAAAGATCTGTTATTTCCGTAAGTTGCCTTGATAAGTTGTAGTTTTGGCGCAAAATTTACCCGCTAAAATTAAACCATGGCCAATCAAATCCACGCTTCTTATAAAAACTTCACCCCACCTCTCTAAAACCAGTTCTCTTCAAAGCTTCTTCATATCTGCTATATCTCCATCAATGGCATATCCTATTCAAGATGATTTTCGCAAGCACTTGGCGGATGTACAAGAGATCCGTCTTTTCATTCGGGAGCTAATCAACAGCAAGGAAGTAGGCTTGAAGAATGTCGGTAAACACCTTGCCCGACTCGGTTACATCACAACATTGGAGAAAATTTTCAAGGAGGAGATGGAACTCCAAGAAATCGCTCTCTTCAATGCCGAAGCAAGGGCCAACGACAACCCTAAGATTGATGTCCCGTCATACACTGATTTGCGCCTAGTGAAGCATGAGGAAGAGGATGATGGTTTCGATCCAAACAATCCAATAATCATAGACTAGATTTCTGTTAGTAATTTGTTTAGGCCTAGATCATGATTTAGTAATCTGTTTTAGACTAGGTAGTTTATGCACTTGTTGGCTTCTAATATGAATTATGTTGCACTCTGTTTAATGGAAATTTGATTCTCATGGTTTTACCAATTGTGTTACCTTGTCTAAATTTATGCTTTATCCCGTAATTTTTATCCGATTGCATATGTCAAAGAAAATGGCAACGATGTTTGTCCAGCTACGAATCCAATACAACAGGAAGGAATGCTTGATTCTGTCCCGCTTGACTTACGCATCATGAAGCGCACGCTTCATGATGCGTAAGGCTCATGGGGAAAAAAAGGGGTGGCTTTTGCTCGTCCCCCGTTTCGAACCGTAGACATACTCCTCAAACGCGTGTACCTGGACCAAGTGTGCCGCATTGGCTATCGATTTATATAGGATTAATTTTAATTTTCAAATAACCCACTTTCGATTGGGTTTGGTCCGGAATTAAATTAAACCGACCGGTTCACCTATTTTTAGGGTTTGAATTACAAAAATAAAACCGGTTCCTAAGAGATTGCACTTTATTTAATTTTATGGAGCAATAATAAATGAATTTATGTATATTTTAGGGTGTGAACCCTTATTAATCGTATTAAAAATTTAATATAACCGAACCGGCCTTAAAATAAACTGTAAAAATAAAAATTGTTCCGGTTCTTGAAATTTCATGTTGGACCAGTTATTACCATAATTTGTTTTAAGGTTCCGATTTATGGTTAGGTTTAGGGTTTAGGGTAGGGTAGGGTTTAGTTAGGGTTTATTTTATAATTTAGGAGCCTTCCAAACAATAACCCGACATCATAGCAAATACTTTGATATGTTTCTTTGCTTTAAGCCCTCATAGATCCATCTATTTGCTTCTGTTAGATTCCGAGGACCGAAAGGTCTCGGGATCTTTTACCACATATCATATAAAGTCGGGATCAACCTTCTAAACCAAAAGCTAAAACTAATGGGTAGGAATTCACCCTCTTTTATATGCTAGTGGTTTATCTTATGTATTTCTAGTATAGGAAGACACTTTTTGTCCAACACATTCTTACATTGAAAGAAGAAAAATCAATGAGTGTATTAGTTATGTTATTCTCAAAGTGTGGCAATCAATTTTCATTTTGACCATTTGATTTCTCTGAATATGTTCTTTAGTGTAGTGTTTTTTTCATGGTTACTTGTAATTATTTGAACCAATTCAAAGCCATTAACAATTATACAAGCACAAAATCATATTTAGCATAAGAAGCAAACACTAATCCCAAAAATGTAGTACAACTAAAACTAATACAATTCTAACTAATGACATATATCATCAACTTCAAACAGCAACATTTGGTTCAAGATTATGGCTAATCCGCTTCTCGCACCATTTTACCATTCTCTGTCTGAACGGCTCATCCCACCCGTTGACGCTAGGTTGATGGCTTCTTGTCCAATCTCTCGGCGGAGGAGGAAGTGGGGAGTCGTCGCTCAACCAGACCTGCAAATTAAACACATAATATATTACCGAGTAAAAAATTATACGTGCTAATTTATTTTCATGATAATAATGTATGACTCACAGGTATAAAGTGATCTCTGTTTCCCACGAGCGCTATGGCATATATCTTCGTTGGAGGTGACCGGTTCTCCCCTCTCGCCTGCATCGGCAAGCATGTATGCGATCCATCCCACGACAACAAAACAACTGCAACCTGATGTATTGTGGCAAAGATCAAACCGGCTATGGGCATCTCCATCCAATATCTTTGAGCACAAGGGCTAACCACATAGGGCATAGTATCAAACATCTCATCAATAGGAGATTTGTTCCAAATAGGCTCATATACATATCTGTTCCTCCTCAATTCGGCTGTCAACTCCAACCGAACTCTGCGGTACTCGCCCTGTAATTGTCCCAACAACACGGCGAGTGATCGATAACCGCAATGCCCATCTGCCATTACATCCTGCACCTAATCAATGTAAGGAAACATGAAGTCGTTAACATTGTCAACTCCAAAGTTGAAATCCAGCAACATCATGCCGACCCTTTCTTCTTGTGTACTTGACCCCGTCGCAACTTTTTTCGGGGCCTTGTTGGTTGAGCCCTTTGGCCTTCCATGCTTTTTGGCGGGCAATGAAGTTTTTACTTGGCTCTCCTTTTTCTTCTGTTGCTTCTCCTTTTCATATGCCTCCATCCTATGCTCAAGCAAAGTATTGTTCCTCTTTGTTGACCACTTAGTGGACCCCTTTGGCCGTCCCCTCTTCATAGCATCTATCTGCTCAATCAAAGACGACTCTTTTCCAAGCACATTGTCTACAAAAGACTCTATGATCGAGTACACATGGTCATATGTCAATTCACCCCGACGCTTCCTCTCCACCATATCTTCCCATCTGATCTCAGTAAGTTTTTTTGCCTCTTTGTCTTCTATGGGCATGCGCTTCGGATCAACTCCATCCCATACCACCTGATGCCAAAATGGGTGTATGTCACCTGGCGGGATCGGCAACTTAGTTAGAATGGCTTGGGCAATCGTATGACGACAAGGAAGACCCATGCACTCCCGTACCCAAAAATCAGCACACTCTTTCTCTAATTTTCCTTCAGCGGCGTCCTTGTTCAGGTCGTAGTACATATTCAACAACTTCATAATGCACAAAGTTGACACTTTGTAAAATAGGCGCATGAATATTGTCCTAACTCGACTAGGGACACTATTCAACTCAGTTGGAATCTTGCTACGTGACATCTCCAGATCCCCCCTTATATCATTAACTTGAGACTGAATGTGATTATGGATCCTTCTGATCACTGTGTTGAAGCCTCCTCGAGAACTGTCAAGTATTTTTTTAAACACGTTGTGCATTCCCTCCGCCCTGTTTCATACATGTTAGTATTATGTACATTACAAATGTGTAAATCACATAATTTGAACAACCAAAAATATGTAAAACATTAAAACGTGTGTACCTGTTTGTTGTTCTCGTTTCGAAGTGGGTATAGTGCTCGGTCCATGCTCTAACAATCGACTTCCTGTAAGGCCCGAGCCACGACCTCTCAACATACTTCATCAGCCCTGGCCAATGTTGTTTGACTCTTCTAAGCCTTTCCTCGTACTTTGCCTCCGTTGTCGACATGAATATGCCCCAACATCTATTAGCAAACCTTTTCGCCTTTTCCTGGTCCCTTAGGATACCTACAGCGTATGCTAATATGTTGCCCTTAACATGCACCCAACATAGAAGATGTTTGACTTCCTCTCCAAACACAGCGCCTTTGCGCTAATTATTGCCCTCTCTCGATCTGTGACAATCGCATTTGGCATCGCTCCCACTTCCTGATACAAACGCCTCAAACGCTTCAACACCCATGTGTAACTAGTTGTGTCTTCTCTTGACAGAAATGCAAAACCGATGTTGAAAGATCTGTTAGTACATGTAAACCCAACCATCTGCAGCAAAGCCATGTCGTACCTGTCAATACATTAAACAATTATACAACTTTACAAAAAACAATATTTGCCTCAATATATAGAAAAAAACTTAACAGATTGTACCTGTTGGTCTTATATGTGCTGTCCATAATGGCGACATACGGAAACAATTTCAGTAGATGCAGCGACGTGGGGTGCACAAAGAAGAGGATATCAATATAATCTGAATCACCTATCCTATTCGGAAATACTCTGTAATCGTTTCTTTGTAGAAAATGCAGTGCATATTGGGTGGTTGTCAGATTTGCACTATCCTCTTTCAAATATCGTGCCCTCAAATTTGAAACTTGCTTCCTTGATGTCACGTTTCCGGGGTAAAGATTTCTCAACCGCTCCACTATACGAGCAGGTGGCACATATATATAGCTCAATTCCTTCACAAGCAATTTTTGTGCTTCCGTCATTCTGCCTGAAAATGAATTGCCAAGCAAACTAGTGGGGAGGTCGTGGTTGTGAACTCCGCACACAACCGTTAGTGCCCACTTCCCGGTCGATTTACTTCTAACGCCAAGCAACTCGAATTTGCATTTGCACTTTGTGTAAAGGGTTCGCACCTGAGGCGGTGTAACAGTAGGGATGCAATCACCCTTCTTCCCAGGTCTATACATACCATGCCTATGACATGCTAGCCTGACCAAATTTTCATTTGACATTTTTATAGGCAACGCCATATATCTTTCACGCCCAACTTGCCTAGCCCAGGATATCATTTGATCTCGACTATCCCACACCCCATCGTGATGAAAGTCAGCAGAAAAATCTCTTCCGTTTACCTATTTATAAATTATAATTACTTTCAATTAAACTACAAATACACAATATGTTTTTAACAATAACATCTTTTTTACTATTATTTTCCATTCAACTCTACTGTATTGAATAACAATAATATTATTTCTAAAGGTATATAATCAATACAAATGTATAAGATTAATAATTTATTTATTTTTTATTTACAAATACAAATACGATAGCAATGTTCAGAATATAAAACTATAAACTGCAATTTATATTTCAAACAACTTACCTCGACTCCATCGTTTTCTTCTTCATCAACGTCTATTTCTCCTCCTCCTTCTTCAAAAGATGATGATAATTCTTCATAAGATGATGATGATGATTCAGCTTCATACGGTTCATTTGAAAAAAACGATTCCGTCGATGAATTTTCTTCATATGAGATATTGGATGCCATTGTATTTTGTTAAACTGTGTTTCTTAACTCATAAACTTTTTCATATATGAATATATATAGGCCTTAAATGACAAAGATATAAATTAGATACGAAAATAATTTTTTTCCCAAATTTACGTAAACAAACCTAATTTCACGGCGGCGTTGTCCGCAAACCCTAGCGCTTCATGAAGCGCACGCTTCATGAAGCGGGTCCAGCGTACCACCCTCGCAGAGGGCACCTTTTGAATCATACGCTTCATGAAGCGTGTGAAACCGTATACGCGAGGCGTTTTTTTCCTATGCATAAAGAATCGGCCTAATTTTTTGATGATTTTTTTTTTTAAGTTTTTAGCTATGTGTTTTACATGCTTGGGAAGTAACGGACTGATGAGAGTATAAAAAAAAAACAACGTGGAGTATTATCACAGTAGTCACACAAAAATATAGACCCACCAATACTAGATTTCAGAAATTTCAAAATTAAATATTTATCATGTGCAACTTCTGGGTGTATATATAAATGAGGGAAATTCCGAGTGGTACCCCTCAGTTTTATACTTTTCCATGTGGTGCCCAAAGAAAAAAGTTATTCCAAGTAATACCCATGAGTTTTAACACTAGTCCGCACAGTACCCTTTTAGTCCGTTAGATTTTCACTTGTTCCGTTAGATTTTTCTAAAAAATGAATTTAAAAAAATTTGAAAGGATAAGTAAAAATTAAAAAAAAAAGGAAATTACCTAATTGATTGCTCGTAAATCTCTTCCAAATACAACAGGGGAAAAGGAAGTAAAATCAACAAAGAATCATTCAATTCAAACTAAATCTAGGCAAAATTGCTAAACAAGATCCAATTCGTTTAATGAGTAAAATCAACAGAGAATCTCGATCTCTAATTCTCATACACACAAAATCAAGCAAAGAGATGCAGAATTAATTAGCGAACATTAAAACTAGATCTAATTTCCTTTTCCCCTTTCTGATCTTAGTCATCTTAATTTCCACCACACAAAATAAGATCTAGGAAGGCCGCTGACAGATCGATTAGAACGGCGGACAGGCGAAGCATGTCTTCAACCAAGCGACGAAGGCAAAGAAAATGGACCAAGATCCGGTTGAGCATTGTAAACCGTTGCTTCTCGACAGCCTCTTCCCTGACTCGTAGCCGGAATCGAGTAGATCCGACTCCATTAGCCACAGTCCCGGAAATTCTAGTTCATCATCGGTCGTCGTGCGCTGGATCTTCCGACGGAGCATGTGTCACGTTCGGACGGTCCTCAGCAACTCAGCGGCAGCGTTCTCGTTGAGCAGATTAAAGAAGTGTGGGAATTTTTCCAATCATAAAATTTTTTTTTTGTTTTAAGTTAAATCTTGTTTTTTTATATTGCTTAAGAAACGTTTTTCAATTTTTTTAATACCAATCTAACATATTTTTATATCTAGTGACAGAAAATTGAAGTTAGGGGTACAGATCGGACAAATTCAATAGTTCAAGGGTATATTCTGGAATAGTTTTTTTTTTAGGGCACCAACCAGAAAAGTGAAAAATTCAGGGGTACCAGTCGGAATTTCCCTATAAATAAACATACGATATAAGGTGTTTTTAAAATTTTAAATAAATTACTGGAGTCACATAATATATTATTTCCGTATTGTTTTTGTTGAATATATTTTTTGATACGCTAAGAATTCGAAATGTCAAACAGGTTTGGTAATCCGAGAGACCGTAATAAAAACGACAGCTGAAAAATAGCTAAGAGAGTAAAAACAAGCAGGAATAGCTATGAAAGTACAAAAAGAGCTAAACACCACTTTGCCACAAGTTGAAAGATGATATCCAACTCACGGTTCACCAAGCTCAAGCTTCCTTTCGTGATATGTTATAAAATCTTCTTATTTGTTGATTATTACACAATCTAAAATTATTTTATTCACAGTTATTTCATATATAAAATTGTCATAATCATGTGTAATATCTTTTAAAGATTGATTATTTAAAATTGGTTTAACAATACAACAAAATAATACTTATATTCTATAACAATTTTATAAATATTTTAGAGTAATTTCTTGATTCCCTTTACACAGTAATAGTATATTTTTATTATTGAGCTTAGTATCATGAATGGAACGACGGGTTTAAGCTAGTTCACACTATTTTAAAATCATGCCCTGAGCATACTAATGAAGTACCTATTTGGAAACTAATAAATCCTTATAAGAAAATTAATTAAGCGAAAATAAGTACAAATTTATAAAAGATTGTCATTTTAGAAGCTTAACCTATGCCCCAAGGGCATAGGTAAGAAAAATCGTTTTAAAATACATTACAATTTTTGAAGATATTGATTGTAGGAAATCAAACCTTATTTAGAACCACTTTATAAAAACAATCCATTATTTTAAAAATTACTGTATATGAGATTATGATACAATCATACAGGGGAGGCAAATAAGCAACGAGTAGGTAAAACACAAGTTTTTTTTCACAGCATCGAGTACTACAAATGCTAAATTAAACCACAACAAACCAAAAGTGATGAAAAGGAATGTACTTTAGGATGAAGGGCATTTTGAACAATAATCAAAGTTAGCAGGAGATGAGCAATCCATGCATTTGATGAGAATGCCACCCACAACTGAGATTCTTTGCTCTGTGGTAGAAAGAACGGGGAAATAGGGAGCAAGAGATGCCTAAGGAACCCAATGCCAGTTAAAGCCTTGTAATTAAATGGAGTATCATTGTATATTTGATTCTTTCTCGGTCTTTCTGATGGATACTGTCCAAAGAAGATCTGAATCCGATTGGACGGTTACTGTGTTGTCTTTGACTAAGTTAGATGTGCTAACTAAACCACCAAACTTCATCTCTGTGTCAGCTGGAATTTCAGAGAAAATACAAACTGTTAGAATGAATTAGTCGGCAAAACAGGCAACTAATAACAATATGGTGGAAACCATTCAAAATTTTAAGTTCTAGCTCTAGTCAAAGACTGGGTTCTAATAACTGATCAACCGGAGCCAAAAAGATGTGCAGTTATGGTCTTTTCTAGACAAGAAGCATCCCGTAATATACAAATACCTTACATGATCAAAATAGATAATTTTGACTCATTTCTTCATCATGTCTGTCTTCTTTGTAACATAATGAAAATCAAACTTCAATCTTGATATATATGCTGAGGTACTAGAAACATACTGGTATGCATATTCATGCTTCAAAGTCATGGAAGGGAAGGAAGAAGAAAAATAAGCAATAGTGAACTTACAGAGATTCCATTCAAGCCCAGTAGTTGTACTACGACTGCTAGGCACGCCGACAGGTACAAGGCCACAATGTGGACCAACAATGGTAGGCTCAATATGAATCTCATGACGATGAGTTTTAGGGAGAAGATGAATAAGGCAATCACCAGATACAAGAATTATACGCAATGTAGAGAAACGATACAAAACATTAAGGTTTCCAGCCTCATGGTCAAACCGACCACCGAGTGCACCAGTGACTATAATACATAGCTGCAATTCACAAGCGAAGAAACTGCATCAGCCTAACAAAGAAAATCGGTAGCAAACTAGCACCCATCAAATTGACTTTAATTCTTTTCTGTATGTTTTGTCTCCATGTTATTACGAGCATATCAGTAGTGTAAATAGCAAAACATAATCACCTATATTTCTCACTGAATCAGAAGGCAAACATGTATTTATATGGATACAGGACTTACATTAGATTGTTTTAGCTTTTCTGCAGAGTCTCGTATATATGCTACACACTTGTGCAAGTCCGTGGTCTCCTGATCATGAGATTCATCAATTGTTTTGGATCCCTGCAGATGGAAGCAGATTAAATTTTGTGAAGGATAATCACCTTATATGTTTGTAAGGATGTAAAAAGCACACACAAACCAATACAACAACATCATTGATTTAATGAAGATGAAAGTGTACACTGATTGCTAGTATATTATCTACACTCAAATTTTCTACATTCATATGCAGTCTATAAAGAAGAAGATCTATAGAATTTGGATGGCAAACTGTTCCGCTGACCATATACTGAATCAGCTATGGAATTCCAATATGAAAGAGTTGAAAATGATGAACTTTAAAGCATCTAAGCATACTGAGGCCATCAAAAGTCAGCACATTGAAGAACTACATATACATCAAAGAAGAGGTTGCTGTTTAGGACACGACTTACCAAGGTGGCATAAAAATCCAGAACTTCCGGTCTAATGGAGTCCATATCTCCTTTAATCGCATCTGGTTTATACCTGTCCAAATCCAAGAGACATGTAATTTTAATATCATGTGAGGATGCTGGGATCATATGCTAAATTCCCTTTTCTTGTGATATATGGGCAGCCGAGGGGGGGAAATCGAACCTTCGGCGAATGGAGAGGACGTCTTCCTGAGGAAACAAGAGAGGCATTTCGTCGAACATTCTGTTGGCACCTCCATCCGCAAATACTTTCAGCCGTGCTGCTCTACGTTCAAAGCCATTAACGATCTATAAGTATTCAAATACACCGACACAGCTACAGAGCTTTATGGTATCTATGTTTCGAGCACAACAATCACTAAATTATTGTCGAATTTATTCTTTTATTATTAGTGAATTGTAACAGAGCTTGTAATTTCTCTGATACATCAAAGCAACTATGGATGAAGGGAACGGGAATTACCGTGTTGCCAGAGAAGGGGAGCGAACGAAGGAAGGGGTTGATTGAGGACGACGAGGGCGTAGAAGGTAGGCGGTTGCCTCTGTTTAATCTCCGGCGCCGGCGAGACGGCATGGGGGAGGAGGAAGGCGGTAGAGTGGTGCATAACCTCCATGGCTAGCTGGACGGTGGATCTCCCTTTCTCCCTCTCTCCTGCGGATTAATGGCGGAGATCGAGAGAGAGATTTGGAATTTCAGCGGTTAATTGAATGACGATTGTGACTCATATTTATGGATGTTAAATATATATACAGAGGTGAGAGCGCGGCCGTTGAAAATGTCAAATGATGCGTGAGAGAACTGAGAACCAATTTTGTTATTAATTTATTCCCATCTCGATTTATTTATTTTTTTGGAACCTTCCGGGTGCCGGGTGGCAACTCTCAACTTTTCCATTTTCCACTTTTCACCGAAACCGGTTTTTATAGGACAATGTAAGAACTAAGGATGGCAATGGGAGAGACGGATCGGATGGAGGACGATTCATGTTCATTCGTTATCTGATTTAGGTGCACTTATTTATTAATTGTTGGGTGTTTTGGATGTTTTGGGTGGATTGGGTCGTTTATAAATAATTAAAAAATTATAATTTTATTTATCATATAATATACATTTTGATGTATTTTAGCACATTTAAGACAAAATCCATGTGTATCACAAATAATCTTATATAAATATAAGATAAAAGAAATGATTCATAATATATAAGTAATATTTAAATAAGAACTCAGAGCAATACTCACGATTAAAGTTTAAATATTAGTAATTAATATATACACATATATATTTTACACGAATATATGTATATTTCGAGTTATTAGGTTGGGCGATAGGTGAAGAACTTTCATTCCTACTCATTCATTGCCCTACTACTTTCTTTAGGGTTTTACCTGCTTTTCCGGATTTGGTGAGTCGAGTATCCATCGAGTGTGGGTGAGATTGTCATCCCCAGGTACGTGTGTTCTTGGTTGGCATTACTTAACACCCACCGATGCAGCCAATTTATTTAGGCGTGTTGGGGTTCAATTATGAATTTCACATTGAAAAATTAGAAGATCCAAGTTTTTATTATACAAGGTCATGGGTTACTCCTATTGCCAATTTGTTTTGGGATTGAACCCCATTAGGCTTGGCAATTGGGCAATCTCCCTTGTAACGAGTGATATCAAAGCTGATGGTTCGGCTTAGGGTTTGGGTGGGTCCATTGGTCAGGCTTGTGAGATATTCATAAGTGAGAGGAGATTGTCGGGGTTCAATTATAAATCCTCCATCGGAAAATTGGAAGATACAAACCCAGTATATGAGTTCATGGGTTACTCCTCCTATTACCAATTGGTTTTGAGATGAAACCACATTGGGCGTATATGTTGTGCTTAGTTGTTGGGCCCGTTTTCCTTGTTAACAAGGCGTAACACGCTTCGGCCTCGGTGAGGGGGATGTTACTTGAGCAATCGCCTACAAGGAAGGTGAGATGGAGAAGTATTGGTTTTGTGAAAGTGAAAAAGGTAGAAGCAATGAGTAGGTGTTGGTAGTAAGTTGGAGCATTGGAGGGAGAGGTCGGACTCCAAGGGCGAGTAAGGAAAAGACAGAATATGTGGAGTTCAATCTTGAGCAAGTTGTAGAGATGACCGAAGACACAAAAATATGCCTATGTGAGGGCACCATATCGAGGAAAGAAAATTTTAAGTACATAGAGTCCTTCAAGCAAAGTGACAGGGGTACAAGCATAGGGTTTACACTTTGAATCTAAATGGGGTTGGAAAAAATGGAGAGGGGCGTCAAGAGTATTATGAAACAAAAAAGTGTCACTCAAACTGAAAATTTTATAAAGTGGCAATTAGGCTCTCTTTGATGTATGGTTTAGAGGGTCGAGCAATTGCATGGGTTTTAGAACAAAAGTTGATGGTGGCAAAGATGAGGATGCTCCAATCGATTTGTGAAAACACAAGGTGGGTCATAATTAGGGACGAGGTTATTTGAGGAAATGTTGCATTGGGCAATATAGGAGACAAGTTGTAAGAATCACGACTTTGTTGGTTTGGACATGTTTTGAGGGGAAAGGTCAATGCCTCAATGCGAAGATGTGAAAGTCTAGTTTTCAAGGATATTCATAAAGGTAGAGGTAGCTCCAAGAAGAGGTGGAAGGAGGTGATTAGACATGATCTCGCCCTTTTGTCACTATCAAAGGACATGGCCAAGGTTATGGCCTAGGATAGAGACTCATGGTTCGAGGGATAAAATTAGAGTAAAAAAAGTTTAGCTTTTGTCTAGTCTCTTTCTTTATGTTATGTGTTTTACTAGTTGTTTGATTTTTTTTCTTGGTCTTTCATAAACATCCTCTCAGTATGTCTCAGGTAAGGGTGCGTACATTTGAACCTAAACCTTACCCTAGCAAGACTATACTATGACATTGTTGTTGTTGAGGTGTTAATTTATGATTGTCTCCATTTAATTTTGCTTTGCATGCATGTTTGTGATTCCTTAACTTCCTCAATTATGTACTCAATGTTATGAGCATGTGATCTATCTGTGAAGATCCAATTTTTTCTTTCTATTCCTACAAACAAGTCCTACTCAAATATGTTATAGTTGGTGAGTTTTCTCCAATCTAATAAAACTTTATATTTTTATAACAAGTAAAAATAAATGTTTATACCTTTATTTTTGCCCCATTTTGGTCACACCTTCCCATTTCTTTCAGGGAATGGATGCTCTCATCTTGGCCCTTATACCTCACCTAAGATGGGGTTTACATTGGGCAGTTGTTGAAGGGCTCGCGCTAGTTGTTGGGGAATGGGTTGTCGATTAGATTTTTTCAAGATCTTTGGTTGACTGACTATTTGTTGGCTAATGTCGTGCTTCGGGTTATCGATGATGAGTTGAGAGATTGTGTCGTTTGGCTAGGTGAATAATGTCGGCTAGGACTAGGTCCATCTTTCTTTGTTGTTGCCACTTATTATCTTGCTACATCTCTGGTTGTTGTGGTTGTGAATAATCCAGCGTCACTAGATGTCTTGAGCCGGAGTGGCAGCCCGAATAGGTGGTACATTGTTGCCTTTGCTTACGACTATTAAGATGGTTTAAATCAGGAGTGTTGCATTGTAACATCCCCGACCAAAGTGCATACGTCATTTTGCATTCATATAATATTAGAAGCATATACATGACATATTGACATGATATATAGTGCATTTTTAAAAGTAATATTTATTTTCTAGTTTAAGTTTTTATATTTTAAAAAATTTTTAAGAAAAAGTTAATTATTAATTATTTCAGGGTAAAGTTTGTAGTAAAGGAAATTTGAATGTAGAAAACGGAATTATCCAAAATTCCAGCGGAAATTTTCCGTGGAATTCAACTTTGCTTTTTGAGTGATCAATTTTACTTTGCTTTTGTATTGGAACTTGGAATTTGTCCTATTAGGTATATATATAGCTTTCAGCTTGTTCATTTGTATCACGTAAGAACAGATTAAAAAAAAATAACAGAGAGAGTTCGATAAAGAGAGGAGAGAAAAGAGAAAGAGTTTGATAGTTTTATAGTTTGGTTGTTGGATTTGGTACAAGATTTCTTCTATCGGGTTTTAATCATAAAGTGCAAGTGTGGTTTGGTAAGTTTGTAGTTAGTTAATGATTTATTTAGTTTTTCTCTAATTTTTCAGATCTAGATCTACTGTTGATTTTGATGTGAAATTAGTCGATTTATAGTTCTCAGAAGATGTTTTAGATATCGGATTTATTTTTTTGGTAAAAGATTTCAGAGTAATTTAAGCTATTGCTTTGTAATTATATTAGGGAGCCCTTTGATCAAGTTTTTCAGAAAGGTTTGAACTAGAAAAATGTTCTTCTATAAATATAGTTTATTGTTGTGAAGTTTTAAAGGATTTGGAACTATGCACAAAAAGTTATAAGGCATATTGCATTTTATTGCATTTAGGGTTAGAGTTTATAAGAATAAATAGTCTAATTTGCATTGGGTTACATATAGGAGCACCAGTCATAGAACGGGGGCAGAGACAAGGAGGAGAAATATAGTAATTGTCTTGAACATGTGGGTATAGACCGGAGATTCAACCCTATGTATTATATGGATATATGTGCTATATATGCTATATGGATATATGTGCTATATGAGCTATATGGATATATGTGTTATATGAACAATATGGATATATGAGCTATATGTGTTATATGTGCTATATGAGTTATATGAATAGATGTGATAGCTCTAAAGTTTCCAGAGTTATTTCCACAGAAAGTATGTTAATAGATAGCATATGATATATGGTTACATGATGCACTTGATTGCATAGCATATTGCAATGAGATTAAAAGGACCTGTGACTGTCTCGCCCTGAACTGTAATGAGGAAATCTTCAGATTTCTTTCTTAAAGCAACCTACAAGTCATACAGGATCTTCGGATCATACAAGATCTTCGGATCATATAGGACCTACGGGTCAATGAGGAAATCTTCAGATTTCTTTCTTAAAGCGACCATAAGAGTCAAAATGAGGAGATCTTTGGATTTCTTTCTTAAAGGGACCATAAGAGTCCATATATAGTAAACCCGGGACAGATTCGGGCTTGAACAGTTCACAGAATAATGAAATGGATACATCAGCATTTCCATTTGCATAGTAAATTCTTATATATATATATATATATATAATATGTATGCATATGTATATGGACTAATTGATTGGTATTGTGTGAAATAATTGATGATGGTTTATATTCACTAAGTATGCGACTCACGCAAATCGCAAAATAATTTTTCAGGTTCAGCTAGTTCTTATTAACGTGTGTCCTTTTAGAGGTCACATTCATACAGGTCGGCCGGCTGAAGCACAATGCAACCTTCTCCTCCTCATTTTGCATCTTAGACTTTTTGTGTTGTAAAAAAAAAGTTAGAGTAATAGACGTATTAGCATAAGAAGTAACGACATAGAATTTCGTGTATGTGTGTGTGTGCATCCTTATATGGTAGTTAGTTTTGTTATATGTTTACGTGGATAGTTGTTATATGTAAATTATATGTTTATATGTGAAATAATTTTTTACTAAGTATATGTCATAGGGTATAAGGGTGTCACATGCATTGACCCTACAGTTTATCGGACAGAGAATTCATGTTCCGAAGAAGATTGAATCGTTATCTGGATGTGCTAGCAAGGTCGCATCGTTAATAATGTCGAAAGATTCAAAAGGCACATCACGCTTGATGCCTCTCTCTCTCTTATTGCCTTGTTGATTACGATATCTAATTCATTTATTTCGTGAGTGCCCTTTGGCTTTTGATTATTGGTTGAATTTTGCTGATTTGCCTCTTCCTAATGACTTTTTTGACACCTCATTTACAAGATGGAGATGTTGCATTGGTGTCACGAGAGGATCTTAGATGATGCTACTCATGTGGTTGATGGGAAAAGATTTGTTTGCAATCGAGCTCAAGAGTATCTACTTGCTTGGAATATGAGAGACAGAGCTGCTCATCACAACAATAATAAAAAAGAGGTGCCCATTTGGTGGTCTAAATTGGAGTTGGATTGGGTAAAAGTCAACATTGATGATTCGAAGTTAAATAATAGATCGTTGGCGTTGCTTGTGATTCAGGCGACCAATGGATTGGAGGGTTCGTTCACAATATTGACCATTGCACCGTGCCTAGTGCCAAATTGTAAGGGATTCTTGATGGTCTTACCCTTGCCTAGAATAATGGTTTTCGAAAAGTCATGGTTGAATCAGACTCCCAATTGGTGGTGAACTTGATTAAGGGCTATGTTGCCCCTGGCCACCCTCTTAGTTTGGTCACTCAATGTCATGGCTTTTTCAATCGGGACTAGGTCATCCAGTTTCACCATGTCTTTAGGGAAGCAAATATCATCTCAGACTCCCTTGCTAGTTTAGCCTTTTCCTTTCTTATTGGTTTACATTTGTTGTTCGACCCATCTTAGGGCTGAGGGTCTTTCATTTTTACTCAAGGCTGAATGATGTAGGGGTTGGGATATCCCTGTTGGAAGAATACTTAGCCTTTTTCAATTCAATAAAATTCCTGAGAGTACCGCCTCTCGTTTTACAAAAACATAAAATAAAATAATGTCAAGATGGGGGTGACCTATTTCTCCAATGCTTTGCTAGGTACATGGGTGATGAGTTTTGCACCACTGAAGTTATGGATCTTCTCAATCCTCCATTATCGAGGACGAGGGTTGAAGCTTTTGTTTTTTTTTTTTATTTCAATTTTTCTATGAACTCTCTCATATTAACTAGTTAATAAACCTCAACAATTAGTTGAAAAAAACCTCAGTTATATTTGTCTTGTATTAATAAATTAGTTTTTAGTCGATAAACTAGTAAAAATAATAAATTAGAATTTATAATTTATTTGTAAATTTATGCTAGTTTATTTTGATTAAAAAAAGATAAAGTGTAAATTATAATAAAAAGGAGATAGAAGATAGTGGGGAGGAGAAAGAAGATAGTGTAGTGAATTTTTAAAAAATAAAATGGTTTAGAAAGACAAACAAAATGTATTAGTTTAACTAGTTTTTTATCCAATATTTCGATGTAAATTCTCTGCCCCATTTCCATATCCCTACCATGTCCCATGTATTATGATTGGTTGAGATTTATTTTTTATTCTTTTATTGAACACATATAATATTACTTTGATAATTTTTAATTAGGTTTCAACCAGTCACAATATATAGGACATAATAGGGGACACGAAAATGGGATAGAGAATTTGCATTGCCAATATTTTTAACTAGATTTTTAACATTAACTAGTTTTTTTAACTTAACTAGTTTTTAACTTCTTTAGCAAACATAGACTAAATTTACCTTCCGCATACAAAATATCTGGAATATAAAAATAAAATGAAGCAATGTTAGCTATAGAAGGAAGTAGGGGTTTCCAAACCGAGTTAACCGAGATTTCGGTTAACTGAAATTTGGTTAACCATAATTTCGGTTCGGTTTTCTCAGCTAACCGATAACCATTTATGTAATTTTACCTTAAATAATTAAAACTAAAATAATAAATTTGAAAAAAAAAAGTAATCAAGCTTGACTTTTATTTTAAATATGTACTTATACCATATTGTTTTGGTTGTTATAAACAAATATCGAGAGTATATACTATAGTGTGTGTGAAATCAAATATTGTGTACATTATTTTTATCCCATCAAATTTAATGCATTTTTATATCAATGAGAAGTGGAAAAATAGTGTTTAAATTATTAAAATTGGAGAAAACAACACCTTGAAGATCATAGAGTTTAACCACTAATTAAAGCAAATATAACTAATATTTGAAAAAAAATATTAACATATTTTCGGTTTTTCAGTTAAGCATTAAATGCATAATCGTGAACCGAAACCGAACCGATAAATCGAAAATATTTTCGGTTCGGTTAACCAAACCGAAATTTTAAAAAAAGTCAGTTTGATTAACCTAAAAAATAACCGATTTTCGGTTAACCATAAATGCATAGTCGTGAACCGAAAACAAACCGATAAATCAAAAATATTTTCGGTTCGGTTAACCAAACTGAAATTTCAAAAAAAGTCAGTTTGATTAGCCTAAAAAATAACTGATTTTCGGTTTTTCGGTTCGGTTTTATTGTTTCGGTTTTTTTTTATGGACACCCCTAGCGGGGTGTCCGGTTGATGACTATCAACCAGCATTACAAAGATTAGGATTGTATGTTCAGAAAACAAAAGATTTGGATTGTTTATTTATCACACAAAATTCTAATTGTTTAACCAAACTATATAATTTTCTAAGATTAAGTAGAGGCATTCTTTATACGAGTGAGATGACGGGTGATCTGAAATAAAATTTATCTTAATATTTTTGTGTTAGCACTGGGTATCGTCAAGTCTCTATTCAAGAAAATAAGAGAAGATGAAATTTCCTCAAACCGTACTTTCCAATTCAATCGACGACATAAGTTCATTGTCTCCCACCGCTTCTATAATTCAGCTAATGATATAGTCCACCCAATTTGCAACATATTTGTCAGGGGTAGGTAGGACTCAAGTGCCTCCATGTGAACCGGTGACAGTCCAGAACTCCAGAGGTTATTCTAATCAGCTAAATGCATAATATAGCAAATGTGTTTCCTTGTTTAAATGATAAGTTGAACAATTATCGGAACTTAGAAGAGCAGGGATATATCTTGAAGATATATAAATTCCTATGAGATGATATTTTCTATATTAATTTAAGATTTTTATCTCTTAACAAGATTTAGGGTTTTAATATATTTTTGTATCTTTAACAAGGCTTGAGCTCCAAGTATAAAATTTATCTATATAATGATATAATTTTAAATAATAAATTTTGTTATCTTGATATATTTTTATTTTGAGAAAAAGATATAATTTTATGTTGATGACTAAGATTATATGTAAATGTAAAAAAAATCGAATTTTAATTAATTTAAATTACAAAATTAGATTTTCTTTATCTTTGATCTTATGCATTTGTCTATTACATAATTTATTATGATATTATATAAATATATTTAGTATTTTAAATTAATATTGTAGAATTGTATAGTTTTTTAGTAAAATTATCCCGTGAATATCACGGGACTTCAACTAGTTAGAATGAAACCGCAACATAAAAATGAATCACTTGCTTTATCAAAAAACATATTTAAAATTGGGCAATAGACCTCAACAGCCCATCAAATGTAATTTTGCATTAACAAATATAACCCAGCAAGAAAAAGTACCTACATAATATACAACACACTGACTGCTTGCATCTTTACAATTCCACATAAGATTTATAACCAACTCAAGTCACACGACCCCTAGAGACCAAAACTCCAAAAAACTACAAACCTAATGATATGACACAAGAGACACAAAGCACACGGTCACAAGAGAGAGAAGGATATAAAAAAAAAAGACAACTGAGGTTATTAAATTCGTCGTCCAATGCAAGTTCATGCTTATTCAAATAACTCAAATTGTATATACATGATACAGTTCGAGACCTCTCAGCTTGAAAAAACATAGTCGAAGACCGGATAACTTGTAAACCCGGAACCCACTATGGACAATCTGAACCCACTTTGAGAGGAAGGAGATGAAGGGCCAAGGACAGATGCATCTATGAACTCTATGATACAATAGTTTCGCCAAAGGAGGAACCCGACCTAAGATGGGACCCTTTTTTTCCCCATCAGCTAACGAGCTTCCCCTTTAAAGCTTTCTCTTGGCTTATAATAAATGGTTGGCTTTCCAGGGATGGTAGAATAATTTAGAAAATAACTTAGTGAGGAAAAGCTATACATACAAGTACTCTTGGGTTTTACATAAAGTAGCTGAGAGAGCTCTTTTTCCTGGACCCGCCTTCCCCATAAAGCTCATTCCATTGTAGGAGCTCATTGGTGTTGGAAGACTCTGATGAGACGCTAGCACACACCTGTCGTGTCATTGTTGCACCGAGTCAAGCAATCTAAATTTATAATAGGTGAAAAAGGATTGGAGACCCGAGACCATAAAAGATGGCTGGGTTTTTAGTTACCTGCTCATGTGCAGTTCTGAAGTCCTCCATGTTCAAAGGACGAACATCTGCACTACTGTACAGATTAGGTAATGTACTATTTTTGGCCAAGGCTTGATCTTTCTCCTGAAGGACGCAAGTAAAATTAAGACGTTATCAGCAACCTTTGAATGATTAGGGAAAACCCAACCAACAGGTATCAGCAAAAAAACAAAAAATGACAGGTGATATCTTAAACCAAACATTCAAAGCAACAAATTTAACTAAACATCTGTCACCCACCACCATCTCAACACACATGACTATACAATTCTCCAAGAAAACTCTTATAAACAAGCTTCATAAAATTCTTGAACAGAGAAAGCTACCAGCAATTTATGTCTCCTAATAAGGTCGATTTATACAGGAGTTTTTAAAAAATAAGAAAAGATGGAAATGAATAACAAATCAACGTACTGCTTGCACTAACCTTTTTCTCCTTATCCAAGATTTCTCTTATGGGGCGGTGGGCTGCAGCTATGCAGAGGTTCTGAAATTTATAAAAGAAGTCAGAAATTATGACATGTAAACCCATATTATAAAATATATAGTTACATTCGTAAGGGGCCATGAGATAAAAACCTTTAAATCACTTCCAGAGTATCCATCGGTCATATTTGCAACCGCTTCAAGATCAACATCGGGTGCTAGTTCTTCTTTGGATAAAATTACCCCCAAAATTTTCTGTCGGTTAGTTGCATCTGGAAGTCCAACCATCAATCTGCACCATTATTAAGTATAAATATTCTATTAACCAAATAGTCCCAAGGAGCATCAGATAAGAGTACCATTAGAATGAAGGAGATTCACCTGCGAGGAAGCCGCCTGATTACAGCCTCATCAAGATCAAATGGCCTATTGGTGGCAGCAAGCACAAGTACACGTTCTCTATCCTTTGTACGCAAACCATCCCAATTCATCATGAACTCATTCTTCATTTTTCTCATCGCTTCGTGTTCACCTGGATTTTCACGTCTTCCTAGCATGCTATCAACCTGATATATGGAAGCACTCCTATGTAAGTCAACCATTGAAAAGGAAGACTAGAAACCAGAATATGAAATGGTACTACACATAGATCAACAAACAAGAAACCAGATTTATATTGTGAAGGACCAACCTCATCTACAAAAATGACACTAGGTGCAATTTTGCTTGCTAGAGAAAACACTGCTTTGACATACTTCTCTCCTTCACCAAACCACTGAAACAAATGCACCAGAAGAAGAAAAAACTTAGACAAGTTCTCAAGGAAAGGGACAATTCAAGGGGATAAGATGAATACAGTACTTTTGATGTAATGCTCGACATTGATATATTGATGAAGTTTGCACCAGCCTCAGTGGCAACGGCTTTAGCAAGCATAGTTTTGCCAGTACCAGGTGGTCCAAAAAGAAGTATCCCCTTGCAAGGCTAGAGGAAGAAAAAAGAGTCCAATTTTAAGCCAGAAGCCCTAAAGTAGCAGAGGAAAGTAGGCACACATAATAATAAATAATAAACCAACCTTAGTCAACTGCCCTTTTGTAAATAGCTCTGGTCTTTGAAGAGGCAGCATTACCAGTTCTTTAAGTGTATCTTTGACATTTTCTAATGCTCCAATATCATCAAACGAGACTCCAATGTCATTTGGTGGAATAACATCCCCAAGAAGTTTCTTCTCGAATTCATTCTCGGTCACAACATCCTGATAAGAATAACCTACTTTAACATTCAACACGAACGTACGTTGTAAAAGATTGGGAACAGCTTCTACTCAGATAAGATTTTAAATTTTTTTTTTTTAAAAGCGATCCTTCAAATTATTAAATGGTAATTCCAAATATTAGCAAGTAAGAGGTTGCCAACAGAATTAAGAGGGCATTGACATTAAACCTTTAGTGACTTCTTCAAGCTTTTCGTTTCATTCTGAAGAGACTGGAGAAAATTGAATCCATGCAGGATACTGCAAAAGACCAGTGGCAGGTCAAGACAACAACAGTAAAGGACTTCCTCAAATACAAACTATGCAATTAGTCAAAGAAATTCTGTAAGCAGCAAATTATTTTCTTCATCCATCATTCCTCCAGTACAATGTTTAAAGCTACTGATGAGCACTAACCTTTCACTAGAAATTGTGATCTTAGAATCATCTTGCAAATTTTCCAAGTAGTACATGAAGTGATGACTTACAGCCCATCCTATGATTTTTTCAACACCTATAGAGTAAAAATGGGAAAGGAATTAGCAAGAGCATTTATTCCAAAACATGGAATAGAAAGTCCCAATTGACAAGAGACTAACTTTCAGTTGATAGAGCCTGATCTTTAATGGATAGAGTTTCAAGGTCACGGCAATCCAATCCAAGTTTGCTTAACACCTGCAATTATTAGGTAAAATGTAAATCAATTAATCACTATAAAGGTATCCAAATAAAGGCCATGCACATGCAGCAAAAGCTTCAACTTGGCTATTCTAAAGCAATGCAATGGTATTAAATTACAGCAATTTACACATACTCGGGACTAATGGAATTGAGAAGCAATAATTGATGTAAGCAAACAACAATGCATAAATAAAACAGAAAGCACATTTATAATATAACACAAATGATATTTAGATAAGTATGCCAAGGGCACCATGTACATAAAGAATGACAACAAGAGAGCTTTCATCCCTACAAATACCAAAATGAGAAGTTGGAAAAATAAAGTAGCACTGTATAATGTATAAAAAAGTATCATTCGTGTACAAAGAGAGAAGTATGCAGACTTACCGAACGAATGCTAACAATGTTTGATTGTGCTCGCAGTGTTTCGGTATCACGTTCCAACTTCTGCTTCCACTCAGAAAGCAAATTTTCATCCTATAAAGAACCATCACATAAGATTTTCAATAATTGAAGGATTCTAGAAAGAAACTCAAGTGAAAATCTTATTTAATAGCTTTTCCAAACACAATATTTCTATACCTGAGGCAATTGTACTGTCACTTTGTTGGGAAAAAGCCGAGTTAGGTGCTTCATGGTCTTAGATGTATCTTTATTTTTATCATGCAATCTACCAAAGTTATCCTGAAATAGACCCCAGTCACAACATGCAAGTCTAAGAACACTTGCAAAGCTCAGAATATCCACAATTCTACAATACAAAACAACAAAGTTTCCAGAAATTCATACACTGTAAGAATGCACCTTGAAGGTCAAAATAATAATCATAACTCAGTGATGAACTACTACAAAGCAAGGAAGGGAAAGCCAGCATATGGACAATTCATAGAAACCAAAGAGCTTTATTATTAATCACCTTTCAATAAGAAGAATATAACTTATAAACAATGCCTGAAAAGACAAAATAAAATACAGAATGAGATGTTTAAACCCACCGGAAATGCAAGGTCAAGCAAGGCTGTCTGGTTGCTTCCAAACTTTGTCAGCAGAAGCCCACCGAGATGTGACTGGTAGTTGTGATGGATGACATACAAGTTAGCAAATAAAGTCCACAAAATAAACAAATAGCTGGAAAAAACAAACAAACAAAAACTAGAATTACAATCACTTGCCTTTTCTTTCCTACTATCCATCTGAGTATGTGAGGCAATTACAACCAACTTCTCTGGAAGATTCTCAAACTTACTTTTCATGACAATATATGCATCAGAGTTTCCCACGACCTTCTCCATATCTTTCAGAAACAATATCAACGGCCCACTCTTACTCTCACTCTTTGCAACCTGTTGTGAGCAAATTTAGATCTAAGGAAGGGCCAAAGGGTTTCAAACAATTTTACTTGCAATGGACCAACTTACCTCAAAGACATCACTGATTGCATGCTTGTCACTGTAATCACTACTGTGTGGGTTTTCCAAGGACAGTAGCTCAGCTGCAAAACAAATTTTACATGGCTGTTAACTCAAAGGAACGGAAACAACAAAAGCGACACAGTGCATGCAGTATATAGAACACACTAACACATACTAAGACAAAAGCCAATACAATGTCACAAAGAAACATCATATAACTTTGGAGCAAGAAAAGAACCTGCACAAAAGAAACCATGTTTGTCTTCACAATAACCTCCAAGGTTGATGCCATCAGGAATTGATTTGTCAAACCTAACTCCAACTTTTGACAATGTATTTCCTTCAAAAGCCAGTACCACTTCACCCTTAGAACCAGGAGGCGGTCCCCTGGAAACAAGTATATCAGAAGGGATCAATAAGATTTTTAACAAAAAAGAAATATTAAACAATTATCTTCTCACAATTTTTATATATTCTAGAATGGTATAATATATGTGCATTGCATCACGGTGCAAACAAATCTAGCAGCTCAGAATTCTTAAATGAACTAAAACTGCAAGGAAAAATATTGCCATTTGTACTTTCCCACCATCCAATTACAAGACAACTGTAGCATTTTAATGATCAGCTGCATCACCAAAAACATAGACAAACAGAACTTCCAGAAAATAGGACTAGAGCAATCATCCAGTCATTCATGATTCTTGCCAGTTAACAAATTTTATAGTTTTATGCAAGAACCAAGAGATATACCTCAGTTTTGCTGGAGAAGAAACAACAGATGATCCCAAAAATTTTACTCTATCACCTAACAATTGAAAAACATATATACATCAGACATAATTATCATATGATTTGGATTGAAAATTTAAAAGAATGACACAAGAATATCATTTTTTTCCAAAGTATAACAAGCAAAGATTAACCTTGATCATGTAACTAAATGAATTTTTTTTTATACAGCAACAAAGCCCATAAACAAAAATTCCAATATTCCATTTTTCTTGGTTATGTATCTAATTGCCAACTCCAACAAATTTTTCAATCTCCAACCCATTGCCAGCATTCAAGTATATCAATGTTGTACTTCTCGCTCGAACACCGGGCAATCAAAAGAGGATACAGACGAAGATTAACCTCCAAGGGAGTTGCATGATTAGAAAACGATTACATACAATATGCGAAATATACAGAAGTCCCCTGAATCCAGATAGATGCATAGAATTATGTGAAGAGTTAGCACAGTTCTCAAGAAAGTCGGGACTATTTACATCTTTGCTACTTCATTGTCCACTCGTGAATTCAACAAGTATACTCAAGAGAAGTGCATAAAGAGCTTCAGCACAGTCAAGCCTGATTGTTAAAACTTTTAAGGACAGGAATAGAGAAGGTTGCTTAAACATAGGACTATCTTTTAGGGTGATAGAGCATAATAACAGCTACAGAAGAAAGAAACACTATTCAATTTTCTAGAATCTCAAAAGAAGAAATAAAATGCTATTTGTACATATCTATAACCTGAAACTTAGAGGTGTCTCAAGTGCAAAAGATATGGGACCTTTTAAATATATACATATATAACATGATATTGAGATTCATATTCTTCAAAGCATTTCCATATCACATTATCACCAACTAAGAACACTATTATTAGCAAATCTAAACTTAGAGGTGATAGAGCATAATAACAGCTACAGAAGAAAGAAACACTATTCAATTTTCTGGAATCTCAAAAGAAGAAATAAAATGCTATTTGTACATATCTACAACCTGAAACTTAGAGGTGTCTCAAGTGCTCAAGATATGGGACCTTTTAAATATATACATATATAACATGATATTGAGATTCATATTCTTCAAAGCATTTCCATATCACATTATCACCAACTAAGAACACTATTATTAGCAAATCTAAACTAGCTGGCTAATAACTGCTCAAGACAGTGGGCATTAGTGCCAGATAGATGACCTTTCTTGAAAGTGTAGTTTTTGGAAGTTGCAGTAGATGCTTCTTGCTTAGGTTGGGGCTGAGAAAGAGAAGATGCACTAGCAATGTCGGCGTCAACGCTGGAAGCTGGTTTCTTGTGGCGTAAGGAAGCTGTAATTGATGTCCGTTTCATTAAAAATCCTGCTTTCTCTGGCTTCAAATGTTCTCTGGCAGTGTCAGATTCCTTCTGACTTGATCCCTGAAAATACTTTTTTTATTAACACTAGACTACCATAAGATCTAAAGGTTTCATGGTGAGGACCGTGAGGTCAAGAAGGAAACTGTAAAATAGGAAGGAACTCTATCTTCCAGAATTCAGAATAGGACAAGTTTTGCAAAGAGCAATGCCAGCAGGTATAATCATCAACATTTAGCAGAAACTTACACCAGGCAACACAATGCCATCAACTATAAGAAGTCTAGCACTAAAGTAGCTAGCAAGTGCCTTCACCAAAGTTTCCTGATATATCTCCGAACCTATAAAAGTTCCAAAGGAAACAGTTAGTCAGTTACAGAGAATAATTTCATAAATCCTACAAGAAAATGCAAGTCAATAAGGAGTACACATGCTTAGGCAGATATATGTAGTTCATAGATGTTGAATTTTAAAGCAAGTATAAGGGGAATAAAAATAGTGTGACAGTTTTAATATCTGCAACTAAAACAAATCTATACAATCATTGGGAACATCTCAATACAAGTTTAATGAAGTGAAGAGCATTAGATAAATATGAGTCTATCCTAGAGTCAGGTTGAGAAGTCAAAAGAAAGCATCCCACCAACAATCCAATGCATTTAATTTAGGTTGTTGGGATGTCCACAGTACTGAAGGTGGTGATTAAGCATAAATAATTCAACAATTTTATGTATTAAAAAAGACCCAATGAAAGGGCAACACTTTTACATATGTATGCAACAATTCTGACAAGTTGCAACAACAGTTCAGAAGCAAAAGGTGGATGATGTGGTGGATATTGGTCTTAGATGACAAAAATAGAAAACTATCTTAGAGAAAGCAGGCTTGTACATTAAGAAAACAAATGCAAGATGCTGTGAGAACTTGAACAAGGTGAGCAACAATATGCGTGGGGAAATCAGAAAGGCTCAAGCCTAATTGTCAGATATAGGGCATGCAGATATATATACAGAGTTTCAAATGTTACCTGCAGGTCCAGACAATAATATGCGTGGAGACACGGAAGGGAGATCTGCAGTGTACTTTACATATTTGCTGCGCTTCAGGTGCATGTAAGCAGCATAGATCAAAATATTCTTTGTTGTATCACTGTTACATTAGAGAACAGTAAAATTGGCTGAATCCAAAGCAAGCTACTAAAAGAGAATGCATGGCTTCTACATAGCCCAAATCATAGAGAAGAGCTATTGACTACTACCAAGGAGAAAAAGTCCAATCAGAGGGAAAAAGAAATATTAGACATAAAGCAACCAGAGGTAAGTAAACTACACAGCAAGAAACATAGCAATAATTCTCCAGCCTCTTCACCACCAGTTTCCAAAAAAACAAATAGAACATAATTAAGTCAGTATATCAATCTTAACCATTCAGTTAAATAATCAGCAGTGCCAGCATTAATGCTTTTTTAACACTTTACAATGACATGTAGAATAATAGAGCATATCCAATATAAACTCCATCAACTCTAAAGTGATTAAAACAAAATCATGCAAACAAAGGCATCCATGTAATGTGTTTTCAATCAAAATGTAACCACAGTTAGAAGTTCAAATGAGAAGTGACATTATAACATCCGTTTGTTCAAAAGCCACATGTACTGTGGATTAAGCAAATAAAATATTATTGGCCAATAAAGAAACGCAACTGTAGAGCTCTTTTTACCTTAAGTAATATGGAAATCTCTCAAGTGACACATCAATGTCTTCTGCCTTGATTATTCCCTGTCTTAGATTTTCTTTGAATTCATGGCGGCTGTTTGAAACATTTACTCGCTGGTGAAGCTCTTTGAGGAGTTGTCTACGCTCATCAAGAATTTTAGTAATACTGCCATTTAAATCCATTAGCCAACCCAGGGATCTTGATTCATGATTTGCAGCAGCAACCTTTCCATCCTCATTTATAGTTTCATTATCCTTTTCAGGCAGATCATTATCCTGATCAGGAACAATTGCTTTCTTACTCAATGAAGCACCATCATCCTCTCCATGCTCCATGCTTTCCTTCGTTTCTGTGTCCTGGGAACCATCATCAGACACGTGAACATCCAGAGTAGTTGGCACTACATCATCATTATTTGTAGGAGGGGGGAGAAGTGTCCGGAGATTTGGCATGGATGCCAGTATTGATGCTCCTGAACTTGCAGAGGTACCCCCAGCTCTTCCACTGAAGGTTTTACCTTTAGCTAAAGCCCCTGTGGCTTCGAGCATTGCAATGGATGTATGGGGAGGAGGATCAGCTAATGTATCATTGCTGAGTGGTAGAAATATCTAATATATAAAAAAAAGTTAAGGAAGCCAGAAAATCAAGACAAAAGACCTTCCAAATCCATTGTTGTCGCCAACTACCAATTGTGAGTAGATGAAGGATCAAAGAATAAATTTGTAAAACATTTTAAGTTGATTTAAAATCAGCAGACAAGTAGATCAGACAAAAATAACAAGTTTCTAAAATTAAAATCAAATTAAATAAATTATGGTGAAATACAAAAATCTCTGAAGAATATGCTAATATTTCTAAAAAAAGAGAGAAAAAAAAGGTAACTACAGGAGTGATGATAGCAAGGATACATATGCATGTTTATCTGTCGAACCAAAGATCAGCTCATCACCTCCGGCAAGAATTTTAGCAGAATTCTTTTGCAGAATCTCGTTATTAACTTGGACAGCACCACATCCTCCAGTAATTTCTAGTTTGGCAGTAAATAAACCTCCTTGCTGTAAAGGTGTGGAGCAAGCAAAAAAGGTGCCAATATTATCATACATTTACACAATAATCAAAGCATGATGGTACACATTATTCCTTCTCAATACATCTAATTAAATTACTTCTCCAGTACCTCTGTACGTCGTAGTTTGCAGAGAGTTTTACCAACTGAACTATCCTCCAATGAGAGATTGCATTGACCGCCATTTCCCACCGTGAATACAGAACCGGAAATTAACATGTGAGGTGTCTAAAACAGATACAGGCAAACAGAAATGTATCAAAATCAATATAAATAAGAAGATGAAACAAAATAAGACACTCTCCCACCTTGGCACAGAAAATCAACTGTTAAGAAAATAGAAATCTTCAACGAGGAGTGACATATCATTAAAAAAACAGAATCAACTTAACTCATGATGAAGGAAAGAAAGCCAAAAAAAATCCTGATTACTTACCAAGAATCATTTCATGGAAGAAAGTAGGATAATCATTTCAAACAACAGAGAAGATCTAAATGCATTGTTCATTATAAGAGTACAATTAAGATACTGTTATCAAAGTGAATTAATAATTAGAGCAGAAAAGCATAAAAGGATATTAGTATTATGAGTGATGCTGTCAGTGTTGGCTGAATTTTATTCCTTATCAGCTCAAATTAGTATTATTAGTATTTTGAGCTTTCAATTCAAGTAAAACTACTTTCAGACTCGTATGTGAGCTACTTGGGGAATTTAGGACTCGAGTCCGGCTAAGTGAAGATTCTCTTAATAATGACTTCTAGGAACAATTAACAAAAAACAACATTAAAGGAGAAACAGAGGCTTTCAATATTACAATTTTTAAGCGCTTTTAGTTATAAAGAGGTCTGGCTATCTTTGGAACTTGGAAGTCAAAGAGTATCTTCCTTAGTTGATTTTAAGTCCGGAAATGGAATAACAAAGACATAGGGGAATGACCTAAGTCCATCACGTAAGCATGACAGCAAAACACAAGTAAGGCTTTAAATTACTTTGCTTAGTTATAATTTGTGTACTGGACTTTTTAAAGTGAGCAGCTATTCCCCAAAAGATAATTATAGTTTGAATCTATGGAAAATTATATTGTTTAGACTTCTTTTGACCCAGCCAAATGTCTATTTTTCATTATCAGGGTACAACAAATTAACTTCCATGTCTTGCTCTTAGAAATAGGCAGTCATGCAATTTTTCATTGAAACCACCGGCTCTCTTTTAGGTGAAGAAACCATACTACATTCCGATTCTTAGTCTGGATTTCAGCTTCTCAACTTGTATCAACATAGAAGCAGTAACTCATTATAGTTTAAACAAGATATCATCTTTTCCCTTTCACTGCTTGACCAGGAATGAAAGTCAACAAAAAGGACCCCAACTAGAATCTATTTTCCCAGTTAAAACTATACACGTTTAACATGCACTCTAAAAGAACTTCACCGCCATTACCTTGAAGCCCTCTAATCCTACACATCAATGCCCTTCACGAAGGAAATATAAAGTTGCTAGCCTTTGGGCATCCAAATATCATATAACAAACCAAACCTTTCATGCAAAGACTAAAGATCATAAGACAATTGAAAAACTACTTCAAGAATGCTCATTTACGTTGATAGTGAAAGGATAACCAAAAAAAAATCATCATGGATCATAAACCCACAACAGCTACTCAAGGCAACATAATCGTGTGCATAAATGATGAAGAGCATACAGACCTGAGGAGACTCGGATATCAGTTGTCCCCAAGCAACCTTATCTGCCTTAGACGACCTCTTCTTGGGCCGCTTAGGAGTTACAGTTGTAGGTTGATCCTCCTCCTCCTCACCATTCACAGCCAAATCTGCTCAACTTTTAACATCAAATTGCTGAATCCCATCATGCATAAAAAACTGTAAGAAGAGGAAAGCACTTGACCTTCAACTAGGACGCTAGGAGGTTTCTCTAGGGAGACGGAATCTGAGGGTTTAGGCGACCCCAAACAAGGCAGATCAGTGGATCGATCCTCTGGATCCCGCGATTCGGTCCCCAATTGGCCGTTACTCCCCTTGGGCCCAGAATTGGACTTGCCATCGGTCGAAGAAGAGGTCTCAGATGAGGCCTGTAATTCAAACCAAACAAAATTACGAACCGAAGCAGATCAGAAACGAACTAAATCAAGAAAGAAACCCTAGAACCGGAAAAGAGGCGGGGGCAAACAGATCACACACCTTCGAACGTTTTGACGTGGGAAGAGGTGAGCTGAGAGGGCGCTTGGAAGAGGATGAGCTTCGTCTCGTCTCCACCATGATCGATTTCCTTTCGTCCCTGATCTGAGCTTGTTCTCAGAGGCACGAGAGCGATTCGAAGGAAGAGAGAAGAGAAGACAGGAGGTGAGAGAGAGAGGCGGTGTGGCAGGTGGGCAAAAATATCAGTTTTTGTACAAAGCTTTTCGGATTCCACTTTTGTCTGTTGGAAATATATTAAATGAATTTTTTATGAAGGCAGGCACGAAGGGACAGCGCGTAAGTGCGTTTCGTGTGAATTTTCAAGCAACTGATGAGTGTGCGGAACTGAACAACTTCGCTCGCTCGGTCAATATTGGACTTCCCATTTCTAACGGTTGAATTTATTGAAATCTTTTATATTACCGGGAAGCTCATATGGTGGGTAATTTTTTTTTAAGCGTGCCCCTATTTTTTGTAAATTAAATAAAAAAATATGTGCATATAAAATCTCAAATGTAACTATCATTTTATAGATATTTTTTCTTAAATAAATCAAGAATAATATTTTTAAATACAATGCAATTTTAAATCTTTTATAATTATATTAAGTAATTGAGAGGTCTTTGTAAGTGATACGTCAGTGATCAATTGGAAGATCGATCTTGTGTGTGTAGGCTTGATCTTGCTCTAGCTTTGATTTGGTTTTGATGAAGAAGATTTGAATTCTCCTTGGATAGCACACCTCTTCTTAGATTGGTGTGGAAGACTCCTCCTAGTAGATTTCAAATAAAATCAGATCCTTAGATCAATAGAACTCGACTTCTTCCTTGATTATAACTCGAATTGTACTAAGTAGTTGTTGAGGATGAGGCACGAAAATCAGTTATATTTGGATGTATTCTCATGTAAAAACAAAGGATGAAGAATAAGATAGAACACAAGGTGTTTGGAGTGAGTAGAGAAAAACACCTTAGCTAAGGTGCTCTCTAATTTCCAATATGAACTTTATTCAATGAAAACATATCATCTATTTATCTATCTATATATTATAAAATAGAAAAATCTGAGTAATTAATGACTAAACATGTAATGTAATAATGAGTGAGTAAAAAAAAAATTCTGATAAATAATTATAACATTAGAATGCAAAAGGACATCTTATAAAGATGAAAATTTTGCCTATTTATTACCAATGAAAAAGAGAAACATTAAAGACAAAATAAACTCATTTACAAAGGAACAATTCATCTTCCGTAACATAACTTATTTACTCCTATTATAATCCATTCATCTTCATAACGTTAAACAATCATTAAAATCAACCAATTTACTCATGGAACATTATATATTCTAATAAAAAAATATTTGGAAACTAACACATATCTTTTACGGAAGTATATAAGCTCAAATGTTACAAACATATAAACATTCAATTTCACATTAGCTCCGCATATAAGGTCAGTTTAAGAAAATAGATATAAAAATAAAAATAAACTCTAATTATAATTATCCTATTTAATCCATTTTTATCACCTCAATTAGAAATTAGGCCAAGCATACAACATCACAAAAAAAAACTATTCATCTCCTCTAACATTTTCTACTAAAACAATCATTAAAATCTACTCACTCAAAGCAATTACCTTCAAAATAACCATAGTCATTTCAACTTAGTAATTTCCTTTTCATTTCTTAGGGTGAGAATTGTCTTTTCTTATATACAATTATTAAAAGCTCATTCATTTTAATGCAATTAATGTAGTTTCTCACAATCTCATATTATATAAAGAATGAGAAATGATAGATAGTACGCACATTTCTCATAAGAGATGGATAAGAAGGGCAAAGGAGGATCACATACGATGAATGTAGATAAATTTTTATACGGTACATTTTACAACATATTTTTGTTGATATTTAATTAATTGTATAGCTAAATATTACTAAATTGTCATATTTGCATGTATAGGTGAAAAAATATACACGATATCATATAAGGTAACTTCTAAATTGCCTCTCTTTTATTTCAATATTTGTTTGGTTAATTTGTTTAGTTTTTGTGATGGTGATGTGTTTATATATTCTCAATTAAATATGGAAGATGATTGAACAAGCAATGTTTGAGATTATTTTTGTCTTAAAATTATTCAAATAAATTTTCAATGCATTTTTCATCGTAGTTTTTTAAAATGATGCTTAAATCTATCGCCAATATAAAAAACTAGACAGAAAATGTAGGAAAGAGCCCCTTCTTTCAAAGAGAGGAGGAAAGAAAGGAGTCGAGTATAAAAATAACTAATAACAAGAATGACAAAAAAAACTAATTTAATCATCACTCGGATTTTTAGCATATTATAAAGGTTTAACTTGCCTTTTCACAAAATTTTAAGGTAAGATAATTTCATTTCAAGTATAATAATTTTTTTATTTTATTTATTCATTAAAAAACTATTGTTACTTGGATTCACAAGTGAATCTTTATGCGAGGCTTGATTGGATTACTTTTATATAAGATTTGAATATCTTTGAGAATTGATATAATTTAAATATATATAATTTGTCACGTACATCTATTTTGATATTTTTTTATATCTATCTATCTATCTTCTATCTATAACATGTAAAGTATAATAAAATGGCAATTAATATTTATGTATTTTATACAAACTGTATGATGAATTTTTTTACATGATGAAAGATTTTAAAAGGGGGAAAAAGAAGAAAGTTATTCATCAATTTTGCAATTGATATACTCTTTACCCTTATTAAATGTACTGGGTGGTGACTTTTAGTTTTCCATTTACCTATTAATTTTATAATTGATATGCTCTTTACCGTTATTATATGTATTAGGTGGTGACTTTTGGTTTTCCATGTAATTAAAAGGTTAGTAAAATTGGAAGCATTAATAGGTGTTTTAATCCACCAAACATTATGTATTAGGTGCTGACTTTTGGTTTTCCATAGAAGATTAGTAAAATTGGAAGAATTAATAGGTACTTTCACTAAGCATTATATTACCAAATGTCTTCTCAAATTCTTAAGCTTCTTTACAATTTCTTAAGCATCTTATTTATATTACAATTTACATATATTAATTTGGAGTTAGAGAGTGTGCAACTCTATTTTTGTGGATTTGGAGACATATGATATCCATTGTAAAAGTCATCAATGAAGACCAATGTAATAAGTATGCTATTTTGATCAAATTGTATAATTCATCTTATATGCTTGCAAATTCATATTTTTCATTCATCGAAAGAGGTCCATGACAATCCATATATAGTAGCCTTGAAATAGTTTGTATACTCTTTTGATCAAATTGTTAAATTCGTATTTTTATTTGTTCATTAATAGTTATTGCATGATTTTGAAAAAAAAATCACTTTTAGGGAAATCAAACGTACATAATAATGTTTCAAAACGAAAAATTGAAACTCAATTGACTTTTTTTATTTTATTTTGGAGAGAACTAGATTTATGTGTATCAAATTTAATTAGTTTAAAGTATAATTTATTTAGATACTAATCCTAAAAATTTATTTGATCATGATGCACAAAATGAAATTTTAGCCATATATAAGTACTAAGTAGAGATAAATTGTTAAATTTATAGAAGAAAAAAAAGTAGAGAGTGTAACACCCCGACTTCCGTCGAGACGCTACTAGGAAATAGACCTTACAAGGTACTATTATTTAGGTTGACAACTACACTGTAGGACCTTACAACTCGGGCACGACGAGAAAAACATAATAAAACATCTAACCTTTATTTAATGAAAACTTAGAAAAACGTAATCATGCATGAATCCCCGAAAATTATAAATAATCAAATACGTCACAACGCCTACTGAAACTGAACTATCTGAACCAAAAAGATAATATCCGAAACAAAATACCAACTCCGTCTAACAAATATTAAAATCAATATTCTAACTAATATAAGTAAACTAATATAAACCGATCCCACTATGACACGCGCTCTTTACCGCTCCGGCCCGCCATCTTGCCTCGGTTCCTGCACGACTCCCTGATTCATACCTGGAACTGAAAAATGTTCCCCGAAGGGTCAGCGTCTAATCTACCAAGCTAGAAAGAATATGGAAACTGTAGAACGCTTTAAAATCATTTATCTATAGTCAGCATACAATTCCACAACCGCAATCATAACTCTAAAGGCCAATACCTAAATTAGTTATATCAGTCACACAAGTCACATACGCATTCACAATCACAATCACACAGCAATGCAATTCTTCCTTTGTCCACGATCCGACTTCCAAGGCGCTCATCACCGCGCCAAGTGCAGAGGCAGGCCCTCCCAGTCCACTTCCCAATCTCCCTTCGAACTCCTGGCTAAGCCTCCACTGGAGCGCTTGCCCAAAAACACACAGATAATAATTTTCGTTTGAAGGGGTACGATTTTCCCAGTCACACGGGTCAAAGTAGCCAACTCTTCCTCAACACCAGCTACGATGGGACGTGTCGGAAACGGTACCAACACAGAGAAAACGTTCCAAAATAATTTCTGATAAAACACATTTAAAATCATTAACGCACACAACACACAAGGAGTTCAAAACAATTTAAAAAGGTATTCGGGACTAGTTCCCAAAACCCGTCCTACAATATCGATACGCAGTCTAACAAGGGAGAAAAGAACCGAGCAAGTCGAAGAACGACTTACCTCGAGACGAAGGATCCTTGGGAAGACGAAAATTAAGAGCGCGAACGTAAACAACTTACTAATAGAAAATTAACGCGTGAGATTATATTAGATATGCTAGAACCGTGCTAATACTAACTCGTAATTGACCAATTCTTTAACCCAAACCAACTTAGCCCTCTAAAATATTCCCATTAATTTTGCAACATAACCTATTAATTAATAAAACCCATCTAAACAACCTAATTAATTTACCCACTGGAGAAACTTCTCACCACTCAAATTTTGCATACATACATGTTACACGATTACAAATGTGATCTAATAGTCTAATAACTAAAAACAATCTCTACCCATATTTAATTTAACTATTGCCTCAGCCAGCCCACTAACTAATAAAACAACCAGCCCAACTAAAGATTACAAATTGAAAATAAATCCTGTACGTGAACCGATCGAATTTCAATTATCTCCTCTACTGTTCGAATACACGCTCAGCAACTTAACAAGACCCCCCATTTGACTTTTCAACGTTGGGCCCCACTCCCTCTTCTTCCTCACCCGAACAACCGGAATTCCAGAATTTTTCTCCCGCCGTCACTCTGCAACGTCACCCTCTCCCCCATGCTTCACCTCCACTCGGCCTCGTCAACCCAGATCTGGGCTCGCACCTGCCCGAAGACCCTTCCCGACTCCTCTGTTTCGCGATTGTAGATCGACGTCGGCGGCCCACGACGATAACCCACCGCTGCTCCGACTTCCCCTCACGCTCGCCCTCTCCCTAACTCTCGCAATGACCTCCCCAACCCAACAGAAAATAGATAAGAGCGGGCGACTTACCGCGGGAAACGAGCAAACGCAGACGAACAATGGGGAAGTGTCTCCGGCGAACAGTACCGTACACCTTGTGAATCGAAATGCCGACAACTAATGACCGAAAGAGGCGATCACCGGCGGAAGCTGCTTGTGTGGGGGTCGGAAAACGAATATTGAGAACGCCGAAGGAGGAGAACGAATGTTGAAAAACAGAGACGTGTTTGGCTAGGAGAAGACGGGTTCGCACTAGGCTCGGGTTTTAATACGTGATGTTGCAACAGATTAAAGATAAAAAATTTGGTCTAGGATAGAATTTTTGTTTAAACTCGATCATGTTTAGATTCGATCAAACGGAATTAGTTGAGGATAGATTTAGGCCTTTTTAGATAAAATTAGTATTAGAAATAGCAAATCTAATTAGTTATCATATCAATAAACTAATTATTAGCTTATTAAAGCGGTTTTAACTAGTAAAAGACTCTTTTCCGAGGGTTACTTGCGGATCAAGAACTTAAATGCTTGTAAGCGAAGGAGACCCGTTTCCGACTTACAAGACCTAAAACGAATACGAATATTACATACTACCCCCCTTAAGGAAGTTTCGTCCCGAAACTTGATTGCGAAGAAAAGATATTCGAGGTCACAGAGAGCATATTCAATCACTTTTGTCATTTTTTATATGTGGAGAAATAAAGACAATGATCTCATCTCATATTTGGGATTGACCTCCTATTAATTAACATTGCAAGCAAATGTCATCTCCATTCTTCCAATATATCATTACAAAGAACTTTTTTGTATGTTTGTAATTTCTTTATTTATATATAGATTAACTGTTCAAAATTCAAATGTCCTTCAAATTTAGGTGGATTACCCCCATCATTATTATTTTCCTATCCAAAAGAGCCATTATATATTGATCTTTACTAGACCAACACTCATGTACTTACATTCCAATTATATAAAATGACACTTTGGTTCTTACATTCCAATTTGATATTTACTTGATATCTCTTCATATATAGATGTGATTAATTAACACTCATGTAAATAAATGAAAAACTAATTTAAGAGAATTAAAATTATATTCTATGAATTTTCACATGTAATTAACAATCTATATTTGTTTATATTAAATATTAAACCTACATGTAAAGTTGTGTTTTTTTCTAATAAATGTCACAAGAATGAAGATGAAGAGCCTAATATAAGAATATCAAAAGTTATATTTTTATAGAATAAATGACAAAAATATAAGTATAATAAAACTAATTTAATAAAATCACAAATAAATTCAAAGATTTGTCACATGTAACTATGTAAGTCTGATTTTCTATGGATATTTTTTATATATTTAAGATTTTTTTTGTAAAATACTTTCACAACATGTAAATTTATGTTATTTGAACAAAAAATTTTGGATTACATTTTGTCCAAATACATGAAATTCTCATTAGCAATTCAAAGTATTATCATCTAAATGGTCTTTTTTTAGATTTTTTGTAAATAATTATCATAAATAATAAATTTTAATATAATTAACTTAGTAAAGTTAAAAATAACATAAAATTTTGTCCCGTGCACGCAAAAATAGAGACATGAACTAACAATCAATTAATAGATTAAATTCATATTAAGAAAATTTAATTTATTTAATTACGTCCACTTTCTACAAATCGTAAAAGATATTTGCAATCTCTCAAAAATATATTTGCAAATTTATACAAATAATATTGTGTTTAAATATTTGCTCATAAATTTATTCAATAATTTAGTTAAAATTAAAGCAATTAAAAAATTGAGTTATAAATATTATAAATAAACTATAAAGGTTCGAAAAAATTGATCTCGTCCAACGGACGGGTTAACCTCCTAGTATTAATAGGAAACTAAAGCAAATTATTCTATCCTAGAAAGCACTCCTATGGTTGGCCATAACATGTAATTTTCGACCTTAATGATGCTTGCAGGATAAGATAGAAATCCTAAGATAAAAGATAAAAAGACAAGTCAACTTTCCTTATAAAAAATCTTATCTTCTTTGCCTTAGAAGATAAGAAATCCAATTAAACAATAAATTATATCTTTTTTCCCTTAGAAGAAAATAATTTATAATTTAAATAAGAAAGATGATATATTAATAAAACAATAATAATATACATATGGCAAATTCAAAAGTAGACACTTCCTAATTTGGAATTTCTATAAATAGATCAATTATTAAATAAAAAAATCTTTATTCTAGGATAAGCATGCAACAACCCTTGCATGTAGGTGCCATCTAACTTAGCTTGGTATTGTCAAGTCTATAACGAATCATAGTAACCCACGATGGCTCTTCATGCATCTCAACCAAAGCTTCCAAATAAACCAAGAGTGCTTGAGTTGCCTCTTGTATATTCTTGGCTCTAGACCTCATTATTGGACCATCAAAAGGAATCTACAACCATATTGTCTTCCATTTCCCAATTGAATACTATACAAACCTGGTTACTATCCTTCTTGTTGACAATAGTTATTGCATCCTCCCTTATTGGAACTTTTTGAAGCACCAAACTTGAATTTTTAGCAAGCCTTGTGTCTAAGAAATCACCCGGATCATAAACTCGATTACTTGAACTCATTTGTGAATATTCCAAATAGATCTCAACATTCACCAATGGTTGCTTTGAACCCAAACTATCAACAATAAGAGATGGACACCAATCAAAGTTCCCAATGCCCAAGTTGTCATCAAATGCAAGAAAATTCAAATCTAATGCAGAGGGTATTTTCATGTGACCCTTGTTGATTGAATTAAAGGCCTCATTTCGACTACTTGACATTTCATCAAACATGTTGTATGCATCAAAAACTGAATTCTTACTCGCCGGATTAACCATGCTTGGAACAATTTCAGGGCCTACGATCTCGATTTCGTCATCCCTCTCAAGCTGTGTAAAATCTCCGTCAACCTCAAAATTGATTGCATTACCAGACTTCTTGCTAGAAGTGAGACACTTATCTTCTGATTGGTTTCTCAACAAATCTTTCTCAAGAATCAGCTCCAACTTGCAACATTCGTCATATACATTTCTCCCGTTGAGAAAATCAATTGCTTCAAGGGCTGACTCCTTTTTCTCAAAGCAAACTTTCGAATGAAATTCAACATTAGGACCTAGTATCTCAATATTTTCTAGAATCCCAAATCTGGAAAAGACTAACTCTAATTCTTTGTAAGAAATTTTGTATTCCAAGAAATGAATCTGGACAAGCAAAGTTCGGTCTCCCACTTGATTACCAACATTGTACAGAGTTCCTTGCAGACTTGAATCAAAGTTGTTGCACTCTTTTCCAACCATCTTAGAAGGTTCAATCATAATTTCCCTCATCATAAACAACTCTATTTTGCAACAATGATCATAAATGCATTGATGATTTAGCTACTCAAATGCCATATGTGCTGACTCTATGGTCTGGAAACAAATTCTTGAATGAAATTCACTCCTAGGGCTTAAACTCACCAATTTTTATAAAGCCCCAAATCTAGAGAACACCATATCTAATTCCCGATAAGAAATTGAATAATTCAAAAAATGAATCTTAACAAGCATTGTTCGATCATATACGTGATCCTCCATGGATTTAGGGTAATTGACTGGTAACAAACCCATCTCAACTCTAAACTCATTGAGTGTCCTGTAGAATCTTCGATTGAATTCTCGTGACTAAAACTCCTGCAATTCTGAAGACGATTCGTTTCCTGACATGGTTTCTGATGAACTCGAACAACCCACGACTACTTCAGATACTAATTCGGACAAAAACCCTTGAATTCGTGATTTTAGGTCAAATTCGTTCAAGAACAATAAAACGAATTTGGGGATCTAGGTCACAAAAATCAACCTGGCTTTGATACCAATTTGTATGTCCCAAGGACAATAACAAGAAATTTGATAGGATTTAGAGATAAGAAGAAGAATTAGGGAAGGAGATGAGAGATTGAGAAAAGAAAGAGTTATAGAGGAGAGGTAGAAGAAGAGGAAGCAAGGTAAGGAGAAAGAATGATTTCATTATTTCCAAAGATGATCAATACAATGCTCGTCTAGCCACTTATAGTCTCTTATGAGTATTTACACAAAATACCCATACTTTTCTCTAGTTATCAATATGGCCTACTCATTACACTCTATTTGAACATCGTGTGGAATAAACGAACAAGTATTTCTAGATAATTAAACAAGTAAAACGAGAACAAGTATTTCCAAATCAATGTTACTATCTTTATTGAGTGAAACTGTAATACTCCTCTTTTTTTCAAAATAAAGAAAGAACATTATTGAAATTACTTCTCCAAGTATATATGATTCGTTACAGTTTATTTTGTGCTCTCTTGTATAAGAAGACCATGAAATAAAATATAAGTTGTAGGAAAAATAATTCAATAAATATTTTTGAACAAATAAAATTGACGTAAAAATGTATATAACCAAAATAATAAATTTGGAAGATAATCCAGGGAAGAATGATCATAATTTAAATAACTTTATAGTTGAAAAAGGGGCAAAATGGATGAAATTAGAAAAGTTGGGTACTTTTCGTAATTACCCTTAAATATTGAGTACCAGTGTGTAAATAACCCAAATATCCAGCTCCATTCTGTTTTCTTGTGAAACCTCGAAATATTTGTTCTTTCGCTATAAAAGTTTCGGGACGAAACTTTCTTTAAGGGGGATAATATATAATACTCGGGTTGGAATTGTTCATCTAAACCGGAAATAAATATTTTCTTATTATTATTTTATCTTATCTATCAATATTAATAAATTAATGCTACCCTAATTACCCAAGTCCCGTATAAACTCGGAAGCTCAGTACCGCCGCCCCTTTCCTTTACCTCTCTCCATCCTTTTTCTTTCTCTTGTGGTCTCACCACCGCCATTTTTTTCTCACAAGAGGATGAACGCCAGAATTCCGTCATTCTCATCACTCTGGTTGATCGTCACTACTCTACAGAGATCGTCGACACCACCATCGTTCAATCCATTGATCTCATCTCACCGGTAACATCCAGTTCTTCCTTGTTCGAAAATTTGTCTTCTTTTTCGTTTTGTGGGTACGGGGACTGGACTCAGTCTGACCTCATGGGTGATCCGATCATCGCGGGTTAAGCCGGGGGTCATGGGCTCGTGGTGTTGGCAGGTTGGGTTAGAATTCGATGCGATCAGAATGGTGGAAGATCAGGTTCGGGCTGTTCTTGCAGGCTCAGTTCCACCGAGAGGGGTTACGAGGTTGTGAGTCATGATTGGTCCAATCTGATTTGGGCAAAGAGAGAAGTTGATCGTGTTTTCATACAACTTGTCTTAATTAATAGCATGGGTTCTTGTAATTATGCTCTATTTCTTTTAATCATCTAGCTAAATCGTTAAATTTGTGTAGGTAGTGGCATAAACAGTAAGTCCGAATTGTTGTGATGGTCTTCGGTGTACATCGTTTTATTAGGTTGTTTATTGTGTTAATTAGTGGTTTAGCTATTAATAAGTTGATAGGAGGTGGTTTTTTTTAATTAGTGGTTAACGGTGTTTTCGTTTATTGAATAGGTAATCCTACCTTATTTTAGTCGCTTTTAGATTAAGGGTTAGTGAGTGTCAATCGGCGTGTCAGGTTTGGTTTTTAACGTGGTATTTTCCCTTTATACTTTGAGCCTTCCTTATATTAAAATTTCCGTTAATATGTTAGGAGATTGCTATAATTTGGAAGATTTCCGTCCTGACCAAGATCCTTCATTTGAGGTAAGTCGTTTTCGACTTGCTCGGTTATTCTCTACCTTGTTAGATTGCGTTTCGATATTGTAGGGCGGGTTTTGGGAACTAGTTTTGAATGCCTTTATAAACTGTTTTGAACTTCTTGTATTGTTGTGTGTGTGTGTAAAATGGTTTGAACGTGTTTTTATCGAAAGGATATTTTTAGAACGTTTTCTCTGTGTTGGTACCTGTTAAGAATCCGGGTAGGATCCCTAACGCTTGGCGGAGAACTTTGGGAGAGAAGACTACAATTAGGGCTAAAGGAAAATTCTTATTAGTTGATAATCTTCCTGATAGCTTACAGGGTGTATAAATAGCCCAAGGATGATTCAATAAAAGCGACTCGAGAAAGAATCACCCTAAAAGAAAACCCGAGAAGACCGATAACAGCTAGTCCGTATACGGTAACATGAAAAACCCTAATTTAAACAATAAAATATCTTATAAAAATAAATTTACCCCGCAGCTTTGCTGGGGGTTTCCTGACGCGAGCCGATCTTCTCGGCTTAGGCGTCTCCCATGGTCCGTCGTCCTCTATCGAACCAGATTGTGTCGATGTCTGAACCGTATCAATCTCCCCCCCGATCAAATCAGGCTTGTCCTCAAGCCGTAAGTCAGGAAATGAAAGGCGAATCTGATCAGCCGGTTCCCAAGAAGCAGCGGCCCCATCGGCCCATTCAACTAGCCACTCAGTACGGGCCGTACCATCACCCAGGATGTCACGAGATGCTATTGCATGCACGGGTCGTGATACGGGACGCCCCTGCAAGAACTCAGAAGGCAATGACGTCGGGACGACCTTGGAGCCGTCTGTGATGAAAGGGCGAAGTAAGGATACGTGGAACACATTATGGATGCGTGCCGACTCAGGTAACTGTAAGCGATAGGCGACAGGTCCAACACGCTCAATGACCCGAAATGGTCCATAGAATCGGCGAGCTAATTTCGCTGATAAAGGTCGAGCCACAGAATGCTGCCGATAAGGTTGTAGTTTAAGGAGAACATCATCACCTACATGGAATTCCACCTCTCGGCGGTGACGATTAGCCTGAGATATCATGCGTTGTTGCATTTTAGCTAAATTAGACCGAATCAACTCTAACATCTGCTCGCGGTCCTGAATTGCCATTGTGGCGGGTGAAGGAGGTCCTGTCGGCAAAGTCACGCGCGCTAATGGCGGTGCATCACGTCCATATAAGGCCTTGAAAGGCGAGATGTCGAGGCCTTCATGATACATAGAATTCAGCGCCAGCTCAGCCCAGGATAAATAATCAGCCCAACGCCTAGGCCGATCCTGTGTGATGGCATGCAGATATTGTTCTAGCCCTCTATTCTTAACTTCAGTCTGGCCATCTGATTGCGGTTGGTAAGCGGAAGTGTAATGTAATTTAGTCCCGCTCAAACGATGTAGATCCGCCTAGAATGCGGCCCGAAAGATCGAATCCCTATCAGAAAGAATAACGGACGGAATACCGTGGTGTTTAACCACAATGTCAACAAACACCGACGCCACTTTTGGGGCGTCATAGGAAGAACCGAGTGCGCCAAAGTGACAATACTTCGAAAGGCGGTCCACCACTACCAGAATAGTCGTGTAACCTCGTGACGGAGGCAACCCTGTGATAAAATCCATGGACACTTCGTCCCAAACCTGCTGCGGAACTGGCAACGGCTGTAACAGACCGGCTGGTTTCTGTGTACTGTACTTGGTGGACTGACAGATCAAACAAGCGTCAACAAAGCGCTTGACATCCTTACGCATCCCGGACCAATAGAAAACAGTGGAAACTCTGCGGAAAGTACAATCAATGCCCGGATGGCCGGCAGACGGCGTGGAATGAAACTCTGTAAGAATTTCGGCTTTCAGCGGAGAAGCCGCACCAATCACCAAACGCGTGCCGTAGTACAGAATACCGTCGTGTATCTGAAATGGTGCAGACAGTGTTCCGGCAGCCGCGGCCTGGTGCCACGATTTCAAGTCATCAAGCTGCGCATTCTCCAAACGCACCCGCTGCAAAAGTGTTGGAATTGGAGCTGACAAGGACATAAATTGATGCAACGTGCTGGTGTCGTCAATCATGCATCTGGAGAGTGCGTCAGCCACTCTATTGCTGGCGTCGGGCTTGTATTCAATGCGGAATTTATAACCCATCAACTTCCGCATGAAAAACTGCTGATCCGGCGTCTGAATGACCTGTGTAAGAAGTTCCTTGAGACTCTTCTGGTCACTACGAATCAGGAATTCGCGACCCAACAAATACTGTCGCCACTTCTGCATAGCTGAAACAATAGCAAACAACTCCCGGTGATATGCCGAAGACCCTTTGCGGCGGATGCCAAGTTTCTGGCTAAAGAAGGCCAATGGTCGATCACTCTGCATCAATACCGCACCGACGCCCTCATCTGACGCGTCTGTCTCAATTACAAACTCTTTGTCGAAATCAGGGAGTTGTAGAACGGGAGGGGACATCATTGTATTCTTAAGCTGCTCGAAAGCCGTCTGAGCCTCTGAAAACCACACAAACTTCTCTTTCTTAAGCAAATCAGTCAACGGAGCGGCTAACATGGAGTAGTGCCGTATGAATTTTCTGTAATAACCGGTCAAACCCAGGAAACCTCAGAGCTGCTTTACAGATTTCGGAGTAGGCCACTCGGCCATAACGGCAAGCTTCGTCGGATCGGCAACTAAAGTACCCTGTGTGACAATATGGCCTAAGTACTCGACGCGAGATGTAGCGAATGAACACTTCGAACCCTTGACGAAAAAATTATTGTCGTGCAGGGTACGGAGTACGACGTCGAGGTGCTGAGCATGTGCTGCCAAGGAGGAGCTATAGACCAGTATATCATCAAAAAATACAATCACGAAATCACGTCGGAAACGAGCAAAAATGCCGTTCATTGCCGCTTGAAAGGTGGATGGCGCATTCGTCAGGCCAAAAGGCATCACTAAGAATTCAAAGTGGCCGTCATGAGTACGAAAGGCTGTCTTGTATATATCGGACTCATGCATCCGAATCTGATGGTAACTGGAATGTAGATCAAGCTTAGTAAAAACCACGGCACGGCCCAGCTCGTCAAACAATTCATCTGCTGTAGGAATAGGAAATTTATCAGCGACTGTAATGCCATTCAATGCCCTGTAATCAATGCAAAACCGAAAGGTGCCGTCCTTCTTCTTGACCAAGAGAGCCGGAGAAGAGAAAGGGCTCGTGCTGGGGCGAATGATACCCTGATCTAACATCCCCTGAACCTGACGCTCAATTTCAGTCTTCTGAAAATACGGATAACGATATGGCCGGACATTGACTGGTTTAGATCCCGGTTGAACATGAATGCGATGGTCCCATAATCTGGACGGCGGCAAGTCAGACGGAACGGCAAAAACGACCTGATGCTGCTCAAGTATAGTGCGTACTGAGTTGGGAACGTCGGTCGGAATCTCCAACGGGTGCACAGGCGGGGGTTCCGGCACACGCACCACTTCATAGAACTCAGAGACTGATTCTGCTGCCCATAATAAATGAAGCGCATGAGCCGAAATTTGCTTCGGGGCCGGTCGGACTCCTTGCAAAAAGACCTCTTTGTTGTTCCAGGAAAAAAGCATCGTCAGCTGAGCGTAATCATGTGCAATTACTCCCAATGTCTGCAACCATTGAACACCCAGCACGACCTGCGGCCCATGCACGGCCAGAACGAAAAGATCCACAGAAAAAGAATAACCCTGTAACTCAAGAACTGTAGCGGCACACTGATGTCCGCAAAGGAGATATGCACCGTTACCCACAAATACCCGGAATGGTGTCACGGTTGTAAGTGGCAACTGCAACTTCTCGGCGATGCTCGGGTGAATGAAATTATGTGTACTGCCCCCATCAATGAGAACCTGAACCTGCGTGTCCCGAATAGTGCCCAACATACGAATTGCGCGCGGATTCGGTAAACCCTCCAAAGAATGAATATATGAAATGTCAGCTGTAACTGCAGTCTCATCCGGCGCGTCGTCCGCACTTTCACCATCATCGTCACTGTCATCACAACTAAGCACGGCCAGAAAGCGTGGAGTGCAGCGATGTCCCCGTGTGTATTTCTCGTCACAATTAAAACACAATCCTTTATTAGAACGTTCGTCACGCTCAGCTTTAGAAAGACGACGAATTGGAAGATTAGAGTAATTACCGGGAGGATTGGCGGGAGTGTGTACTCCCGGTGCAGGCGAGGTCGTGTGTGCCGGAGCTGCTGCTGGAGGTGAAGGCAGGGACGGCCCAGATCTGGAGGCGGGCGTCTGCCATGGCCGACGGGAACCCGTAGACGTCGCGGCTGTTTCGGTGAAGGATGCGGCCAACTCCTTGGCTAGAGCGAAAGCTTGCGGCAGCGACGTCGGGTTTCGTAACCGCAAATCGCGTTGCACCGGTTGTTTTAAACCAGACGTGAATAAAGAAATCAGCATGGGTTCGGGAACGTTCCGAACTTTGTTGAGCAGCGCCTCAAACTCAGATTGGTAGTCATGCACAGATGTACACTGTTGAAGCTTGGAGAGGAGGCCGAGGTAGTCCTCATAGTATGTGGGATCAAAACGCTGTTGAACCGCTTGTAAAAATGATTGCCATGTCTCGCCCATCCGATTCAGTCGTTGATAGCGAAACCAATCCGACGCCGGGTGATCAATAAACATGCCAACAAGACGAAGACGATCATAGTCGGGGGTATTATAATAATCAAAGAAAGACTGAATGCGAAAGATCCAACCTGGGGCATCGGATCCGTTGAAACGAGGCGCGTCAACGCGGATCCGAGGCTGTGAATCATGACCATGCGGTGCGCGGAAATCGACGCCATTAACGCCGTAAGGGGGTGCGTATCCGGACATAGCGGACGGTGGAGCGGCGAAAGGCGACACGGCGGGCTGGTGGTAGCCGTCGAACGGGCTGGACCCGAAGGGAAACGACGGCTGGGGCCCGTCGAACCCTAGCGGAGGCGTGGAGCGCTGGATCTCCGCCAGCCGTCGTTGGCATGGGCAGCGGCGGAAACGAGGCGAAGGGCGGGGTAGCGGGAGGCGCGGATCCCGTTGGCGGCGGCGGACGGACCCCAAAATTAGGGTTTGCGGGAGCCGAGGTGGCTGCGCAGCGACGCCGCGATTTCGTCGAGGAGGGAACGGTCCCGCTGTCGATCATCCGTCAACTGTAACACCATATCGCTCAATTTAGCGACGGTGTCGGAAAGGGAGGCGTGCGCCGCCGGTGTGACGGTCGACGGCTCGGGCGTCGAGGTGTTGGTCATGGTGTTCGTAGATGAAAGCACCAGTTGTTAAGAATCCGGGTAGGATCCCTAACGCTTGGCGGAGAACTTTGGGAGAGAAGACTACAATTAGGGCTAAAGGAAAATTCTTATTAGTTGATAATCCTCCTGATAGCTTACAGGGTGTATAAATAGCCCAAGGATGATTCAATAAAAGCGACTCGGGAAAGAATCACCCTAAAAGAAAACCCGAGAAGACCGATAACAGCTAGTCCGTATACGGTAACATGAAAAACCCTAATTTAAACAATAAAATATCTTATAAAAATAAATCAACCCCGCAGCTTTGCTGGGGGTTTCCTGACGCGAGCCGATCTTCTCGGCTTAGGCGTCTCCCATGGTCCGTCGTCCTCTATCGAACCAGATTGTGTCGACGTCTGAACCGTATCAGTACCGTTTCCGGTTGGTCCATCGTAGCTGGTGTTGAGGAAGAGTTGGCTACGTTGACCCGTGTGACTGGGAAATCGTGCCCCTTCAAAACAAAAATTATTATCTGTGTGTTTTTGGCAAGTGCTCCAGTGGAGGCTTAGCCAGGGGTTAGAAGGGAGATTGTGAAGTGGAGTGAGAGGGTCTGCCTCTGCACTCGGCGCGGTGATGAGCGCCTTGGAAGTCAGATTGTGGAAAAAGGAGGAATTGTATTGTTATGGGATTGTGATTGTAAATGCGTATGTGACTAATTATAACTAATTTAGGTATTGGCCTGTAGAGTTATGATTGCGATTGTGGTTTTGTATGCTGACTCTAGAAATGATTTCTAAGCGTTCTACAATTTCTGTATTCTCTCTAGCTTGGTAGATTAGAAGCTGACCCTTCGGGGAATATTTTTCAGTTCTAGGTGTGAACCAGGAAGCCGTGCAGGAACCGAGGCCAGATGGCAGGCCGGAGCGGTAAAGAGCGCGTGTCATAGTGGGATTGGTTATACTAGTTTATTTATATTAGTTAGGGTGTTGATTTTAATATTTGTTAGACTGAGTTAGTACTATGTTTCTGTTATTATTATTTTGTTCGGATAATTAGTTTTAGTAGGCATTGTGACATATTTGAATATTTATGATTTTTTTCGAGGATTCATGCATGATTACGTTTTCTAAGTTTTATTAAATAAAGGTTGGATGTTTTATTATGTTTTTCTCGTTGTGCCCGCGTTGTAAGGTCCTACAGTGTAGTTGTCAACCTAAATAATAGTACCTTGTAAGGTCTATTTCCTTGTAGCGTCTCGACGGAAGTCGAGGTGTTACAAATTGGTATCAGAGCGAGGTTGACAACAGGGCACATGGAACTGACCAACAAAGAGTACCCGAGGTCCAACTTAAAACCAAAACCGGCCGGTGTTTTCAAAATGTTTTCACTGGGGTAGACATGTTTCATTTAGGGGGGTAGGTGACACGTCGCGACTCCGCCACCGTCAGCTAAAAGACCTTCGGTAGTTAGTACTTTTAACCTTTTAATTCTAAGTGTATGTTGGATAGAAGCTAATTCCATTCGCAGTGTTCAAATTATTCGATAAGTGTGAGGAAGTAATAAGAGTAGGATTGAAATGTCGGTTTATGATCTCCAAGAGTTTAATAATACTGGTCATCGAGTATTTGAATATAGTGCAAGAGGAAGGCAGAAATGGTCGACATAGAAGATAATGGAGCAAGTTAGAGCAAATCTAACCTAGGCATATAAGTTATTAGATTAGAAGTGGTTAAACTTCAACTAGGGACATCGGGTGAAGAAATGATGTTGCTCGTTTTAGGAAGAACCGAATATCCGACTTAAGAAGATTAGCAAGGAGTTCAAAATGGAGAACAGAAGAGAATGTAGTTATTCACGATTGATCCTACTTAATTGAAGCAATAGGATAAGGCCAAAGAGATGACGCAACGAGGATCTACGAAGGCAGCGAAGTAAAATGAGTTTGAGGTAATGTGTAGGTAAACTTTCACAAAGGAGATGTGAGACCGAATAGAGAAGGAATTGTTTGGATCTAGTTTGCGTTAAACATGGATGTAGACTCTATTTTGTTATGGGTCATCAATTCTTAATGAGTAGTTACCTGGAAAGAGAAATTAACAATGTCTACTCCTTGAAAGGAGGTGTAGACTAGTAACTTAACCAAACGAAGCATAGGGATCAAGCAATAAAGAGCTTTAGGAGAGAATTGGACAACGGAGGATAAAGGCCTTTTTGGGTACTGACAATAATACAAGGATAATGGTAAGAAGGGATCAATCCAGGGGGAGCTAAGGATATGATCCTCGACCTGAGGAGAATTTATCTATGTTGTGGAATGCGGATTGTATTGGTTAGTTGAGACAAGTTCACCGCAAGTCAAGTACCGCATGTGTTTCTGGATGTCTAAGTCATGTGAGCATTTAAAGATGTTTTCATGGGGGGGGGGGGGTTGTCAAGACTACAAATCCAATGAGAAGTACACCTTGCTAGTCTCTTTGAGTTAAGGATTAGACTGCTCAAGCAGGTTTCTTAGTGCTTGGACCAAATCGTGACTTTGGAATTGAATACTTGAGTAATGGAGCTACTGGAGAAGGAGTAAATGCACTGAGTCCTCCTCTACAAGAGCTTGGGTTTGGTTCATAAGAAGTTGAACTTAACATTAGGATTAAAATTTTGTTGTCATGAAACATTGCTCGGGAGGATTGACCATAGTGAAGTTTGGCAATTTTCCAGATTTGGTTAAATGGAGAATTAGTTTCAGTTGAGGAATTGAGAAGAGGATGCCCAAAATATAAATGCATGTTACATGAGCATTGTATGGTAAGGAATGTTGTGAAGTTAACTAATTTCCAGTAGGTTGTGTGAAGTTATTATGCAAGGACGTTTATCGACTAATCGGACTGAATGTAGGGACCTTTATCAGTGATATCTTTGTCTACTACCGGACCTGAAAGAGCAAGCTTTGCTCGCTGAGACTGCATTGATGATTTAATAATACCGGTGGTGTGTAAGCTCATGGAGTATATTTTCGGATAAACGAGGAGTATGTGGTGAACAGGTGACTTAAATCGAGAGAGAATCAATGTTATAGCGTGTTAGGAGTACCTTTGGAAACAGGTATACAATACAAACATATGGATTAAAAATCAAACTTTTGGTAGGGCGTAAAGAAGACTTCTAGTCTAAACCACCAATGGCCAGATTAAGTGTAATTGAGGAAATCGCTTGGAAGGTAGATTACCACAAGAGTTGTGACTAGTTGAAGGATAGGATGACTGGTATACTCAAACTGTCTATATCACAAGATCGTGAGAGATATGCAAATTTTAATAACGCTTAAATCCATAAGAGGTGTGTCACGATGGAAAAGGTTGAGTATTCACTAATGTATCTGGAGAGATAAAGTTATATGAGCCATGAAAGCGTGTGGAATCAAGGTAACGAACGAGTGACCAAACTGGGATTAGACATGACCGAATTTGGGATATGCTAAGTTTGAGTGGACAAAAACCAACTAAAGAACACCTTCATAAGTAAAAATTTGAAGCATAAGATGATAGGATGGCTCAAGCGGTTCGAAGATCATGACTTGTAAGTTAGTGATATTCAGGAAAGAGAATAATGAAGAAGGAACTACAAGGGTGATAGTTGAAGTGCGTTGTCTAGTAACAAATTGGAATCAATGGAGTATCTTATAGTAATAGTTAGCACATCTTGATTCGAGAGCGCATGTTAGCTAGCACAAAGTTGCTAGAAGACCTACGCGGACAAAAAACAATGGCCATTAGAGTTCGAGATATGTGCATATGTATAGTTGAGAGTGTCACCGACTCGCGGAGTCAAGAGGTTAGGAGGTGAAGGGTTCGATTGGGGCCCTTGGGCACTATTTATCCACGAGGCACTTTGTTAAGGAATCGAGAAGAGAATTAGGACATTACGTTGGTGAAGTTTGGCTAAGAAACCATACTATTCATGGAAGTTAAGACTAGGAAGATGAGTAAGTTAAGGGAAGAAAACATGTTTAGACAACAAACTGTGACTGGAAGTGATTGAAGAACACTCTGGGTGGAGCTGTGCGAGACTAAATCCTCACGGTTAAACTAGGAGAGTTAAGGACGTTAGCGAAGATACGTTGAGATGTTAGCACTACGTCATAAGCTGTGTTGTTTGAACACGCAATGTATCGGCTAGTTGATATAAGCCCACTAGGAGTCAAGTGGTGTAGACGGTCCTTAGTTACCTAAGTGGTGCGAACCTTTAAGGATGTCTTATTTGGAACTATCATGACCATCATATCAGCAAGAGGAGTAAATTCTAACAATAAATTTGGGATCGAGGATCAGACTGATGAAGCGCATGTGCCTCAGCCAAATCGGGTGTTGGATCAAGGACTTGAGGGATGGACATATTGGGGAAAAGATAGGCACGTCTTTTACACTTCCGCAAGGAGTTTTGTTAGGCTCGCGAGGGAAAAGGTTAACATAAGGTGATTGTGTAAGGTCTGGCAGAATCTAAACTTTCCATAAGGACCACGAAACGTGACTTCCCAAAAGAAAAAAAAAATTGGTTCAAAGGTCGAGCTAGTTCTGGCGGAGGTGGCAGGAAAAGGATATTTAAAAGATGGTTGTCTGATATGTGTAGGTTACAAGAAGTGTAAGGATACCATTAAGTGTAACTAATGCCCATTAGTGTGGGCTAAGTTTTGAATAAGAGCTGTATTAAGTGTCCATACCCAATGTAGACTTGTATCGATGATATTCTAGTTGCTCTTGGACAGTGGAGGACACTTCCCATTTGGAGACCACTTTGGGAGTTCGGTGATGTCAATTTTGTAAAACGCTCATGAATTTGATTTGGTAGCTAAGGCATTTGTGCTGAATGAGTAATCCTATTCGAGGAAGTAAAGGTTGACCCTAAGAAAAACTAGGATGACTTGTGTACCAAGCCACCCCAATCGCAAGACCCTGAGGTTTACAAAAGTGCTAATGTGGCCTAAGTGTTTGTATGTTATAGAAAAAGAATGAGTAATCGTCTCACATCTGGTGGGGTGAAGAAACATCTCTAGTTGGTGTGAGTTAAAACTAATGTAGTCGGGATGGCTTCAGTGTGTAGGATCACCTGAGTTGGAAGTTCGTTATCTTTACCGACAAAATATAGACTAGAGATTTGAATGAGGGAATAGAATTAAAGAGATATCATGGTGAAGAACATAATTAGCAATACTGGTGCATGTGCAGGTGGAGAAGATTCACTAATGCTAAGACATTCGCTTGACACTCCCAAAGAATAAAAGGGACCATTAAGACCAATCGTCGTAGAGTTAGAGGGACGAGAATTTTAAGCATACAAGACTGATCATGGCTAATAGATCGTGACACAAACATAGAGGACGATTGAAACTCTAGAGGATATGCTGAGGTCCTATGTACTAGGTTGAGAAGGCCACTTGGGAGACCGGAACTAGTATGAGTGAGAGCTACCTAAACCTAAACCTGAGTTAGTAGAGGTGTTTAAGGGGAGGGTTAGTAGTTAGCGGGTTGTTTACATATTCAATGATTGTTTGTGTGACTATTTCACCTCTTGACTTGACCGATTGACTGTTATACTGTGTTTTGGATGTTTAATACTAATTATATTTTGCTCTATTGCTAAATTTTCGGTTCGAGGACGAACCCTTTTTAAGGGGGAGAGGTTTGTGAAACCTCGAAATATTTGTTCTTTCGCTATAAAAGTTTCGGGACGAAACTTTCTTTAAGGGGGATAGTATATAATACTCGGGTTGGAATTGTTCATCTAAACCGGAAATAAATATTTTCTTATTATTATTTTATCTTATCTATCAATATTAATAAATTAATGCTACCCTAATTACCCAAGTCCCGTATAAACTCGGAAGCTCAGTACCGCCGCCCCTTTCCTTTACCTCTCCCCATCCTTTTTCTTTCTCTTGTGGTCTCACCACCGCCATTTTTTTTTCTCACAAGAGGATGAATGCCAGAATTCCGTCATTCTCATCACTCTGGTTGATCGTCTCTACTCTACAGAGATCGTCGACACCACCATCGTTCAATCCATTGATCTCATCTCACCGGTAACATCCAGTACTTCCTTGTTCGAAAATTTGTCTTCTTTTTCGTTTTGTGGGTACGGGGACTGGACTCAGTCTCACCTCATGGGTGGTCCGATCGTCGCGGGTTAAGCCGGGGGTCATGGGCTCGTGGTGTTGGCAGGTTGGGTTAGAATTCGATGCGATCAGAGTGGTGGAAGATTAGGTTCAGGCTGTTCTTGCAGGCTCAGTTCCACCGAGAGGGGTTACGAGGTTGTGAGTCATGATTGGTCCAATCTGATTTGGGCAAAGAGAGAAGTTGATCGTGTTTTCATACAACTTGTCTTAATTAATAGCATGGGTTCTTGTAATTATGCTCTATTTCTTTTAATCATCTAGCTAAATCGTTAAATTTGTGTAGGTAGTGGCATAAACAGTAAGTCCAAATTGTTGTGATGGTCTTTGGTGTACATCGTTTTATTAGGTTGTTTAATGTGTTAATTAGTGGTTTAGCTATTAATAAGTTGATAGGAGGTGGTTTTTTTTAATTAGTGGTTAAGGGTGTTTTCGTTTATTGAATAGGTAATCCTGCCTTATTTTAGTCGCTTTTAGATTAAGGGTTAGTGAGTGTCAATCGGCGTGTCGGGTTTGGTTTTTAACGTGGTATTTTCCCTTTATACTTTGAGCCTTCCTTATATTAAAATTTCCGTTAATATGTTAGGAGATTGCTATAATTTGGAAAATTTCCGTCCTGACCAGGATCCTTTATTTGAGGTAAGTCGTTTTCAACTTGCTTGGTTATTCTCTACCTTGTTAGATTGCGTATCGATATTGTAGGGCGGGTTTTGGGAACTAGTTCCGAATGCCTTTATAAACTGTTTTGAACTTCTTGTATTGTTGTGTGTGTGTGTAAAATGGTTTGAACGTGTTTTTATCGGAAAGATATTTTTAGAACGTTTTTTCTGTGTTGGTACCGTTTCCGACACGGCCCATCGTAGCTGGTGTTGAGGAAGAGTTGGCTACGTTGACCCGTGTGACTGGGAAATCGTGCCCCTTCAAAACAAAAATTTATTATCTGTGTGTTTTTGGCAAGTGCTCCAGTGGAGGCTTAGCCAGGGGTTAGAAGGGAGATTGTGAAGTGGGGTGAGAGAGCCTGCCTCTGCACTCGGCGCGGTGATGAGCGCCTTGGAAGTCAGATTGTGGAGAAAGGAGGAATTGTATTGTTATGGGATTGTGATTGTAAATGCATATGTGACTGATTATAACTAATTTAGGTATTGGCCTTTAGAGTTATGATTGCGATTGTGGTTTTGTATGTTGACTCTAGAAATGATTTCCAAGCGTTCTACAATTTCCGTATTCTCTCTAGCTTGGTACATTAGAAGCTGACCCTTCGGGGAATATTTTTCAGTTCCAGGTGTGAACTAGGGAGCCGTGCAGGAACCGAGGCCAGATGGCGGGCCGGAGCGGTAAAGAGCGCGTGTCATAGTGGGATTAGTTATACTAGTTTATTTATATTAGTTAGGGTGTTGATTTTAATATTTGTTAGACGGAGTTAGTACTATGTTTCGGTTATTATTATTTTGTTCGGATAGTTAGTTTTAGTAGGCATTGTGACGTATTTGAATGTTTATGATTTTTTTTTCGGGGATTCATGCATGATTACGTTTTCTAAGTTTTATTAAATAAAGGTTGGATGTTTTATTATGTTTTTCTCGTTGTGCCCGCGTTGTAAGGTCCTACAGTGTAGTTGTCAACCTAAATAATAGTACCTTGTAAGGTCTATTTCCTAGTAGCGTCTCGACGGAAGTCGGGGTGTTACACAAATATCCAGCTCCATTCTGTTTTCTTGTGCTAAGAGAATCCAATCTTGTAAAGCCCAATTCGAACTCGTTTCTTATCCAAATTAAATTCCGAAAGAACTGAGATAATCTCCTAGAAGTTATCTACAAAAGCCCTCAACAAAGTTGATAATTTTTTTTTAGAAAATCTTATCTAATTCGAAGCTAGAAGATAAGAGGTTATTTAAACGCGTTTTCGATTTAAGATAGGATTTTTATCCAATTTGAGGTGCATTTTGGCCAAGATTTTTCTTGGAGACGAAGCTTTGAGAACCCCTACTCCTTCTCTATAAATAGATACTGGAACCCATTGCTTTTTCTCATTCAAAAACCTCTAAAAAATCCATCGAGTTCTCATGCCTTGTTTTCTGTCCGGTTGTTGTTCTTAGGCGATTTCGGTTTGGAATTGTAACAAAAAATCGGGTTTGTTGTTGCCAACAATAGATAGCACTCGATCCCACAAGTCCAACGCCATCAGTCCCATCCGTTTTCGTTTCTATTCAAGGGAGGACCGAGCCATCGAACACAACCCATAAATACTTTGTTTTTTTCGAGAAGAATCGAGCCTTTCGAGTGGTAAGTATGCGTTTATGAATTAATCTGGTTCAACTTTTATACATATAATCGTAGGGGTATTGGAGTTATGTTTAAAGTGATGACTGTTAGATTTACTGATCGAGCATAACCATGGCTAATGTTGGGTATTTATTCAAATATTATTCTCTTAAAAGAGAGTTTAAATATTTTTATAATTTCTTCCTAAATAATAAAAAGCTTATAAAAGGTTATCAAAATGACAAATAAAAATAATTAATAAAATTTCGGATTTTGATTTAATAGTAATTTAAGATGCAAGTAAAATACAAGAATATGCAAAAATAAAAAGGGGTGAGAGGGGGACTCAAACCCACGACCTCTTACTCCCTTCACACATCAACAAACACTCAATCCTGCTATGCTATTGTAACTTTACTACCCATAAAGGAATGCTTTTAATTTTAAACTCTCCTTTCTTCTTCTTCCCCAAATTGAACATTAGACATTGACGTCTGATTGAACGTACAAGCAATGCATGCCCTGCAATTCCATCAATGGCTTTTGTTGCTTGTTCTACTCATCAACCTTCATCACCTTATGTCATCTTCCAACAAACACCCACCCACCCAATTCCCATGGACCTCCTCTTCCATCAATGGTCAATCTAAGGTGTGGTGGATCCATGGGAGATTCAATTGTCTCTATTTAAAGGTCCGAATTTCTCCATAGAAGACTCACAAAATACACTACTCTTCTTCCTCTTGCAAACCTCACTTCTTTTAAGCCAAATTTTAGCCCAAATCAATTTTTTTACTTGCTGAATTTTTTCCTCAAACACCATTAAAACCTTAGTTTTTCACCTCAGGCCACCACCGGACCACCACTGAGTCGCCCAGCCATCCGCGCACGCTGCCCGGAGCCTTGCCGGACCACCACGCCGCCCTTAGTGCACCACTGCACCGCCCCTGCTGCTGGTGTGCCTCCTCCTTGCCTCTCCCTTGTCTTCTCCTCTGTTCAATTATACGTACATCCAGTAAACAGAAGGCTAAATTCTATTTTTTTAATTATTGTTTTAACCCTTTTATGTTAACTAGTGTACATGTCCTGTGCCTTAGGCACGGGGTTATGACTGAATAGGTTGATATAAATTTACAAGGCATGTACATGTGTAACGACTAAACATGTACCTACTGGAAATCTAACCATTAAACATATATATTTAAAAAACTCAAGTTTATGAATAAACCATAAACCATATTTTTGAGAATTTGAACATAAAACATTGAGATTTGGTAAAATAACCCCTAAAATTGTTGAAGAAACAACTAAAGAACCATACATTTTATAGAAAGTTAGAAACTTACACCTATAATTGAAATAACTACTTATAAGCCTCCAGATTATTAAAAAAATAACTCAAAGTACCACCATACAGAAGTATTAATATGGAATATGATATTAGAAACAGACAAGGTTGATCATGTTTTCTTTTTATCAATTGAAGATTGCATCCACTCACACATATCCCCTGCTCCATTGATGTCCTTCAATTGAAAAAAAATTACATTATTAATTGCTGAATCATTTGAAATAGTTGGTTTCAATAGAGAACTTAAAATGTTGAATTGATATCTAACTGATTTACCTTGTTTTCAATCACTTTTCCAACAGGAATTTCCAACTTCTCTCCAATTATATCCTTATCTTACATCCTTACTTTTTTCACATTAGTTGGATCCATGTTTTATTTTCTCCTTTAGCTTCATCAACATTTGATTGCTCCCTTGATGAACCATGTTTAGTTTGCTTGGTCTGGGCAACATTTTCCTTGGCAAGACATGTAAAGACAGGACTCCAATAGGTCCTCTAGCATCGTTGTTTTGTGTTCCTAAAGTAAATTGAAAGATCGGGCTTAATTATAATATTTTGTATAAATGAAATCAGATTAATTGGTGAATGGAATGAATATAGTTTAAAACTTGGACATGATAAGAAAAACAACAAATTCGTAATTCAGCTAGTATCACTTAACTTGTACATTGGGACATACCTTTCCCAAGAACTTGTGTAATTAAATGTGAATCAACTGAACCCTATGATGTGCTCTCTATATCTGCCACTCCAGCTGAGCTTTAGCTTATAGCACAAGGTGCCTATTAACATAAATCAAAGGGTAAAGATATTAACCCATTTCAATCAGAATAGATGCTCATCTTATCATTCATGAGGCTTCCCAAATAAGTGAAGTCAAAAGTATGTGATATCATGCAAAACCAATCTTCTTACACTTCCATTACTGCCACTAAAAGTTTACTTTGTAGTCACAGAGAATGATACAATATAAATGGAAGACAAAAGAATCATTATAGTTAGCATGAGAGGAGTTTGTCACAAATGGCACATCTATATTTTTGTATTAAAAACAGGCACAAAGAGGAAATATATAAATAAATGAATCATGCTTCTTCTCAAGTTTTTGTGGCAGGGGATATAATGCTCTGAAAAGGATAAAGCAGAGAACAAAGATACACGGGAGAGAAAAATAACACAACGAAGACGTTGGTCAAGGAGAAGCGATTAGAGGTTTAGGTCAGTAACTACAAACATCAAATAATATCCCATTACCTTGACTAATTGCAGTAACTTGCAAGACTGCAAGTGGGTAATGAATTCAGAGCAATGGTTATTCACAACTCTAATCAATTGCAATATAATTTTCAAATTAAGCTGAAAAGATAGATCACAGCTTAACTTAAAAAGATTCATGAAGCCAAAAAGAGGCAAAAATCAAAGCCTATAACATAGCACAACAAAATCTGATACAACACCGATGTTACTAAAAATTAAACCCAAATTCTAATTCTTAACACAACCCACATGAAAAATCCAATGAGAGGTTTGCAGAGAGGTTTAGCACTCAACAACCACATGGTAATAGCAAAGACAAACAAAAAAATTTATTTAGTGCTCAAATCAATGGCAAAAGAGATGGCATAGGAAACGACAGAATCAGATAACTGAAAGAGAGACCAAAACTTTAAATAAACGGATCGTTTCTATTTTAGAAGTTCATTTCAAACATTATAATTTAGCATCATCTTAAAACGCATTCTTCAAAAAAAAAGCCACTCCTTTTTATGTTCCATTTTCAATCCTTACTCAAATCCAAGGAGAGGTTTGCAGAGAATACTCCTATGAGAGTAGGAAGATAAATCATCAGATGCTTACAATATAAAATTGGAAGTCAAGCACTCATGGTAATGAAATTTTGCCTTTTCAAGTCTCAAATTTCTTCCCTTCCAAGCATATCCATTGTACTGTACAAACCATTCAAAATCAAGGTGTTAACACCAGACAATGTATAAAATGTTAAAAAGGCACAATTGATGAATATCATCATACAATATCAAAATGTCAATCATTCACACAGATAAAATTTTGATTAGTAAATATAATAATCTCAACCCAACACACACAATGAACATCTAAAGAGCACTAATCCACAAACTCAGTTCAAATATACCAACATGAGTTCAATGCATAATATTTAATCACGTTTATAATTTCAATTACAAAGTAGTAACAACATCTTAACCTAATCACTGCCATTGATTTAAGAGTTAAATACCTAATCTCTACAATATAAACAAAGATATATAATAACACGCCAGAAACGACAAGAAAGCAATGAATACATATCATATCATCATATCATAACATATAAAGATGCAAGTGCATATACACAAGAACAAATTAAAGTATTAAATCCAAAATGAATATGCGTACTCAAAAAACCAAATCTGACCAAACCCATAGAGAAAAGAAAGAAAGTGAACATGTAAAGAACATCTTACTCATACCGATTTGTTACTTCAATCTTCCCTGAGTTCTTTGATTTGCTGCAACAGTTACAACAGAAACCTCAAATGATTAAAGGGCAAGAACGATTCACAACGATCTTGGGGCAAAATCAAAGCCAAAATCAGATCTGGGGAAGATTGAATATATTAATTCATAACTCACCTTGCTCTAACTCTCCACACAAACTGTCTTGACTAGCTCACCTTAAAAACCAAATTTGTTCATGCAAGTAGTAACCAACAACCATTTAAAGATCAACTGAATGCCTAAATCAACCCTACATTCAACTTCCCGGATTCTCTACACGAATGCAAAATATTGAGGTCGACTTGAAGAAGACTGGGGGTGAATACTTGGCGAGTGAGAGAAAGACATGAAACCGTCTCCTCCATTGGTGGTGTCGTGGTGGAAGAGCTGCTCTGGGCGGTAGAGAATAAAAAAAACGGTGATCGGAGAAGAGAGAGATGGGCTAGGGTTTAGGTGGAATTTCATTTAGGTCTGGTGGGGTTGCTAGTTGGCGAGAGAGACCGAGAGGGTGGTGAGGGTGGTGAGGTAAGATCTACAATTTGGATAAGAGAGAAGAGGGGTGATGCGGAAGAGAAAACGAAAGAAAATGGTAGAAAACACCGAAAATTTAGGGGAAGAAGAAAGTGGAGAAGAGGAGTTATCTTTCTATGGTTAACTAATTTTTGTGTAAAAATTGGCTAAATAGTACACGTGGTAGAAGCGGAAGGCTTGAAGTCTTATTGCTTTAATTAGTTAGTAAGATTACTAAATATTTTTAGTATCTCCTAATATCATAAGATATCCTAGTTGTTAGGAAAAATCAGATTTGTTTTATTATTTTTTTTCCTTGAACATAAAAAGGAATACCATTATCATGCATGTTATTTTGATGTAAAATAAATCATATGACATGGAAATCTTATAAATAATAGGCTCATTATCATTATTTTATATACATGCATAGTGAACTATAAATATCAAGTATACTCTATTTGAAATCTATAACTATATATTAAAGTTGTCCCTTTTCGAGCCACCAGAACGATTCTATCCCCACATCATATTTAAAAAATTAATTTTTATTCTAAATACTTAAACTTTTTTCTACTAAATTCTTCTTTAACTATTTAAATTTATATTTAACATCAAACAATTATCTATTTAGTATAACAATATCTTTTCAAAACTTCCTTATACAAATATCTATCTATAACTATATATTAAAATTGAACCTTTTCGAGCCACCAGAACGATTTTGGCCCCACCTCATATTTAAGAAATTATTTTTTATTTCTTTTTATTATAACTTCTTTCTATTTAATTTTTTTAACTATTTAAATTTATCTCTAACATCAAATAAATATCTAGTTAGTATAACAATATCTTTTGAAAACTTCCTTATACAAGTATTTAAAATTAAAGATAAAATATTTTGAATATTTTAAAATAAATATAAATCTTTTAGCATATATCTTTTGACGAATTTATTTATAGATATATAATAATAAAATATTTGATTAAAAAATTATACATTCTACGAGCAATAAATTACTCATATTGAAGTTTATATTATATTTTAATTAATTTACTTATTAATATCCTATTTATAATGTCTATAAAATATCGAATTGTAGTCGTACATGACTACATGGTACGACGGGTAAAACTAATATCAAATCGTAGTCGTACATGGTACGACGGGTAAAAATAGTTATTATAATAAAGATATAAGTTGTTAAAAAAGATAAGCTCTTAATATTATAAATGCTTGTGCATAAATAAAATAAATACTTACATGCTTATATTTTATTAAATAATGTTTCTAGACATGGAGAACCTTTTAAATAAAATAATGGATCTTTATTATTATTATTATTCATACATGGAAAGTAAGATATAAATATATTGAGCATAATATTGGAAACTTACTATATAAGTAAAAGAGATAGAACAAGTATTACAAAATATTATCTTAATGCTTTATATAACATAAAAGGGATTGCATGTCTTTTAAAAGAGTATATGATAAAAATAAAAATATGATGATAAGATTTACTAGTCATAAAATGTATATTATGATTAAAATATGGAATAAAAGATATATTGGAAGAAGGATAACGATATAATATGATAAGGGCATTATGGACTTTCTTTATGGAATAAAAGATATATTGGAAGAAGGATAACGATATAATATGATAAGGGCATTATGGACTTTCTATATCATAAAAATAATTTTAATAATCATTTTGGAATATAAATAATATGAAAAATATACTTTAATGGATTTTTATTTAATTTATCACCTTGCATGCCTTGAATAAAAGAATTACTTAGTAATAATAAGAAGATATTATTGTGACCATAAGTGAATAAAAAGGTTATAATTATTTTAATGGGATAATAACCTAAGGTTAATGAACATTTAATAATTTAAATAATAGTATGTCTTGATTTTCGAAATCTATTAATACTTAATATAAATAAAGACTTTATAAAGAATACTTGGGATATTACAAACAAGAAATAATAATAAAGAATATTATTATTTTATCACCTCCACCTAAATTATTATTATAATAATGCAGTTTATGAGTTCTCTTATAAAAGGAATATAAGAGACCATCAAAACTTTAGAAAATTAAAGAAATTCTTATTAAAAGTTCGCTCTTATCTCTCGTGTTGTTAGGTCGAGATCCTATTCCGTTTAAGTCGTCAATTTTTGTTCATTCGTTCGTAAACGCTTATGAAAGCTAAAGCAAGTGGAAATTCTCCTTGAAGCCTAGATAATTCGTTTCGTGAAATTTCTCGATGTTGGGAACAACTTGTTTGCTAATAATAACCGAATCTAGGAATATCGATTGTTAGAAATAATGACCATTATGCTATTTAATATTCAATAGGACTATTACGCTAGTCTTGTTTGTGACCTTGCTTGTTTAAGATCTCTTTTCGAGATCAGTTTGGATGAAATAGTAGGTGTGCGGGATTAACCTGACACCTCTATATAACCTACTAAGTCGTATAGCAACATCCCTAAATTCCACGACTTTAAGGATCATGATCCACTATGATGTGAGTCCTTCCCATCAATATCTCACCGAAGCAAGCCGGGACACCGAGGAGAACAACACCGAAGACGAGAAGCAAGTGCAAGAGGAGTCGGTGATGCGTATCACTCGATCAATGGCGAAGGCATTGCACCGTCAAGTCCAACAGGCTCTCGTTACCGAACCATGATCCTCGGTACCGATCTGTCGGGACACCAGATTGAGCCATGCGCAGCTCTGCCTTTTCAGCCACCTCGGTACTAACCTGCAGGCTTCGGTGCCGACCTATTTCAGAATGTCAAGAGTTGTTTTGTTGTGGGATAAACATCTTTAATTTAAGTCTTGAATGCTTGAGTTAATTTACGTTTTAATGTCTTAGAAGGGGAATGGTATGGGGGTTTAAAAGGTCTCCTCTAGTGTGTATTTTAGTTACCTTTGAATTTGAAGAAAAACACTCTCTTTTTGCTAAAGCAAAAACTCATCTTTGAAGGACTTTTCTTGATTTGATTGTGAGTCGTATCAATCTATCAAGAACGCTTGGTGGGTAATATCCAAGATTCATAGTTTTCTCAATGTCGATGAGTCATATCCAACCTTGTGAGTCCATATCCCATCGATCATCTATCCGAAATCGTCCATCTTCATCCCCAAAGTTCTTTTGAATTCCCTCGGTACCAACCCTCTACCGTCGATACCGTCTCTTTTGCTGTCTCGCTTGAATTGTGATTAAATCGACTAATCGAGGTTGCCGGTTTCTTGGAGCCATTCCCTCACACTGTGAATCAACTAAGGACGATCCTATCATGTGGTATTAGAGCCACACGAGGTTTGACTCCTAAAACTCAATTTTTTTAAGCATATAAGGATTGGTTTACGAACGGGAACTTTTAGCCTTTGCTTTCTTGTTCTTTGATTCCATCTTTTGTGCTTGAAAACTGATTTGTTTCTTTTGTTTAAGGTTGGAGTCGAAACACTTCTTAACCCACCTCAACCCTTGTGCTCTTATCCTTTATTTCCATTGTTAAGTGCGCTTGTCATACTAAAAGTTGTGTGTAAATCACATGAAGATTTAAAGGATTAAGGAAACGAAGATTAAAAAAAAGAGTGACTTGCTTGTTAAAATTAGATTATAGTAGGAGAAAATTTGGTTAGTCCATCCTCCTTCTAAGTGTCAAGATGCTAGGAGAGAGATCTTGGTATTGAATCCAACATCTCCTGGCTCAACCCTTGAGAAAAAAGTGGTTGTTCATAGAAAGATCCGGTCACCTAAACAAGAGGAGTGATCGAGGAAAAGTAAGGCAACACAAGGGAGACACCTACACCTCTTTGTTTCGTTGATATTTTGCATATATATAAAAAAATTCAAGTACCTTTCCTTTTACTTTGTGTGTTGCACATCTTGGAGTGTGTTGAGCTTGCTTGGGTCTTTTACTTTGAGTCTTTACTTTCATACCTTGCCTTGAGTCCCTTCCGAACCCACAAGTAACCAATTTTTATTGCTTAAAGATTGGTTTAAGGACCCTTGTGTGTGTTGGATCCATTGACAAGTTTGTCCTAGGTGTGTGTGTTGAGTTTTGTGCTTTAGGAACACTATGGATGACCCCAACAACAAGAAGAACAAGGGTGTTATTGAGGGGGAAGTGACTCCTTCAGTCGTTACCATGGAAGACTTGTTTCGAGCCATTCAAGGGCTTAAAACGGAGAATAAGGAAAGGATGCAACAACAACAACGGGAGATGGAAGCCTTCAAGCTCTCGATGGAAGCTCGAATTGGTGCGTTGTCAGTGAGCAGGGGTCTTCCTACGACCCAAGAGGAGGGTGAGTTTTCGGGCGATGTAACACACAACACCACGGTGTTGAGCCTGCACACCTTGTTACCGAGCTTGCAGGTCTCGTTACCGAGCTTTAACACGTCGGTACCGGCATACACCACCTCGGTAATGGCCCTTTCGATTGCGTTGATGAGGTATTTTTAGTGGTCGTTAATACCTATCAAAGAAACCTTAGCTTTACCAACTCAGTAGAGCGGCAAGTAAGGGTCGATCCCACAAGGACTAGTGTAAGTGTGTTATTACTCGAATGCCAAGTAACGAAAGGAGGGGGTTTTATGATTGAAAGTCTAATATAAGATGCAAAATAAAAGTAAATATAAATGCAAAGATGATTTAAATCAATAAGAGACAAGCGTTTTCAACTAGTTAAATCCATCATGATATTGCTTTGTTGATCATTGATTCTCTTGATTCTCTTCTCACTTGAATAATCTATTGTGGATAATGACCTTACTAAGGATTAAGATCCGAACTTCAGATTTAGTTGATAGAACTACCAATCTAACAACCCTAATCATCTAACAACCTAGAAGACCTTCTAGATTCAATTAAACAACATCATAACGATTCAAGTTATCAATAGAAACAAACACTCAGAGCAACCAAACATCTAAGTGACTTGTGAATTTATTCCCTTCTTAAACCAACTAGTCCAACCGGTACTAAATTGATTAAAGTATACTCTTGATCAAATTAACTCCGATCGGTAATTAATCAGATTTAGTTATAACTAGAAATTCAATTAGGTAGCTAATCTAACAAACCCTAGTTTAGATTCAATTAAGCACAGAGAATAAACTCTATTCAAGTTTGTTGAGAATCAAATCAAACCTCACAATAATATGCAAATCATGATTTCAATAACTAGCCAAACACAATGAAATTTAGCAATGCATAATTAAAATTGAAAACAAACTTACAAGAGTTTCAAAGTTGCTCTCTTGAGAGAAAAACCTAGCCTCCAAAAGTCTGATAAAAGTTATGAAAAAGATAAACTAACAAGAGCTTAAATATGTCTTCTAAAACAATCCTCCAAAACCCGCAATTAAACATAATAGTCGGACAAGATATAAGCTAAGCCCAAAAGTCAAGCCCAAACGTCGTCGGCCCATGTCCGCGTGGAATTCCAGATTGCGCGGTTTACACCTCCAATTGCGTGACCGCGCTTTGCTGTCCCATCCCGCGCAATTGGCTTTAGCTGAGATTGCTCGGTTTGCATCACTTGGTTGCAACCGGTGCAATTGTCTTCTTTTGGTCCTCACTTCTACTTCTTCAAGCTCCTTTGTACCACCTCCTAGCTTCCTTCAACTCGTCTACCACCACCATGATCAACTAAGACTCGTCCCGCTTTTGCTCATAAACCTAAAAACCTACAAAACTGAGCAAACAAGCGCAATCTACCCGACAATACCAAATCCTAAAAACTAAACAAAAACCAACCTAAAACTAAGTAAAACTTATATAAAACATGCATCTAAACTACTCCTATATGCAAGCTATCAGGCGCCAATGACTTCCTACTGTCTTTTCCCGAGTACCTACCGAGAAGAATCAGGTATGAATTCTGCTCATTCTTTTCCTTGTACTAGCTACCCTACAATGCCTTTGCCTTCGGGCCCCGCTAACTTTCCAGGTCAAGAATATGTGGGCGATTTCCAACCAAGGGTGCCTTTGGCCCTATGGCAACCGAGACGTCCAGCGGGTGGCCGAGGGGCGGGGCAAGTGAATCATCAAGCGGTTAGACAACTTCCACAACCAATGCGGGGATACCAAGGTCAAGACATGGACCGAGGACATGGAAGAGGTCCTAACGTGAAGCTGGAAGTGCAACCCTTTAAATGCTCTACCAAGGCCGAGGCCTACATGGAATGGGAGCACAAGACGGAGCAAATCTTTGACTTCTACCAATACACGGATGCTCAAAAGGTAGCCATTGCCACCATTAAATTTATTGATTTTGCTTACCATTGGTGGTTAGAAGACCAGGAAGAAAGGGGGTACAATGGCTATCCGGTTATCGACACTTGGGAGGAGCTCAAAGCTGCACTAAGGCACCAATTTGTGCCCGAGGACTTCACTGCTCGTTTACATGCCAGGCTGGAGCAGTTGAAGCAAGGAGCCAAGACGCCGGATGATTACTACAAAGAGCTCTAGAACCTTGTCTATAGATGCAGTCTACAGTTTCCCGATGGGTATGTCATTTCTAAGTTCATTAATGGTTTAAATGCTAACCTTAAGGCTATTGTGAGTACACATCATGTTGTTAGGGACACGACTATTGAGGAAGTTTTGCACTACACCAATCACATCTATCAAACCTTGCCTCAACGGAAGAGTTATCCATCTACCACTAAGTCGTGGAATGCTCAAGGTGGGAGCTCTTCTAGCTATCCTAACCGACGTCCAAAGAACAAGCAAGACGTCGATGCCGTGCCAACACGTCATGAGCCATCTCGGACTTCACAAGGGGGAAGGCAAGAAGGAGAGCAACACTCGAGTGAGATCAAGTGCTTCAAATGCCTTGGGCATGGCCACATGGATCGGGATTTCCCTTCCAAGCGCGAAGTCCTACTCAACACCATTGGAGAGTATGAGTCGGACGAGGAGGCCAAGATTGAGGAGCCACAAGAAGGTGATGGAGAGGTGGTGGAGCTACAAGTCGCAGCTGAGACTAATGGTGAGTGTTTTGTGGTCAAGTGATTACTCATCGCCAATGAAGCTCTGGAACCACCTAACCAAAGAGAGACAATTTTTCATACAAGATGCCTCATTCAAGGTAAGCTTTGCAATCTTATCATAGAAGGAGGGTCTTGTTGCAACATCATAGATCAAGAAGTGGTCAAAAGGTTTGGTCTTATCACTATTCCTCATGTACAACTCTAAACTTTATGTTGGTTGAATTCTAACACACCTCTTAAGGTGAATGAGCAAGCTTGTGTCAACTTTTCTATAGGGGTTTATGTGATGAGGTCATTTGCGATGTGCTTCCTATGACGGCGTGCCATATTCTACTTGGACGACTATAGCAAAATGATCGAGTCATTATTCACCAAGGCGTTACAAACGAATACTCTTTCCACCTCAATGGTAAGAGGATCACTTTGATGCCGATGGCGCCACACGAAATCATGGCCGATCACATTGCAAATGAGCAACGGTGTAAAGTTGCTAACGAGGCCAAGAGATCGATATAGAAAGAAGATAGCTCGGTACCAAGGACCAGCAGCTCGTTACTGAATGCGCCGCCGAGTCATCTTCTACTAGCCAAGGCACGAGAGGCTAGAAGAGCAGTTAAGGGGAGTAATACTTGCATTCTTTTGTTATTTAAAGATGTATTGCTTAATGAGAAAGATGTATAGGACTTACCTTCTTCCATTGCTTTGTTATTGAAGGAGTTTGATGATGTGTTTCCCGAGGAGATGTTGGAAGGGTTGCCTCCAAGGCGAAGAATAGAGCACCAAATCGACTTTGTGCCCGACGCCTCCATTCCCAACAAGCTAGCCTACCGAGCCAATCCAACGGAGGCGGAGGAGCTACAAAAACAGGTAGTTGAACTTCTTTCTAAAGGCTATGTGCACGAAAGTTTGAGTCCATGTTCGGTTCCCGTCATTGATAGCGATCAAAGGACCATGGAAAAGAAGGTTCAAAAGAAGGTGTTTAGGAGGCCAAGACCAAGACCTTTTCCAAAGTCTCGAGCATTCAAGTTCAAGAATAAATTTAAGGAATTGATCTTATTGGTTGAAGATATTCATCAATGGAGTCCAAGGCCACCAAGGAAGAGGATGAAGTCTTCAAAGTTCGGAAAGTTAAGAAACCCGTCAAATAGAAAATAGTGCTCAGTAAACTGGTCATAACTTGGGCTAAAAAATTCATCTCAAGTCTTTTAAGTATTCATTGGAAAGATAATTAAAAGTTCCACAACTTTTTAGTTTACATCAAATCCAGAATTCAACTGTAAGGGTCCGAAAATGGGATTTACTGAGAGTTGTTCAAGTCTTAAGAGAATCTTATCTTTAGTTTTAATTCTATCTTTAAATAGATATTTTATTTAAGCATAATTTCGGCCATAGGCTTATGTTAGTTGGCTGAAATATATCTCCCTCTTATTTCTTGTTATCTTTAAGTTTATTAGATAGTTTTCTTATCCCTTAAGTCAATTAGTTATCTATTTGATTTAATAAGGATAAGGAGACTTAGATAGATGCTTTTAATTATTATAAGTTATCTTGGGAAGCAAGTTAATGGACCGATTTGTCCCTACTAGGGCCGACCATGCCATGCCTTGCTCTCCAAGGAACTTTGCTTTATATTTCTTATTTATAGTTTGCATCTTTATTCAATAAAAATCAGCTCAGTAAGATTAAACCGCATTGGTTTAATCTTGCTCTTGGGCCATTAAAACAATATTGTTCAAGCTTCCAACTGATCGATCTTCATCATACTCCATTCGAATTCTCTCTCTCTTTCGTGTGTTTAGTTTGGTTTGATTGATTTAGTCAATTGAGATTGTTCTAGAATTGATTGTTAAAGATCAATCTAGTTAACCAATTGGATTTAGCGTTAGAGCCAATCCAATTGAACTATCAAAGTTGATTCTTTCAATTTATCCAACTCGTTTCAATTCATTCATATTCGCTTCAGTTTGGTTACTTGCACAACAAGACACTAATCGAATTAAGCAATTGTAGGTTGGAAATCGATTACAAGGCAAGATCAGGATCTTGTGAGGTTATATATGAGGTTTCTAAGGAGTAATCCGAGGCAATCAAGTATCAGTCATCTTAGTGCCTAAGAAAGATGGGACTTGGCGAATGTGTATGGATTGTAGGGCCATAAACAATGTTACCGTCAAGTATAGGCATCCTATTCCTGGACTTGATGATATGTTGGATGAGCTCTATGGTTCATGCATATTTTCCAAGGTGGACCTCAATAGTGGCTATCACCAAATTCGAATGAAGGAAGGTGATGAATGGAAAACCGCCCTCAAGACCAAGTACGGGCTTTATGAATGGTTGATTATGCCATTTGGCCTCACGAACGCACCAAGTACATTCATGAGGTTAATGAGCCATATCATACGAGCATTTTTAGGCAAGTTTGTGTAGTTTATTCTAATGACATATTAATTTATATCCATAGGTTGCATGAGCATACTAGACATGTTTGTTTGGTTTTAGAAGTTTTGAGGAAGGAGAAGCTCTTTGCTAACTTTAAGAAATGTTATTTTTGTTCGGATAATGTGGTGTTTCTTGATTTTGTAGTGAGCAAAGAAGGTCTTCAAGTGGATAAGGAGAAGGTGAAAGCAATTGAAGAGTGGTCGGTGCCTACCACTATGACGCAAGTGAGGAGTTTCCTAGGCTTGGCTGATTTCTACCGCCGTTTTGTCAAGGATTTCAACTCCATTGCTACTCCTCTCACCGATCTTACTAAGAATAAGGAGGTCTTCCAATGGGGTCCAAAACAAGAGCAAGCTTTCACAACCCTCAAGGACAAGCTCACCCACACCCCTCTTCTAGTTCTACCGGATTTTTCCAAGACGTTCGAGATAGAATGTGATGCTTCGGGAGTAGGACTTGGAGGCGTGCTTATGCAAGGAGGGAGACCGATTGCTTACTTCAGTGAGAAGCTGAATGATGCCGAGCTCAAGTACCCAACTTATGACAAGGAACTTCTCGCTTTGGTAAGGGTGCTTAAGGTATGGTCTCACTATCTCCTTCCTAGAGAGTTTGTCATTCTCTCCGACCATGAGGTGCTTAGGTTCCTCAAAGGTCAAAGTAAGTTGAATAAACTTCATGCTAAGTGGGTTGAATTTATTGAGACTTTCCCTTATGTGATCAAACACAAAAAGGGAAAGGACAATATTGTGGCGGATGCTTTGTCACGAAGATACGCCCTAATCTCGACCTTAGATGCTAGAATGTTGGGCTTTGCTTTCATTAAAGAACTATATGCCATATACCTTGATTTCAAGGATATCTATGGGGAATGTAGTACTTTGGGAAGCAAAGATCAATTTTTCCTTCATGACGATTATCTTATGAAGGGTGCTAAGCTATGCATACCTGGGGGTTCAATACGACGCCTTTTAGTGCAATAAGCACATGGTGGTGGCCTTATGGGTCATTTCGACATTGCTCAGACTTTGCAAGACTTGAAGGAACACTTCTATTGGCCACACATGATTAGGGATGTGGAAAAACTTTGTGCCTCTTGTGCTACTTGTGCTCAAGCTAAGTCTAGAACTTGTATGCTCCCTTACCCATTCCCCAACAACCTTGGGAAGATTTGTCCATGGATTTTGTGTTAGGTCTTCCTAGGACTAAGCGGGAAAGGGAATCCATTGTTGTAGTTGTTGATCGGTTTAGTAAGATGGTACACTTCATTGCGTGTCACAAAACCTATGATGCTACGAACGTGGATGTTTTTCAATCATGTTGTGCGTCTACATGGTCTTCCCAAAATGATAGTGTCGGATAGGGATGTCAAATTCCTTAGCCATTTTTGGAGGACCTTGTGGTCTAAGTAGGCACCAAGTTACTTTATTCCACTAGTTGTCATCCGCAAACGGATGGACAAACCGAAGTAGTGAATAGGTCGCTTGGCACCTTGCTCCGTGTTGTTTTGAAAGCTAACCTTCGCAGGTGGGAAGATTGTCTTCCTTATATTGAGTTTGCAAATAACCGCACTACCCATTCGGCGACCAAGAAGACACCATTTGAAGTCGCTTATGGTAAGAGTCCTCTCACTCCTTTATACCTTATTGCTCACCCCATTGTTGATGGTTTTAGCTAGGAGGGAAAGAAGTTAGCGGATTATGTGAAGCGGTTGCACGAGGACACTAGGAGGCAGCTTGAGAAGCGCACGACGCAATATGAGCGACAACACAACAAGGGACACAAAGAGTTGATTTTAGAGCCCGATGACTGATGTTCGTCTTTTTGGTCTAGTTTTAGGTGTCTTTCTTAGGTTTTTTTAGTTTAGTTTTGGTAAGTTTTAGAGTTAGTTTTGTGTATTTTTGGATAAGTTTGCATATTTTGTGAAAAGTATGGAAGCTACTCCATTTTGTGTCTTTTTGTAGGTTTTTTGAAGAGGAATTGAGCATTTTCAAAGCGAAGCTGGAGTGAAGTGGTGAAGTGTGGAATGCATAGATGAGGAGAAAGAAGAGTGCATGAAAGATCAAGTTAGAGTTCAAAGTAAACCAAGGAAAGAGTTCAAAATAATCCAAAATAGAGGCTTGTTAATTATCTGTGAAAGTCATTACTGAGCTGTGCATCAGGATTTTTGCTAAGGGATTCAGCAAAGTGTCTACCGACCCTGTGCAGGTCGTTAATGAAGTGACCTGTGTCGGTAGAGCGCAACTGACTTTCGAGATTTAAATCTTTTATCTTGTTATCTTTTAGTTTGGTAAGTTTTTATCTTTTAGATCTTTTATTAGATAGCCTCTTAGTATAAATACCCTTGTTCTAGCCTAAGGCAAGGGGGGATTCGATTAGTTTTAGGAGAGAAGTCGAGAGAGAGAGAGAACTTGGACTGTTTCCGATCGAGAGAGAGGAGGGAGTTTGGGTTCGGTGATCAAGCTTCTTGTTCGTTGTTCTTAGTTGTTTTCAAATTCCACAAGAACAAGTATTTGTAAGACGATGTTTTCAATGTTTTCTTTGAATAAAGTTATTTGCTTTGATTCAATGAAGAGTGAGTAGTTTAAGTTTCTAGCGTTAGGGTTGAAACCCAACATGGTTGTTTATGAGTGAATGAATGTGTTGAATTTTCGATTGCCTTCTATCTTTTGAATTGCTTTTTGTGCTTATGCTTAGACGAGAGTCAAAGTAATTTGAGTTTTTAGCTTGATCGAAAGAGAAAGTTGTGAACTTGAATGTTGATATTGTTCGTTAACGAAAGTTTCGAGCTTTGGATTCAAAACAAGTAATAAAGTGAATTGATTTATGAAAATTGATTGATTTGCTTGTTTAGTCAGCGAAAGTTGATAGATTTATCTTTAAAGGCGTGATTTTTATCTTCACATGAGTTTATATGCATAGCTATGTTGTGGTAATCCTTGTCCTAGAGCTTTTTATCCTTTGAATTTCTTCAGTTTAGCATTTGATTTCACTCGTTACCGAGGCACTTTGGATCGGTACCGAGCCTGCACTTGCATCGTTATTTGTTCTGTTTTAAGTTGAATTCCAAGATCGTTAACGACCTTGAAAATGTCGTTAACGAGGTCTGTCGTAGCTGTTTTTGCTTTATTTCTTTGTTTTTAGTTCGGTAAACAGACAACCTTGCTTCTCGTGGACGATCATGACTTTGCTATACTCAGCAGGTCTTGACTACAAATTTTATTTGTTGTCGAGTTAAATTTGCCTTACAATAGTGACTTGGTGTGGGTGCACCTCCACAAGGAGCGGTTTCCCTCACGTAGAAACTCCAAGTTGAAGCCAAGGGCGGATGGACCATTTCAAGTGCTTGAGAGGATCAACAACAATGCCTACCGTTTGGAGCTTCCACCGGAAATGGGTGTCCATTATGTGTTTAATGTGTCTGACCTTCGACCATACTTGGTGGGTGATTCCGATGAAGAGGACGAAGTGTAAGATTCGAGGTCGAAACCTTTCGAGCGGGGAGGATGATGTGAATCCTTACCATCAAGATCTCACCGAAGCAAGCCGGGACACCGAGGAGACCGACGTTGAAGACGAGAAGCAAGAGCAAGAGGCCCCGGTGATGCATATCACTCAATCAATGGCGAAGGCAGTGCACCATCAAGTCCAGTAGGCTCTCATTATCGAACCATGATCCGCGGTATCGACCCTAGGGGTTCAGTACCGAGCTGTCGGGACACCAAATTGAGCCAGGTGCATCTCTGCCTTTTCAGCCACCTCGGTACCAACCTGCAGGCTTCGGTACCGACCTGTTTCAGAATGTCAAGAGTTGGTTTGTTGTGGGATAAACATTTTTAATTTAAGTCTTGAATGCTTGAGTTAATTTACCTTTTAATGTCTTAGAAGGGGAACAACCTGGGGGGTTTAAAAGGTCTCCTCTAGTGTTTGTTTTAGTTACCTCTGAATTTGAAGAAAAACACTCTCTTTTTGCTAAAGCAAAAACTCATCTTTGAAGGTCTTTTCTTGATTTGATTATGAGTCGCATCAATCTATCAAGAACGTTTGGTGGGTAATATCCCAGATTCATAGTTCTCTCAACGCCGGCGAGTCATATCCGACCTTGAGAGTCCATATCACATCGATCATCTATCCAACCGTCCATCTTCTTCCCCAAAGTTCTTTTGAATTCCCTCGGTATTGACCCTCTACCGTCGACACCGACGCTTTTATTGTCTTGCTCGAATTATGATTAAATTGACTAATTGAGGTTGTCGTTTTCTTGGAGCTATTCCCTCGCACCGTGAATCAACTAAGGACGACCCTATCATGATGCAGTGGAGTTGGTTGACAAGGTGAAGGATCCCACCTTGATAAAGGGAGGTCTTGGGTTCAAAACCCACCTCCAACATCCTGCAAGATAAAAGGTGTGAGCCTTCTTGCAGGTTTGGGTGCATGGGCTGCAGCCTATGACATGTGATTGAGCGCCACATGTCAGATCGACGACCGAGGTAGACTGGAGGCTGGCCGACTAGTCAAAACGCCGACTCGAGGCAGGCTGGGAAGGTGGGTTCAGGTGGGCTTGATCACATCAAAAAAGTTCCAGTCTGCCTCGGTTGGCGATCTGACTGGTGGCGCTCAATCACATGTCATGGGTTGCAGCTCATGCACCCCAACCTGCAGGAAGGTTCACACCTTTTCAGTGGATTTGGTTGTCAAGGTGAAGGATCCCACCTTGATAAAGGGAGGTCTTGGGTTCAAAACCCACCTCCAACATCCTACAGGATAAAAGGTGTGAACCTTCCTGCAGATTGGGGTGCATGGGCTGCGGCCCATGACATGTGATTGAGCGCCACCAGTCAGATCGCCAACTGAGGCAGAGTGGAGGCTGGCCCTTTGGTCAGAATGCCGACTCGAGGCAGGCCGAGAAGGTGGGTTCAGGTGGGCTTGATCACATCACACTATCTGCTCCTGTTCGGAGGAGAGACGTGCGCACCCTAGCTAGGTGCCAGAACTTCGTTCCCATAAGTGGACCCGAACCCATTCATGGCCCCCCACACTCTTAAAATCAATTAACATAAGTGAAAGTTTTATCGCAACATAAGATAAGTGCCAAAGCACAATTAAAAGAAACTAAAACCGGGTAGGAATAGTACAACTTGCGTGGAAGACCACCGTGCTCTCGGTTCTTGAAACGATCGTCTTTCCAATTTGAATGCTTATTCGGGCTTGTCAAGGTGGGTTTGGTACTTAAGTGCAAACGGGCCACCTCCCCGATCTGGAGCACCGAATAAGATGAGGTTGGTTGAGGTCCGACAAGGGCGCGAGAGGTTTTCAAAACTTGTATGAATTAATAACGTTCCCAACATACTTCCTACTCTATGAAGTTCTACAATCTCGTAGTTCTTCCTTTCGGTTTAAGAGTTATCTCATCTCGAGATTTACTCATTTCCGTCCTTAAAAGCTCCACATAAAGTTTCTACATCTCAAACACATCCCGAAAATCTCTTTCGAATAACGTAAATTACCATACTACCCTTGAGAATTTCCATTCTCACTTGCTTAGTCTCCTTAGACTAATTCCACTATCTCCGCATTTTTGCCTGGTATTTCTCACCCTTTGCAACAAATGTCAGACTCTAGGAAATTCACCTCGGAAGTTTTGAAGACAAAGTCTAGAAGGCTCGAGAAGCGTTGTGCAATGAGAGAAGGTCAAGGCAAGAGGACGTTGAAGGAAGGAAGGAATTTTTATAGAGCAAGTATCCAGAAGATGGTGTGACAGCTCTTCCATTTTAAGCCAAGCAAATCATCATCATATGAGTTGTCTTGGAGAAAAATACTTGTATTTTTATTACATCTTTTCAACCCTTTTATAATATGGGCTTTATTTTACGCTGCTACATTATTTGTAAAACAACTACCATTGTAATGAACGAATGTTCTTATCAATGAATAAAATTTCCGCTTTTAATCATTTCTTCTTTAATTATATTCTCATTAAATTATTTAAAGCATTGGGTGACTTTGGACGGTAAAGTCCGAGGTCATTGGCGGTAATACCCAGTGCTACAAAATATAGGGGTGTTACAGATTCAGTTATAACTAGAAATTCAATTAGGTAGCTAATCTAACAAAACTCTAGTTTAGATTCAATTAATCATACAGAAATCAACCTAATCAAGGTTATTGAGAATTAATCAAATCTCACAACTCATGCAAATCACAACTTCAAGTAACTAGCCAAACACAAGAAAGATTTAGCAATGCATAATTATATTAAAGCAAACTTACAAATTTGCTTCAAAGAGTTCTTGAGAAACATCTCTAGAAAACCCTAGTCTCCAAAGTTACAAAACAAAAGTTTTAAATAAAAATCAAACACAAGGTTTAAATACCCCAAGACCACTTAAGATCAAAATATTCCAAAAATACATTAAACACGTGAGAAATTAGATCATAAAATCCCATGTCGAAGCCCAAATAACCGACCCAACTCGTCCGCGGTGAAACAGATGATGCGGGCTCCCTCCAAAGGTGTGTGGCCGTGCACGTTCACCCTCGAGCCCGCGATCCAACTTCTGAACCACACTTGTCTTCACTTTGTTCCTTTCGGCCTTGGCTCTTGAGATCTTCACTTGCACACTTCTAATTTCCACCTTGATCCTCTAATTCACCAACATAGTCATCTCGGATCACGTCCCGCCTTGGTCCATCACCTAAAAACATGCAAAATCGAGCAAAACAAGCGCAACTACCTGAAAACACTAGAACCTAGAAACTAAGCTAAAACTCATGCAAAACAAACATAAATATGCATCCTAAACTATACCTAAATGCACCCATTGGCGTGCGCGTTGTTCTAGAGGTGTCTTGCAGGCATGGTTGACTCTTGAAGGGGTGCACGACTTTTCCTCTTCCTCTAGTGGACTTATTTCCTGTGTCCGCCTTATGGGGCCTGGTGGAATGCTCGCCTTCTTTACACTGTATGCCATGGAGAACTCCATGAAAGGATGGTAAGTATGCATATACATATATAATTGTAAATGGGCGCGAATGTAGAAAAAGCAACTGCTAAAGGATGCAATAAGCAATTTGCTTTGCAATTGTGCGTTAATCCACATGAAAGCTCGAAGTGGTGGGCACGACAACACTTTTTTGATGTGTGGGTCGTGATCATCTATCTTGACACTCCTACAATGTCAAATCTCTATTTCGCCTAATCTTAAAAATAACGTGTGTCGTCGCCTTGGCCGAGTGGAGTTCATGCGTGGTTTGCATGGATGTTCATGCATAGTTATGACGTTTGAAAAAGCTATGAGGAGTGAGTACAAGCCATTTCCCTAATATGACCCCAGAGGAAACATCTTCTACATAATTAAAGATTCTTATCCAAATCAGGTATGAATGCTAGAGGTGTTGAGTCATGAAAATCAGATAAAATGAGCACAAAAATAATCCATTGAAAACCCACAATCCAAAAACCGAAAATTGTACACGGGCCTTCAAAATAGGAGACAAATAATTACCAAAATAAACAAACTCTCATTACCCTAGAGTTGGAACCATCATATGATGTAACAACTACAACTTGAAATAGATATTGAATTGAACGAATCGGGACTATGGTAAACGAGGGGCACCGAGGATCAAGTGGCGGCTGGCGTCAGTGTCACGGAATGAAGAAGAAGGTGGTGTGGCGTTGTATGATGCGGGCGGCGCCGAAAGGACAATTATCAGATATTCGAGAGCCGATTATTGACATGTGACAATCGCGCAAGTGTAGCCGAAGAGGGAGGCGGAAGTGCCGACCAATTACAAGTCAATGTAATTTCATCGGAGGTGGAGCTCGGCTAGAATAGAAAGCCTCGAATAAAGAAGAGAGAGGGAGGTGAGTAAGGAAGAGAGAGTGAGGAGAGAAGAGTGACAAAGAAGATTGTAAACGCGAGGGCCATACACAGGCATAGATAAGTAAAATAGGCTATCAACGACCATAAAGATCCCGCTAAACGTGCCGCTAGACATTTAGAATAGTGTGGACTTATTATCTCACCTTATTTTTATTAACGAGTCTGCCCGAGGTTGATGTTCTTATTTTTAGTCTAGTTTTAGGTATCTTTCTTAGGTTATTTAGTTTAGTTTTGGTAGGTTTTAGAGTTAGTTTTTTGTGTTTTTGGATAAGTTTTCATATTTTGTGAAAAGTATGGAAGCTACTCTATTTTGTGTCTTTTTGTTGGTTTTTGAGCGGAAAGGAGCACTTTTTAAGCTGAGTTGAAGTCTAGTGGTGGAAGGAGGAATACATGGAAGATAAAGAAGAAGATTGCATGGGAAAATCAATTTAGAGTCCAAGAAAAAACCAAGGAAAAGTTCGAGAGAAGCCAAAACAGAGGTTCGGTAACGACCCTGTGAAGGTCATTAACGAGCTGTAAAGATAGAGTTTTTGTAAGGGATTCAGCAAACTCTACCAAGCATGTGCAGGTCGTTAATGAGGTGACTTGTGTCGGTAGGAGCGCAACCGACTTTCGGAATTAATATCTTTTATCTTGTTATCTTTTAAGTAAGGTAAGTTTTTTTTTCTTTTAGGTCTTTTATAGATAGCTTTCTTAGTATAAATACCCTTGTTCTAAGCCTAGGCAAGGGGGGATTCATTCTAGTTTTAGGAGAAGTGAAGAAAGAGAGGGAGAATCGTACTAAAGTCGATCGATCGAGAGAATTAGGTTCAATGATTTGCTCTTGATCGGTGTTCTTAGTATTTTCGGAATTCTACGAGTTTGTAAGACAATATTTGCTTTTCAATTTCAAGTAAGTTTTGTTTTCAATGTTCTCTTTGATTAAAGTTATTTTTGTTTCGATGAAGAGTTAGTAGTTTTCTTATCTAGGGTCGGGGTTGAAAACCCGACATACTTGTGCATGTTTGAATGAATGTGTTGAGTTTTTGATTGCCTTTTATCCTTTGAATTGCTTGTTGTGCTTATGCTTAGACGATATTCGAAGTAATTTGAGTTTGTTGCTTGATCGAAAGAGAGTTATGAACTTGAATGTTGATATTGTTCGATAAACGAAAGTTTCGAGATTTGGATTCAAAACAAGTAATAAAGTGAATTGATTTATGAAAATTGGTTGATTTACTTGTTAGTCAGCAAAAGTGATAGATTTATCTTTAAAAGCATGATCTTTATCTTCACATAAGTTTATATGCATAGCTATGTTGTGGTAACACTTATCCTAGAGCTTTTTATCCATTTAATTTGTTGATTTTAGCTATCGCTTTCATTCATTACCGAGGCACAGTGATTCGGTTCCGAACCTGCGTTTAGGTTGTTAGTTGTTCTGTTTTCAGTAGAATTCCAGGTTTGTTAACGACCCTGACAAGATCGTTAACGAGGTTGGTCGTAGCTATTTTTGGTTTGTTTTGCTTGGTTTTCTTGTTTTTATAGTTGGTAAACGAACAACCTTGCTTCCCGTGGACGATCCTGACTTCGCTATACTCAGTGGGGTCTTGACATATAAACTTATTTGTTGTCAAGAAACCCTCCTCAACAAAATGGTGTCGTTGTCGGGGAAGCAACAGTGTTTGTTTGTTTACTTGTGGGTCTGGGAATAGCCCGACCCCATTTTTGTTTTTAATTTGGTTTTCTTTCTTTGTTTTCTCAGCGGATGTCAGTAGGACGTCGCAGGCTCGAATTTGACAATACTGATTATTATTTTGAACCTGAACGCACCCTGCATCGTAGATAGAGAGAAAACCAAGCCATGGCTACACCTGAAGCAATGACACAAGAGATGGCGGACCTCTGTAGACAGATGGAGGCGTTACAAGCAGGTCGAGACGTTGTTGCTGCAACAACGGAATGAGAGCGAGTGAATGCTGCTTGTCAACGAGATGACAATGCGCGTTTATAGGAAGAGTTGAATGCCTATCTGAGGAATGCCAAGCAATATATGCATCGAGAACTGAGGATGCCAGAATCTGCAATCGTGCTTCCCGAGATAGGGAAGACATTTGAGATTAAATCTCAATTCATATCCTTAATAAAAAGGGCTCAATTTGAAGGGAAACCTAGTAAGTGTCCTATGGAACATATTAAGAATTTTCTTGATTTATGTGACATTATTGCTGCTGAAGGTGTCTCACTTGAATATGTTCTATTAAAATCTTTCAGGTGGTCTCTTACTGGAAAGACCCTGAGCTGGTTGGAGAGCTTACCTCCTAAGTCTACCAAGACTTGGGAAAGTTTTGTATGATCAATTTCCTACAAAGTTCTTCCCTCTTGCCAAGACAAATGAGTTGAGAAAATGCATCACCTCCTATCACCATCTGCCTAACGAGACCTTTGTAGAGACATGGGATAGATTTAAGGAGATGCTCAGACAGTGCCCCACTCATGGCCAACCTTTACATGTGCTCCAAGAAATCTTTTCTCAGGGGATCAATGCAAAAACGAAGAACCGCATCAACACACACACTGCGTGCGGTTTCATAGAGATGGATCCCACTACTGCATGGGAACTGCTGGACAAACTGTCTAACTACGATGCCATGTATGGTACCCAGCAGTCATCCCAACCACAAGGACGAAGTTGATCCCGATGTCAAACATCAATTTCTATAGGATATGATCAACCGTCTTAAGAACCAGGTAAGTTTTCTAAAAACCTCTCAACCTTGTCGAGAGTGTGGTTCTTCTACCCATATTACTTCTGCTTACATTAACATCGAGCAGGTTAGAGCCGCTGAGACTAATGCTGAGATGAATTACATGAGAGGTTCATACAGGAACCAACCTAATAACTTTGACATGCCGAACAATTACCAGACATTGGGTAATCAAAATCAGTGTCAAAGCTATGTAGCACCCCACCGGATAGACGACCCGCGCCGTATCGACCTCCAAGCTACCAAGAGCCACCATCCTGGGCACAAGGGTTACAGAAGGGCATTAATGGAGTCCATAACAAATTCAATGAAGTCCATAGCAAGATTGATAGAATCCAAGCCAACCTTAACAACCAAATAAAAAGATGGGGAGAGATTGATGTGTGGAAGAAGAGTGTCGACTCACAGCTAGGGAACCTGGCCGCACAGATTTCAAGGCCGCAAGGGAAACTCCCGGGCCGTTACGAGGAGAACCCTAGAGGAAAAATAGCGGTGGTGAACATTAGGAGCGTAAAGACATTACCGGAGCGTACCAATGCTAAGGAGAAGAGCCCCGAATTGGAAGAGGATGCCACAGCCCAGATCGATACGAGCCAGAAAGGGTCGTTACTGAGCCTGAACAACTCGGTACCGATGCTCCGAGGGTCGTTAACGACCCCAATCCAGGTAAGTTCTCTACTCCTAGCTCCTCTCTTGATCCCAAGCTCGTTACCGACCCCACCATGGTCGGTACCGACCCTCCGAATGCACCAATCGACCCTAATGTCGACCCGGTAGCATCACGTCTCGAGCCCGCTTTGGCACCGATATTGGTGAAATCTTTTCCCTTTCCTACTAAGAAATCTAAGGACTCAACTGAAGGCAAGTTTAAGCGTTTCATTAAGATTCTCCAAGGTTTAAATATTTCTATACCATTCGCTGAGGCCCTAAGCGAAATGTCGGCTTACACAAATATTTTGAAAGACATTCTTAGTAGGAAACGATCCATAACAGAGCTTCAAGATGAGGTCCGATCTATCACTCTTCCGGAAAAGCTAGGCGACCCAGGGAGATTTGTTATCACAATTGGCATAGGCGACTACCGATTCAAGGCTCTATGTGATTTGGGAGAGAGTGCTAGTTTACTTCCCGTATCGATCTGGTCGAAAGCTAATATGGGATCTCTGGAACTTGTGGATATGAGGATGTACATGGCGGACGGATCAAGTGTGAAGGCTACAGGAGCTGTTGACGATTATCCCATTCAAGTCGAAAAATTCTTCATTCCAAACGATTTCATCGTCCTCGATATGCCTGAAGATCCTCTAGTCCCCATCATTCTAGGCAGGCCATTCCTTGCTACAGTAGGCGCTAGGGTGGACGTTCGGAACGGACTCCTCACCTTCGATATAGGAGAGGAGCGGGTAGAGTTCAGCCTAAATATAGAGGCCAACGACACTACTGCTGCAGCACAAATCGAAGTATCCCAGCCAGAGTTTGACATTGCCGAATCTGAAGTTACTCCCCCCAACAAAAAAGGATGACAAGAGAGCAAACCTGACCGCTACCGACCCCCCTTGGGCCGGTACCGAGCCTTTTGTACAACAATATGATGGAAGAGGCTCGTTTTGGCACGACACCGAAAGGGGAATTACTTTTACTGGGTCGTGAACGACCCCAACTACCAAGGTGCATACATCCTCACTAATGAATCAAGGTGAGTATTCTAACCATGGATTCACTATTTCTGCTAATGATCCTTCTTTATATTCTATTCCTACACCGTACCCCACTATCTATGCTATAGAGGAATCGAAACCGCCTTGGTTGTCAGATTTCACTAACCCTTGCGTAGGAATATCGGGCATATTGCTAGAAGATAAAGGACCAAATTTGGTGAGACGAGCTAACGATGCCTCCAAATCTAAGTACGGGTTCTCGCAAAACCCTGACATAGATGAGAGGGAACCACCTTGATTAGCTAAGGTAAGTTCGTCGGGCTAACGGCGTTAAAAATAGCGCTTACGGGAGGCAACCGGTTTTTAGTTTTTAGTTTAGTTTTCGTTTCTTTTTAGATCTTTTTCATAGCTTTCTTTTGAGTTTTTTTAGTAGTCTAGAAGTTAGCAGGATAGAATTGTTCGAAACTAACATGGTATAGGAAGTTGGGCTTGGAACGACGCTGAAAAACCAGTCGCACAAGCTTGTTAACGACCCATGTCAAGACGCAAATAGGCAGACGCGGGTAAGGTAAGTAACCCTAATCTTTCTTCTATTTTTATACCCTTCCCCACACCGCCTCTACCACTTGCCTCTTCCTATTTAACACCCCCTCAAACCTTCGAACTCCCACACCCAAATCTCAATCTCAAGCCAAATCTCCAAAGCTTTCAATCCAATCCCACCGAAATTCCAAGCCACCACCGATCGGAGCACCACCGCCCCTAACTCCAAACCACACCCCACGATAACGAGCCTACTCCCCTCTTAAGTTCATTACCGGCGCATCAGACGCCTCGTTAACCTCCCCAAATTCAATCTTTGTTCTTCAAATTTCTTCAAATCTACGATATGATTTCTAAACCCTAACTTATCTTTTTGCAAGATTCATGGTAATTTTGGGGTAAAATCCATATCTAGATCTTGATTGAGTGATTGGTTTGCATGTCTAAATTGCATAATGATTCTATTGCTTCTACAAATGGTGATTGATCTTGATTTATACTTGGTTATTCTTGCTTAGTTTGCATTGAAATTTTGATGAGAAAATCATGAATTAACTTGTTCTTGAGTCCATTGATCTTCAACATGAGTTTTGGCAATTTTGGCATGTTTGGATAGGGTAATTGAGTAAGTATGGGGTTGCATGTGCTTGATTGTGTGTTTTATGTGGGACTGTGCTTGATTCATGCTAGAATTGTTGGAAAATTTTGATGTTTAGTACTCGGAATAGACTGCAAGTTGTTCTCGCCCAGGCTCGTTAACGACCCTATAATATGCTCAATTTCAAAACTAACCCAAATACCTCGTTAACGACCCAATTGGTTTGTTAACGAGGCATGTCGAGAGCACTTCCAAGAGCAAGTATGGAGTAACTTTTTTTGTTGGTTTGCGTGGATCTTATCTTGGAAATTCATGGTTTTTGCAGGTATAAATGGAAAGCACTAGCCGAGCTAACAATAGAGCCAGAAAAAAAGAAGAGGACTCAAAGGTCCCCATCCCCTCCACGCATGGATAATGTCATTCTAGCTACTGAGGAGGAAGTTCAGATCTTTGATGTCGTTCTTGAAAAGGACCACTACACTAGATGGTTCTCGAGGTCAAGCGCTAAGTCAATGGGGGATATATGAGGATGTCAAGCACGCCTTTTCCATTCTCAAAGTACCTCAAATGTTGAAGAAAGAGGAAATACTGCATTACCCGGCTCTCACCGTCGTGTTCTTGGCCACCCTCGAAACAAGCTTCAAAACCAAGACTTCGATCGGAAGGATAAGGTTTCGGCTAGGCAATGTCAACCATGAGTACACGATGGCTGAGTTTAATGCATATCTCGAGCTTCCTCACCATTCTCGGAACTACAAGAACAAAGACTTCAAGGTTACCAATACTTGGAGTTACATTTCCGGGGAGATTGAACCTTTCGCCACAGCACTTTCCGGGGCAAGCATCATCAACCATATCTTCTGGATCATTCTCCGAGTCTTGGGCGCCACATTTTGGCCCAAGAGAGAGCTATCAAGGTCGACAAGGACAGAGGTTGTATGCCTCTGTACTATACTTTTTTAGGATCCCGCCCCCTTGAACTTGGGGTATGAATGGTTGCAATATATTAAGAAGCACGAGATCAAGTCAAAAGAAGTATGGTGCATGAATCTGGTGAGTCTTCTAGCGGAGAATCTCAGCGTTGATCTCACACGCTATACGCCGAACCATGCTCAAAAGCTCGACAAGAACTATTGGTTTGCTTCTGGGATTTTTGTGAGGACCGAGAGAGGGAACGCCACCAAGGTACTCGGCCAAGATCTGCTTCTTACACGAGATAAGTTTGAATTGCTTCACATGCCAAATTGGTACGAGACTTGGACGGGTCATGCATTCCCGTTAGAGAAGAATCCACAGGATGAGCCGTCAATGAGGGAGTGTGTGACGAGGTTCGCTAGAGAAGGTAAAGCCATGGATGAAGACGATGATGAAACGGATGCAGCCACAGAGGAGCTTGACTCACCTAAAGTCGTTGTTGCCAAGATCAAAAATAAATTACCCTAAATTACAAAGCAAGTATAGCATGCAAGTAAGGGATCGAACCCAAGAGAATCGGTATTCTAATCAATAAGCAAAGAACAAAGACGTGGTTTTTGGGGTTTAAGAAAGCAAGCAAATTTAGGATTCAAATCAATTAAAGGAAAGCAGAGTTCATTCAATCAATTCCACCTTTTTAATCATTCGATCATTGATTCATCCACTTTTCTATAATTCCCAGGTTAATTCCAATCCTTATAAAAGATTTTCGCTTGTCCACGGTCCAAGCGAAATTATGATATGAACAAGAACGCTTAATTCAAATCATGCGAAGTATTAATGATAAAAGGATATCAAATCATGCAATCAAACAACTAGTCTCATGCATAAAATAACAATCAAACACTCTTCTCAATTCCATTCCACGGTCTTGGAAAATAGTTGTTTCAAGGATAAATAAGATTGCACAGACAACAATCAAACCTAATCCAAACACTTGATCTAAGTCAATCAAACAAGTTGATCAGGCTCATAAAATCAAACATAGATCATAGAATTAAAAACAAGAGTTTGATATTAACCAAAGGATAGAAAAGTTACCAGAATCTCATGAATTCAATAAAAAGGTGACTGGCTTAAAGTCGTCGTGCCAAATCAAAAATAAATCCCTAGTTACACAACTAGTATAGTCGGTAAGTCGGGGTCGAACCCAAGAGACACTTGTATCCTAAGTTTTATTATTATCAACTCAAAGAGGTAACAAAGGGGGGATTTTGGAATTAAACCTAGAAACTAAGAATTGAAACAAACAAAGCAAACAATCAAACAATTGAAAAGTTTGGATTTTTATCAATTAGGGAAAAGCAATCCTATTCAAGTATCCACTTTTCTTCCTCAAGTTAATGATCCTAGATTCAAAGAAGTTATTTCTTTTGGTTATTCCTATCCTGATCAGAATTATAACATGGCAACGAGACATGCAAACTTAACATCCAAACAATTCATGAAACGATCATAAATAATAGGGATATTAGCACTAAGAACAAGGATAAACAGGATACATGCAATTGAATTCCAACGAGTCAAACAATCAACATGCATTCAAATCTCTTCTCAATTGTTTTAGTCCAACGAGTCCTAAATCAATTGAGTTGCTACAAAGATTAGGCTTTGCTACGAGAAAACCTAGATCTAGCAATAGATAATATCAATTCCAACAAGTTGGCCGGACAAGCAGAAATCAACAAAATCAATATAAATTACGCACAAGAGAATTGAAATAACCTGTAGAAATAAACCTGTAAAGACGAATCTCACAACAACTTGAGTCTGAAAAGCTTCAACTTGAATAGAATATAAGAAGTTTAGTTCTCCATAAGAGAGAAGAACACAAAAAGTCTCAAATTAAGTCTAAGAGAGAATACAAAACAAAGTCTGAAAAATAAACTTAAGTAGTCTCGAACATACTCGGAATAAAAAGATAAAAGGAAACAAATATAAAAAGATAAATAGATAAATAAAACGCCGCCTCGGATCTTCGCTGATGTGGACTTCCGCGATCGCGGTGAACAACCTCCGCGAGCGCGGAACTGTAGAATTTCCCTCCGAGTCAACGCTGCTCCGCGACCGCGTCCTTAGGCCTCCGCGATCGCGGCACTACATCTTGGCTCCACCGCGGACTGCTCACCTGGAACGGAGTTTGCCTGGGAAGAGTGTGAGACGAGACTGAAATAGAAGGACCTTGTCGCCAACCTTGAATTCCTTCCTTAGGATGTTTTTGTCATGCCATGCTTTGGTTTTGTTCTTGTAATTCACAGCATTATCATAAGCATCCAATCTCAGCTCTTCCAACTATTGCAATTGTAATTTCTTGAACTCTCCATTCTCCTTAATGTTGAAATTGCACTTTTGGACCGCCCAATAAGCTTTATCCTCAATCTCAACTGGAGATTGAGCAAGTGACAACCTTTGCCATAAACCAATCTGAAGGGAGACATCCCGATGGGTGTCTTATAAGCAGTACGGTAGGCCCACAAAGCATCATTGAGTCTCAAACTCCAATCTTTTCTGTTGGGTGCCACCGTCTTCTCCAGAATAGATTTTATCTCCCTGTTGGACACTTCAGCTTGTCCATTGGTTTGGGGATGATAGGTTGTAGAGATCTTCTGAGTGACATGGTACTTCTTCAATAAAGCGCTCACAGTCTTGTTGCAAAAATGAGTACCCCTATCACTTATTAGAGCTTTTGGAATCCCAAATCTTGAGAAAATGTTGTCCTTAAGAAAACCTACAACTTCTTTTGAATCATCAGTTCTGGTGGCCTTTGCTTCCACCCACTTGGAAACATAGTCCACCGCAAGTAAAATATACAGATTCCCATAAGAAGAGGGGAAAGGTCCCATAAAATTAATGCCCCAAACATCAAAAATTTCACAGAATATCATACGAGTTTGAGGCATCTCATGTCTTTTAGAAATATTACCCACCCTCTGACGACGATCACATGATTTACAGAAAGCATAAGTATCCCTAAAAATATGAGGCCAATAAAATCCAGCTTCTAAAATTTTCCTAGCAGTTTTATTAGTCCCAAAATGACCCCCACATGCATAGGAATGACAAAAAGAAAGGATAGATTGTACCTCAGAATCTGGGACACACCGTCGGATTACCTGATCTGTGTAGTGCTTCCATAAATAAGGATCATCCCAGACATAGAATCGGGATTCATGACGAACCTTGTCCTTCTGGGCCTTGGTAAAAGTAGTTAACAATATTTGCATACCATGGCTGGAATGAATGGATCCCAAAAATGAATTCTTCAAATCGAAGATCAGTTTCGCTGTCGAACTCAGCTCAGCGGGCGCGGTACGGATTCCGCGATTGCGGACCAGTCTCAACAGTTTCAATTGTCTCAGTTACAGCTCCGCGGGCGCGGGGATCCTTCACCGTGATCGCAGAATCGTCGTTTCGAACCTCGAATAATGTTTCGTCGGGAAACGTCCTTGAATCTGGTCTTGTCTTCCTGGCGTATTTTCTTCATGCACAAGCCTACTTAGATGATCAGCCACCAGATTCTCAGCTCCCTTTTTGTCTCTGATCAGTCTTGGCTTAGCCTCCTTTTTCGTCATCAAATAACGAAGCGCTGCATGGTCTGAGTATACTATCACCTTTGTTTCCAGCAAATACTGTCTGAACTTCTCCAAGACAAACACTACAGCAAGCATTTCCTTTTCAGTGGTGGAGTAGTTCCTTTGAGCATCGTTTAGAGTCATGGAAGCATAATGTATGACATGAGATGCTCTAGCTTCCTTTTGACCCAAAACAGCCCCAACAACGTAGTCACTTGCATCACACATGATCTCAAAAGGTTGAGACCAATTTGGGGCTTGAATTATTGGTGCACTTGTTAGGCGTGTTTTCATCTCATCAAATGCCTTTTTGCATGCCTCATTGAACTCATAAGGCACATCCTTTTTCAACAAATCACATAATGGGGCTGAGATCTTGGAAAAGTCTTTAATAAACCTGCGATAGAAACCTGCATGGCCTAGAAAAGAACGCACTTCACGCACATTAGTAGGATAAGGCAAGGACTAAATGATATCAATCTTTGCCTTATCGACCTCAATACCCCTAGATGACACTATATGACCTAAAACAATGCCTTGTTCAACCATAAAGTGACACTTCTCAGAGTTTAGAACCAAATTGGTCTCTACACATCTTTGAAGGACTAAGGAGAGATGGTTTAAGCATGCATCAAAGTCATCACCATGTACTGTAAAGTCATCCATAAAAACCTCTATAAAATTTTCAATATACTCAGAAAAGATGCTTACCATACACCGTTGGAACGTACCGGGTGCGTTACACAATCCGAATGGCATTCTGCGGTATGCAAAAGTGCCAAACGGACATGTAAATGTCGTTTTCTCCTGATCCTCCGGTGCAATAGCAATCTGAAAGTACCCTGAATAGCCATCTAAAAAGCAATAATAGGAACGATAGGCAAGTCGCTCAAGCATTTGATCAATGAATGGAAAGGGAAAGTGATCTTTTCTGGTTACCCCATTCAGCTTACGGTAATCAATGCAGACTCTCCAACCTGTCTGAACTCGTGTGGGGACTAATTCCCCATGCACATTTTCTACCACTGTAATACCACCCTTCTTGGGCACACTTGGGTCGGACTAACCCACTGACTATCAGAGATGAGATAGATCATACCTGCCTGTAGGAGCTTCAGCACCTCCTTTTTTACTACCTCCATCATAGGTGGATTGAGCCTTCTCTGTGGCTGTCTGGATGGTTTGGCACCATCTTCTAGGAGGATCCTATGCATACATGTAGAGGGACTAATCCCTTTAATGTCAGCAATAGTCCATCCTAGAGCTGTCTTGTGCTCTTTTAGTACCTGCACCAATTTTTCTTCTTGCTCCTTGGACAGTTTGTTGGAAATAATGACAGGCAAAGTGTCACCATCTCCAAGAAAGGCATATTTTAAATGCTCAGGGAGCTGTTTAAGCTCAATTTCAGGTGCCTGTACTACAGAAGGGAGCAATTTCTCGCTAGGGAGAGTTAGTGGTATGGGCCAATGGCCAAAGTATCAGCAGGAGATTCACAACATGCATTCAGATCAGCATAAATTTCATGTTATCTTTCGGGCAATTCATAATCTAAGCATGCAGGATCTATGTCATTCTCTAGAACAGATTGCAACTCATCTACACAAGTAGTATTAAATACATCTTGTACAATAGGATCAATTACATCAACTGAGCATAGAGAGTGATCATCCTGGGGATATTTAATAGCATTATCCATGCTATATTCAAATATTTCCCCATCAAATTCCATGGTTAGAACCCCTTTACACATATCAATTTTTGTTCTAGCAGTTTTCATGAAAGGGCGACCTAACAAAATTGGAGCAGCATGCACATCATGATCCATATCAAGCACATAAAAATCAGCAGGGAATATCAATTTATCTACCATAACCAGAACATCCTCAACAATCCCTTTCGGGTAGACTGTGGACCTATCAGCTAATTGAACAATAACACCAGTCTCATGCAAAGGTCCTAAGCCTAGTGAAGTATAAACAGAATAAGGCATGACATTAATAGAAGCACCTAAATCAAGCATGACTTTATCAAGTTTAGTGTCTCCTATTATACATGGGATGCTAAACATGCCTGGATCACTGCACTTTTTAGGCATACGCCTTTGAAATACAACAGAGACATGTTCACTAACCTTAATTTTCTGTTTCCCTTTCAATTTTTTGGTTCCTTTTTATAGTGCACAACTCTTTTAGAAATTTAGCAAATCTCGGAACACTTTTAATCAGATTAAGCAAAGGGATGTTTACCTCACACTTCGAGAATGTCTCAAAGATATCTTTGTCTTGTTCTGGTTTCTTAGTATCCTTGAGTGCCTCAGGGAATGGTGGAGTCGGCTTCTGGGAATTCATGGGAGGAAACTGAGGTCGAATGTAAGGATCCTCGAGTTCAGCTTCAGCACCGCGGGCGCGGAGAGGATCCCGCGATCGCGGACATTCGGATTCTTCGGTATCCGGTTTGTTCTCGCCTCCGCGGTCGCGACAGTTGGTCACCGCGGTCGCGGTGTCCTTGATCAGAATCTCCGAGCTCTCAGTTGAGGTTCCGCGATCGCGACACTCGTTCTCCGCGGGCGCGGAGGCGTTTTCCAGAATTTCGAATGGTTCAGTTCGTGGATCTTCATTCAACCCCACGTCCCTATTCAGCTCCCTTCCACTTCTTAATGTGATAGCACTCATATTCTCCCTTGGATTGATAGGTTGTGCCGGCAATTTCCCAGAATCTCGGGCCTCTAGCTTGCTTACTGAAGTAGCCAGTTGACTAGCTTAAAGTCAACTAAAAAGAATTTTTTTAATTTTTTTAAATTTAGTATAGTGATCATCCTTGGTCGTTGTAGTATAGTGGTAAGTATTCCCGCCTGTCACGCGGGTGACCCGGGTTCGATCCCCGGCAACGGCGCCAAAATTTGACTGGATTAAAGTCGTCGTGCCAAATCAAAAATAAATCCCTAGTTACACAACTAGTATAGTCGGTAAGTCGGGGTCGAACCCAAGAGACACTTGTATCCTAAGTTTTATTATTATCAACTCAAAGAGGTAACAAAGGGGGGATTTTGAAATTAAAACTAGAAACTAAGAATTGAAACAAACAAAGCAAACAATCAAACAATGCAAAAGTTTGGATTATTATCAATTAGGGAAAAGCAATCCTATTCAAGTATCCACTTTTCTTCCTCAAGTTATTGATCCTAGATTCAAACAAGTTATTTCTTTTGGTTATTCCTATCCTGATCAGAATTATAACATGGCAACGAGACATGCAAACTTAACATCCAAACAATTCATGAAACGATCATAAATAATAGGGATATTAGCACTAAGAACAAGGATAAACAGGATACATGCAATTGAATTCCAACGAGTCAAACAATCAACATACATTCAAGTCTCTTCTCAATTGTTTTAGTCCAACGAGTCCTAAATCAATTGAGTTGCTACAAAGATTAGGCTTTGCTACGAGAAAACCTAGATCTAGCAATAGATAATATCAATTCCAACAAGTTGGCCAGACAAGCAGAAATCAACAAAATCAATATAAATTACGCACAAGAGAATTGAAATAACCTGTAGAAATAAACCTGTAAAGACGAATCTCACAACAACTTGAGTCTGAAAAGCTTCAACTTGAATAGAACTTAGGGAGTTTAGTTCTCCATAAGAGAGAAAATACCAAAATCTAAAATTAGGTCTAAGAGAGAATACCAACCAAAGGCTGAAAACTAGGTCTAAATAGTCTCACATACACGGAATAAAAAGATAAAAGGAAACAAATATAAAAGATAAATAGATAGATAAAACGCCGTCTCGGTTTTCAATGTCGTGTAAAACCGCGATCGCGGTGAGTGGTGGCCGCGATCGCGGCCCTGCTTCTGGCAGCATTGCAGCATTGTTTTCGGATGCTGTTTTGACCCACATAGATTTGGAATTTGAACTCGCAGTAAAAACATGAATTGTAGCTCTTCGAGTTAGCTTTCCAATGATACCAAATTCAGCTTCATCGGATCACTGTAGCTCCTGAACTAAGCGTCACAAGAAAGTGGTGTCGAAACATCAACTCCAATGCATTGCCCGGTTTTAAGCGTTCTTTTCCACAACCTCTTGGGCCTTAATGATCATCAGAAATGGCTTGAATATCCTTGGAAAAGACACTTGAATATCTCCAATCTTGAATCCTTCAACTTAACCAATCCTTGCTCTTCAAAACGACCTAAAAACACTTGAATATCTCCAATCTTGAATCCTTCGGATCTTCGCTGATGTGGACTTCCACGATCGCGGTGAACAACCTCCGCGAGCGCGGAACTGTAGAATCTCCCTTCGAGTCAACGCTGCTCCGCGACCGCGGCCTTAGGCCTCCGCGATCGCGGCATTGCATCTTGGCTCCACCGCGGACTGCTCACTTCGCGGCCTTCAATTCTCGATCTTCTAATCCCGACTTCAATTCTTCCAATTTCTTCAATTCTTCGGTATTCTACTCATATGTCGTTACAAGCACTAAATGGACCTAAATCTATATATAAAATGTATTATCTAGTCCTAATTATGCTATATGAAATACAGCATATCAAAAGGCTTCCTTGATCAAACTCCATGGAAGATTAGTTCTCCATAATAGAAATAAAAACTAGGTTAAAATAAAGTAGTCTCTCAAAAGTATGCTCCTCAAACTGAATACGAAACTAGACTTAAATACTAGAAAACATTCGAAATAACATAAATACTAAAGATATAATAAAAGCATAGGATAAAATAAACGAAAATCGACGCGGAAACAGCCACCCACGAGCGCGGGTCTCAACCCGCGGTCGTGGATCCACCTACGCCTCAGCCCTCGCGGAATCGGCACTCACCGCGGGCGCGGGTCATAACCCGCGGTCGCGGGTTACTTCTGACAACTTTCTGATGTCAACTTCGGAGGTGGTTTTGACCCACTTAGAGTTGGAATTTGAACTTGCTGTAAAAACGTGAATTGTAGCTCTTCGAGTCAGCTTTCCAATGATACCAAATTCAGCTTCATCCGATCACCGTAGCTTCTGAACGATGCGTCACTAGAAAATGGCATCAAAACAACTCCAAATCAACACTTGTCTTCAAAAACTCTTTCAATTCTTCAAATCGTGTCTTCGGTCTTCATATTACATCTATGATCAAAAAATAACCTAAACACACTCAAATCATACCTAAAATACAAGAGTTAACCATACTAAAGTAGAGCGTATCAGAGCTCGATAACGAGGATGATGACCTCGGTACCGAGGTTCTGGGCGATGATGACAACATCGTTAACGACCCACCCAGGTTCATTAATGACTACTTCGAGGCCACTAACGAGGCACACAGCTTTGGTAACAACCCACCGCCACCTCCACCGCCTACCGTGCCTCCATCATATGAGATGCTGCCTTACAACCCGGTGATTCACCAAGACTACTTCCAACCCCAAGATCATTACACGCCACTTCCTCAACCCACCTATACTGGATCAAGTGTTCCACCTCCATGGGACGATCATTACACGCCACTTCCACGCCACTTCCTCAACCTACCTATACTGGATCAAGCTGTTGCATCTTTTCAGATGCAACAGCTCAACCTGCAGCAGACACAGCTTACCCAGAGGATAGAGCGGTGGGAAGGTGTCTATGCAGCTTGCATGGATTTGGATGATGCGAGGCATCGGTAGGCGGATGCTCGTTGGATGACAATTGAGGAAGGGTGACGGTTGATGAAGAGCGTTGGAGGACCATGTATCAGTTCATGGACAACTTTGAGCGTCGGTTTCCACCACCACCACGACGATGATTCAACTTTCAGAAGATGTTTCCTTTCCGCTTCAGTTTATCTTGTGAGTTTTTTTCTTTTTCCTTCTTTTTTTCTACTGCTTAGTTTTATTACAGCGGGGACACTGTAATTTTAAGTATGGGGTAGGGAAGGAAAGAAAACTTGCTTGTTTTGTGTGTCTTGTTTGTTTGCTTTGTCTTAGTTGTCTTTATTTTTTGAAAAATCACAAAAATTACAAAAAAAAATTGAAAGTTTGAAAAATTCCAAAAAGAGTTTTTAGAATGGATAAATGCCCTTTCTTTTGGTTCTATGATAGTTAATTGCTAACATGATCATGTAATTTCCTTGCAAGCATGTTTTTGATGGTATAGCCAGATTCTTGATATGAATTTGTTTTTATAGAGAAATAGCAATTTGATGAAATTGAGCATGTATAATTTTTAGCATGAGTAATGCAATCCAACAAAAAATTGCTACCTTGTGAGTTATTTTTGGCCCTATAGGGAGAACATAAAAAATTCCTCTTCTTTTCTTGTGTGATTTACTCTCTTTATGTATATTTTCTCTTGAAATTGTGATGGTTATCTAATTCTTGAGTCCTATATAAGATTTTTAGTTCATTACTTGTGAAAGTCATATGATAGAGAACTTATTTTTTATGAGCCTTAATTATCCCTATCCACCCTATCATGATCCCTCTTTTGATAGCCAATTTGAGCTTTAGCCTTTTATTTTCAGCTCCACAAAATTATTTCCCTAGCCGAGATAAGTCTGACTCTATCCGGGGATTAAAACTTAGTTGGAGAGGTATGTTTTGAAGAGTGAAAAAGTTATGTTTGGTACGAAATAAGGGTTTTGGGAAGGGTAGATTGGAAGTCTCTTGTTTGGCTTTGTAAAAGATCTCTTGGTAGTAAAGATGCACAAAAATAAGTTGTTGTAATGTTATAAGAAGAAAACGAGGAGAAGAAGTAGCTCGTTAATGACCTCTTTTTGGTCGTTAATGAGGCTGTTCGAGTGCAAAGAAAAAAGGAGAAGAAGTAGCTTGTTAATGACCTCTTTTTGGTCGTTAATGAGGCTGTTCGAGTGCAAAGAAAAAAAGAGCTGAAATGAAAACAAAAAAATTGAAGAATTACAAAAAAAAATGGGAGAAAGAAAAAGAAGTGAACGTGCATTTGTGTTTAAAGTTAACCGGAGATTCTTTTGTGGTTTTATGAGGCTTTCTGGGATAAAAGGTGAGTGAGTTTGAGTATAATGTTTAAGAGAGGATGGTATGTTCTTGTGAGAGTTTTTGGTAGTATGTGAGTTTTTAGGAGTCTTTGATTCCCGAATATTATTAGCACCACATGATCAAAATATTTTCCACGCCTTATTGTCATTACCAAGCCCCATTACAACCCGGTTGAATGAAAGCTTCTATGAAGTTTTTCATTGAGCCTAAGTTCTCTTGATGTCTTTTGCTTGTTTTGACAAATCTTAGGTGGAGAGTTTGGTGATATAAGTTCCAATTTCTATGTGTTTTTTCATATAAGATTGAGTTGAGAGATTGAATTTATAAGCCCAAACACTTGAGAGTTGAGTGAAACACATATCCTTGGTGACGTTGGATTGTAGTTGCTTATGTCTATTAGTGTTTATATATGTGTGGTGACGTTAATAGTCATTTGCTATTTTCTACTATGTTTTGTTGTTGCTTTTGAGATGATAGCTATTACTTGATATGCATGATTGTTTGGTTTTGGTTATTGTATAGTGATTACTTGAGGACAAGCAAGCTTAAGTATGGGGTATTTTGATGTTCGTGTTTTTAGTCTAGTTTTAGGTATCTTTCTTAGGTTGTTTAGTTTAGTTTTGGTAGGTTTTAGAGTTGATGTTCGTGTTTTTAGTCTAGTTTTAGGTGTCTTTCTTAGGTTGTTTAGTTTAGTTTTGGTAGGTTTTAGAGTTAGTTTTGTGTGTTTTTTGGATAGGTTTGTATATTTTGGGAAAAGTATGGAAGCTACTCCGTTTTGTGTCTTTTTTTAGGTTTTTGAGCAGAAAGGAGCGCTTTTTAAGCTGAGTTGAAGTCTAGTGGTGGAAGGAGGAATGCATGGAAGATAAGGAAGAAGATTGCATGGGAAAATCAAGTTAAAGTCCAAGTTAAAAGCAAAGAAAAGTTTGAGAGAAGCCAAAATAGAGGATCGGTAACGACCATGTGAAGGTTGTTAACGAGGTTGTAAAGATAGAGTTTTTGTAAGGGATTCAGCAAAGTCTACCGACCCTGTGCAGGTCGTTAACGAGGTGGCCTGTGTCGCTAGGAGCGCAGCCGACTTTCAGTTTTTATATCCTTTATCTTGCTATCTTTTAAGTAGGATAAGTTTTTTTCTTTTAGGTCTTTTATTAGATAGTTGCTTTGTATAAATACCCTTGTTTTAAGCCTAGGCAAGGGGGGGATTCACGCTAGTTTTAGGAGAAGTCGATCGAGAGAGAGAATCGAACTGAAGTCGAGATCGAAAGAGAGAGAATTAGGTTCGGTGATTTGCTCTTGATCGGTGTTCCTAGCAATTGTAAGATAATATTTCCTTTTCAATTTCAAGTAAGTTTTGTTTTCAATGTTCTCTTTGATTAAAGTTATTTGCTTTGTTTCAATGAAGAGTGAGTAGTTTTCTTATCTAGGGTCGGGGTTGAAAACCCGACATAGTTGTGCATGTTTGATTGAATGTGTTGAGTTTTTGATTGCCTTCTATCCTTTGAATTGCTTGTTGTGCTTATGCTTAGACGATATTCGAAGTAATTCGAGTTTATTGCTTGATCGAAAGAGAAAGTTATGAACTTGAATGTTGATATTGTTCGATAAACGAAAGTTTCGAGATTTGGATTCAAAACAAGTAATAAAGTGAATTGATTTATGAAAATTGGTTGATTTACTTGTTAGTCAGCGAAAGTTGATAGATTTATCTTTAAAGGTATGATCTTTATCTTCACATAAGTTTATATGCATAGCTATGTTGTGGTAACTCTTGTCCTAGAGCTTTTTATCCATTGAATTTGTTGATTTTAGTTATCGTTTTCATTCGTTACCGAGGCACAGTGATCTGGTTCCGAACCTGCGTTTAGGTCGTTAGTTGTTTTGTTTCAGGGGAATTTAAGGTTCGTTAACGACCCTGACAAGGTCGTTAACGAGGTTGGTTGTAGCTGTTTTTGCTTGTTGTGTTTTGTTTTCTTGTTTTTTTATAGCGGTAAACGAACAACCTTGCTTCCCATGGACGATCCTGACTTCGCTATACACATCGGGGTCTTGACGTATAAATTTATTTGTTGTCAAGAAACCCTCTCAACAAGAGTTAGTTTTGTGTGTTTTTGGATAAGTTTGCATATGTTGTGAAAAGTATGGAAGCTACTCCGCTTTATGTCTTTTTGGAGGTTTTTGAGCTGAAAGGAGCACTTTTAAGCTGAGTTGAAGTCTAGTGGTGGAAGGAGGAATGCATGGAATATAAGGAAGAAGATTGCATGGGAAAATCAAGTAAGAGTCCAAGAAAAAGCCAAGGAAAAGTTCGAGAGAAGCCAAAACGAGGTTCGGTAACGACCATGTGAAGGTCATTAACGAGCTGTAAAGATAGAGTTTTTGTAACGGATTCAGCAAAGTCTACCGACCTGTGCAGGTCGTTAACGAGGTGACCTGTGTCGGTAGGAGCGCAGCAGACTTTCGGAATTAATATCTTTTATCTTGTTATCTTTTAAGTAGGGTAAATTTTTATCTTTTAGGTCTTTTATAGATAGCTTTCTTAGTATAAATACCCTTGTTCTAAGCCTAGGCAAGGGGGGATTCATTCTAGTTTTAGGAGAAGTCGAGAGAGAGAGAGAGAGAGAGAGAGAGAGAGAGAGAGAGAGAGAGAGAGAGGGAGGGAGAATCGAACTGAAGTCGATCGAGAGAGAGAGAATTAGGTTCGGTGATTTTCTCTTGATCGGTGTTGTTAGTATTTTCGCAATTCTACGAGTTTGTAAGACAATATTTCCTTTTCAATTTCTAGTAAGTTTTGTTTTCAATGTTCTCTTTGATTAAAGTTATTTGCTTTGTTTCGATGAAGAGTGAGTAGTTTTCTTATCTAGGGTCGGGGTTGAAAACCCGACATAGTTGTGCATGTTTGATTGAATGTGTTGAGTTTTTGATTGCCTTCTATCCTTTGAATTGCTTGTTGTGCTTATGCTTAGACGATATTCGAAGTAATTCGAGTTTATTGCTTGATCGAAAGAGAAAGTTATGAACTTGAATGTTGATATTGTTCGATAAACGAAAGTTTCGAGATTTGGATTCAAAACAAGTAATAAAGTGAATTGATTTATGAAAATTGGTTGATTTACTTGTTAGTCAGCGAAAGTTGATAGATTTATCTTTAAAGGTATGATATTTATCTTCACATAAGTTTATATGCATAGCTATGTTGTGGTAACTCTTGTCCTAGAGCTTTTTATCCATTGAATTTGTTGATTTTAGTTATCGTTTTCATTCGTTACCGAGGCACAGTGATCTGGTTCCGAACCTGCGTTTAGGTCGTTAACGACCCTGACAAGGTCGTTAACGAGGTTGGTCTTAGCTCTTTTTGGTTTGTTTTGCTTGGTTTTCTTGTTTCTATAGTTGGTAAACGAACAACCTTGCTTCCCGTGGACCATCTTAACTTAGCTATACTCAGTGGGGTCTTGACTTATAAATTTATTTTTTTGTCAAGAAACCCTCCTCAACAGAGGTCTAACTTAAAACCAAAACCGGTCGGTGTTTTCAAAATGTTTTAACTGGGGTAGTTATATTGCATATAGGGGGTAGGTGACACGTCGCGACTCCGCCACAATCAGCCGAAGGACCTCACGTAGAATAGTAAGAATTTTTTTACAAGTAGTAGGATGCTTAAGTTTTAATCTAGGACTTTTTATTATAGATGGCCCCACCAACCAGAGCGCGAGTTGCTGAAGCCAATGGTAGAGGCCGTAGTAGAGGACGTGGTAGAGGCCGTGGTAGAGGTCGAGGCAGGGGTAGTGATGTGATTCCATCTACCGAGTCATGGCCCCATGATTTCAGTGAAGATTCCAGCCCTAAAGACAATTCCAATTTGCACGACAAGGGAGAGTCTTCATTTGGACACATATCCAAGGCCGGTGTCCGAGGCGCTAAGGAGCCGAGTCAAGGCACGACACTCTATTATTGGCGCATCACTCGAGAACATGCTAGGGCAATGCTTGACAAGATCAAGGAGGAGCTCATGGATCATAAGTTTCCAAAGGTTTACAAAGAAGAAGGTTGGAGTCTCCTTCTGACTCGTGTTCCGACAAGTGACTTTTTTTACGGTTAAGGACACTTTATAAGTTTTTGGGATTTCGGGTTAATTTTTGTAATTTCCTTAAGTGAAGGGGCTAACTTTGTGAGGTTGCTTTCTAGGTTATATGGTCGGCCCCCTCACCCTTTGTTGGCAGAGATTGGACGAAAACTTGTTGCTCTCTTTCCCTTGCATTTTCAATTCAAGTTTCTTGTTTTTGCTTCGTTCAATTCTCGTTGCTCAAGTTGTTGGTGAGTAATATCCAACAATCTCGGGCATCCTAGTTTGTTTGAGAGCTTGGTGAGTCATATCCAAGTTATCAAGCATCCATATCCCCTTGTTCTCTCCATTACGAACCATCATCCATCTCGGAGGTTTCTGCACCATCTCAGTAAAATCGACATAACTTTCAATAAACTCATCATATTGCTCTCATATTTTAAGGAATTCAAATAGACTCATAGATCTAAATTCTCGTTTTGGAATCACTAAATTTCGAGTTTGGATAAGGAAGATCCATCCAGTTGAAGACGGGTCAGTTGTGTGGTGTTTGTTGTCGGAATTCCTTGGATTCTCGTGGCGATCTCTTTGCAACATCATCCCTTCCATCGATCCTTTCATCAAGTGGTATCAGAGCCATGCGAAGGTATCACCATCTAAATCTTATTCCGACCTTGAATTTCCACTTGTTGCAAGTTTTAGGTTCGAACTCCTTAGGGCTGCGTTGTTGTTGTTGTGTTCGGCCTTTTCCGAATTGTTGTCGAAATTCCTTGGATTCTCGTGGCGATCTCTTTGCACCATCATCCCCTACATCGATCCGGCCATCAAGTAATATCAGAGCCACGTGAAGGTATCGCCATCTAAATCTTGTTCCGACCTTGAATTTCCACTTGTTGCAAGTTTAGGGTTCGAACTCCTTAGGGTTGCGTTGTTGTTGTTGTTGTTTGCAACCATCATCAAATTGTTGTCTTGTGTTGTGGTCGTTTCTTTGTCTTGATCTTGTTGTTGTCTTGGCCGAGTGGGTGCTCAACCATGGCTACAAAACCATCCTGAAAAACTTCCCCACAGAACACCAAAAGATCTTTATAAGTTAGTAGTTGAAAGGTTGCTTTTGATTGCTTGATTAATGCCTTACTTTAGTGCTTGATTTAAGTGTGTCTTGCTGATTTTGGCTGAGTGAAAACATGGGAATTGAGTCCATAAGCCAGTTTTCTTTTGATCCCTTGTTATCATTACATGCTTGTTGAATTGGGTCGACTCTAGGTTACGGGAACGACACCGAGAATTGCTAGTCTTGCTTGGTTGTTTCTTTTCTTGTTGTGGTGTTTGAGCTTTTCTTGATCCATTTTGTTGGTCATCTCCTACTTGCAACTTGTCGGATTTTCATCTCGGGCAAGTTTTAGTGTTAATTCAAGTGCACTCTATACTCTTGCCGTTCACGTGGTTTGTTAAGATGACAAGTGTAGGTGATGAAAAAGAAAAACAAAAGTTTGATGGGGAGTTCTCCAACTCGGTGGCTGCCATGTTGCAATCCATGCAACAATCCTTTCAACAATCTATTGAAGCTATGAAGACACGCATGGATGCCTTGGAGCACCAAATCCAAGGTCCGGACAAGAGGACACAAGTGCCTCAAGTGGTGAAGATCAAGGAGACACGAGAAGAGGATCAAGGTTCGAGGACGACCCCTTTAAAGGGGAGGAGACTTCTTTCCAACAAAGAGTGATGAGTGACACAGAACAACCAAAAAGAGAGACTCCTTTCCATGGATTGGAACAACTCATTACCATCAAGTGTCCAATAGAAATGATGCACATATTGCAAGAAGAGGAGGAAGTTGTGGAATTGTCTCCTAAAATCAAGCATCGTCCTACCATCACTCCTAGCTCCATGAACTCGTTGGCTATACCATGGATGGATGCATTTCCTATGATTCCTTCATGTTTGCCCTTCTTGCTCCATGAGGAGGACGAGGCTGTTTTAGTCACTCAAAGCGGTGATTACATTCCTTTTCTTGTGGAGGCCAAGAAGGATGTCTTTGTCATGGAGAATGCCACACCAAGGGAGCTAGAAGCCCACCTTCTTTGTTGAGCTCACAACGCTTGATAGATTCGAGGACGAATCTTTTTGAAGGGGAGGAGGAGGATGTGATTCCATCTACCGAGTCATGGCCCCATGATTTGAGTGAAGATTCCAGCCCTAAAGACAATTCCAATTTGCACGACAAGGGAGAGTCTTCATTTGGACACATATCCAAGGTCGGTGTCCGAGGCGCTAAGGAGCCGAGTCAAGGCACGACACTCTATTATTGGCGCATCACTCGAGAACATGCTAGGGCAATGCTTGACAAGATCAAGGAGGAGCTCATGGATCATAAGTTTCCAAAGGTTTACAAAGAAGAAGGTTGGAGTCTCCTTCTGACTCGTGTTCCGACAAGTGACTTATTTTACGGTTAAGGACACTTTATAAGTTTTTGGGATTTCGGGTTAATTTTTGTAATTTCCTTAAGTGAAGGGGCTAAATTTGTGAGGTTGCTTTCTAGGTTATATGGTCGGCCCCCTCACCCTTTGTTGGCAGAGATTGGACGAAAACTTGTTGCTCTCTTTACCTTGCATTTTCAATTCAAGTTTCTTGTTTTTGCTTCGTTCAATTCTCGTTGCTCAAGTTGTTGGTGAGTAATATCCGACAATCTCGGGCATCCTAGTTTGTTTGAGAGCTTGGTGAGTCATATCCAAGTTATCAAGCATCCATATCCCCTTGTTCTCTCCATTACGAACCATCATCCATCTCGGAGATTTCTGCACCATCTCAATAAAATCGACATAACTTTCAATCCACTCATTATCTTGCTCTCATATTTTAAGGAATTCAAATAGACTCATAGATCTAAATTCTCTTTTTGTAATAACTCAATTCCGAGTTTGGAAGAGGAAGATCCGTCCAGTTGAAGACGGGTCAATTGCGTGGTGTTTATTGTCGGAATTCCTTGGATTCTCGTGGCGATCTCTTTGCAACATCATCCCTTCCATCGATCCTTTCATTCAAAATGTTTTAACTCGGGTAGTCATATTGCATATAGGGGGTAGGTGACATGTCGCGACTCCGCCACAATCAGCCGAAGGACCTCACGTAGAATAGTAAGAATTTTTTTACAAGCAGTAGGATGCTTAAGTTTTAATCTAGGACTTTCTATTATAGATGGCCCCACCAACCAGAGCGCGAGTTGCTGAAGCCAATGGTAGAGGCCGTAGTAGAGGACGTGGTAGAGGCCGTGGTAGAGGTCGGGGCAGGGGTAGAGGAGAGGCCCCTGTAGATGTTGAGCCCGAAGTACAGCAGAATGTTCCTCTCCAGGAGGAGGTTGCCGAGAGTCAAGATGTGGCCACTGCTAATCATCATTAGCCTAGTGTATTTGTGATTGGAGGGGGTCCCCAAGCTAATGGGGCACATGCAAGAGTAGAGGTGCCACCAGCAGGACTGACACCAGAGGTGAACATTGCAATTCAAGTGTTGTTGGAGACTTTGATGGGCGCGGGAGTTGCACCTAATATGAACGCAGTTGCTGGGCAACAAGGGGCTGAGAGGAGGGCACTAGGCCTAGATTCTGTTTTGGCTGCACAGTTAGGAGCACTGCCGGAACTACAAGGACTAGCAGTAGTTGACCGCGTGGTAGAGCCAAGGACACAATATCCCGAGCCTCAGCCTGATAAGTGGCTCGTGGAATTTAGGAAGACCGGGGTGCCGAACTTTACTGGAGGCCAGGATTCCGATGTGGAGCAGTGGTTGCGGAAAGTGAAATCTGCTTTGGACTCCATTCAAGCACCGGAGGAGAGGAGAATGTCCTTGGTGCAGAGTCTACTACAGGAGGGTGCTTTTGACTGGTGGGAGTTGGGTAGGAACCACCAGGCCGAGGTGACTTTTGAGGAGTTTGGGAGAAGGATCTGAGACTATTGTTGTCCTCTGGTGGTGAGGATGGCTCGGAAGGCTGCTTTTCGGGATGTTGGGCCCGAAAACATCATAGTGGCTGAGACTATTCTAAAGTTCCAACAAGAGTTGGTTGTAGTGCCGAATGCTGCCCCTAGTGAGGAGTTGAATATTGCGACCTTTCTAAAGAGGTTGCAACCGCATTTGCAAGCTTATGTGTCTGACTTAGACTTACGTCGTTGAGAGAGGTTCAACAGTCTGTTATGGCCTATGCTATGGCCACTTTGGGTCCGGAACAAGTTGATGCTCAGGTAGGAGGGAGTAAGAGACGGAGAGTGGCAACTGCAGCGAATTCAAGGGGAGACGATCAGTCTGGACAATAATCGCATAGTAGACTAGAGTTTCAACCATCGGGAAGTCAGGAGCAGTGACAACAGAGTCGGGCTACCGGAAATCAGAGACAATGCTACAATTGTGGAAGTACTAAGCACTTGATGAGTCAGTGTCCTAGGTCAGTGAAGGACTTGTTTACATGTGGGAAACCCAAACATCTTCAGAGGTTCTGTAGGGCCCACGCACCTTCGCATGGTTCAATACCGGGGACGGGAAATCAGGGAATCCGTCGTCCAAATCAAATAGCAACATGGGAGCAGTTCCTCCTCGAGTGTTTGAAATGAAGGTAAGTGGAGAATAGGATGTTCTCGATCCACCTAACGACCTATATTGAGCATTCTAGTTGTCGGTTGATAGTATGGGTTAGTAGCTAGTACCTTAGTTCTTTTACAAGACACGAGGAGCTTTACTTCTTTACTCATTTGGTTGTTTGTTTGGTCATTTTGAACCAAGATTTATTGCTTTGGTTATGTCTATTTGTTGGATACATTATTGGACTACATTGGTGTGTTGGATGATGTCGATTTTGGTTTTGACAGATACAAAAATTGTTTTGCTTGTTTTAATTCTAGGAAATTGTGCTTATTTGTTTAGTTTTTTCTAAAATTTTGGTTCGGGGACGAACCGTTTTCTTAGGGGGGTGTTTGTAGAACCTCACGAGAAGTCTAGTAATCTTTTAAGTATTACCTTTTTTCTTTAGTGTCGTTCAGTCATAAGTTTCGGGACAAAGCTTTCTTAAGGGGGATAGTATGTCATACTCGAGTTTAACTGGAGGTCTAGTTTTATTTGCCTTCGTGGTTTCATTCCTTGACCGCAAGTAACCTTGGACTGGGAATAAGTACTAACATTGATATTCAACCATTTTATTCCCAATTTAAGAAAAAAAAAGATTGAACTTTATCTTCTAGTTAAGCAATCCGATCCTATATCTAGTTTAAACTAGATTGCAACATAATAAAATTTAGCAATAAAAAAATCTAAATTAAACCTATTTTTTTTATCACCCTTAAACCTAATAAAATCTAAGTTGCAATGCCATTTAACCATCCACCACTTAATTAATCATAAACCTCGTACTCCTCTGCCTTCTTCAAGCAACGACACCACCGAAGTTTTAGCGTGTCGAATTCGATAAGCATCTTCTGGGTAAGAGCCGATTCCTTTCAACTTCTTTGCCACATATTCCTTTTCCTCTCGTGTCCTTCTCGATAATCTCGTTGTTTCTTGTGCAGTTCATCGTGTAGGGAGTTGCTTTGTTGTTGTTCCAGCGGAATTAGGCGTTTCATCATCGTTAGTGTTGAAGCCGCTTTCGATCAACGGGTCGCCGCTGAGTTAGGTGACCACTGTAATAGATCGCCGGTAAGCCTCGATTCAACCCTCTTCTTTTTTCTGGCCGGTTGGGTAGCCATGGTTGTGGTTCACAAAGGTGGGCAGAGGGGCGGTGTCGGGATCGAGACGGGGTTGTAGATACGTGGCGGTGAGGTTGATTGTCAGTGGTGTTGGAGAAGCTGTTGTCGGCTATGGGGTTCGGTGGGTTGATGATCTTGCTGGTGTGCAAGCAACTAGGAGTATTACTAGTAATCTATTAGTTAGTTAGTTGAGTAAATTTTCGGGTGTTAGTGGAAAGGAATTGTTACGTGGATTAAGTGTTACATGGGCTAGTATATTGTTGATTAGCATCTTGTTTAATTAGTGGAATGTATAAGGTTAGGATTTTTAGTATAGTGTTCTTTTATTTTATCTATACGAATGAATGATCAAATCTTAAGTGTCTAAGTTTGGTTTGGGATAAAAGAGTTAGTTAATTATAGGTTAGTAGTGTCGTCTTTTTTTTATCCAGGTTAGTAGTGTCGTCTTGGGATCGTTATTAGGTGTTGTTTTAAGGGTCGTTTGGCTTGGTTCGGGTTGTATCTAATCTAGTCACGTGTTAATTCTCTATTAGGGAATCGCCTTTGTTTGCGCTTTTAATTCCGTCTTCTTCCAAGGATTCCTAATTTCGAGGTAAGTCATTTTCGACTTGCTCGGTTCTTTTCTGTCTTGTTAGATTTTGTGCCATTATTATAGGATTGGTTTTGGAAACTAGTCCCGAATATCTTTTTGAAATGTTTTGGACTTGCTTATGTTGTTGTATGCAAAATGGTTTTAAATGGGTTTTATCGGAAATAAGTTTTTGAACATTTTCTCTGTGTTGGTACCGTTTCCGGCACGGCCATTGTAGCTGGCGGAGAGGAAGGGTTGCCTATGTATGGTCCGCGTAACAGAGAAACCGTGTCCCTTTAAAAAATACTATCTATGTGTTTTGGCAAGTGCTCTAGTGGAGGCTTAGCCGGAGTTAGAAGGAAGAAGTGATGTGAGGAGTGGGAGGGCATGTCTCTTCACTATGGTTTGGAAGACGAGATGGAGAAAGAGTTATGTTGCTTTAATTGTGTGATTGTGTGTATGTGTGTTTGGCTTATGTGTGACTAACCGTCTAATTTAGGTATTGGCCTTTAGAGTTATGGTTGCGATTGTGGATTCTGGTTGCTGACTATAGAAAACTGTTTTAAACGTCTTATAATTTCCGCATATTATCTAGCTTTGTAGACTAGTATCTGACCCTTCGGGGATTATTTTCCAATTATTGGTATGTCACAGGAAACCGTGCAGGAGCCTTGGCTGGATGGTAGAGTGGATCGTTGATGCTTGTGTCATTAGTTTCGGATTTTCGGGTGTAGTTCGGGATGATTTATTATTATTATTATTATTATTAGTTCTGTTGAATTATTTTAATTGTGTTATAATATTATTGTATTTAGATGTACATAGTAAACCCTAATTTTGGGCTTATCCATTAAGTCTTGTATTCTTTATATAAGGCCCCTATGGGTGACCTAATAAGACAACTCTGATCTCTCTCCTTCTCCTGAATCTCTCTATTTTATAACACGTTATCAACACGATTGTTCTTCTTTTCGATGCATCTCATGAATTCCACCGAACTCTTACGAATTGCCCCTATGCATATCCTTTTCAATATTAAGAGAATGAATCGTTTTAATGTTATAGTCTTGTCGAGTTATCTTGCATGTGCACTAGTTTTTTTTAATTAATTATCCTCGTATACAATATTATGATCTGTACACTTTTATGGTTAAGGCCATTGAATTTCTTGGATGCTTTTATGGTTAAGGCCATTGAAAACATATTGAATGTTTGTATGCTGAATGTTATTGAGCGCCGATGAAGTTTGTTTGTATTTTTAATTTTTTTTAGTTGGAATCTGTTGGTTCAATTAAACATATATGCTTATATACCTCTTGGCTATATATTCCGCGTTCTGTTTATTACACCAGACTTGCTATGTGTTTGTATTATGTTTGATTCCTCTACGTGTTTATATTATTTTGGTTCGACTGTTTCAGTGCTATTGTTTACATGGATTGGTTTTGGATTTAATTATTGTTATAAGATGATATAGCACATGAATTGATTTCATTTACATACATGATATATGCTTATTATTTTTATGCGTTCTTACAACCCGTATCAATTCGATCGGTTCTCATCTACAAATATATACATATATGTTTCATGGTACATATATATAGTTTCTTGATATACATATAGTAACCTTTTACATGTACGAATTAGTTGCATGATGAATATGTACATGAATTGTATTGGTTTGATCATAAAACCAGGAATACTAATATTGCATCTTACTCCTATTTAAGCTTATGTATCAACAATAAATTTATCCCTTGAGTGAAAAATAAAATCATTCTCTCGTATCTTGAAAAGGTGCACAATAATTATCCCTGAAGCGATAATTTCTCGATTATTCATCTACTGAGAGTTGAATATATTAAGATCATATTACCCTCGAAGCGGTAATTTTCATTTCATGAAGCGTATGAAACATCAATATGTAACCCCTATAGTGGTTACTTTCATCCCTTGAAGAGATTGGAATATCATTATATTATCCTTGAAGCGATAATTATTTTCTCTGAAGAGTTGAATTTACAAATAATATTATCCTTGAAGTGATAAGTATTTCCTCTTGAAGAGTTGAATTTACAAATAATATTATCCCTGAAGTGATAATTATTTCCTCCTGAAGAGTTGAATTTACAAATAATATTATCCTTGAAGTGATAAGTATTTCCTCCTGAAGAGTTGAATTTACAAATAATATTATCCCTGAAGTGATAATTATTTCCTCTTGAAGAGTTGAATTTACAAATAATATTATCCCTAAAGTAATAATTATTTCCTCCTGGAGAGTTGAATTTTACAAAATAATATTATATTTTTATCCCAGAAGTGATAAATTTCATTCCCTGAAGTGAATGAATCATTTTATTTATTGTATTATTCTTATAGTATTTATTTATTTATTACTTTCATATACTTAATTATGTTATATTTTTCACTCTTGAAGAGTTAATTGAATGTACAGAACAAGATTATCCCTGAAGTGATAATCCTCGTTCCTTGAAGTAAATGAAAACTTCATTTTACCCCTGGAGTGATAATTCTCATTCCAGGAAATAAATGAAACCATTTTTTCTAGTTTTATACTTAGTGTGATAATTTCTATCCCCAAAGTGGATGAAACAAATAATCCTCCGAAGTGGATGAAATATTTGACAATCCCCAGAAGTGGATGAATATAACAAAAGTTCCTACTCCTTGGAGTGAGTGGTGATACTAAAGTAGTCTCTTGAAGTAAATGACATGATTCATGTGCAAATTGAAAAAGGAAAATATCATCTCCAAAAGTAGACGATAAAGTTCATATGACAATATTATCTCTTGAAGTAGATAATAAAATATCCACATGGATATCACATCCTGAAGTATGTGACTTAGGTCTCATTGAAATCACATCCTGAAGTATATGATTGAAAGATGTTATGAATAATCACATCCTGAATTATGTGATGCAAAGAAGTCTAGAAGACTTCGTATACAATCTCTTGTCACCAGAACTTGACAGTATTTTATAATACTTTATTTCTTTATTTATACTTTTCAATTTAATTATTTATGTTATTGCTTATATACATTTTTATTTGTTCTTAAAGTTAAAACTTGTCATCTCTTAAAGCAGATGCTAGTATTAGTAGAGAATTTGAAATCATCCCCGAAGAGATGAAATAATAAATCTCGTTACTCCCTAGAGTGAGTAATGATAGGAAATATCACTTCCTAAAGAAGATGATAAAATTTATGTGACAATGATCATCTCTTGAAGTAGATGCTTTTATACATAAGAGTATTATCCCTAGAAGTGGATTTACATACATAATTACTTCTTGTAGTATGATGAGAAGAATTCATTAGTGGAACTATATGAACATATCATCTCCCGAAGTGGATGATAAATGGTTCGAGAAATGCAATTACATTGTCACTTGAAGTTGACAAATGAGATGTTTGGGAGAATCATGAAGCACTTGAAGTTCCAACATACGTGTGCTATGTTATAATGAACGTATAATATCATCAACTCCATAAGAGATCATTGTACTTGTTGGATCGTAAACCGTTAGCAAAGAGCTTGGGAACTGGCTGTTAAGCTGTTCCCAAGGCAGAGGAAGTAAATTAAGCGCAAGTATAAAAAGCAGTAAAGAACGCAGTTCCCTTATAGAGGAACCCCACTACAACCAACTAGTTGTATGGGTAAACCTCTACCTCCGCTTGGAGGATTTTGAATGACTTACTTATATTGATTGCTTTGTTCCTTAGTTACAACAGCCGGATTCACACTTCTCTGTTCCTACGAGTTCTTCCTAACTCTAGCAACACTAGTAAATCCTCTCAACTAAGTTCCTAAGCTCACAACAGCAAAATACAAGTAAATCAAACCTTACACCGACTTCTCAGTTCCATTGCCCCTGGGAACTTCGGCTTCACCGTCGTCGAGATCACACACTCGCTGGCGGGGACTTATCTTCCTTTTCTTTCTTTTCTCTGATGTGGGTGTTTGTGAGTTCTGGGAAAAGTACTCAATCCGAGTACTATTCATTTGGCTTTATAGTCCAGGTGAGCTTGGGCAGTCGCATCTTTCAACTTTGTCCAAAATGCCTTTTGCTTGATGCCCAAGTTGTACTTTCTTCACATGTGACTTTGGTTTGAACTAGGTCAACTCTTGAATCAATCGGACCGTTGGATCAAGCGTGACAGTCTGATCCTCAGACTATTCCTTCGGGTTGTCCAAGACAGAATCCCGCGATCTGCGCTGAACGGTCGTTGTCCTCACATGTGAGTTCCCATGTCATGGGAACTGTATTGTTCAGAGTTCCCTTGATGGAAACTCTTCATCGTTTTAAGCTTGTGTTCTCTTGATCATTCCTGGGAATTCCCACTGCATGGGAACTTTCCTCTTCAGAGTTCCCTTGATGGAAACTCTGCATTGTAAGCTTTCTGTGGCTTTTGGTCATTCATGGGAGTTCTTGGCTGTACCTGCGTTCCTTAGAAATACTTGAACAAACCTCATTAGTTCCTCATGGTGTTTGTCATTATCAAAACTCGGAGAATGGCATCGTTGATCCGTTGTTTAGAACCAGAGGTCCCAACAACGTCCCAACAATTTCCCCCTTTTTGATGATGACAAACCCATCACAAAATATGCAAGTATTTCAATGAATGATATGCTAATGAGTTCCTAAGTATGATTTTGGGGAGTCACTTCTAGTAAAACACTTAGATTTGGGGAGCCACTTCTGGTGAGACACTTAGATCTTACTTAGCTTTTTATGCAATTGTTCCCCCTTAGCTTATGCATGTTCTGTGATAACTTAAACTTTTAACTCATCTCGCATTTTTTGTCTTTCCCCCTTTTGACATCATCGAAAACAAGCAAAGCAATAATAAGGAAGAAAGGAACACGCAATCAAACTAAAAGCCAATTCATTACTTAAGAGTATATGTACAAGGGAACACAAGTACATTTTTGTGGATAAATTTGGATTGAGGGAAAAAGAAAGGAGAGATCATGGGGCTGCGGGGAACAGTGCATCACAGAGGCGCGTCAGGACTTGTGTAAGTTTTTCTTGTCCCCTGGCCAACGTTGCTTGGTCCCTGGCAATCTGATCGAGGGTGTTGGCGATGCGGAGCAAAACCTGAGAGTTCCCATCTTCACCAGATTCCAGTTGAGTCGTTTCCTCTACAGGCTTAGAGTGCCTCATCTTTTGGACAACTGAGATGTCCAGTTCCCTTCCAAGCACAATTTCTTCCTTAGAGGAGTCGTAGAGACCCTCTTTTTGTAGCAGCTTCTTGATCAGCCCAGAGTAGGGAAGGGAATGGGACTTGGAAGCCATACACTTCTCCATATGCCCAAGTATGATTCTGGGAAGGTTGATGGGCTTCTTGAGGAGGAAGTGATAGAGGATGATGGCATCGGAGATATTGACGACCAGACGCTTCTCTTGGCGAGGGATCAACACATTGATGATGAATTGATGAGCAAGCTTGGCGATGAGGGACAGATGATGAGTCGAAGGCACTTTCGTGGGAACTCGGCCCTCAAAAATGGTGTTGTACACCTCGGTGCTGTTGAAGTCTCCCCAGAGCTTGTTGGGCAACTCGTTGAGTCCTTGAACTGGGACCTGGAGCTGAAGGCGGATTGTGGACGTAGTAAAGATAAACTCGTCGCCTTCGTGGGAGAGAGTCCCTTGAGTGCCGTCATTGTTTATGATGAAGTTGTTGTAGAATTGACGCACTTGGGAGGGATCTACACTCACAGCTTCCTTGCAAAGGTTCTCCCAGCCCTGGGCCTTGATTAGGTCCCATAGTTCCCCTAGGCCGTTGTTATTGAGCACTTCTTCAGAAATTATAAGAGGAGGGAGGAGCTTCCGGCGTTCATCCACAGGGTGCCTTGTTGATGAAGTTCCCTTCCCCTTCTTGGTGGTGCTCTTAGAAGTGTTCCCCAGAGACCGTGCGAGGTCCTTTCTGCTGAGGGGGTGCAGCCGCTTCAATCATCAACACTCGTTCCCTTGGAGGATGGGAACCCGTGGACACCACCATTTGGTGTCCAGGTGTTGGGATTTGTGCTTGCTCCTTAGCAGTTGGAGCCGCTTCTTCTTCTTCGACCTCATCATTTGAGGTCCCTTCTTCCTCGGAGGAGCTCGAGCGTGAGCCCTCCGCGTCATCTTGAAGATGACTTGTACTTGCCCCAGCACCACCAGTTGGTGCTGGGTCCCTAATGTTAAAATTCAAGATAATGATTTATCTGATTTGAGTTGATGAGCTCCCAAACATAAGTATGGATCACCGACATTTTTCAATGGTGTCACACCACATAGTATTTAAAAACCAGAAGTTTTCACTAAGTTATACGCAAATTTTGGTGTGAAGGTTATGATGACTCTAGAAGAGTATATCCCATTGAATAATGTAATCTCACTAACTGGAAGTTAGTTAATGATAAGATATATTTGTGGCATGATTAACTTGGTCACTCAAGTGAAATAATAATGCGCATGATCTGTATGGGACCGAAAGATCTTGAGACTTGAAGTCTCTTCCTAAGAGTGACCTTGAAAGGCTTGTGATCTTGGCAAGTTAGTAGCAAAGCCAGCATAATATGCAAGTAAATACAAAGTCTCATATGCTCCTTGACTAAGTTCAAGTGATACAAGAGGACATATTACATCGCCATGTGAACCATTGTGGATTAATCATATAATGTTGAAAGATGCCTCAACCCATTGGTTCCAAGGAAAATGGAGGAGAATGGAATAAATCAATATGTGTAGTGATTGAGCATTGGATAGCTCTCATACATATTCACAAAACGACCTAGTAGAGTTGTCAATAATGCGGTCATAATTGATAGTTAGGCAAATGCTATACATGAAATACACGACTAGGATGAGTCGTTGATTAAATAGGGTCATGAAATGTGAATGTCGATAATTAAATTCGACTTGGACCGACTGCTTATAGAAAATTTTCCTAATAGAAGCTTGTCTCTAGAAGAGATTAAATGCTTTATATGTCCTCCACCTCCATGAATGATTGTTAAGTAATGCCACACAATGAAAGTTGGGATTAGACGAAGGGTTTGGGTCCTTATCGTTTATAAAATATCTAGAGCTTATAAGCGGTGATCAATATATTTCTCAGTATTAAGATTAACACATTGGCGAGGTGAAAATCCCAACTTTAGGGGGAGAATAAAATGAGACTAGAAGTTAAGAGATTGCATGAGATGCAACTTGTTGTTTTTCAATCCGAAGAAAGCTAAACCAAAAGTTTAGGGAATTGTATAACTAAACCGGAAGTTTAGGGAATTGTATAGCTCATGTTATTTATCAATGTCAAAAAAGTGATTAAGTCACAAACACCAACTGAAAATGCGTCAACTCGTTTGGAGATTCCAGAAGTAACTCCAAACCAACACGTAAGTATGCTTGAAGCATGAGAGACATTTTTGGATTTAAGGATACATTCCCCAAAAGAGGAAAGATCCAATTACATCCCAAAAGGATGATATGTCGACTAGAAATAAACATCAAGATAGAACTCCTGAAGAGATTCTATCTAAAGACTCTAAAAGCAAAGAAAATGACATGAGCGACAATTTAGAAATGTCGATTAATTATGTAAGTATCGGTATAGGGTATCGAGAAGATATCTTTGCTTATTCAATTATCGTAAAAGACATTAGAGAAGATGACAATAATCCCCAAACAATGGAGGAATGTCGACATCGAAATGGTTAGGAAAGCTGGAAAGCAGAATTGGATTCGTTAAACAGACTAGATGTTTTTGGGCTTGTAGTTCCAACACCATAAAGTGCAAAATCAGTCTGTTATAGCTCTTTGCACAAGGGTTCTCGCAAAAACCTGGAGTGGATTACATAGAAATGTATTCATCAGCAGTGGATGCAACAACACTCAGGTTCCTTGTTGCTTTAACCGTTGTTGAGCGTTTGAAAATGCAACTCGTAGATGTGGTAACAACATACCTATATGAGTCATTAGGTACCAACATATACATGAAAATCCCAGAAGGATTGAAAATGCCTGAAGCATTTGAATCAAAACCACATAACCTTTATTCCATTAAACTTAGCAGATCGCTATATGGATTGAAACAATCGGGAAGAATGTGTTATAATCGCCTTAGAAAATATCTACAAAGGCAAGGATTTGTCAGTGATCAAATAGGTCCTTGTTTGTTCATAAAACAACAAATTTGGGATATGTAATCATTGTTGTTTATGTTGATGATTTCAATATTATTGGGACTCCAGAAGAGATCCTAATTTGATTATTTGAAAAGAGAATTTGAAATGAAGGACTTAAGAACTACCAAGTATTGTCTCGGCCTCTATTCGAGCATAGAAAGGATGAATTGTTTATCCATAAATCAAACTATGCAGAAAAGTTCCTAAAGCGATTTAATATGGATAAGGCGCATCCATTAAGTACAATAATGTTAGTAAGATCGCTAAGTGTGGAAAAGGACCCCTTTCGTCCCCGATTAGAAAATGAAAGAGATATTAGGTCTTGAAGTACCATATCTCAATACAATAGGTACATTACCGTACCTTGCTTCATTACCTCAATAATGTCATTTTATGTGACAATGAGTTATTGTCTCCTTAAACATAAAATAAAGATTTTTGGTCCAGAAGTACCAATCTTCTACAAAATTCAGTGATGGCATATATTTATTGCATAAAGATTTTGTGTTTAACTGAGGGGGAGCATTATTATACGACTGTACTCTTTTTCCCTTGGTTTTGGTTTTTATCCCACTGGGTTTTTCCAAACAAGGTTTTTAATGAGGCGGTTCGTCATATAAGGTCTTTAATGAGACAATCTTGGCCTGAAGTTCGAGATATGTAAAAGAATGGAGGATTTATTCATCCATCAAATCAAGTTAAAAGGAGCCAACAATGATGTATATATGACGAGAATTCAGCATGAAGTGATCAACCAAAGTACATATCATCAAGTGTTCTCAAACTACAAGATTCAACCCAAAAGCAAGATGGATGCTCAATTCAGTCAAGCAAAGAGAATATATTTCAAGTTGAGAGGAAGACTCATCACTGAACTCTTTTTCCCTTAGTTTTGGTTTTGTCCCATAGGGTTTTCCACACAAGGTTTTTAACGTGGCAGTTAGTGATGTACATCTAAGGGGGAGTGTTATAATATTATTATATTTAGATGTACATAGTAAACCCTAATTTTGGGCTTATCCATTAAGTCTTGTATTCTTTATATAAGGCCCGTATGGGTGACCTAATAAGACAACTCTGATCTCTCCTTCTCCTGAATCTCTCTATTTTATAACAAATTGTTAATTTTTAAGTGTTGTTTGGAATATTTTGAGGAAAAATCAGGAAGGGTTACTTGGTAATCTCGTTTATGCATTCGGGCATTCAAACATGTTTTATATTCAGTTTTATAAATCTGAAAGTTGGATGTTTTATTTGTTTTCTCATCGTGCCCGTGTTGTAAGATCCTAAAGTGTTGTTGTCAACCCACCTAAGTAGTACCTGGTAAGGTCTACTACCAAGTAGCGCCCTGTGGAAAGACGGGGTGTTACAATATCATCACATATCGGACGGAGTCCACTAGTCGGATCGTTTATAGCACGGAGATGGGCAAACAAATCTCTAATAAAATTGTTAGAAACCTTCCTTGGAAGATGAGAGAAGACGGTTCTGAGCGGGTTGGCCATTTGCCTGATGGACAATGAGGTGTTGGTACGGTCTTGTTCCACCTTTCCCCTAATTGTGTTCACTGGATATTCACCATGGCGTGCATCTTTCTCAAAATAGTGTTGAAGCCCCAACGGAAGACTCCAAATAATCTTTCAATAGAGAGTGTTGTGACTCAACCCTGAGAATATATATCGTAAACTCAATGTCAATACGAAACTAACGATTTTATTTTTCTCGTAGGGGAATTAATTAATTTACATGTTCGTGGTCCTTGTAAACAAATGAAGACGATAATCAGTATACGCTTTGACAATGTGATCGCTTCAGGGAGTGAGCCAGTTCCTCTAGAGGTACGCAACCAACAATGCCATTCTACAATAGACTGAGTCGTGCCTCGTACTCTACTATGATCGTCGAGCAAAATACTTCCCATGCATAGTTCGCAAACCAGTCTGGATACGTCGCAGAATGCCTGTTTACCAAAGTGTATGCCTTGCAATTGAGTTAGATATGCACCCAACACAACATGTGCTTGGCGTTGGGAAATATGACCCCAACTGTGGTAACGTCGACTACATCACGATCATTCACAATAACTTATGCAATTTCACCACCATTTGGAACAGCTCACGCAACTAGAATAATACCCATTCGTAGTGATCTTGGGTCTCCCTTGCCATAAATGCAAAATCAATGCTAAAAGTGTGCCTAGTGCAAGTAAATCCTATCATCTCACTCAAGGGCATGTTATATCTACAATATCAATTAATTTGAATAAGTTAGTGTGCAAAACTTAATTTACTAAGTACAAGATGCTTTATTATAAATACTTACAGGTTTGTTTTGTATGTTATACCCATAATCACGACATACGAAAACAACTTCGGCAGGATCAATGATTATGGATGCGCAAAGAAAAAGTCCAGTATCTCATTGCTTCCACCATCGGTTCGATAATCGAGATAATATCCATTGGACTTTAAGTAATGGACTTTAAGAAATTCTCTTCCACCCTCGGTCCTTTCCGACGACTTTTGGCGTAGGTATGTCATAATACACTTCGGGTCCACATGGGCGAGAGTTAATTGATTTGCATCCTCCTTTGCTCATTGGTCATGCGGTCAACGAAAGCATACCTATCTAAACTGTTTGAAAGGTCGTGATTGTAGCGACCGGATTTCACGCTTAGTTGCCAAAGATGGGTCTTATGTCTCATTATCCAACAAACTCAAACGGGCAACCAATCTTCCTAGTACGCGGTTTTTCACTTCGATGATCACCTACTTGTAGGGTCTGCATAATAACGTCAAATTTCCCCTTATTTGTTGGCTTGTAATTATCAGACAACACACAAGTTAAAAAGACCTTCGCCTCCCAAGAGTTTTTAATAGTCAACACCAGGTTCAAACTCCGTCCTATTCCTCTGGCTCATTTTAGCATAACGTTTCGATCCGTCCACTGATTATTAGACTCAAAGTGGCTAGAAAAATCGAAAAACTGGACACATATGAATAATGAATTAAGAGCTAAATTACAATCTACTCAAATAAATATAACAAATAACTAATTATGACAACTAAAAAATTGTAACACCCCTATTTTGCAACATTGGGTATTACCGCCAGTGACCTCGGATTTTACCGTCCAAAGTCACCCAAGGCTTTTAGAATGATATAGAATATAAAAATGCGGAATAACATAATTCATAAGTAGAAAGGCATGCTCCCGAAGGAGACTTAGTTCTTTACAAAAATATCTTACATTGTCTTAAACTTTAAAGTTACTTGAAAACAAATACCAAATCCATCATGTCTTTGAGATAAAGTGATATAAAAACCAAATTGGGAATAAAAGTACATCTTGAGCGCCCTTGACTTCTTTCATTTCCTTCACTTCGCCTTGCTATGGTTTCCTAGATCTGACATAATTCGCGAGGGGCGATAGAATGCCAGGCAAACATGCGGAAAAGAAGAATTAGTTTAAGAGACTAAGCAATCGGGAATAGAACTTCCCGAGGGTAATTTGGTAGTTTCAACTTATCGGTGAAGGAGGGAGAAGGGTTGTGTTTACGATGAGCTTGATTTTGTGGAGCTAAGACACAAAAGATAGCGATAGCATATCCAAAGGGATAGCTTGTGAGCAAGAGAAGTACTACTAGATTGTAGTCTTCTTTAGAATTGAAAGTATGTTGGGAACATTTATTTATTCAAACAAGTCAAACACCACTCGCGCCCTAGGCGGACCTAGGGCCGGATCGATCATTTGAGACCGGTCCGGTTTTGTCGTCTTAATTGTGCTTTAGCACTTATCTTATTTAGTGGCAAAAGACGTTCGATTTCATTTATGATTTAAAAGAGTATGTGGTGGGACACGGATAATCCGAGCCACCCGAGGGAAAACTCCGTTTCCCGGCACTTAGCTAGAGTGCGCTCATCCCTCCTTGCAATCGGAGCGGATGGGATCATGATCCCGAAAGTCGTACTTCAAACGCGTAGGCACTTACGACTTAGTGGGGTTATGTAGAGGCGTTGACTATTCCACGCCCCTCACTAGTTCGACATTGATCTCGAAGCGAGATCGTAACAAGTAAGGTAATAACCACACTAGCATAAATAATCCTAACAAGGAATATATAAAGCAATCTATGCTAACAATAGTCGTTACTTCTAGCAATCGATATTTCCTAGGTTCATTTTTATTTAAGCATACAAGTCGTTCCCAACATCGAGAAATATCATATAGACGGATATAGAAGGGCACAAGGGGAAATTCCACTTGCCTTAGCGTAACGAGTTCTAGCAACGAGCTTTGACGAAATTTAGGAGAGTTCCTACTACGAGCGAGGATTCCGACCTAATGATATGGAATTTACGGAAAGGCTCAAAACACGATTTTCTTTCTAGAGTTCGGATTTCCTCATATAATATTTTTATAAGAGGGTTTGAGTTTCTAAATTATTATAATAATAATTTAGAAAATTATTTTCCTTAAAATAATAATATTCCTTTATTATTATTTTAATTTTGGTAATATCCTTATTATTCCGGAAAATCTTTATTAAAATAATTATTAAAATAATCCTTTTTACATATTTAGGTTAGCTACACTATTACTTTTAACTTTCCTATTATTCTTGGTGAACCTTAGAATATTGTCTCCCTTAACTAGCATACTTTATTACTAATATCCTCTTAATAGAATTGTATCTACTTACATAATTCTTATTAAATAAAGTTGACATGTTCATAGTTCCTCTACATGGAAGTTTCCAAAATTAGAAATTTCTATTTTCTTTATAAAGTAACTTACTAATATTACAATATCCTTATTTATATTATTCCTATAATCCTTTTATATTATATTGCTTATAAAAATATCTTTGATCATATACTTTAATATCCTCATGTCTTGTAAATATATATTCATCACTTATAGTTATCCCACCTCATGATTATAGACTATTATTATAATATTTTAGTTTATAAAATAATATCTTCCTTACATATAAAGGCTTTCTTTCCATACAAGTCACTTTATGCTATAATTATATCTTAGAATATTTATAATATCCTACCTAATATATTTAACTCAAAGCTTTGGTCTTGTGACCAAACTCTACACTTAGAGGTTATTAATATTTTTCTTATAAATGATTCTAGTACTATTTCATCAATAATAGCATATTTTCATAAAATCAAAGTCCAAGGTCAAACTATAGTCTATGTCAACAAGTTTTTTGAACAATAATACTTTTATAAAGTTTCTCCATAATTTTATTACTATAGTATGACATAAGTATTCTAACCTCACCATCACCTATTATGACTAATATTATAATTCATCCTAGTTTACTTTTATAGTCACATTTATTTATATATAAATAACAATTCTCATTTGTAGTAACTTTTCGCCTAGAGATAAACTATTTTATATCTTATTAAATAAGGAGTTTATTTAATAAACCTAGCATTATTATTAAGATCATATAATAGGATGTCATCTATAATCTAAGACATGCAACACCTCATAACTTCTAGAATTCTTATTTTCTTTTTTCATGAAAAAGATAATGTTAACTCATTAATTTTGTATGCTATAATAATTTTATAAAAATCTATTTATTCTATGTAACAAGCATACTTGTAATAAATTCATTAAAACTTATCTACTTGCTTTATAAGAGGTTCCTTAATATTATGTAGAGAGCATGCTTTTTTATTAAATACAATATTAATTTGGATATATTAGTGAGATTTAAATTTATCATGGTAACTAACATATTCTTCTAATTTATTTATTCCAACTAACAAGATCTACTTACTATATAGATTTGTTCTCATACTAATTTATTTATTCCTCTTTATTTAAAAACAAACAACAATTATTTAATTTAGTTAAAATAAAATAAAAAGGTTGAAGAATATATACTGATTTTTTTGGTATTCTGTATTACAGAACACAGGAGAAGAGGCAGGGGAGGTGTCCAGCGGACAGGCGGCGCGGCCAGGGACTCCGGCGAAGGCTCCGGCGGCACTGGCGGGGAACACGGCGGCGACGGCTGGTGGTGCTCCGGTATGGGGCAGGCGGTCCGGTGGCTCCAATGGAGGAAAAGGGGAAATGTTTTGGTGTTTTTGTGGTACTTGAATGGGGAAGAATTGCTTAGAGAGTGGCTGATTTTTGAGGACTTCTAGTGTGCTTGTTAGAAGAGGAAGGAGAGTTTGAATGTGTGAGGGAAAAGGATGAATAGGGGTCCTTATATAGGCAATTTGGGAGATGCTTCAATCCATGTCCAATGGAGTAGACCAATGGAGGAGGAGGAAGAGCATCACCATTGGCCCAAGGTGTGCTTCTTTGGTGATGATGGTGGGTGATGCAACCATGGTGAGTCTTGCAAGGAAGGAGAGGTGGAGAAGACATGCATTGGAAGAGAGTCCCATCTACGTAAATCACATCAGACATAGTCTGATGTCTATTTTTTTTGTAGAAGAGGAGATTAAATTGGTTTAAGTTAATAGGAATGGTGTGGTGTAGTAAGAAAGTGCAATTGGTCTAGTGGATGGGAGTGTGGGGCGTGTAGGTAGTGTGGCAAGAGGTCTCGGGTTCAAGTCCCGGCTCTTGCACTCTTTTTACTAAGCTTGTAACTAGATTTTTAGGTCTTTCTGTAATTTATTTTATGAAATAAGATTAACCTCTAAAAGACATTATTTTTAGTTGATGTTCCTTCTATTAATTTCCTCACTTTATTAAACTATACCCCTCAAGTTATTTTATTAAATTTTCATCTATTTCAACTTTTATTGATAACCTCTTTCGAAGAGAATAATAGAAATTAATTCAATATTAAAAATCCTCCTTTTTAATTTAGAGAAAATAATTGATAATAAATATTATATTATAAAAGCTTGGAATATCGCGGATATTACAAAAATAATAAAAGTAACAATTTCGTAAATAATATATTACATACCCCTTCTTCATTTTGATGCTAAACAACATCTTTTAGATTCAGTTATGGAGAATTCTGTCTCCACCATAATCTTCATCCACGTGTTCCACATTAGAATTAATCGGATTTGGAAGAGAATTTCTTCGCCCTTCCTCAAAAGACCAAAAACCCGACATTGACGAGGTAGTGATTTTTTGTGTTGAGACGGTGAAATTTTATCCGGGATTTGAGACGATGGAAATTGTTTGCCCCCTCCGCGGTTAAATAGCCTAAGTGAAACATGTTCACCCTCTAACGACTAAGGCCATCTCCAACAGCTTCTCCAAAATTTTCTCCAAAATAAAGCACCAAATGTCATATTCTCCAAAAAAAATTCGCTCCAACTCCAACAGCTTCCCTATTTTGGAGAATACAGTATTTATTATTTATATTTTATGTAATATGAAATCTTCTATAACACTTATTTAATAATTTATTAAATATTATTTTTGACTAATACGAAAATAAAAATATTTTACAATCTTATCCTATTAAATGATAAGTTATTTTTTATTTTAATTATAAGAAAGTTATAATATTTTTGAATACTAACCCAATACATGATAAAATATTTATTTTATATCTAAGGAAATGCAAATATTTTAAAATATTAACCTAATAAATTATTTTTTACTAATATAAAAATAAAATATCTAGAATATTTACCTAATAATTAATAAATTATTTTTCATTTGACTTGTAAAAAAAATAAAAAATTCTAGAATCTCAACATAATAAATCATACGCATTTTATATATTCATTTACACCAATACAAAAAACTCCAACTCCACCTAAAACAAATGATAGGAAAGCATTTGTCGACAATAAAAAATAAAAAAATATTAAAAAAGTCATATGGAGAATCCCCTAAATTTATGGAGAACTCTCTAAATTTAGGGAATGAGTGGAGAATTTCCCCCCTTTACTCCATAATGGAGAATATGATAGGAAAGCTGTTGGGGCAAATTTTTGTGTCAAATTCTCCAAATGCACAACTCCCAATAATATGGGGAAGTTGTTGGAGATAGTCTAAGTAGCGGTAGCGGTTTACCTCTTTAATTTTATTACGTACGTTAGTTATCACCGCTACCTCCAGGTTAATTTTTATAAGTTTTACGGCTACCGCAAATTTTTAGAAATTGTAGTACTGGTGCCAATTACCGCTTCTAGTTTTTATTTATTTTTAAAAATTTTCCGATCTAATTTTCCACTACCCAAAAACTGGGCCATTGAGAATTTGACCAAGGCACTTCAATTGTCAGTTTTCATAAGTGCACCATAATACGTACTCTTAGAGCATCTACATCGGGGGTTTGTTTCGGTGCATGTAGTTAGAAGAATTATTATTTAAATTAATCTTTGTTTGTCCCAAGAAGTGGAGCATGAAATGAAACCGGGGGTGCACTGATGCTCCAGCTCCACGCACACGTGTAGTATTTCAAAGTACCGCATTTTGATATACAATGTCGCGTTTTAAGCGTGCTACTTTATTTAAATTGCCGTTTTATTAAATTGTTCCCTTATTTAAATTGCTTGAATGGGTATTTAAATTACTTTTGTTTTTGAAACAATTGTGTTTGAAAGGTTACTGATTGTCATTTCCACTTCGATTTTGTGGGCATATTCATTCATGTTACCACGTATTCATACATGGTTTTTTTATTGATTTTATTATCTAACCATGTTTTCTTAAATTAAAAATTATTATTATTTTAAATTAATGATATAATTTTTATTTACGAACAAAAATATTTATAACAATGTGTATATACTATATATGTAATTTTTATTGGAAACAAGAGTATATGTATAATTGTATATGAAAAGAGAAAAATGTTGAGAAAGTAAAAAAAATAGAAGGTAAAAAATAGAAGGTTATGGGTTGCATTGATGTGGAAATAAATTGTATTAGGATGCATAAATGATGTGACAGAGAGAGAAATTAAAAAAGTAGGAGTGCATGGTACTAGAGGAACCCCACAGCGATCAACTAATCTCGTGAGTAAACTTCTACCTCCACTTGGAAGATTTTTGAATGAGTTCCCTTTCTTTATTGCATAGTTCCCTTCAGATTACAAGGCAGAATACAAACTTCTCTGTTCTTAGTTCCTACAAGGACTCTCTCCCTATGCAACACTAATGCATTCTCTCAACCTTAACCCGGTGAACGCTCACAATCAAAGACTAAGCGAAACTCAAACCTCTCTCTCCCTCCCCTTCTGTCTCTGTGCCAGAGTTCTCCAAGACCTAGAAAATCTTTTCTTCTTCACCGTCATTGAGATTAGCTCGATGTCGGGGACTTTTCATCGTCTTGATGATCTTCACTTGTGTAGCTCTTTAGCTCTTCTCTCTCTATGATTTGTGAAAAGTAAGCAGCAAGGTCACCATTGAAGGGTTTAAATAGGGGTGATGAGAAACTCTTATCCATTAGAGGAATTTGTCCTATATACCCTTTTTACCTTGCTCTCCAAGTATGATCCTTAAGGTTGACATGTGACTTTGATTTGAATTTGAATTGTCAACTCTTGAATCACTTCGGACCGTTGGATGGTCGTCTTCATCTTGCTGCATCTCTGGTGTCTAATACGTCCTTTTTTCCGGCATAGACAGAATCCCTAAAAATGCGTTGAGATGTCGCTTTCACGCATGCGCCAGTTCCCATCCAAAGGGAACTCTTGTCTTTTCAGTTCCCTTGTCTTGGGAACTCTTCCTGACTTCGAGGGATTCTTGTTCTTCTCATCTAGTTACCATCGTGTGGGAACTTTGGTTCACTGAGTTCCCATCTTGTGGGAACTCTGTTCTTTTTTGAGGTTGGTCGCTTTCTTTTCGTTATTGCATTAGTTCCCATGCTTTGGGAACTTGTTGTTCTGTGTTTTGCTTTGCGACGCACAACCTGTTTATTGAAATACTTGACAATTGACGTTAGTTCCCATGGTGTTTGCCATTATCAAAACTCATGAGGATGTTGTTCTAGTGTTAATGAACATGAGTTTCTAACACCGACTCAACAAATCATTTTCCTTTCTATTAACAAAACATTGGATTTTTTGACCAAAAAAAACAAAACATTGAATTTTAACAACAATAGAAATCTATATAAACGTGTAATTGATCTCTAAAGGAAGATAAATTTTCTCCATTAAGAATTTATATGCGAAGGACTTGATTAACTATATCAGTTTAGATATTATGCTCATATTAACTAGTAACTAGTGTTAGTTCCCGTGCCCTGCACGGGATTTTACAAAATTATAGAATTATTTATTTGTATATTTTAAATTTTGATTAAATTGATATAGGTAAAGATATTTTTAAAAAAACTATACGTATTTAGAAAAATATGAGCATAATATCTAAACCTAGCATATGTATTTTATCTAAAAATAAAGTAAATATCCCAATATTTGTATAATATATAGCATAAAAAATATCTTAATAATCTTCTTATTTTTCATATCCAAAAATAAAAGATTATTTTTTAAAATTAATTGTTATTTTGTCAAAGATTAGTTTTAAAAAAAGGGTGGTGTGATCTATTAGACTATACTAAACAATATTATAGAGGTCAAGTTATATATGTCTGTTAATTAATTTGTGTTAACAGATATCACTAAACGATGCGTTTTGCTTGTACTCCCTACTTGGGATTCTCTCATTTTGTTTCCTGAGCCTTCATATAAAAGGCATGTAACAAATTCTGTACTGATCACGATTGAGAGAAACACGAAACAGTCTTGGCCTCTCTATTCTCTCTTTCGTCTCTATTTTCCAAATTCCAAATTGCATCATGGTATCAGAGCGCGCAATCCAGTAAACCAAACCCTAGTTTGATCGCTTCTACTGCGATGACGAAGATCGATGGTGATGATAAGCTGAAGAAGAAGATTCTCGACGATGGTGGAAATCCGAGCTCAGTGATTTCAGATCCAAATCACTTTCTATACATTCATCATTCGGATCATCCGAATTATTCCCTTGCAACACAACTGCTAAGTGATTCAAATTATCACCAATGGAGACGATCGGTGGAGTTTTCACTCGCAGCGAAGAACAAGATGGTGTTTGTGACTAGAGAAACGGAGCGACCAGATCCAGATTCGCCATTAGAGATGCAGTGGAAATGGTGTGCTAGCATGGTCATCGCTTGGTTGTTACATTCCGTGGAGAAAGAAATTGCGGAGACCCTTCTCTATTGCAACAGCGCAGCGGCTATCTGGACTGATCTCCGACTTCATTTTGGACAAGCAAATCTGGCCAGAACCTACCAGATTCAGAAGGAGATGTTCAATATTTCACAGGGTAATCTCTCTGTTTCCTCTTATTAAACGAAGTTTAAGAAAAGCTGGGAAGAATATCTTATGCTATCTGAATTGCTGAAGTGTAAGTCATGTGGAATTCTTAATCCGATTCCCCAAATAATGATGAATCAGCAGATTTTGCAGTTCTTAGTTGGATTAAATGAGTCTTACAGCGATGTGCGTGCAAATGTCTTGATGATGAAACCCACTCCTGCTATAGAGGAGGTTCTTCAGCTTGTTTTACATGAGGAGAAGCAACGCTCCTTGTCGACCAACAATTCCAATCTTACTGCTGATTCTACTACACTGAATGTGTTTCCTAAGAACACACCGAGCTCTAATAATTCTCAACAACATGCTGGTGGGAATTTCAATCCAAAACAGGGTTAAAACCTTCAGGGAATCAGAATACAAGAACAAATCAGAGCAACAATGGCAACACCAGTTCTGGATCAAAGGGAAAACCAAACTATTATTGTGACAATTGCAAAATTACTGGTCATTCTATCAGCCGGTGCTTCAAAATAATAGGTTATCCTAAAGACTGGGGCAAGAAATTTGCTGGAAATGCTTTAGTGGAAACTGACAACAAAGAGAATTCTGAAGGGAAACAAACTTTCACCAAGAGTTAGTTTGATAGGTTGATTGCTTTACTTGATCAGCAACAACCAGGGAGGTCCTCCGCAGATGCCAACAAGTCATGTATGTTGGCTGGTAAGTCTCTTTGTTTCTCTATTTGTGGTACTTCTCAAATTTGGGTCATAGATAGTGGAGCAACTCATCATATTTGTCCTAATCTAAACCTGTTCACTAGTTATAAACCTCTTTCTCAGCCTAATTGATAACCATGCATAACAACAAACAAGCTCATATCACTCACATGAGCACAATCCAGCTTACATCCAATATTCTCTTGAAGGAAGTTCTTCATGTACCAGAATTTTCCTTCAATCTCTTATATGTCCATAAGCTTACTATTGATCTACAAACTAATGTTCTGTTTACTCCTTCTCATTGCCTCCTCCAGGACCGTTCAATGAACACTCCTCAAGTGCTTGGTAGTGCTTCTAGAGGCCTGTACTTAACCACCACATCAAATTTCCAGTCTAACCAGCAATCTTCGGAAAATACAGCCTCTTCAAATTATCCTTCTAGTTCTTCTTTTCCAAGTTGTAATAATGGCATAGACCACAGTTGTTTTGCTGAATGTTTTAGTGTTTTGACTCCTGAGTTGCTGCATTTGCGTTTAGGGCATGTACCCTTTGAAACTTTGTCAAGATTTTCTGGAATGAATTATGTTGCATCTTCTAAACAACATCCAATCTGCACTATTTTTCCTAAAGCAAGGCAACACAGAACATCATTTCCTATAAGTGAAATACACAGCTCATCTCCATTTCAAATGCTTCATATAGATATTTGGGGGCCATATAAAGTCAAAACTTATAATGGTTTTAGTTATTTTCTGAGTGTTGTTGATGATTTCACACGCATCACTTGGGTTCATTTACTCTCACATAAATCAAATGCCTTCCCCATTCTCAAAAATTTCATTGCCTTTGTATCCAACCAATTTGGCCAAATTGTCAAGACCATAAGGTCTGACAATGGGAGTGAATTTTGTAGTATTGATGCAAAGCAGTTTTTCCATACTCAAGGTATTCTACACCAGACTTCATGTGTAGATACTCCACAACAAAATGGTGTTGTGGAGCGAAAACATAAACACCTACTTGAAATTGCTAGGGCCCTTATCTTTCAATCCAACCTACCTAATCAATATTGGGGAGAATGTATTTTGACATCTTGTTACTTGATTAATCAATTTCCCCTCAATAGCGTGAATTTTTTGACACCCTTTGAGAAACTATATGGCAAACCACCCAGTTATGACCATTTGAGACCTTTTGGATGTCTTTGCTTTGTAGTCACTCTCAAAAGAGACCGATCCAAATTGGACCCAAGAAGTTAAGCTTGTGTCTTCTTGGGACACCCTAATGGAGTTAAAGGATATAAAGTTCTTGATATTTCCACCAAAAGAGTCTTCATATCCAAAGATGTTCACTTTCATGAACAAACCTTCCCTCTCCACCTCCCACACATAAAGCTTATTTCTGATTTTTCACCTTTACCCAATCCAGACCTCAATTCTCACCCAATTTTCTATCCTAGTCATACTCCTTTTACCGAGCCACACTCACCAACACCTGCATCACCCGACCCTCTCCATTATTTGCCATCTACTCTTGATGATGTCTTGTCTTCCACAGACAGTCCTTCCCCTGAATTTCCTCCATGTTCTCCCTCTGCTACTAAATCTCCCAATCTTACTTCACCTGACCTACCATCATCTTCTCCCCCACTTCAAAGAAGGTCTACCAAGCAACACCATCCTCCCTCATATTTACAGGATTACATCTGTAATTTTTCTGATGCAGTAACTCAATTTCCCCTTCTTGATGGTTTTGTTGGATCCTTCTACACTCCTTCAGTTTGCTCCATCATTTCATCCCAACCTCTTTTTGAACCTAAAACATACCTTCAAGCTTCTAGGGATCCAAATTGGGTAACTGCCATGAATAAGGAACTAGAGGCTTTATATACTAACATAACATGGACTATTGTAGACTTACCTGCAGGAAAAAGGGCCATTGGATGCAAATGGATATTCAAAATCAAGCTCAAATTTGATGGTTCAATCGAGACATACAAGGCAAGATTGGTTGCCAAGGGATACACTCAACAATATGGTCTTGATTTTGAAGAAACATTCTCACTTGTAGTACGCATGACAACTGTGAGAGTGCTTATTTCAGTAGCTTTGTAGAGGAATTGGAAAATACACCAACTTGATGTCAACAATGCATTTTTGCATGGAGATTTGTTGGAAAAAGTTTACATGAAAATGCCTAAAGGGATTCCAATTCCTTCTCAACAAGTTTGCCTTCTAAATAAGAGTTTGTATGGGCTCAAACAAGCATCCCGGCAATGGTTTCACAAGTTAACTCTGACGTTGACAACACTGAATTTTGTGCAGTCTAAGTATGACTCCTCTTTGTTTCTTCAACATACTGACAAAGCAATGACAATGGTTGCCATATATATTGATGACATCCTAATTACTGGTTCAGACCCTGCACTCATTAGTAACCTTAAACAAGCACTGGATACTATGTTCAGCATCAAGGATTTAGGAGAGCTACATTATTTCCTTGGTATTGAAGTTGTCAAGCAAGGAGAGAATCTAGTGCTCAATCAGTCCAAGTTTGCTTCTGAATTGATTCAAGAAGCTCAAGTTATGGATCTTCGTTCCAGAGCCACTCCACTTCCCCTTCATTACAAACTTGAAGATTCCTCTAAAGATGATCTCTTACATGACCCTTATCTATACAGAAGCCTTGTGGGCAAGCTCAACTATCTCACTAATACAAGGCCATATATATCTTTTGTTGTGCAATTACTCAGTCAATTTCTTCAGAAACCTGGAACTTCTCACATGTCTGCACTCACTCATCTTCTTTGCTATGTCAAAGGCACCAGTCATTTTGGCCTTCTTTTTAAACCAGGAGATCAGATCAGACTTGAAGCTTATACAAACTCAGACTGGGCAAGCTACCAATCAGCATACGATCTGTCACTGGCTATGTAGTTCTCCATGGAACTAATCCAATTTCTTGGCGATCAAAGAAACAAGCTACTGTGTCTCGAAGCTCCTCCGAAGCAGAGTATAGAGCAATGTCCCAGGCTGCCGCTGAAGTAACTTGGTTAGTCAATTTATTGCAAGAATTTGGAGAAACAAATCTGAAACCAGTTACACTATTTTGTGACAATAATTTTGCCTTGCATATTGCTCACAATCCCGTCTTCCATGAGAGAACAAAACACCTTGAAATTGACTGCCACTTCACAAGAAAGAAGGTAATGGATGGTCTCCTGCAGTTATCTTAGCTTCCCACTTCAAATCAGCTTGCGGATGTGCTGACTAAAATTCTTCCTTCACATCAACATCATGAGCTACTCTTCAAACTGGGTATGCTCACTGATCGATCCCATCGTCCAGTTTGAGGGGGGCTATTAGACTATACTAAACAATATTATAGAGGTCAAGTTATATATGTGTAACACCACCAAATTATCTCGGGAATGTCACACGCCAGTGACCTCAGATTTTAATGTCCGAAGTCACCCAAGGCTTTGCATCAATTTAAATTTTTGTAAAGATGTGTATGAAATCATAATAATGAACAATAGCGGAAGAATTTTGAAAGAAAACTCAAATTATATTCAAACTCTCTTTTACAAATAATAATTTTCTTAAGAATGTGACGAACTCAGCGGAATATTAACTAGAAATTTAAAGTATCAAAATCAAACCTTTAATGAAAATGAACAAAACTACTTATAAAACCTTCTTGTATAGTATCATGGGCTCCATTCATCATCACCTTGAGTGCTCTTGGATTAACGCTAGTTGCTTGCTAATACCTCGTACCACAAGTGGTCAGCCCTCAACAGGGTCAACTAGGTCGACTCCAATATTATATAGGTCAAAGTATTCAATTAAATCATAATTATTATCATAGTGAATGCACATTTTAAAAATATCTAATGTACTTTACCTTACGTCGAATCTTTCCTAACAAACATCATACACTTTCAGTGAATTTCTAAACTAAGAATATAATAAACATAACAACCAGCACAAAGATATAATCCAAGATATTAATAGCGGTAGTCAACACTAGGCTAAGTTCTGTATGGTGCTTACTCGCACTTATCTTTTTAATGACCATACATATACACATAGGGTTGCGATTTTTAAAACCATCAATGGTCTTATGCCTTGATGAGTGGGCTCATACGTCCCAAAAGATCGATTCCAGAATTTCAAAGAGCACTAGCTAGGTGCTACACCCCTCATATTCGGATGAGACGGGCAGGGTCATGACCAACATTAGGGTTTAGGGTCATCCTAATGCGAATGTTATAAAGAGGATTTCAGAGCAACTATGGCTCACCCCCTGGGTCCTATGCTAATCCAAAACAAGTCTCAATCGAGACGATAAATACACAAAACCACAGTCATCGAGACCTAATCAAAACTAGCGCAACCCAACAATAATAACATCTAAACGAGAATAACAAGGTCATCATCATTGCCACGTCAAGCACCTATATTATGTATTCAGTTATTGATTTCAGTCTTGACTCACTGTATCATACTCGAAGCTCCAGGAAAGGGGAGGATAGTCACACAATGGACAACACCAAGCCCTCCTTGCCATTTTTACAGGCGCATTTGACAAGGTCGAGTACGAATTCAGATGAGAGCAAGACTTAATCGTAGTTCAACTAATAACACCATCCTAACTATTATTATTATCACTACTATTCTTAATTCTAGTCTTATTAAAGAATATAAGTAAATGCTTATGCAAATTCATTTATGATTATATTTCTAAAACACTTAGTATATTTATGCCTGAATTATATTAAGCATAATCACATCAATCAAGAAAACAAACATGGTTATTAGATTCTTCATAAAAATCAACAAGTGACTTAGCCGAGCAAGTATGGGAACTTGCCTTATTGACGGCCTCAGAAACTCGGAAAGGTTATAGTCGAGATTCGTTTAACCTTGGATTGCAAACCTATAATAGGATATGACACAACATGAGTATAAGTTTTAAAACCGAAATCCATTAGATTTCCGTTATCTTATAATCATGGATTAAGAATTCCTAAAACGAAGCGCTTAAAAGCTTCATAACTATATTTTATTAAAATCATATTTTTGTGAGAACGGAAGAATAATTGATATTCTGATTTTTCTTAAAAATTATAATAATCTCTTATTATCCTAAATATTCTTATTTTAAAAAAAAAACGTTGTATGAATATAGGTCAAACCCCTTATAAAAATCATACCTTAGTTTATAAAATATTTATAATTTTTATAAATATGTAAGAATAACTTAAAACTTCATATCCATATCAATATCAAACTAAGAACAATTTATTTAAGCTTAAACCGAATTTAAAACAATAAAACGAAATTAAAAAGGAACAAAAATAGGGTTGTACATAAAATCAAAAACAGGGCAAAGAAGTTGACGAACAGTCGAGTTTGGAGGCTCGGTGGGGGCGGCTTAGGCAACGGATCGGGACAGGACCGGTGACAGTTGGAAGTATAAAACCTCCTCTATCTACTGTTGGCAGTGGCGGAGGCGGAGGCGGTCCGAAGGTGGCGAACGTAGGCCGACACCAACGCCTCGCGAGCAACGTGTGCTCTTGTTTTTCCTGGGCAGACTCGTGACTTTCAATCGGGATTTTGGAAGGCTTAGGTCACTAAAAAGTTAATGGGCGCATAGTGTTTTCGAAGGATGTTTCGTGAGGATTCCGAATATGGCTTCAATTTTTGGATTGGATTCACGGTTATGGAGATATTTGAGTTTGAACGAGAGAGGCGAGTTCTAAATTCTCGGTTGAATATGTGAAAAATTTGAGCAAGTTAGACCACTATTTATAGGGCTTCTTGTTCGTGCGGCTTAAGAAATGAACTATCTTCAACTTCCATTTAGAACTTATCCACAATCGAAGCCTGAAAGATACTCAAATCGGATTAAAATTATATTTAACCCGAAAACGCATTTTAACCACTCTTATCTATAACCCGTCGAATTGGATAAGATTTTCTGAGAATTTCACCGATTTTATTGATGGCTTTCGTAGCTAACATCTAGGAGAGTATCCCGGTTCTTTCGGAATCGAATTTGGTTAAGAAACGAGTCCGAATTAGCCCTTACAAGAGCGAATTTTCTTTGAACAAACTGGAAAACGAAGCTGTTGTACACTTTTCAGTAATTATGCACGGGTACCCTAACTTTAACGGTAATTACGCAAAGTTCCCAACTTTTCTAAATTTATCCATTTTCCGCCCTTTTGTCAACTATAATGTTGTTTTTTTAATTATAATTCGTCTCCTTAGTATATATGTCAAATATATTATTTGAAGTATATACATTATTAAGTAAATTTTACTTTGCTCAAATTATTTATTGAATTATTTTCCTACAAGTTATATTTATTTAATTGTTTCTTATACAAGAGAGAACAAAATAAACTATAACAAGTCATATATAATTTATTAAAAGGAATTTAATAATTTTTTTTAAAGACATAAAAATCATTATGTTATTATTATTTTTTTTTCCCTTTTAAGAAAATAAAACTATCCTTTATTAAAATATAAAAAAGGGAAGAAAAATTACAATAATACCCCTCCTAAAAGAGAGGGTTATTACAATATGTCTGTTAATTAATTTGTTGTTAACAGATATCACTAAACGACGCGTTTTGCTTGTACTCCCTACTTGGGATTCTCTCATTCTGTTTCCTGAGCCTTCATATAAAAGGCATGTAACAAACTCTGTACTGATCACGATTGAGAGAAACACGAAACAGTCTTGGCCTCTCTATTCTCTCTTTCGTCTCTATTTTCCAAATTCCAAATTGTATCATGATCCAATCTAAAAGTAACATGTGTATTTTAATTATTTTTTTAACCTTCGCTTTAGGTTATAGTCCTGATTTTTGCCCAAAAAACATACTTACTTGTTTTAAAATACATAAATACTTTTTACTTTTTACACATTTTAAGTTGAAAAAAAATAAACTTATTGTGAGAAAATACTTTTTAATAGAAAAGTGTAGCAAGCTCCTGGTCCCTTTTCACCACCTCAACCTAATCCGTTGCACAAAGTTCACTGTTTCAAGTAGCCAATTAAGGATAACTTGGCAGATAAGGGTGAATGCCAATACAAAGAAACGAACGTGAACCACCCAAAGGAGATTATGAGTAAGGGGACTGACAAGCATGCACGCAATAGTGAAAGAGAAATCCATGCATACAAACAAATCCAATTTTGAAAACTCAAAAGAAATAGAAACAAAAAGAACAACCAAAGCACCTAAAAAATAGCCTGCAAGTTTTATCTTGTTTGCACAAACAAACACAAAACTATTACTGTCACGGAACCAATCCATTGGACACGGATGTAGTGATGATTTAAGTCTTACATTTAGTACGTGCAGTAGTATGCTTTTATTCCATCAAAAAATGCTTTTAATTTAATTTCTTTTCTTTGCAAATATAAAAACATTATTATCGCTCAAGTAAATTTGTAAGTGTTTTAGTAGCCAACTAGTATGTATTTACGTATCTTGTACGGGTTTTTTTAAATAAAATATTAATAATAAAAATATTTTTAAATATATTTATTATGAAAAATAATCATGTAAATGCTTAAATATAAATTTTTGTTATAATCTGCGTAAAAAGATAAGGCAAATATTATATTTAATCAAAATCTTTTCATAAAGGTATCAAATGATTGGATTATAATAATGATCTTCCTATCTATCGTTTAATAATTTTTTTTAACCTCCGCTTTAGGTTATAATTATGATGATATGATACTAATAAAGTAATTAAATGAAAATAAATAAAATGCAAAAAATAATGTAAATTCTTAAAAAATATTAATCAAATTCAATTCCTTAAAAATATTTTCAATAAAAAGTTAAAAAACAAATTAATAAGTAAAGATAAAAAATAGATTTTTTAAAAATAAAAAATCTTCTATATTTACATAAAAAATCCAAAAAGAAAATTAAGGAAAATATAATATAATTTTTTTATAAAAATTTAATTTAGGAAAGTAATTATATAGATATTTGAAATGTTTACCTTTTAATCAAAGTTTGATTCAAGATAAATATTTTTTATAAACAGATAAAAAGATAAAAATAAAATATTTTTTGTTATTTTTAATTAAAATTTGAATTAATTTTTTCCACATGAATAAATAGAAAGGAATTTAATTGGAAAATTTTAATATAAGGTGGGGCCAGAATTAATGTGGTGGCTATAAAAGTTACAACTTTATTATATAGTTAATTAGTTATAAATAGATATGAGTGGTTGTTATTTCAAAGATATATGTATGATCAAGTGTACATATTTTTACTTATCTTTTTTTAATTTATCTTTTAAAAATATAATAAATAAAATATATTGTCCATTTTTATCTATATTGGTCAAATCTACTAATATTATTTTATCTTTATGTTTCTTTGGGAATAAATTTTTACAATTATTATTTTATCTTTATGTTTACTTGGAGATAACTTTTTTTTATATAATTAACTATTTAAAATTATTTTTTTAATAAAGGGGTGATGTGGCGCAATGTGGTGACAGAAATTGCTTCGGCTTTAGTTATTAGTAATAGATTTAATAAGTAAGATGGATAATCTTTAGATAAAAAAGGAATACATTTTGTTTGGCTGATTGAGTTTTAACAATTTCTACCAAAAAAATTTAATTTTAATAATTGGCATTAGAATCTATGTATATATATAAAAGACGCAAGGAATAAGGCCACCAGTGCCACCTAGGATTTTCCTATGTGTCGTTCTCACATTAAGCTCACCTATGATTTCGCCACATAGGATTTTTTATTTTGAGAACTTATATATGTTGATATTATTTTAGGATAATATAAAAATAGGATAAATTAAAGTAGGAAAGATTCTATCTAAAATAAAGATGTTATCTAATGTTAAATCTTAAGTATTAATGTTAAATATTTGATATGATAATTTATTTAACTTAAAAAGATTATATCTAAAATAAAATAAACTATAAAAGCATTAAATACTTGATAAAATATTATTGATAAATTTAAGTTATTTTTTCTATCACAATATAAGCTATCTCCTACATAAGATTTTAACATGTGCCACCTAAGATTTTTTGTACATGTCATTATCACAATTTATATATATTGAAAACATTCTTTCTAACATAAAACAAATTATAGTATATATTAGGATATATTCTGAGTATATAATTGATTATCAGTTGATTACATTATTTTTATCTATATATCTATTTCTATAAAAGTGTTCTTAAATCAAATTATGATAAAAAAATTACAAGATGATAAAAATTACATTATCTATATTAAAAGTTGTATCTTTTTCAGCCTCCACATTTACTTTGGCCCAACTTTCTTTTTAAAATTTCAACTTTTCTTTATATTACTTTATCTATCTAAATAATTTTTCTCTCTATTTATTTATAAAAATTCGAAATTTATTTGATTCTAAAAATAAAGAACTATCGTATGTGAGTATATTTTTTTTTATCTTCTATGCATTATTATATTAAAATAAATATACTTATACTTAATCTGAATCGTAGTCGTGTATGGCACGATGGGTATAATTGGTAATAATAATAACAAGCCGGTTGATTGGTTGGCTAAGAAGAGTATAATGATCTTGGGAAAATTTTCTCTTTTCAATAATCCTTGTGAAACACTTATGATAAATTTGTGAGTTTGGATTCATTTGGTATGTATATCAGGATATCAGGTATGAATATGGATATGACTGATACTCGTATCTGAAGTTTCTCATATCTTGTTTTTGATATATTCTCATATCGATATCAAACTAATATCTATTGTTTCGTATATGGGGATATCGATATCAATTGATATCAGAGTGATATCAAGTTGATATCAGATTGATATACCCCGAAAAATTAGTATATCAAAAACATCACTCATATCTATACCCATACTCGGTATATTGATATCATTCATACCGATACCTTGTTATTCATACCGAGAGTTTGAATCTCGTGTAGAACAAATGTTTTGTTCAAATATGCGACAAGTAAAAGTGCATTGTAAAGCATCAAAAGTGCATCGTAAAGCCTCAAAAGTGTATTTCTAAATGACACTATTATGGTGCATCGTAAGGCATTAAAAGTGCATCGTAAAACATCAAAAGTGCATTCCTAATTTAAATGCACTTTTAATAAGGATCGTAGATGGAGTGCATCCAACAACTAGTAGTGATCCTCATATTGCACATAACTTTTATTTCGCACATGATTCACACTCTTTATATTGATACTGATATCCAATATCTCATATATTAGGGCCCATTTGTTATCCATATCAGGATATCAGATATGGGTATGGGTATGACTAATACCCATATCTCGTGTTTGGTATATTCTGATATCGATATCAAACTGATATATGTTGTTTGGTATATGTGGATATTGATATTGATTGATATTAGTGTGATATCAGGTTGATATTAGAGTGTTATTTTGATATACCTCTAAAAATTGGTAGATCAAAGATATCACTCATATCGATGCCGAAATCCGATATCTTGATATCACTCGTACTCATATCTTGATATTCATACCGATGCCGATACTTACTGTTTAATGGTAATGGTGGTATCTTTGTTTGTCGTTAACCATGTACCCAGATCAGTTGCCTGCTCGTGTTTTGATTTTTCTCCGACTTGGGTGTTGAAGATAGTAGCCTACATGGGCCTGTGAGTTGCAACTTGTTCCTCTTTTCTTCTTATGTTGTGAAATTTGTGTTTTTGGAGTTTGATACGTGGTATGTGATTGGCCTTTTCTTGATCTTAGGCTTTTTGAGCCCGGGTCTTTTTTGAGTTTTTTGTTTTTATTGGGCTGTTTGCTTTATCGTTATACTTTTTTTTATCTCCTCGCAGGTTTGTTCGAATTGTTAACTACTTCTCTAAAGGGTTAGATTAGAGTTTTGGTTTCGAACAAAGTCTTTGGGGCTAGGTCACTTGTTGCGGTTCGTGGCTTATGAAGACCGTTCATCTTGGTGGAGGGAATGTCGACAATCCTTTTCACACATTCCGATATAGTTTGACCACTTGTCGGACACTTTTTGTGTTTCACTCACCTTAACTTGTCTGAGGTTTATCCTTTTTGGATATTTGTATTTTGCATTCTCGTGTTGTTCTTTTTTTTAACAATATTATTCCTTTCCTAGTCGGTTTCGACTGCCGTCTCTAATTCGTGTTGCTGTTTTTTTTAAGAATCTTGTTCCTCTCCTAGTCGGTTTCGGCTGCCGTCTCTAACGGCCTTTTAGTTATGATGCTTGTTTGATTAAAAAACAATAGTTGCACAATAATTAAAAAAATGAAAAAAAACTGTTGTGGAATTTGGGAGAAAGACTTATGTATTCAGATCTGATTTTTGCTTGCTTGATTACATTGATCTGTACATGCTATTTATAGGGCCAAAGTTTTGGCTTAATATTGTCGTATGCATCTAAGAGGATAGAAGGCCGTAAGGGCCGCCAGTAGTATGCTTACAATCCGTATAAACCAAAAGCCTACCAAGTACAAAACAAGTATAATACAAAATGGATGGATAATTCACTCTTAATTAATTATCTCTTAACACTCCCCCTTGAATATCCATCTTTTCATTTTGGGGTTATGTATATGCTGCCTCGTTAAAAACCTGGCTAGGAAAAACCCAGTGGGATAAAAACCATAGCACAGGGAAAAAGAGTACAGCTTCTCTTATACGCTTTCATAGTATTGCCTCATTAAAAACCTTGTCAGGAAAAACTCAGTGGGAAAAAACCTGAACGAAGGGAAAAAGAGTGCAATGCGTATAATTCTCCCCCTGAAATCAACGTACTTCTCGAAATCTGCGCATTCCGATCTTGTATACAAGTTCTTCAAACTTCTTGGGTTGTAAGGATTTTGTGAACAAATCTGCAACATTTTCACTTGATCGGATTTGCTGGATTTTGATCTTGCCTTCCTTCTCTAGATCATGAGTTGAGAACAACTTTGGTGAAATGTGCTTCGTCCGATCTCCTTTGATGTAGCCCCCTTTGACTTGTGTGACACATGCAGAATTGTCTTCATATATCATGGTTGGATTACCTTCAATTGATCTTATTTTGCATTCTTTTTGTATATATCCAATCATTGACCTTAACCAGACACATTCTCTTCCTGCTTCATAAAGAGCGATTAATTCTGCATGGTTTGATGATGTAGCGGTAAGCGTTTGCTTGGTTGACTTCCATGAGATCGCAGTATCTCCATATGTGAATACATAACCATTCTGAGATTTTGCTTTGTGCGGATCTGATAGATATCTTGCATCTGCATATCCAACAAGAGTAGCATTTGCATTTCTATGATAATATAACCCAAGGTCGAGAGTACCTCGTAGGTATCGAAACACATGTTTAATTCCGTTCCAATGTCGTCTTGTTGGTAATGAGCTGTATCTTGATAACAAGCTTACGGCAAAAGCAATATCTGGTCGTGTATTGTTTGCGAGATACATTAATGCACCAATTGCGCTTAGGTAGGGGACTTCAGGACCAAGAATCTCTTCATCATCTTTAATGTTCGCATTTTTGGTATAGTTTTTGATAGGTTTTCTTTGTTTATTAGGATTAATTTTGTCTAGTTTAGGTTTAGTTTTGAGTATTTTTAGTTAATCTTGTATAAATCTACGAAAAGGGTGGAATCTATGCTATTTTGTGTATTTTGCAGGTTTTAGCTAGGAAAGGAGCTAAATGGAGATAAATTTGGAGCATCACAGTGAAGGACGGGAAAGTGCAAGATTTAAGAAGTCGAAGCTCAAGAAAACGAGAGGAGGTGTTGAAGAAAACAAAACCCCAGGCTCGTTAACGAGGCTGTGAAGGGTCGTTAACGAGGCCACGACGAAGAAGATTTCGGAGTATTATTTTATTATTTCACCGATCCTGAGCGGGAATTTATTTCCGTATCGGCTGGGTATCTTTTTAGAATCTTTATGGGTTAATAGAATATGTATTTTAGGGTTTAATATCTTTTTAGATTTTATTTCTATCTTTTAGAGATTGTTTCTATCTTTTTAGGAAAGTTTTTATCTTTTAGCTTTTTAGTTTTTTAGGATTTTCTAGTATAAATACCCTTCTATCTAGCATAGAAAGGGGGGGGGGGGGCTGAATTTTGGAGTAGAGTTTTAGAGCTAGTTTTGGAGAAGGAAGGAAGGCCGAAGGAAAGGCTGCCGGATCGGAAGTCGGTGACGAGGGGTCGGTGACGACGGTTTCCGAGGTTCGTTGATCGAGTTTGTGGTTCGGTGATTGTTTTGTTTTGGTTTTTCTTCTGATTCTCTGTAAGACGATATTTTTGTTATTAATTTAAGTTTGAGTTTTGTTTTCATGTTTGTTTTTATTGAAGTTTTTGGTTTCTTAATCATGAGTAGTGAGTAGTTATTTTTCTAGGGTCGGGGTTAAGCCCGGCATAGTTGAGCATGTTTGATGAAGTAAGATAGTGTTTTGAATGCCTTTTATTTTTATTGAGATTGTTTGTTGTGTTTAATTCCGAAATGGGAGTTGAGGTAATTTGAGTTTTAACTTGATTGAAAGAGAAAGTTAGTAACTTGAGGGTTGATATTGTTTGAAAACAAAAGTTTCAAGCTTTAGATCCAAAACAAGCAATTGAGTGAGTTGGTTTATGAAAATAGATTAATTTACCTGTCTAGTCAATGAAAGTTGATGACTCTATCTATTTAAAGGCATGATCTTATCTACTTACGAATTCTTATGCTTGGCTATGTTGTGGTGTCCCTTATCCTAGATATTTGTTTTTATTGAATTATTTTTGATAAATCTTCGTTACTGAATGCTTGCTTCGGTACCGAGTATTAATTAGAATTTTATTAGTTCGTTAACTGATGTTTTTGTATTCGGTGGTTCGGTAACGATCCTGACAAGGTCGTTAACGAGGCATCTCGTGAGTGATTGTGTTTGATTTTGTTTGATTTTTATTAGATTGATAGACAAACAACCTTGCTTCCTGTGGAACGATCCTGACTCCACTGTACTCAGCGGGGTCTTGACTTACAAATTTATTTGTTGGCCGAGAAACCCTATCAACAAATTGGCGTCGTTGCCGGGGAAGCAACGAGTTGTTAGTTTATCTTTGGGATCGGGACTAGCCCGACCCCGTTTTTGTTTTTAATTTTTGTTTTCTTTGTTTGTTTTCTCAGTGTATGCCGGTAGGACGAAGAAGGCTTCAGTTTGATAGCTCCAGTTATTACTCAGAACCCGAACGTTTCCTGCACCGACGACTCCGAGAAAACCGAGCCATGGCCACAGCTGAAGAGATGGCTCGAGAGCTAGAGATCCTCCGGACCCAGATGGAGGCACTGAGAGCCGAGAAGGACTGCGCTGATGCAGACAAGGCTCGACTGCAAGAAGAGCTAAACGCCTATCCAAGGAATGCCAAGCAATACATGCATCCGGAACTGAGGGTGCCAGAATCTCCTATTGTGCTTCCTGTGATAGAGAAACCTTTTGAGATCAAGTCTCAATTTATATCCTTGATTAAACGGGCTCAGTTTGAAGGGAAACATGCTGAGTGCCCTATGGAACATATTAAAAATTTTCTTGATTTATGTGACACCATAACTGCTGAAGGTGTCTCACTAGAATATGTTCTGTTAAAAGCTTTTAGATGGTCACTTACTAGAAAGGCCCTGAACTGGTTAGAGAGCCTACCTTCTAAGTCTATCAGGACTTGGAAAGCTTTGTATGATCAATTTCTTACAAAGTTTTTCCCTCCTGCTAAGACAACGGAGTTAAGGAAACGTATCACCTCTTATCACCAGTTGCCTAATGAGACATTTGATGAAACATGGGAAAGATTTAAAGAGATGCTTAGACAATGCCCTACTCATGGGCAACCATTATATGTATTGCAAGAAATCTTTTTCCAGGGTATCAACGCAGAGACCAAGAACCGCATCAACACGCATACTGCGTGCGGTTTTATAGAGATGAACCCGACAGAGGCGTGGGAACTGTTGGACAAGCTGGCGAATTACGATGCTATGTACGGAACCCAGCAGGCTCCACAAACTCAAAAACGTCTCTATGTGCCCAATCGAGATGAAGTTGACCCCGATGTTAAAAATCAATTCTTACAAGATGAGGTCAACCGTTTGAGGAAACAGGTAAGTTTTCTGAAATCCTCTCAATCATGTCAAGAATGTGGTTCTTCTGCGCATAGTACTTCTGCTTGCACTAACATTGAGCAGGTTAGAACCGCTGAGACGATAGCTGAGATGAATTACATGAGAGGACCCTACAGGAACCAGCCTAATTACAATGACAGGTCGAACAACTATCAATCATGGGGCAGTCAGAATGCAAATCATAATTACACAGGGCCCCCGCAAGATAGACGACCTGTACCATATCGACCTCCAGGCCATCAGGAGACACCATCATGGGCTCAAGAGATTAAAGAGGGCATCAATGGATTGGATAAAAGATGGGGAGAGTTCGATATTTGGAAGAAGAGTGTTGATTCCCAACTAGGAGACCTTGTTGCACGGATTCCAAGACCACAAGGGCAACTCCCGGGTCGTACCGAAGAGAACCCTAGAGGCCAAATAGCAGCAGTACACCTTAGAAGCAGGAAGACACTACCGGAGAGAATTCAAGCTGAAGAGAAGGAGGAACAAGATCTCGCCAGCCAGCTCGTTAACGAGCCAGCGAGAGCTAGTACCGAGCCTACAAGCCAGGATGACGAGGCTCCGAGGATTCCTGACGAGCCCAGCCCAGGTAAGTTTACTAAACCGAGTCCTCCTCTCAATCCCAGGCTCGTTAACGACCCCACCAGGGTCGGTAACGACCCACCGAGGACACCAAACGACCCTAGTGTCGACCCGGTACTCTCACCTCTCGAGCCTAACTTGGTTCCGAGAATGGTGAAAACTCTTCCATTTCCAACTAAGAAATCTATGGACTCTACTGAGAGTAAGTTTAAGCGTTTCGTTAAGATTCTTCAGGGCATTAATATTTCCATCCCATTCGCTGAGGCCCTAAGCGAAATGCCGGCTTACACAAAATTTTTGAAAGATATTCTTAGCAGGAAAAGATCTATTACAGAGCTGCAGGACGAGGTCAGATCCATAGCTCTTCCAGAAAAGCTTGGAGATCCTGGGAGGTTTGCAATCACAATCGGCATAGGCAACCACAAGTTCAAAGCTTTATGCGATCTTAGTGCCAGTGCTAGTCTTGTTCCACTCTCAATCTGGTCTAAAGCCAATATGGGACCACTGGAACCAGTAGACATGAATCTTTACATGGCAGATGGGTCAAGTGTCAAAGCAACAGGAGTAGTGGACGATTACCCTATTCAAATCGGGAAATTCTTCATACCCAATGATTTTATTGTCCTTGATATGCCTGAAGACCCTCATGTCCCCATAATTCTCGGGCGACCATTCTTAGCCACAACAGGAGCAAGAGTTGATGTGCGTAAGGGACTCCTCACTTTTGATATAGGAGAGGAACGGGTGGAATTCAATTTAGATCAGAAAGCTAACGACCCAATTGGAGTGGCACAACTAGAGTTGACTCAACCCGAACCAGACACCACAGCCCCTACCGAGCCACATCTGCCGATCAATGATGCCCCCATGCACAAAGGCCCTACTACAGAGGTTACAGAAAAGCCCAAACCACCTTGGCTTTCGGATTATACCATTAACCCAGGAATATCGAGCTTACTAATAGAAGAAGAAGGTCCCAATTTAGCAATTCAAGTGCACAGAGGCAGTAAAGCTACAGGCACGGTATTTGAAGACCCTAACATGACCAGACATGAACCACCATGAGACTAGCAAGAGAGCTCGTCGGGCTAACGACGTTAAACATAGCGCTTACGGGAGGCAACCCGCTTTTTAGAATAGGTTTATTTTATTTTATTTTATTTTATTTTTCTTTTAGATTATTTCCTAGCTTTCTTTTATTTTTATTTTTTAGTTTAAATAGGATAGAAATAAGATTTTTTAAGCTAACAAGATTTCAGGAAAAAAGGGGTCAAAATTCACTCAAGGAGGTTACGGTGGCTCGTTAACGACCCACTCAGGGTCGTTAACGACCCAGTTCGGACGACCCGATTCGTCACAATACGGGGCAGGTAAGTAATTCTAACCTAGTTAACTTTTCTAACCCTAGCCGCCACCCCCTCTATCTTTACCCCTCCTATAAAAACCCTTCTACCTCTCCCAAAATTCTACCACAATCTCTCCCACATTCACTCTCAAACCCAAAACTCTCTCAATCCCTTTCCCTTTTCTCCTACCGAGTCGGAAATCCCACGCTAACGACTACCGGAGACGCCATCGTTACCGGAGTTCGAAGGCCCTTTCACCGTCGACGACGAGCTCGTTAACCTACCCCGATCCCGACCCTTGTCCTTTTAATTCTCGGTTCTCCGGTATGATTTCTAAACCCTTGCTTGAATTTGCATGATTGAGTATCTAAAGGGTTAAATTTCATATCTTGAATCATGATTTTTTAGGGAGATCGATGAGAATGCCTAAATTCCGTTCTAAAATTCTTGATTATGCTTAGTTGTTCATGTTTTAGGTAAGATTATCCATGATAGATTAGCTATTGTAACCCTTTAGTTAAGAAAGCATGAATTTTTCTTGTTCTAGATCTAAAAGTTCTAACTTTGCATGTCAAAATTTCGGGAAATTTTTAGCATGTTCGGGATGGGTAATTGAGTAAGTATGGGGTGCTTTTACCCAATGAGGGAATTGTGGAGAATAATATAAGATTGCATGCTTGATTTGTGCTGAATTAGAGGTAGATTCAAATTCAGACATTACTGGTTTCGCTCTCGGTGGCTCGTTAACGACCCACCCAGGCTCGTTAACGACCCTGCACTTCATCAATGCTTAATCCGAGGCCAGCTTCGTGAACAACCCAATTGGGTAGTTTATGAATAATTCCGAGGTTAATTTTGAGACCAAGTATGGGGTCTCGTACCTATTATTTTTGAGTGGATCTTATCTTGGAAAATTGTCGATTATTTTGTAGGATCCATGGCTAGTTCAAGCAGACCCGCTACCCGAGCCCAGAAGAAAAGGAGGAACCACAGGTCTCCATCTCCACCCCGGGTGGACGATGTGATTTTGAGCAGTCAGAGCCAAGTACGGCGCTACCGGGATTTCTTGGAGAAGGACCATTACACCCGATGGTTCTGAAGTCTAGCGCCGTCTCTACGGGCATCTACACGGATGTCAAGGACGCTTTTGCCATCCTTGGGGCCGCACACTTATTGAAGCAAGAGAGCTTGCCACATTATCCGGCCCTCACATCCGAGTTCTTGGCCACCTTGGAGACCAACTTCTCGTCGAAAATCTCGGCGGGACGCATTCGGTTCCGGCTCGGTAACGAAGACCGTTACTTCACCATGGCGGAGTTCAATGCAATCTTGGAGCTCCCAAACCCGTCTAGAGACTATAGCTTGAAGGACTACCGAGTGACCCGCACTTGGAGCTACATCACCGGAGAGGTTCAATCCTCCACCGTGGCGCTATCCGGGGCAACCATAGTCAACCCCATCTTCCGGATCATCTTGAGAGTCCTCGCCGCATTATTCTGGCCGAAGAAGGAGTTGAACCGGTCTACAAGGACGGAGGTCGCTTGCTTCCGCACCATCCTCTTCGAGGAGCCCGGCCCCTTGAATTTGGGGTACGAATGGCTCTACTACGTCGAGAAGTCCCACAAGTCCAAGGAGGTATGGTGTGGCAATTTGGTTAGCCTCTTGGCTAAGAATCTTGGAGTGGATCTCACCCGCTACACACCGGCCCACGCTCAACTCCTCAACAAAAACTATTGGTATAGCGCCGGGATTTTCGTGCAAGCCGAGGGAGGCTACAAAGTGAAGGTTCGAGATCAAGTCGTCATACCTTCCCTCGACATGTACGAGCTACTCTACGTACCGAATTGGTACGAAGCGTGGACGGGCCAGCCTTACCCATTGGAGCCAAAACCGGAAGATGAGCTCTCACTTAGGCCATGTCACACCCGGTTTGAGTGGGACGATGTGGACGAATATGAAGAAGAAGATGAGCAAGAGGATACCGAGGTCGTAGGCAATGACACCGAGGAAGCCGACACCGAGGAAGCCGACACCGAGGGCGGCACTGAGGAGCTCAACTTTACAGAAGAAGACATGGAGACGGAGGAATTAGGAGGCAATATCTTCGTCAACGAGCCAACCAGGGTCGTTAACGACCATTTCCAGCCACCGCCCAACACTGTTAACGAGGCAACCAGCTTCGTTAACGAGGTGCCGCAAGCTCCTATCGACCCTCCACCAGCTCCTGTCGACCCTCATGCATATGGCTTAATGCCTTACAACCCGGTGATGTACCAAGATCACTTCCAGCCTCACTACCCACCACCTCCTCAGCCCGAGTACGCAAGATCGAGCATACCACCACCATGGGACGAGGATCTTTCTGCACGGATGCAGCAGCTTCACCTCCAGACCGATCACATTCATTAGAGGATGGATAGATGGGAAACCGTCTATTCCGCTCATATGTCGAGGGAGGACGAGCGGCAACGACAGAGAGAGGCAGTGGATGCTGAGCGTTGGAGGACGATGTATGACTTCATGGGGCACTTTGAGCACTATTTTCCTCCACCAAACCGTTGATCAAGCTCAAGATGAAGTTTCCTTTCCTTGTTTCCACTTTTGTAAAGTTTTATGTCTTTCTTTTTCTTTTTAATTTTTTGTTTTCTTTTCTATTTCTTTTCCCTATTCTTGTTATTTTTCTTACAGTGGGGACACTGTAATTTTAAGTATGGGGTGGGAAGAAAGTAGAAAAATTATGTCCTAGGTGTTTTTTATGTTCTATGTAGTTGTTACTTTTGTTAAATCGAAAAAACCAAAAAAAAATTGAAAAATTTGAAAAATCCAAAAAGAGTTTAGAATTGATAGATATCCCTTCTTAAAGTTCTATGATAGCAATCACTAGCTTGACCATATAATTCCTTGCAAACATGTCTTGAAAGTATAGCCGGATTCTTAAAAATTGAAATTATTGTTTTTTAGAAGGGAATAGCATTAGATGAAATTGAGCACATATACTTTATAGCATAGATGATGCAATCCAACAAAATCTACCTTGTGAGAAATTTTTGGCCTTATAGGGAGAACATTTATAAATCCCTCTTCTTTTGTGTGATTTACTCTCCTTATGCATATTATCTCTTGGAATTGTGATGGTTATTTATTTCTTGAGACCCTTATAAGATTTTTAGTTCATTACTTGTAAAGATCATATGATAGAGAACTTATTTTTATAAGCCCTATTATCCCCTATCTACCTTTATATTATTCCTTCTTTTGATAACCAATTCTGGCCTGAAACCTTTTATTTTTAGCTCCACAAAAATTGTTCCCTAGCCGAGATAAGCTTGACCCTATCCGGAAATTAGGACTTAGATTGGAGAGGTGAAGTTTTGTGTTTTGTTGATAAGAAAAGAGTTTTTATTTGCTTGAATTAAAAGGGATTTGGAAGGGTAGATTTGGAAGTCTCTTGTTATTACATGTAAGAAAGGTCTCTTGATTAAAAAAGATGCACAAAAATAAAGCTTGAAGGGAAGAAAATGTATACGGTGGATCGTTAACGACCCGGATGTGGGTTCGTTAACGAGGCAGCGAAAGAAAAAGAAAAAAAAAATAATAAAAAAAAAGAAGAGAAAGAAAGAAGAAAAGTTGAAGTGCATTTGTGTTTAAAAATAATATCAAGAGATTCTTTTATTTTTTGATTATGAGACTTTCTAGGATGATAAATGGGTGAGTGAAAATAAGTGTGCATAATATGAGAGTGAGTTTGGTTATTTTATATGAGAGTTTTGATGTTATGTGTGAGTTTTTTTTAGGAGTCTTTGATTTCCGGATATTATTAGCACCACATGACCAAAATATTTCCATGCCTTATTGTTATTACCAAGCCCCATTACAACCCGACCGAATGGAAGCTTCTATGAAGTTTTTCATTGAGCCTAAGTTCTCTTGATGATTCTCTGCTTGTTTTGACAAATCTTGGGTGGAGAGTATTGGTGATATAAGTTCCAATTTCTATGAGTTTTTGTATATAGGATGAGTTGAGAGATTGAAATTATAAGCCCAAACACATGAGAGTTGAGTGAAACACATTATATCCCTTGAGAGGTTGGATTGTATTATTTTATGTCTATTTCAGTGCATATATGTGTGAGGATGTTAATAGTCTTTTGCTATAATTTTCTTATGTATAGATGTTGCTTTTTGAATATGGCTATGTCTTGATAAGCATGATTTGTTTTGGTTGTGGTTAGTATCTTGATTATTGCTTGAGGACAAGCAAGTCTAAGTATGGGGTATTTTGATGTTCGCATTTTTGGTATAGTTTTTGATAGGTTTTCTTTGTTTATTAGGATTAATTTTGTCTAGTTTAGGTTTAGTTTTGAGTATTTTTAGTTAATTTGTATAAATCTACGAAAAGGGTGGAATCTACGCTATTTTGTGTATTTTGCAGGTTTTAGCTAGGAAAGGAGCTAAATGGAGATAAATTTGGAGCATCACAGTGAAGGACGGGAAAGTGCAAGATTTAAGAAGTCGAAGCTCAAGAAAACGAGAGGAGGTGTTGAAGAAAACAAAACCCCAGGCTCGTTAACGAGGCTGTGAAGGGTCGTTAACGAGGCCATGACGAAGAAGATTTCGGAGTATTATTTTATTATTTCACCGATCCTGAGCGGGAATTTATTTCCGTATCGGCTGGGTATCTTTTTAGAATCTTTATGGGTTAATAGAATATGTATTTTAGGGTTTAATATCTTTTTAGATTTTATTTCTATCTTTTAGAGATTGTTTCTATCTTTTTAGGAAAGTTTTTATCTTTTATCTTTTTAGTTTTTTAGGATTTTCTAGTATAAATACCCTTCTATCTTGCATAGAAAGGGGGGGCTGAATTTTGGAGTAGAGTTTTAGAGCTAGTTTTGGAGAAGGAAGGAAGGCCGAAGGAAAGGCTGCCGGATCGGAAGTCGGTGACGAGGGGTCGGTGACGACGGTTTCCGAGGTTCGTTGATCGAGTTTGTGGTTCGGTGATTGTTTTGTTTTGGTTTTTCTTCTGATTCTCTGTAAGACGATATTTTTGTTATTAATTTAAGTTTGAGTTTTGTTTTCATGTTTGTTTTTATTGAAGTTTTTGGTTTCTTAATCATGAGTAGTGAGTAGTTATTTTTCTAAGGTCGGGGTTAAGCCCGACATAGTTGAGCATGTTTGATGAAGTAAGATAGTGTTTTGAATGCCTTTTATTTTTATTGAGATTGTTTGTTGTGTTTAATTCCGAAACGGGAGTTGAGGTAATTTGAGTTTTAACTTGATTGAAAGAGAAAGTTAGTAACTTGAGGGTTGATATTGTTTGAAAACGAAAGTTTCAAGCTTTAGATCCAAAACAAGCAATTGAGTGAGTTGGTTTATGAAAATAGATTAATTTACCTGTCTAGTCAATGAAAGTTGATGACTCTATCTATTTAAAGGCATGATCTTATCTACTTACGAATTCTTATGCTTGGCTATGTTGTGGTGTCCCTTATCCTAGATATTTGTTTTCATTGAATTATTTTTGATAAATCTTCGTTGTTGAATGCTTGCTTCGGTACCGAGTATTAATTAGAATTTTATTAGTTCATTAACTGATGTTTTTGTATTCGGTGGTTCGGTAACGATCCTGACAAGGTCGTTAACGAGGCATCTCGTGAGTGATTGTGTTTGATTTTGTTTGATTTTTATTAGATTGATAGACAAACAACCTTGCTTCCTGTGGAACGATCCTGACTCCACTGTACTGAGCGGGGTCTTGACTTACAAATTTATTTGTTGGCCGAGAAACCCTATCAACAATCTTCTCGAGGTCTGAATTGGTCATCCTGTATACTAAGAGAACGAACTATCATGGGTGAACTTTAATGGATGCGCTTTGTCCATGTAGAACCTTTTCAAAATTTTCTCGGTGTAATTTGTTTGATGAATGAAAATTCCATCCTTCAAATGTTCAATTTGTAAACCGAGACAAAATTTGGTTCTTCCAAGATCTTTCATTTCAAATTCTTTCATCAAGTATTTTGCAGCATTTTCAAGTTCATCGGATGTACCGATAATATTCAAATCATCAACATATACTGCAATAATAGCAAATCCATTTTTGGATCGTTTGATGAAAACACATGGGCAAACGGTATCATTTTGATATCCTTCTTTAAGAAGATATTCACTAAGCCGATTGTACCACATCCTTCCAGATTGTTTTAAACCATATAATGATCTTTGCAATTTTATAGAAAACATTTCCCGAGATTTTGCTTTATATACCTCGGGTAGTTTTAATCCTTCAGGAACTTTCATGTAAATATCACTATCAAGTGATCCATATAAATATGCAGTTACGACATCCATAAGTCGCATTTGTAGTTCCTCTGAAACAGTTAGGATAATTAAAAATCTTAATGTAGTTGCATCAACTACAGGGGAATATGTTTGCTCATAATCTATCCCGGGTATCTGAGAAAAACCTTGAGCTACAAGCCTTGCTTTATATCTCACAATTTCATTTTTCTCATTACGCTTTCGTACAAATACCCATTTATAGCCTACTGGTTTCAAGCCCATTGGTGTGGGCTTTATTGGGCCAAAAACATTACGCTTTTCAAGCGATTTTAATTCAGTTTGCATAGCCTCTTTCCATTTTGGCCAATCGTGTTTAGTACGACACTCATCAATAGTTTGTGGTTCAATGTCATCGTCATCAACCACTATTTCGGTGGCAACAGAGTATGCGAACACCTCATCAAGGATAATGTCTTTCCTGTTCCACTGTATTCTAGAATAGACATAATTTACTGCAATTTCGTAATTATCAATGCTTTTGTCATTATCCAGAACAGGTTCCATTTTGTTCTTGTCCGGAACAGTTTTCATTTCTGACACATCCCCTAAATTTTCGGAGGTATTTTTGTCATGTTCTCCCCCTGAATAGGAAATCGGTGCGGCTTCATTTGGATTATTCAGCCGCCTATTCTTTCTTGGCTTTAGATCTTTTGATCCAGGCGGGAGGCCGCGTTTTCGGCGCGCCATACATTCCTTTTCAGGAATCTTATCTAGTTGTCCAACAGGAATTTCAATCCTTTCAGGGGCATTTACAGCTGGCACATGTGACTTTGTCACTTTCTTTGTATCTGTAAATGAGTCAGGTAATTGAGTTGCTATACTCTGCAAATGTATAATCTTTTGTACTTCTTGTTCACACATTTTTGTACGAGAATCAAGATAAGATAACGATGAAGCATTCCAAGTAATTTCTTTATGCATTTTTCCACCAAGATTTGGAAATTCATTTTCATTAAAATGACAATCATCAAATCTTGCCGTAAATAGGTCACCGGTAGTTGGTTCAAGATATTTAATAATTGATCGAGATTCAAAACCAACATATATTCCCAATCTTCTTTGGGGACCCATTTTTGTGCGTTGCAGTGGAGCAATAGGAACATAAACTGCACAACCAAATATCTTTAAATGTGATATATCTGGTTCTTTACCAGTCACTAATTGTAATGGGGAATACTTATGATATGCAGTAGGTCTTAATCGGACCAGAGCTGCGGCATGTAATATAGCATGTCCCCAAACAGATGTTCGCAGTTTAGACTTCTTCAATAATGGTCTAGCTATTAATTGTAATCGTTTAATCAAAGATTCGGCAAGACCATTTTGTGTGTGAACATGAGCCACCAGATGCTCAATTGTAATCCCAATTGACATACAATAGTCATTGAATGTTTGGGAAGTAAACTCTCCTGCATTATCAAGTCGGATTCTTTTGATTGTATAATCCGAAAATTGAGCTCGTAAGCGAATGATTTGTGCTAGGAGTTTAGCAAAAGCTGTATTTCTTGTTGATAAGAGGCTAACATGTGACCATCTTGTCGATGCATCAATTAATACCATAAAGTATCAAAATGGTCCACATGGTGGGACTATCGGTCCACAAATATCACCTTGTATTCGTTCTAAAAATGTTGGATTTTCAATTCCAACTTTATTCTTGGATGGCCTAGTGATTAGTTTACCAAGCGAACAACCACTACAGTTAAAATCACTTGATTTAAGGACACTAGCTTTCTTTATTGAACGCCCAGTTGAACTTTCAACTATTTTATGCATCATTCCATTACCCGGATGACCCAAACGGTCATGCCATAATGTAAACATCTCTTTATCATTTAATTTCTTATAAGATGTTACATTTGTCTCTATTGGACTTATATATGTGTGATAAAGTCCGGTAGAGTGGGCTGGCAGTTTTTCTAAAATCTGCTTCTTGCCACATAATTGTTTTGTGATGCACAAATATTCTTTATTACTCTCATTTATGGTTTCTACATGAAAACCATTCCGACGCACATCTTTAAAGCTTAGTAAGTTCCTTTGAGACTTACTTGAATATAATGCGTCATTTATGATCAGTTTTGTCCCTTTAGGAAGCAAAACACAAGCTCTACCAGAGCCTTCGATCAATTTTGTCACACCAGAGATTGTTTTAACATTTGCTTCAAGCAAATTTAACTGAGTAAAGTATTCTTTATTTCTCAAGATGGTGTGTGTAGTAGCGCTATCCACCAGACATTGATTCTTGCTACTTGATATATCTTTAATTGTTTCCATATCTTCAAGACAAAGAAAAACAAAATTAAAAACATAAACAACACATTTATTTATGATACATAGATTATCTTACAAGGATGCTGATAAAAGAAAACACACTGTAGTATTTTACATAACATTACATGGATCGAGATTTTAGTTTTCATTTATCTCAAATCCATCATCTATGCTGAAATCAGAGATGTCCAGACTCGGTGTAGGTTCAGTGTCATCAACAAAATGAGTCTCCACGTTCTTCCCTTTATCTTTCTGAGAAGCTTGGTACAACTCAACCAAGTGTTTGGCTGTGCGACACACCCTTGCCCAGTGACCCGACATACCACATCTATAGCATATAGATTTGGGCTTTTGGGAGGGTCCTGTAGGACCTTTCTGGACCATTTGCTTATCATTCCCCTTTGACGTGGATGCATCAGAAAAGTTATGTTTCTGGTAATCACCAAAACCTCTACCACGGCCACGTCCTCGACCACGGCCTCGACCACGGCCCCGACCACGATTACCATCTTGTCCACGGTTATCTTGATGTCTACTATCATTTCTTCGAGAGGCATATGTTGCATTTGTTTCAGGGTACGGTGCAGTACCAGTTGGCCTCAGATTGTGGTTTTTCATGAGCAGCTCATTATTCTGCTCAGCTACAAGTAGTACTTGTATCAAATCTGAATATTTCTTAAACTCTCTCTGTCTGTATTGTTGTTGTAACAACACATTAGTAGCATGCATGGTTGAATAAGTTTTATCCAACATGTTCTCTTTAGAGATTTTCTGCCCGCATAAACGTAATTGAGACGTTATACGGAACAAGGCAGAATTATAATCACTTACTGATTTAAAGTCTTGAAACCTTAAAGTAGCATATTCATAACTTGCTTTAGGTAGCAAAACTTGTTGTTGGTGCCCATATCTTTGCTCTAGGCTTTCCCATAATTCTTTGGGATCTTCAACCAACAGATATTCAGATTTTAGGCTCTCATTAATATGATGGCGAAGAAAGATAATCGCCTTAGCCTTTTCTTGTGGGGAGGTATTTTCATTATCTTTTATGATCTCTTGTAGACCATTTGCTTGGAGGTGAGACAGTGCGTCAACTCTCCATTCTAGATATCTCTGACCCGATAAGTCGAGAATATCAAATTCCCGCTTTGCAATATTTGCCATTTGATCAACTACATATTTAAATCAAATATTAATTAGTGATGCAAATATATATATAAGAGTAACCAATACCTTATCAATATTTATATGAATCATGTATTTATTCTAGTTTATTCTATTCAAATTATGTACGTGATTTAGTACATATAACTTATATACTAATATATGTAAAACTAACATGTAAAGAATGAAAAATAAACATTGTAGCTTGCCTTGATTATATTATAATTATCTACTCTTTATGTACACAAATTGTACACGTGAATATGCATGCATATTATAGCTAGAGGCCTTTTTCTTTTTCCCTTTTTCTCATATCTATGTATTTAAAAGTGTAGTTACCAAACAAAAAGAATGAATACATGTAATAGACTTGTCATATCACTACTATGTAGTCTATGTACTTATTGGCTCAAGATAAAAGTTTTTCTATTCAAAAAAAAAATTGACCAATCAAGTATATACTCCCTCCGTTTCAAAATAGTTGTTCTTAAAGACATTTTTTTTGTTTCAAAATAGTTGTTCATGTAACTTTTTTTTCCATTTATACCCCACTTTACACATATTCCAAAATTTACATTGATAATTGAAAAAAAATAAAGAGTACTTATAGGGGCAATTTGGGAAAAAAAAATTTCCTTAATATGTGTGAAGTTTTGTCTAAGATCAACTATTTTGAAACGGAGGGAGTATATTTCAAATGATGTTGCTTGTAGGAATGGATAAAAGTTGGTAGGCTTTTAGATTTGTTGGTTCAAAACTAAAAAGCCACGTAGAAGATAAATAGTATTGCATGCAAGAAGGCTTCTACTTGAAAGAAAATCAAAAACTTCATCAGAAAATCAAACCAAAAGACCTTTCTTTTTCTTTCAAATAAACGAGAGCTTATCTTTCTACACATGAAGATAGAGTTTCATTTTCTTTCAAGAAATTTAATGGAAGAAGAAGGAGATTGCAAACAAGTTTATGAAGATTCAAAAAAGAAGACGTTTGGTAAACATCTCTTAGAAATCCAATTAGGTATTTTTATATTTCTTCTATTTCACCCATTTTCTTAATCTCTACCCCATAATCACTCTTTTTCTCCTTTATATTTCCTCCACATATTTGTCTGCTCCCTTGTTATCCGCTCTCGACTTCTCCTATTCATCTTCTTCCTCCTCATCGTTTTTTTTCGATCGACATGTCTCACTCCGACCAATTTTTCATTGAAGCTTTCGTATGCCTTACCATTATCATGATAATCTTATGGATCCTCATCTGGATCAACCGACCTCAGTTTTAATAGGTATGTAAAATCCTTTTTTTTCAAGTTTAGTTTAGATCTGATGTAAACTAGGGGTTTTATTTCGGTTTTGAATGTAAAATTCGATCTTGTTGTAATAGCCTTTCAGATCTAATAAAATATCGAGGTTTATGCTTAAAAATATTTCGTTTCGTATGAGAAAATAATTTTTGATGCAAGCTCTCATATCATTGAGCTATTAAAACGGTTGATCTGTAAAACGGATTTGAAAAATTGAAAGCAGTATGAAATATGTACTACCTTCAAGAGATCTAGCCACTCAGTTGGTATTTTTGATTTGAGAAATCTCTCGTGCTGATAACGTGTTGTGGAATTTGGGAGAAAGACTTATGTATTCAGATCTGATTTTTGCTTGCTTGATTACATTAATCTGTACATGCTATTTATAGGGCCAAAGTTTTGGCTTAATATTGCCGTATGCATCTAAGAGGATAGAAGGCCGTAAGGGCCGCCGGTAGTATGCTTACAATCCGTATAAATTAAAAGTCTACCAAGTACAAAACAAGTATAATACAAAATGAATGGATAATTCACTCTTAATTAATTATCTCTTAACAAAAACTTAATATATTTTGTGTTAAAAAACAAGAGATATTTTCAGGTGCACGCTTCGATACACTTCTCAAAAATAAAGAAATAAAAAATAAAGAAAAGATGGAAAAGAGACGAGGGCTAAAAGGTTCGCCCGTCCGTCCAATTCATTTTTAATTTTCTTATACGCTGATTTTCTCAGTAGCCTCCAAAACGGAGAAAGGCAGGCCTTCCTCAGAGCCTCTCGCCTTATCTCATATCCTCCCATTTGGATTTTGGAGGCCTTCCTTCATTCTCATATCCTGTTCAATCCATCTAAAAACCCTAAAAAATCTCTCCCTTCGTTTCCAAGGGTTTTTCGTTTCCGAACTCGAATTTGTTATTCCGTCGGGTTTTAGAAGCGACAACTGCTTGAATTCATGGAGCCGGTGGCCCAAGAGGTGGAAAATACGAACCCGTTTGCCTCCAGCCCTGCTCCTCCATTGACAGGTATAAAAGCTATCCCCTCTCGAGATGATTCGGATGGCGAATTTTTCCCCTTGAGCGATAGCGTTACTCCAAAAATTATAGTAAACGAGGGTTTTAGCAGTAGTTTTAGCACTAGCAGTGATAGTGAGAAAGAAGAAGAAGAAGCCATGGATGGCAAAGAGATGCCTGCAGATGAAATTTTGGTGAAACCAATTGGGAATGTTGAAATTGGTGAACCTTTGGGGGAGCAAGTGCAGGATTTTTCGACCCCGAGGGCTGGGGTGCCCATAGCCAAGATATCGGCTGATGATGATGAAGATGATGGCGAAGAGGAGGATGAGAATGGGGGTTTTAGTATTGATGGGGGCTCCTATGGTGTGGAGAATCCTCCCAAGGTTCGAGCTTTGAAGGGTGAGGCTGTGGAAGGGGATGATGCTGATTTTCGGACGGCTGTGGCTGGTTCAAGGAATGCTCTAGGGGTGAAATTCGATGATTTGGTGACTGAGACCGGTAAGAAGCTAGAGGATGTGGAGGAGTCTGATGATTTAGAAGATAAGGGTGGTATAGAGGAGTCAAGGAGTGAGGCTTTGGAAGATAGCAGTCACGTAAGCTCTGTGGTTGATGAGCCTTCCTTGGCTAAGCCTGAAGTTGCTGAGGAAAATGGATTCAAGTTCACTAGCGAGGGGGATGCCATTGTGGATTCGATAAAAGTGGATCCGACTGAAGCTGTGAGGAGTGCTGTTGCTGTTGTTGGAGAGGTGGCGGAAAGCAAGGAGTCAGAAGGGGAGGTGGTTGAAAATTCTGCTGCTGAAGATGAAGAGCCTACTTTTACTGATTCCAGAGATATTGAAGTGGTTAATGATAAGCCCACTACCGATGATGATTTGTTCGAGGATTCACTAGATGTGGATGTGAGTGAAGTTGTGAAGAATGGAGGAGGACTAGATGTTGCCGAAGTTCCAGAAACAACAGAATCTGAAGTCTCTGTTGATGAAGAAAACACTGTTTCACCACAGGCTGAGGTTGTTGTAACTGACAACAATGAACCTGCAGCTGGTGTTGCTGGGGAGGAAGAAGAAGCCCTGAACTCAGAGGCTAAATTGGATGATGCACATGTTCCTGAAAAACCCGACTCAGCAAATGTTGATGCTGGTGAAGTTGATGAGGCAAAAATCACCAGTCAGGAGGACTCTGTGGTGGACAAGATAAACATTAATGCTACTGAAGCTATACAATCTGGAGCAGTTGATGTTGGTGAACAAGAAGGAACAAAGGATGTAGAAGCAAAGGAAAATGGCTCTGCAGCTGATGAGAGCATCGGTGCAGGTGACATCTTTAGCTTATTTTTGTTTTAGGTCTGGCTGAGAAAATATCCAGTAACATATGATTATGTGTACTGATTATGATCTGAAAATGACAGGGCTGGAGTCTAACAAGCATGACCTTGACACAATGGATGCTGTAGCTGGTCAAGAAAAGACTGTCACTAATCAGGAGGACTCTGTGATGGACAAGATAAACATTGATGTTCTTGAAGCCATACCCTCTAAAATGGCTGTTGTTGGTGTACATGAAGAAAGGAAAGGCACAGAAGCAAAGGAAAATGGTTCTGCAGTTGATGAGAGCATTGATGCAGGTGACGATCTTAAGGCTATATTTGTTTCAGGTTTGTTGATAATATATTCAGTAACATTTGATTATGTTTAATAACTATATTCTTGAAACCAACAGGGCACGAGGCTTACCAGCATGACTTCGACACCATGGATGCTGTAGTTGGTGAAGAAAAGATTTCAGATTCAGCTGATGATCTTGCTGCAGCTAACACTTCTACTGTACCAGAAGCAAGTACTGAAGGCCTGAATAGTGAAGTCCTTGAGCAGAGTGATGGAAATGTCAATGCTATTTCTGCTAGAGATGGAGAGAATGCCCTAGAAGTGCACGCTACAGATGATACTATTAAAGCTAATGACGAGGGGCTCAACAACTTACATTTGAGTGAGTCTAAAGAAGAAGGTGAAGCTGTGGCGAGATCAGGATTAATAGCTGAAGCTGAAAAGGATGATAGATCTGATACAGATGAAGAGGATCTTAATGGGTCTACAGATGGTGAGACTGACGGATTGGTTTTTGGAAGTTCTGCTGCTGCCCGGCAATTTATGCAGGAGCTGGAACGAGCTTCTGGGGCTGGTTCTCAGGTGAATCCAGGTAGCTCTCATGAACACTCCCAGGAAATTGATGGTCAGATTGTAACAGATTCAGAGGAAGAAGCTGATTCCGACAACGAACAGGACGGACAAGAGTTATTTGACTCTGCTGCATTAGCTGCTCTTCTGAAAGCAGCAACCAATGCCAGCGTAGATCCTGGTAATCTCACCATAACATCACAGGATGGAACCCGTCTTTTCTCTGTTGAGCGCCCTGCTGGATTAGGGTCTTCACTTCGCTCTGTAAGACCATCCGCTGCTCGACCAAACAACTCCTCCATGTTTACTTCTCCTGGTGCTACTGCCGTGTCAGAGGAGAGTTTGAGTGAAGAGGAGAGGAATAAGCTGGAGAAGCTACAGCAATTAAGAGTAAAGTTCTTAAGGCTTGTTTACAGACTAGGGCATTCTGCTGAAGATTCAGTTGCAACACAGGTTCTGTACCGCTTGGCTCTTGTTGCTGGGAGGCCTTCTGTTCCTTCTTTCAGCCTTGACGTGGCAAAACAAACAGCTCTGAAATTTGAAGAGGAGGGAACAAATGACTTGAATCTCTCCTTGAACATCCTTGTTCTAGGGAAATCAGGTGTTGGAAAGAGTGCAACTATAAACTCCATTTTTGGTGAAGAGAAAGTCAACATCAACGCATTTGAACCTGGTACAACCACTGTGAATGAAATTACTGGAGTGGTTAGTGGAGTGAATGTCCGGGTCTTTGATACACCAGGTCTAAGAACGTCTGCACTTGAGCAAGGCTTCAATCGTAAAGTATTAACTTCTGTAAAGAAGTTTACAAAAAAGTCTCCTCCTGACATTGTACTCTATGTAGACCGCCTGGACTCTCAAACCAAAGATCTGAATGATCTGCCTTTGCTAAGAACAATCACAAGCACACTAGGCTCTTCAATCTGGAAAAATGCTATTGTCACTCTTACACACGCAGCATGTGCACCACCTGATGGCCCATCTGGCTCCCCCTTAAGCTATGAGGTGTTTGTTGCTCAACGCTCCCACATAGTTCAGCAGTATGTTGGCCAAGCTGTGGGTGATTTTCGTCTCATGAGCCCGGGAATGATGAACCCGGTTTCTCTTGTTGAGAATCATCTAAATTGTAGGAAAAATCGTGAAGGCCAGAAAGTGCTTCCGAATGGCCAAACCTGGAAACCCCAGTTGATGTTGCTTTGCTTCTCTATGAAGATCCTGTCTGAAGCAAGCTCAGTTTCCAAGGCATCAGAATCACAGGATCACCGAAAATTGTTTGGCTTTCGTGTTCGTTCGCCCCCGCTTCCATATTTATTATCTTCTCTCTTACAACCTCGACCCCACCCCAAACTATCTGCTGATCAGGGTGGTGACAATGGAGATTCAGATATTGAGTTGGATGATTTTTCAGATTTAGAGAGAGAGGAAGAGGAAGATGAGTATGACCAGCTCCCACCATTCAAACCTCTGAGGAAAGCACAGATTGCTAGGCTTAGCAACGAGCAGAGGAAGGCTTATTTAGAGGAGTATGATTACCGGGTAAAGCTTCTCCAGAAGAAGCAGTGGAAAGAGGAGCTGAAAAGAATGAGAGACGCCAAGAATAACAAAGGAGCCACTCATTTGAATGAGTACGGTCAGACTCCAGAAGATTATGATCAGGATAATGAAACCCCAGCTGCTATTCCAGTTCCTTTACCTGATATGGCTCTTCCTCCAACATTTGATGGTGACAATCCTGCCTATAGATACCGTTTCCTGGAGCCAACTTCTCAGTTCTTAGCAAGGCCAGTCTTGGACACCCATGGCTGGGACCATGATTGTGGATATGACGGTGTTAATGTAGAGCAGAATTTGGGAATTGTTGGACGTTTTCCTGCAGCAGTAACGGTCCAAGTGACAAAAGATAAGAAAGATTTCAATCTTCACATGGACTCCTCAGTCTCAGCCAAGCACGGCGAAAATGGGTCTAGTCTTGTGGGATTTGATATCCAGAACATTGGCAAGCAATTGGGCTACATTGTCAGGGGAGAAACAAAATTCAAGAATTTAAAAAAGAATAAAACTACAGCTGGCGTTTCAGTCACCTTTCTTGGTGAAAATGTAGCCACGGGGGTTAAAGTGGAAGACCAGATTTCGGTTGGAAAGAGACTGGTTTTTGTGGGGAGTACTGGAACTGTTAGATCTCAGAAAGACGCCGCTTATGGGGCCAATCTTGAAGTTCGTTTAAGAGATGCTGATTATCCTATTGGTCAAGACCAATCTTCATTTATCCTCTCCCTTATGAAGTGGAGAGGTGATCTTGCAATTGGGGGGAATCTTCAGTCTCAGATCTCAGTTGGGCGGAACTCGAAAATGAATGTTCGTTTTGCGTTGAATAATAAGCTTAGTGGGCAGATAACAGTGAGGACGAGCAGCTCAGATCATCTTCAGCTTGCGCTTGTTGGACTGGTTCCTATTGCACTTTCTATTTTCAGGAGCTTCAAGCCAGGGGTCAGTGAGAATTACCCCATCTACTAAAACGCTGTTTTGGGTCACTTTTCATGTCAGTATTAGTTCCAGAGGCGGTGCTTATGATACTAAGGTGATGCTCTCAGGCTGCTCTGCCTTTTTTTTTAGTGATGTCTCTCTCAACAAGGGTTCAGTTCTTTTTACCTTCCTGCAAGTTTTTGGCTACTGCAGTTTACATTTATTTATGTGGTGTCTCTTTATTTATGCATTGCGGTAAACTGTTTTGGGAATGAGCACTGTGGCGGTTATTTTTTGTTCAATATGGCATTCGTTTTGGTATACTTTTGATGTTATTCATTGATGGTTGCCGTGCTGTCTTATTATGTGCCAAATTTGTCACGAGAAGCATTTGCCGTCACGCTCTGCATCTCGAGTTTTGACTGCCTGCCTGTTTTTAAACCCCCTTACAAGTTTGGGAATGAATAATCATGTAAATACTAGGCACAAATAAAAGCTGGTTCTTAAAGTGGTGCCAATTTTGTGTTAGCCATTACAGGATAGGAAGACCTGTTCTTTGTGGCAAACTTATTGAGCCTTTTAATTCATGAATGATGATGTTATATTCTGTCGCTTAAAATTCCTTTTAGGAAAATTAAAGTAACTCCACAACTAAATTCTTCTTGCACCTTTGAAGTTTCTCTCTTATTTTTCCGAATGAGCCAATATTGAGCTTTGCTAGATATCTTCTTGTATGTGACCGCAGCTACTATTATGAAAATTATACAAGTCAGTCGGTTCTGATCCAAACAGGATTTTAGTTCTGCCAAGAAAATCTCATTTTGGTGAACCTGCTGCCATACGCCCATGGGCAAAACAACCAAGTTATATATCATTGAAGCGCCACCTCAGTTTACAGTTGAATGAGAATTTGAAACAACTGATGACATTACAGGGTAATTCAGAAGAACAGAGTAATTATAAGAGAAGTTGTAACAAACCAACGTCGTCAAAATGGTGAAAATACATTACAAAAAACCAGCAAACATTTCATTTATTCCTGATAAAGAGTAAAGCAATTACATTTTCACTTCTAAGCTGATCGCGGAGAAGCACCGGATCCCGAAGAAGCGAGCATAAGCTTGAGGCTCACAAAGGCGAGAAAGGCAGCCGAAGCCAAACAAGGCTTGACCAAATCCCCAGCAACCGGGCTAACCTCCCTGAACAACCTCCCACACCTCCAAAGCAGCCCAAACACGGCCCCAGCCACCACCAGCCCCGCCCAGTTGGCCCCCGCCCTGAACACCAGCGGGTCCCACGCCAGGCTGAGCGCCAGCTGGGCCACATACAGCCCCGCAGCTTGAGGGGCCCGCCTCAGCCCGTCCTGGGCCCAGAACATCCAGGCCGATGCCCCCATGAGCAGCGCCGACGCCAGGCACGTGCCGTGCAGGGCCCACAGGGGCGGCACCCACCAGCCGCTGTGCTTGCTGGTGGCGCGGTACGCGTCGCTGGCGCCGAACAGGTAGATGTTGGCCGCTGTGAGGAGGAGCGGCACTGATACTGCCACGGAGAGGGATTTTAGTCCCCCTTTTGCCATATCCATTCTTCTCCTTCCCTTGGTTGTCTCCGGGGCGGCGGCGGTGGCGTCTTCGGTGGTTGTGGCGGCGGCATCTTGATCGTCTTGGGTTCGGTGTCGGATGTCTTGCGAAGTTTCCATATGTAATTTGAGTGTTTGTTAGTGGATGTGGTGATGTACGTGATGGTGTTAGGGAATTTGGCGAGATATATACAAGGGGAAGAGGTCGTCTAGTTGGTAGGGGACAGGTGGCAGAAGGGGGAGGAGGCGACACGTGGATGAAGGAGAAGGGGAAGCAGTGTAAAGTTTGAAAAAAATATGTACACGTGGCTGCGGGAGGGGAGACACATCGAAGGCTCATCACACTCGTCAGCGTACCTGTCTCGTAATGTAGATTTCACTGCGTAATCTTTGATTGTAGATTTAGGATGAAGGTGTGGATATAAAACGATGTTTTTTTTTCTTGTTAAGAGAAATCAAATTTGCAAAGATTTTATATAGTAAATCGGAAATAGAAGCAGGCGCCAGGCGGGGGAGTCTTGCACAAAAATCCCCTTATCATTATACAAAACGTTATTAGCTAACCTATCAGTTATTCTATTGACATTGCGGAGGGCATATTGGATCCTGAAATTTGAACCCAGCCAGGTCAGAAGCTCCATATACATTGAATAATCAGATGGAAATCTGGGGTGGGTATGTGGCATATCATTGAGCAAAAGATTGGCTGCTATTAGTGATTCCGATTCAAATACAATAGTAGAATATCACTACCTTAATCGATCATCAACTCTAACAATCCACTCTTTAATTACCAATGTCATTTCTCTACATTTTTGTGCTTTTTTTTATTTATTCTATTTGATGCTAAAATATATATGTTTTTTTTTTCATTTCATATTTATATATTTTTGTTGTTGAATGGAATGTTTGTTTTTTTTGCACTCCACTGTTCCTTGACGCTATTGTTTTGCATATTCATTTGTAATACAGTTTCAAGTTGGAATCAAACAAGGGAATTTCGGGAATGATTGAGCTAAGAAATAAAGTCAACATATTGTTTCATGTCAACTTTCACTAGTGATTCCACAATAAATTACGCAGGACTTTGCCACGTGTTATTTTTCGCAAGGTGCATATGCACAATTTTTTTTAAAGCGCACATAATTTACGCGCAATAAGAATTCGCGCGAAATGGCGTTGTGCGGAAGGGCAGAAGTGGAAAATGGAAACGGAATTGGAAAAGATGTCGGGAAAGGGCTGGCAGAAAACGGCCCCGTGTGCGAAATGGGCTTGCGCGGTCCAAAACCCGCTCGAAACGGGCCCTCGTGCGCGTCTGTGTTGTGCGGATTTTAGGTTTAAAACCCTCGCGCGAGGCGCTGCCACCACCATTGTCGTCTTCTTCCTTGCTCAGCGAAACCTAAACGCGAGCCCAAAAAATGACACAGCCCCCTCAAACACCCGATTCCCAGCCACCGTCGGCTTTCCACGAGCCACCTCCGGCGATTTCGAGCACTCCACCGCCGTCTCCCCAAGCGACAGGTCCGAATGGTTCGGGCGCACCACCGCCGTCGGTTCGGCCGCCCTTGAACCGGCCGCCCAACCCGCCCCTGAATCAACCGCCCAACCCGCCACCGATCAACGAGCAGCTCCCCCCGAGTGTGGTCCGGCAAGCTCCGGGAGTAAGAGGAAGCGGCAAGATCCGGCAAGGCGGTAATATCTGATGCAAGCCGGTTGCGTGAAGGAAGTCGTCCCGGCTCCGACGACTTCCGGCGCTGTTCCTTCGGTTTGTAGCCCGATCCGCACTTGAGCGACATTTACGGTTGCGATACGTTCTTTACAAACTAATTTAACCGTATTAAATTTGTTTAATATTCAATTTCGTAATGAATATGAAATATAGTTGTTTGATTTCTTTTAGTTGTTTATGTTAGATATTCAATTTCGTATTAGTTATTCAATTTCGTAATTAGTTAATCAATTTCGTAATTTGTTTAATATTCAATATCTTGGTTTATTTAGATTTGTAGTTGTGTTATTCAATTTAGTTGTATTATTTAGTCATATTTAGATTATGAGTATATTATTTATGTTTGGAATTATGAGTTGAAATGAAATTAAAAGAGTATTTTAACATACAAACATAATTAAAATTGAAATAAAATTAGTAATAATATATCGTAGTTTTAACTCCAATTTTTGGATATCGACTACACCGACGCATTCGTTAATTGAATTCATAGTCGGAGGTTGAATTCGTAAGTTGAATCCAATAACCCTAAACCTAAAAAAGAATAATTTCAAATTAAAATGAAATTAAATTAAGTCGAATTTGAAGTATGCATTATTAGTTAGAGTTATATCTAGTCAAATATTAATATACAAACATAATAAAAATTGAAATAAAATTAGTAATGATATATTAAATTTTTCGGTTGGATTTTGAATTCCGACCTAAATGACGAATTCATTAATTGAAGTCATATTCGTAGGTTTAATTCCTAATTTTAGTAAAACAAAGTAAAAAAATATATAAAAAAAAAATATATAAAACTTACTATTTTAATTTGAACTTGTCCCCTAAAGGACTTACACAATAGCTTGAGCGACGTCCTCCTCAATAAGAGGAAGAAAAAGATGGTGCCCAAGCTTACGACCCAAGAGATTGCACGTGCTGTACTCGCCGGAGTGCCGTCTACTGAGCAACAGCAGATAGACCGTGATCCTGAGTTGACGGCTGCCTCGGACAAGGATATAGACCCCTTCACCGAGATGGAGGTGCATTTTACGGACGAGCTTCTACAGGATGACTTGCCAGACGACGTCATAGGAGACGATCAATTCTTCACGGAGCAGGATATACAATTTGATGCTCCTGTGGGTACTGCGGAGGATTTGTCGATTGACGATTACCATATATCCGAGGCCACCATCTCCATTTTACTTCCCCCATGACCCATGTCCCGCCACCGGTCTTTTCCAGTCCTCCACATACTTCTTTGACCGATCCTACTACATCCGTGGCGGGACCCTCAGCTCCTCCACTTACATCCACTTTTCCGTCTCCCCCTCCTCCCGTTCCAGCAGCACCCACCCCTCCTCACATTCTAACTAGATCTGCCCCTACCCCTGCTCTAGAGGGACCCCCTCCCCCTGCACCAACAGTAAGGGCCGCTCATGAGGACCCTCCCGCAGCTGAGGGCGCAGGAGGTCTTATAGACGACAACCTCTTGACGACGTATTCCACACACATGGTAGGCAAGATTTGGAGCGACCGTACCATACGTAAACTTTTCCAAGCTACGAATATTTAAGTTTTTTTCCAAATCAATGTTTAGATTTTCTAAGTAATGTTTATTTTCTCTTTTTAGTATCTTAAGGCCATTAAAGTATGGTCTAGGAACTTGGCACCTTTAGATGGGTTTCGACAACATATGCATGGAGGACCCGATTCTTGGTGGGGCAGCGCCCAACAGAGCGGTCTCACCTGGTTGATCGGCCTCTCATATGGATCGATGGACCACATTCTCATCTCTGCATTTCAAAAGCGTTGGTATCCCGAGACCAACACCTTCCACTTTCCGTGTGGCGAGATGACCATCACCCTCCATGATATGCACCTCATTTCGGGGTGCATATAGATGGAGACGCTCTTAAAGCCTTGATGGATCCATTGGCGACCTAGGCTCGTATGGAAAAAATGTTGGATATCGATCCACAGACCGCACACGCGTGGAGGAGGTGTATCAACTCCAACTCTGGTCCCTTTCTTATTCCTAGATCCTTTAGGTCGTCTGCGTGATCGGGATGACGCTGATGTATTTGCTTTACTCCGATTGTCGTTGTCTCTTCGTCTTAGTTGCTCCCTCTCGAACTCTTCCATCACATGCTCAAGGTATATTTTCTCCCGAGTGGTCAAATACTTGTTGGCTCCATTTTTCGTCTCGTAAGGTCTCGGCTTAATTACGATTTGTGTCTTTAGGATGCTTGGAATCCTTGAACGCTGATGTGATTTGCAAAAACTGGTCTCTAGGCATGTCACCACTATTTCGTAGAGCCACCATTTCGTCCCACGTTGCGTCTTGAATGGTCAAGGGTACACAGGCAAGGGCAAGTTGACTGTCATTGCTGAGGCCATCCCATTCGATTTGTTGCCAAAAAGGATGTATCTCCTCCAGCTCGATGGGTACTTCACTTATGACATCTTGTGCAACTTGATGCTTGCATGGAAGACCGTGACATTCCCTCCAAAAGTAGTCGTGGCACTCCATCTCGAGTGTACCTTGCGTCAATTCAGCAACCAATTCATAAAACATGTCTAACAACTTACCTAGGCATTACCTTGAAACATGTTTGCGTATAGGACGGAACAACACTATGATCCTTTTTTTTCCATTAGTCTATATTTTGTTGGTTTCTGTATTCTGGTTCTCTCAATTGCTGTCCTCAAACTGTTGGTTTGAGATTCCATCTGTATGTGAATCCTTAGTATCATGGTGTTGAAGCCTCGATGAATGCAATATCTTTTTCAAGACAACGTGCATACCTTCGACCCCTAAAAAACACATGTCAAAGTTTAAATAATGAAAGAATACACTCTAATATTCAAACTGAATTGAAATGCTAAAAATGAAATTACCTATTGGTGGTTCTCGTTTGAAAGTGGAGGGTATGATCGGTCCAAGCACGAACTATGTTCTTCTTGTATGGATTAATCCACACCTTCTCCAAGTATGCAATAAGCGTTTGTCGCCATATTCTCTTCAATTGTACATACCTTTCTTCAAATGTGGCCTCTGTGGTGGACGAAAATAGCACCCAACATGCGTTTGCAAACCCGCATGACAACTCATGTGGATTTTCAGATTAGGCAAACACCTTTAGGCCGTACGCTAGAATTTTATGTCTGATGTGCACCTAACACAACTAATGTTGTACTCCGCCCCCAAAAACTTGACTTATCACCTTGATTAGAGCCTGATCGCGATCTGTCATGATTGCATTGACCTAGACTCCAAGCTCGTCATACACGCCTTTCAATTGACGTAACAACCACCTATAACTTTCGACATCTTCGTTTGACATAAATGCAAACCCGATGCTGAATGTATTTCCGGTGCAAGTGAAGCCAACCATCTCCAATAAAGGCATGGCGTACCTAGCAAAAGAAGTTGTTTTAAACATTTATACTGGCAAAATACTAATTATGTCGATTTTAGATTAAAATAACATACCTATTGGTCTTGTATGTGGAGTGCATAATGACGACATAGGGAAACATCTTTAGTATGCTTAGACTCGTAGGGTGCACAAAAAACAAGGCATTCAAAACATCAGAACCCCTTACCCGTCTTGGATGGACAATGTATCCTTGGTCTTTCAAGACCTTAAAGACCACTTTGTCACCGTTAGTTCTCCGCAATCCTCAAGCATTAGCTTCTCCCTCATATTCTAGATTTGTCTAATTGAGGTCACATTTCCCGTGTACCTTGACCTCAACTCTTGATATACCATCTTTGGGGTGGCTAGATGCAAGAACTTCTCTTTCACAAACTCATTCTGCTCAGCTATCAATCGGCCCACATATGGATGAGCTAACAAACTAGTGGGGAGACGATGATTGTGTAGTCCGCATTTTACTATTAAGACCTATCCATTTTTTTCCTTTATTCGCACCCCATTTATTCAAACGGACATCCACACTTCCTGGTCGGAGTATGGGTAAGTAGCTTATAAATGCTCCTATTTTCCGGTCCGGGCAATACCCTCTTGCCACATCTATATCTACCGGCTAGGTCACAAGTGAGTATGACCCTGTTTGGATTTGAGATTTTTATGACTAGTACAAAATTCTTCGAAACAGCAGTTTGTCTAGCCTAATCAAGCATTTCTCTTCGATCACTCCGCAACCCATCGTAGTGGAAAGCAATAGAAAAATCTATTCCGACAACCTTTGATTTTAGAAAAATACCATAATTTCAATATACTACATTCGTATTTTAAACTATACTTTGAAAATTACCTTTTCTGGCTCGCTTGATGCATCGAAATCGGTTCCGTACTCTTCTCTCGGTACACCTTCCTCATCCTCGCCTATGAAACTATCGATTGACGACGAATCTTCCTCCTCGGGACGATAATCGCTTGATGACGTATCTTCTTCTCCAGACGACATTTTTAAGAAATGATGTGGAATGAAGGTCTTCCAAATATGAGAATTGAAATAGGTATTTATAGGGGAAAATTTGACCTTTTTTACTATTTGAGATCTGGACAACGAAGCCTCGCGCAAGTCCAACGACACTTTTTCAAAAGTGTCGTTGAACTGCGTGCAACGCTGTTTCCTACAACAGTTTTGTGTGGCTCCCTGCACCGCCACGCCCCGAAAACCCTCAATTTCTTAAATCCTTGTTTTACCCTTCCGCGCAATACTGGTTCGCGCGCATCCTTGTTGCGCGAATTTCTGTGTGCGCTTACAAAAATTTGCGTGTGTATAAATCAACAACCTATTTTTTCCTTCATCCATAATTAAATATTTACACATCATTTTTTTCCACATCATATACCATGTGTCTTTTTTCGGCAAAATACATATACAAACACCTGTACTTGTGCAAAATAGTCACTTAGACACCTCACCTTTGGATTTGTTCTATTGAACACTTGAATTTAACCTTTTGTGTTCTATTAAGCTTCTAAATGCTGATGTGGCATAAAGCATAGATTTCACGCACTTTTGTGCGAGTGAAGAAAACATATAATTTAATTTTCTTTTTCTTTATATTTTCATTTTCATTTTTTTTATCTTCTCTTTCTTTGCTGGTGTGTAGATCTCCTCTTTTCTTTTCTATTTTTCTTTTTCTTTTTCTTTTTTCTTTTTCTTTTTTCTTTTTTCTTAGCATATCTATGTACAATTATCCATTCAAAATCCTAACCAACATCAACGATGGATTGAGGGCCGTGCTTGAGCCCGATTTCATCCTCGGTTTCAGTTTCTTCGCCGATGCACACATGAGTTGTTGAGTACTCCACAGGAAGAAGCGAATTTGCTTCATCGCCGCCGGTTGAGAGATGGGTCGTGCTTCATCCTCGGCTTCAGCTTCTGATGTCGATGCAAGCGACCCTCAGATCTGATTTGTTGAGTGCTCTGCAGGAAGAAGCAACTTTGCACACGCTGCCTTTGGGGACTTATCGGGCAAAGTGGCGGACATGGCTGCAATTGTTGCCGCTTTTCTCTTCTTGAACTCCATTCTTCTTCTTTGTCTTCTCCTTCACAACTCTTCTTCTCCGTCACAAGTCCTCAAATCTGATTTTGTTGTTTTTATTTCCATTCTATTGATAATTATTCAATTTGATTTGAATGGAGAAAAAGTCTCAAATTGATATGGGAAAGTAAACCCTAATTTTGAGCTAGAAAGGGGAATATCAGAAATTTTAGACAAAGACATTAAGTTTTAATTATTTTTTACACATTTAAAAATATAAACAAAATTTATATATGTGGCAACCACGTGGCGTTGATGTGGCATAGAATTTTGCCATGTCAATGCGCGTGCAACATACTTAACCAAAATATTAGCGTACAAGTACGCAATAGAATACAAAAGGTTAAATTCAAGTGTTCAATAGAACAAATCCAAAAGTGAGGTGTCTAAGTGACTATTTTACACAAGTACAAGTGTATGTATATGTATTCTGCCGTCTTTTTCCACAACACTTATATTTTATTTAATCCAAATTTGTTTCGTTATAAGGCATTTCATTTTCTTCTTTCATTAATCTCTATTTTTCTTCTTCTTCTCCCATCTTCCTTGGTTCTTCATCGATAGCCAAATCATCACATCCACTAGAGAAGATAATATAAGGTTTGAGTCTAACCATCTAACACTAGGGATGCACATGGGGGCGGGGAATGCATTCCCCGTCCCCATCCTCGAATAATATTATGCCCCCATCCCCGCCCTGTCCCCATTTAATCCCCGTGGGGAATGGGGCGTGGAATCCCCGTCGGTTTTCGGGTTGTTAACGAGGCCCTGTTTATTATAAAAAATATTTTGAACTTTAAAGAAATTTACAAATATCAAATTTAATAACATAAATTTTAAATTTCATTCTATAATTTGAAATTATATATAAGTTTTAACTTAAACACTACCATTATATTTAAAATCTATTTTTCTTCCATGTTTTATAAATTAAAAAAATTAAAAAAAAACATATCGGGTATATATAGCGGAGATTTGGGGCGGATAGTACATTCTCCGTCCCGCCCCATTTAAATTCGGGGATACGAAAATGATCCCCGTCCTTGCCCCATTCCTCACTAAGTCGGGGAATCCCCGCCCCATTAGGGGCGGGTCCCCGTCCCCACGGGTTTTTTGTGCATCCCTACCTAACACCACTCTTGCAACCACACTCATGTCACCAAAACCCTTAACGTCTCACCCTATTCTCTCCTTCATCCACCAAATTTCGACGTCGTCCAGATTAGTCTCATCAACAGCATACTCTACTTTCCGATCCTGTTCTACATTATCGAAACTCTTGTCTGGTAACTTCTACGTTGTTAAGTTATGATATTTTCAGGTGGGTATGTTGCATATCAATACCGAAACATGTCACAAGTTAAATTATATTTACAACAAAATATAATTTAACTTGTGACATGTTTTCTAGAGTAAGTTGCACAACTTTCTTTTTTCGGATCTCGATCTCGAGTATTTGAAGCCATCCTCGTAATCCTAGAGATTTTATTCTCCTTGACTCCCGAATCTTAATTGTTCACGTTAATGCACCTTCTAACTTATCATATGAATCGTCGAACCGTTCTCTTAGCTCCGAAGAATTATCTCCACTATAATAGACTGACATTTGCCGACACACATCTAACCCTGAAATCCTTGAATTCACACTACCGAACTATTTCTCAACCACCCTACTGAAACACTTGCTACTTGAGATGTGTGAACCTACTTCATCCTGAATCATTCCTTGGTTAAGGGAATCATTATAAATTGCAAAGTTAATACTCTTACTTAGTGTGGTCATTCAAAACTACCTCTTGTTTAATTTTAGCTACTAATAGATATACCCAAGCCTCTATTGTACGAATGACTTAACATATCCCAAAGTAACTACTGCTACCTCCCAAGGGTCATGGTTGTGTTAGGCCTTCACCTTATCCTTGGTAGTTGGACCATATGGTTTTTAGCTTATGAGGTATATAAGTAGTCACTTGACTCCTTTACATCAACACACACATTCCAATCTACCTCATGGTCTTGGTAAGAACCATTGTATCCCTTAGAGCACCACAAACAACCATTGTATACCTCATGGGTGCTAGTCCTTCACCTTATCTTTGCTACTTGGACCATATGGTTTTAGCTTATGAGGTGTATAAGTAGTCACTTGATCCCTTTACATCAACACACACATCCCAATCTACCTCATGACCTTGGTAAGAACCATTGTATCACTGAGAGCACTACTAACATGCATAATGGGTGCAGAAATCAATTCCTTCTGCCACTACTCGAAAGTCTTCTAGCATAACTTGGCCCAAATAATAATCTCGCTTGACCATTGTTATTCGAATGATGGTTTATGCTATAGAATCTCCTCATACACTATGGGTAATACTTGGTTAACGCCCAACCTCATAAAGTGCTATTTTCCAATACTTATTGTCTAAATATGAAAAGCAACACCCAACCTCATAATATATAATAGACATGTAAAAGGTTCAATGATGACACTTCATGTTTATTTTTCACTATTTATGGAATAAAATTGATATTGAGTTTAATACGCGAAGAGAATACCTTTAATTTGGAGGTGCAATCCACACTGCTTAAAGAGATCTTTAAACTATAGATCAAACCTAGTTACGTGTCGATTTTGTTGTCAAGAACAAACCTTGATGTGATATAAAATGAGCACACACCATTTTCTACCTTCTTACAACATACTTCTTTTTGCAATCTGAGAATACCAGCTTAAGCTCTATATAACATGTGCAATTGAAAACAAAATTGAAAAGATAGACAATCTTAAAGCAAATGATAAATAGCAAATAAAATTGAGGAGCACAATTGAGAAGACTATCTAAAATTCTAACTATATGAGAAATACCCTTTGCCATAATTAGATTATATTGCAATGTTTTTCTATAAGTCTCTGATACATCAATTACAAGAAGAAAAAAAAGTTTGTGTTACTTACCAGGTACCTCTAACCCTCAATTATGTTATCATAAAAGTACAAATGCTATTCTTATTGGATATGCATATGCAAAATATCTATTAGATGACCACAAAGCAAACTTCATAATAATGATGTATTTATATACAAAGATATAACATTATCATGGGTGTTAATGAAGCAAATGATTACGAATACATCATCAAATCATGCATAATATATTGCTCTTTATGAAGACGGCATGCATAAGTGAAAGGTGGCTATATCAAATGATATCGGGCTAAGCGCATTTTACCAAAAACTATTCTTATCCCATGAAGCATGAAATAATGCAAGATTGAAATCCAACAAATACGATCAAGTAAAAATCAAGTTGATTTATTGACAAAATTAAAATCACCCAAGAAGTTTGAAGAATTTGTATACAAGATCAACATGTACTCAATGCATATATTTCAAAGAGGTATGAAAGAGAACAATTATACGCATAGTACTATTTGTTTCTTCATTTAGGTTTTTAGTCTCTGGGGTTTGCCTGAAAAGATTTTTATGAAGCAACTACGAAAGTGTATGATATAAGTTGTACTCTTTTTTTAATAAGGAAAGAATTCGAAGTACCAAACATGTTTGGTAGATCGAGAGGCCGAAAAAACCGACAACCCAACAAATCGGCATGAGAAAATAAACACGATAACAACACAAACAAACCAAGAATGACAAAATATACAACTAGATAGCTTTGACCAAAGTTGGGTCAAAAGAAACAAACAAGAAGCATGATGTACAAAGTGTCATGAGAAGAGCATAAAAGGCTAAAAAATGCACAAGACAAGGTTTTGGAGAAGAACCGTGGACATCTCAGTTTTGGACTCTTCAAGGAAGCCTTTAGGCATTGATCGCACATCCATGATTTGTCCAAACTATCTCTGTCGAACTACCAATTAAGATAAAAAAGCAGATTGAACCTACAAGTAATTCGTAAGTAACATTGACAAAAGTTTGTGTTGAGTCTTGTTGAACTTTGGTCACTGTTCTAAAATCTTGTCTAGGCCCCGCCTAGGTGTAGGAAGGTCTCAGCCTGCCTCTCCATCTAGCCTATCTAGGCGCTCATCTAAGACGGTCTAGACAACCTTTCTTATCATCTAGGTGCTAGGCGGCCCCTCTCCGTCCATGGTCTGCCTAGCGTTTTTCAAATTTTGATTTTGGTGAATATTGATGAATTGGTATGAATGTTTTTGGTAAGGAAGCTAACAAAAAAAAGATGGGGGTATGATTATTCGTATAGCTGTTATTAAACTTGGGGATTGCCCTAGGAATTAAGTAATGTGAGTTTGATTTTAGTTTCTATTTTTTTGAAAGGATCTTCATTTCTATTTATTGGACTGCTTAAATATTATTTTATAAGATTCATTTTGAAATTTAGAAATGTACCATTCTTAGTTTATGTGCCATGCACGTGGTTTTATAGAATTATTGTATTATTTATTTATATTTGTTAAATTTGATTAAGCTATACGGGAAATGATATTTAACAAAACTATACGTATCTTATCTAAAAAACTATTATTTCTAAAAATAATTTTTAAAAACTAATTATAGATATATTTAAGGATATTTTTGAGAGACTATGTGTATCCTATCTAAAAAAATAAAATTAATATATTATTTTTTTGTTTAATATATAAATATAACTAATTAAAAATAATTCAGTGAAATTTAAACCAATAAGATTGAATTAAAAAAGTTAGATGATATAGTTTAATGTGGGGCCGTTTTAATATATATTATTTACTCTCCACTTCTTGGGTACGTCCCCATGCTCATTGGCTTTTATATAGTGTCATTGAGATGGGTATAATCCTTATATTAATTTTGGTGCATTTTAACTAAATTTAGTTATTTTTGTCACATAGTTAAATATTAGTTTTTTTTTTGTGTTTCAAGCGCATCCTCCTGATATATTCAGACTATAGGTACCCCCATATTAACCTCTCAAATCCTGCTTGAGCAAAATTTTACTGGGCAATGATGATTTAGTGTATATATATATAAATGATGTGGTTGTTTTTGCAATCTAGACCATCTATTTTTATGCTTGCACGACAAAGACCTCTAGCAATTTTGAATTAGTATTTGTAAAATTTTTGTTGACCTTAGGAGAGTAGGCTAGTGAGATATATCCTTAGCTATCTATAGTAGCAAAATTTTTCCAAAAAATTAAAATAAAAATTCTTAATCTACCTAGTACAACTATAAAGCAAAAACCAAGTCTTTGTACAAATTTGAGTCACTTGACAATTTGAATTTTTTTTATTTTTTCTAAAATACTTTCACTTACCAACTATCTCAAAATAATTTTTTTTTAATTTTTTTAACGCACTTTCACCTTACCCACTTTTTCCACTATCCCAAAAACCACCACCAACTAACAAATTAATATTTTGTAACTCTTTACTAAAAGAAGTGTGATTTGTAAAATGTGTTTATAAATTTTTTTAAGAACGAGTCGAATATAATTTATAAATGAATTTTATATTAAATTCGTATAAAGTACATGAACAACACTAAAAAGTGTGATTTAGCCGTGAAAAATGTGTCCGGGAAATTTTTTTAAGAACAAGTCGAAAATAATTTTTACATTAAACCCCCTTCAATATAGTCATTGTAACTATTGTACTAAGAAATACACATGGTTGGCTAATTGCGACTATGGAACGTTGTCAAAGCACGTGCGAAAGCGCACTCGGGCAAGTTACAATATTATTAAAACAATTTTAGAAGAAAAACAAGCAATTTATGACACGCGGCTCAAATTTTTGCATCAACTTAATTAGTTTCTGCTTTTCTATTGTACTATTTAGATTACAAATTACAATATAATTTGTTAGTTGGTGGTGCTTTTTTGGGATACACTTAATGATCCAGACTAGATTGTAACGATGCAAGAGGAACTCTACCAGTTCGATAGGAACCTAGTATGGAAACATGTTCCTCGTCCCAAAGGAAAGAACGCGATAGGAACTCGGTCGGTATTTCGCAACAACTTAGATGACACATGGTCAGTCTCTAGGAACAAAGTAAGGCTACTGGCCCAAGGATACAACTAGGAAGAAGGAATAGATTATGATGAAACTTTCACTCTTGTGGCAAGGATCAAAGCAATCAGACTTTTGATATCCTTTGCAACACACAAGGGATTTAAACTCTATTAAATGGTTGTGAAGATTGTCTTCCTCAATGGGCACTTGAAAGAAGAAGGGTACGTGGCTCAACCACCAGATTTCGAGGATGGAAACTTGCAAGATCACGTCTAATTCCTACAACGTGCCTTGTATGGACTCAAGCATGCCCCAAGAGTTTGGTATGATAGGTTTGCACAATTCCTCTTGTCACATGGTTATTTTCGTGGTTCCATTGATAAGACTCTTTTTCTTAAGAAACATTCTAAGGACATTCTCATTGTCTAGGTTTATGTTGATGATATAGTCTTTGGTGCTACTAAACCTTCTCTTGTTGAAAAGTTCAAAAATCTTATGAGTTCAGAGTTTGTGATGAGCCTGATTGGGGAACTCACATTCTTTTTGGGGCTCCAAATCACTTAAACCAAGGAGGGAACTAAGATACATCAACAAACGTACATAAGGGAAATGCTGGCTAAATATGGGATGGAGAACTCAAGGCCCATTAATACGCCAATCTCTCCCGTTACAAGGCTAAATGGAGATGAAAGTATGGATGTGGACCAACAAAAATATAGAGGTATCAGGTATGACCGGTTCCCTTCTTTACCTCACATGCATCTAGTGGGCCAGATATTATGTTTGTCGTATGCCTATGTGCACGTTTTCAAGCTAATCATAAAATTCCGGAGTTGTGGCATGACCTTACACCTATTTTTATTTTATATTTAAATGCAGGAGAAACCATAATGTTTACCATATAGAAATACAAATATAATTTTTCTCAAAAAAATAGCTATTGATAAGTGGGGAGGGTATGTTTGTTTGACTCATGCCACATTATTAAAAAAGTCATACATTCTTTTTTAAAAGGTGCTTATAGACCAACACACTTTCACTCTTAAATTTGATGTTTAATCTGAATTTAAAGTCAGGAGTAGGAATGAGGGAGATTTTAAAAACATAATCTCTCAAAAGACTTGACCTCTTTATTGATATGTTGTTCATCCTAGGGGCACCCTCCTAATCCTTGGCATACATAGAGAAGATCAACAACTTCTTATGATGAAACGATAGACCCATCCTCATTTCACCGATGTATTCCACCCATTGCAGTGCAAAACCAATCAAATCTTGAAATCCATCAACTTTAGCTTGAACCATAATCGTGAGAACAAAGCGTCTCCTTAACATTGAATCTTTAACTTTGTCTCTGATTTAATCATCTTGGATGAAGTTATCAATATTCTCATCCCATTTAACACCTTAAAAGGAGGAATCAGATTATTCTTTAGATATGCAATACTCATTCCATTTATCAAATCATACTCAACCCCAAAGAGGCAATGATCCATCACTCCACATATATTCTCAAATTTTAATGCATAAAAGAATCAAGGGCTCTTACATCAACCATTATAAGGGACTTTGTTGGTTTCTATACTATCTTCAAGACCTAAATATATATTTGATAGAACTCGAATAGTTCAAGCACTAAATGACAAAGAGAATGACTGAGGTAAAGAGAGATAATGAGAGGGCATGGCGTATGTAAACTCAAAATTTTGGAGTTGTGGCATAACCTCACACATATTTTTATTTTACATTTGCATGCAAGAGAAACCATAATGTTAAATAGATAGAAATACAAAAATCATTTTCTAAAGAATATTCTATAAAGTTGATATTGATAAGTGGGGAGGGTATGTTTTTAATAACCGCTATTTTCAATTATATATTTTAATTATATAAAAAAATTAGTTTTCTCTCCTTAAAAATAATAATTTCTTTAGAATAACCTTATACAAGAACTTTAATAATTTTTCCTAACTCCTTGCTTATGGTAAAATAGTGGTTTTGAGTTAAGCTAACAAAAAGAGATTAAATGTGTGGAAGTGCAAAAGGTCGGGTTTGAACCGAGACCTCTCGTTCCAAGCCGTCCACCCATCTCCTTCCCAACCACTATACTAATCACTCACCTTTATTATTTTAACCCCCTAATTAATCCTTAAACCCTTCTTTTTATCTTCTTCCTCCTTGGACCGCCGATCCCCCTTCTTGTCCGGAGCGGGCCTTTGTCCGTCGGCTTTGCCCACCGGTTTTTCGGACGCCGGAGACATCACGTCGCCGCTGCCACCTGCCCTATGTCGTTCCATCTCTTCCTTTCTCCCTGTCCAAAATTCTCTTTCCAATGCATTAGGCCTTAGCCTATGCCTGATTTGTGCAACAAGAGAGCCATCCTTGGGCTATTTAAGAGGGGGCGAGGGCAGGAGAAGCAAGCTCAGAAACCCATCTCTCTCCCTCGTTCAAAATTCCCAAGTCCAAGCAAGACATTTCAGATTTTCAAATCTGGGTTTTCTTTCAAACAAAACCCTTCCCTTGTTTCCCCTCTCCGTCTCCGACATGCGCGCACCACCGATCCCGTCGCCGGCGTCCTCGCACCACCACCGGAGCCTTCCACCGAGTCGAAGTCGGCGTTCTTGTCTGCTATTGTTGTTGTACGTGTTGCTGATGTCGTTGTTCGTTCCACCAAGACGAACAAAGAGGAAGATAGGTGAGGGTTTTGGACTACTCTCCTCCTCATGACTTTGGGCCTTTTTTCTCATCTGGGATGTACCTCCCTTGGGCCGAGTGAAGCCAGTTTGACCAAGCCCATTTCTTTTTCAGCAGTTTATTATTTGAATTTTGGGAGCACAATTCGGTCCTTTTGCCTCGCCTAGCCCAGCCCACTTCCGAACTGAGGCCCATTCCGTCTCATTGGTATAATCTCGACTCTTATTTAATTATTTAATATTTTATTTAAAATTATTTTATTATAAATTATAATTAATTTGGAAGTTTTACATAAATAAAACCTATTTCTAAATATTATAGGAAATGCGTGAAAAATAATTCTAGCATGCCATTTAAGATATTTATAATTTTAAAATAAATTATAAATATTCTTATAGCATGATAATATTATTGGAATGATATTATTAGGCATGTGGGAATATTTTTCGTACAATATAATAGCAAGCTAACTCCTTTATTAAAAAGGGGGATATTATGACAAACTAAGTCGGAAACGAAATAGCAAAAGTTAATATTCCGTTTCCTTAATGTGAACCCGTTTCAGGTCAATCTCTCGGGGAGAAATTCTTCTTAGATCCGACGTCCGTAAATCAATTCGGAAACTAAGGCACGCGGAAATTTCTCTTTGGACCTTATCTTGATTATCATATTGTTGAACTCTTATTCATGCCATGTTGGGAACTACTTGTGTGAATTTAAAATTGAACTTAGGATTATTTGTTGCTAGACATAACTATACTATTATTATTATTATTATCATTGCTATTATTAGTAGTACTAGGATTAGTACTTTAGGTCTTTTGCGTGTGACCTTGCTTGTTCAGTCTCTTTTGAGACTAGTTGTGGACTAGGATAGAATTAGGGGTGCGGATTTTGCTCCGACGCCTCTATATAACTTATCGAGTGGTATGGCTTCCCGCCCTCTCTTCGCTCGATACTTGGATCATGATCCCGTAGTCGCTCCTCCTTTGAGGGGGTCTACTGCACCCTAGATAGGTGCTGGAACCTCGTTCCCTTAAGTAGATTGGCCTTCGTAGCCTCACACCTAAAAATCTTCACTTGAAGTGCAAATGTTTTATGACCTAAATAAGATATGTGCCTTAAGCACAACCTTAATGAACTTGGGATGGATCGAGTTCAACTCGGAAGGTCCATCTTTACTCTCGACTTTGAAATATCGCCTTTCCAATCTTAACGATTAGGTTAGATAAGGTTGGTTGTGGTCCGATAAGTCGAGGAAAATTTTCAAAACTTGTTGTGCAATATTTATAAGTTCCCAACATTATCCTTGACTCAAAGGAACTACTTTCCCGTAGTCTCCTTTTCCAAGCAAAACCTCTAAACCTTCTTTCATCATTTCGAAAAGTCCTTCTCTTATCATACAAAAGCGCCACTCAAACTTTCTTTTCTTTGCTATCTCCTTTCTCTTAGCTCTCATAATTAAAGTTGGTTGTCGCCTTACACCCACACTTTGAGATTTCCATTCCTACTTTCTTAGTCTCTGTAGACTAACCGTTTTTCTACTCTGCATTTTGCCTGGTATTTCTTGCCTCTCGCGGAAATATCAGGTACTAGGGACAGCGTATCAAAGAGTGGAAGAGGAGGTAACTGAAGATGTCACAAGGGGGAGATTTCAACTCTGCACCACAGGTTCCCTTCGCCTTCGAGTTTAATATCTTTTCCTTTTGAGAAAGACTTATGATGCACTTTCCGTTGTTTTTCATTTTGGAAACACTCTACCACTTTAAAGTTTGTAAGGATTATTTTATCGCATCACTTGTTGATGGTGCATTTGTAATTCAAGCACTTTAAGATTTCGCTTTTACATAATTCTTATTATTAGCCTTGGGTGACCTTGGAGGGAAAAAATCCGAGGTCACTGGCGGTAACACCCAATGTTGCCAAAAATAGGGGTGTTACAGAATTTCGGTTGCTAGGGTTCTCTGTGGTTTTTAAACGTTATATATGCATCTCACGCTTTCTAGCTTGAATTAGAATTGTAGTTGACCCTTCGGGGAATATTTTTACAATTTCAGGTGCATTTGAGGAATTGTGATAGATCTTCTATGAAGTGGTGAAGCGGATGTTGGCACAAGTGTCATTAGGTCCGAATTGTTAGGATCTGGTTATTTCTGCATTTCGTTATGTATATTGAATTGTTTTGTTGTTAGTTGGATAGAACTGGTTTAGAATGGTTTGAAATTTTAGAATGGCCTGATTGTTATGTTTTGTTTATGAATTCGGGAATACTATCATGTGTTATACGTTCAGTTTAATATAAAAAGTTGGATGTTTTATTACTTTCTCGTTGTGCCCGCGTTGCAAGATTTGAGTGAATTTGTTGTCAAACCAACCTAAGTAGTACCTGAAAGAGGTCTACTGCCTCTTGAATTTATTTTCTAATTTTAGGTAATATATTTACAAAATAAAGACATTTTCAAACACTTACTGATTAAGTATATTTTATAACAAGTATATAATAATTAGAAATTTAGAAGCACTACTCTAATTTGATTAAGTATTTTCTAAACACTTTGATTTTGACAATTATTTTAGATTACATTGTATTATATATATATATTATCTTCTATTTTTTTCTAAACACTTCGATTTTTGACAATTACTTTACGAGTATTATAACTTATTGTATTTATCTCTGTTATAATCGTACAATAGTTTTACAAATATTTAAAGTTATTTGTTTATCTCTATTATAACCCGTACATGGTACCCGACTACCACTAGTTTATATCTAATAACACTAGTTTTAAATAAATACAAACTCTTTTGCCTTAGTGCACAAAAGAGTTTGTCTTTGCTTCGTGTTAGTATTACATGGATCGGAATCCTTGTTGTAGGTTTCAAAGGTGTTTATGCAATTGTTAATTTTGTTCCCTAAATTTAAACAATACAAGACCATGGCTTGAGAGAAGTCAACCTTCGTCAGCTTGAAGAAAGCCAAGAGGAAGGCTAAGCAAGTGAGGATGAAATTTGTTCTCCTTTTTTAGAGGATGAAATTCGTTCCCTTTTTAAAAGGGAGTTTTTTTGCTCTTTAGTTTAGAGTATATTCAGATCTAGGATTCCATTAAGGGGTTTTTAAAATGGGGGGAAATGGATCAAAATCCAAAATTTCAACACAATCCTCCGATGATGTTTTCCCATATTAAGCTTAAATTACAAACCTTTGAAACTGTAGATGTTGGAACATAACATGTTAGTAGATAATCAGGGAACTAACAATGTATCTTGAACAACAAAAAGAACAGAAATATGAACAAGGTATTTAGAGAGATGAATTTTCTGTCTGACCAACAAATCGTAAAAAGAAAAACTTCTACCCTTGGGACCCCTTCTCATAGGATTTCAATATTTCACTAATGTATTAAGTTTTGACGATTACAAGGTAAGTGAAGTTCCCATGTATGTTAGCCACCAACCCAAGTTAAACCAATTAGACTTATACAATCCTAAACGTAAACCTAAACAATGAATGAACTACCAACATGATTAATTAAACTCTCTTGTAGAATCTTCATAGTAAAACACCACAACCACACGAACAACTCTTAGGTTCTCACTTATCAATTGTTCGTCGTGTTCAACAACACCTGTCAACCCTAGCTATCCTAGCCTATTTATAGAGCACCTTTCGAATCTAATCTCAATCACAACTTGCCTAAGTGTGATGATATTCCATTCAGAAGATCTCACTAAAAACAGATTAAAAGAATATAAAAATCTTCCCAAATCTTCAACCGCTCGGATATTTCATATAACTGATCGATCTTCGATTTCATCTTGTATCCTTATCCAAATCCTCCAGATTTGATCTCATCTTTTCACAAATGACCCATGCTTAGTTGTTGAATATTCTCCGCAATCATTCATTTAAGATTTGGTTAGTTGCCAAATATAGAAAGCTGCGTAGCTTCATGCAGAGGAAATCCAAATTTTCACTCGTTCTCTTAGTCGTTCCCTCACGACGTTCCATCACACTTGACGATGTTCTTGAAGTGTTGTTGAGATACTTATTCAAACAACACATTATACCAACAAAGATTGTCATTGTCAAAACTAAGAAAAATAATGGAACAAGGAATGTTCCAACTACAGAGTTTAAATTTAGGTTGTGCTCCCTATGCTATAGTTTTTTTTTATCCAATTAGGGTTTTTTCCCTTGTCTAGTTAGGTTGGTTTTTAATGAGCCACCTTATATACATATACAATGAGAGAGTGTAATTATATAATTATATGAAGGTGAATCATTCATCTTTTATGTGCATTTTTTGCCTTTATAGCTCTTGTGGTCTTTATGAGGTCAAAAAATCTTATGCAATTATCATGCTATTTTCTATGTTGAACAAGCCAAATAATTCTAAATAGGAAAGGGTAAACTCTCGCCCCCAGGAATTCAAAACGGTAATCTTGGAGTACTATACCAGAATCTCAGATGCTTCACTGTTAACTAAATACCCATGTATGATTTAATGTAAAAACTATCTAGAAAATATAACTATTTTTTTTATCAGCGTTAATAAGATTCACTACTAATCATATGTACAAACTGAACTCACTCTTATCTCAAAGTTGGGCCGTTATCATTTAACAAAAGTTATTGAGCCGTAGCCCAAAAGGCCCCCAAATATCCAGCTCTGCCCGTCTCTTCGGCTGGCTGCCACTAGGGTTTCTACAAGCTACCGCCAATATAAAATCGCTAACTAAATCTTTTCAGTTCCCCTGTCTCTTCAGCTCAGCCATCTTCTCTTCTACCAGGTGCTCTATACATCCCTACTTTTCTTGGTTGTTGATCTCTCGTCGATTTCCCCATGCTATTTCATTTCAATATACGTATTTTGCGCTTTATATCGATATAAAGTGCAACTAGGTCTAGTAGAAAGTAGTGATTTTAGTCGATTCATTGCTTTTGAAGTTAGGCTGGATTATGAATTTGTCATAGAATAGGTAGGTTATGTATCGGAAAAACCCTAAGCAGTGCTAAGTTTCTCGATGTTCTTTTCGGTTTCGTCTGTGGACTGTGGTCTTCTGATAGGAGGCAATGTTATGCTGTGCTCGTCTGTGTGATTTCAATTCACATTCATATCATTTCTGCAGTGAATATATAAACATTGTGTAGTCTGTACGGATGCAATTTATGTTGATCGATGTTGTTGCTGAATCTGATGCGATTGTTATAACGTAATTAGGTTTCATTGTTGTTTGCCGAGCATTTTGAGAAGTAGGAAATTATGCAGAACGAAGAGGGAGTTGTTCAGGACCTTTACATCCCCAGAAAATGGTATGTGGATTTACACTATTAGCAATTGTGTTAATTTTCTGAGAAGGAACTAGTTTACTGAATGAGGTTTGTGTTGCTTATTGCAGTTCGGCCACAAACAGGCTGATAACAGCAAAGGACCATGCTTCGGTTCAGATTAACATTGGACATTTGGATGCCAATGGTGTCTACACTGGTGATTTTACCACCTTTGCTCTCTCTGGCTTTGTCCGAGCTCAGGTATTTATTTTGCTCTAATCAACAGTGTATTTTGTAGAAAGTGTTTGTAATTTTGTAGCAAAAAAGTAATCAAAGGGGGTTGATTTTTCTAGTTATGGATGTAAAAAACAAAACGATTGTTCTTGGGTGACTTAGTTACTGGTGTTCTAAGTTTGCAAATCGGTATTTCTCATAAGTTTGTTTTGAATATTTGAAATCGTAACACAGGGCCAAGAACATTAAAATCTGGGACTAGTGATTATAATCTTACTTAGACTTGTTAGTTTGAGGTTTTTTTTTTTGTGATTAGGAGAACAATGGATTTACTAGACTTAAATTTGGGATTTTCTGATGTGTCTTGTAACAAAATTGTTGGTTTTGTAATACAGGGAGATGCTGACAGTGCTGTAGATCGCCTCTGGCAGAAGAAGAAGGCGGATCTCCACCAGTAATCAAGTTATTTCTGTAGCATCATGTCTTTTCTTAGTTCAAGTTTTTTGCTTCAAGTAGATACCTTTGCTGAGTATTGACTGCTAAAAAGTATGGTATTTGGGATTTTTTATTTTTATTTAAAGAGTTTTTTAAACCATTGTCTGGACCACTAAACACCAGAAGTTGGAATCACATGCATGCGTGTTTTAGTTAATGATCCCATCATACTCCTTTTAAACCAAGTCAATTTGTATTCTTTAACACCGGCTTAGAATTCAATACTTGCTTTAGTCTCTGTTTGTGGTGACATAAGTTTTTTCCTATAACTCATTAATTACTAAATTCTCACAACAACAAGATCTACTTAACATGAATTATGCGGTAATTAAAATTTTTATAGGAATCTTTCATAAAATTATCAACTAATTAAAAAGCTTCGTTAAGGTTGAAGCCTGAAAGCTTTTATCAACGATTTGTTTAGGTTTAAAGAGTTGTGTTTGAAGTTTTGTTGCACGAATGCAAAATGGTCTATCAAATCGTAACATCGGGTTCAAAGCAGGCCAAACCATCTGTCAAACTATTTTTTATTTTTGAGAAGATTGTTAAACTATGTATCTATTAACTTACATTTTGCTCGACCCAAATTTTGCTTACATTAATCTACTATATACAGTATATAAAGGCAATAAGGTTTGGATCCACTATATTATGCCACATCATCTTTTGCCACATGTCACTTTTAAAATGCACCACATCAGATTTTGACACGTGTCATCTCCTCATTAATTCATATAAATTATACAAATAAATTGATAGTTTTGGAAACAAATCTTATAATATTATCCAATATTTTATAAAGAATCCAAATTATAATTTTGGAAGTTTCTAGCATATCTATATATATATTATTCTTTCCATTTTATATTCCATATTATATATTAATTATTTTTTCCCCCTCCATATTCCACATGAATTTTTTTTCCACTTAATTAAAATTTATTTTTATTTTTCAAATTTAGATAATATCTTAATTTTTTATAGGAGATAATATATTAACTAAAAAGTTTTAACTAATGGTTGGATATTTTCCTTATAAGCGAATATCTAAATTTGAAATGTTCAATCTTATCTCTTTCATATTTTCAAAATATATCTTTTTTGCTTTATTTTCTTCATATTTTATCTCCTTCTTTTTAATTAAACCTATTTATCAAATATTGTCAAGGAAAATGATCATGTAGATTATTTTATCTTAATAATGAATAATCTATGATTATTCTCAATTTTAACTTAATAATCCAGATTTAATTTATTTGATTTGATTTAAAAGAAATTTAATTTTTTATTTATTAATATCTTTTTTATAGTATATCTAAAAAATATCGAATCATAGTCGTACAAGGCACGACGGGGACAACTAGTTCTGTTCTAATTTATAAAAAAAAAATAGTGATCGCCATCATTATTATAGCTTAAAGAAAAGCTATGTAATTCAAAATGTTATCGTTTTGAAAGAAGTTTTCAATTGCTTTAACATTTATGATGCGGATCAATTTATTTTTTGGAAAATTATCAATTCAATTGAATTATGCATGGATTAGGAAAAATAATAATCTGTGTATGCTCTATTCATGCATGATAACACAGACGAACCTGAATCTTGTTTAACAGCGATCAATTTCAAAGACAAAATTGTATTCCCTCCGTTTCAAAATAGTTGATCTTAGATAAAATTGCACACTTATTAAGGAATTTTTTTTAACCTAAACTACCCCTATAAGTACACTTTGAGAGATTCAACTAAAATAAATAAATTTTGGGATATGTATAATGTGGGGTATAGATAATGGTATAAATAGAAAAAAAAGTTAGACGAACAAGTATTTTGAAACAAGGAAAAATGGCTTTAAGAACAACTATTTTGAAACGGAGGGAGTACGACTTTGTTATAATATTTATTGAGAAATAGAGGAAGAACGAGAGAAGTGGGGGCTTGTACTCTCTTTATTGAGAAATGGGAAGAATGTCAGGAACCGAGAAGGAGAGAGTGCTTAGTGTGCTTGGCTTTGAAGTGGGGGCTTGGCATGTGAAGTATCTTAGGGTACCACTCAACTACAAGAGACCTTTCAGTGGTGTTTTTATGCCGATTGTGAAGTCCATCTCATCCTTTGTCTCTGGGAGGTTGACTAGAAAACTTTCTTAAACAGGAAGGGTCCAACTTGTTAAGGACATGATTTATGGAGTGATAACCTTTTGGAGCCAATCGGTCTTAATTCCCAAAGGTTTCATTAATAAGGTGGAAAGTATTTGTAGGAGTTTTGTGTGGTCGAGGCGAGAGAGCTCAAGGAAGTGCCCAGTGGTGCGAAATGCTCTTGTGGCACCATATGAGGAGGGTGAGCTGGATTTTAAGGAGCTCCTTGAGTGAAATAGGGCTAACCTCGTGAAGTTGGGGTTAGACATCCACTTTGAAAAATCAAGCGTTTGGACAAGGTGGTTCCGATACAACCTTAGCCTTGGAAAGTCTTTCTTGGATGCGGTGGAAAAGAGGGATGACTCGTGGATTTAGAGATGCATCCTAAGGGCTCGAGATGATCTACTTGTGGAATGAGTTTCACTTGTGACGGAGGAGGAAATCTAGAGGTTGACAATTGACATGACCGATTTCAAGGGAGCTAGTGGGAGATATGTGACTCGAGCACTTTATGACTATTTGAGGGTGAGGAAACCATCTTTGGAGCGGAGTTGTTTGTGGATAGGGGTGTCGATGAGTTGGGTTATGGGTGGGTGGAGCACTTCCACCACCCAACCCAAGTATACATGCTCCACCCGACCCATTCGTCACCCGTGAAATGTTATACCTGTCACCCACGATTTATTTGGGTGACCCGTTCACTCATCAAATCAATATAATTTTCCTACTTCCCACTTTGGGGTGGATCCAATTTGGTAAAATGGTAAAGGAGTATCAAATCCACAAAAAACTATAATAACTAGTTAACTACATATAAAAATGACAATTTTAAACAAAAATAAATATCCATAAATCCATAATCTGACTTCATGTCAACAGGCCAAGATCCTAATGTCAATAGCGGCGGGTGAGTGGTGATTCAGAGGAGAGGCCGAGCGCCCGAGCGGACTGACCAAGTGAGCAAAGAGAGGGGTCTAGGGTTAGATCTTTGGTGAGTCGGAGACTGAGGCAAACAAATGAGCTTAGTTATCTAAGGCTCAAATTGTAAAATTATTGAGGGTGTTTAAAAAGCCCATTAAACCCACACATATTGAAAATTAAAGACTTAAACAGGTTATATGGGTGGTTTGGATGAAATGAGTGATGAGTCGGGTGAAATGGGTAATAAACTCTTACCCGTATTCAATCCATAACCCGTTTCACCCATCACCCGAACCGCCCATCACCTGAACCGATTATCCATATTTGATGTTGTTTCCTGAAGCTACAACTGTCAACTCACTCTCCTCAAGTCAGTTGAACTGTACCAGCTATATCCAGGGAATCATTTCCCTTTCCTGATTCTCAGAAGTTCTTCAGTGACTCTTACACACTTCTTCTTTTCTTGTTGTCACTTCTCCATTTTCTTTTGTGTTTTCTATTGTTCCCTCAATTTTATATTATCTTGAAATAACGGGGAATAATAAATTATAGAACTACGATTTTCCTAGGGAAGTAACAAGCAATTGGGAACCCACGATACTCGGCTTCATCTCTTAAACCTTTTCTTGCATTGTTCTTCAATACTCTTCATGCATCATCCGTAAATAATTCTCGTATTATACAGAGAAAATCACACATATATTAATATGGCACAAATTAGGGGTGTCCATATAAAACCGAAACCGAAAAACCGAATCGAAAAACTGAAAAACCGATTATTTTTTCGGTTAACCAAACCGACTTATTTTCGGTTTGGTTAACCGAGCCGAAAATATTTCGGTTTATCGGTTCGGTTTCGGTTCCCGACTTTACATTTAACGGTTAACCGAAAAACCGAAAATATATTAATATTTTATTCAAATATTAGTTATCTTTGATTTTTTTAGTGGTTAAATTCTATAATCTTTAATGTGTTAATTTAGTTTGTCTTTCATTCTTCAATTTTAACAATTTACACACTATTTTTCCATATTACATTGATATAAAAGTCATTTATTAAATTTGATGGGATAAAAATTAATATACACAATATTTGATTCCACACAATATAGTATATACTCTCGATATTTGTTTACAACAACCAATACAATATGATATAAATACATATTTAAAATAAAAAGTCTTACTTGATCACTTTTTTATTCAAAATTTATTATTTTACTCTTAATTATTTAAGGTAAAATTACATAAATGGTTATCGGTTCACCGAGAAAACCGAACCGAAAAATTGGTTAACCGAACTACGGTTAACCGAGATTCACGGTTCGGTTTCGGTTCATGATTTTCACTAACCGAAATCATGGTTAACCGAACTTCGGTTAACCGAAATCACGGTTAACCGGGTTTGGACACCCCTAGTACAAATGGTGATCACAATAAAGGGTACACATGTATTAATATGGTACAAATGGTGATCACAATAAAGGGTATTATTAAAGTCCGGTGGGCCGATAATCTGGAGGTCGTGCGTGTAACGGGCCTTAGCATACAAATCCAACGAGGTTCCAACCCAAAACCATATGGCAATGGGTGGTTTCTAGTTCCCAATTTCAGAGGTGGGATATCTTAACACGCCCCTCAAGTGCAACTGCCCGGGCCAGTTGACACTTGGACAGAATCCTTCAAGGCTTTAGCGAACCGTCACAATTGGATCGGCCGCTCCTATATTGGGCGGGCTGCTTGAATATGCTTACATGGCCGACAAATCCGAATAAATCCCTCAAGGTCACGAACCTGCTCTGATACCATCAGGAGGTCGTGCGTGTAACGGGCCTTAGCATACAAATCCAACGGGGTTCCAACCCAACACCATATGGCAATGGGTAGAGTAGCTCATTAGGTTTATATACTAGGCTTTCTAGTTCTCAATTTCAAATGTGGGATATTTCAACAGGTATGTTAGCGCGAGGATTGGTAATTGGAGAAGGAGGAGCCAAGGAAGTTGAGAAGAAAAGGATAGAGAAACAAAAAATAAGTGGTGGGTATATAAAGATGAAAAAGGTAATAGTATAGAGATTAAGCAAAGATATGAACGAGAGGGAGGGAGACCCAAAGATTTTAATGACCCGAACTCGACCCATAATTTTACAAGTCCAGACATGAGAGCATTCAAATTGTTTCAAAATTTTCTAATTGTCATCAATTTTTTTTTAATGATTATCTAGTTGAAACTTCAAGAAATATAATGGAATCTGTATAACCAGAGTTTTAGACATGAATACACGGACGAACCCATCAATCTTGGTACACAATAAAAGTACTCAGGGTACCATTTCTTATGATCATTATCAAAGACAAAAATTGTACGACTTTATTTTTTCGCAACTTAAAAAGGAGAGCCCATTACCAAGGGGGGTGACATTTCAAATCCTCTTGAATTAAGCCTATTTAAGTGAAAGATCAACTTTATGATGGATATGATTTCAATGCGGTGGAGTTAATTATATAGATTATAGAACACAATAATAAAAAAAGCTAAGCTACAAATTCATAAAAGATGAGTGAAATTAACAAGAGACTCACTCATTTAATCAGAGATTTCAAGTTGGAGTCTTAAAAATGGATCAGTTTTAAAATTTATTAATTAACCTACCTGATACGGTCTCACAAATATAATGCACTATACACCAACGATGCATTATATTCATATTCATGTTCTTGGTCGTTAGGAATATGCGTATTCTATGTAGCATATTCAAAGAAGTTGCTAATTGCTAACAACTATTGACTAATTCCGGATGGTACCCCTCAGTTTTATACTTTTCCGAGTAGTGTCCAAGAAAAAAATTTAATCTATATGATACCCCCGAGTTTTTAGTTTAGTTTGCTCCGTGCCCTTTCTTCTATTTTCCTTCCCATTCCTATAAATTTCCATCCAGTTCCGTCAAAGTGTTTTGCTTTTTGGAAAAAATAAATATAAACCACACTAATTGTAGTTAAACTATAAACATAAGAAAATAATTTCCCAATTTTATTCTTTCGGAAGAACACCGACACAGAGAGTGAAAGAGAGCAACAAAGTGAAGGGCGACGGCGACGGCGACCTAGGAGGCTGAGGGCGAGCTCGCGGGTTGACGCCGAACTCCATTGTCGAGGTGAGCGGTGGGCGGACGCCGGCGATTTAGGACGATCGTGATTTAGGGCAGTGGGCGGCTATAAGCTCTAGGCATCAAACTCTAACAATTTTAGGGCTTGCAATTGATCTAATAATGGTTTGATTAGGGTGGGTTAGAGTATAATTTTGTTTATTTTTACCATAATTTGTTGTATGTATGACATCTAGCCTGGATAAGAGAGATTTTGGTCTGAAAATGGAATTCGTCTGTTATATTATTTTCTCGTGTTTCATCTTTGAACTTGTATTGGGGCTTTGATGAGAGAATAATCTAAAGGCTAAATTTGACTTCTTCATTGACAAAAAAAAAAAAGTAGAATTGTGAAGTGGCATAATGATATATGGAATGTTTGATAAATGAGTCCATGGAACACCAGGGAAACAAAAAAACGAGAAAGCTTTGTATTGTTAATTTTTTATGGGTAATTATGGTAATTAATTATATCAGATTTGGTATTGTAATTTTTTTTTCCAAAAAGCATACAGTATAACGGAACTAATGAAAACTTCAAGGAAAGCGGAAGGAAACTACAAGAAGGGGCATGGAGCAAACTAAACAAAAAACTCGGAGGTACCATACGGATTAAGGTTTTTTTTTAGGCACCATTCGGAAAAGTGAAAAACTGAGGGGCACCATCTGGAATTTTCCTATATTTTTTTTGGTCATATGCGATAATATTTTCTAATGATTAAATAGGTCATGTTATTTGTATTTAACGGTTTACAAGTAATGGGTGTACATATTTCTCTTCACTTTCTTTTGTGTGTGTGTGTTTTCTGGCTAAAATATATTCTCGATCGAATGCATATTCTTGTTCTCAACTTCCTACGTTCTTGTATGTCTCCGATATTCAATTATGATAAAGTCATGCATCATATATCCTTACTTTTTATTTATTTATTAATGAAATATCATTTTTACTATATAGTTGTCTAGGTAGAAAATAACATTTTGTGGTACTATATTTGTATATGGAATGACAAAATCCTGCATCAAAGGATAAGAGACCTCAAATGGTTTTTGGAATAAAAAGAATGTCAAAATCTTGTATCCTTTATGTGACCACATAAGCAAGCAAATTTTCACCATGCTCCCATTGAAAAGTAAAAGCAAAAACAAATTCAAATACTAATTAAGTAAGACTGCCCACAATACAGAGTTCTTTACAACTCAAAATGAGGAGGAAAAAGTAGATCTGCATATACCCTTTATACAACTAAGCATTACAAGGCTATAAGCTTTGCCCTTGTACATTATTTCCACACTACTAAGTAATTAAGACTACCAGATTCAAATACTAATAACAAAGAAACGTAATAAATAGACAATAACAAGGCGGACAAATAAAACAGACTGGATGCATGTTTCAGTTCAGGATACCATTCTGCCCCATGCAATGCACATATGCAACTGCAAACTCACATGATAGAGCAACCGCTTTCATCGTCATCGTCATCGTCATCGTCATAGTCGTGGTGATGATTGTAGTTGCTGATGTCTTGAATGGGATGAGATGGTGGAGGAATGGGATTGTATTCAGGAGGATGAGTACAGCTGGCAAAATGGGAGGTACTCACACTTGGTTGTGTCAAGTTGTAACAAACTCCATAGACAGGAAACACTGGCTGGGTAGGAGGAATCGTGTTTAGGGGCTCGACACGTTGCAGGATCTCACCAGCAGGATCAACAGGTGGTGCTGACTCACCATTTTGAGTTTTCTTCTTCTTCTGCTTCTTATTCTTTTTACCTTCACTTGCACCGCCACTTTCTTGGTCACCATTTTCAGGTGCTTTTACACCTTCATTAGAGTTAGAGCCGTCCTTCTTGGCTGCATTTTCAGCCGAGTTCTTTTCTGTGTCTTCTTCACTCCCTTGGCACCCGGTTTTTGGTTCCTTCTGTTTCTTGCTAGTTTTGGATTTGTCGAGCGTTTTCTCTGACTTGTGCGGCCATAGCTCAGCGTGTTTTCCTGACTTGACAAGTTTGTTGATCAGAGTATGGGCTTCCACGTTTCCAGTCACCGTGACCTTTTGCTGCTGAGGGTCTATTGATGTTGTATAAACCCCTGAAATTCAAAAAACAACATCCAATATGATCGATTTGATCAAGCAATTAGCAATTAGCAATGCAATGGGTTCCAAGAAGAACACATACCATCAATGTTTTGGAGGACTTTCTTGACCTTTTTCCTGCAGCCTTCACAGTGGATTGGGACTCTTAAGAACCATGTCTGCAATGAAATCGAGGATTTATATACGTTAAACAAGGAAAACATGTATGAAAGAGAAGTGGGCAGGAGGATAACAAGTTTGCTAATCACTTGCCTGGTACTTCAAAGGTGCTGCCATAGTAGACAAAGAGTAAGACTTGCAACTTAGGATGAATATGCTAGAAGAAAGAGAGACTTATGTGAAGATGGGAAAAAGTGCATTGAGAATATGCTTGAACAAGTTTAATATGGAGAGATATAGAGAAGAGATACAAGGAAAAAAAAAGTATGAGAGAGAAATCCATCCAATAACATAATTTAAAAAAAAAAACATAAAAAACAAATATGAATCAATTGGGGTCCAGTTGGATGCCTAATTAGTGACCTTATTATAGGAGAAGATTATAAAGAGAATAGGGTCTGTTTCTATTAAGTAGCTAACCACCATCACGTGTTAGTGTTATGACAACATTTTTTTATTAAGTACAGTAGCAAATTAAAAGCATGTGATGGTATCATTGTAACTAGAAAGAAAATCTAGTACGTTCTCTGAAGAGAATCAGTTTGAGAGGCTCATAAAATAGCACAAAGCTATTATCACTATCACTATAACAGAGAAGAGAATCCTTACTCTTTCTTTGTCGTGCGCGGCCCATGTTGGGAGTTGTTTTTGGGGATTCAAGGTGCTACAAAGTGATGCCCTGATGCTAAAACATCAGTGTCGGAGGTAAACAAGAATTAAAAAAATAGATTAAAGTGGTTTTGCAGGATGAGAGGGGATATACATAATTCAAAAAGGAAGAGCTAGCATAGAAACTATTTACAGTAGACTTGCCCTTTAATCTGAGGTGACTTGTAAAGATCATTCTAGTATATTTCTCAAGTTAACTAACACACAATGTGGTAGAGGATGGTTTAACCTAATCTAGAAGCACTACTTCATTCGTAGTCATCATTACCGGCATTATCCCATTGGAGACACTACAATATCAGAAGATAAAGAGCAAAGATAAAACGGAGGAGGAGAAGAGAGAGAGAGAGAGAGAGAGAGAGAGAGAGAGAGAGAGAGAGAGAGAGAGAGAGAGAGAGAGTATGAGAGGAAAGAATATAACAAGCCAACCAGGTGGTTATGGCCTTTGCTTTTGATTTCACTTTTCAATAATTCAAGGGCTCTCTTAATACACCACTTTCACAATTACCATCTTCATATAAATTATAAATTAAAGCCTCCTCTTTCTCTTTGCCAAAGCAGCTTTTCCTCCTAATGCTTAGTAGCAAAATGCAAGTTGGATGTTGTTGATGATGTACTGGTGAACTAAAACTCAAAAGCAGTTGTGTATGTGGACAGAAAATATGTGAGCAAAAGATTTCACAAGACTGGGCCTACCTCAAAATGCACAAGAGACCAAGGATCTCCTACACAACAAATTGGACCCAATAAAAAAGTGATATGAGATAATTATCAAAGAAAAGTTATTCTGGTCAAATTGTGGAGAATGAAGGATGAATAAAGAGAAAACATGAATAATTATCTGATGATGTTATAATTTTCGTCAACCAGAACCCAAAGAAACATGAATACAGAGAAAACATAAGGAGAAACTGATCAATGGACATAAGAAAAACACAAATTCTCTAGGAGATTTTATACACAAATCTGTTGTATGGTCAATCAGATTCCTCCTGTAAGGATAGCCAATAAAACCAGCAAATCCTTCACACCTATTGTATACTGCAATTCAGATACAGACAAAGGACGAAAAAATGGCCCTTAATTAGTAACCCTAGAGTACCAACTAAGAACCAATAATATATAGCTCACCTCCATTCTTTTTCTAATCAAGCAACTAGGTTAAATTCATAAATAATACAAAATAAAGATTGTCAGGATATTAGCAAGTCCTTTTCTGTTACAAAATAAGATATATCAGGAAGTCCTTTTCCGTCCAACTTATAATGGAGCAGTTAGTACTGCAATTCAACCTTATGTGCCTGTTGACTAAACTTCTCACTTCCAATAGCTCATGCTCTATGTGCATTCTTACCGCATCAAAAATAGCTCTTGTGCATCATCATTTACCATATAATTCTGAATTAAGGAAAGAAAGTCAAGCAGACTTGGACAAACTTGCTCACCATTCAATCCTCTACACTCAAAAGAGTACTAAATTAGTTTCTCCAATACTACTACATCAGGTGCTTTGGCACTACTGTAGCTACCAAATATATTCAAAGGACCAAGGATCTTTCCTCTATCACTTTGAAGACTACCCAACCAAATAAACCGCAAAAAAGGGATACCATAAATAGAACTTGTAAATCTGTAATAATGGAACATATCTAGCATAAAGAGAAAGCCATACAAACAATGCAATGAGCCTTAGAGTGAAACATTTGAGAAGTGACCCACTCATGATTCAGCCACTTTTTATTCAGTCCTTTCCTCAACAGAAAAAAATATACCAAATGTTACAGCTGCTACAAGTCGTTACCATCAAAGAGTTTTTTACAAAGAAGAATGCCTGCAGCAAGGAAAGTAATAGCCAAGAAAACACCTTGCCTAGAACGTATGTTTTCACGCAATGTCAATGGTCTTGTCACCAAATGTATTACTTTATGAACTTGCTGGTTTAGGTCCTCTAGTGTTCCATTATTATCTATGACAGTGTCTGCCTTACTTCTTTTCAAATGAAGGGGCATTTGAGCATTTATTTTGTTGTGTGCCTCTTCATCTGATATCCCATCTCTAGCCTTCAGTCGTTGAAGCTGTGTCTCATGATCAACCCATACAACAATAACAGGATTTGTCCATTTGTCAAGTTTGGCCTCAAACAGTAGAGGAACATCAAGAACTATAACCTTAGATCCCTTGAGCCACAGCTTGAAAACCTCTTGAAAAATGCCAGATGATATATAAGGTGCCAGGAGCCTGCAAGATATTTTGGGATAAAGTGACAATAAAAATCCACATGAACCAGATAATTAAAAGCAGGTAAAATAAAGGGTTAAAAATGGATCCAACAGACAAATTATCTGAAATAATATCCCGAGGCAATAAACAAGTAACTTTAAATTGCATATTTTAACTATCAAATGGCACACCTGACGGTTAGAAGAATAATTAATATCATATGTCTATGTTAAGTGTCCTTATGATATATCTAGGTAAAGATAATTTATTATAATATCTATTAACAAGTAAAATCTACAACATAGATTGCTAACAAGGTTCTGCTGGAAGACTATGCAACATTAAAATCCATAAGCATATCTCAAAATGCTATAAAAAACTTTAGCAAAATTATGCAATCACCAATTGATCTCATCCAGCATAGCAAGTACAAATAAACAAGAACTATTAGAATCAAATCAAGCAACCACCGGCAGAGGCACAAGTATTTACTAGGTAACGATCTTTCCTTTGATATAATAGAACAGAGCCACAAGCCAAAAGGAACCTAGTAACATTCAAGAATCAAGACTATGAGGATCTAGGAGAGATCTGGCACAATTGAGGTTCAAGGCAAATAAATAACCAGGTGATCCAAAACATAGAATACAACAACTCAGAATTTAGACACTTTCTTCTATAACATCAACAAGATCATTCTTATAAAGAACGAGATTCCAAAGCAACTACCAAACAACCATCAGAATGCTAATCGTGAAAACAATGATAGCAAATTATAAGGTCAATGAATAAGCAGGGACCTCATCCAGGTAAATATGACAAATTGTAGCCAAACTTTATAAATGATGATTTAAGAAGGATAATTCAACTTTTGATGTGGCAACATTAATTGTTCAATAAATGAAGTATTAGTAATCGGTATTCAATAAATAGAATCAATTTGTTAGCTAGTAAATATGGCCAAATGGGAGTTTGGGAAGGTACAAATAATATATTTAAGGCAAGTAAATATGATATAGCTCAGGATTTTTCATTAAACTAAAGAACAATCATAATAAGAAAATCCAACTATATAGCAAGCAAGGGGTAATGTTTATACCGGTTGAGAAGTTGTCGCTTAGATGGGTCAGAGAATACAATTTGCTCCAACTTTGGCCTATTGACTTCTCCATTAGGTTGAAGAATATCCTCTCCAAATTCCTTTACAACCTTTTTCCAACCACCCGTGCCCTTCTTTAAAACATCCTGCAAAACACAGCTCACATTATGTTTGCTTGATAATGAATCACAAATAGTAATTCTTATATAACACGAGAAACATAGTAAAAGTATAAGATAGTAAAAAAATTCAAAATTCAAATAAAGGAAAGACGAGAAGGTATGCTAAACAATGCAGAAAAAAAAGTTCATTTAGCATCCAAGTTGACCTCTTTAAACATACCAGTCTTGATAGCCGTGGGTAGGTACGGCAAAAAAAATACCAGATTGGAATCAAAATTAATTTCAAAAGTATTTCAACTTGTCATTTTATGCATTTACAATTTAAGTACTATGTTGCTTCGAGAATAAAATATGTTCTAGAAATAATTTTAAGGTTTCCGACACTTGAGTGCACCTTGCCTACGAAAGGCGTGCGCCATGCCTATGAAAGGCGTGCACCTTCGCCTTACGCTTAGGCTCTAGGGACATTTGTAGTGCCTTGCACCTTTTAAAACTAAGAATTAGTACTTCCACAATCTGTAGACATATAATCACATAATGGTACTGTCACTAATCCTCAGCTGTAGATATATATAAATAGATAGACAGTGGAATTTTCCAACTTCACACAAAGCATTAAGCCAGAAATTACATCCAAACTTATTACTCGCAACTTTATCCACTTCTGACAAGGAGGAGAATTCAACTGGCGACATCATGAATCAAACGCTTCAATGTCCGACGTGCAGTTGATAATTTTGGAATCCAAGTAATAAAACAATATCAACGTAAATGAATGTCTTCCATTCAAAATTGACCAGCACGTTCAATAATACAACGGAGCATAATCTAAGCTGAAATTCATATAAAGCACATGTGAATTGCAAATTCATATTTGAGATAGAGAGGCAATACCCGAGCAACGATGTCGGCGTCAACAACGGGGATATCACTGGCCTTGAAGATATTGGAGACGGTGCTCTTCCCTGAAGAGATCCCTCCAGTTAGCCCCACTAGCCTCATTTGTGGGGATGCGGGCTGCGTACAAGTGTGCAGAAGCCCTTGCCGGAGAGCAATTTATCAGAAAAGCTATAACCTAGAGTACCCAATTCAGATCCTATTCCCCCAACTTAGCAACCTAAAAATCAGCAATTTAACAACCTACAACCTTAAAAACTACAGAATGTAGTCAATCAGAAATATTTACCTGAGGAGCGAGGGAGACCAGAAGAGAAGTGGTGGCTGAGGGTGGGGCGGGACGGCGGCCAGGCAAGAAGGGCGAAGGCGACAGCCAGATTTTGAGGTTGGGTTGTTAGAGGGGATACTTTTTCGATGGACCTGACAAAGATTAAATTTAGGACTGAGCAACACTTCAAAACCGAACCCATTAAGTGTTTGTTTGGTTGTTAAACAAATTCACATGAAGTTGAAAAATCTCAATAAGTTAAAAAAATACATGTGTTTAGTTAAATATTAGCTATTAAAAAACCCATGATTTTGATTTCTCAATTCCTACATTTCAATATAATAAAATTACTTAGGGGGAGTGGGTAAGATTTTCTTCCCACATAATTTCCTAGAAAATAGATTTTTAACCAAACATGTTTTTTTAAATTCCTATGATTTATAATTTCATGTAAATTACTTCACATGAATTAAATTCTTGGGAATTATACTTCCCACATTTAACCAAACAAGCACTAAAATTGAATCGAATTAAAAATTGATATTTGATTTATTATGGACCGAAAATCGAACTGAATTTTTCGGTTCGCTTCGGTTTAGATTATTTTGGTTCTATGAAAAACAGAATTAACCGAAGTGATTCAAACTTCTTTGAATTCACACTAAATCGAAAAAAAATTGAATTGAAATATTAAAAAAAATCAAAACGATATGCAAACCGACGAAACCGAATTAAGAGATCCTTTAAAAAAAAACTATGTGCATTGGGCATAAAACCGAACGTTATCATTCTAGTATTCTACCTTAATCATAAAACCGAGTAGTTGCAAGATTGCAAGAATATTAAAAATGCCACACAATACTAATGTGCAATAAATGTGGAATCTTAGGCTGCGTTCGAATACAGCTGATGGGAGTTTATTAGGGCTGAACGCCATTTTCCAGCTTCCTTCTTAATCGTTCGACGGCGAAGCTTGTGGGGGCTGATGGAAGCTGGTTCCGACTTGATTTGGGAAGCTCCTCCCCCCGAGCTTATCGGGTTTGGCAAGATGCTATTAGAATGGTTCGCTATTTCACATAAATGCCTTCAACTGAATCAAAGCTATGCCGTGAACCCAAGTACCTAACCCTGAAACACTTGTCTCTTTTAGCATCCATAAAAATAAAATAATTCAGGCACATAACAAAACAAGTTGAAAAAAAATTTAAATCCCAACTAAAGTGGAGCAGATGATAATGCATAATGTAAGAGTGGTGACATATGAAGTACTTATTATAGTTTGATTAAAAAAAACTAACATTGGCATATGAACGAAATTGTTAATTTTTCGTCAATAAAATGTATATTTAAGCATAAATATTACTATTATTTATATAATATAATTAAATACTAAATATAAAAATGAACACATATTAATTATTGCACTTTAAAAAGATGTATGATGAATATTAGACCTATTTAAACTCAGCCTAACTTGTTAACCCGATTTGTTCAAATTTTTTAGAATTGAAATTCAACTCAAAAATCAATGGGTCAAAGAGTAATATAAACCCGACTTACATGAATATGATTAAGTTGAAACTTGAAACCAATTGGATTAGAAGCGGAGCGGCGGGGGCGGTCGCCCCCTCTCTCCTCCAAACTTTTTATTAGTATATGTATTATAAATCTGAATAAAAAATACTATTGCAAATTACCCTAGTTGGCAAACAACCTATTCTTGAGTAATGAAGGTCCATGTTCAAATCTAAGCTGCATCGTCTCTCCACACTATCTTTTTTCCACACATATTGACCTAATTTTACACTTTTTTTTGTCAAAATTTTACACTCTTTCTTCTCTAAACAACAAGAAACAATAACCCCTCATTTTCATTTGTAAAATTAGGAATTTATTAAATTAGTCATGTTAAAATATATAATTTTTTAGATATATTTAAAGTTAATAAATTATTAAAATAGAATTAGTTTCACACTATATTTTATAAGATACATTGGATTAGAAATTTGTTGTTTAACATGTAATTTGTCACTTAATACAAGGGAAAAAAATAAGAATCAAGATGTAGGATTAGAAATGTAATAACCGCGGTTTTTTTAAGGATATTTTTGACTTTTTTTCGGGTATCCTTTTAACCTCTTTGTTCGTTTTAACGCTTAATCCAATATTTTTGTTGGAATTTAAATCCTAGAAAATTCTTGGTAATATCCTAAAATCACAAAGAAATGATTTTATGGATCGGTGTGAATTCTAGGATTTTTCAGTAGAAAAAGAATATTTATTGGATAAGCCGTCTTTTTAATTATGTACTATAAAGGATCTAAAATACGAAATGGAAGCCTTAAAAATTGAAGGTAGCGTGATAAAATCATGGAAAATTGGTTTTATTGGTCTACACAATTTACGAGACGTTTTATATTTAGTAAGATTTTCCACCCGAGGTACATAATTTTACCGCTTTAACGCGAGTCCCGTTCCGAGACGGGTTTAGTTTTTAAACTGACCTTTCTTGCCTTAATATGGAAGGAATATGAGAGATAGATTTGGGTGGACTTTTCTCCTCTTTTGTTTGATCTAATCCAGCTAGAACTTTAAGGGAACAAGAGGAGTTCGAGAACGACGGACTTGGTTGAAGACTTCTCCACCGCCAGTTATCTTCTTCCTCACCTCCACCTTCCACCTCTCATCTTCTTCCTCTAATTCATTTCTTGGGTTCATGGGTGCTACAAAACCAGAACCATGAGAGAAATCAGGTCGGGACGATGGACGGGAAGGAAGGATTCGAAACATCATCACCGGCTAGCTTCTTGCCTCGCTGCGCCACGCCGCTGACGATCAGTAGCTCCTCCGACCACCACCCACCGCAAGGGCCACCGTTGGGGAATGCCCAACCACCCTCGGGCTCGGGGATTGAGCCATTATCGAGCCAAAAGAGCCATGGGCTCGAGTGAAGGTATATACGATCGAAATTAATTAGCGGTTTGGTTGCGGAGCCACCGTAAGGACTTTTCAGTTCCGCTTTGCTAATTAAATCTATGGTTTTTATAATCTTGACGTTGATACGGTCCCACAGGTTCAAACTACTCTGGAAACGAACGTCCGGATCTTCAGTTATAACGAATACAAGTTTCGATACCGATTGGCAGGTAAAGGACTTCGGATAATTACTCGGGATTCGTTATTAATCTGTTTGATCCGAGATTTGGTCACCTTTAAGAACTGTTGCTAATGAACAATTTTTATTTAGAAAATTGTTTCAAAAGTGAAGCGGATAATTAGTTATAATTCCGCCAAGATGGCTCCTTGAAGCATGATAACTAAGGATTTATTATATATCGATATTCGGAAATTAAATCGTTTATTGATTAGGAAGTTGTAGGAGTTGAGAATACAACTAAGAAGTGTTTCTGTGAGTTCGTTGCGGAGAAATCCTTTTGTTATATTTGTCAGAAGAATGATAAAGATTACTGTTGAATTGCTAAGGACGTTGAGCACGCCTTCTAAGGCAAGTGGACGGTTCTCTCTTGCATTATGGTTATTAAATGAGGAATTGAATCCCATTTAATATTTGTGTTGGGAACAACTTGTGTGCTTAATAAAATATGATAGGTTGTTATATTTGTTGAAAATAATGACCATGTTGTTTATTCAGTTTTGCGGTAGAACTAGATTTAGGTCCGTTATGTGTGACCTTGTATGTTGTCTCACGCTGAGACATTGTTGTTGATTAAGGTAATTTTAGGGAGGGGAACGTGGTTCCATATCCTCTCTTTAAAACAATATACATTAGGAGGGGCCTAATCCTAATGGTGGGTCATGACTCTTCTCCTGCTCTTCGTGTGAGAGGGGTGATGTGCACTCTAGCTAAGTGCAAGTTTGGCACGGTGTAGTGTAGATGACAGGGTAATAGGCCTCTCTGATCTCTACCTCACCATATGCAAAGTGAAAGATCAAGGATAGCTTAAGTCCTGTGATCTTGGTACAGGGTAGATGACCATGGATGAAATACTCCGATGATCTCTACAATACCAGAATATTTCGGCCGTAGTTCGAGCCGATTAAAAGCCACCAACTTGGTTGTGAAAAGTTTTGAAAGTAATATAAGATAAGTGCGTTAGGCACATTAATATAACTGAATGGTTCGTCCCGTCGGAAGGCCATTCTTGCTTCCGGTTATGAATGATTCTTAATCAAACTTTGATTAAGTTAATCTAAATAGTCGATGAAGGCCTTACAAAATGTTATGTGATTAATATGAGTTCCCAACAATTGTTTATGCTTCTTAAAGAAACCAGAAGCGGTGGTGTTCTCTCTGTTGATTATGCAAGTCTCCTTCTTTCTCTCTATAAGAATGCTAACTGTTGGATCATAATCCGAGTCTAATTGGATTTGGATGCCAATATGTTTTGTTACAACCATAAGAACCAAGTTAGATTCTCCGCTTGCTTAGTCTTTCATTAGACTAACCCGTCCATCTTCTTTTCTTTTATATGGTCGGCTGGTGTCCACCGTTGGTTTACGACACATCAGGTTCTTCTTGGAAGTTGATTCAAGAGGCGGATTCAGATGTTTGAAGCTCCATAAGTTGAAGAAAGGTTTTCGATGGCTATACTTGAGTGAAGATCATGATTGAACTACTTCAAAGCGAAGCTGAGTTCAAAAATATGAACTCAAGGAAGACTTGATGAAGATTTTGTTTAAATAGAAGGTTGTTCTATTTATTTATTCTTTTAAATTAAGGTTTGTATAAGACATTTTACGTGTTTTTTTCCGCTGTAATATTCAACTTAAGTTTGTTAGGTTTTCAAATGGTTTCATTTACCTTGGTTTTAGTTTGTTCAGTCAGTTTAAAGCCTTGGGTAGCTTCGGTTTAGTCTTAATCGGGGTTACTGGCGATAATACCTCCAGGATAGGAAGGGGATGTTACAGAAGTGGTATCAGAGCTAAAAGTTCCAAGTCTTGATTAAGACTTTCATCCTTCCATATAGAATTGTGGAAAATTCTATATTGGTGTTATCTTAGAACCATTTATGGAAAGTGGTTAAGATTGGAGGTCAAACTCGTGAAGAGATAAAAAGAGGAAAGGGAATTGGAGAACATGAGGTAATAAGTTTTGTCCTATGGTGGACATTTGATTACTTGGATATGGGAATGGATTCCGAGAAGGATCCATAATAAGATTAGGTGAAGATTCCTAAAGTTGAATCAGTTCTAGACCAAGTTCTCAATAAATTCCTATTCTTTCTTGAGAGTCTGAATTGGGTGTACCCTCGTCGTTTCTTCCATATTAGGAAACTTCTTGTGAGATTTTGAACTTAAGTATTGTACTTCATAAAGACTTTCTATTTTGAAGGTTTCCTATTTTAAGCTCGTATGATGGAAGATTTCAAGTTATTAATTTTGTTTAAAAACGTCATGATTCACAAGTATGTGAAAGAAATTGTTAATTTCTTTTCTTGATATGTGAAAGTTCAAGTGATGTCTTTAAAAAGGAAATTTTAGAGTAAATTTCTTTGACGTTGAAGTCATAAGATTAAGAGTTTTCACGAGTATATTCTTATAGGAATTTCTGAATTTTGAAATTCGAGTATCAATAGAAGTTTAGAGTTGGAACCTCTACTTCTCAATGGTAAGATTTGGTGAATCTTATAAATCTTGAGTAATTCTAAAAGATCAGTATGGATCATGAAGTGAGGTAAAAGAATCATGAATAGAAAGGGATTACCGTTGGAAACTTTCTTCAGCAACTGTGTTTGTGACTCTATAGTATAGAATCATGGATATTCTGTACTTTTCTTCGCCTAGTGGGAAGTTAAAGAGCTTTGAAGTGCTTAAGTGTTGGATCGATTGAATTGTTAATCTATTGGAAAATGCAATTCAATTTTTAACCTGATAGTGTTCAAACTCGGATTTTCATATATGTTGATATCCTTTGAGTTAAGAGGATTGAGAATCCTAAATGGAATGGGAATTTCTTATGATTATAGTAAGAAAGGAAGGAAGAATGTTGGTTCAGTTTAAGTTGTGAACAAGTGGTTAATTATCAAGGTTGCTGTGAATAAGGTTAATTGGTTAAAATGGATTGAACAGGTAAAAGTTCACCAATAATGTGTTTATGTTCAATTAACTACTTGGCACAAGTGTTAACTGATTACATGAGTTGTTGATATCCAGATGACTAACCTATGCGACATCGTTATTGGAGTTACGTTGTATGATACCCAACTCGGGATAATGAGAAAATACTTGAGGTCTATAATGGACTAATAATGGAATCAGTAGTAAGATGTTCTAAATTGCCAATGGTATTGGCTTATGTTTCTTCAAGGATGGAAATGATAAAGTTCAGTTTTGAGAAGATCATTCAAGGAATGATTTTGGTATGTGCGTTTGTGATATTTTAAACAGTTGGGAGAAAAATAGCAATCATCTACCGTCAATAAGGCTTAGACTCTATCGCTGAAAGGATAATTTCAGTTGTGTTTGGATTTTGAAGATTTTATATCTGTCGATCTAATGCCTAAGGTGGTACTGGTGAAATTGTTAAGTTGTTAGTAAGTTTCCTTACAACAAGTTCTTCCTTTGCAATGTGGTTTGAACTTGAGCTAATAAAAAGGTATATGTCTTCTTCTTATGGTTAAGTAAGAAGACAAGAATGATGGAGAAGTCTAGTTTGTTTACCAATGTTGAATTGTGATAGGTTCAAGAATATCCTGTTTTGCCATGTGCATCCATTCTAATGTTAAAAGAAATTGGAAATTAAAGGTCCTTCATTATATATAGAGAAAGGTATATGGATTGAATGTTTTGAACTAGATGCATAGTTTGAAAGTTCACTTTTTATATTGAGAAGATTAAGTTATAAGAGGATTGAAAGTCCTTAAAATCGTCAAAAGAGTTTGATAGTCACTCTTGGATATCGGAATTTAAATGACTATTAACTTGCAGAAGGCTTGTTGTTTTGTGATTGGATGAACTCAAGTATTAACTTTTTGTCAATGGATCATAATTGCATAACTTTAAAGTAGTATGTCCAGGAGACACACAAGCTGAGAATGACCTCCGAACAATCTTCCATGGGTAAGAAGTGGTTGAAACCACATCTTTACTAAGTATTGCAAGTAAGTGGTTATGAGCGATCAACTCTTTTAGTGAACTTGCGAAGTTGTTGGGTTAAGACTGAGTAAATCAGGCAGAGATCACTCAATACTATGGATTATAGAAAAGTCTAGCAGTATGTCTAATTATGAAAAGTCAAGGTATGTCATCAAGTTCTACCTTGATGAGGGAATGAAGTGTTATGTTCGAAGGGAAATATTGGACTCAGAAGTGAATTGGACTAATTTAGCTCCTTTGAGATTCGGTCTTGATTCAAAACTTTTGCCAAGTTGGTAAGGCCAGCTAATGTGCAAGTATCATCAAAGAATTAGAACAAAGTGTTAGTAGCATCATTAAGATAAGGTCAGCAATTTAATTTGATGCATTAGCTTGACGCGCCCAATTTTCAAGAGAGTAGCTAATCTTTGTTTCCGTAGTATTCAAAGTTAAAGCAAGTATGCTAGTAACCTATGTCATTCAAGCTGCTGTCAAGTCTCAACATCTTTTGAGATTCGTTGATAGCTATTCCTTTTCATGAGTAATTTTAATCGTGTTACCCATTTGTTAATCTTTGTAAAATTGTTATATTCTATTCTTGGGTTGTGATCTTATATGATCTTATTGGACTTCTCTATGTCAAATTGGGTAAAGATTTATGTGAGTCAAGATGTCTTGATTTTAAGAATATTTGAGATCGTTTCATGATTTTCTCTTTTGAGAAAATTCTTTGGACTCCATAGAATTCAACTATGAATTTCTAAAAGTAATGGTAGTTTGTTATAAAGGATTCATGAATAAATTTTCTACGGTTTTCATAGTGGTGAGTAAGAATGTGATTTGTCTTCCATCTTGATCACATGGTAAGGTAAGATTACATGTCTTATTCCTATGAGAATGCAGTAAAGGATTATGTTTATTTTATCTCCCCATCCTGATCACATGGTGGAATAAGATCACATAATTCCTTGGGTTTTAAAGAATAGTTTCTAGTATGATTTGGCAATCATATAAGTTTTGCAAGTGTAGTTGGTTGAGATGAAAAGATGCAAGCTTTCTTTTGCATTATAGCAATTTCTGTATCTGGTATCTTGTAAAACTCTTTTGAGTTAGTACATTCTTGGTACCCTATACCATTTAAGGAGTATGGTCAAACTTCCCAAAATAGTTCGATTATAAGTAAAGAAATTTGGTAAGATTCTTTACAAATCTGTGTTGGTCTCTGAAGAGCATGGAGTAACTCCGTACTTCTCTAAAAGTTTGGGATTGTTTTCAGTCAACGATTATTGAAATTCTTTAAGCAGTTTGCTAGTAGTTCATCTTGGTTGACGTCATGACCTAAGAAAGTCATTGCCTTTTTAGTGGAATTGTCCTTGAAAGTAAGTTGATATGGACTCTTGGGATGGAACCCTTTCTAAGGAATGATATTGTAGTAATCCTTTCTTTGGAATAAAGGATGTACTAGTAATTTCTCCATTAGTTGTTATTTGTTTTCAGGTTGTCTTGAAAACTTAAATCTCTTTGAGATAAGATAGTCAAATGAGGACTTTAAGCAAACCTACAATAGGTCTGGAGTTTGGATGTAAATTAGTATTGATATTCAGTCTCAACCTGATAAGTTGTTGGATATAGAGAATGGACACGTGAAGATATGTTTTTAATCCTAAGAGTTAGGTTGCTCAACAAGTCAGAATGTTAAGTGAAGTCTAAACAGTTCTTTGATGAAAAAGACTGAAAATTGTCAACGGTGACAATTTTGTTGGAAATTATTGGACTAAAGGTATTATTGCCCAATATGTTGGTATAATAATGCGTAAGAGTGTAGTTTGAATTAGTTGAGAGAGATAACTACTTTTGAATGTCAGTATGCCTAAGCTGAGTTTTGATTGAGAAAAGGATGTAAGGGATTGACAAAAGAGGTTATATCTTGTCATGTGTTGGATAAATCTCATATTCTTGGTTAAGGTAATACTGAAATTTTATCCCAAGAAAGGAAATTGAGTAAGGATTCTAAGTAATCCTTGTAAAGAAAATTTTGAGAATGACTAAAGGTTTAGTTTGGATAACAACAAGGTTATGTGAATACCCTAGGATTTTATTCAGAATTTGTTGATCAGATCAAGGAAAAGCAGTATGGGAAAGTAATATTATTTAAGATCAATGGAGAAGATCAAGAAGGTAAGACACCAGGAATTGTTATCCAAGATCATGGATTGCTTGGTTTTGAAATTGTTCATGTGTATCTGTTGTTGATGAGTTTTGAAAGCTTATTTCAAAGGAAGCATATTTATTTGCTTAATTAGTTCATTCTGGAACAAGTAAATGTATAAGATTTAAGATAAAACTTTTGATGGACTGACATGAAGCGAAATGTCACCAAGTTTATTTTGATATGTTTGGTTTGTTTGGAAGTCCTGATTGAGCATAGAAGACCAGATGAAATATTATAGTCTCTTTCTATTTCAGAATGGAAGTGGGAAGATGTTACAATGAATTCTTGTCATTAGTCGTTCAAGACTTAATGAAAGATGGATGCATATGGAGGCTATTAATAAACTCACCTAGAGTGTTCTTTTGAATGCAATTAAGATGACTTAAAGAGTACAGAAGTTAGCTGAGGTGTTCATGCATAAAGTTTTTGATCTTCATAAAACTCCAAAGACTTTTATCTCTGAGTGAGATAGGTGGTTCATGTCAAAGTTTTGAATGGAGTGACATCAAGCTTTCTGGAGTGAATTGAATTTTAGCGCTGACCTCCTTCATCAAAGTAATGAACAATGCAAGGAAACAAATTCAAACTCCCGAGGACATGTATTCTGGATTCCACACAAGTTGGAATGTTAGCTTGAGTTTGAGTGACTTCATATACAAGAATTTTGGTCACACGGTAAAAAAATGACTTTTTTTGAGGCTTGGTAAAGTTGGAAGTGTTGGTTGTCAATTTGTTGGAATGACAATGCTGACAAGGTTCTTCATGGGCCAAACTTGGCCAAGAGAACAACAACTGATATCGCACTAACATGTTCAAGGGTGTTAACTGCTCAAAAAGCAACAACAGTCATGTGTTGTTTTAAAGCAAGAGCATGTCAAGTTCATTGTAATGAACGACATTTTTGTGCTAGTATCCGCCTTGAAAGGTGTATTCCGCTGGGGAATGCGAGACAACGTAAATGCTCGCTATGTTGGATCTTTTGAGATTCTGGAAAGAACTGGTAAGCTTGTTTATCGGTTGGCATTGCCACCTTCAGTGCATTCTATCTATAATGTCATCCTTGTGATTCTTCTAAGATAGAATGCGTTCAATATATCTCATGTACTCAACAATAATGAGATGTTCAACCAAATGACACCTGTGAAGCAAGGTCAGGTTGAATCGTGAATAAGAAAAAAATTACCTTTGATTTGGCTACCTTTGCCTATAAATGGAGGTAAAGAAAAGACTTGAGAAACTAGAAGGGAAATGCTGAGTCATTTTCCAAAGTTAATGAACGTTGTAAAGAAGGAGTTTGGTAACTAAGCAATGGTTGATTGTGCTTGGTGCAAAAGTAACAGTATGTTTTTTTAAGGGGGTACTACAAACTTCTGTATAGGTTTGTAGTGGTTTTGTGTGCTTATGCTATCCTTTCTTGTGATCTGAGTTCTCCTTGGTTTCGAGGACGAAACCATTTTTAAGGGGGTACTAATGTTATAACTGCGGTTTTTTTAGGATATTTTTGAATATTTCTCGGGTATCCTTTTAACCTCTTTGTTCGTTTTAACGCTTAATCCAATATTTTTGTTGGAATTTAAATCCTAGAAAATTCTTGGTAATATCCTAAAATCAAAAAGAAATGATTTTATGGATCGGTGTGAATTCTAGGATTTTTCAATAGAAAAAGAATATTTATTAGATAAGCCGTCTTTTTAATTATGTACTGTAAAGGATTTAAAATACGAAACAGAAGCCTTAAAAATTGAAGGTAGCATGATAAAATCATGGAAAATTTGTTTTATTGGTCTACATAATTCACGAGACATTTTGTATTTAGTATGTTTTTCCACCCGAGGTACATAATTTTACCGCTTTAACGCGAGTCCCGTTCCGAGACGTGTTTAGTTTTTAAACCGACCTTTCTTGCCTTAATATGGAAGGAATCTGAAAGATAGATTTGGTGGACTTTTATCCTCTTTTGTTTGATCGAATCCAGCTAGAACTTTAAGGGAACCAGAAGAGTTCGAGAACGACGGACTCGGTTGAAGATTTCTCCACCGCCGGTTATCTTCTTCCTCACCTCCACCTTCCACCTCTCATCTTCTTCTTCTAATTCATTTCTTGGGTTCATGGGTGCTACAAAACCAGAACCATGAGAGAAATCAGGTCGGGACGATGGACGGGAAGGAAGGATTCAAAACATCATCACCGGCTAGCTTCTTGCCTCGCCGCGGCACGCCACTGACGATCAGTAGCTCCTCCGACCACCACCCACCTCAAGGGCCGCCGTTGGGCAACGCCGAGCCACCCTCGGGCTCGGGTATTGATCCATTATCGAGCCAAAAGAGCCATGGGCTCAAGTGAAGGTATATACGATCGAAATTAATTAGCGGTTTTGTTGCAGAGCCACCGTAAGGACCTTTCGGTTTCGGTTTGCTAATTAAATCTGTGGTTTTTATAATCTTAACGTTGATATGGTCCCACAGGTTCAAACCGCTCGGGAAAAGAACGTCCGGATCTTCAGTTATAGCGAATACAAGTTTCGACACCGATTGGCAGGTAAAGGACTTCGGATAATTACTCGGGATTCGTTGTTAATCCGTTTGATCCGAGATTTGGTCACCTTTAAGAACTTTTGCTAATGAAAATTTCTTATTTAGAAAATTATTTCAAAAGTGAAGCGGATAATTAGTTATAATTCCGCCAAGATGTCTCCTTGAAGCATGATAACTAAGGATTTATTATATATGATATCCGGAAATTAAATCGTTTGTCGATTAGGAAGTTGTACGAGTTGAGAATAAAACTAAGAAGTGTTTCTGTGAGCTCGTTGCTGAGAAATTCTTTTGTTATATTTGTCAGAAGGATGATAAAGATTATTGTTGAATTGCTAAGGAAGTTGAGCACGCCTTCTAAGGCAAGTGGACGGTTCTCTCTTGCATTATGGTTATTAAATGAGAAATTGAATCCCATTTAATATTTGTGTTGGGAACAACTTGTGTGCTTAATAAAATATGATAGGTTGCTATATTTGTTAGAAATAATGACCATGTTGTTTATTCAGTTTTGCGGTAGAACTAGATTTAGGTCCGTTATGTGTGACCTTGTATGTTGTCTCACGCTGAGACATTGTTGTTGATTAAGGTAATTTCAGGGAGGGGAACGTGGTTCCATATCCTCTCTTTAAAACAATATAACATTAGGAGGGGCCTAATCCTAATGGGGGGTCATGACTCTTCCCCTGCTCTTCGTGTGAGAGGGGTGATGCGCACTCTAGCTAAGTGCAAGTTTGGCACGGTGTAGTGTAGATGACAGGGTAATAGGCCTCTCTGATCTCTACCTCGCCATATGCAAAATGAAAGATCAAGGATAGCTTTAGTCCTATGATCTTGGTACAGGGTAGATGACCATGGTTGAAATACTCCGATGATCTCTACAATACCAGAATATTTCAGAAGTAGTTCGAGCCGATTAAAAGCCACCAACTTGGTTGTGAAAAGTTTTGAAAGTAATATAAGATAAGCGCGTTAGGCACATTAATATACCAAAATGGTTCGTCCCGTCGAAAGGCCATTCTTGCTTCCGGTTATGAATGATTCTTAATCAAACTTTGATTAAGTTAATTTGAATAGTCGATGGAGGCTTTACAAAATGTTATGTGATTAATATGAGTTCCCAACAATTGTTTATGCTTCTTACAGAAATCACAAGCGGTGGTGTTCTCTCTCTTGATTATGCAAGTCTCCTTCTTTCTCTCTATAAGAATGCTAACTGTTGGATCATAATCTGAGTCTAATCGGATTTCGATGCCAATATGTTTTGTTATAACCATAAGAACCAAGTTAGATTCTCCGCTTGCTTAGTCTTTCATTAGACTAACCCGTCCATATTCTTTTCTTTTATATGGTCGGCTGGTGTCCACCGTTGGTTTACGACACATCAGGTTCTTCTTGGAAGTTGATTCAAGAGGCGGATTCAGATGTTTGAAGCTCCAAAAGTTGAAGAAAGGTTTCCAATGGCTATACTTGAGTGAAGATCATGATTGAACTACTTCAAAGCGAAGCTAAGTTTCATAAATAAGAACTCAAGGAAGACTTGATGAAGTTTTTGTTTAAACAGAAGGTTGTTCTATTTATTTATTCCTTTAAGTTTAGGTTTGTATAAGTCCTTTTACGTGTTTTTTCCGTTGTAATATTCAACTTAAGTTTGTTAGATTTTCAAATGGTTTCATTTACCTTGTTTTTAGTTTGTTCAGTCAGTTTAAAGCATTGGGTAGCTTCGGTTTAGTCTTAATCGGGGTTACTGGCTGTAATACCTCCAGGGTAGGAAGCGGGTGTTACAAGAAATTTGAAAAAAAATTATAGATAAAAAATAATTTAAAAACTAATTTTTAAATCAATTGATTTAGGTAATATTTTTTTAATATATGTTTTTAAATAAATTCCTAAGAGTTTTACTAAAATAAAAAACTATAATTTTATTATTTTAATATTAGCTACAGTCCTAATTCCACCAATCTATTCACTACTAGGTATTGCTAAACCAAATCCGCCCCTTAAAATGTTTTGGCTCAGCCACTGCATTGGATTGACCCAACCCTTTGTTTTTATAAAAATTAGGACATGAAATTTAAATAGGGGCTTTAGCATTTAACCACCCATTAAATAGGCACTTTTGCAAAAAAAACCCCCCCACTAAATTCGATATTATTTGGACACACAAATTAAACGCTTTTTCTTTAGACCACCTAGTCGTTAGTTATGTTTGTTTTCCCGTTAAAAAGCGTTAAATGACCTTTCCACCCTTGCTTTTACAAAAATTATGCATGAAACCACGTCACTTAATGAAATGCACAATTATATTGTGTATTTACGTGGAGTTTTAGCATATATTTATGGGTGTTTTTAGGTGGTTTTGAAGACTTTCTACAACTATGAGGAGAGACCCGAATATACATACTTTTGGGATTTAGAGCTGGATTGGAGAGAAATTGAAGAATATGGTGCTGGTGGCGACTGCCGCCTCTAATAGTAAGCTTTTTCACTACGTGATGTCCATGTTTTTAGCTTGGTTTTAGTGTGTTTTTCTAGGTTGTTTAGTCTTGTTTAGTTGTGTTTTTGTGTGCGTTTTGTGTCTTTTTAGTATAATTTGCATATTTTGTGAAAAGTATGGAAACTACTCTAGTTTTGTGTTTTTGTGTAGGTTTTGAGGCGTGTTTGGATGCATTCAAGGACATTAAAAGAGAGAGGCATGATAAGAGGAAGAAGAGAAGAAGGCTATGGAAGAAACCCCGACAAAGTCCATGAGAAGAAGGAAGAATAACAAGAGAACAAGTCAAAACTAGGCTCGATATTGACCCTCTAGGGGTCGGTGCCGAGGCTCCCAAGTGTGACCGACTTAAAGCTTTTAATGATATTATTCCGAGATCTTTTATCTTTAGTAGGTTTTATCTTTAAGAAAACTTTCTAGATAGATGTTTTAGTATAATACCCTTGTTTAGACAAGTTTTAGAGGACTCTCTCTCGCTAGTTTTGATTTAGATGCAAGTTTTAGGGTTTGAAGACAAGAGTAGTGTTCTAAGTCAAGTTTGTTTTGAATTCAAGTATGCTTTTAGTTTAATTCAAGTATGTTTTCTATTAATCTTTTTGTTTGTTCTTTCTCCACCATGAGTGAGTAGTCTCTTATTCTAGGGTTGGGGTTAGAAACCCAACATGATCATGCATGAATGATGACATGATTGAATATTTGCATTCCTTTTATCTATGGTTATGATTTGATTGAAAGAGAAAGTGATAAACTTGAATAGAGATAAGGTTTGAGATGAAAGTTGAGAACTTTAGATCAAAATAAGTAGATTAAGTGAATTAATTTATGAAAGTTGATTGATTTGCTTGTTTATTCAATGAAAGTTGATAACTTTATGTTAAAGGCATGATTCTTATAATTCATATTGTTTGAATTTGCATGATTATATTGTGGTGGACCCTTATCCTAGATTTTTCTCTTATTTGTGAGTCAAGTTTTAAATCCCAAGTACCTCGGTAACCACCCTCCCAAAGTCGGTACCGACCTGCGATTTCTTGCTTACTTCATTGTTTACTTAGTTTTTCGTCTTCATTTGCACCCCGATATAGACCTTGACAAGGTCAGTACCGACCCTCCCTAGGTCGGTACCGACCTGCCGATTTCTTGCTTACTTCATTGTTTACTTAGTTTTTCATCTTCATTTGCACCCCGATATAGACCTTGACAAGGTCAGTACCGACCCTCTTCAGTGTGTTTGTTTGCCTCATTTTGCTTTGTTTTGTTTTTCTTTCGCTTTTTAGTTAGTAATTAGAAACAACCTCGCCTCCCGTGGACGATCCTGACTTTGCTATACTCAGCGGGGTCTTGACTATAAATTTATTTGTTGTCAAGTAAAACCCTCTCAACACTACGCGCCATGTGTTATTTCCCGATTGGTTCTTTCTCTATCAACTTTATTCCGAGATATTGTATTTTTGGAGATACTTTTAGACCTAGCTTGATATATTAGGTTATGAGAGTTGCAACTCTCATCATTATCATCAATGTACTTGATGAAACCCGAAATAAACCGTTCGCTAAATGACAAGAAATGCGATTATTTTAATTGGATTGTGCAAACACTTTCTCTTTATTTCATACTTCTTTACAACGAGATTACAAGCCAACGAGGCTTACAAACAAACAAGATTTACACCCTAGACCTCCAACGAATATTCGGGATCTTGATCTAACAATGTTCGAGATCTCCTAATTGCTATGTGATTCTACCACCTTGGCGGCGCTTGACTGGTCTTGATGCGAGGCAGGAGCTAAGAGTGTGGTGAAGATGGCTTGTGAGATTGTGTAGCGAGGTCTTTGATGTGAGCGAGGGCCCTGTGTGACTTGAGGTCTTTTTGTGGACTTCACTTGTCTATAGCGAGGTCTTTTGACGATGTTTCAATCATGTCGATCTTCAACGAGCAAGATAGTTCTTGAGTTCAAGAAGTTTTTCGACCCCTTTTACCAACGAGGTTCTCCTCTATTTATAGAGAATTAGAGAGTCGGGTTTTGATCATTGTCCGATGTGGGACGCCCGAGATCCGGGCTTCTGATTGGTCCGGAGGTGATGCAACCAGTGATTGGTTTGGGTAAGCCGCGACAGCTGAATGGTCCTGGTGGGCGGGTGTGTCAGTAGAGTCGGGAACGAGGTTGAGACCTTGTTTTGAGGTTTCGGAAGACCTCACGGAGATAGGAATTTTGTTTAATTAAATGACGGGTATGGTTGTGGGCCTCAGAATCTACCTTGGGAGTCCCGTCGGGTTTGTTTATGCTTTGTGTCCCGGGCCCACCTCCTATTTTACTATTTTGGACATCATCACAACCCCATGGCCTAGGGACCTTGTCCCGAGGGTCGCAGGCCATAAGCTCCTTAGGATTGCGAGGTGCATGGTTTTGGAGGTTGAGTGGGCATATTGCGAGGTGCGAGGTTTTGGAGGTTGAGTGGGCATATTGCGAGGTGCGAGGTTTTGGAGGTTGAGTGGGCATACTGCGGGATTTCCCCCTTGCGAGGCCCAGTGCTTAGGCTTTTCTCTTGCTTGTACAAATGACGCTTCTTGGGCTCGCTCTCCGTACTTTGCTTAATGGGCCGCCCAGGTAAGATAGGCCCAATAAACCTTTCGGGAGCGAGGAGAGGCCCAAGCCCGCTCTTTATAAGGGGCGTCTCTCACATGCTTCCCCTTCATCTTCTTCCCCAACATTTTCGCTCTCTCTCTTTCTTCGTCTTTATAGTTTCCGATGAGCAGTTTCCGAGACGGTTACCGACGACCTTCCGCCATCCTCCAATCGCGCCACCGCTTTCTCCACGCCGATTCTAAGCAAGTAAGTGCTCGACTCCTCCTCTTGTGTTTTCGATGCTCTTTTCCCTTTTCTCGCCGCCGCCTACTCCAGCGGGAAACGGATGCCCCCTGGCGTTTCGCGTCGGTGTCACGGTGTCGAAACAAAGGGGGTGAGGGCGGTGCTCGTGTTTGCGCGGTGCTTTCGATTCTTCCCTTTCTTGTTCTTTCTCCGTTTCGTGCCCTAGCGGGCGCGGGTTCGTTCCTTAGTGTCTCGCGCCGGCGTCACGGTGGTGAGACGGTGGTGGTGAGGTCGGCGTGTGTTTTCGTGCGATGTTTTCGCCATCTCTTCTTCATGTCTTCTCTCGTTTTGTTTTGCGCCCTAGCGGGCAGTGGTTATTTTTCGGCGTTTTTTGCCAACTCCATGGTGGCGAGACAGTGGGGCGAGGGTGGTGACCGCCATGCCCTGGAACCTTTCGTCTGCCCATCGACGGTTAGGTTTCTGCGTTCTTCCTTCGCTGTTTTGGGATTTGAGACCCTCGGAAACCCAAACGTCATGATGTTCGACTGACGGGACGTTTGGGTTTCCATCGCTGGCTTCCACCGCTGGTTTGCGTTCTTTTTTCTCTTTCCTCTTTTTGGCGCTTCAAATTATCCTCCACCATCCTCTCTTGTCAGAGTAGTCCTAGGGTGCCACGTAGCCTTCTCCCCCTATGACCTCGCACTTTATTTCTTTGGTTGCTTTGCCCGATGTCTCAACGCCTCTTTCTTTTTCAGGTGCTAGCCTTCTGCGGCCTGGACGTCGCTCTTTCATGCCTAGGAAAACCTCCGTGAGCCCCACCAGGCTTCGTGTTCAAGGCTCAAGAGAGATTCTACGAGGAGGTTTCCGAGTCCGTAGGGAGTGTAGAGACCAACGATTCCCAGAACCCGAGGTCTCCCTCGTTGGTCTTCATCGACCCTTCTTCCAGCGACTCTGTTGTTTCCATTAATTCGCGCTTCTCCCGACTTCGCGCATCGTCTATTGTTGAAATGGGTTGTCCTCGATTTCTGACGAAGCAGTGGCTACCGTTATTGCGAGGTCGTCTGACTCCAACGTCCTCGCGAGCTTTTTCGCGGAGCTTATTACTAATGTTATGTCCAGCGTCCCACCCATCCTTGAGGAGTGGATCCCCATGTCTTCAGACTCGGATGAGGCCTTTCTTTCCGAGGGGGAGCCCACGACCTTGAAGCCTAAAGACCTCGCGGATATTGCCAAGCATTTCGTCTGACCCGAGGGGGTTGAGCTAGCGCTTCCCGAAGGGAAGGGTTGCTCCTTGGCACATTACGAAAGGTGTGTGGTTGTGCACCTGTACAACCTCCAGGCAGTTTTCAGGCTACCCCTGGCCCAACACATCATTGATTTCTTGTGGGCCATGCGTGTCTGCCCTGCACAGCTGTTTCCCAATGCGTGGAGGTTGTTGTGCACCTACACCGTTCGTAGCCGTGAGCTTGGGGATGGGCCGGATCTCGGCATCATGTCTAGGCTATTTCTAGCCAGGAGGGAGCACGAGTCCTACCTCATCAATCTTAGCTTGTCGGGTATTAAACTCACCAATGCCCCTTCGAACGTCGGGCCATGGAAGAAGAACTGGTTCCTGGTCCGAGACCTCACTGGGAGGTATCTCAACCTTCCCACGACACTAGACAACTTTGTCCGGCCCAAGGGCCCACATAACGCCACCGATCACAAGGAGCTCAAGGCCCGATATAACCCGGACCGTCAGGAAGAGTTCCAAGAGTACCTGGCACAGGACCGACTGGAGCGGGCCGGTCTAAGCCTCTCCCTTCCACCCCGCGAGGGTAAAGAGGGTACTTAATTTTCCCTTTTGCTGTTTGTTTTCGTCATTTGCCCTTGGTTTTAGGCGACGAGGTTGAAACCTCTCCTTTCTAGTGACGACCACGGGCTTTCGCCCATTGGTTACGCCAGCTTGGCTCGTTGCTACGTCTTGTTTCTTTACTTAACTTATTTCTCTGTGTTTTTTTTACAGTGCACCTCTTCAACGCTCTTACCTCGAAGTCGCAGGGAAAGAAACCTGTGACTTCCACTTCCACCGCCCAGGCCCCTCGTATCCTAAAGGGCATCGCGATAAAGGAGCCGACCACACTGTTGAGGCCACCCACGTCGCAGCCAAAGGTGACACCCCGACGTCGAAGGTGTCCGGGGTGAAGACAAACGAGGGGGCCTCGACTAAGGGGGACGTCGCGAGAACGTCCTCCCAAGCCTCCCGAGGATTCGGCAACGGAGCCGGGTCCAAGAGGAAAGGCACGGAGTCCCCTCGTGGGGATAAAAAGAAGAAGCACAGGGGGGACGACCAGCGTGGTCCGTCGGGAAAGGACATCATTCTCAGTTTTAATTTTGAGGGACGGGCCCTCAAGGTTGATGGTCCCTCTCCTACGAAGTTCCACTACCCCGGGCTGGCTTGGGGTGCTTCCGCGAGATGGATTCAAGACGAATGGAAGGAAGAGGTCTCGTGGGCTAACAATCTCACCGAGGAGGCCCTTAACGACGAGGTCGCCTGCTATTCGGCGATGGTACTGTTAGACCCAGATTTTAGGCGACGAAGCGTTGGGCCAAAGACAGAGAATCTCCAACGCATACAGAGCTACATAACGGTTTGGGATCAACTAAGTCGGTTAGAGGAGAGAGGATCCGAGATATGTTTGTAACAACATAGATTCCTCTCCAGATTTTATCCATTATAAGATTGAAATAAGCATAGATTTGTTGGTTAAAGATAAGATTATATCTTTGATTAAAATAGAATATGCTCTAGAGGGCTATATAAGCTAATGTAACCCTTAGGGGAAGAGGACGCTTGATTCTCACTGGTACACGGCTGAGGAATTGGGCTGAGGAATTACCCTACGTGCTCTGGGCCGATCGCACCACCCCTAAAGGGGCCATTGGACAGACTCCATTCTCACTGGTACACGGCTGCGAGGCTGTTATCCCAGCCGAGATCTTAGTCCAACCGCAAGGTATGGACTCGCTACCTCGGAGATCAACGGACGTGAGTTGGAAGCAGATCTGGATACTATCCAGGAGCTCAAAGAGGCTGCCCATGCTCGGATCGCGAAGTACCAACAGCAAGTGGCTAGGAGTTACAACAAAAATGTTCGAGTAAAAAGTTTTCAGCTTGGAGACTGGGTATTGCGAAAGGTTTTCCAGAATACCGCAGAAGCAAACGCTGGCAAGTTAGCACCCACTTGGGAAGGGCCATACAAAATCACCAAAGTCGCAGGAAATAGTGCCTACCAACTAGAATCCAAAGATGGAAAGGCGGTACCACGAAGCTGGAACGCGACCCACTTAAAAAAGTATTACTTCTAAATTAGTTCATTATCATGATTTATTCTTAGACATTTCTTAGCTCTAGCTTAGAGAATCTTTAGGCAATTTTTGGCTTTTTCGAATAAACGACTCCGGGCACTTGCCCACATTGTCGGACAAAGTTTCAAAATTCCTATTTCATCAACCATGTTCTCACACATTTTTACATAATAATTTGCGAGAAAATATTCTCCTACTTTTGCACCCTCTCTTATTGCTCATAAACGCAAACATGCGCTAATCAACGTTGAATACAACACGAAACACGCCGAACGCAAAAAAACCACTATTGAAACACATGGTTATACCGTCTGAAAACGACGAAGTCATCACGCACACAACGTTGATGAAGTAACTCATAAGATGGTTACTCACACGCTAATCAACGTTGCATATAACATGAAACGCGTCAAATACACAATACCACTGTAAAGACACATGGTAATACCGTCTAGAAATGGCAAAGTCGTCACGAATACAACATCGACAAAGTAACCCATAAGTTGGTTACCCCCTATCTAATTCCGATTAGCGAAACATCCGATTAGTACGTGAAGGGGAAGCTATAGAAAAAAACCCAAAATGGCCATATGCGCGGGACGCCGCGATGATACTACATCCTAATTTAAGGATCCATTGCCCAAGAGCACGTCAACTCTTAATGACCCTTGGCAGCGGCCAAAGGTAGCCTAATCGTAACAATCTATGCACGACCCCTTTGCAGAAAACTAAAGCATTCAACGCGCAAAACGTGATCCTACACGGGACTCACAATAAGTCGCTAGCAAAAGGAGCACCAAAGCTCCTTCTTAAAACGCTAAAACCTAACGCGTACCCCACTTACGGGCAACACATTGGTGGAGATTCTCCAACAATTTCCCTATGCTAATATACTACGCAAAATTTCTAAATGCAGACATATAAGCAAGTAAAGATAATGTTGCGCCATTCAAAGGGCGTCAAAACCATTCAAAACAGACGCCATAAGAGTTTTAGGCCCCAGGCCATAGAATTACCAAAGTATTCCGACAGATCATCCAACAAAAACAAAAAAAAGAGTACTTCTAAAAAGATCAAAGAGAGGCACATCAAGAGCTTACTGTCCACCAGCTGGGGTCGAAGGTTCCTCCTTGTCCATGGCCTTCTCGCATCACCTTCCTTGCTGGACGGGCCCCCATCATCGTCGTCTTGACATTTTTCCTTGTTCGGGGAGCTCACATCCTCCTCCTGGTTTTCAGCCACCAGGTATTCTTTGCCAGGAGGGGGATGGCCAACAGGGTAGTATTCCTCCAGGACCTCCAGCCGCGTCTTCAAGTCCCATTTGGCGCTCTTCCCGTCAGCGAAGTCTTGCAGCAGCTCCACTTGAGATTTCATCGTGTAATATGCTGCCACGTTCACCACCACCTGAGAAAAGCCTTCGATCTCCTTCTCCGCCTCCGACGCCTTTGCCTCGAGTGATGCCTTTTCAGTTTGAAGATCCTCCACCGACGATTGGAGTTGGCCAACCTTCTTGTCCAACGAAGCAACCAATTCCCTCGCTTGCTTCTCTTTTTCCTCCAATACCTTCATTTCCTTCTGGCAACGAACATTAGTGGCCATTAGTTCCTGGAAGGCCTGCAAAATTAGAAGAACAAGATAAATCAGGCAGAAGGCAAGTGAGCGTCAAGGAAATGCCAACGGAACGACAACGAATATCTAAGGGTTCAGGTGAGCAAACTTACCACTCTTAGCGTTTCACCCACGTGGCTGAAAGCGGCATCAGGGGTGAGGGTTTGGAAGTCCATCTTTACGTTCGGAAGCAAGGTGTCCCCAAAAGTACTGAGGAGGTCTTTTGGCTCTACCTTCTTGGCAACATGCGAGGTTGGAGAATCGTCAATCCTTTTTCACTTCAATGAAAGAGACTTCTTGGCCTTGGAATTGGGAGGAGGAGACGAGGGAAGTCTGACCCCACCGGATCTCAGCCGCCGAACCATTGCTGCGGCAGAGGTATCCACGACAGCGCCTGGGGAGTTGTTTTTTGAGCCACATTGAGAAAGGGAGACGTTGATTTAAAAGTAAGTTTGAGAAGATTAAACACATGGGAAGTAGAAGAAAGAGCAACCAACCTGATTTCTTCTTAGAGGAACTCATCATGTCAGAGGACAAGGGAGTGACTTTTGTTTCGGTTTTGTCTTCGTCGGATCGTGGAGATTCTTCGTCTTCACCACTATCCGCTGGGTCGGGACAGATCTTCTTAGGTTTTCGCTTTTCATCCTTAATCTTTAGCAAACGTTGACACACACCCGTATCCGTGCTCTTGGAAGTGATTCCCACCTGCACTGCACAAGAAGGACGAACATGAAAACGGGAAAACAAGAATATGCAAAAAAAGAAGAAGTCTAATAAAGAAGATCAGATCGTCTTACGAGATGTGTTCCATTCATCTTGAAAGACGTCTTTCACTTCATCATCAAGATCGCCTAAAGACGCTTTTTCGAAGAAGAAGAATGGGATTGCCAGCACCGGGAGGATATTTTCAGTTTGGGAATAAGGGTTTTTTTTGTGTCCCTAACATGCAAAGTGATGCGACCTGCCCTCTGAGGAACTATTTTGTACGCCAAGAGAAGTTCTCCCATGGTCATCTCTAAACCCCTCTCTGTGGCAAGCTCATCAATTCGGGCAAGGGTGCGCCAAGTGGTCGGAAGGATTTGGCATGGATAAATCTTTAGGGTTTGGATCAATTCCCGAATGAAAGGGGGGAGAGGAAATTTTAAACCTAAGGAGAAAGGGTAATCGACAAAACAGATCCACCCTGGCCGAACCCAATCGATGAGTTCGACAGTCGGAGCATGGAAACGGTTCCCCTCCGAAAAGCCACCGAAGGAGATCCAATCAGCGATCTCCTCCGGCGTCATATCGCAGCGATGGAGATCTTGGGGACCCAGGGATGAAGAAGAAACAAAAGGCGAAGCTTTGGCCATGGAAATTGAGCAGAATAATGCTAGAGATGAGGAAGAAGAAATCTTACTTGAAAAGTCGAAAGCAGGGTTGAGAAGGAAGGAAGACGAGGGCTAGATAATGATGAGAAAAACAAAGAGCCTCTCGGGTCATTAAAGAGAAACGGCAGAAGCAAATCCCGTCTTCCAAGGCAATCTCCAAAACGTCTTGTCAAGCTTAAATGAAATTTTCGAAATTTGAATTTAAATTTTGAAATTGCATTTAGGGGTATTGTTAGACCCAGATTTTAGGCGACGAAGCGTTGAGCCACAGACAGAGAATCTCCAATGCATACAGAGCTACATAAGGGTTTGAGATCAACTAAGTCTGTTAGAGGAGAGAGGATCCGAGATATGTTTGTAACAAGATAGATTCCTCTCCATATTTTATCCATTATAAGATAGAAATAAGCATAGATTTGTTGGTTAAAGATAAGATTATATCTTTGATTAAGATAAAATATGCTCTAGAGGGCTATATAAGCTAATGTAATCCTTAGGGGAAGAGGATGCTTGATTCATACAATTTCTTCTGATTTCTACATCAATAAAAACACTCATATTCTTCTTAGTTTATTCGATCAAGGCCCGATCTAAGCCAAGGTTCTACCTTTGGTAAATTTTGGCTCAAACAGGTACGTTCCGCTTTTATGAATCTCGCTTCTATTTTGGATTTCGTGCATCTCTTTTTTAACAACATTGTGAATTTGCAACATACCTTTTTTGAGAACTACAACGGCAGCCGCCTCACCTTTCTTCAGACGAGGATGGATAAAATGGAGGAGGCACTTAAAGCCCGCATAGAGGAGTGTGCAAAGCATGAGAAGGACCTCGCCGAGGCTGAAAAGCGGATTAAAGCCACGGAGGTTGCGGCGAAGGACGAGGCCAAAGCGGCGGCGAGGGCGAAGGAGGAGGTGAACAAGGCAAAGGCCCTGGTCGGGGTCTTACAGAGCGAGAATGAGGAGGTTCGGGGTAAATTGTCCGCAGAGCACAAATTCTTTAAAGAGAAGGAGGCGGAGCTTCTCAAGGCCGAGGACGAGATCACCAACCTTCGACGGAGTATAAGGAGGAGTTGGTGGTTAGCGTGAATAAGATGTTCCGCCAAGCCGTCTGCATGGGTGTTAAGCAGGCGGTGGCGAAGTACGGGCAGATCGACCCTCGTATTTCCTTCTTCATCCCCAGCTACACAAAGACTATGGGGGAGGAAACCGGGGAGGAGCCCGAGGGAGAATGCGAGTTCTTCCTTAACGAAGATGGGATTGTGGCTACCGAGACGCCCTCCGCAGAGGACCTCGGCCAGGGAAGTCTGGACCTCGTCGTCACGGTCCCTCAACCCGCGACCGACGCGCCAAGCTCCCAACCTTCTGCCGTCTCTGCTCCGCCCGTCCTCAAAGCTCCTACAGACCCCACCGCTGATGCCCCGAAAGATACTACCGCCGAGGTCCCGAAGAACTAAAGGACGTCCCTGGTTTTGTAATGTTTTTTTATCTGTTATGTTGGTGGCCCCGCGGGGGTTTATAATTAAACTTTTAGGCCCTTGTGCCTTATTTTATGCAATTTCTTTTTGTCTTATGGATGTATCTGTGCTTCTTGTTTTGGATGTGTCTGTGCTTCTTGTTTTAATTTACTTGTATAAATATCCCGATCCAACCCCGTGGTCCGAATGTCACAATATTTGTGGCACCTTCAGAACACATCGGGCGCTGGTCTTATGCCATGATCTCGAGCCGTGCTCGGATCTCGCATGACGATTATTATACCAAGATCACGAGCCTCGCTTGGATCTCGCATGACGATTATTATGCCAAGATCACGAGCCTCGCTCCGATCTCCCATGATGATTATTATGCCGAGATCACGAGCCTCACTCGGATCTCGCATGATAATTATTGTGCCAAGATCACGAGCCTCGCTCGGATCTCGCATGATGATTATTATGCTGAGATCATGAGCCTCACTCGGATCTCGCATGATGATTATTGTGCCAAGGTCACGAGCCTCGCTCGGATCTCGCATGATGATTATTATGCCAAGGTCACGAGCCTCACTCAGATCTCGCATGATGATTATTATGCCAAGGTCACGAGCCTCACTCAGATCTCGCATGATGATTATTATGTAAAGATCACGAGCCTCGCTCGGATCTCCTATGACGATTATTATGCCGAGATCACGAGCCTCGCTCGGATCTCGCATGCTGATTATGATGCCAAGATCACGAGCCTCGCTCGGATTTTGCATGATTATTGGTTGTTTCCACCCCCAAGCGGGAAGCAAGTGGCAGATTTAAACATGAGATTCTCCAACCCCAAGCGTGAAGCGAGGGGCGGACTTAAACACGAGATTCTCCAACCCCAAACGAGAAGCGAGGGGTGGACTTAAATACGAGATTCTCCAACCCCAAGCGGTAAGAGAGGGGTGGATTTAAATACGAGATTCTCCAGCCCCAAGCAGGAAGCGAGGGATGGACTTAAATACGAGATTATCCAACCCTAAGCGGGAAGCGAGGGGTGGATTTAAATACGAGATTCTCCAACCCCAAGTGGGAAGCGCGAGGTGGACTTAAATACGAGATTCTCCCCAAGCGGGATGCGAGGGGCGGACTTAAACACGAGATTCTCCAACCCCAAGCGGGAAGCGAGGGGTGAACTTAAGCACGAGATTCTCCAACCCCAAGTGGGAAGCGAGGGGTGGATTTTAATACGAGATTCTCCAACCCCAAGCGGGAAGCGATGGGTGGACTTAAATACGAGATTCTCCAACCCCAAGCGGGAAGTGAGGGGTGAACTTAAATACGAGATTTTCATTTTGGAGAGAGTTTTGAAAAATTCCACAACTCTTTATTCATAAAACATGTGAGAAATAGCGGAGATCAGAGAGTTTACACATAATATTTTTTGAGCCGATCGACGTTCCATGTTTTGCTCAGGGTATGCCCCTCGCTGTCTCTGAGCTTGAAAGCTCCGGCTGCGACTTCCTCGCCGAGGAGGTATGGCCCTTCCCAGTTGGGGTCCAACTTACCGCCTTCGGTACGCCTCAAGACGAGGCTACCCGTCGTCAGGAACCAAGGTCTAACCCTCTTGTCGTGGTATACCGCCATGCGGCGTTTGTATTCCCTAGAGCGCAAGTCAGCCACCTCGCGCAGCTCGTCTCTGAATTGCAGTTTGACCTTAAGGATGGCCTCGTTCTCTATTTCATTGAAATAAAAAACCCTCGCCGATGGGACCAGAGTCTCCACGGGGACTAGCACCTCCGCCCCGTAGGTTAGAGCGAAAGGTGTCTCGCCCGTTGTGCGATGCACGGTTGTGCGATATGTCCAGAGGACGAGTGGGAGAAGCTCCGCCCAGCGACCTTGTGCCATGCCCAGGCGCTTCTTCAGGTCGGACAAGATGCGGGCGTTGACGTTCTCAACTTGGTCGTTGGACTGAGGGTGGGCCACGAAAGAAAACTTGAGGTTTATGCCCAGGTCGGAGCAGAAGGTTCTTGTCTCCTTGCAGTCGAATTGAGGGCCATGGTCAGTCATGATGGTCATGGGGACGCCAAAGCGGAAAACGAGGTTCTTCCATAGGAAATCACAGACCTTTGCCCCAGTGATCTTTGCCATTGCTTGCGCCTCGACCCACTTCTTGAAATAATCGACGATGACCAAGATGTACTGCACCTGGCCAGCGGCCTTGGGGAAGGGGCCAAGGATGTCCATCCCCCACATCACGAAGGGGCATGGAGCATGGATGGAGCATTGACGCGAGGTCGAGGCTTGCTAGAGGTTACCGTGCTTTTGACACCCGTCACATTTCTGGACGTAGGACCTCGCGTCCTGCTTGAGGGTGGGTCTGAAGTACCCTAAATGGGTGATTTTGTGTGACAAGGCGCGCCACCCGGGGTTGCCGCCACAGACCCCCTCATGTGCCTCGTATAAGATGCGACTCGTAGACTCGGTCGGCACACTCAACAAGTTCGGCTCAGCATATCCTCGACGATAGAGCTTGCCACCGCCGCAATAGCGGGCCACCTGCATTTTTAGTTTCCTAGCCTGTGCGGGGTCCTTTGGGAGGACACCGCTTTCCACATATCGTGTTACCGGGATCCTCCAATCCTCACTAGTAACGGAGAGAAACTCGCTGGTCACACTCCGCGAGAGTTTTCTTTCCACCATCACATGGTTCCCCAGTTCCAAGGGAAGGGCAGATCCCAACCTTGCGAGAGCATCCGCCTTTGTATTCGAGGTTCGTGGGATGGGCTCCACTGCGAAGGTTTATAGGCATGACACCAAGGCCTTGACTTTCTTCGGTATGCGGACAATAACCCCGTTCTGGTGTCATATTGCCCGTTGAGCTGGCGCGCAACCAGCTCGTAGTCGGTGTAGACCCTGATCTTGCAAGCTCCACTAAGGAGCACCATCTCTATTCCGGCGATCATGGCCTCATACTCGGCCTCGTTGTTGGTGGAATCGACTCGTTCCTAGAAGGTGGGTTCGGACTCGTTCCACTGATGCGTGAAAATCAAACCAAACCAAAATTAAAAGAATTTGAACTATGTAAGGCTTGATTCTCTTGAATGAGATACGTAGGCAACCCATCAAAATTCGGTGCAGCCTAAATCACAAAAACCTCTTAATATTTTGCATCGGTATTGCTTTTAATCAAAAGAGTCAAAAGAGAGGGTCGAACTAAAATAAAAATAATTTAAATGTGTTTTGCAATTTTGTGTACATTTTTGCTCAACATATTTTTGGCACGCCTGGTGGGACCCTTTGTTTCTTTTCATCTTTAAGTAATGTCGATACTTGAAACTTAATAGGTTGTTGCATGAAAATGATTTTGAACGCAACATCCATCTTAGACGAGCTCCTCATATCTTACATCATATATGGATGGTTGTGGATGAAGAGGAGATCATTAAAGTGTTCTTTCACTTCATTAGGGACTCCCTTTCAATATAGAACTGTGTAAGAACTCCTACGGTGATATTAATACTTCAATAGAGGAAATTATCTCTCAATATGTGTAAAAGATGCTCATCCTGGATCCATACCCAGGGGGTAAAATGTTCTTGACAAATATGGACTGAATTCCCTAGGTAACAAGCAGTATAACATATGAGTTCGTGCTATGATGATCCCAAGTATTAGTGGCACCAAGCAAGCCCTCATTGGAGATCCTCTCAAACCCACCTTCCAAGTCATCAAAATAAAGGAAGGTTGTGAAACATTCGACCCAGCTTGTCTCCATGACCACCAATGTCAACATATTAAGGAGAATAAATGGTCACAAGAATGGATCCAAGAGGATTATATCATCTGGTTGATTACAAACTCTACAACTTAAAAGTTGGATAAGGCAATGTGTAAAACATCCAATGAGCTCACATCACAAAACTTAAATAGCACTAATCATTCCTCTAGTCGATGCTCAGACTCAAATCTACAACGAGTCTATCCCTATCAAAATGGGAGAATTTGAACAAGTCAATATGACCTCCTTTATGGAGGAGACTCAACTCAAGATCCCATTTGAAAAAAAATTAAATTAAGCCTTCAAGAACTAAAAAGATTTGGGAGGAGATTAAGAAAGTGGTATGTGTTTCCTCAAAATCATATTGAAGAGTGAGACCTATCAAAGACATTAAGTCTAATATCCCAAATAATCATATCTCAAACTTATTTTGGACTTGTCACAAAGTCTAAGTTTAGAGAAATTTCATGTGTAAGCATGATCCCAAGGTCACTTAATCCATTGATCTCTTCCATGTCATGGTTACAATGGTTGGTGCAAGAAACAATGGTTCTCCATTTAATAAGGATATATAATCTCCTTTCCAAGATATGGAGTTTCTACTTGCATCCATTTTAAATAAAACTACATTTGTCTTTCAAGACGATGTAGAAAAACCTGTCGACATTAGTTGCAATCTCATTTGAAATTGAGGAACAACTTTAAGAGTTGCAATTGTAACTAATGATATAAGATTCTCAATGAAGCCACTCATACCTCAAGTAGCCAATCAAGCTCAAGAGAGGTGGCAATCACACTATTAACCAACTACAAGCCATGAAAACCTAAGTGGTAGTTCACTTATATATCTCCAAGATATTAAGTAGGTGTTTGACAAGGGATGAGGTAATTTCAAGCTTCATAGTATCTACATGTTGTAGGATACAAATATCATACTCCACACATTGTGATTCAATTCATGTTCCCCAAATTTGTCAAAGACTTTATTTTGACAAGTTTGGTAGCATCCATGGTTCAAAACGTGAGCATCTTGCTCTTATCTACTCAAATAGTGGTGAAACAACATTCAGTGATGCCTTAATGATAAAATACCTCATCCAATCACTAAAAGGATGGAGGAGTATAAGGTTAAATACCTTGTAAAGTTAAGCAAGCATGCACATCTCCAAAATAATGTCACCTAGAAACTTGCTTTCAAGGTTTCGTTGTACATTTGGTGTTGCTAAGCCAGTAACCTTTTAATGCTTCAGCATTAAAGGTGTATAATGTTGAGTATAAACATGCTTGATGAAAAAATATTCAATTAGTATCGAACTAGTGAGGAACCAAATGATGATGAGATGCCACAAATAAAAAGAGAGTCAATGAAGACTTTCATCAAACTTGATGGCAAACCCTTTTTGTCACCAACAACTTCAAAGTTCAAAAAAAGAAAGAAAAAGCTAAAGAATCTTTAAGAAGGCATTCTTTTCATATAAAAGACGGGAAATGCTTATTGATGACAATAAATACCAAAGATATTGGAAGAGTTGATGTATGCCAAATTCATAGCACTTCTAGACTGGAGAATTCCAATGAACTGGGCAAGCGGACTATCAAGAGTCCTATTTTACACCATCGACTTGTTAGTCATCCACCGTGGGACGATTGTATCCTTGCAAAAAAAGGGATTTAATGAAGAAAGAGGAGTATAATGTCGAGGGGGTAAAATTTAACGAAACCAAAAGCTGTGTCAAAAAACCAATTTCGATAGTAGATATCGCGAAGGTAGTTTCCCACTCCTAGTGTCTCCTAACACCCAAAACGTGATCGAGGGTTATAAAATGAGGATATTCTTCTCGCACTTTGATCGAGAACCTCATGTAATGTATTTTATGGATAATAATATCCAAATTGAATGGTACACCTAGAAATGAAAATATCCAAACCAAGGCAACACTGTTATATGAGACTAGAAAATCTCAAATGTCAAAAAGTTATTTCCACATTGATGTGACCCTAGATTGGCAAGGGGCGGATCTAGGCTCGAAACGTCCGGATTCTTCTCCGACAAGGGGTAACCGGATAAATACGAGACCACAAAAGTGGACTCGCGGGCCCCTAATGCTCGTCGGAAGGAGGGTTGGGCGAGGCAGAATCAAGGGCGAGGGAAAAGGGTTAGAAAGGGGTGACGCCCGGGCCAAATAAGGAAGAATTGCGACTCTACTTAAACTTGGCTATTCATATTAAACGTAATTAATAAGAGGGGGTGTGGATCCTTTATATAGAGGAGGCCACACAAAACCCTAGTTCTAAATGGGCTGGATTAGGTTTAGCAACATACTAGGCCCAACATCCAAGCCCATAATACTAATAATAGTAACTGCTAAAAATAGAAAGTTGCAATCTAACCCTAATGGCCTAATGGGCCTTATGATAGCTTAATGGGCCGGTCTCTTAAGCATAAGAGAACACACGCCCAAAATAGTAAAGACGAAATGTAAATGACGAAAATAGAAATAATAAAATAAATAATACATAAATGATACTAAGTCCTAATCCAAGGGTGTCTCCAAGGTCTAGGACGTCTCGAGTCCGTCTGAGTAGGGTCCGAGCTAGGGCAGAGTTGCATCATTCTCCCCCTCTTAGCTTCGAAGCGTCCTCGCTTCGAAATGTGTCGGAAAAGGGAAGAAGGCGACGATCTCAACAAAGCCTTGCCATCGACATGTGTAGTCTCGAGTAAAGATGGTGTCGACACAGGGGCAGGCGCGAGCTTGGGCTCGATGTCAGCGTCGGAATCAGGGAGAACCTCGGGAGGATCCTCGGAAATGACCTCGGGAAGAACCTCGGTAGAATTCTCGGAAAGGGCCTCGAAAAAGACCTCAGTAGGGGCCTCGGTAGGGACCTCGGTAGGGACCTCGGTAGGGACCTCGTCCGACGTTGGGCTCGACTCGTGGCTCGGCACGTCGCTAGGGACCTCGCTAAGGATGGGCGCCGACATCGCTGGACTCGACGCGTGCGAAGGCACGTGGGGTGTCGGCCATGGTTGAGACTCTCGTTTGGCCTCGGCTAGAAGGTGCTCGATCTCCTCGATCCATTGTTCCGCGGTCATGGCGTAGAGTGTGTGCCGATGGTTCTCGGAGAGGGTCGAAGTGTCGGCGCTAGGGGCTGGTGATGCGCGGGCCGGGGGAGGCCTTTGGGCCTCCGCGGTGCGGTTTCGGGGTCACCGAGGTGGCGAACTCAAGTCCCGCTCATCGTATCGGGTACGCGTGCGCCGAGGCGGTGGACTCCAATCTCGCTCTTCGTATCGGGGTTTCGGACGCCGAGGTGGCGGACTCCAATCCCGTTCAACGTATGATCGACGTCGGGGTTTTGGAATTTCGCCGTAATAGCGGGCCCGATTCTCCGGGAGTATATATGGTGGGATCCAATCCGGATCGTCGCTCGAAAGCGGCCTATAGGGACGAGTGTTGACTCGTCGACGAGGCCGATCCCAAGAGTCCGAATCGTCCCAAACGACCGAGCAAGTCCAAGACATGGCTTGGCTCTCGGTTTTTTTTTACAATATTACGAGATCTTCCACAATCCGAAAGATCCCGTTAAAAACGGAAAATAATAAAATCTATCCTAAAAATAAAAGTAACTAGAAGATCTTTTATAATTAAGATCTTTTACAAAAGGATAAAATCAAAAATAAATAAAATAAAATAAGATAACAAAAGATATGCTCCCAAATCACAACCAACACAATCTTCGGAAAGATCTAGGGTTTCCGAAAAAAAGGTAGGCTGGCACGGGGACGCGCGGGCTGGAACCTTCGGCGCGGTGTGGCGCACTGCTGATGCGTCGCTGCAGGGCTGGACTGTGCCAGGATCCGAGTCCTGGCACGCTGCGGCGGAGTCGTGGCACGCTGGTGCGTCCCGGCGCGCTGGCTGGTTTGTTTTTCGGCCTTTTGGTGGGGCAAACGGCGTCCGTTTTGGACAAATTATATATGCCCGGACTCGTATCGAAAAGACCTACAGTAATATGGAAAAAAATTACAGAAAAATAAATTTTTTTGTGGCAGAAATCTGGGCAAAAGTCGACGTGTTTTTTTTGAAGGGACAAAGAAGGGTCCGTTCGAACCGCCTGACGCTCTGATACCACTTGATGTGACCCTAGATTGGCAAGGGGCGGATCTAGACTCGAAATGTACGGATTCTTCTCCGAGAAGGGGTAACCTGATAAATACGAGACCACTAAAGTGGACTCGCGGGCCTCTAATGCTCGTCGGAACGAGGGTTGGGCGAGGCAGAATCAAGGGTGAGGGAAAAGGGTTAGAAAGGGGTGACGCCCGAGCCAAATAAGGAGGAATCTCGACTCTACTTAAACTTGGCTATTCATATTGGACGTAATTAATAAGAGGGGGTGTGGCTCCGTTATATAGAGGAGGCCACACAAAACCCTAGTTCTAAATTGGCTGGATTAGGGTTAGCAACATGCTAGACCCAACATCCAAGCCCATAATACTAATAATAGTAACTGCTAAAAATAGAAAGTTGCAATCTAACCCTAATGGCCTAATGGGACTTATGATAGCTTAATGGGCCAGTCTCTTAAGCATAAGAGAACACACGCCCAAAATAGTAAAGACGGAATGTAAATGACGGAAATAGAAATAATAATATAAATAATACATAAATGATACTAAGTCCTAATCCAAGGGGGTCTCCAAGGTCTAGGACGTCTCGGGTCCGTCTGAGTAGGGTCTGAGCTAGGGCAGAGTCGCATCACACATAAGGATGATGGAGACAAGAATGATAGTACTTTTGAGTGACAAACATGTACGAGTGGAGAACAAAACTCGACAAACAATTTTACTCAAGGTTTAAGTCCTCCAGTGTTGATTAAATAGAAGACTATTCTACGCCTAAAAAAGAGCAAAGACTAAGGAGGAAAATAATTTATAATCAATTCCAAAGAGAAGTACATGTAATCCTATAGGGTAACCTTTATATAAATAAGATTGTGTTCCCTAGGAGTTTCTATAAGATGGCTCTTCAAATAGTAATATGGTCTTTGATGAGAAAAATTAAAAAAAAAAATGAATCTTAAAAGGAAGGTTCAAAATGAAAATACACCCCAAAGATGAAAACGGGTACCGCCAATAAGAGGCGACACGTCTCATTTAAAAATCAAAGATGGAGCTTACTCTATGACTCGTCTTCAATGGATAATCCTCTATCCCAATGAGGGTACCAATATTTAACTACTTGTCTTCAAGAATGCTTGATACCTAAAAAATCTTTAGGAACTACATCAAGATTTGATCCCAATAAGGGTATGTAGGAAATTCGATGTCAAGTTCATATATGTCGAATTCAGTCGCAAACCTCAAAATATAATTTGAGATGAAACTAAAATCTAATGTATGCAAATGATAGTCAGAATAATTTGAGCAACCCTTCCTAGAAGGTGGGTTCAAATTGTCTGGTGATGCGTACATATAGATTAAAAAAGTGCACATAATAGTTTGACCGAATTTAGACAACCCTTCCTAGAAGGTGGGTTTGAATTTTGTCCTCTAATGCACGCAATATAAAAAAAATTAATACCAAATTGGTTAATTTAAGAACTACGGTTGGCTTGATCTCTCACAGGGGGTATGTAGGAAATCTACTCAATTAACATACAAGATGCAGCCACATAAACAAACAAGACTTTTTCTTCTCCAAAAAGGAATAAAAGAAGAAGTCAAGTTATCTTACCTTATAGTCATTTGCTTAATATTGACTATATAGAGAGTTGATATGGTCCGAAGATTTAAGCACTATCGTGTTAACCTTTGATACGATACAAATAAAAAGAGAGAAAAATAAATATTCATCTATGAAAGATTTTCTCAAAAAGAGAAACAGATTTGAATTGGTATATGCCAAAACTTCATGACCCGGATCATCATGTCTACACTTAGTGACCGATCTGACGACCTCCCATGGAACCATTTCATTAATACCTTACACTTTGATTAAAAAAATATTTGTACACTCATTGTACTATCAAAGTCTTCTTCTCTCTCTCTCTCTCTCTCTCAAGCCAAAAAGGTTCATAACTCCTTAAACACTCATATGCTTGATAAAGGGACATAGCAACATTGTGTGACCTCCTTCATCTATATGAGTGGTCATTGAAAACCCCCAAAACAAATATAAATACCATTTTTCTTAGTTTGACACAAAGTCATTCGCTCCAAGGTAGCCAAAGAGTACAAAACTCTTGACATTAAGACCTCGAAATAAAGTCTTGTCTATCACAAGAAAACCCTCAAATACCAATCAGCCCACAAGCCAAAAATACATATCCAAAATCATATTTCGGAAAACCATTATTCGAAATATTATACTTAAACCATATTATTGGTCAAAGTCAATTCCTTGAGAGAATTTCTCTTTACAAGACCATGTATATTCAAAAGGGAATTATGTTATATATTCCTACCCACTTCGGACAATATATATACATATCAAATTAAGTTCTACCTAGATCGCATTTCTAGAAAGGAAATAAAAAGAGATACCCATATTCCGTAAAGGGAAGAGTGGTTTTCTAAAGAAAACAAGAAACAAAATTAAGAAGGGGATGTAGGAGCTTCTTTGGGATTACACAGTAATCCCAACAAGAAGTGTATGTTGAAGCCTAACGACAGTAAGCAACATGTGCATGGGGTTCAAGGTTCACGATCGGTCTTTGCTTGACAGATGACAAGAGTGATTCATCTCTTTACGTCCCGCTATTTCATTCTTCCGTTCCTTTTAAATTAATTTGTGGCTGGGGGATCCGAATGGATCCGAACACCACATTCTTATATACCCGTGATCTGGGAGGAACCGAGTGGATCTGAACACCACATCCCACAAAACGTTTTGATTTCGTTTTAAATTTTTAAACATATATGTCTTGAGATTTTGGTTGATTTTATGGCCTGGGAGGAATCGAGTGGATCCGAACACTATATAAATTAATCATTTATGGTCTGGGAAGAACCGTGTGGATCCGAACACCATATTAATTATGACTTTTCTAAGCCGTTATAATGCCCGTTTGATTTCTCAATTTCATGATTGGGTGTGGGCCAGCAGTTCATAGAGACAAATGGTTAAACGTGAAAATTCATAAAGAACATTCCATTAACCATTAAAAGAATTATTATAATATTGATCATGACCAATATGTCTTCCCTGCAGATTCATGGACAAGGATGGTTCTCTTAAACACAAAACCAAAAAGATAGGATGTGACTATGAATGTTAAACGTGATTTGATCACTACATCATAATGTCTTATATACTTAAATAATATTGAAATTATTTTAGCAAATGATAAGATTTGGTCATGTGTAATATAACCCGTTTATATAATAACTAAATAATAAATGGGAAATTCATTAAGTGGCAAGGATTAATTACCGACCGAGTACTCTTGATCATGACCCACATATGTTTAAATCAAACTGGAAAATGGAGTTGCAGTTAGGCCTCGTTCTTAATTTTATTCCAAGGTCAAAATGGATATTTTAGACATAATCATTTGAATGTTATTGTACATGGGCATGCATGACATTCTTATTAATCATGTTTATGCAAGAGATTAATCTGTATGCCTATAAAAAGGCGGACTTACAAAACATGAGAAATGTGATAGAGTTCGGTCTAGTATGGGTGAAATTCTGATATATATTTCCCATGGGCCTAGCTTGAATGTGGTATATAATAAAAATAAATAAATAATGACCACAAGTGTACATGCTGAGGTTAATTCTAATCATATATTTTTTAATCAAAGCCTACACTTATTTTTTTTTTTTGAAATAGGTAAGAATTAGGACTTTTTCTTCACGGGGGTTGCCCTAGAGCATTCTTGCGGATGAGAGCTAGAAGCTCTGGGTGATTCAGAATGTTGCCAACAGGCAAGCTATGGGCCAGCTTAGCAATTTTGTCGACCACATCATTGCAATTCCTGCTAATGTGATTAATACGAACAGAATCAAATTATTGGAGGGATATCGAAATATCTGAGATAATTATATCAGTGTCCCAAAGCCTACACTTAATTGATTAAATAGAAGACTATTCTACGCACGTATATATTTCTCGTAATAGTTCAAATGCAAAATATAAAGAAGAGAAGAATTGCATTTGCATGCGAGGTGCGTGCACATTCACCACAACAATTTGGTTTATTACCAAAAATCACCCATCAAATATGAAATTGCAAGGGTGACCCACTACAAATTTATAATTTATGGGCCATTTTGGCTAATATGATAATTAATGACCACATATTCAAGGTTATACCTATCTTAATCAATTTATAGAACTACGTGAGGACTTGATGTTCTTTCATGAACTACGCAAGAAACTTGATACAAATTAAACAAATCAAGTTTAGTCGCAAATATTAAATAAAATAAAATGAACTTTGTGTTCTAAAGAACTACGTACGATTTGATCCCTTTTAAAAGGGTACGTAGGAACCATAGACTCTATCTTGAGGCTAATGAATCACGTCATCGCGGCTTTGTCCAGGGTGGTCGGGAAGATACGGCAGAATATGGCTTCATTGTAGGAGTTGACATTCATTTGGACAGCGAAGTGTTTTACGTGGTCCTCCGGGTCAGCCGTGCCGTCGTAGAGTCCCATTTGTGGCCAATGGAAACCCTTGGGCATAGGTGCCTCCTAAATCTCAGTCACGAAAGGGGAACGACACCCGACCTCGACGGGTTGGTGGCGCAACTTCGATTTCATGGGGTGCATAGAACTCCCTGCCGTTTCGGACAACTCTGTGTCCCGCATCCTTGAACGTCGCGAACGGGACCGCGAGATCTACATTGGGTCCCATGGATGTCTCTCCGTCGACGAACCGTTGATGGATGTCTCTTGTCCAGGCATATTCCCTGGGACGTACGCGGGTACGTACTCGGAGTGGGGTTGGCCCGGAGCGGGGATAGGGACGTATGGGGGGCGAGGCCCGGCTGATACTGTCCATAACCCGAGTAGGGATACGGGATCGTGGGTGCACCTCCCTGTTCATACCCTTGGAATGGGTAGGGGTTCTGTGGGGCGTTGTACGTCCAACCCGGAGGGACCACGAATGGACATCCCGGAGGGCCTGTGGCCATCCAATGCGGGGTCTCGGGCATGTTATCGGGGTGTTGGGGAAAAAAGTTGTTTGGGCAAGCCATTTTGAGGGGTTCAAGCCAAGGTTTGCACAAATCGGGAAACTAGTTAGGATGAAGAAGTTCCCACAGACGGCGCCAGTGATGAAACCCGAAATAAACCGTTCGCTAAATGACAAGAAACACGATTATTTTATTCGATTGTGCAAACACTTGCTCTTTATTTAATACTGTCACCTCATCCCCAATTTCGAAAGTTAGGAGTCCCCTCCTAACATCAATTATGGCTCCAGCTGTGGCGAGGAACGGTCTCCCCAAGATAATAGGAACTACCGGGTCTTCGGGCATTGCCATAACTATGAAATCATTTGGAACAAAGAATTTTCCCACTTGAACCGAAAAGTCTTCTACAACCCCTGTTGGTTGGATACAAGAGCCATCTGCCATGTATGACCTCATATTGATCGGCTCCAATGGTCCCATGTTGGCCTTTGACCATATTGAAAGGGGGAGTAAACTGGTACTGGCTCCCAAATCACATAGAGCCTTGAATTTGTGGTCGCCTATGCCAATTGTTATGGCAAATCTCCCTAGGTCTCCTAGTTTTTTTGGTAGAGCAATAGATTGGACCTCGTCTTGCAGCTCTGTAATGGATCGCTTCCTGCTAAGAATATCTTTCAAGAATTTCGTGTAAGACGGTATTTCGCTTAGGGCCTCAGCGAATGGGATGGAAATATTAATGCCCTAGAGAATTTTTATGAAACGCTTGAACTTACTCTCAGTAGAGTCCTTTGATTTCTTAATAGGAAAAGGAAGAGATTTCACCATCCTCGGAACCAAGTCGGGCTCGAGGGGTGATGCTACCGGGTCGACACCAGGTTCGTTAGATGCTCTCGGCGGATCATTATCGACCCTGATGGGGTCGTTAACTAGCCTGGGATTGAGAGAGGGGCTCGGATCAGGAAACTTACCTGGATTGGGGTCGTTGATGACCTTGGGAGCTTCGTCACCATGGTGTGCCAATTCGGTACTTGCTCTTGCTGGCTCGTTATCGAGCTGAACCGTGGCGTCCTCCTCAGTCGTAGGGCCCTTCTCCTTAGATTGGACACGCTCTGGTAGTGTCTTTCCGCTCCTAAGGTGTACCGCTGCTATTTATCCCTTCGGGTTCTCCTCGGGTCGGCCCGGGAGTTGCCCTTGTGGTTTGGAATCTGTGCAGCAAGGTTCCCTAGTTGGGAGTCAACATTTTTCTTCCACACATCGATCTCTCCCCATTTTTTTAGTTGGTTATTTAGGTTGGCTTGAACTCCGTTGATGCCTTCCTGAGAGGATTTCAAAAAACTTACTTGCTTCTTAAAGCGGTTGACCTCGTCTTGTAGAAATTGATTTTTGACGTCGGGGTCAACATCTTCCTTGTTAGGCATGTAGAGACGCCTCTGGGACTGGGGAGATTGTTGGGTACCATACATGGCATCATAGTTAGACAGCTTGTCCAACAATTCCCATGCAATCATGGGTTCCATCTCTATAAAACCGCACGTTGCATGCATGTTGATGCGGTTCTTTTTTTCTGCATTAATACCCTGGAAAAAGATTTCCTGGAGCACATATAAAGGTTGCCCATGAGTAGGACACTGTCTAAGCATTTCCTTAAATCTTTCCCATGTTTCTACAAAGGTCTCATTAGGCAGCTGATGATAGGAGGTGATGCGTTTTCTCAACTCCGTTGTCTTGGCAAGAGGGAAAAACTTTGTAAGAAATTGATCATACAAATTCTTCCAAGTCCTGATAGACTTAGGAAGTAAGCTCTCCAACCAGCTTGATGTTCGCATTTTTGGTATAGTTTTTGATAGGTTTTCTTTGTTTATTAGGATTAATTTTGTCTAGTTTAGGTTTCGTTTTAAGTATTTTTAGTTAGTTTTGCATAAATCTACGAAAAGGGTGGAATCTACACTATTTTGTGTATTTTGCAGGTTTTAGCTAGGAAAGGAGCTAAATGGAGTTAAATTTGGAGCATCACAGTGAAGGACGGAAAAGTGCAAGATTTAAGAAGTCGAAGCTCAAGAGATCGAGAGGAGGTATTGAAGAAAACATAATCCCAAGCTCGTTAACGAGGCTGTGAAGGGTCGTTAACGAGGCTACGAAGAAGAAGATTTCGGAGTATTATTTTATTATTCACCGATCCTGAGCGGGAATTTATTTCCGTATCGGTTGAGTATCTTTTTAGAATCTTTATGGGTTGTTAGAATATGTATTTTAGGGTTTATATCTTTCTAGATTTTATTTCTATCTTTTAGAGATTGTTTTTATCTTTTTAGGAAAGTTTTTATCTTTTAGCCTTTTTAGTTTTTTAGGATTTTCTAGTATAAATACCCTTCTATCTAGCATAGAAAGGGGAGGCCGAATTTTGGAGTAGAATTATAGAGCTAGTTTTGGAGGAGATTTCGAAGGAAGGCGGCCGGATCGGAAGTCGGTGACGAGGTTCGGTGACGACGGTTTCCGAGGTTCGTTGATCGAGTTTGTGGTTCGGTGATTGTTTTGTTTTGGTTTTTCTTCTGATTCTCTGTAAGACGTTATTTTTGTTATTAATTTAAGTTTGAGTTTTGTTTCAATGTTTGTTTTTATTGAAGTTTTTAGTTTGTTTATCATGAGTAGTGAGTAGTCTATTTTTCTAGGGTCGGGGTTAAGCCCGGCGTAGTTGAGCATGTTTGATGAAGTAAGATAGTGTTTTGAATGCCTTTTATCTTTATTGAAATTGTTTGTTGTGCTTAATACCGAAACGGGAGTTGAGGTAATTTGAGTTTTAACTTGATTGAAAGAGAAAGTTAGTAACTTGAAGGTTGATATTGTTTGCAAACGGAAGTTTCAAACTTTAGATCCAAAACAAGCAATTGAGTGAGTTAGTTTATGAAAATAGATTAATTTACTTGTCAAGTCAATGAAAGTTGATGACTCTATCTATTTAAAGGCATGATCTATCTTCTTACGAATTCTTATGCTTGGCTATGTTGTGGTGTCCCTTATCCTAGATATTTGTTTTTATTGAATTATTTCTGATAAATCTTCGTTGTTGAATATTTGCTTCGGTACCGAGTGTTAGTTAGAATTTTATTAGCTCGTTAGTTGATGTTTTTGTGTTCGGTGGTTCGGTAACGATTCTGACAAGGTCGTTAACGAGGCATCTCGTGAGTGATTGTGCTTGGTTTTATTTGAATTTTTATTAGATTGATAGAAAAACTACCTTGCTTCCTGTGGAACGATCCTGACTCCACTGTACTCAGCGGGGTCTTGACTTACAAATTTATTTGTTGGCCGAGAAACCCTTTCAACAAATTGGCGCCGTTGCCGGGGAAGCAACGAGTTGTTAGTTTATCTTTGGGATCGGGACTAGCCCGACCCCGTTTTTGTTTTTAATTTTTGTTTTCTTTGTTTGTTTTCTCAGTGTATGCCGGTAGGACGAAGAAGGCTTCAGTTTGATAGCTCCAGTTATTACTCAGAACCCGAACGTTCCCTGCACCGACGACTCCGAGAAAACCGAGCCATGGCCACAACTGAAGAGATGGCTCGAGAGCTAGAGATCCTCCGGACCTAGATGGAGGCACTGAGAACCGAGAAGGACGGTGCTGATGCAGACAAGGCTCGACTGCAAGAAGAGCTAAACGCCTATCCAAGGAATGCCAAGCAATACATGCATCCGGAACTGAGGGTGCCAGAATCTCCTATTGTGCTTCCTGCGATAGAGAAACCCTTTGAGATCAAGTCTCAATTTATATCCTTGATTAAACGGGCTCAGTTTGAAGGGAAACCTGCTGAGTGCCCTATGGAACATATTAGAAATTTTCTTGATTTATGTGACACCATAGCTGCTGAAGGTGTCTCACTAGAATATGTTCTGTTGAAAGCTTTTAGATGGTCACTTACTGGAAAGGCCCTGAACTGGTTAGAGAGCCTACCTCCTAAGTCTATCAGGACTTGGAAAGCTTTGTATGATCAATTTCTTACAAAGTTTTTCCCTCCTGCTAAGGCAACGGAGTTAAGGAAACGTATCACCTCTTATCACCAGTTGCCTAATGAGACATTTGTTGAAACATGGGAAAGATTTAAAGAGATGCTTAGACAATGCCCTACTCATGGGCAACCATTATATGTATTGCAAGAAATCTTTTTCTAGGGTATCAACGCGGAGACCAAGAACCGCATCAACACGCATACTGCGTGCGGTTTTATAGAGATGAATCCGACATTGGCGTGGGAACTGTTGGACAAGCTGGCGAATTACGATGCTATGTACGGAACCCAGCAGGCTCCACAAACTCAAAAACGTCTCTATGTGCCCAATCGAGATGAAGTTGACCCCGATGTTAAAAATCAATTTTTACAAGATGAGGTCAACCGTTTGAGGAAACAGGTATGTTTTCTGAAATCCTCTCAATCATGTCAAGAATGTGGTTCTTCTGCGCATAGTACTTCTGCTTGCACTAACATTGAGCAAGTTAGAACCGTTGAGACGATAGCTGAGATGAATTACATGAGAGGACCCTACAGGAACCAGCCTAATTACAATGACAGGTCGAACAACTATCAATCATGGGGCAATCAGAATGCAAATCATAATTACACAGGGCCCCCGCAAGATAGACGACCTGCACCATATCGACCTCCAGGCCATCAGGAGACACCATCATGGGCTCAAGAGATTAAAGAGGGCATCAATGGATTGGATAAAAGATGGGGAGAGTTCGATATTTGGAAGAAGAATGTTGATTCCCAACTAGGAGACCTTGCTGCACGGATTCCAAGACCACAAGGGCAACTCCCGGGTCGTACCGAAGAGAACCCTAGAGGCCAAATAGCAGCAGTACACCTTAGAAGCGGGAAGACACTACCGGAGAGAGTTCAAGCTGAAGAGAAGGAGGAACAAGATCTCGCCAGCCAGCTCGTTAACGAGCCAGCGAGAGCTATTACCGAGCCTACAAACCAGAATGACGAGGCTCCGAGGATTCCTAACGAGCCCAACCCAGGTAAGTTTTCTAAACTGAGTCCTCCTCTCAATCCCAGGCTCGTTAACGACCCCATCAAGGTCGGTAACGACCCGCCGAGGACACCGATTGACCCCAGTGTCAACCCGGTACTCTCACCTCTCGAGCCCAACTTGGTTCAGAGATTGGTGAAAACTCTTCCTTTTCCAGTTAAGAAATCTATGGACTCTACTGAGAGTAAGTTCAAGCGTTTCGTTAAGATTCTTCAGGGCATTAATATTTCCATCCCATTCGCTGAGGCCTTAAGCGAAATGTCGGCTTACACAAAATTTTTGAAAGATATTCTTAGCAGGAAAAGATCTATTACAGAGCTGCAAGATGAGGTCAGATCCATAGCTCTTCCGGAAAAGCTTGGAGATCCCGGGAGGTTTGCAATCACAATCGGCATAGGCAACCACAACTTCAAAGCTTTATGCGATCTTGGTGCCAGTGCTAGTCTTGTTCCACTCTCAATCTGGTCTAGAGCAAATATGGGACCATTAGAGCCTGTCAACATGCGGCTTTATATGGCAGATGGATCGTGCATCAAACCAACAGGGATGCTAGAAGATTTCCCAGTTCAAGTGGGTAATTTCTTTGTTCCGAATGACTTCATCGTGATGGCAATGCCCGAAGATTCAGTTGTGCCTATTATTTTGGGAAGACCATTCCTCGCCACAACAGGAGCTATAATCGATGTTAGGAGAGGACTCCTAACTTTCAAAATTGGGGATGAGGTGACGGAATTCCGATTCAAGCAATCCAGGGAGTCCGACAAAGCTGAAGTCAAGATGCTCTACGCCCACGAGGAGATCATTGAATATGGAGACCCCATAGGAAGATCAGCATGCAATGATGAAATTTCAGGGCAAAGATGGGCAGAAATAACCACTGCAGTCTCAGTAACGAGTCCTCCAGCATCGTTACCGATTCTCCTGGCAGAAGATGCAGGCTCGTTAACGACCCACTCAGGTTCGTTAACGACCCTTGCCGAAGATGGCGAGATCTCAGCTTTCGAATGCTTTCATGAAGTGTTGAAGACGGAACCAGAAGAGCCCATTCTAACTCCTGCCGAACCGCCCCCAACACTTAAACCCTTGCCAGATTCACTCAAGTATGAATTCCTCGGCCCAAATTCTACTCTTCCTGTCATCATTAATGCTGGATTAAAAGATGAAGAAGTAGAAAAACTCCTAAGTGTGCTTAAGATGTATAGAAAAGCCATAAGCTACTCCCTAGATGATATAACTGGCATATCCCCTTCTCTTTGCATGCATAGGATTTACATGGAGGACAATCATAAACCCACCATAGAGCATCAACGTAGATTAAATCCTAACATGAAAGATGTAGTTAAAAAGGAAATTATTAAACTACTTGATGCAGGGATCATATTTCCTATTTCGGACAGCCAATGGGTGAGTCCGGTCCATGTAGTCCCTAAGAAAGGGGGGATGACTGTGATAGAAAATGAAAACGGAGAGCTTATTCCAACTAGAACTACCACTAGTTGGAGGATGTGCATTGACTATAGGAAGCTCAATAGCGCTACCAGAAAAGATCATTTTCCGCTTCCTTTCATAGATCAAGTTTTAGAACGCTTAGCCTAGCATGATTACTTCTGTTATTTAGATGGCTATAGCGGCTTTTGGCAGATTCCCATTCATCCTGATGACCAAGAGAAAACAACTTTTACATGTCCCTATGGAACCTTTGCTTATAAGAGAATGCCATTTGGGCTTTGCAATGCCCCCGCTACTTTTCAAAGATGTATGATGGCTATTTTTTCTGATATGATAGAGGATATTGTAGAGGTTTTTATGGATGATTTTTCTGTTTATGGTTCTTCATTTGATTCTTGTCTTGATAACCTTGCACGAGTGCTTAAACGATGTGAAGAAACCAATCTTGTACTGAATTGGAAAAAGTGTCACTTTATGGTTCAAGAGGGGATAGTATTAGGACACCTTGTCTCTAAAAGAGGGATAGAAGTAGATAAGGCGAAAATTGAGCTTATTGAAAAACTACCTCCTCCCTCTTCTGTGAGAGACATTAGGAGTTTTTTAGGGCATGCTGGCTTTTACAGGCGATTTATTCAGGATTTTTCTAAGATAGCTAAACCTTTGACTAACCTACTAATGAAAGATGTAGTGTTTGAGCTGTCTCCAGAATGTCTTGAAGCATTTTACAGGTTAAGAGCTGCCCTTGTGTCCGCCCCCATCATGCAATCCCCAGACTGGGCATTACCCTTTGAGATCATGTGCGATGCCAGTGACTATGCAGTTGGCGCAGTTTTAGGGCAACGGAAGGATAAGAAACTCCATGCCATTTACTACGCCAGTAAGATGTTGGATGAGGCGCAGAGTAAGTATACCACAACGGAGAAGGAATTCCTTGCTGTGGTATTTGCCTTTGAAAAATTTCGGTCTTATCTCGTTGGATCCAAAGTGATTGTTTATACTGACCATGAGGCCGTTAGATACCTAATGGCTAAAAAAGATGCAAAACCTAGATTGCTTGGTTGGATTCTCTTACTGCAGGAATTTGATCATGAAATAAGAGACAAGAAGGGAGCAGAAAATCTAGTGGCGGATCACTTGTCCAGGTTGTCAGTTGAGCATATCACCGAGTCCAATAATGAAGTTCCGATAAATGATTCCAGACCCGACGAACACCTCTTGCTGAACGAGGTTGAGCTCTACAAGACCCTCGTTACCGATCCCTTCAGGATCGTTAACGAGGTGCCGAGGCTAGAAGACACAAATAAAAAGGGAAAATATTCAAGTTTGGTCGACAATCAAGCCAAAGGGGTCGTTACTGAGCTACGGGAGGTCGTACCGAGGTCAATAAATTGAAACCTAGCTCGTTAACGACCCACCCAGGTAAGATTTCTGAACCTAAGTCTTCTCAATTAAAATCCACCCCCTCTCCTTCTTCAATTGCTTCTTCTTCAATATCGATCCATGCTATTAGAGGGCCAAAAGCTCCTTGGTTTGCGGATTTCGCTAACTATCTTGTAGGAGGCATAATTCCCGAGGGCCTTACCCCACAAAAGAAGAAGAAATTTCTCCATGATGTGAAACAATACTACTGGGACGATCCCTACTTGTTTAAACAAGGAAGTGATCACCCCTTTAGGCGTTGTATCCCAGAAGAGGAGATTGAAAACGTGATCCGTCAATGCCACACACTACCAACTGGAGGTCATGCAAAAGGATTCAAGACTACTGCGAAGATTCTTCAAAGTGGTCTCTATTGGCCCACCATGTTCAAAGATGTGCAAGCTTATGTGACGGCATGTGATGGATGTCAACGCTCAGGCAACATAACTTGGAGACATGAGAATCCACTAACTGGGATATTAGAAGTTGAGTTATTTGATGTATGGGGCATTGATTTCATGGGACCATTTCCCGCCTCAGGACCTTACAAGTACATCTTAGTTGCGGTTGATTATGTTTCCTAGTGGGTGGAAGCTGCTGCTACAAGGACTAACGACGCCAAGACTGTTGCTAAATTCATCAAGACCAATATTTTCCCCAGATTCGGCGTTCCAAGAGTCCTAATCAGTGATGGTGGCTTCCATTTCATCGAGCGGAGTTTTGAAGCCCTTTTGGCCAAGTATGGGGTATCTCATCGGGTGGCAACACCATATCATCCCCAAACAAGTGGCCAAGTTGAAGTTTCAAACAGGCAAATCAAGAGCATATTAGAGAAGACAGTTTCTTGTTCTAGAAAAGATTGGTCCTCCAAATTGGATGACGCTCTATGGGCATATAGGACAGCATACAAGACACCTCTACGCACCACCCCCTATAATCTAGTGTATGGCAAGGCATGTCATTTACCGGTCGAAATGGAGCATAAAGCGTTATGGGCTCTCAAGGAGCTCAACATGAACCTCGACACGGCTGGAGCAAAAAGATTCATGGACTTGCAAGCATTAGAAGAATTGAGGCTGAAGGCGTACGAAAATGCTGAAATCTATAAGGAGCGCACCAAAAGGTGGCATGATCGGAAATTGGTGCCCAAAACTTACCACATTGGCGATAAGGTACTTCTCTTCAACTCTAGACTCCGATTATTCCCAGGAAAGATAAGGACACGATGGAGTGGACCATTTGTGGTTCATCACATTTATCCTCACGGAGCAGTAGAGTTGACTGATAACCGAGGCGTCATTTTCAAAGTTAATGGACACCGGTTGAAGAAATTCCATGAGCAGCCTGATCCTGATGAAGAAATAAGAGTTACCATGGCTCTCACACCACGAAACTAGCAAGAGAGCTCGTCGGGCTGACGACGTTAAACATAGCGCTTACGGGAGGCAACCCGCTTTTTAGAATAGGTTTAGTTTATTTTATTTTCATTTTATTTTTCTTGTAGAATATTTCCTAGCTTTCTTTTATTTTTATTTTTTAGTTTAAATAGGATAGAAATAAGATTTTTGAGCTAACAAGATTTCAGGTAAAAAGGGGTTGAAATTCACTCAAGGAGGCTACGGTGGCTCATTAACGACCCACCCAGGGTCGTTAACGACCCAGTTCGGACGACCCGATTCGTCATAATACGGGGCAGGTAAGTAACTCTAACCTAGTTAAAATTTTCTAACCCTAGCCGCCACCCCTCTCTATCTTTACCCCTCCTATAAAAACCCTTCTACCCCTCCCAAAATTCTACCACAATCTCTCCCACATTCAATCTCAAACCCAAAACTCTCTCAAACCCCTTTCCCTTCTCTCCCACCGAGTCGGCAATCCACGCTAACGACCACCGGGGACGCCATCATTACCGGAGTTCGAAGGCTTTTGACCATCGACGACGAGCTCGTTAACCTACCCCGATTCCGACCCTTGTTTTTTTAAATTCTCGGTTCTCCGGTATGATTTTTAAACCTTTGATTGAATTTGCATGATTGATTATCTATAAGGTTAAATTTCATATCTTGAATCATGATTTTTAGGGAGATCGATGAGCATGCCTAAATTCCATTCTAAAAATTCTTGATTGTGCTTAGTTGTTCATGTTTTAGGTAAGATTATTCATGATAGACTAGCTATTGTAACCCTTTAGTTAAGAAAGCATGAATTTTTCTTGTTCTAGATCTAAAAGTTCGAACTTTGCATGTCAAAATTTCGGGAAATTTGTAGCATGTTCGGGATGGGTAATTGAGTAAGTATGGGGTGCTTTTACCCAATGAGGGAATTGTGGAGAATAATATAAGATTGCATGCTTGATTTGTGCTGAATTAGAGGTAGATTTTAATTTCGGAAGTTACTGGTTTTGCTCTTGGCGGGTCGTTAACGACCCACCCAGGCTCGTTAACGACCCTGCACTTCATTAATGCTTGATCCGAGGCCAGCTTCGTGAACAACCCAATTGGGTAGTTTATGAATATTTCCGAGGTTAATTTTGAGACCAAGTATGGGGTCTCATATCTATTATTTTTGAGTGGATCTTATCTTGGAAAATTGTCGATTATTTTGTAGGATCCATGGCTAGTTCAAGCAGACCCGCTACCCGAGCCCAGAAGAAGAGGAGGAACCACAGGTCTCCATCTCCACCCCGGGTGGACGATGTGATTTTGAGCAGTCAAAGCCAAGTACGGCGCTACCGGGATTTCTTGAAGAAGGACCACTACACCCGATGGTTCTCGAAGTCTAGCGCCGTCTCTACGGGCATCTACACGGATGTCAAGGACGCCTTCGTCATCCTTGGGGCCGCACACTTATTGAAGCAAGAGAACTTGCCACATTATCCGGCCCTCACATCCGAGTTCTTGGCCACCTTGGAGACCAACTTCTCGTCGAAGATCTCGGCGGGACGCATTCGGTTCCGGCTCGGTAACGAGGACCGTGACTTCACCATGGCGGTGTTCAAAGCAATCTTGGAGCTCCCAAACCCGTCTAGAGACTATAGCTTGAAGGACTACCGAGTGACCCGCACTTGGAGTTACATCACCGGAGAGGTTCAATCATCCACCGCGGCGCTATTCGGGGCAACCATAGTCAACCCCATCTTCCGGATCATCTTAAGAGTTCTCGCCGCACTATTCTGGCCGAAGAAGGAGTTGAACCGGTCTACAAGGACGGAGGTCGCTTGCTTCCGCACCATCCTCTTCGAGGAGCCCGACCCCTTGAATTTGGGGTACGAATGGCTCTACTACGTCGAGAAGTCCCACAAGTCCAAGGAGGTGTGGTGTGGCAATTTGGTTAGCCTCTTGGCTAAAAATCTTGGAGTGGATCTCACCCGCTACACACCGGCCCACGCTCAACTCCTCAACAAGAACTATTGGTATAGTGCCGGGATATTCATGCAAGCCGAGGGAGGCTACAAAGTGAAGGTTCGAGATCAAGTCGTCATACCTTCCCTCGACATGTACGAGCTACTCTACGTACCGAATTGGTACGAGGTGTGGACGGGCCAGCCTTACCCATTGGAGCCAAAACCAGAAGATGAGCTCTCACTTAGACCATGTCACACCCGGTTTGAGCGGGACGATGTGGACGAATATAAAGAAGAAGATGAACAAGAGGATACCGAGGTCGTAGGCAATGACACCGAGGAAGCCGATACCGAGGGCGGCACTGAGGAGCTCAACCTTACCAAAGAAGACATGGAGACGGAGGAATTAGGAGGCAACATCTTCGTCAACGAGCCAACCAGGGTCGTTAACGACCATTTCCAGCCACCGCCCAACACTGTTAACGAGACAACCAACTTCGTTAACGAGGTGCCGCAAGCTCCTGTCGACCCTCCACCAGCTCCTGTCGACCCTCATACATATGGCTTAATGCCTTACAACCCGGTGATGTACCAAGATCATTTTCAGCCTCACTACCCACCACCTCCTCAGCCCGAGTACACAGGATCGAGCATACCACCACCATGGGCCGAGGATCTTTCTGCACGGATGCAGCAACTTCACCTCCAGACCGATCACATTCATCGGAGGATGGATAGATGGGAAACCGTCTACTCCGCACGCATGTCGAGGGAGGACGAGCGGCAACGTCAGAGAGAGGCGGAGGATGCTGAGCGCTGGAGGACGATGTATGACTTCATGGGGAACTTTGAGCACTATTTTCCTCCACAGAACCGTTGATCGAGCTCAAGATGAAGTTTCCTTTCCTTGTTTCCACTTTTGTAAGTTTTATGTCTTTCTTTTTCTTTTTTTTTAATTTTTTGTTTTCTTTTCTATTTCTTTTCCCTCTTCTTGTTATTTTTCTTACAGTGGGGACACTGTAATTTTAAGTATGGGGTGGGAAAAAAGTAGAAAAATTATGTCCTAGGTGTTTTTTTTATGTTCTATGTAGTTGTTACTTTTGTTAAATTAAAAAACAAAAAAAAAAAGAAAAATTTTGAAAAAAATTTTGAAAAATTCAAAAAAGAGTTTAGAATTGATAGATATCCCTTCTTAAAAAGTTCTATGATAGCAATCACTAGTTTGACCATTTAATTCCTTGCAAACATGTCTTTGGAAGTATAGCCGGATTCTTAAAAATTGAAATTATTGTTTTATTAGAAAGGAATAGCATTAGATGAAATTGAGCACATATACTTTATAGCATAGATGATGCAATCCAACAAAACTTACCTTGTGAGAAATTTTTGGCCTTATAGGGAGAACATTTATAAATCCCTCTTCTTTTTTTTTTGTGTGATTTACTCTCCTTATGCATAGTATCTCTTGGAATTGTGATGGTTATCTATTTCTTGCGACCCTTATAAGATTTTTTTAGTTCATTACTTGTGAAGATCATATGATAGAGAACTTATTTTTATGAGCCCTATTATTCCCTATCTACCTTTTTATTATTCCTTCTTTTGCTAACCAATTCTGGCCTGAAACCTTTTATTTTTAGCTCCACAAAAATTGTTCCCTAGCCGAGATAAGCTTGACCCTATCCGGGAATTAGGACTTAGATTGGAGAGGTGAAGTTTTGTGTTTTGTTTAAAAAAAAAAGAGTTTCTATTCGCTTGAATTAAAGGGTATTTTGGGAAGGGTAGATTGGAAGTCTCTTGTTATTACATGTAAGAAAGGTCTCTTGATAAAAAGATGCAAAATAAAGCTTGAAGGGAAGAAAATGTATACGGTGGATCGTTAACGACCCGGTTATGGGTTCGTTAACGAGGCAGCGAAAAGAAAAAAAAATAATAAAAATATAAAAAAAAAGAGAGAAAGAGGAAAAGTTGAAGTGCATTTGTGTTTAAAGATGATATCAAGAGATTCTTTTATTTTTGGTTATGAGACTTTCTAGGATGATAAATGGGTGAGTGAAAATAAGTGTGCATAATAAGAAGAGTGAGTTTGGTATGTTATTTTATATGAGAGTTTTGATGTTATGTGTGAGTTTTTAGGAGTCTTTGATTCCCGGATATTATTAGCACCACATGACCAAAATATTTCCATGCCCTATCGTTATTACCAAGCCCCATTACAACCCGGCCGAATGGAAGCTTCTATGAAGTTTTTCATTGAGCCTAAGTTCTCTTGATGATTCTTGGCAAGAGGGAAAAACTTTGTAAGAAATTGATCATACAAATTCTTCCAAGTCCTGATAGACTTAGGAAGTAAGCTCTCCAACCAGCTTGATGTTCGCATTTTTGGTATAGTTTTTGATAGGTTTTCTTTGTTTATTAGGATTAATTTTGTCTAGTTTAGGTTTCGTTTTAAGTATTTTTAGTTAGTTTTGCATAAATCTACGAAAAGGGTGGAATCTACACTATTTTGTGTATTTTGCAGGTTTTAGCTAGGAAAGGAGCTAAATGGAGTTAAATTTGGAGCATCACAGTGAAGGACGGAAAAGTGCAAGATTTAAGAAGTCGAAGCTCAAGAGATCGAGAGGAGGTATTGAAGAAAACATAATCCCAGGCTCGTTAACGAGGCTGTGAAGGGTCGTTAACGAGGCTACGAAGAAGAAGATTTCGGAGTATTATTTTATTATTCACCGATCCTGAGCGGGAATTTATTTCCGTATCGGTTGAGTATCTTTTTAGAATCTTTATGGGTTGTTAGAATATGTATTTTAGGGTTTATATCTTTCTAGATTTTATTTCTATCTTTTAGAGATTGTTTTTATCTTTTTAGGAAAGTTTTTATCTTTTAGCCTTTTTAGTTATTTAGGATTTTCTAGTATAAATACCCTTCTATCTAGCATAGAAAGGGGAGGCCGAATTTTGGAGTAGAATTATAGAGCTAGTTTTGGAGGAGATTTCGAAGGAAGGCGGCCGGATCGGAAGTCGGTGACGAGGTTCGGTGACGACGGTTTCCGAGGTTCGTTGATCGAGTTTGTGGTTCGGTGATTGTTTTGTTTTGGTTTTTCTTCTGATTCTCTGTAAGACGTTATTTTTGTTATTAATTTAAGTTTGAGTTTTGTTTCAATGTTTGTTTTTATTGAAGTTTTTAGTTTGTTTATCATGAGTAGTGAGTAGTCTATTTTTCTAGGGTCGGGGTTAAGCCCGGCGTAGTTGAGCATGTTTGATGAAGTAAGATAGTGTTTTGAATGCCTTTTATCTTTATTGAAATTGTTTGTTGTGCTTAATACCGAAACGGGAGTTGAGGTAATTTGAGTTTTAACTTGATTGAAAGAGAAAGTTAGTAACTTGAAGGTTGATATTGTTTGCATACGGAAGTTTCAAACTTTAGATCCAAAACAAGCAATTGAGTGAGTTAGTTTATGAAAATAGATTAATTTACTTGTCAAGTCAATGAAAGTTGATGACTCTATCTATTTAAAGGCATGATCTATCTTCTTACGAATTCTTATGCTTGGCTATGTTGTGGTGTCCCTTATCCTAGATATTTGTTTTTATTGAATTATTTCTGATAAATCTTCGTTGCTGAATATTTGCTTCGGTACCGAGTGTTAGTTAGAATTTTATTAGCTCGTTAATTGATGTTTTTGTGTTCGGTGGTTCGGTAACGATCCTGACAAGGTCGTTAACGAGGCATCTCGTGAGTGATTGTGCTTGGTTTTATTTGAATTTTTATTAGATTGATAGAAAAACAACCTTGCTTCCTGTGGAACGATCCTGACTCCACTGTACTCAGCGGGGTCTTGACTTACAAATTTATTTGTTGGCCGAGAAACCCTTTCAACACAGCTCAGGGCCTTTCTAGAAAGAGACCACCTAAAAGCTTTTAACAGAACATATTCAAGTGAGACACCTTCAGCAGCTATGGTGTCACATAAATTAAGAAAATTTCTAATATGTTCCATAGGGCACTCAGTAGGTTTTCCTTCAAAGTGAGCCCTTTTAATCAAGGATATAAATTGAGACTTAATCTCAAAAGGTTTCCCTATCTCCGGAAGCACAATTGGAGACTCTGGCACCCTCAGTTCTGGTTGCATGTATTGCTTTGTATTCCTCGAATAGGCATTCATCTCTTCCTGTAAGTGAGTGTTGTTGACTCGATGACGTTCAGCCTCGACAGTAGCGCATCTTTTTCGGTTTTTAACACCTCCATCTGCCTCTGGAGTTCGGCCATCTGACGAGTCATCTCCTCCTGTGTAGCCATGGTTTGGTTTTCTCTGCGTCTAAGGTGCATGGAGCGTTCGGGTTCTGAATAATAACCGGTGTTGTCAAATTCGAGCCTTCGACGTCCAACTGGCATACGCTGAGAAAACAAACAAAGAAAACGAAATTAAAATAAAAAACGGGGCCGGGCTATTCCCAGACCCAAGATAAACAAACAAACTTGTAGCCTCCCCAACAACGACGCCATTTTGTTAACGGGTGTTTTCTTGACTAACTGGACAACAAATAAATTTATAAGTCAAGATCCCGCTCAGTATAGCGAAGTCAGCATCATTCCACGGGAAGCACTGTTGTTTGTCTATCAACTTCTAAAAATAAAACAAAGCAAAACAAAACAGAACACCTACGACCAACCTCGTTAACGACTTTGTCAGGGTCGTTAACGAACCTGGATATATTATGAATGCAGATTAACGACTAAAAACTCATGTTCGGTACCGAGGCAACGAATCTGAATAACGAGTATACCGAAAACAAACTCAATTAAGAATAAAAACCTAGGACAAGGGTTACCACAACACAGTCATGCATATAAACTCATAAGATGATACAGATCATGCCTTTAAAAAGATAAATTCATCAAATTTCGCTGATTAGCAAGCAAGTCAATCAATTCTCATAAATCAAGTCACTCAATCACTTGTTTTGATCCAAAGCTCAAAACTTTCGTAATCGAACAATATCAATATTCAAGTTAATAACTTTCTCTCTCGATTAAGTTAAGAACTCAAATTACTTCGACTATCGTCTAGGCATAAGCACAACAAGCAATCTAAAATAGATAAAAGGCATTCAACACATCAACTTACTCATCAAACATGCATAACTATGTCGGGTTTCAACCCCGACCCTAGATAAGAAAACTACTCACTACGCATAATAATAAAACAAACAACTTCAATAAGAGAAAACATTGAAAACATAACAACCTTGCTTGAAATTACTAGGAAAAATATCATCTTACAATATCCCGAAAAAACTGAAAACAAATAAGACAATAACGAGCGGACGAACCGATTAACGACCCAAGCTTCTCTCTCGATCGACCTTGGCTCGATGATCTTCCCACTCGACTTCTCCCGTGTCGGCCCTCCTAGAAAATAATATTTGTCTCTGTTCCAACCCCCCCCCCCTCTAGGCTAGAAAAGAAGGGTATTTATACTAATAAAGCTATCTAATAAAAAGGTTAGAAGATAAAAACTTACCTACAAGATAGAAACATACTCTAAAAAGATAGAAAGATAATCTAGAAAGATAACAAGACATAAAACATAAAAAATAATAACCCCAAGACTCATTAAAACCCTACCGATACGGAATTATCAAGATAGATTTCCGCACAGGGTCGGTAGTCATCACAAAGAACTCTCAAAAAATTCTATCTCTAAGCCTCGTTAACGACCCTTCACAACCTCGTTAACGAGTCTGGATTTGCTCTTCTTCAACTCTTCAACTCTAAAAGTCTGGACTTTGACTTCTTATCTTCATGCTCTTCCGTCCTCCACCATAGTACTCCAATTCAGCTCCAAAATCACTCTTTCCTGCTCAAAACCTACAAAAAGACACAAAACGGAGTAGCTTCCATACTTCTCACAAAATATGCAAACTCATCCAAAAACACACAAAAACTATATCTAAAACTACTAAAACTAAACTAAACAAACTATGAAAACACACTAAAAACTAGACCTAAAAATGAATATCAAATTCCAATAAACTGACCAAGAGTCAAATGGAATTCCAAGAAAATACATCAGCAAGCATTGTAAACATGGAAAGGAAAATGATTCAAATCTCTGAAGCAGTGAGCAAACTTGATGCAAGAGACTCGGGTAAGCTCCCCACTCAAACCGAAGTAAACTCGAACATTCGGAATGTCAGTGCCATCATGTTAAGGAGTGGGAAGCATCTCGAGGACAAAAAAGAGAAAGAAATTGACAAAAATCCGTGGCTAAAATGAGTGTAGCTATGACAAATTGAAGGAAAATAGCGGTGATCACCATTTAATTGGCGGTGACCGCCGTGATAGTGATTCATCACCCCTAATTTCCAAAAACAGCGGTGACCGCCGCCTATCTAATGGCACCCGTTGCCCACTTGTTGATGAACCCGATGAAGAAATTTCAAGCAAAACTCCAATCTTCCCCAAATGGAAGCCCGTCACTCCATTCCCATTTGCTTTAAACGTACAAATCCATTGATTCAAGACAAGGACATATTTGAGATGTTCAGAAAAGTTGAGGTTCACAAACCCCTTTTTTTATTTTAATTGTCATAAAAATCATACAAAGTGATGAATCTACCTCCTTGCAGATTTGACCCCTTACTTCCTAAGACTACAATCTTTTAATTTGTTGGGACACTTTTGCATAGCCGTGATTTGCACGACCAAATTCACCGCTATCAAATTGGTTTCGTTGCTTAGTCAGATAATTGAAGCTTTGTTTGATTCAGTTGTGAGATTTATATTTCTTAATCCAATTGCTTGGAACTATTCTTCTCTCTTGATTGAATTGTTTAATTGATTGATTTCAACAATTTCTAGGGTTTTTGTTACTAAATCTCTATTGCTAGATCTAGAGAACTAATGGTTGAGCTTCTTTATTTCATAGTAGCAAACCGCATTGTACTAGTATATGATTGTGCTAGTCTATTGCAGAAAGAGAGTTGAATTGCAATCTAGGATAAAAGCTGCTTGTTTTATGCTATGATTGTATCCTGATGATATTCCTATCCTTATTGCTGCTTTTGAATCGAATCTTGATGGTTTCAAGGTTATTCAATTAGTTAGAATTGATAGTATCTGGTTGTGCTATTGATTATGTTTGAAAAGGAATTGGAAGTTCCATATGCATGTGATTCTGAATGAAATCTATGATCAACTTGTCAACCGAATGTGGATGCTTGTTTGACTAAGTATTTTCCCAAAATCGATAAAAATCCAAATTTTATTGCTTTACTAGTTTTTGCATGCTTAATAGTGAGTTTAATTCACAAACCCCTTTTGTTAGTTTAATTGCCATAAAAATCGTATAAAATGATCAATCTACCTCCCTGTGGATTCGACCCCTTACTTCCTAAGACTATAGTCATTAGGTTTGTTGGGACTCTTTTGCATAGCCATGATTTTCACGACCAAATTCACCGTTATCACTTAATAACAAGTTACTGGTGGACTTCCATTGATAAACCAGAGAGCTTGATTACGTCTAAAACTAGGCCACCTAATTACAAGTGGCCCTTCTTCTTCTTCCTCATCTCAAAATGAAAGCTAATTATCCATCATCTCCTCTCACCATTAAAGCTCTTGCTCCTTTTGCAACGTCGGGACAATTTTAGCTCATGATGAGTTACCATCAACATAAATGTCCAATGCCATAGTAGTTGCCAATTTCACCAACATTCTAGAAGTACATACATAAAGTCTTCAAAAGTCAACAACTAATACATTATTCAAGAATTGACCCTAGCTTAACCCAAAATACAAAATGACAATTCTTTTTTTTATGTTCTCCAACACACATCTTACCATCTTACCATTCCTAGATGGCAGAATACATAAACGGCCCCCTAACCTTTGACCAATTGGTCACTTTGACACCCCACCTTTGAAAATGTTCGATTGAATCATTAAACTTGCATATCGTGACCTATTGAACACCTGTTTCGCCCAAAAAATTTACGTGCACAACACTCGCGCCATGTCACGTTGCCACATCAGATAAATGATCCTACACACCACGCCAACTCGGATTAACTTTGTAAAAAAAGTAAAAAAAACCAAAAAATGTAAAATATTAACAAAAAGAGAGATTCAGGCTCGTGAAAAGCTCACTTCCCCCACCAAACTTCTCTCTCTCTCGATAACGACATAGGAGGCGATGGAGAGGAATGAAGCTCTAGTCCAGTCGGATTCCACCTGAGAAGCTCAAGAAAAACGCCATAGGAGGACGATTTGAGGGTGATTTCTGAAACGGAGCAACGAAGAAAACGAAAGGAGCAATCGACAACTGGAGGAAGAAGAAGACGAATTAGGGCTCAAAATGACAAGGTTAGTTATCTTTCAAAAACCCTAAATGTTGTGATTGACTTGATGCTGGGTAGATTGAGTCTCTTAGGGCTCGAATTAGGGTTATGAGGTAGCGAAATTGGGGATCGAATTAGGGTTTATGAGGTAGCAAAATTGGGGCTTTTAGGGTACATGTTGTTCTTGTAATATCTGAGGCTTGTTAGGCTAATTTCCCTTTTAATTGCTATTGTTTCTAGGATGCCAATTGTGAATTTAGTATGGCACCATGGTGGGAGATTCGTAGAGAGCCCAAGAATGGGATACTTTGATGAATTTGATCCAGCCTATAGCAATGACGTAGACACAGATCACTTTAGCTTCTTTGAATTGGCATGGTATGTAAGAATGCTTGGCTATGGGGAGTTTTGTGGGATTTACTACAAGGGTTTTCATGATACTGATTTTTATGAAATGGATGATGATTCCCTCATGGCCCTTGCTAGATCACTTCATGATGGTGATGAAGTACACTTTTATGTAGATCATGAAATGGCACAAACTGTGATTAACCCTAACCCTAGCACTCCACCTGTCACCCCCTCTGGAATGCAACCTTGTGATCCAATTGTGGTGCCTAATGTGAATAGTGAGGAGGAGAGGACTGGTGATGGAGAGGAGAGTGGTGATGGAGATGAGAGTGGTGATGAAGATGAGACTGGTGAGGAAGAGGAGTTGGGTGATGAAGAGGATAATGGTTCTGAAGGAGAGAATGATGAAGATTATAGTGAGGATAGTGAGGAAACTGAGAGTTTGGAGTTGGATTTGAGTGATAATAGTGAAGTTGATGATGATTTAAGGGAGTTGAGAGGGGAACAAAGAGAGCACAGGTTCAAAATCAGGGCTAATAAGAAGGGTAAAAACAATGTTGCTGATGTGGAGTTGGGTGATGTGGGAAATGATGAAGGGTATGAGACATGGTGTAAAGTTGCACACAACAATAAAGGGGAAATAGGTGGGGATGAACCCTATTATGCCAGTAGCTCAGATTACAGTATTGAGAGTGATGTATCTGAAGGTGAGAAGGGTGTGGTGAGAAGGAGGAAGAGCAGACATGTGGTGCATGACCCAACTTGTGTCTTTCCAGTTTGGGAGCTAAACATGGTGTTTGAAACTGTCCAACAATTTAGGGAGGCCTTAGCTAAGTATGTTGTCCATAGGGGTGTAAAACTGAGATTGAGGCCTAATGAAGCTAAAAGAGTTACAACAAAATGTACACACCAAGTTTGTGGATGGAGAGTACATGCTAGTTTTGATGGGGCTACCAAGAATTTCATGGTGAAGACATATAGCCCAAAACACACCTGCAGAAGGTACAACACAAACAAGCTGTGCAACTCTAAATACCTTGCAAGACATTTTGAGGCCAGAGTTGTATCACAACCAGGGATTAAGCTTTGGGAACTTCAAGAATTGTGTAGGAAGGAGCTCAAGCTATATGTGGGAGTCGCCATCTGTAGGAGAGCAAAGGCAGGGATCTTGACCAAGCATATGGGTGACTATAGGCTGGAGTATGCAAAGTTGCATGACTATGTGGATGAGGTCAATATATCCAATCCTGGGTCCACCTACTTCTTAGTGGTAGAAAAGAATGCTGAACAAGGCAAGGAGGTCTTCAAGAGGTTGTATGTGTGCTACAATGCTCTAAAGCAAGGCTGGAAGGAAGGTTGTAGGAGGATCATTGGCTTTGATGGTTGCTTTCTCAAAGGTCCAGTAGAGGGGCAATTATTTGTGGCTTTTGGCAAGGATGGAAATGGCCAAATGTTTCCTATTGCTTGGGAGGTCACTGGGTCAGAATCAACTAGTACTTGGACTGCTTTCATAAGGACATTGCAAGAGGATTTGGAGATTGGAAAAGGAGAAGGATTGACTATCATGTCTGACATGCATTTGGTGAGCTACTAATTCTATTTTCATATTCCCTAATATTGTTTAATAATCACTAATGATGAGTTTGTGTGTGAATTACAGGGTTTGAGAGCTGCAGTGAGAGCTGAGTTGCCAGAAGCTGAACATAGATTCTGTGCAAGACACATCTATGCGAACTGGGCAAAGAAATGGAGAGGTTCAGAAAGAAGAAAGAAGTTTTGGGCCTGCTGTTGGTCTACTTTTGAGGTTCATCTAAAGGACAACTTAGAAGTGTTGGGTAAGTTAGGCTCTGAACTTGTTGATGACTTTATGGATTATGGCAAAGAATCCTTTTGCAAGCCTTACTTTAGGACTGATGTGAGTTGTGATGCTTGTGAGAACAACATGTGTGAGATTTTTAACTCTTGGATAAAGACAGCTAGACACAAGTCCATTATTTCCATGCTAGAAGACATTAGGAGGATGTTTATGGACAGAATTAGAAAGATGAATGAGTTTTCTAGTTCTTGGATTTGTGAGATTGCACCAACTGCATTAGCTAGATTGGAAAGGAATAAGGACATAGCAATGGACTGCAACCTTCTATGGAATGGAGATAAGGGGTTTGAGGTTGAAGATGGTGAGTATGGACACACTGTGGATTTGAGGGCTTGCACATGTACCTGCAGAAGCTGGCAGTTGAAAGGCATACCTTGTGCACATGCAATTTGTGCCATGAACCACATAAAAATGAATCCTGATGATTATGCGGTTCATTGGAACAAAAAACCCACTTATTTGAAGGCTTACCAACATCCAATCCAACCTGTTCTGGGCATGAAGATGTGGCCAAAGTCTAACCACCCACCACTTGAGCCACCTGAAATGAGAAAGAAAAGAGGGAGAAGAAAGATCAATAGGAGGAAGAGCAGGGATGAGCCAAGGAAATATAGTGGCAAAGATAGGAGGGGAATAGTTATGAATTGCTCCATCTGTAAGGTTCAAGGTCATAACAAAAGAGCGTGTCCCAACAAAAGTGAATCATCAAGCCAAGCACCAAGAAGTCAGCCTGCACCAAGAAGCCAGCCTGCACCAAGAAGCCAACCTGCACCACCACCACCACAAGGCCCATATAGCCAACCTGCACCCCACCTGTGCATGATACTTGCACTACCACCTCCACCAGGCCCAAGTAGTCAACCTGCACCAGCTCCACCAAGCCCAAGTAGTCAGCATGCACCAAGAAGATCTCAAGGAAGAAAGGAAATGTATAGGTTTGTGCTTTTTTTATTATAATTTTGTTCTACACTCACAAGTAATAAGAATGCACTTAAGCCACTCTTTATATGTGGATTTAACAAGCAGGTCCAACAGCCAGGAAGAAAGGAGATGGTACAGGGCATGTTGGACCAGTGACAAGGGCTAATAAGAAGGGAAAACTGGTGGGAACGGGTGCCTATACAAACCCATCAACTAGCTTACAAATTCTAAATGTTAGCACTTTCAAGTTTAATCATTGTTTCCATATAAATTGCATTCCATTTTTTTTTAATTTGGTGACATGTTTTTTCTTGATAGTCTGGGAATGAATCTATCAGAGTTTTAAGATATCCCAAGGCCACAAAGCATGCACGTGACAGTGTTGATGTTGGTAAAGGCAAGGGGCTAAAGTGGCAGGGCAAACCGGCTGTGACAAGGAAGCAATTAGCAAGAGGAAGTGAAGTCCCATTCAACAGCCAAACAAGTTCCAACTTACCTTAGATATGTAGATATTTGGGAAGCTATCTAATTATGTAAATCTGTCTTAGATAATGATGTAAAGCTATCTATTTTTTGGGTATTTTGTAGAACAACTGGTGAGATTTGGGTATTTTGTAAAGCTGTCTAGCACTGTCTAAACATGAAGCTCAATATGAGCATGTTTTGAACCTATTGATCATGTCAGAACCTAGACCTCAATGGTTAATGAAGTATTAGCATATTTTGGTCTAAACTCTTGAATCCATTTGAAGCTTTTCATTTTTTTTGCCAACAGGTATCAAAACTAGTGTAAACAGGTGGATCTTTTCATTTTTTTGTAAACAGCTATCCAAAGTATGCTAATACTGTTGGCTCTTTTCATTGTTTTGCCAACAGTGCAAATAGTTGGGTGCTTCAAGTTTTTTTGGTCTTTTGTTTTCATATTTCAAGCAACATAATGCCAACAGATCCAAACAAAAGTGAATCAACACTCAACAACATGTCAAAACTGGTGCCAAAGCATGCAAGCTTTCATTTTTTTAAGCCAATAATTGCCAACAAATGAAAATTAGTGCCAACAAACTACCATTAGATAAATAAAGATGAGAGTCTATTACAACATTAAAATTCTCTTGCCAACAGATTGTCCTAACCATGCATTCAAATTAAATTTTCAACCAACATTACAATTCACTTGGAAGACATTACAAATTTCAAGCAATGAGCCCCCACTATTGCTATTAATACCCAGCATACGGCATTAGCTCGACGTTTTGCTTTGTCCCTCTCAGCTTCCATGTGCTTGATTCTTCTCAGCAAACCCGAAATTACTTGTTTTGTGTGCTCCGTCAATTCTTTATCAACCCACCTAAAGAATCCACATGCCCCCATTCTCTGTAAACCAAAACAAGTGACCGTTCAATTGTGTAGGAAAAATTCGGCCATAATTTCTACAAAACCCTAAACCCTAAAATTGTCAAAATTAGGGATTTTAATTCTCTAATAAATCAAAATTACCCCATAGTTTGGACATCCAAAGAACCTTCTTCCTGGATTTCTTCCCGTCCAAGAATGCTTGAGGGAAGCTACATCACCGCACCAGCATGTAGGGGCCACAATTTCATTTCTCCCATCAAATCTAGTATAGCTGTTCTATGATGAAGAAGCCATCGAGGAGAAGAAGAGGAGAGGGAGGAAGGTTGAGAAATTGTAGAGGGGAGAGGGTTTTTCAATGGCTATGGCTGAATTGCAGAGGAGAGGGACGAAGAAACGCAAATGGGGGGAGAAGGTGGGATTTTTGGGTATTTAATGTGTATTTTTATGATTTTTTTTCTATTTGCCATTATCATTTTAATCATTTTAATCCACCTCATTAAATAGCTTCTCATTTTTGGTTCCTCACTTGCCTCTAGGAGAGTGAAATGCACGCAATTGGCCACATCAACAAACAGGTGTTCAATGTTCACGATATGCAAGTTTAATGATTCAATCGAACATTTTTAAAGGTGGGGTGTCAAAGTGACCAATTGGTCAAAGGTGAGGGGGCAATTTATGTATTCTGCCATTCCTAGATAAACTAAATCTATAACAATTGCTCTTTACTTCTCCTCCATTGTATCTTTCTTCATGAACTTGTTTAGACCTATTTTTTTCTTTTCTACGTCTACATGTACTCTTTAATACTCCCGATGCATGTTGTATGAGGACTTTGAATTCGTACTTATTTTTTCTTGTAGGGACAAAATGGACACCTCAAGGTTGCATTTGGTTTACGAACTTCATACTTCCCTTGTTTGATCTCGTATGGCTTAAGCATATATTCATCTATTTAGGAAGCATTGATTTCTGATTCATCTGAGCTCGAACACACTATGGATTTAGATGAAAACTACTTTGATAAGTGTCATAATACTGCAAGTTGTAAATCAGTGTTATGAGAATGAAACATATAAATAGGCCTTGTAAAGACTTTCTTGAGCAATAACACGATAAATCAAACATTCCCCTAAAGTTGAAAGACAACACCAAAGCCAATAGACATAAAACGTTTGTGTCATAATCAACCAAGGGACTGAATTGAGGAAACACGAATGCACCATCACAAAGTTGAAAGACACCATCTTCAGATATTACCTACATGACTAGAAGACTCAGAATACAAAAATAGGTGCTCTTTCGCATTCTATTGCAAAACAATCTAAAAAGGATTCTTCTAGACAAAATCAACACAAAGACAGATTTTAGATTGTAAATAACACACCCCTCAAGTCAATAATGCAAATAACACATCCCTCAAGTGTGAGCACATTGCAAATAACACATCCCTCTCAAGTCTGGTTAGCCAATCTATATAATCCTCAAGTCAAGTGCATCAACAAATTGTCTACAAAGAGTCCTAATCTAATTGAGAGTGACATTTACTAACAAACAGATGAACCTTGTTCAGTTTTCCCCTTTTTTCCAATCATTTGTAACATCAACAACTTTGACGCCATAATAATATGCACAAATAACCCTATGCTAAATACCATAATTGTAACACCCCCTTCCTACCCTGGAGGTATTACCGCTAGTAACCCCAATTAAGACTAAACCGAAGCTACCCAAGGCTTTAAACTGACTGAACAAACTAAAAACAAGGTAAATGAAACCATTTGAAAACCTAACAAACTTAAGTTAAATATCACAACGGAAAAACACGTAAAAGATCTTATACAAACCTTAACTTACAAGAATAAATAAATAGAACAACCTTCTATTTAAAAAAAATCTTCATTCAATCTTCCTTAAGTTCATATTTCTGAAACTCAGCATCGCTTTGAAGTAGTTCAACCATGATCTTCACTCAAGTATAGCCATTGGAAACCTTTCTTCAACTTAGGAGCTTCAAATATCTGAATCCGCCTCTTGAATCAACTTCCAAGAAGAACCTGATGTGTCGTAAACCAACGGTGGACACCAACCGACCATATAAAAGAAAAGAAAATGGACGGGTTAGTATAATGAAAGACTAGCAAGCGGAGAAACTAACTTGGTTCTTATGGTTGTAACTAAACATATTGGCATCCAAATCCGATTAGACTCGGATTATGATCCAACAGTTAGCAGTCTTATAGAGAATAAGAAGGAGACTCGCATAATCAAGAGAGAGAACACCACCGCTTGTGGTTTCTTTAAGAAACATAAACAATTGTTGGGAACTCATATTAATCACATCACATTTTGAAAAGCCTCCATCGACTAATCAGATTGACTTAACCAAAGTTTGATTAAGAATAATTCATAAACGGGAGCAAGAATGGCTTTCCGACTGGACGAACCATTCAGGTATATTAGTGTGCCTAACGCACTTATCTTATATTACTTTTAAATCTTTTTACAAACAGGTTGGTGATTCATAATCGGCTCGAACTACTGCCGAAATATTTGTACCGAAGAGATCATTGGAGTATTTCATCCATGGTCATCTACCCTATACCAAGATCGCATGACTTAAGCTATCCTTGATCTTTCATTTGCATATGGTGAGGTAGAGAATAGAGAGGCCTATTACCCTGTCGTCTACACTGCACCGCCAATTGCACTTAGCTAGAGTGCACATCACCCCTCTCACACGAAGAACAGGGGAAGAGTCATGACCCACCATTAGGATTAGGCCCCTCCTAATGTAATATTCATTTAAAGAGAGAACCGTCATATTGCAAGAGAGAACCGTCCACTTGTTCCCAACACAACCTATCATATTTTAATAAGCACACAAGTTGTTCCCAACACAAATATTAAATGGGATTCAATTCCTCATTTGTTGGGACGTTGTTGGGACCTCTGGTTCTAAACAACGGATCAACGATGTCACGCTTCATCCAACGGTCCGATTGATCCAAGTTGACCTAGTTCAAACCAATGTCACATGTGAAGAAAGTACAACTTGGGCATCAAGCAAAAGGCATTTTGGACACAAACGAAAGATGCGACTGCCCAAGCTCACCTGGAATATAAAGCCAAATGAATAGTACTCGGATTTACTTCTCCCAGAACTCACAAACACCCACACCAGAGAAAAGAAAGAAAAGGAAGAGAAGTCCCCGCCGATGAGTGTGTGATCTCGACGACGGAGAAGTCGAAGTTCCCAGAGGCAAGGGAACTGAGAAGTCGGTGTAAGGTTTGAGTTATTTGTATTTTGCTGTTGTGAGCTTAGGAACTCAATTGAGAGGATTTACTAGGTTGCTAGAGTTAGGAAGAACTCGTAGGAACAGAGAAGTGTGAATCCGGTTGTTGTAACTAAGGAACAAAGCAATCAATATAAGTAAGTCATTCAAAATCCTCCAAGCGGAGGTAGAGGTTTACCCATACAACTAGTTGGTTGTAGTGGGGTTCCTCTATAAGGGAATTGCGTTCTTTACTGCTTTTAATACTTGCAAACTGTTTACTTCCGCTGCCTTGGGAACAGCTTAATTGCCAGTTCCCAAGCTCTTTGCAAACGGTTTACGATCCAACAATTGGTATCAGAGCAGGTTTGCTCTAGATTTGTGTTAGCATCGCAGGTATCAAATGGCTCAGGAACTTACTCAGGTGGGGAACAACACTAGTAAGTTGCCAAGGCTTATTATAGGAAGATTTGAAAGCTGGCAACGTGACATGAAAGATTGGATGCGTGGCCAAGACTACCAAGCCTGGTGTGTTATCGAGAGAGGCAACTTCGAAATCGATCCAGCTATAGTCATCGACCTCTCAAAGTGGGGAACCAACGAATACAAGTGTATGGAGGCAAACTACAAAGCCAAATAGTACCTGAAGAGGTCCATGTGCGTACAAGACTGTGACAGGGTAGCAAATCTCGACACAGCTAAGGAAATGTGGGAAGCCATCCAACAAATGCACGTTGGGAACTCAGATCTCCGAGAAGATCTTCAGATGAATGCAAAAAGGGAGTTCTACAACATCCAAATGGAGATGGGAGAGTCTGTCGATAGCTACCAGTCCCGATTTGAAGGAATTTGCACCAAAATGGAAGGCTTGGGGATCACCAAAGAAGAAATAACCCATAAGATGAAGGTCCAACAGCTCTTCAACGGACTGACTGGAGAATGGGCAAACGAGAGAACAATGTTCAAGGAAAATCCGGAAAATAGAACACTCATGCTCCATCAAGTGTTTGGAAAGCTAGTGGGACACGAGAAGAGAAAGATCGATGATAAGGAACAGACTCGAGCTCATCGAGGGATCGCACTCAAGATCGAAAAGATGCTTAAGTCCACTCAAGAACAACACGAAGACTCCAAAGAAGAAGAAGATGAGGAGCTAGTTCTCGTAACAAAGGCTCTTCGAAACTTCTACAAAGGGAAGCTCCAAAGGAACAGTGGGAACTGGGGAAAAGGACAGAGTTCCCAAAGCAAATCCGCAGAGAAGGATCTCTCAGATGTCACATGTTACAAGTGCAACAAGAAAGGACACTTTGCCAAGGAATGCCCACAGGGAACTGACGGTCGGAAGCAAGGGAATAAGGCCTACATCGCCACCTGGAGCGATGATGAAGACGAAGATCCCGAGTTATGGGCACTCCCAAACATGTGTGGAATGGTCATAGGAGAAACCACTGGGGAACAACCCAGTGAGGTAACCACTGAAACTGTTCTTGCTTCTTTGAATAATTATGAAAAACTTGAGCTGTTAAAAATTCTTTCAAGTCTTGTCAAAGATAACATAAAACTGCAAAACAAGTTGGAAAAACAAGAACACATAAATGCTCAATTAGTTGGTCTTGAACCCTGTCCTAACTGCATATCCCTTCTTGAAAAACTCAAGTCCCATGTGTCTCACATCGTAGATCTAGAAAATGAAATCAAAACCCTAGAGAAAGATGAGAGCACCCTCTTGCAAAACCTGAGTAAGACTCCCGAACATCTTGAAGCCTCTAGTTCCCAAATTAAGTTTGTCCCATCCAGACACGGCATAGGATACAAAGGTGAGTGCTCAAAGAACGGTAAGTCACCCCTGAGTGAACATGAAATCCATGAGTGTAGGGCCTTAGAACTCCAGTGCGAGAAATAGAAAAATGCTCATCTTGAGGAGAAAATCAGGGTCCTAGAAAGTGGGAACTGTGGTGAGAGAGATTATTACACTGGGAACACTGGACATAGGCTTTATGTCCAAATTGCTAAGGGAAACGGGTCACGGGTGTACAATAAGGAAACTATGGATAGGAACAGAATCCAGAGACCACACCCAAAGTACTACCTGGGAGAATACTATAAGACGTGCTGGAACTGTGGTGCTCATGGGCACTACAAGGAAGCATGTCCCAAGAAGAGAGCCCAAACCCTTAGAAACCGTGAGTTCCTAAACAAACAAAAACATCATTCTAATCACCCAAGGAACTCCAACTCTCAAACCTGTCATGATATCAACATCGCTGACTATGTTGTAAATAAGAATATTTTCCCTTGCAAGGGACCGGGCAAGAGTCATCTTGCCTGGGTCTCAAAACACTAACTTTACCTTGTAGGTGGCAGTGAGAGGGAACAATGCATGGTTCATAGATAGTGGATGCTCGAACCATATGACCGGAAACAAAGATATCCTCATCTCACTCCACACTCATGCCGAAGGAGGCCACGTCTCATTTGGCAATAAAAACAAGGGAGAAGTAATTGGAAAGGGAATAGATCAATCAAAATCAGCAATGTCAATCTGGTAAAAGATCTGGGATACAACCTCTTAAGTGTTGCCCAGATGTGTGATCAAGGGAACAACGTTGTCACCTTCGACTCATACGAATGCCTAGTCATCAACAAAAAGACCAACAAAGTGATTCTGAGAGGAAGAAGGCACAACAACGTTTATGTAGTAGATACAGAATTTGAACTACCAATGAAGCTGTGTCTTGCGAGTTCCCACGATGATACGGAACTCTGGCACCGAAGAATGGGACATGCAGGTGTCAATCAAATCCTGAAGCTCTATCTACAGGATCTGGTCATAGGTCTTCCCCGAATCAATCTAGAAGGATCCAAGCCATTCAAGAGGAGCTTCACCAATTCGAGAGGAACAAAGTTTGGAAGCTAGTTCCTAGGCCCAAGAACAAGAACATCATAGGAACTCGATGGGTCTTTAGGAACAAGCTCGATGATACTGGGGCTGTAGCAAGGAACAAGGCTAGACTAGTGGCACAAGGCTACATGCAAGAGGAAGGAATCGATTACGATGAGATCTTTGCACCGGTTGCCAGGATCGAGGCCATCAGACTCTTAATTGCCTATGCTGCTCACAAGGGATTCAAGCTTTATCAAATGGATGTGAAAACATCCTTCCTCAATGGACATCTCAAGGAAGAAGTATATGTGGCCCAACTCCCAGGATTCGAAGATGAGAAGCTACCCAACCATGTCTACTTCCTGGAGAGGGCCCTCTACGGACTCAAACAAGCTCCCCGAGCTTGGTATGACAGGTTTGCTCAATTCCTCTTGTCTCATGGATACCTTCAAGGTTCCATAGACAAGACTTTGTTTTTAAAGAAAGAGTCTAAAGACATTTTGATCGTGCAAGTATATGTTGATGACATTGTTTTTGGAGCAACTAACGAAACTCTTGTAGAGAAATTTAAGGACCTCATGAGCAGTGAGTTTGAGATGAGTCTCATTGGGGAACTCACGTTCTTCCTGGGACTTCAAATATCCCAAACCAAGGAGGGAACAAAGATTCATCAACAGAAATACATCAAGGAAATGCTAGTGAAGTATGGGATGGAACACTCCAAGCCCATCGACACTCCCATCTCTCCAAATTCAAGGCTCAATGCGGATGAAACAGGTATAAGTGTGGACCAAAGGAACTATCGAGGTATGATTGGGTCCCTTCTTTACTTAACATCTAGTAGACCTGATATCATGTTCTATGTATGTCTTTGTGCTCGTTTTCAAGCTAACCCTATGGAATCACACCTGAAAGAGGTGAAGAGGATTTTCAAGTATCTCAAAGGGAACGATAACTTGTGCCTTTGGTATCCAAGAAACAGTTCCCTTGAGCTCATTGCATACACAGATGCGGATTCTGTAAGGCACCTTGTGGATAGAAAGAGCACATCAGGAATGGCCCAGTTCCTAGGGTCATGCTTAGTCTCATGGGGATCTAAAAAGCAAAACTCAGTGGCACTCTCCACCGCTGAAGCAGAATATGTGGCTGCCGCATCGTGTTGTTCCCAAGTTCTATGGCTTAAGTCACAACTCCAGGATTACGGTATGCCTTTTGGCCCAGTTCCCAGACTTTGTGATAATACTAGTGCCATAAACATTTCCAAAAATCATGTGCATCATTCTAGAACTAAGCATATAGATATAAGGCATCACTTTCTACGTGACAATGTTGAAAGTGGGAACATCTCGATGGAACACTGTAGAACTGAAGAGCAAATTGCGGACATTCTCACCAAAGCTTTAGACAGACGTCCCTACCAGCGTTTTTGAATGCTTCTAGGGATGATAACTCTAAACTAAACAAGTCCTTGTTTGTCTCTCTCTCAATGCCTGACTAGTTTATCTAAGATTTCATGATAGGGAACTTGGACTTATTGCTTTCACTATGCCATGATTACTAGTCTAAAGATAAATGTGTACAAGGGAACTTTATTTCTTTCGGCCATACATGATCAACCAGAGTTCCCTTTATCCCTCTTTACAAGCCACTATGACGGTTGATCACATAACCTACCCTAAGCTAGGGACCAGACAAACGCCTCTCATGAGCCAAAATATTTACTCCTTTATCGAGTCGCAAATTGTCTGGTTCCCTTTGAGTTCCCTAGCCCCACAAAAGGATGAGTGTGAAGTTCCCTTAACCACTTCACTCTCTCTGAAGCGTCACTTGGGAAGCAGACTTTTGTGTCAGAAGCTCTGAAGCGTTAAGGGCCAAGTATTCAAAATTTGAAAGGACTTCCCTAGAGATCGTGACGCGTGTCCAGAAGCGTGATATGAAAGTTGAAACGATGCCCCACGTTCATTGGGCAACGGTTATCGAGGTTTTTCCCACTTCCCTTTCTACCGTTCACCTCTTCTCTCCTTAAAACCCTCATTTGCCATTTTTGGGCTCTTATTCCATCTTCCATCTCTGTCATTCTTCTTCTCCACATCCCTTTCACTCTCTTTTTCGAGAAACCTCCAAAATCTTCTCTTCCCAAAACCCTTACAAAAATGGCCCCTCAACACACCTTTGCCCAGATCAAAGAGTGGGTGCTTGCCAACCCCGAATCCTCTTCATTTCTCAACTACGAGAGATCGAAAAAGAGCAAGACCCCGTCATGAAGGACGTACTCATCAAAGGGCTCTACAACCAAGTAAGCCCTTTCTTGCCCCCTCCTCCTCCGGCCGACGACACTGTGGCCTGGACTTCTTCCGCCACCTCTTCTGAATCCCTTCCTCCTCCCTCAACCACCAACACCTCCTCCGGAATTGTCATTGTTGACAATTTCGGAGATGCACGACCCTCCATAAATGAAAAACCCAAGAAATCCAAACACCACCATTCTTCCAAACGACGCCACCCCTCCAAAGACCCCTCAAAACCCAAAAAATCCAAACATTCCAAAGATCCCTCCAAATCCGAAAAACGCAAATATTCTGAGGTCTCTGAATTTTCGGAGCCCAGAAAGAAATCCTTCTTCACCATTGACGATTACTTGAGCTGCTCCAAGGACAGATCCTGTGTCGCCAAACCCCCCTTCATCTTCCACTCGGACTCTGGGACCTCCCAATCCCAGAGTCAACTCCCTTCTTCTTCTTCTCTCCCTCTTCCCATAACTGAGGGACCTCCCAGACCTCTCCCTTCAAAACAAAAGACTCCTCCACCACCCCCTTCAGTTCCCACAACAAAGGGAACTCCTCTCCCACCACTCCCCTCCGTTTCCACAACAACGGGAACTCCAACTCCACCTCCACCTCACAAAACTCCTTTCCCTCCTTCCTCACCACAACACACATCCATTCCTCCCACTCCTACCTCGGGGATCTCTACTCCCCAGGTTACCACAACCACTCTTCCACCTCCACCTACTACACAACTCTCTACTCCTCTTTCTTCTTCTCTTCCTTCTTCCACCACATCCCCCACCACCACAAAACTCCCCTCTCCCTCTCCATCCAAAAGTGTCATCGCCCTTACGTCGGACGACGATGACCTCCCTCTCTCTGTGGTCATCGGGAAAATAACCAAGGACCCTCCTCCTCTCATCATGGGAATTGTAGAGGAGGAGGCCTATCTCCAGGCTATAGAGAGAGAGCTAAACTCGGTCCCCACTGAAGCAACAATCGATCAAGGGACCAAGTCCCAAGAGAACGCGGCTCCTGAAGAGCCCATGGAGAAAAGGGACCAAGCACCGGCTGGTGGTGCTGAGGCAAGTACCAGTCATCTTGCCGATGATGCGGAGGGCTCACACTCGAGCTCCTCCGAGGAAGAAGGGACCTCAAATGATGAGGTCGAAGAAGAAGAAGAGGCTCCAGCTGCTAAGGAGCGAGCACGGATCCCAACACCTGGACACCAAATGGTGGTGTCCACGAGTTCCCAACAGCCAAGGGAACGCGTGCTCATGATTGAAGCGGCTGCACCCCCTCAGCAGAATGGACCTCGAACGGTCTCTAGGGGGAACACGTCCAAGAGCACTACAAAGAAGGGGAAGGGGACCTCTTCCACAAGGCACCCTGTGGACGAACGCCGGAAGCTCCTTCCTCCACTCATCATCTCTGAAGAAGTGCTAAACGACAACTGCTTAGGGGAACTGTGGGACCTGATCAAGGCCCAGGGCTGGGAGAACTTCTGCAAAGAAATTGTGAGCGTAGATCCCTCACAAGTGCGTCACTTTTACAATAACTTCACCATCTCCAATGACTGCACTCAGGGAACTCTCTCCCACGAAGGCGACGAGTTCATATTTACTACGTCCACAATCCGCCTTCAGCTCTAGGTCCCAGTTCAAGGGCTCAACGAGCTGCCCAACAAGCTCTGGGGCGACTTCAACAGCGCTGAGGTGTACAACACCATCTTTGAGGGTCGGATTCCCTATAAAGTTCCCTCGACGCACCATCTGTCCTTGGTCGCCAAGCTCGCTCACCAATTCATCATCAATGTGGTGATCCCGCGCCAAGAGAAGCGTCTGGTCGTCAATATCCGTGATGCCATCATCCTCTATCACTTCCTCCTCAAGAAGCCCATCAACCTTCCCAGAATCATCCTTGGGCATATGGAGAAGTGCATGGCTTCCAAGTCCCATTCCCTTCCTTACTCTGGGCTCATCAAGAAGCTGCTACAAAAAGAGGGTCTCTACAACGCCTCTAAGGAAGAAATAGTGCTTGGAAGGGAACTGGACATTTCAGTTGTCCAGAAGATGAGGCACTCTGAGCCTATAGAGGAAACGGCTCAACTGGAGTCTGGTGAACAAGAGGGGAACTCTCAAGTGTTGCTCCGTATTACTAACACCCTCGACCAGATTGCTAGGGACCAAGCAGCGTTGGCCAAAGGACAAGAAAAGCTTACACAAGTCCTGACGCACCACTGTGATGCCCTGTTCCCTGAAGCCCCATGATCTCTCCTTTCTTTTTCCCTTAATCCAAAAATGACCACAAAATTGTACTTGAGTTCCCATTGTAAATATTTTCTTAAGTAATGCATTGGTCTTTAATTTGATTGCGTGTTCCCTTCTTCCCTATTATTGCTTTGCTTGTTTTCGATGATATCGAAAGGGGGAAAGGCAAAAAATGCGAGATGAGTTAAAAGTTTAAGTTATCACAGAACATGCATAAGCTAAGGGGGAACAACTACATAAAAAGCTAAGTAAGAACTAAGTGTCTCACCAGAAGTGGATCCCTAAATCAAATTGTTTCACTAGAAGTGACTTCCCAAAATCATACCTAGGAACTCATCAGCATATCATTCATTGAAATACTTGCATATTTTGTGATGGGTTTGTCATCATCAAAAAGGGGGAAATTGTTGGGACGTTGTTGGGACCTCTGGTTCTAAACAACGGATCAACGATGTCATTCTCCGTGTTTTGATAATGACAAACACCATAAGGAACTAATGTGGTTTGTTCAAGTATTTCTAAGGAACACAGGTACAACCAAGAACTCCCATGAATGACCAAAAGCCATAAAAGCTCACAATGAAGAGTTTCCACCAAGGGAACTCTGAAGAGGAAAGTTCCGATGAAATGGGAACTCCTAGAAATGATCAAGAGAACACAAGATAACAACGATGAAGAGTTTCCATCAAGGGAACTCTGAACAAGACAGTTCCCATGATATGGGAACTCACATGTGAGGACAACGACCGTTCAGCACAGATCGCGGGATTCTGTCTTGGACAGCCCAAAGGAACAGTCTGAGGATCAGACTGTCACGCTTCATCCAACAGTCCGATTGATCCAAGAAGTTGACCTAGTTCAAACCAAAGTCACATGTGAAGAAAGTACAACTTGGGCATCAAGCAAAGGGCATTTTGGACACAAACGAAAGATGCGACTGCCCAAGCTCACCTGGACTATAAAGCCAAATGAATAGTACTCGGATTGAGTACTTCTCCCAGAACTCACAAACACCCACACCAGAGAAAAGAAAGAAAAGGAAGAGAAGTCCCCGCCGGCGAGTGTGTGATCTCGACGATGGAGAAGCCGAAGTTCCCAGAGGCAAGGGAACTGAGAAGTCGGTGTAAGGTTTGAGTTATTTGTATTTTGTTGTTGTGAGCTTAGGAACTCAGTTGAGAGGATTTACTAGTGTTGCTAGAGTTAGGAAGAACTCGTAGGAACAGAGAAGTGTGAATTCGGCTGTTGTAACTAAGGAACAAAGCAATCAATATAAGTAAGTCATTCAAAATCCTCCAAGCGGAGGTAGAGGTTTACCCATACAACTAGTTGGTTGTAGTGGGGTTCCTCTATAAGGGAACTGCGTTCTTTACTACTTTTAATACTTGCGAACTGTTTACTTCCGCTGCCTTGGGAACAGCTTAATTGCCAGTTCCTAAGCTCTTTGCTAACGGTTTACGATCCAACATCATTTAATAACCACAATGCAAGAGAGAACCGTCCACTTGCTTTAGAAGGCGTGCTCAACGTCCTTAGCAATTCCAACAGTAATCTTTACCATCCTTCTGACAAATATAACAAAAGGATTTCTCAGCAACGAGCTCATAGAAACACTTCTTAGTTGTATTCTCAACTCCTACAACTTCCTAATCCATAAACAATTTAATTTCCGAATATCGATATATAATAAATCCTTAGTTATCATGCTTCAAGGAGCCATATTGGCGGAATTATAACTAATTATCCGCTTCACTTGTGGAACAGTTTTCTAAACAAAAATTATTCATTAGCAACAGTTCTTAAAGATTACCAAATCCCGGATCAAACGGATTAACAACGAATCCTGAGTAATTATCCGAAGTCCTTTACCTGGCAATCGATATCCAAAACTTGTATTCACTATAACTAAAGATCCTGACGTCCGTTTCTCGAGCGGTTTGAACTTGTGGGACCGTATCAACGTCAAGATTATAAAAATATAAATTTAATTAGCAAAGCGGAACCGAAATAACCTTACAATGGATCCGCAATCAACCCGCTAATTAATTTCGATCGTATATACCTTCACTCGAGCCCATTGCTCGTTTGGCTCGATAGTGGCTCGATCCCCGAGCCTGAGGGTGGTCGAGTATTGCCTGGCGATGGCTCCCATGGTGGTTGGTGGTCGGAGGGCCTGGTGGTCGCCGGCGGCGTCACTTTGGCGAGGCAAAGAAGACTCTCGAGGGTGACGTCCTCACCCCTCCTTCCCGAGTCCACGTTCCGTCCTACACCTCTCCCTCTCGAACGGCCAGCTAGGTGAACAGGTGGTGCCGCCTGGTGGTTGGATTTCAGTGTTGGCCAGGGAGAAGGCCGGCGGTGATGAATCCTTTCCCCCAATCCGTTCGTTGTCGTTCCGCCTAAACTCTCTCTCAGTTCATTTTCTTTTTGGATAACTTTGAAGACTTTGAAGAGGCAAACAAAGATATGCCGTGGAGAATTAGAATTCAATTCTTTCTCCTAGGTTCCTTACTTGTTAAGCATAGAAAAGAATGATTTTAAAACTCAAAATCCGTCTCGGAACGGGACTCGCGTTAAAGCGGTAAAATTATATACCTCGGGTGGAAAAACTCACTAAACGAAAAACGTCCCGTAAATTAGGTAGACCAATAAAACCAATTTTCCATGATTTTATCTTGCTACCTTCAATTTTAAGTCTTCCGTTTCGTATTTTAAATTCCTTCCGGTACATAATTAAAAAGACGGCTTATCCAATAAATATTCTTTTTCCACCGAAAAATCCTAGAATTCATACCGATCCATAAAATCATTTCTTTGTGATTTTAGGATATCACCAATAATTTTCTAGGATTTAATCTCCAACAAAAGTATTGGATTAAGCGTTAAAATGGACTAAGAGATTAAAAGGATATCCGAGAAAAATTCAAAAATATCCTCAAAAACCGCAATTATTACATTAGTACCCCCTTAAAAATGGTTTCGCCCTTGAAAACAAGGAGAACTCGAATCACAAGGAAGGATAGCACAAGCACACACACACAACCACTACAAACCTATACAGAAGTTTGTAGTACCCCCTTAAAAATAACATATTGTTACTTCTGCACCAAGCACAATCAACCATTGCTTAGTTACCAAACTCCTTTTTTACAACATTCATTAACTTTGGAAAATGACTCAGCATTTCCCCTCTAGTTTCTCAAGTCTTTTCTTTACCTCCATTTATAGGCCAACATAGCCTAATCAAAGGTAATTTTTTTTCTTATTCACGATTCAACCTGACCTTTGTTCACAGGTGTCATTTGGTTGAATATCTATCTCATTATTGTTGAGTACATGAGATATATTGAACACATACTATCTTAGAAGAATCACAAGGATGACATTATAGATAGAATGCACTGAAGGTGGCTATGCCAACCGATAAACAAGCTTACCAGTTCTTTTCAGTATTTCAACAGATTCAACATAGTGAGCATTTACGTTGTCTCGCATTCCCCAGCGGAATATGCCTTTCAAGGCGGATATTAGAACAGAAATGTCGTTCTCTACAGTGAACTCAACATGATCTCTAATTAAAACAACACACGATTGTTGTCGCCTTTGAGCAGTTAGCACCCTTGTTCGAGTTAGTGCAATATCAACTGTTGTTCTCTTGGTCAAGTCTGACCCATGAAGAACCTTGTTAGTATTGTCATTCCAACAAATTGACAACTAACACTTCTAGCTCTAGCAAGCCTCAAAAACAGTCATTTCTTTACCGTGTTACCAAAATTCTTGTATATAAAGTCACTCAAACTCAAGCTAACATCCCAACTTGTGTGGGATCTAGAATACATGTCCTCAGGAGTTTGAATTTGTTTCTTTGCATTTTTCATCAGTTTGATGAGGGAAAGCAATGCTAAAATTCAATTCGATCCACAAAGCTTGATGTCACTCCCTTCAAAACTTTGGCATGAACCATTCATCTCATTCAGAGATAATAGTCTTTGGAGTTTTATGAAGATGAAAAACTTCATGCATGAACACCTCAGCTAACTTCTGTACTCTTTAAGTCATCATAAATGCATTAAAAAGAACACTCTAGATGAGTTTCTTAACAGCCTTCATATTGCATTTTTCTTTCATTAAGTCTTGAACGACTAATGACAAGAATTATTGTAACATCTTCCCACTTCCATTCTGAAACAGGAAGAGACTATAACATTTTGTTTGGTCTTCTATGCTCAATCAAGACTTCCAGACAAAGCAAACATATCAAAACGAACTTGGTGACATTTCGCTTCATATCAGTCCATCAAAAGTTTTATCTTAAATCCTTATATATATTCTGGTTCCAAGATGAACCAATTAAGCAAATAAATATGCTTCCTTTGAAATAAGCTTTCAAAGCTCATCAACAATTGATACTCATGAACAGTCTTGAAACCATTCAATCTATGGTCTTAAATAGCAATTTCTGGTGTCTTACCTTCTTGATCGTCCCCAATGATCTTAAACAATATTACTTTCCCATACTGCTTTTCCTTGATCTGATCAACAAATTTTGAATAGAATCTTAGGGTATTCACACAACCTTGTTGTCATCCAAACTAAACTTTTAGTCCTTCTCAAATTATTTTCTTTACAAGGATTACTTAAAATCCTTACTCAATTTCCTTATTGAGGTAAAATCGCAGTATTACTTTAACCAAGAATATGAGATTTATCCAACACATGTCAAGATAATAACCTATCTTGTCAATCCCTTACATCCTTTTCTCAACCAAAACTCAGCTTGGGCATACTGACATTCAAAAGTAGTTATCTCTCTCAACTACTTCAAACTACACTCTTACGCATTACTATAGCAACATATTGGACAGTAATGCCTTTAGTCCAATAATTTCCAACAAAATTGTCTCCATTGAAAATTTTCAGTCTTTTTCATCAAAGAACTGTTTAGACTTCACATAACATTCTGACTTGATGAGCAACCTAACTCTTAGGATTAACAACATATCCTCACGTGTCCACTCTCTATATCCAACGACATATCAGGCTGAGATTGAAAATCAATACTAATTTACATATCCAAACTCCAGACCTATTATAGTTCTGCTTAAAGTCCTCACTTGACCATCTCTTCTCAAAGAGATTTAAATTTTCAAGACAACATGAAAACAAATAACAACTAATGGAGAAATTACTAGTACATCCTTTATTCCAAAGAAAGGATTACTACAATATCATTCCTTAGAAAGGGTTCCATTCCAAGAGTCCATATGAACTTACTTTCAAGGACAATTTCGCTAAAAAGGCAATGACTTTCTTAGGTCATGATGTCAACCAAGATGAACTACTAGCAAACTGCATAGAGAATTCCAATAATCGTTGACTGAAAACAATCCCAAACTTTTAGAGAAGTACGGAGTTACTCCATGCTCTTCAGAGACCAACACAGATTTGTAAAGAATCTTACCAAATTTCTTTACTTATAATCGAACTATTTTGGGAAGTTTGACCATACTCCTTAAATGATATAGGATATCAAGGATATACTAACTCAAAAGAGTTTTACAAGATACTAAGTATAACAATAGATATAACAATTGCTATAATACAAAAGAAAGCTTGCATCTTTTCATCTCAAACAACTACATTTGCAAAACTCATATAATTGCAAAACTTATATGATTACCAAATCATACTAGAAACTATTCTTTAAAACCCAAGGAATTATGTGATCTTATTCCACCATGTGATCAGGATGGGAAACAAAATTAAACATAATCCTTTACTACATTCTCATAGGAATAAGACATGTAATCTTGCCTTACCATGTGATCAAGATGGAAGACAAATCACATTCTTACTCACCACCATGAAAACTGTAGAAAATTTTATTCATGAATTCCGTATATCAAATCAACATTTCTTAAAAAAATTAATACCAGAATTCTACAAAGTCCTAAGATTTTTCTCAAAAGAGAAAATCACAAACAATTTCAACTATTCCTTAAATCATAACAGCTTGACAGGAACTCGACATAGTCTACAAGCATACAGGCTTTAACTTTGAATGTTGCTGAAACAAAGATTAGCTACGTTATGAAGAAATGGGCGCGTCAAGCTAATGCATCGAATAAAATTGCTGACCTTATCTTAATGATGCTACTAACGCTTTGCCCTAATTCTGTGGTAACACTTGCACATTAGTTGGCCTAACCAACTTGACCAAAGTTTCAAATCAAAACTGAGCCTCAAAGGACCTAAGACAATCCAATTCACTTATGCGTACTACATTTCCTTTCGAATGTAATTCTCCATTCCTTCCTCAAGATAGAACCTGGTGGAATTCCTTAACTTTTCTTAATTAGACATACTGCTAGACTTTTCTATAATCTATAGTATTGAGTAATCTCTGCCTGATTTAACTCAATCTTAACCCATATTAACTTCACAAGTTCAGTAACAAAAGTTGATTGCTTGTATCAATCTACTTGCAATCCTTAGGGAAAATATGATTCCAACATTTTCTTACTCATAACAAATTATTCCAAGGTCGATCTCAACTTGTATGTCTCATTGACATCCCACTTTAAAGTGATGTAACAATGATATATTACTAAAATTCAATGCTTGAGATCATCCATTTGCAGAAAAATATCACTTCTGCAACTTAATTTCATTTATATTCCGATATCCAAGAGTGACTATCAAACTCTTTTGACGATTTTAAGGACTTTCCATCCTTTTACAACTTAATCCTCTCAATATAAAAAGTGAACTTTCAAACTTTGTATCTACTTCAAAATATCCAATCCTTATATCTCTCTACATATAAGGAAACTCCTTTAATTTCCAATCTCTTTTAGCAAAAGAATGCACATGACCAAACAAACTATTCTTGAACCTATCCTAATTCAACATTGGTAAACAAACTAGACTTCTCCATCAATCCCTTGTCTTCTTAATTAACCATAAGGAGATTGCATATACTTTTTCATTAATTTAACTTCAAACCACATTGCAAAGGAAGAGCTTATGGTTAGAAAGCTTGCCGACAACTTAACAGTCTCACCAGTTCCACCTTAGGCTTTGGATTTGACTGATATAAAATCTTCAAAATCCTACACAATTGAAATTATTTTTCAGCGATAAGGGCTAAGCTTTATTAACCACAATATTGAATTATTGATATTTTTCTCCCAACTGTTTAAAATATCAAAAACGAACATACCAAAATCATTCCTTGAATGATCTTCTCAAAACTAAACTTTATCATTTCCATCTTTGAAGAAACATAAGTCAATACCATTGGCAAATTAGAACATCTTACTACCGATTCCATTACTAGTCAATTATAGACCTCAAGCCTTCTCTCATTATCCCGAGTTGGGTATCATACAATGAAACTCCAATAACGTTGTCACATAGGTTAGTCATATGGATACAAACAACTCATGTAATCAATTAACACTTGTGCTAAGTAGTTAATTGAACATGAACACATTACTGATGAACTTTTACCTGTTCAATCCATTTTGACCAATCAACCTTATTCACAACAACCTTGATGATTAACCACTTGTTCACAACTTAAACTGAACCAACATTCTTCCTTTCTTTCTTACTATAATCATAAGAAATCCGCATTCCATTTAGGAATCTCAATCCTCTTAACTCAAAGGATAACAACATATATGAACATCCGAGTTCGAATACTCTCAGATTCAAAATTGAACTGCATCTTCCAATAGTTTAACAATTGAGTTGATCCAACACTTGAGCACCTCAAAGCTCTTTAACTTCCCACTGGGCAAAGAAAAGTATAGAATATCCATGATTCTATACCATAGAGTCACAAACACAATTCTTGAAGAAAGTTTCCAAAGACAATCCTTTTCTTTTCGGGATTCATTTACATCCCTTCATGATCCATACTGATCTTTTTAGAATCACTCAAGGCTCATAAGATTCTCCAAATCTCAACATTGAGGAGTAGAGGTTCCAACTCCAAACTTTTATTGATAATCGAATTTTAACAAAATTCAAAAATTCCTAAGAAAAATATTCTCGGGAAAACTCTTACTCTTCCAAGAAACGCACCTTAAAAATTTCCTTTTTAAAGACAACACTTGGACTTTCATATTTCAAGAAAAGAATTAAAAATTTCTTTCACATAACTTTGAATCATGAACTTTCTAACAAAATTCTTAACTTGAAATCTTCCATCATACGAGCTTAAATTAGGAAACCTTCAAACTAGAAAGTCTTTATGAAGTACAATACTTAACTCCAAAATCTCACAAGAAGTTTCCTAATATGGATGAAACAATGAGGGTACACCCAATTCAGACTCTCAAGAGAGAATAGGAATTCATTGAGACCTTTTTCCACATAATCTTCACCTAATCTTACTCTGGATCCTTCTCGGAATCCATTCCCATATCCAGGTAATCAAATGTCCAATATAGGACCTTTTTCCACATAAACCATTACAAACTTGTTACTTCGTGTTCTCCAATTCCCTTTTCTCCTTCTATCTCTTCACCAGTCTGACCTCCAATCTTAACCACTTTTTCGTAAATGGTTCTAAGACAACACCAATATAGAATTCTCCACAATTCTATATAGAAGATGAAAGTCTTAAGCAAGACTTAGGAACTTTTAGCTCTGATACCACTTCTATAATACCCCCTTCCTACCCTGGAGGTATTACCGCCAGTAACCCCGATTAAGGCTAAACCGAAGCTACCCAAGGCTTTAAACTGACTGAACAAACTAAAAACAAGGTAAATGAAACCATTTGAAAACCTAACAAACTTAAGTTAAATATTACATCGGAAAAACACGTAAAAGGTCTTATACAAACCTTAACTTAAAAGAATAAATAAATAGAACAACCTTCTATTAAAAAAAATCTTCATTCAATCTTCCTTAAGTTCATATTTCTGAAACTCATCATCGCTTTGAAGTAGTTCAACCATGATCTTCACTCAAGTATAGCCATTGGAAACCTTTGTTCAACTTCTGGAGCTTCAAACATCTGAATCCGCTTCATGAATCAACTTCCAAGAAGAACTTGATGTGTCGTAAACCAACGGTGGACACCAGCCGACCATATAAAAGAAAACAAAATGGACGGGTTAGTCTAATGAAAGACTAGCAAGCGGAGAAACTAACTTGGTTCTTATGGTTGTAACTAAACATATTGGCATCCAAATCCGATTAGACTCGGATTATGATCCAACAGTTAGCAGTCTTATAGAGAATAAGAAGGAGACTCGCATAATCAAGAGAGAGAACACCACCGCTTGTGGTTTCTTTAAGAAACATAAACAATTGTTGGGAACTCATATTAATCACATCACATTTTGAAAAGCCTCCATCGACTAATCAGATTGACTTAACCAAAGTTTGATTAAGAATCATTCATAACCGAGAGCAAGAATGGCTTTCCGACTGGACAAACCATTCAGGTATATTAATGTGCCTAACGCAGTTATCTTATATTAATTATAAAACTTTTCACAAACATGTTGGTGATTCATAATCGGCTCGAACTACTGTCGAAATATTTGGTACTGTAGAGATCTCGGAGTATTTCATCCATGGTCATCTACTCTATACCAAGATCGCAGGACTTAAGCTATCCTTGATCTTTCATTTGCATATGGTGAGGTAGAGAACAGAGAGGCCTATTACCCTGTCGTCTACACTACACCGCCAAATGCACTTAGCTAGAGTGCGCGTCACCCCTCTCACACGAAGAGGAAGGGAAGAGTCATGACCCACCATTAGGATTAGGCCCCTCCTAATGTAATATTCATTTAAAGAGAGGATATGGAACCACGTTCCCCTCCCTGAAACTACCTTAATCACAACAATGTCTCAGCGTGAGACAGCATACAAGGTCACCCAAAACGGACTTAAATCCAGTTCTACCACAAAACTGAATAAACATCATGGTCATTATTTCTAACAAATATAACAACCTATCATATTTTAATAAGCACACAAGTTGTTCCCAACACAAATATTAAATGGGATTCAATTCCTCATTTAATAACCATAATGCAAGAGAGAACCGTCCACTTGCCTTAGAAGGTGTGCTCAACGTCCTTAGCAATTCCAACAGTAATCTTTACCATCCTTCTTACAAATATGACAAAAGGATTTCTCGGCAACGAGCTCACAAAAACACTTCTTAGTTGTATTCTCAACTCCTACAACTTCCTAATCGATAAACGATTTAATTTTCGAATATCGATATATAATAAATCCTTAGTTATCATGCTTCAAGGAGCCATATTGGCGGAATTATAACTAATTATCCGCTTCAATTTTGGAACAATTTTCTAAACAAAAATTATTCATTAGCAACAGTTCTTAAGGATTACCAAATCTCGGATCAAACGGATTAATAACGAATCCTGAGTAATTATCCTTAATCCTTTACCTACCAATCGATATCATAAACTTGTATTCACTATAACTGAAGATCCTGACGTCCGTTTCTCGAGCGGTTTGAACCTGTGGGACCTTATCAATGTCAAGATTATAAAAACCATAAATTTAATTAGCAAAGCGGAACCGAAAGGCCCTTATGGTGGCTCCGCAATCAACCTGCTAATTAATTTCGATCGTATATACCTTCACTCGAGCCCATGGCTCGTTTGGCTCGATAGTGGCTCGATCCCCAAGCCCGAGGGTGGTCGAGTATTGCCTGGCGGTGGCTCCCGTGGTGGTTGGTGGTCGGAGGGCCTGGTGGTCGCCGGCGGCGTCACTTTGGCGAGGCAAAGAAGACTCCCGACGGTGACGTCCTCACCCCTCCTTCCCGAGTCCACGTTCCGTCCTACTCCTCTCCCTCTTGAACGGCCAGCCAGGTGAATAGGTGGTGCCGCCTGGTGGTTGGAGTTCAGGGGTGGCCAGGGAGAAGGCCGGCGGTGATAAATCCTTTCCCCCAATCCGTTCGTTTTCGTTCCGCCTAAACTCTCTCTCGGTTCCTTTTCTTTTTGGATAACTTTGAAGACTTTGACGAGGCAAACAAAGTTATGTCGTGGAGAATTAGAATTCAATTCTTTCTCCTAGGTTCCTTACTTGTTAAGCATAGAAAAGAATGATTTTAAAACTCAAAATCCATCTCGGAACGGGACTCGCGTTAAAGCGGTAAAATTTTGTACTTCGGGTGGAAAAACTCATTAAACAAAAATAGACGAATATAGACGGAAGTAACGTAGGTGGGGCTATTGTGAGCGGGTAAAAACTAACTACCATATTATTATTTTCTCTATCATCTCCATAAAGCTATTTTTATTTATTATTTATATCTTTTTATCTATTTTCTTTTAAAATTAAATATGGTGGTTATGCAAATTAATAGAAGATTCTATCTTTAATAAGAGATAGAATTTTGCTTGGAGAGAGGAGTAAAATATTGCTTGATTGGGCTTTAAGGCAGTTGGCCAGCCCAAAAGATAGATTTTCAGGGCCCCATGGCTCTCCTTCTTCCGTTATAAATACATGTCTTTGTCGTGTAGAGAAGACAAACATTGAATAGACTGATATTCACTTAGTTTATGCATTAACACCTATTGAGATATTGGACATGCTAATATTCACTGAGCTCGATTGTTCAAGGAGATTCATACTCGCTGATTCTCTATCTTTCTTGTTTATTCCTCGATGCTCAATCAATAAATACTCTTTTGACTTAGGCATCGGAGGTGGATTAGGGGGTCCTCGCCCCCTGTGTCCATTATTTTGCAGGTTACAAGTTAAGAGAATCAGTTGGAACGGAAGAGGAGCATTCAATTAGTGCATTGAATGCGGAATTTTTTGTGCACTAAAAATTGGCACCGTATGGGGGAACCAAGATTAAATCCACGAGTAATCGTTCCTAGAAGAAAAGGAAGTAATTTTTCGAAGTCCTGGGGTGATCGCACGAAGCGAAATTCGCGTTTCAGCAAACAAACCGCGACCGCGGTGTAGTAAAACTGCGATCACGGCCCACCAAAATACGTCTCTGGAAAATCGTGATTTTTGATTTTCGACTGGAACGCCCCTCCCAAAAATTTGTGCCTTTCAAAATTTGTGTTTTTGAATTTTTTTCTTATAGGAGGGCGTCTCCAAAAATCAACAAAAAAGATGCGTCCTGGGATTCGCATGAACCGTAGGCCTGAACCAAGATCAGTGTCAATCGCAGTACGTGGTGTGAAATCGATGGTATCGGGACAAGGAGCGACCTTGCCAATCCCTTGACAAATTCAGTCCCGCCTAAGGTTGCTAGTTGACCACTGATAGGCAGGCATGCTCCGAAAGCGCGCCCGGTAGCCTAAAGTTGAAAACTTGATCGAGAATCAACCATCAACCACCATCAAAGAGAAGAAAACCTAACAAGGGAAAAGTTGGTACCATTCTGGAGCGGACCTGAGACCTCACAAGCAACAACGATCGATATTCGCTCGATCGGACGCGTGCAAGAACCGAAATCGACCTACATGAAGATCGCAATCGCGACCCGATAAGCCGCGACCATGGCCCACATAACCGCAACCACGGCGCCCAAAGCCGTAGTCGCACATCTCCCGAAAATGGAACTACGCGAAATTCATCGTACCGGAACGAACCGGAGCAAGCTCGGAATCCAGCGAAAAGTCCAACACGGACTACAAAAAGGATTCATGGAAGAAGAGAAGCTCGAGAAAAAGTTTTTTGTTGGGGCAAACCTAACAAGAAATAGGCTTTCAACAATCACATACCTATTACGGGGTAATCGTGACCTCTTCGCATAAGGCTCATATTACTTGTCTAGCAAAGACTCGGACCTTACTTGCTCTAGGCTAAATGTTCTCCTAAATGTAAAGCCGATCGTAACAAGCAAAGCGATCCTCTATCTACCAAATAAAAGCCTTAATCGCTGAAATAAGGAGATTAAATGAGACCAACGATATTCAAGAGGTTTGGTGTCCCACTTGGTCATCAATCACCGTTATGGTCAAGAGAAATTGGAGAGTCTGAGTGGACTTTACCAATCTCGATAGAGCATGTTCAAAGGACTTGTTCCCTCTTTCAAATTTCAACCAATCAACGGATTCTAAGTCAAGCCACAAGCTAAGTTCTCAGAGGATGTAAACAATCGATCCACACAATCGTGATGCTAGAAACAATCTTTGACAACCAAGAAACAAGCTTTCTTTGTCCTGAAGAAATGACGGACCCGCTAACCCTAAAATCACTAGGGCAAACTCCAATCATTGCTGGAAGAATAATCAAGACACATAGAGTGATCAAGCAAAACTCCGATATTCTCTCGGAGGATCAAACCCTAGCATTCACCGAGCAAGACACCTCACTCTAAGATGATCCAAATCCGTGACCCGACCTCACCCTCAAAGCATGGTTGCTCTTCGTTCAAGCCAGCGAGGTTCAGATCAAGCGACAGAATCAATGGTCATAGTGCTACACAGTTTGATGAAATCAATCATCATAGGAATCAGCGATGCACCAAGAATAAAGACTACCGCCAAGAATAAAGACGGGATTGTGCTTTCAACACACTCTAGCTTTTGCTTTAAAAGAGAACAAGCGGATTCAAAGAGAGCATAATCGAATGAATTCTTGCCACTATCAAGCGCTTGGAGAAATCGCTAGGCTAAAACATTCTTTGGAAATATCCAAGAAAAGCGCCTCATCAGCGAATCGGCGATCGAAAGGACCAATTAACGGCTCGTTAGTGTTATCCGATTCGCCAATAACCGATGAGATCCCTAGCCAGTAAACACTAATGAGAAGATCAAAGGAATACAAGACGACTACTTGAAACAAACATCAAAATTGCGGAAATCCCTCGATCCGCAAAGACCACGACCGCGACCAGCGAAGCTGCGGTTGCGGCCGGGGATTCCGTGGTTGCGACCTTATATTCCTCGTGCGCGGACAGTCCCAAAAGCGAGGTTCACCCCAATGAACTTTAAATTGAAGATAAATCCTTGGTATCGTACGACGCGTGTCGGAATCAAGGATTTGAAGACTGAATGTTAGGGCATTGTAAAACCAAAAGGTCAACAATGCTCAAATATGATAGAAGAGTTCAAGTCATTTAAGATTGGACAATGATCAAAAGATCAAAGCGAGTCCATTGATGCCTTGTCTATGTCATCCACTCGTGCAAGAAGCTCACCCAAAGTCCTCAATTGGCATCTAAATCGAAAATGTGAGCAATAACGAGCTTGCAAATGTGACCGTGATCACAATAAACAAAACTGCGTAGAAACTCGAATGGCAAACGCCCTTGATGCGCAACTTGGATGAGAACGTTTAGCCCTCGGATATCGCCCGGGCACGGGAAGTTATCTTAAGGGCTCATGGATTTTGGCTATCGTCGGAAAAGATTTTATATCATCGTTCTTTTTTCGTGCCGAACTTGAGATGTGTACCCGCAAGCAAGGTTGAGCCTACATTGTACGAGATCCGTGAAAGCATATACGAAATGTATACCGGAGATTACATTTTGGCACTCCGAGCTCATTTGCAAAAATATTGGTGGCCTTTCTTGTGGAAAGTGCCTTGAGAAAACCAATAAGAGAATCGTCATGCTCCTTCCGACCACTTCGTCTTCTCCGAGGATCACCGAGGCGCTGCTGCTATGTGGATCATGTCTTACCAAAGCGCAGCCGAACAGGACGTAACACTACGCTTGAGATTCCATACCTGATGGGTCGACAACCTTGTACTTTGACAAGATCTTGGGAGGCGTACGTGACCTGTGTATGGCATTGCTCAGCACAAATCGAAAGAAACCATGTTAAGAAAGTCGAAGTGCAAGGTCGGAGAGCTTAATCGTTGAAGAGTCTTGATGGAAATGTCGTCCCTCGGACTTGGGATATCTCCCATTTAAAGAAGTCCTGCCCCTAGAAGCAAGATTCTTCAGGGGGCTCCTCGGGTCGATGTTGGGTTGAGAATAAAGTTGATAGGACAAGCGCCTCGTTTTTGTTTTCTAAAACAAAATGCCCGACTGGGAACCTTTTTAACATTCTGTTCTCCCTTCTCTATCTTGCTTGTCCTAATAAATACACCTTCAATCTCAACACACGCTTAAGAGTGAGCAAGATGCCCATGATATTCGCTCATGGATGTACGAACACGTAAGCACGCACCACGCGCGTTAGGGGAACCCAATCGACTAATCTGCATGGCCACTTCTAATAGGACACCTCTGTACCCTACGTCCTAGTACATGTGGGAAACGTGTATAAAGACGTAGGTGGGGCAATTGTGAGCAGGTAAAAAATAACTACCATATTATTAGTTTCTCTATCATCGCCATAAAGGTATTTTTATTTATTACATATATCTTTTATCTATTTTCTTATAAAATTAAATATGGTGGTTATGCAAATTAATGGAAGATTCTATCTTTAATAAGAGATACTCCATCTGTTACAAAATATTTGTCATTTTAGATCATTTCACACTTAATAAGAAAAGTAGTAAATTGACATATATGATCCTATTTATTATTTTGTTTTGTTTTATTTTCCAATGCTATTACTAACAAATCTTCCCTCATTAATTAAAAAGTAACAATAAATACAAGGGCATAATTGTAAAGTAGATGACAAAAAGTTTAAAATGACAAACACTTTGTAAAAAAAAGGCTAGAATGACAAATTAAATATTATGTAACGGAGGGAGTAGAATTTTACTTGGAGAAAGGGGGTAAAATATTGCTTGCTTGGGTTTTAAGGCAGTTGGCCAGCCCAAAAGATAGAATTTTCTGTCCCCCTAGGCTCTCCTTCTTCCATTATAAAGACATACATTGAATAGACTGATATTTGCTTAGTTTATGCATTACCACCTATTGAGTGATTGGACAGGCTAATATTCGTCTAGCTCGACTGTTCAAGGAGATTCAAACTCGCTGATTCTCTACCTTTCTTGTTTATTCCTCGACGCTCAATTGATAACTGCTCTTTTGACTTAGGCATCGGAGGTAGATTAGGGGGTCCCCGCCCAATGTGTCCATTGTTTTACAGGTTATGCAGGTTAATAGAATCAGTTAAAACGGAAGAGGAAGAGGAGCAAGTGTTCATGGCTCAACGGTTGAGTCTCTTGCCAATGTGCAAGAGGTCTCAGAATCGAGCATCCAAGGCAGCGATTTGCCCTTCTTTCTTAAAATTGGTTAGTAAACCAGTTATCACCCGTCTACGGGTGCTCTAGATTAGTTCAAGTAGTACTTGGGCTACCCTAAATCTTACCAAATTAAAAAAAAAGGAAGAAAAGAAAGATAAATTTACGCAACTGAATTATGATACTTGGGTTGAGACTTGAGATTCATTTATATTTTTTAGTGAGGAGTTGAACGTTAAGTCTATCATTCCAATTGTTGTTTGTTTGACTTGCCGTTGCATATATTACTGACAAACATTTAAAAAACGTGAATATATAATGGACACTCCACTAACTTCAACACTTTTTATTTTAGTTTTTGCGTACTTTTTTTTTTATAACAAGGACAAACACTAGAGCCATATGCATTGGACCAACAACAACAGAAAAAAAAAAAAGACAGGCAAGTACTGGATACTATTTATTATACGCACGACTAAGACACTTATTCCAGACAAATTAACAGCATAAAACCAAAACCCCACAAGCATCACGTACGATCAAACTCGGGCGCCGTACTTGGTAGCCATTTCCATAACCCGATCCCAAGAGGGCCTGGAAAGCAGGCTGTCGCACCACTTGGCCACGTGGGGCCTGCCCTCAAGAAGCCTCTTTCCACGCGCGGTCCTCACGAGCGCGTGGAGATAAGGCACGTGGGTGAGGTCAGCGGCCGTGAACTTGTCCCCTCCGAGGAACGCCGACGCCCTCAGCCTTTCCTCGTACACGTCCAACACCGTGCCCATCCGCCGCTCCTCCTCCTCCGCCCGGAGATCGGCGATCAGCCCCAGCGCCGGCGTCTGGAATTGGTGGTTCTCCACGTCAATCCACGTGGCCACCAGTCCTTGGATTAGAGGCGTCATGTACACTTGGTTGATCGCTTGGCTCGCGTATTCATGGGATATGTATCTCATCGCTGCCCTTGATTCTGTTACTTACACACACATATGAGAATAAAATATATAGGGGTATTATGGGCAAACACATAAAAACTCAATTAATGTATACATATTATGCCCACCGGTCCATACCCCCTAGCTATCTAATATATATCAAGTATCAACACTAACGACCGGCCTGCACATGCATATATATCTAACTTAATGCTTGACTATTTGCTAATAATAGTATACTACGTATACGCAGGGGCGGAGTTAGCTTATGCCCACAGCCCCCACTGATATTTTCAAAAAAAAAAAAAAAAAAAAATTTAAAAATATAGTAAAAAAATTAGGTTATTTGATAAAAATTAATCTATTTGGTCATTAAATAGAAGATTAATTATATATATATAAAATATATTGAAATGGTTTTTTATACATAAAAATACAAAATTTTATATATTTTTTTTATATAAAAAAATACATTTTTTTCTATATTTTATTAAAAAATACAAAAAAAAAAAAATCCTCGCTTCGCCAGGAATACTCCTGTAGCAAAAAAAAACTATCAACGGAATTTAGCCTTCACTGACCCGAATTTCTGGCTACGCCACTGCGTATACCCACTTTTGCATCTTTATAATTATAATAAAGTTAAAAACAATAAAAATCAAGAACTTGAAGAATGAAAGATATTCAGTCAGAATTAGTCTTCATCTCTTCTCCAATATGCTTCTCTCTAGTTATTATCTCTATCCCCACACTATTAAATAATGTCTGGTCATTTTCAGATTTTATTGTACTACGCAATAAGTTGTCATCAATTTTTGCTCAACAAAATTATAAAGTAGTCATCAATGCTAGCTGTAATTGTAAATTGACAAGGTAGATAAGAAATTGATTAAACATAGTACCAAATAGTATCAAGTCTCCATCTTCAAGGACCGGGATCTCCCCAAACGGCTGTCAACTCATAATAAATGGTGTGTAATATCATTAATTAAGCTAATCAAATCAATGTTGACGAATTAATTAGTAATCCGGCTAATTCGAAATCAAATCAAATTACGCACTTACATTGAGAGAGAGAAGATGAGTCAAAGCGTGGGCTGATTTGAGATCCACAGGCACAAATTCGAACTCAACCTGATGCTCAAACAAGGAAGTCATCACTCTCTGGGTACCGATGCAATCAACTGAACCGTGCAACTTCGGAATCGCCATTGCTCGATCGAATCGATTAGTTTGGGTGGAATAATAGATCAACCAAGTGCTGAGAACAAATACGATAGATATTGAGAGAGACTTTAACTAGCCTGTACTACTGGGGTTTATTTGGAATTGGGATGTGTATGGTTGTAGCCTATATATAGGCACTACGCAGGGCGGCCCGGCCATGTACAAAACGTAAAAATTAAGTTGGGCCTACAATTATAATGTCCGGCCTCTATGATTATACAAAAAAAGTTGAAGATTATAAACAATTTTTTTATGCTCCAAATTAACAAACCAAGTAATTAATATTAAAAAGAGTATTTAAATACTTTTATGGGTGAAAGTCCAATATTTAATAGGCCCAATGCCTTAAAGATAGAGAGTAGGAAATCCTACTCCATCCTTTTCTTTCGTTAATGAGGGAGGGTGATTCCATGACACACAGTGTCATGACACAACCATTTTAATAATAATAAAACTAAATAAGTGTGGGTCTGCATTTAATTCAATTAATAAAGTTTAATTTTTTTAATTCTAATTTGTATCAAGCCTATAGATTCGGGTAGACCCACATAATCCAAGCCCATTTTTTATAATTAATTTTTTCCAACTCTCCCAATTTCTATTTCGATTTAGGGAAATTACTTTTAGTACCCCTCAAATTTAGACTTAGTCTTTTGGTGTCCTAAAAATTTTGTTTTCCTTTTAGTACCCTTATATTTTTAATTTAGTTCCATCCTTACCTTGTCTTCCAAAAAACTTGACTTTCCGTCACTCAGTTGGCCAAAATTAGAATAAAAAAAATATAATTAATTCGCCATCATCTTCAACTTCTAGCCCTTCCAAAAAAGAGACATTTCAGCTTCCATTCTTCCTCTTCCCATCAACCATCGGCTATCTTCAATTATTCATGACCATCATCCTCATTTACCTCACATATTCATGTCACTTCACCCCGGTCGACCCCAGATCCACTCCCAAATCGTGCCCACCTAACCACAATCGATCCAGATCCACACCCACATCGTGCCCACCTAACCACAATCGACCCAAATCCGCTCTCGTTCCTTGTTTCGCATGAACAGTCGAGTTTCCAATCGGTTTTGTTAATATAATTGTGTTCAAATTGGATTACAAAGGCAATGCATTTGGACTAAAGAGGTGTTCAATTCGACCAAAAAAAGGTGTTCGATTTTTGTTGATTTCCACTTTGAACAATCGACCCAGATCTATCTACTCCCATTCCTCTCTTATGCCATAACTTTAATCAAGTTAATTTGGGCTAAAGTGGGAAGAAGATTGATTGAAATTAACAAAGAAGGTTGATGAAGATAAAAAAAAAAAAGATAGCTCATCCCTTCTACTTGGCAAATCTCTATATATTTCGAAATTTGCTCAGGACTACTTAGGAAGATGAAACTCGTTTCTCTCTTTATTGGAATGGACGGATGAGATGAAAGAAGTTGTGGATTGGGTTCCTTAATTTGATTGTTTCATTCTTATTTGACATGGATTATAGTTTTGGTCCATTAGATCGTAATGTAAACCAACGATCCAGATTGATTCATTATGATTTACACTTTATTCCACTTGTTACATAATTAGGAAATTATATTTTATCATAATAATTTTAATATGGGAAGGAATAAGGGAAGTATTTTGGCAATAAAGAAATCATTGTGTATAATAATATTGATGAATTATTTCCTACATAAGATACACCAAATCATTAAAATATTGCATATGTGTAAGTATATACAATATACACCAATCACTTAATTATATTTTATTACATTGAAATTTTTTACAACTAAATTAGAAGATATTTTACATATAAAAAGTTGTAGTGCACGTGCCCTCATGGCATATTTAAAAAATTACCTATCCAAAAATAATAATTTTTAAATTAATATAGTGAATAATATTTAAAAAAAACAATATATTAAAAGTTTTAGTGCACGTGCCCTCGTTCATTCTTATATGAAATCGCTATATTCATTTAGAATCATTCATTCTTATAAGAAAACGTTATATTCTTTTAGAACCATTCATTCTTATAAGAAAACGTTATATTTATTTATAACCGTTCATTATTATAAGAAAATGTTATATCATTTATATGAAATCGTTATATTCCTTTAGAATAGTTCATCCTTATAAGAAAACGTTATATTGCATTAGAATCGTTCATTCTTATAAGAATTCGGTATATTTCTTTAAAATCGTTCATTCTTATAAGAAAACGTTATATTCCATTAGAATCGTTCGTCTTTATAAGAAATCGTTATATTCATTTAGAATCGTTCTTCTAACAATAAATCGTTGTATTCCTTTAAAACCGTTCATTCTTATAAAAAAACGTTATATTCCTTTAGAACCGTTCTTATAAGAAAATGTTATATTCATTAAGAATCGTTCATTCTTATAAGAAAACGTTATATTCTTTAGAATCGTTCATTCTTATAAGAAAACGTTACATTCGGTTAGAACCGTTCATTCTTATATGAATCGTTATATTCATTTAGAATACTTCATTCTTATATAAAACGTTATATTCATTTTGAATCGTTCATTCTAACAAGAAAACATTATATTCCTTTAGAATCGTTCATTGTTATAAGAAATCGTTATATACCTTTAGAATAGTTCATTCTCATAAGAAATACTTATATTCCTTTGGAATAATTCATTCTTATAAGAAAACATTATATTCCTTTAGAATCGTTCATTCTTATAAGAAATAGTTATATTCCTTTAGGGTTTAGGGTTTAGGGTTTTGTTGACAATATACATTTAGAATCGTTCATTCTAACAAGAGAACGTTATATTCCTTTAGAATCGTTCATTGTTATAAGAAATCGTTATATACCTTTAGAATAGTTCATTCTCATAAGAAATACTTATAATCCTTTGGAATCGTTCATTCTTATAAGAAAACGTTATATTCCTTTAGAATCGTTCATTCTTATAAGAAATAGTTATATTCCTTTAGGGTTTAGGATTTAGGGTTTAGGGTTAGGGTTTAGGGTTTAGGGTTTAGGGTTTAGTTGACAATATTCATTTAGAATCGTTTATTCTAACAAGAAAACGTTATATTCCTTTAGAATCGTTCATTGTTATAAGAAATCGTTATACCTTTAGAATAGTTCATTCTCATAAGAAATACTTATATTCCTTTGAAATCGTTCATTCTTATAAAAAAACGTTATATTCCTTTAGAATCCTTCATTCTAACAAGAAAACGTTATACTCCTTTAGAATCGTTCATTGTTATACGAAAATGTTATATTCCTTTAGAATTGTTCATTCTTATAAGAAATACTTATATTCCTTTAGAATCGTTCATTCTTATAAGAAAACGTTATATTCCTTTAGAATTGTTCATTCTAACAATAAATCGTTGTATTCCCTTAAAAAACCGTTCATTCTAACAATAAATCGTTATATTCCTTTAGAACCGTTCATTCTTATAAGAAAACGTTATATTCCCTTGGACCTATAATTTCGATAAATATGACTGGTAACTCATCTTTTCCTAGTTTTATTGTTTTGGCAATATTGGCCTCAATTATATTATTTGTGTTTAAGGGTTCATAAATTTGTTTGTAAATATGTTTTTTTTTTAAAAATATTTGCTATCTTCATCATCGAGAATTTTAAATGATATTAAGAATTACACTAAAAATGTGTGAATATGATTTTATAACTTATTGTAATCCTACTTATTTATAAATTATTCAACTTTTTTAAAAAATCGGTAAAATGTGTGCAAAAATTATTGGCGGGCTTAATAAGAGAGAATATTACTTTAAGAGGGAAAATAAAATTTGGGCTAAATTATTGGCGGGCTTATAGGAGGGAATATTTTTTTAAGAGGGAAAACGAAATTTCGGGATGAATTATAGGCGGGCTCAAACCTATTTCCTCAGGGAGAAAGAATTTGGATTCTTCACCGGGGAGATATCTTCTTTGCCTCGTCAAAGTCTAAAATTCTAGATCTGAAAGGACGGAACGACGGACTCGGGAGTTCGGAATTCTTCATTGACGACATATCTTCTTCGCCTCTGAAATGACGGACTCGGTCGAAGATGTCGGAGATCTGGTGGTCTAAGATCTGGGTGGGCGGTTCTTCGAGATCTGGGTGGACGGAATTCTTCACTAACGACATATCTTCTCTGCCTCGCTGTATCGATTCTTCGAGATGCCGAAATCGAAGTCGCCGAAATTGGTGGACGATACCAGATTTGGTTCTTGCAAGAAGGAATAATTCTTCTCCGAATTCTGGTTCCTATGTCTTACCGGCGGTGAAAAGAAGTCGAATTCTTTTTCCCGATAAGGCCAGATTCACAAAAAAAGACCATAAAATAATAAAAAGGAAGGAAAAAAAGAAAAGATAGAATAAAATAGGAAAAAAAAATCAATGTTATGCCAACAAATCCAAACCACTCAACTTGTCAAATTTTCGATTGGTGTACAAGTTGAGGTGGATTGATTGATAAAAATGTACAAATTCGGGTGTTTGTTGATGTATTTTGTCGAAATGAATGGGTTTTTATCTTTTAAAAATAAGATTATGAATGAATGGGCATTTTAATAATTTTATGATTTTTTAAGCATTTTAGTAAGATTATAAATAAATTGGTATTTTAAAATGGATATTAATAAGGAAAAGAATTTTTTAATTCAATATAAGAATAATCGGCAGGTCGTTATACTCCTCGCGGGACTCGGATTCCGACCTCACCGGCGTCGGGTTCTCGACCTCGACCTCACCGGCAGGTCGTTGCGTCATCGCAAACCACAAGTGTGTCGCCCTTGTCGCCCACCTTCATGTGTGTGAGTTCTAGAGTAGATCTGATTGAAAAATAAAGAGAGGTAAAAAAATCAAAAGAAAGTTCTAGTAAAATGGATGGAAGTTTGGTTTTGGGTGTGTTTAGGCTACGAAAAGTACATTTTAAAATCAAGAGGGTACCAAAAGGAATAAGAAATTTTTTTGGGCACCAAAAGAAAAAGTCGAAATCTCACGGGCATTAAAATAAATTCCTATAATAAATTTAGGACGTATTATTAAATATAAAAAATGCTCATTTATAAAACCCATTTAAATAGCCTATTAAATAAATATTTCAAACCTACCTAATAAGATATCCGAACCTATAGGTATATGGAAAGTCCAAATCTGATTTAATACACATAAAAGGCTAAAGCATTAAAGACACCTTTTTTTCTCTCTCTTCACATAATAATATTTTAATGGGTGTGTCATGAGACTGTGTGTCATGCAAATAATTTTCGTTAATGAGAAAGGCCGACACAAACTTTTAGGTAGAATTGGTCTTCTCTTCTCCCTATGATTATACCCCTTTTTTCCATTTTAACATTTTTCGCAGAAACATTTGGCATCGCATGTGGGAAGAGAAGATCCATCCCGTGCTCATCATATTGAGTAGACACCAGACATTTTAGTTTCACTATAACAATTCACAACTGTTTTGGTCCGTCATGTTGGTAGGGATTGTAATGCAATGACCGACAAAATCTCTAAGCTAGGCGACAACATCTCTACCAACCTCCAGCAGGACAATCCAGAACTGATAGTTCTCATCCGTAAGGATGCCCTAGGACGCCCCCTTAGGGGTCTCCTAATCTCTACCTTTTAAAAAAATGGGGATAGCATAAGTGATGTGACCCGAGATTCCACATCTGAAAGCTCAAGACAAATGAAAATGTTATATTCTCGTTCTCGGATCCATTGAATACGTTTTAGTATTTTAGCTCTATTGGAGGCAGTGGTGGTCTGATCAAGGCCATTAAAGAACCGTTGTAAAGCTTACTTGATGCTCTACAACTTCTATGTTTAACGTTTTTCCTAAATCAGCCAAGAACAGTCTCGAAATCATCAATCTTTGATTCCCGGATATTATAACAACTCTCAACTCAATCCAATATACTAAAATCAACATAGTCATTGTTACTTATATCACATCTCTCCATTGGAGATGTCAAAACACATAAAATCATCAAGAGAACTTATGCTCAATGAAAAACTTCATAGAAACTTTCACTCGGACGGGCTGTAATGGGGAAATATTTGGCTATGTGGTGCTAAAAATATCTAGGAATATAGACTCCTAAATGACACATCTCACCAAAACACACATAAAAGCAACATACCAAACTCACTTTTTTATCTTTATGCACACTCTCTTATTTCACCCTTAACCCTTTATTATCCCAACTAATCTTGCTCACAAACACTTAGGAAATTTTGGCTCATGCACACTTTCACTTTTCCACTCTTTTCGGATTTTCATGATCTTTCTCACTTTTTTTTCTTCCGATGGGGCTCGGTACCGACCCTACTAGGGTCGATAACGACTTTGAATTCTTCTGTTTTTCCCTTTTTCTTTCTTTGTAGGTGCATTCAAAGAACCAAACTCCTTTTACATGACAAACTACAAGACTTTCAAATACCTAACCCATATTACCCCACACTTGAACCAATACATCTCACTCAACAAAATTATCACAACCAATACTAAGTCCTAATCCCGGATAGGGTCAAGCTTATCTCGGCTAAGGAAAATTTTTGTAGAGCTAAAAATAAAAGGCTTAAAGGCTCAAGTTGGCTTCATAAAGAGGATAATGATAAGGTAGGTAAAAGAGAGGATAAAAAGTGGTTTTAAGGAAATAAGTTCTCCATCATATGATTTCACATGCAATGAACTAATATCTCATATAGGCTTCAAGAAATAGATAACCATAGCAATGACAAGAGATAATATGCATAAGGAGAGTAAATCACACAAGAAAAGAAGAGGGATTTTTGATGTTCTCCCTTTAAGGCAAAAAATAACTCACAAGGTAGCAATTTTTGTTGGATTTCAGTCACTTCTACCTAAGATCATATGTGCTCAATTTTATCACATGCTATGTATCCACATAAAAACAATTTTTCAACATGATTCATGCAAAGCTATCCAAACATGCTAAGGAATCATATGATCAAGCAAGTTAAAGCATATCATAGGACATCTAAGTGAAATATTATATCAATCCTAAAAACACAAACAAAAAACTGACACAAAAACTGAGTTTCCTTTTCCCATACCCCATACTTAAACCAAACATTTTCCTCACTGTTTAAAACATACTCCTTCCGTTTCAAAATAGTTGTTCTTAAAGCATTTTTTTGTTTCAAAATAGATGTTCATGTAACTTTTTTTCCATTTATACCCTTATATATACCCCACTTTACACATATCCCAAAATTTCCATTGGTAATTGAAAAAAAATAAAGAGTACTTATAGGGGTAATTTGGGAAAAAAGATTTTCCTTAATATGTGTGAAGTTTTGTCTAAGATCAACTATTTTGAAACGGAGGGAGTAAAAAATAAAGAGGGAAAAGAAAAGGGAACTCACAAAACAAAACTAAAGCTGATTGAAACCATTTATCACTTGAGGAGTTTGCTGAATTTCGCGGTTCTGTAGAGTTCGGTACCGATCTGTAGGGATCGGTAACGAACCTGTCATGCTTGTACACCGATTGCTCACTGTTCCTTTTGCAAACCGAGTGCATTGATTTTTTTCTTTGTGGCACTTCGTTTTCTTCTTTCTACCTGAGTCACTTTAGAGAAACTTCTATCCCTACGACACTACTCTAATCTAAAAACAAGTCAAAAGAAAGCTAGCAAAAAGATCTAAGAAAGAAAAACTAAAACAAAAACAAAAAGCGGGTTGCATCCCGTAAGCGATTATTTTTAACGTCGTTAGCCCGACGAACTTACCTTGGCGGATCAGGGCGGCTTCCATCCAGCTATGTCGGGATCATAAGAAACCCCATACTTAGCTTGAAAAACATCATAATTGATACATGTGATATTTTATATATTTAAATCCCCTTATAATTAATTGTTAGCCTACTAATTATTTATTAATTTAGTAATTAATGACTTTTATGAATTATGTGCAGGGAAGAGGATGTGGACTTTTATGGACTTTGGATTAGCAATTGCAATGGACCAAATTAATTAATTAATGTGAGGTTTTCAAAAGTCAAAGGGGTGAAGATATATGTATTATGTACGTGATTGGCAATAGAGAAGGGGGTCTGGTTTTTCGTACGAGAGAGTTTGGCAGAGAGGCGGCGCACCAGCACGAACAAACTCAACATGAACGTGTTTTAATTCTCCTCCTCCATTCCAGATTTTCCATGGCTCTAATTAATTTGGTGATCTCTTCTCCAATTGTGAGTACCTAGATTTTTCATTCTAGGGTTTAGATGAAACTGTATTAGTATGATTTTATAATTTTGTTTTGTTTGAGAATTAATTTGGGTTATGATTGAATAGCTATTGCTATTGTTGGATTTATAATTATTTGCTAACTTGCATTGATAATAATTCTTGTAGAACAATTATTGATTTCAGTTGGTATTAACTTTACAAACTTTGTTCTTGTAGTTCAAGGTTTGGTGTTGTGCAATGGTGCTTTCATGAAATTGTGGTTGTTTATTAAATATGTTATGCTTTAGTTAGATGGTTTATGTCACTAGATTAATCACAATAATACTTTATCCTTGGACTGATCCTGACTTGTAGTTTAGGATGCTCATAATAAACCAATAATTCTCACTCAAACTTGATTATTAATTATATTAATAGTGGCGGATTCGACTTCCCTAGAATTCTTTATTCCTGATTGTTTACACTTGGCAATTTCTTAGTTTTAGTTTAGTTAAAAAAATCCAATTCTCAATTTATATTCAATTCTGTTTCATAGACACTTAATTCAGGATTAATCTATTGTTCCCTGCGAATACGACACCCTAATATTTATCACTATCTACTTGGTCTTGTGCACTTGCAAGTTTAGGGTTTTAAGACTTGACTAAAATCTCTATCAAGTTTTTGGCTTCTCTCCAAAACATTTGGCCCTCGATCATCCACAAGAATGCTTGGTAATCCTACAACAGGGTTAGTAAAATCCGAAAACCAAGGAGGTTTTGACTCCTTCACAGTACTAACAGTAGGATATAATGTAGAAAAAGGATAGGAGAAGGGATCATGACCAGAATTGATTGAATTAGAACAAGAAAATGCACCTGGGCCACTCAGAGGATGACTCGTTACCGAGGGTATGTGGGTCGTTATCGAGGTATCTGGGTCAGGAAGTGCCTCGATGTCGTGCCTGGTGTCGTCCCCATCATCGTGATCGTTTATAAAAGGATCGATATCGACCCATAGTGGGTCGGTAGGCTCCTCGGTGAGTGTGACTTTCTTGATTTTGCTCGTTTTTGTACTCAGAGAAGGGTCGTTACCGAGCCAAGGTGGATCGGTAGGTCCTTCAGTACTGCAACTAGCCACCTCATTCACGGCCGGATTGAAATGAAATTCAACCTTCTCTTCTCCTATATCAAACATGAGAAGTCCTTTCTTGACACCTACACACGCTCCTGCGATGGCTAAGAATGGTATGCCTAGAATGATTGGCACCACAGGGTCCTCAAGCATATCTAGAACAATGAAGTCGTTTGGAATAAAAAATTTGCCAACTTGAACTGGGACATCCTCAACGACTCCGGTTGCCTTTACACAAGATCCGTCCGCCATGTACAACCTCATATTGATGGGTTCCAGCGGTCCCATGTTAGCCTTGGTCAAGATAGATAATGGTAATAAACTGGCACTAGCACCTAGATTACATAGAGCTTTAAAACGGTGAGTCCCAATACCAATTGAAATTGCAAACTTACGTGGATCACCGATTTTTTCAGGGAGCTTTATAGACCGAACTTCACTTGAAATCTCTGAGACAAATCTTTTCCTGCTCAAAATCTCTTTTAAAAATTTAGTGTAGGTAGGCATTTCATTAAGGGTCTCAGTAAATGGTATAGAAATATTTAACCTTTAAATTTTTTTAACAAAACGTCTAAACTTTCCTTCAGTGACATCATTAGACTTTTTAATCGGGAAAGGAATAGTTTTAGACGGACTCAAGATAGAGAGGGACCTGGATCAAGGTCCTACCGAATTGAAAAGAGGGTCGATCAGTGCAGGAGGAGGGTCGATACCGACCCTAGGGGGTCGGTAATGAGATTAGAGTTTGGTTCAAAAGACTTACTTGGCCTAGAGGGCTCGATACTGACTTGGGGAGCCTCTGTACCGAGTGGTTGAGCCTCGATATTGACCCTATTGGGGTCGGTAACGAGTTTCACTGGGGCATTATCTTCATTGTCGGGCTCTTTCTCCTTTTCCTCAGCACGGTCGGGTAGTGTCTTTATGCTCCATAGGTGGAGAGCTGCAATTTGTCCTCTAGGGTTTTCCTTCGGACGACCCAGTAATTTCTCTTGAGGTCTTGGAATTTGTGCAAGTAGGTTCCCATGTTAGGAGTTGATGCTTTTTCTCCATGTGGATAATTGCCCCAGGTAGGTTGGTTGTTGTTCCTCCCTGCATAAAAAGTATTACCTTGGTTCCTATATGGACCTTTCATGTAGTTAGCTTCTTCATATGCCTCAGCAGCACGGCCCTGTTGCAAGTTAGTGCAGGCAGAAGTAGCATGGGATTGAGACCCACATTCTTGACAAGAAGGAGATGATTTAAGATAACTTACCTATTTCTTCAGGCGGTTGATCTCATCTTGCAAGAATTGGTGCTCCCATCAAGGTTAACCTCATCCTTGTTTGGATTGTAGAGCCTTTGTTGGGGCTGCTGGGCTTGTTGCACTCCATACATTGCATCGTAATTTGTCAATTTGTCAAGCAATGCCCACGCCTCATCGGGATCCATCTCTATGAAACCGCAAGCAGTGTGCAGGTTGATGCGGTTCTTTGTTTCAGCATTGATCCCTTGGAAGAAGATCTCTTGGAGCACATATTGTGGTTGCCCATGAGTGAGGCACTGTCTAAGCATCTCCTTGAATCTCTCCCATGTCTCCACAAAGGTCTCATTAGGAAGCTGGTGATAGAAGGTGATGCGCTTCCTTAACTCCGTAGTTTTGGCAGGTGGGAAGAACTTTGTCATGAACAAGTCATGTAGAGTTTCCCACTTCTTTATTGATTTGGGAGGTAGGCTCTCTAACCAGCTCAGGGCCTTTCCTGTAAGAGACCACTTAAAAGCTTTTAACAAAACATATTCTAAAGAGACACCGTTAGCAGCCACAATGTCACATAAATCAATGAAATTTCAAATATGTTCTATCGGGCACTCAGTGGGTTTTCCCTCAAACACAGCCCTTTTGATCAAGTATATAAATTGAGTTTTGATCTCAAAGGTCTTCTCTATCTCAGGAAGCACAATGGTCGACTCTGGCACCCTCAGTTCTGGATGTATATGCTGCTTGACAATGGATAGGCATTGAGTTTCTCTTGTAGAAAATCATTGTCCTCTCGATGACATTCAACTGCAACGTCTTTTTCAGCTTGTAATGCTTCCATCTGCCTGTGGAGAGCATCCATCTCTTCAATGGTTACCATTGCTTTGTTTTCTCGTAATTTGCAGTGGAAGGATCGCTCGGGTTTAGAGTCTACTACTGGATTAGAGACAACTCGGCGTCCTTCAGTTGGCATACACTGTAAGCAAAAACAAAAACAAAAACGAAATCAAAAGAAAAACGAGTTCTGAGAGAGGGTCGGTATCGAGCCTGCAGTGATCCCGTAAAATAAAAACTGAAAAGAAGAAAAAAAACTGAAATGCGTCTTCAGAGTCGGTGCCGATGTAACACCCCCGTTTTTCCCTCGAAGATATTACCGCCAGTGACCTCGGAATTTACACTCCGAAATCACCCAAGGCTTTCACGATATTCAAGATATAAATAATAATGATAATTCGATAAATATTAAAACAAAATGTCCAACTTTAACAATCTTGAATAATCCAAATACGTGCGGAAAATAAATAAATAGTCTTGAACAAAGCGGAAGTAAAATTCTTGAAGGCGGTCCTTACAGACCAAGGATCTCGACCTTAAACTAAAAAGTTATTCAAAAGAAACGTGCAATAACTTCAACAGCTTCAATCTCGAATCACCACTCCTTTACTCCCTGATGTTCCGTATAGGGACGGTTGACACCAGCCGGCCATGCAAAAGAAATAAAGTGGTCGGTCAGTCTAATGAAAGACTACGCAAGTGGAATTTTATGTGAGGTTCTTGTGATCTTAGTTGCATTATGACCATCGGACTCCGAATGAAAGCCGGTCGATGACATAACCCAAATAATCTCACGGAAAGGGAAATATGATGAAAGGATTAGGACACCACAAAAATATGGTTCCTTAAGAATGAGAAAGGTTATGTTGGGAACTTTAATTATCAACCAATATTTTGAAAAGCCTCCGTCGACTTATCAAATCTACAACCAACCTCACCGAATGCGTGTTGTCCGAATTCAGATTGGAAAATAGATTAATCAAAGCCGGGAGCCAGAGTGGTTTTCCAAGTTGTAGTCACCACCCTGAACACATTTTAATGGGTGTGCACTAGCACTTATCTTATTTAATTACAAAACATTGCATTCAAGTTGGTAGCTTTTAAGACGGCAACGCAATATGCCATAAGATATAGAATCCCACAAAGGGAGGAACGGGTTCCTAAGTCCCGATACAAGGCACTAGCTAGGTGCCAAACACTTCTCAAAACGGCTGAGAGAGTAGGGTCATGACCAGCATTAGGGTCTAGGTCCATCCTAATGCAAAATATTATAAAGAGGTGTTCAGGGGTTAGTGAACCCCCACCCCTAATTCTACGCTAGTCCAAAACAACGGATCTCAAAATGAGATCGTGAAACAAACATGTGCACAAACATTGCAACCTAAGTATAATTTCTAGCGCATAATAGTAATAATAACAATAAGCTACCATGGGTCATTATTTCTATGCATAATAAACCCTAATTCATTTATACATTTCAACATGGTCATTATTTCTATAATAACCTAAGTTCATTTTATTCAAACAAGCGTTCCCAACACAACATGCAAACATGAATAAAAGTATTCATGATAAAATATGAGAGCGAACCACCACTTGCCTTGTTTGCAGGCGAAAAGTACGAAGATTCGATGGATGAGAATTACGCGGGAACTAACTAGTTCCTGTTTCAAATGAAAATACAAAATAAATTGTATTAATTTATTTTGATACTCTTTCTCCTTTAAAAGAGTTACTACGATTTAATTTAGGAATTTATTCTAATTTAGTAAGATGATTCCCGATTAATCTTAATGTTATGAACATTCTAACTTTTCATGTTCTATGAAATATGATATTAAATACCTTATATTATGCATAAAAATATTCTCTATTTATTTTACATGCATATAACGTATTTTTAAATCATAATCTTACTCAATATTTGATTCATAAGAAAAATCATTAATTAATTTATTAATTATAATTTCAGAAATTACTATTTTCCGTAAGTATATTCTCAAAACTTTATTCTTCAAACACAATACTAGAGTAATGACTTCCTTAAAAACAACAACATATATTTAAATATTAAGCCTATGAGTTTAACTTGAATCATTATAAAAATATATTTTTAACTTAAGGATACCCTTTATAATAATAATTTTTTTATATATAAAAAAACAGATTTAATAATTTATATAAATTTCTCCCAAAATATTTAGAAACAATATAATTCTTTAAAATAACCCTTTCTAGTTAAAAGCCCAATACAAAATAACTAATTATAATAAAACAAGACAAAACATAAAAGTAATAATAAAACAATAATAAAAAAAATTAAAACAGAATACAGGAAAAAAAAACGAGATTGAGTTTTGTTTACAGTGGTGATAGTGGTGGTGTAGTACGACACAATGGAGGGCGGCCAAGGAGTTGACGGTGGTTGATGTGGGTGGTAGCCGCGAGGGTCGGGGTCGGATCTGGTGGGTCGAAGTCGAACGGAGCAAGACAAATGGAGTTTTGGTCAAGTTGGAAGGAGAGAGCTATGGAGTTTTTGTGGTGAGAGGGGACCGATTTTGGTCTCAATTTATAGGGGAAAGGGTCGGATTTGAACGCCCAAAACGATTTAAAACCTTCCATAACTCTAATTTATTTGATTGGCAATCAAATAAGGCTAATTGATTTTTAACCCTAATTCGTTCAAATCATAAAAGTGAAAATTTCGGGATCCTATTGATCAAATTAGCGTTAAGATTATGATGGGTATGAAATAAGGATCGTTTCCATGTATAATACTCTCAATTCCGTGATCAAAGGGTGAAAAAATAATTTGGGCATTCTCCATTGATGAAGCTGCGTACCAGCTGCTGGAGGAAGAAGGTGGTTTGCTGAATTTTATAATTTCAGCCCCATTTGTAAAGAAATTATAATTTTGGCCCATACTTTTAAAAACGTGGCAAAAACGCCCATTTCTTAGGTATTTAAAATTCCGAAAATTATATTTTGTACCCAACATTTTAAGGACACATTAACTTGCCTTAAAAATTTAATCCTTTTTCATAACAATAATACAAATAATATTTAGTAACTTATTAGAACTCTTTATTCATAAAAATAGTTTTTAGATAGGCAAAATCTCTTTAGGAAAATTCTTCCTAATAATTTAATATAATTTTATTCACTTTACTACTTATGAATACTTCTTTAAATTTATTATTAATTATTGAGTAAGACTTATGACCTTTCGGGTAAGGTCATTTATCTAAAATAATCTAATAACGATTATTGTTAACTTTTTATTTAATAAGATGAGGCTTTTAATATTTTTGATAATGCCACATATGTTTTATTAAATACCATTTAGGGAAATTACATCATTGGCCTTCTTAGAAAAGAGGGTTATTACAGACGACCTGGTAGGGTCGTTACAGACTCGACACTAATCTTGGAAACAAACAGAAAAAGAAACTGGGTTTGCCAGGAGGGTCGGTACCGACCCTAGGGGGGTCGTTATCGACTTGGCTGAGTCCAAAAAAAAAACGCTTAAAAGAACAAAACTTGGCACAATTGAAATCTCCGCGGCAATGACGCCAATTTGTTGAGAAGGTTTCTTGACAACAAATAAACTTATAATCAAGACTCCGCTAAGTACATCGAAGTCTGGTTCGTCCACGGGAGATAGTCAGTGCTAAGATCTATTACTTGTCACTCAAGCAATCAATTAAATCTAGGGAATTTAGCAAGAGAAGAGAAAATTTAAGGTAAAGGTATCACCACAACAACAATCATGCATGCCAAACGCTAATAGAACACATAAATCATGCTTTTATCACATAAAGGTATCAACTTTCGTCAACCTAAGCAAGTAAATCAACTAACTTTCGTTCAATGAATAAACTTGTTAATCTATCTCTTCTACTTCAAACAGGATAGATCCGCTTTCACTTCAAAACCCTAAATTGATTATTCTGATTCAAGATTTCCGCTTTCCCTTCAACTATGAATGAGAAATTCCCTTCAACTTTCGTTTCAAGGATTAAGAACAAAAGAATAGATTAATGCAATAAACAACCATTCTTGGGTTTAACCCCAACCTTAGAGAGAGAAGACTACTCACACATCATAATTTGTAAACAAACAACTATATTAATGAAAGGAAAACTTACAAATCGAATTCAAAACGAAACTTGTCCTCCAAGCAATATTCAATATCTACTCTATCTGTATCCTTCCTCACGCCCCTCTCTCTCTTCTCTCCTTCAATGAATCGTGTGTGTAGAGAAAAACAAAGGGTAGACAAGAATATTTATAGAGAAACTAAACAACCTAAAAAGCTATCTATAAGGAAATAAATCTTCTAATAAGAAATATCCCTTAAAACTATCTAATAACATAAAAGAAAATAGGATAAAAGTCTTTTAATTGCGCCGACTCGGTCTTCGCTACAACGCGGTAATGACCTGAGTACCTTGGTACCGACCCTGTTCAGCACTTCGAACAACCAAGAGTAAAACTTGCGTAGTGGGTTCGTTACACCTCCGTTTGCGTCGATTCTTTTTCCCATGTCTTTGTAACAAATTTCTGTACCTCTTTCCAAGCTCAAACTTGATCTTCAATGTCTTTATGGACTTCGTTTCTCGAGCTTTTCCTTAAGTGTTTCTCCTCGGTTATGCTCTTTTCCTCAAAAGTGCTCCAACAACTTCTAAAAACCTATAAAACACCACCAAAGCTTATGTAGACTCCATATCTTAAAGAAATACGAAAACCTACACAAACGACTCAAAACAAAACACAAAACTAAAGAAAAAGACTCAAAGACACAAAAACACACCCCAAAACACAACTAAAAAGGAGGACATCAAAAACACATGCATAGGCATACACACACGCACACACGCATACACACACACACATATACATATGGAATGTGCTCCAGCAAAGTTGTAATTTAACTCTATAGATAGATTTGGTGAGATCTTCACCGTTAAAATATAAATCAAGAGACTAGATTTAATTTTCTTTTCTAATTTTTATTTATCTTTTCTAGGGTTTATTAATTTCTATTAAAGTAATAGTAACTCTATACATAGAGTAACTCTAGCGGATTCGAATCGATGCATTGCTTTTTCAATCATCATTAAACCAACTAAAAGTTTCATAATTAATTTATTCAAATTAATAAATTACTACTGTGAGCGAGTAAAAAGTAGCTACCATATTATTATTTTCGTTATCAAGGTATTTTCTTAAATATTATATATTTATTATTAGTTTTATTTATTTTCCTATTATATTAAATATGGCGGTTAAGCAACTTAATGGAAGATTTTATCCTTTATTAAAGATAGAATTAAAGTTGGAGAAAGGGTGGAATATTTCTTACTTGGGCTTTAAGGCAGTTGACCAGCTCTAGAAGGATAATATTTTCGATATTATTGATAATAAATTCGGCCCCTTACCTCTCCTTCTTCCATTATAAATACACGTCTTCGCCGTGTAGGGAGAGCCACAGATTGCATATTGATTGATAGACTGATACTCGCTCAGGCTATTGGACACATGTGCATATCGGCATATTTAGAAAACCCTAGGCAGGCTAATATTCGCTTAGCTCGACTGTTCAGGGATTCACCGCTCTCTTGTTGTACCTCGCCGCTCAAATCGACAATTGCTCTTCTGACTTAGGTTTCGGAGGTGGATTAGGGGGTCCCCACCCCCTATGTCCATTGTTTTGCAGGTTTTTAGGTCAAGAGATTGAAGGCGGAGCGGAAGAGGAGGAGTTCTTAATTAGTGCATTGAAGACGAATTGAAGGCGGAGTTTTTATGAAAACTTGATTGTGAATCGACGACCAGGACCCGTACAAGTTGAAAACTTGATTGTGAATCGATGATCAATCACAATCAAAGTAAAGAAAACATAACAGGGGAAAAAGTTGGTAACTTTTTAGAGCGGAACCAGGACCCGCACAAGCGGCGACGATCGATATTCGCTCGATCGGACGCGTGTAGGACCGAAATCGACCGCCAAGAAGACCGCGATCGCGACCCGATACACCGCGACCGCGGCCCACGCCACCGAGACCGTGACACCCTAATCCGCGGCTGCGGTTCCCCTGAAATCGAAGACATTCGAGAATCGACGTGCCGGAATGGACCGGAGTGGGCTTGGAATTCAACAACAAACCTATTGCGGGGTAATCGTGACCTCTCCGCATAGGACCCGTACAATTTGCTTGGAATAGATTCGGGTCTTACTTGCCATAGGCTGAACGATCTCTCAAACGTAAAGTCGATCGTAAAAGCAAGCAAAGCGATCAATCCATGCAATTGTGAGGCTGGAACAATCTTTCTTGGCCCTGAAGAAACAACGACATCGCCAACCCTAAATCGCCAGCGAGTTCTTGCGCCACCGCGATCGCAGCATCGTCAGCCGCGACCTCGCCCTCGTCACCGCAACCACGGTCCGTACCACCGCGATCGCGGCCCAGGAGAAAGCAATCCCCGCGTGGTCTTTTCGAAACCCGAAAACCGCAGAAGCGTTGGGGGCAAAGTCCGATCTTCGCTCGGAAAATAATCAAGACCCACAGGGTGATCAAGCGAAACTCCGATATTCGCTCGGAGGATCAAACCCTATAAAGTTCGAAACAAGACGACTTGCTCAAAGATGACCAAATACGTGACCCGACGTCACCGTCAAAGCATGGTTGCTTTTCGTGCAAGCCAAGCGGGGTTCGAATCAAGTGACGGAATAATAGGTCATAGCGCTACACAGTTTGATGAAATCAATCATCTCTAGGAATCAGCGATGTGCGTCGCTGAACCCGAAAGCAATCAAGATAGTGGGGCATAGACCACCATCAAGAATGAAGACGAGATTGTGCTTAACATGCACTCTAGCTTCCGCTTTAAGAGAGAACCAGCGGATTCAAGGCAAGCATAATTGAATGAAGACTTGTCGCTACCCAAGCCTTGGAGAAATCTCTAGGCTAAAAGCTTTCATCGTAAAGATCCAAGAAAAGTGCCTCATCGATAAATCGATGATCGAAAGGACCAATCGACGGCTCGTTAGCGTTATCGGATTGCCGCAGTCCCGAGCCAGTAAAGACTGGTGAGAAGATCGAAAAAATACAAAAAGCCAAATACGAGGAAAATTACCGCAATCGAAGAACCTCGCGAGCGATGAAGACCGCGATCGCAGCTAGGATCACCGCGATCGCGGCGCCCATAGGCCGCGGTCGCGGCCAGTCTCCAGAATTGTTCGTTGCCTCAGTTTTCGTGTGCCGCGCCCGCGGGTTCATAAATGGCGATCGTGGATCGCCCCCGTAAACTTCAAATTGAAGGTAGAACCTTGAAATCGTACGACACGTGTCAGAATCAAGTTATTCAAGATTGGACAATGATCAAGCGATCAAAACAAGTCCATTGATGCATTGGCAACGTTAGCCACTTGTGCAAGAATCGCTTAAGACCTCGATGTGCGTCGAGGCAACAAGATGTGCAACAAATTGGCATCTAAATTGATATTGTGAGCAAGAACTTGCTTGCAATTATGACCATGATCACAAGAGGCGAAACCTTGTAAGGATCTCGAATGGCAAACGCCCTTTGATGTGTAACTTGGATGAGAACATTAGCCCTCGAGTACCACCGGGGCAAGAAAAGTTCTCTTGGGAAGCGTTCCCCCAAGCAAGGCTGAGCCTAGATCGTATGAGATCTGTGAAAACATGTACGAATTGTACGCCGGAGATTGCATTTTGACTCTCCAAGCTCGTTTGCAAAGATATTGGTGGCCTTTTATATGAAAAGTGCCTCGAGAAAACCAATAGAAGAATCGTCGCGCTCTTTCCGACCACATCGTCTTCGCCGATGATTATCAGGACATTGCCACTATATAGCGCAAGGTCGGAGAGAATATAAGGAAAAAAGTCTCGACAGGGGAGACGTCCCCTGGACTTTGAATCTCGCTCGTTGGAAGAAACCGCGACCGCGGAATCACCGGCAGTCGGCCTCTTGTTGAAGGCTCCTTTGCGTGGATGTTGAGCTAAGGCTAGAATTGTTAGAACAAGACGCCTTTTCATTTTCTTTTGTTTTCTTAAAAAGCCTGGCCAGGCGCTTTTTGAACTTAAAACGTTCTGTTCTCCCTAGTCTGTTTTGTTTGTTCTAATGATTCTACCTTAGTACTTGGCAAAGGACATGTTGATAGGGTTTCTCGGCCAACAAATAAATTTGTAAGTCAAGACCCCGCTGAGTACAGTGGAGTCAGGATCGTTCCACAGGAAGCAAGGTTGTTGGTTTATCAATCTAATAAAAACCAAATAAAATTAAACAAAGCACTCACGAGATGCCTCGTTAACGACCTTGTCAGGATCGTTACCGAACCACCGAACACAAAAATACCAATTAACGACCTAATAAAATTCTAATTAATACTCGGTACCGAAGCAAGTATTCAGCAACGAAGATTTATCAGAAATAATTCAATTAAAACAAAAATCTAGGATAAGGGACACCACAACATAGCCAAGCATAAGAATTCGTAAGAAGATAAGATCATGCCTTTAAATAGATAGAGTCATCAACTTTCATTGACTTAACAAGTAAATTAATCTATTTTCATAAACTAACTCACTCAATTGCTTGTTTTAGATCTAAAGCTTGAAACTTTCGTTTTCAAACAATATCAACCTTCAAGTTACTAACTTTCTCTTTCATTCAAGTTAAAACTCAAATTACCTCAACTCCCGCTTCGGTATTAAGCACAACAAACAATCTCAATAAAGATAAAAGGCATTCAACACACAATCTTACTCATCAAACATGCTCAACTATGCCGGGCTTAACCCCGACCCTAGAAAAATAGACTACTCACTACTCATGATTAAGAAACTAAAAACTTCAATAAAAATAAACATTGAAACAAAACTCAAACTTAAATTAATAACAAAAATATCGTCTTACAGAGATTCAGAAGGAAACCAAAACAAAAACAATCACCGAACAAACTCGATCAACGAAACCTCGGAAACCGTCGTTACCGACCCTCGTCACCGACTTCCGATCCGGTTCTCTCTCCTTCAGCCTTCCTTCAAATCTCCAAAACTAGATCTAAAACTCTACTCCGAAATTAAGCCTCCCCTTTCTATGCTAGATAGAAGGGTCTTTATACTAAAAAATCCTAAAAACTAAAAAGGCTAAAAGATAAAAACTTTCCTAAAAGATAGAAATAATCTCTAAAAGATAGAAATAAAATCTAGAAAGATATTAAACCCTAAAATACATATTCTAATAACCCATAAAGATTCTAAAAAGATACTCAACCGATACGGAAATAAATTCCCGCTCAGGATCGGTGAATAATAATATAATACTCCGAAATCTTCTTTTACGTGGCCTCGTTAACGACCATTCACAGCCTCGTTAACGAGCCTGAGGTTTTGTTTTCTTCAACACCTCTTCTTGTATTCACGAGCCTTGACTTCTTAGATCTTGCACTTTCCCGTCCTTCACTGTGATGCTCCAAATTTAGCTCCATTTAGCTCCATTCCTTGCTAAAACCTGCAAAATACACAAAATAGCGTAGATTCCACTCTTTTCGTAGATTTATGCAAAACTAACTAAAAACACTTAAATCTAATCCTAAACTAGACAAAATTAATCCTAATAAGCAAAGAAAACCTATCAAAAACTATACCAAAAATGCGAACATCAAAATACCCCATACTTAGACTTGCTTGTCCTCAAGCAATAAACAAGATACTAACCAAAACCAAAACAAATCACGCTTATCAAGACATAGCCATTTTCAAAAAGCAACATCTACACATAAGAAAATTATAGCAACATCCTCACACATATATGCACTTAAATAGACATAAAATAATACAATCCAACCTCTCAAGGGATATAATGTGTTTCACTCAACTCTCATGTGTTTGGGCTTATAATTTCAATCTCTCAACTCATCCTATATACAAAAACTCATAGAAATTGGAACTTATATCACCAATACTCTCCACCCAAGATTTGTCAAAACAAGCAAAGAATCATCAAGAGAACTTAGGCTCAATGAAAAACTTCAAAGAAGCTTCCATTCGGCCGGGTTGTAATGGGGCTTGGTAATAACAATAGGGCATGGAAAATATTTTGGTCATGTGGTGCTAATAATATCCGGGAATCAAAGACTCCTAAAAACTCACACATAACATCAAAACTCTCATATAATATAACCAAACTCACTCTCATATTATGCACACTTTATTTTCACTTACCCTTTATCATCCTAGAAAGTCTCATAATAAAAATAAAAGAATCTCTCGATATTATCTTTAAACACAAACGCACTTCAACTTTTCCTTTCTTTCTTTTTTTTTTTTTAATTCGCTGCCTCGTTAACGAACCCACATCCGGGTCGTTAACGATCCACCGTATACATTTTCTTCCCTTTAAAACTTTATTTTATGCATCCTTTTATCAAGAGACCTTTCTTAAATATAATAACAAGAGACTTCCCAATCTACCCTTCCCAAATACCCTTTAATTTAAGCAAATAGAAACTCTTTTCTTTTCAACAAAACACAAAACTTTACCTCTCCAATCTAAGTTCTAATTCCCGGATAGGGTCAAGCTTATCTTGGCTTAGGGAATAATTTTTGTGGAGCTAAAAATAAAAGGTTTCAGACCAAAATTGGTTGTCAAAAGAAGGAATAATGTAAAGGTAGATAGGGGATAATAGGGCTCATAAAAATAAGTTCTCTATCATATGATCTTCACAAGTAATGAACTAAAAATCTTATAAGGGTCTCAAGAAATAGATAACCATCACAATTCCAAGAGATAATATGCATAAGGAGAGTAAATCACACACACAAAAAGGAGGGATTTTTAAATGTTCTCCCTATAAGGCCAAAAATTTCTCACAAGGTAGTTTTTTTTGTTGGATTGCATCATCTATGCTATAACGTATATGTGCTCAATTTTATCTAATGCTATTCTCTTCTAAAAACAATAATTTCAATTTTAAGAATCCGGCTATACTTTCAAAGACATGTTTGCAAGGAATTATATGATTAAACTAGTGATTGCTATCATAGAACTTTTAAGAAGGGATATCTATCAATTCTAAACTCTTTTTGGATTTTTCAAATTTTTCAAAATTTTTGGTTTTTTCGATTTAACAGAAGTAACAACTACATAGAACATAAAAACACCTAGGACATAGTTTTTCTACTTTCTTCCCACCCCATACTTAAAATTACAGTGTCCCCACTGTAAGAAAAATAAGAAGAAGAGAGAAAAGAAATAGAAAAGAAAACAAAAAATTAAAAAGAAAAAGAAAGACATAAAACTTACAAAAGTGGAAACAAGGAAGGGAAACTTCATCTTGAGCTCGATCAACGGTTCGGTGGAGGAAAGTAGTGCTCAAAGTGCCCCATGAAGTAATACATCGTCCTCCAACGCTCAGCATCCTCCGCCTCTCTCTGACGTTGCCGCTCATCTTCCCTCGACATGCGAGCGGAATAGACGGTTTCCCATCTATCCATCCTCCGATGAATGTGATCGGTCTGGAGGTGAAGCTGTTGCATCCGTGCAGAAAGATCCTCGGCCCAAGGTGGTGGTATGCTCGATCCTGCGTACTCGGGCTGAGGAGGTGGTGGGTAATGAGGCTGGAAATGGTCTTGATACATCACCGCGTTGTAAGGCATTAAGCCATATGCATGAGGGTCGACAGGAGCTGGTGGAGGGTCGACAGGAGCTTGCGGCACCTCGTTAACGAAGTTGGTTGCCTCGTTAACAGTGTTGGGCGGTGGCTTGAAATGGTTGTTAACGACCCTGGTTGGCTCGTCGACGAAGATGTTGCCTCCTAATTCCTCCGTCTCCATGTCTTCTTCTGTAAAATTGAGCTCCTCAGTGCCGCCCTCGTTGTCGGCTTCCTCGGTGTCATTGCCTACGACCTCGGTATCCTCTTGCTCATCTTCTTCTTCATACTCGTCTACATCGTCTCGCTCAAACCGGGTGTGACATGGCCTAAGTGAGAGCTCATCCTCCGGTTTTGGCTCCAATGGGTAAGGCTGGCCCGTCCACACTTCGTACCAATTCGGTACGTAGAGTAGCTCGTACATGTCGAGGGAGGGTATGACTACTTGATCTCGAACCTTCACCTTGTAACCTCCCTGGGCTTGCACAAAAATCCCAGCACTATACCAATAGTTCTTGTTGAGGAGTTGAGCGTGGGCCGGTGTGTAGCGGGTGAGATCCACTCCAAGATTCTTAGCCAAGAGGCTAACCAAATTGCCACACCACACCTCCTTGGACTTGTGGGACTTATCGATATAGTAGAGCCATTCGTACCCCAAATTCAAGGGGTCGGGCTCCTTGAAGAGGATGGTGCGGAAGCAAGCGACCTCCGTTCTTGTAGGCCGGTTCAACTCCTTCTTCGGCCAAAATGTTGCGGCGAGGACTCTCAATATAATCCGGAAGATGGGGTTGACTATGGTTGCCCCGGATAGCGCCACGGTGGAGGATTGAACCTCTCCGGTGATGTAGCTCCAAGTGCGGGTCACTCGGTAGTCCTTCAAGCTATAGTCTCTAGACGGGTTTGGGAGCTCCAAGATTGCATTGAACTCCGCCATGGTGAAGTCACGGTCCTCGTTACCTAGCCGGAACCGAATTCGTCCCGCCGAGATCTTTGACGAGAAATTGGTCTCCAAGGTGGCCAAGAACTCGGATGTGAGGGCCGGATAATGTGGCAAGCTCTCTTGCTTTAATAAGTGTGCGGCTCCAAGGATGATGAAGGCGTCCTTGACATCCGTGTAGATGCCCGTAGAGACGGCGCTAGACTTCGAGAACCATCGGGTGTAATGGTCCTTCTCCAAAAAATCCCGGTAGCGCCGTACTTGGCTTTGACTGCTCAAAATCACATCGCCCACCCGGGGTGGAAATGGAGACCTGTGGTTCCTCCTCTTCTTCTGGGCTCGGGTAGCGGGTCTGCTTGAACTAGCCATGGATCCTACAAAATAATCGAAAATTTTCCAAGATAAGATCCACTCAAAAATAATAGGTACGAGACCCCATACTTGGTCTCAAAATTAACCTCGCAATTATTCATAAACTACCCAATTGGGTTGTTCACGAGTCTAGGCTCGGATCGATCATCTTATAAAGTGCAGGGTCGTTAACGAGCTTGGGTGGGTCGTTAACGACCCGCCGAGAGCAAAACCAGAAATTTCCGAAATTAAATCTACCTTTAATTCAGCACAAATCAAGCATGCAATCTTCTATTATCTTCCACAATTCCCTCATTGGGTAAAAGCACCCCATACTTACTCAATTACCCATCCCGAGCATGCTAAAAATTTCCCGGAATTTGACATGCAAAGTTCGAATTTTTAGATCTAGAACAAGAAAAATTCATGCTTTCTTAACTAAAGGGTTACAATAGCTAATCTATCATGAATAATCTTTCCTAAAACATGAACAACTAAGCACAATCACTAATTTTTAGAACGGAATTTAAGCATGCTCATCGATCTCCCTAAAAATCATGATTCAAGATATGAAATTTAACCCTATAGATAATCAATCATGCAATTTCAAGCAAGGGTTTAGAAATCATACCGGAGAACCGAGAATTAAAAGAACAAGGGTCGGAATCGGGGCGGTTAACGAGCTCGTCGTCGGTGGGTGGCTTCCGAACTCCGGTATCGATGGTGTCTTCGGTGGTCGTTAGCGTGGGATTTCCGACTCGGTGGAAGAGAAGGGAAAGGGGTTGAGAGAGTTTTTGGGTTTGAGAGTGAATGTGGGAGAGATTGTGGTAGAATTTTGGGAGGGGTAGAAGGGTTTTTATAGGAGGGGTAAGGATATAGGGGGGGGGGTGGCGGCTAGGGTTAGAAAAGTTGACTAGGTTAGAATTACTTACCTGCCCCGTATTGTGACGAATCGGGTTGTCTGAACCGGGTCGTTAACGACCCTGGGTGGGTCGTTAACGAGCCACCGTGGCCTCCTTGAGAGAATTTCGACCCCTTTTTCCTGAAATCTTTGTTAGCTCAAAAAATCTTATTTCTATCCTATTGAAAAACTAAAAAAAATAAAAAATAAAATAAAGCTAAGAATTAATCTAAAAAGAAAAATAAAAAGAAAAAAAATTAAAATAAACTAAACCTATTCTAAAAAGCGGGTTGCCTCCCGTAAGCGCTATGTTTAACGTCGTTAGCCCGACGAGCTCTCTTGCTAGTCTTGTGGTGTGAGAGCCATGGTGACTCTTATCTCTTCATCCGGATCAGGCTGCTCATGGAATTTCTTCAACCAGTGTCCATTAACTTTGAAAATGACGCCTCGGTATCAGTTAACTCTACTGCTCCGTGAGGATAAATGTGATGAACCACAAATGGCCCACTCCGTCGCGTCCTTAGTTTCCCTGGGAATAATCGGAGTCTAGAGTTGAAGAGAAGTACTTTATCGCCGATGTTGTAAGTTTTGGGCACCAATTTCCGATCATGCCACCTTTTGGTGCGCTCCTTGTAGATTTCAGCATTTTCGTACGCCTTCAGCCTCAATTCTTCTAATGCTTGCAAGTCCATGAGTCTTTTTGCTCCAGCCGTGTCGAGGTTCATGTTGAGCTCCTTGAGAGCCCATAACACTTTATGCTCCATTTCGACCGGTAAATGACATGCCTTGCCATACACTAGATTATAGGGGGTGGTGCGTAGAGGTGTCTTGTATGCTGTCCTGTATGCCCATAGAGCGTCATCCAATTTGGAAGACCAATCTTTTCTAGAACGGGAAACTGTCTTCTCTAATATGCTCTTTATTTTCCTATTTGAAACTTCAACTTGGCCACTTGTTTAGGGATGATAGGGTGTTGCCACCCGATGAGATACCCCATACTTAGCCAAAAGGGCGGGCTTCAAAACTCCGCTCAATGAAGTGGGAGCCACCATCACTGATAAGGACTCTTGGGACGCCGAATCTGGGGAAAATATTGGTCTTGATGAATTTAGCCACAGTCTTGACGTCGTTAGTCCTTGTAGCAACAACCTCCACCCATTTGGAAACATAATCAACCGCAACTAGGATGTACTTGTAAGGTCCTGAGGCGGGGAACGGTCCCATGAAATCAATACCCCATACATCAAATAGCTCAACTTCTAATATCCCAGTTAGTGGATTCTCATGTCTCCAAGTTATGTTGCCTGAGAGTTGACATCCATCACATGTTGTCACATAAGCTTGTACATCTTTGAACATGGTGGGCCAATAGAGACCACTTTGAAGAATCTTCGCAGTAGTCTTGAACCCTTTTGCATGACCTCCAGTTGGCAGGGTGTGGCATTGACGGATCACGTTTTCAATCTCCTCTTCTGGGATACAACGCCTAAAGAGGTGATCACTTCCTTGTTTAAACAAGTAGGGATCGTCCCAGTAGTATTGTTTCACATCACGGAGAAATTTCTTCTTCTTTTGTGGGGTAAGGCCCTCGGGAATTACGCCTCCTACAAGATAGTTAGCGAAATCCGCAAACCAAGGAGCTTTTGGCCCTCTAATAGCATGGATTGATATTGAGGAAGAAGAAATTGAAGAAAGAGAGGGGGTGGATTTTAATTGAGAAGACTTAGGTTCAGAAATCTTACCTGGGTGGGTCGTTAACGAGCTAGGCTTCCATTTATTGACCTCGGTACCGACCTCCCGTAGCTCAGTAACGACCCCATTGGCTTGATTGTCGACCAAACTTGAACATTTTCCCTTTTTATTTGTGTCTTCCAGCCTCGGCACCTCGTTAACGATCCTGAAGGGGTCGGTAACGAGGATCTTGTAGAGCTCAACCTCGTTCAGCAGGAGGTGTTCGTCGGGTCTAGAATCATTTATCGAAACTTCATTATTGGACTCGGTGATATGCTCAACTGGCAACCTGGACAAGTGATCCGCCACTAGATTTTCTGCTCCCTTCTTGTCTCTTATTTCATGATCGAATTCATGCAGTAAGAGCATCCAACAAAGCAATCTAGGTTTTGCATCTTTTTTAGCCATTAGGTATCTAACGACCTCATGGTCAGTATAAACAATCACTTTGGATCCAACAAGATAGGACCGAAATTTTTCAAAAGCAAATACCACAACAAGGAATTCCTTCTCCGTTGTGGTATACTTACTCTGCGCCTCATCCAGCGTCTTACTGGCGTAGTAAATGGCGTGGAGTTTCTTATCCTTCCGTTGCCCTAAAACTGCGCCAACTGCATAGTCACTGGCATCGCACATGATCTCAAAGGGTAATGTCCAGTCTGGGGATTGCATGATGGGGGTAGACACAAGGGTAGCTCTTAACCTGTAAAATGCTTCAAGACATTCTGGAGACAGCTCAAACACTACATCTTTCATGTTAGGATTTAATCTACGTTGATGCTCTATGGTGGGTTTATGATTGTCCTCCATGTAAATCCTATGCATGCAAAGAGAAGAGGATATGCCAGTTATATCATCTAGGGAGTAACCTATTGCTTTTCTATGCATCTTAAGCAGACTTAGGAGTTTTTCTACTTCTTCATCTTTTAATCCAGCATTAATGATGACAGGAAGAGTAGAATTTGGGCCGAGGAATTCATACCTGAGGGAATCGGCAGGAATTAGAATGGGCTCTTCTGGTTCCGTCTTCAACACTTCATGAAAGCATTCGAAAGTTGAGATCTCGCCATCTTCGGCAAAGGTCGTTAAAGAACCTGAGTGGGTCGTTAACGAGCCTGCATCTTCTGCCAGGAGAATTGGTAAAGATGTTGGAGGACTCGTTACTGAGACTGCAGTGGTTATTTCTGCCCATCTTTGCCCTGAAATTTCATCATTGCATGTTGATCTTCCTATGGGGTCTCCACATTCAATGATCTCCTCGTGGGTGTAGAGCATCTTGACTTCAGCTTTGTCGGACTCCCTGGATTGTTTGAATCGGAATTCCGTCACCTCATCCCCAATTTTGAAAGTTAGGAGTCCTCTCCTAACATCGATTATAGCCCCTGTTGTGGCGAGGAATGGTCTTCCTAAAATAATAGGCACAACTAGATCTTTGGGCATTGCCATCACGATGAAGTCATTAGGAACAAAGAAATTACCCACTTGAACTGGGAAATCTTCTAGCAAACCTGTTGGTTTGATGCAAGATCCGTCTGCCATATAAAGCCGCATGTTGACAGGCTCTAGTGGTCCCATATTTGCTCTAGACCATATTGAGAGCGGAACAAGACTGGCACTGGCACCAAGATCGCATAAAGCTTTGAACTTGTGGTTGCCTATGCCGATTGTGATTGCAAACCTCCCAGGATCTCCATGCTTTTCTGGAAGAGCTATGGATCTGACCTCGTCCTGCAGCTCTGTAATAGATCTTTTCCTGCTAAGAATATCTTTCAGGAATTTTGTGTAAGCCGGCATTTCGCTTAGGGCGTCAGCGAATGGGGTGGAAATATTAATGCCCTGAAGAATCTTAACGAAACGCTTGAACTTACTCTCAGTAGAGTCCATGGATTTCTTAGTTGGAAATGGAAGAGTTTTCACCATCCTCGGATCCAAGTTAGGCTCAAGAGGTGAGAGTACCGGGTCGACATTGAGGTCGTTTGGTGTCCTCGGCGGGTCGTTACCGACCCTGATGGGGTCGTTAACTACCCTGGAATTTAGAGGAGGACTCATTTTAGAGAACTTACCTGAGTTGGGATCGTCAGGAATCCTCGGAGCCTCGTCATCTTGTCTCGTAAGCTCGGTACTAGCTCTCGCTGGCTCATTAATGAGCTGGTTGGCGAGATCTTGTTCCTCCTTTTCTTCAGCTTGAACTCTCTCTGATAGTGTCTTACCGCTTCTGAGGTGTACCGCTGCTATTTGGCCTCTAGGGTTCTCCTCGGAACGGCCCGGGAGTTGCCCTTGTGGTCTTGGAATCCGTGCATCAAGGTCTCCTAGTTGGGAATCAACACTCATCTTCCAAATATCGAACTCTCCCCATCTTTTATCTTGTCGGTTCAGCTTGGCTTGGACGTCATCAACCTTGTTGTTCACTCCGTTGATGCTCTCTTTAATCTCCTGAACCCATGATGGCGTCTCCTGATGGCCTGGAGGTCGATATGGTGCAGGTCGTCTATCTTGCGGGGGCCCTGTGTAATTATGACTTGTATTCTGATTGCCCCATGGTTGATAGCTGTTTGACCTGTCATTATAATTAGGCTGGTTCCTGTAGGGTCCTCTCATGTAATTCATCTCAGCTATTGTCTCAGCGGTTCTAACCTGCTCAATGTTAGTGCAAACAGAAGTACTATGCGCAGAAGAACCACATTCTTGACATGATTGAGAGGATTTCAGAAAACTTACCTGTTTCCTCAAACGGTTGACCTCATCTTGTAAGAATTGATTTTTAACATCGGGGTCAACTTCATCTCGATTGGGCACATAGAGACGTTTTTGAGTTTGTGGAGCCTACTGGGTTCCGTACATAGCATCGTAATTTGCCAGCTTTTCCAACAGTTCCCACGCCTCTGTCGGATTCATCTCTATAAAACTACACACAGTATGCGTGTTGATGCGGTTCTTGGTCTCCGCGTTGATACCCTGGAAAAAGATTTCTTGCAATACATATAAAGGTTGCCCATGAGTAGGGCATTGTCTAAGCATCTCTTTAAATCTTTCCCATGTTTCAACAAATGTCTCATTAGGCAACTGGTGATAAGAGGTGATACGTTTCCTTAACTCCGTTGTCTTAGCAGGAGGGAAAAACTTTGTAAGAAATGGATCATACAAAGCTTTCCAAGTCCTGATAGACTTAGAAGGTAGGCTCTCTAACCAGTTCAGGGCCTTTCCAGTAAGTGACCATCTAAAAGCTTTTAACAGAACATATTCTAGCGAGACACCTTCAGCAGCTATGGTGTCACATAAATCAAGAAAATTTCTAATATGCTCCATAGGGCACTCAGCAGGTTTCCCTTCAAACTGAGCCCGTTTAATCAAGGATATAAATTGAGACTTGATCTCAAAACGTTTCTCTATCGCAGGAAGCACAATAGGAGATTCTGGCACCCTCAGTTCCGGATGCATGTATTGTTTGGCATTCCTTAGATAGGCGTTTAGCTCTTCTTACAGTCGAGCCTTGTCTGCATCAGCGCCGTCCTTCTCGGCTTTCAGTGCCTCCATCTGGGTCCGGAGGATCTCTAACTCTCGAGCCATCTCTTCAGCTGTGGCCATGGCTCAGTTTTCTCGGAGTCGTCGGTGCAGGGAACGTTCGGGTTCTGAGTAATAACTGGAGCTATCAAACTGAAGCCTTCTTCGTCCTACCGGCATACACTGAGAAAACAAACAAAGAAAACAAAAATTAAAAACAAAAACGGGGTCGGGCTAGTCCCGATCCCAAAGATAAACTAACAACTCGTTGCTTCCCCAGCAACGGCGCCAATTTGTTGATAGGGTTTCTCGGCCAACAAATAAATTTGTAAGTTAAGACCCCGCTGAGTACAGTGGAGTCAGGATCGTTCCACAGGAAGCAAGGTTGTTGGTTTATCAATCTAATAAAAACCAAATAAAATTAAACAAAGCACTCACGAGATGCCTCGTTAACGACCTTGTCAGGATCGTTACCGAACCACCGAACACAAAAATACCAATTAACGACCTAATAAAATTCTAATTAATACTCGGTACCGAAGCAAGTATTCAGCAACGAAGATATATCAGAAATAATTCAATTAAAACAAAAATCTAGGATAAGGGACACCACAACATAGCCAAGCATAAGAATTCGTAAGAAGATAAGATCATGCCTTTAAATAGATAGAGTCATCAACTTTCATTGACTTAACAAGTAAATTAATCTATTTTCATAAACTAACTCACTCAATTGCTTGTTTTAGATCTAAAGCTTGAAACTTTCGTTTTCAAACAATATCAACCTTCAAGTTACTAACTTTCTCTTTCAATCAAGTTAAAACTCAAATTACCTCAACTCCCGCTTCGGTATTAAGCACAACAAACAATCTCAATAAAGATAAAAGGCATTCAACACACAATCTTACTCATCAAACATGCTCAACTATGCCGGGCTTAACCCCGACCCTAGAAAAATAGACTACTCACTACTCATGATTAAGAAACTAAAAACTTCAATAAAAATAAACATTGAAACAAAACTCAAACTTAAATTAATAACAAAAATATCTTCTTACAGAGATTCAGAAGGAAACCAAAACAAAAACAATCACCGAACAAACTCGATCAACGAAACGTCGGAAACCGTCGTTACCGACCCTCGTCACCGACTTCCGATCCGGTTCTCTCCTTCGGCCTTCCTTCAAATCTCCAAAACTAGATCTAAAACTCTACTCCGAAATTAAGCCTCCCCTTTCTATGCTAGATAGAAGGGTATTTATACTAAAAAATCCTAAAAACTAAAAAGGCTAAAAGATAAAAACTTTCCTAAAAGATAGAAATAATCTCTAAAAGATAGAAATAAAATCTAGAAAGATATTAAACCCTAAAATACATATTCTAATAACCCATAAAGATTCTAAAAAGATACTCAACCGATACGGAAATAAATTCCCGCTCAGGATCGGTGAATAATAATATAATACTCCGAAATCTTCTTTTACGTGGCCTCGTTAACGACCCTTCACAACCTCGTTAACGAGCCTGGGGTTTTGTTTTCTTCAACACCTCTTCTTGTATTCACGAGCCTTGACTTCTTAGATCTTGCACTTTCCCGTCCTTCACTGTGATGCTCCAAATTTAGCTCCATTTAGCTCCATTCCTTGCTAAAACCTGCAAAATACACAAAATAGCGTAGATTCCACTATTTTCGTAGATTTATGCAAAACTAACTAAAAACACTTAAATCTAATCCTAAACTAGACAAAATTAATCCTAATAAGCAAAGAAAACCTATCAAAAACTATACCAAAAATGCGAACATCAGGACACGACTCGAAAAGAGAGTATGCGCCCTATGATATTCGCTCATAGGTATGAAATTTATGATATTCGCTCATAAATATGCACTATGATATTCGCTCATAGTGTGACTAGAAATTCTATGATATTTGCCCATAGATGTTAGTTCTATGATATTCGCTCATGGACAATCTCACACGCACGCTCACACGCACGCACGTTAGGGGAACCCAATCGACTAATCTGCATGCTCACTTCGATTAGGAGAACTTTGTACCCTACGTCACTGTATATGAGAAAACGTATACAACGACGTAGGCGAGGCAATTGTGAGCGGGTAAAAAATAGCTACCATATTATTATTTTCGTTATTGCCATAAAGGTATTTTCTTAAATATTATGTATTTATTATTAGTTTTTATTTATTTTTCTATTATATTAAATATGGCAGTTAAGCAACTTAATGGAAGATTTTATCTTTCATTAAAGATAGAATTAAAGTTGGAGAAAGGGTGGAATATTTCTTTCTTGGGCTTTAAGGTAGTTGACTAGCCCTAGAAGGATAATATTTTCGGCATTATTGATGATAAATTTGGCCCCCTTACGTCTCCTTCTTCCATTATAAATACACGTCTTCGCCGTGTAGGGAGAGCCACGGATTGCATATTGATTGATAGACTGATACTCGCTTAGGCTATTGGACACATGTGCATATCGGCATATTCAGAAACCTTAGGCAGGCTAAGGCAGGCTAATATTCGCTTAGCTGACTGTTCAGGGATTCACCGTTCTCTTGTTGTACCTCGCCGCTCAAATCGACAATTGCTCTTCTGACTTAGGCATCGGAGGTGGATTAAGGGGTCCCCGCCCACTATGTCCATTGTTTTGCAGGTTTTTAGGTCAAGAGATTGAAGGCGGAGTGGAAGAGGAGGAGTTCTCAATTAGTGCATTGAAGACGAATTGAAGGCGGAGTTTTTATGCGCTAACAACTACATAAATAAATAAACAATTATACACTATATTTTTTTTGAAGGGTTAACTGGTAAATATATTAAGAAAGAGACAAGGATGTACAGAGAAAGTGTTTATCAAAAGAGCCTATACATCACAAAAAGGCAGGAGCCACCCAAGCAAGAAAGCAAAAAGGTCATATGGTGTCTATGTGAAGAGCTGAAAACCAAGCTCTTGAGCTTCTAATGGCCTTGTGTCCTCTAGCTGCAAGGCAAAGCTTGGTGGTGGCAATGATCTGCTAGGCGTAGTCCTGTGCGGTGGTGCTGTGGTTGTCAAAAATCAGCTTGTTCCTCGCTTGCCAAGTGTGGTAGATGAAGCTTGTGAAAGCCACAAAAGTGGCATGGTAGATGAAGGAGGACTTCCGGCTGCAAGTAACTAGGGTGTCCATCCACCCGTGAAGGTCTGCAGTAGGGGCGTTAATACCAAGCCAGCGGAGCACAAAGGCCAGGACACTTTGTCCAAAAGGGCAGGTGCTCCAAATGTGGGAGTCCGTCTCTGGTTCCTGGTTACAGAGTCTGCAGGATTCATCTTGAATACAACCCCAATTTTTCAGTTTGAGCAAGGTTGGAAGCTTGTTGAGCGTGGCCATCCAGGAGGTGAAGCTGTAGCGGGGGAGGTTAGTGTTGCACCAAATAGCCGCGAACCAAGAGACCTTTGGGGAACGATCTCGGAGAATGTCATAGACATTGGCAGTGGAGAAGGTGCCTTTGGCATTGCTCATAATAAGAAGCAGATGTGGGCTGTTGTTAATACGCAACAAGGAATCTTTAAGGTGAATGAGATCATTCCAAAAATGACTCTGACAGGGTTGGGTCCTCTCACGCCAAATGTCACGGCCGCGAAGGACATAAGTGTTGATCCAGGTGCTCCAAATGTTTGCTTGATTGGTGGCCAGCTCGTAAATGGATCTTGAGAGCGAGGCCCTATTCCACGAGAGGAGTTCTTTGATACCAAGCCTCCCTTCATCCTTGGGTTTACAAACTTTGCTCCAAGCAATTGGGTGTTTGTGCCCGGTTTCCTTGCCAGACCAAAGGAAGTTACGAAGAATGCTTTGAATTCTATCAACAACTCCTTGTGGGAAAAAGAAGATGTGGGCCCAGTAAGATTGAATACCAAGGAGCAAGGAGCGGATGAGCTCTAGACGACCTGCATAGGAGAGATTCTCGTCGATTTTGAGTTTTTTTTATCCCAAAGGAACCCCCAGGTATTTCATTGGGAGAGAACCAGCGGTGAGGCCAAGCATTGATTGGGCGAAGGTTTGGGTATCTTGTGGAACCCCCCCCCCCCCAAAGTAAATTGTGGATTTAGAGTAATTGATTTTGAGGCCAGAGAAATCACCGAAGTCCTTAAGGGTATTGGTGAGCGTTTGGATGGATTGAATATCCCCTCGACAAAGGAGGAGGATATCATCGGCAAAGCAAAGGTGGGCAAGGTCAATTTTGTGGCATTTGGGGTGAATGTTGAAGTCCGGATTGAGAGTGCGGAGTTTGATCAGGCGGGATAAGTATTCCATGGAGACGACGAAGAGGTAGGGGGACATGGGGCATCCTTGGAGGATACCCCTGCAGCCAGGAAAGAAACCCTTGTTGCAACCCTCGAAATTGATTGAGTACATAACAGAAGAGATGCAAGATTTAATAAGCTGTATGAGATGTGAGGGAAAGTTAAATGCAGCGAGAACCTGGAGGATGAAATCGTGGCTTATGCTGTCAAAGGCCTTGCTAATGTCAATCTTCATGGCGCACCTTGGTGAGATGTTGGTCTGGTTATAGCCCCTGAGTAACTCTTGAGCGAGCTGGATGTTGTGCCTAATAGAGCGTCCCAGAATGAAGGCGCTTTGTTGATGGCCTACCAGGGTCCCCACCATCTCTTTTAGCCGGTTAGCTATAAGCTTCGAGATGATCTTGTAAAGCATGGAGCAGCAGGAGATCGGTCTGAAATCATTGATCCTTTGCGGGTTGTTGGATTTAGGGACAAGAGAGAGGGAGGTATGGTTGACCTCTTTAAGGAGTTTCCCATTAATGAAAAAATTAGATATCATGTCACAGATATCACTCCCAATTACACTCCAAGCCTTTTTGAAAAAGTGAGCGTTGAATCCATCGGGCCCGGGAGCTTTATTGTCACCGAAGGAGAACACCACTCTACTTATTTCGGTTGGGGAGGTGGGTTTGAGGAGGATAGCATGGTTCTCAGAACTGAGGGCAGGCCCAAGGGTGATTGGGGCGGGGTCGAGGGGGGTGGTGAAGTCTCGAACGCCCAAAGTGGAAGAGAAGTGATCAAAGATGAAGTTTTGGATTGTCGCATCCCCTTCTAGGATTTGGTCATGGCTATCAAGGATGGAGGTAAGTTTGGAGTTAGCTCTTTAAGTGCGGATTTGGTTGTAAAAAAGGGGGTTGCTGTGATCACCAAAACGGATCCATCGGAGTTTGGCGAGTTGCTTGGCAGTAGAGTGGAGTAAAGCCCATTTGCTGCAAATCTCGGCAGTGAGATTGCGCTCCAAAGTGAGAAGGGAATCATCAAGGGGGTTCAGTTGGATATTTGTTTGGGCCAGCACAAGATCCGCTTTGAGGGCGTCAAGGTCGCAGCGGAGCTGTTCATGCGTTTGGCTAGGGAGGTGTTTGAGGAGAGATTTGATAGATTTTAGTTTATGGACAATTTTGTAGGCGGGGTAACCCTAGACATTAGAGGACCAGGCATCACGAACCAGGGGAAGGAAGCCTTCGTTAAGAGTCCAAGCATTGTTGAACCGAAAGGAGGGCTTAGGTTTTGGATGTTTTGGGCCGAGGGTGAGGATAGCAGGAGAGTGATCCGAGATGCCAGGGAGGGGAAAGGAAGCGACTGAGGCAGGGAAAGAGGCACCCCAAAGATGGTTAACAAGGATTCTGTCCAGTTTGCACCAAATTTTGTTCTTATTTGATTGGTGGTTGTTCCAGGTGAAAAGGTTGCCATAGAAGGGGAGATCTTCGAGGTTGTTTAAGAGGAGACAAGTAGAGAGTTCGGTGGAGTGGTGTAAGGGTTGGGCCCTATGGCCGTAAAGCCTTTCAAAAGAGTTGAGGGTAACATTGAAGTCACCAATGAGGGCCTAAGGGTCATTTATTGAAGAGCCCATGGCATTTATCTCATCCCAGAGAGAGGAATAGGCAGAGGGGTCATTAAAGCCATACACAAAGGTGATTGGCGTTGTATAGTTACCAACAACATCAGTTAAGTATCAATGCATGGATTGGGGGGTAGAAGAGAGGGGAGTGATCGTGGCCCTTTTGGGATTCCACCAAAGCCAAATACGACAGTTGTTGGAGATGGCTGTTGGAGACATTATTCCAGCGCTTGAACAAGTACTTGGCAATTCTTTTCTCTTTGTCCCTCTTGAGATGAGTTTCAATGATGGCTATGACATCAATTTGGTATTTCCGGGTGAAGTGGAGGACTTCCTCCTGTTTTGCCGTCGTGTTGAGCCCACGAACATTCCAGGCCGCGATCGTGAGGCTATTCATGGGAAACCACATTGGAAGGAAGAGGGGAGGAAGGGTGTTCTTCTATAACAGGCTGTTGAGAGTTACGGGTAGCCGATTGGGTGGGTTGAGTGGCAGTGGAGACGCTGGTTGGTGAGGGAGAGATGAGTTTAGAGGAGGAGGCCGACGGGTTGGGGGAGTTGGAGGCCTTGCTTGGTGCGAATTTTTGGCCAGTGTAAGCAGCATTGGCAGAGGGGGGAGAGGGTTTGACAGGTGGTTTTAGTGGCCTGTTATTGGGGCGAGCATTCTTTGTTAGGGTGGGGCCGGAAGGCGTAGGTAGAAGAGGGGAGGCAGATTGGGTTGAGAGATAAGTATGGCCAAGGTTTAGAGTGGCCGGTGGAGAGGGTTCAGGGACGGGAGGGGGGGGGGGGGGGAGGGCATGTGTGCCCAAAGACTTGGCAGGCGGGGCAGTGTGGGGGAAGCCAATCGTATTGAAGGGATTGGCGGATCTATTCATTCTTGCACCAGAAGGTGACTTCCCGGCGCAGCTCGCGTTTAGCTGAAATCTCCACAAGGACACGAGCAAAGGATATGCGCTCTTGGAAGGCGTAATGGTAGTCCGTGAGTATAGGCCTGCCGATGGCCGAACCCACCTTGGCAAGCATGCGGTCAGACCAGAACCGGACGTCAAGATTAGGGAGGTTCACCCATATAGGGACTTCCTCAAGGCAGGAAAGATCCAAAACCATACCAGAGTGCCATTTTTTTCAGTACAAGGGGGCGCTGCCCCGCAAACATCCCGGGCCCTTGTTCCAGGATGGAGTTGAGTTGTTCCAGCGTGTCAAATTGAAAGACAAAAACCCCGTTGTCATTGAGAAGAAGTTTGGGGGTGGGAATGTGACCCCATTTGTTGACGATGAACCTTTCCATGGCGCGATAGGAGATGGGGGCACCCATGGGGGCACCAATCAGAGAGAGGCTCCATCGGTCTACGAGGCCTGTGACATCTTCTTCGGTGAAATCGATAACCCCGTCCTCAATACCAGCAACGAATTCCAGAGCCACCGGTTTATGGCTTGGAGGAGGTTTGTAGGCTATGTCCCTAAAGGAGGTGAGGGGAACCCGTGGAGGTTGGGCAGGAGGTAGGGCGGGTAGAGAGGATCCCAGAGGTGGAAAATCCTCAAGAGGGGGGATGGGGGAAGAAATTTGTGGAGCAGGGGGAACGAGAGGAATGGGGAGAAGGGGAGCCCTAGGAGAGAGAATGGGATGGGTTGGGGGAGGAGCACTCAGGAGCGGAGGGGAGGGCAGGGGGTTTACTGGCGGGGGGATGGGGGGCTGGGAGTTTAGGAGCCTGGCATTGTTGGACAGGATAAGCTCCGGCGGGATTGGGTCGAAGGGGCGGGTGTCGCCTCCGCCACTTGAAGAAGCTTTGGAGGGGGGTGGGGTAGAGGGGGAAATGGTGAGGAGCTGAGAGAGCTTGACCGAGCGATTGACCCTGTTTTTGCCTTTGCCCATGGCTGGGCGAGGGCGGCGCCGGGGACGCCGAAGGGAACGGAGGGTTTTGGGTGAGGGATTTAGGCAGATGAGGAGCGCGCGTGAGGCGCGTTCTTCAGGGAACGAGGGTGGGAGAGGCCTCGAAATGACTTTAAAATTGTTGTTTAATTGTTTTATACACTATATTTGTTACAAAACAACTTATCTCAAAGAGGTTTTTAAAAATACTATAATTGCATTTATATAAGACCATCACAAAATATAATCAATATTATTCTAAAACAATTATTTAAATTTCATATTTATATTAAAATGGTTATTTAAGAACAATGAATAACAAATATCACATTTATGATATATAGTGGTAGACACCCTAATTATATCAATTAAAATCGCAATTGATGACATATTTATATAATAAGTTACTCATTTGATATGAATGGAACTTTATCTTTTGGACTTAATGTATTTTGTTATTAACTTGCTTATTTAAAGATGTTTAAATCCATAGATATATCTAAGATTTAAAGATTTAATTTATAAAAATTAAATTATATAAAAAGTTTGACCGGATGCACGGGTATTCACGCTAGTTTTAAGAAAACATTTAGCAAAAAGACCATTAAAATATCATACGACGTCGCTTTAAGGCTTCACTTATAAATTATGTGCTGCCTTTCAAACGAGTCATCTCCAACTTCGGACTTCGACTTGCCACCTTGCCTTGATTCTCTCTACAACTTGACCTTGCCCTGGTGGCTCTCCTCCCCCAAAGCTCTACTCTAGTTGTTGGTGGGGCAACCACCCCCGCTCAAGTCCTTCCTTCGCCATTGCTTCATTAAAATGATTAGAACCAATGCTAGTCAGATTTGTTTAATTGAGAAATATTGCACAATGTGAAACTATCTACTCCAAACACGTCTAGCTAACTATATTATTTTTACAATTCCTTTATTTGTTATGTGTGGAGAAAAGAGTTGGTTGTTTTTTCTTCTGCCATGTATAATTACTTTTTTTAAAAAAGTATTATATATAATTTTAATACTAATATCATAATAAGATCATATATTATAATTAATTTTTAAAAACACATCTTGTAATTATCATGGAAATTGCATCGATTATAATATATTTTCATCCCTTCTAGTGCATTTTAATCCCACTTTTAAATTAAAGAAAACCGCTTAATTAGTTGATGATCAAAAGGGGATAAGGGGATAGCATAAGTTTCTTTTTGGGTCTAATAGAAGGCTTCATGCCTTATAATGGAGCCAAGGTTGTCTAAAAGGGGTTCGAAACTCGGTCATTGGAAGGGCATCGACGTAAACAAGCGGTCATTGTAGTGAGCCGGTTGCCGCCTTATCGGTAGTTGGAAGAGTGGTGCACGACCGATCTTGGCCTCAGACAATGGTCGTGCTCGTCTGGTCAAAAGAGTACGGGTTTGAGAGAAGCATAAATTCGAAAGCTCAATAAGATTTTGGAGAATTTTGATAGTGCAATTCCTAATTTTTATTTGGAAAACTGGTTTCTCAATCTTTTCTCATGGTTGAGAAGAAACAAACAAAAATCTTACTTCAAGATAAAATCTTCCAAACATAAAAGATCTCGGAGTATTTTCATTAAATGCACAAAGTCGGCATTGTCCTACCGACACGGTAACCTCGGTACCGACCCTTGTCAGGGTCGGTAGGACTCTGTTCTCTGAAATCTCGAAATCTTTTCCTGAAGGCCTCGGTACCGACCCCACCAGGGTCGGTAACGAGCCTGTCCTTGAGCTTGTTTCCTCTTATTCTTCGTCACTCTCTTTGGATTTCTTTGGGGTCTTCTTCCAATGCCTTCTCCTCATCCTCCTTAGCATGCTCCTCTCCTTCAATGTCCATGAATGCCACCAATCTACTTCAAAACCTACACAAAAACACAAAACTAGAGTAATTTCCATACTTTTCACAAAATATGCAAACTAAACCAAAAGACACACAACTCACACAAAAACATGACTAAACAAGACCTAAAAACCTCAATAGACACACTAAAACAAGGCTAAAAACATGGACATCAGTCAATAGACGGTCAATGGTAGGTCAACTCCGTTCAATGCCGGTCAACGACCGAGTCAACTCACAATGGGTAGAAGGTGGGGGAAGTGAGGGTTAGCTCATACAATTAAAACATACGACTCAACGTAAGAGTAATGATCCCCCTATTTAAGGACTATTTTTCAACCCCACCCCACCCCCACCCCCCCAAAAAAAAGAAAAATCGACTTAATACATTATAAAACAGAAACCATGTATGTTGAAAAATTTACGCAACGTGGCATTTCTTGAATGAAATAATAACAATTTTTTTAATAATAAATATTATAATGACATGTATGGTTTTTTCATAAGTTTAATTTTTTATATTATAATAACTTAATCAAGATATTTCTATATTAGTTTTTATACATATTTTTTTCATCTTTTAATAAGATTTTGACTTTAAGTATATAAATTCTTATCTATATGTTGATATTTTGTAATATAATAAATTATTCATAGAATATCTATAAGAAATATATATTAAAGTTGTAACTTTTCGAGCCATCACATTGATTTTGGCCCCACCTTTTATTTAAAATATTTTTTATATAATTTAGGTTTCTAATTTAATTATTTTTCTATCTATTTATGTAAAGAAAATAAATTTGAATTTAATTAAAAATAAAAAAATATTTTATCATTATCTTTTTATCTATGAATGTAAAAGATTTATTAAAAAAAAAAATTGATTTTTTTTTCAATATCTAGATAATTATTTTCCTAAATTGAATTTGATAAAAACAAATTACATTATCTTTTTCGTAATTTTTTTTTGAGTTATTCATGTAAATATAGAATATTATTTTTTATATCTAAAAAACTTAATCATTATATATAATTTTTCATCTTTACTTATTAATATATTTTTTTTCTATTTGAAATATTTAAAAGAATTGAATTTGATTAATTGTTTTTTAAGAATTTACATTATTTTTAAATTTTTATCTATTATTGTAAGAGATTTTTAAAATTTAATGATTCTAATTAACGTAATTTGTATTTATATCTAATAGATTTTATAAAATATACAACATACTTAGATAATTTTCTATCTATAAGTTGATATTTTGTATATATAGAATTAAAATAAATAGGAACCTTATGAAAAATTTGTCGTTTTCATTTATTATATATTTTTGTTCAGATTTCCCTGAATAAAATATATGAAATATTTAAAATTATAGCATTATTACCGGTGCTTGCTATGGGAAATCAAGTAGTTGATAATTTATTAGAAAAATCGTTTGGTTATTAGAAAAAAGAACACAAGAAACCCTCGTGCCTCGTCAACTCGTCTTTATGCCTTTTGTTCTTCAATTGTCGTCTTTCAACCAAGATCGGTGACTCGTCGCTCTCCGGCCTCAGTGCCTCGCCCTCACCCCCATGACATGCCCTACCTTGCCTCACCTCAAGCGTCGCCCCAACCCGCCCCTCAGCCCTCAGTGTCGCTGCTTCTTCCTACACTTGACCCTAGTATTAACTCCGGCGAACACAGCCAGGGGAGGGAGTAACCCCACGCCCGTTGAATCTACCGATGTGTGTATATATATATATATATATATATATTATATGTCTTAAGTTCACATAAGACTGCTCTTATAGGAAGACCATGCAACCAATATGTATTCATACTTTGTAATGATTGTATGCATCCTTTTGAGTTGCATGTTCATGTTTTTTTAAATAACTGTACTCATGCTTTTATTGACTATACTCATGCTTTTCTTTGTATATACTCAAAATAATTTTAGTATTTCTTTAGAATTCCCTTCACTCTCGAGTTTCATCGTTTCTAGTTTCGGGACTCACCTTTCCTTAAGGAAGGTAGTATATAATACCTAAGCATTAGAAACCTTATAATCCGCTCCAAATTCCTTTTAATTTCCAAGTCACTGTAATCTATCTTTCCTTTTAATTTAAAAAATATGGGCTCTAAAGCCTGTGATCCTTTCTTTTAAGGAATTGGGTTGAAGGCCCATATGCTGCTTTGGCCCAATTCTGGTTTAGGAGATGGAATCAAAATCCTAATCTTTCTTTCTTGGATCAGCTCCTCCAATGGACTATCTCTTTCTAACCCTAGTCCAAAGAGATAGCTCATTCTCCTTCTATTCCTCTTGTGCGCCGCTCAACCAAAACGAGAGAGCAAATCGACGACCTCGCCTTGCCACCATCGACCAAGTTTCATCGAGCAACCTCTTATCTCGCCACCGGTTTCCACTGCTAGAAAACGCGTTTGTAGCTAGGAAAATAGCCTCGCAATTGGCCACAAACATAACCACTAAAACCCATTAGCCGTAAATGCAGCAACAAATTGCCCTACGAAAGGACCCTTGTAGCTATATCGGCCGAAGTTAAATTTCACTCTCCAAAAGAACCCCAAGATTCTAGTTTTGTGGCTTATAGCTACCAAATAATAGATGCGAACTAGTTCATTGCGAAGGATGTGGCTACTGGGCACAAAATTCGCGTTCGGCTAATGAGAAGGACATTAGCCAGAGTTTAATTTGTGGTAGGTTTAAAGTGCATCACCATCAAATTTTAGCTACAAATGTATTTTGTATCTAAATTCAAGTCGAATTTGAACACATTATTGCCCCTATTTTGTGGTCATTTAGCCTTGACATTTGCATTGAATCTATTTGTGGGAAAATTTGTGGCCATTGAGCCATGACATTTGCATTGAATCTATTTGGTCGGAAAATTTGTTGCCATTTAGCCATGAAATTTGCATTGAATATATTTGGTAGCAAAATCGATGACCATTTAAACTTTAAATTGGCTTTGAAAGCATTTGGTTAAATTTTTTTTGGTCAAATAATTAAGCATTAACAAAAAAGGGAAATATACCATAATATATGCATAAATTGCATTATCAAAATGCAATTATCTAGTACTTGCTAATAAAAAAAGCCAACACTAGCAAGTGCAGCTATTTAACATTCTAGCACTAAGCTAATAATCCAGCAATAACATTAGTGCATAACAACAATCCAAACTATCCAGCATAACAACAATCCAAAATATCCAATATAAGAAACTACCAAACAACAATCCACCAACAAGAAGGTCAAGAAATGACAATATCCATGTTGTCTCCCAAGTGTTTCAACAATTGCTCAATCATAGCTTTGAGTGCCTTTTTTTGGGTTTGAATTTCCACATTCTGATTTTGAAGAGTCAGAATCCGCTCTCGCATCTTCTTTATCTCATCCTTTAGAGGCTCAACAGCTGGATGTTTGAGCAGGTTTTGGCATTTTGGCGGAGGTTTTGGCCAATTTTAATGTGTTTTTAATAGGTTTATGACATGCAATTGTGAATGGATTTTGAGGCAAGAATGTGTATGGAACATTTTATCCATGAATTGATGCATGTTTAGACCAGGTTTAAGTGCACTTTGTATAATTAAGGTCTATGATGTTTGGAACATTGTGTTTGGAACATTGATGCAGATTTGGGTATGATTGTGTTTGGAACATCTATGTTGTGTAAAACATGGTGTGTATAACATGAACATCATCCATGGGCAAGATTTTGCATTTTAATGCATTTTGAGCAGGGTTGTACCAGGTTTAAGTGCACTTTGAGTTGTATTATTAAGACCTACAACATTTCATAAGATTGTAGGTAATGTACATGTTATGAAGGGGCTTTAAAGATGATTTTCATTTAACCACATCTATTAAATCTTTCTATTTTATATAAACCACCCCTTATGATAAAAAAATATAAACCACTAGACCTAAAAAATGTAGTTGTCACGAACGAAATGTTTACTTATTTATATATGCATGATTAAGTTGTCAGGAAAGAAAAGTACATAGGGCTAGTCTTGTGGTTGTTTTTGCAAATTTCTCTCGAAATGAAGAACTCGTGGCTAATCTCGTGACTGGTTTTGCGAAAAAATTATTATTCATGTTACCACACAAATAACCACAAAACTAGCCATAAATATTGAGTATGAAGAGGGGACAATATATATTTAGATAATTACCCACACAAATAACTGCAAAACTAGCCAAGAATATTATGTGGGTACTTAATTAGCTCCATACTTTGACATTGAACATACACTCGAATCATTTTTCATGGCTAATTAGCTATTCCATTATAACTGAATCTAGCCGCGCAAGTGATTCGCGTCAATTTGGCCAAAAATTCTTCCACACATCTGCTTTCATGACAATATGGTCAGAAACCTACAACCGAATCCAAATGCAAGCACCTTTCGCATAAATTCGACCTCAAATATCGCTGCAATTGTATTTTTTATGACAATATAATCGGAAATGTAGATTTTTATGGTTAAACTCGTGGACGTTGTTACCCTAATTAACTACGACAATATTCGTGGCTATATATTTTCTGCCTACAAATACATTTTCCAACAGTGTTCCAACCTCACGTCGGTGCCATGTCCCAACGTTCTCACCTCTCTCGTTCCTCACTCTTGTTCGCACTCAGGGCGTCGCGCTAGATTGTGACCGCCATTCGAGTGAGGTTTTTTGAATCTATATTGATCTTTCCTCGGTTGTGTGGACTAGATTAAACGTTGACGGTAAGAACCCTTACCTCGCCCTTGAGTTTTGTCCCTTGTTCTCACCGATTTTAATCTCTCTTTGTAAATTAGAGACCTCCACTGGTTGTTTGTGATGTAAAGCATGGGAGACGATTTTTCCTTCCTAATTTCAGATCTGGGTTGTTCAGTTCAAAGAGGGGAAAAACACTAGTTAAAGGTTAGAAAGGTGGGTTCTTGTCCGATTGCCATCCTTTTTTCGGTATTTTATTAAAGTTTGAATCCACTTCCACACTCAAATTTTTAATATGTCAATTGCGGTTTATACCTTGGTCCTTTCGATGAAACTATAGTAAACGTGAACTCAATGCCGGTTGTTACTGTTGGATCGTAAACGGTTAGCAGTGAGCTTGGGAACTGGCAATTAAGCTGTTCCCAAGGCAGCGGAAGTAAATAATCGCAAGTGATAAAAACAGTAAAAGGCACAGTTCCTTTATAGAGGAACCCCACTACAACCAACTAGTTGTATGGGTAAACCTCTACCTCCTCTTGGAGGATTTTGAATGACTTACTTATATTAATTGCTTTGTTCCTTAGTTACACAGCCGAATTTACACTTCTTTGTTCCTACAAGTTCTTCCTAACTCTAGCAACACTAGTAAATCCTCTCAACTGAGTTCCTAAGCTCACAACAGCAAAACACAAGTAACTCAAACCTTACGCTGACTTCTCAGTTCCCTTGCTCCTGGGAACTTCAGCTTCACCGTCGTCGAGATCAGACACTCGCCGGCGGGGACTCCTCTTCCTTTTCTTTCTTTTCTCTGGTGTGGGTATTTGTGAGTTCTGGGAGAAGTACTCAGACCGAGTACTATTCATTTGGCTTTATAGTCCATTGAGCTTGGGCAGTCGCATCTTTCATTTGTGTCCAAAATGCCCTTTGCTTGATGCCCAAGTTGTACTTTCTTCACATGTGACTTTGGTTTGAACTAGGTCAACTTCTTGGATCAATCGGACCGTTGGATGAAACGTGACAGTCTGATCCTCAGACTGTTCCCTCGGGCTGTCTGAGACAAAATCCCGCGATCTGCGCTGAACGGTCGTTGTCCTTCACATGTGAGTTCCCATGTCATGGGAACTGACTTCTTCAGAGTTCCCTTGATGGAAACTCTTCATCGTTGTAAGCTTGTGTTCTCTTGATTGTTTCTGGGAGTTCCCATTTCATGGGAACTTTCCTCTTCAGAGTTCCCTTGATGGAAACTCTTCATTGTGGCCTGCATTGCCTTTTGGTCATTCATAAGAGTTCTTAGTTGTACCTGTGTTCCTTAGAAATACTTGAACAAACCACATTAGTTCCCTATGGTGTTTGTCATTATCAAAACTTAAGAGAATTAAATCGTTGATCCGTTGTTTAGAACCAGAGGTCCCAACAACGTCCCAACAATTTTCCCCTTTTTGATGATGACAAACCCATCACAAAATATGAAAGTATTTCAATGAATGATATGCTGATGAGTTCCTAAGTATGATTTTGGGAAGTCACTTTTAGTGAAACACTTAGATTTAGGGAACCACTTCTGGTGAGACACATAGTTCCTATTAAGCTTTATATGCAATTGTTCCCCCTTAGCTTATGCATGGTCTGTGATAACTTAAACTTTTAACTCATCTCGTATTTTTTGTCTTTCCCCCTTTTGACATCATCGAAAACAAGCAAAGCAATAATAGGAAAGAAGGGAACACGCAATCAAAATAAAGACCATTTCATTACTTAAGATAATATGTACAATGGGAACCCAAGTACAATTTGTGGTCAGTTTTGGATTAAGGGAACAGGAAAGGAGAGATCATGGGTTCTGAGGGAACAGGGCGTCACAGAGGCGCGTAAGGACTTGTGTAAGCTTTTCTTGTCCTCTGGCCAACGCTGCTTGGTCCCTAGCAATCTGGTCGAGAGTGTTGGCAATGCGGAGCAACACTGGAGAGTTCCCCTCTTGTGTACCAGACTCTAGTGGAGCCGCCTCCTCTACAGGCTCCGAGTACCTCATCTTCTGGGCAACTGTAATGTCCAGTTCCCTTCCAAGCTCGATTTCGTCTTTAGAGGCGTCGTAAAGACCCTCTTTTTGTAGGAGCTTTTTTATCAGCCCGGAGTAGGGAAGGGAGTGGGACTTGGAAGCCATGCACTTCTCCATGTGCCCAAGGATTATTCTGGGAAGATTTATGGGCTTCTTGAGGAGGAAGTGGTAGAGGATTATGGCATCTGGGATGTTGACGACCAAACGCTTCTCTTGGCGCGGGATCACCACGTTGATGATGAATTGGTGAGCGAGCTTGGCAACCAAGGATAGATGATGCGTCGAGAGGATTTTAGAGGGAACCTGACCCTCAAAGATTGTGTTGCACACCTCGGCGCTATTGAAGTCGCCCCAGAGCTTGCTGGGCACCTCGCTAAGCCCTTGACCAGGGACCTGGAGTTGAAGGCGGATTGTCGACGTTGTAAAAATAAACTCGTCGCCTTCATGGGAGAGAGTTCCCTGAGTGCAGTCATTGGTGATTGTGAAGTTGTTGTAGAACTGACGCACTTGTGAGGGATCTACGCTCACAGTCTCTTGGCAGAGTCTCTCCCATCCCTGGGCCTTGATCAAGTCCCACAGTTCCCCTAGGACATTTTCAGTCAGCACGTCTTCTGAAACAATGAGAGAAGGAAGGAGCTTCCTGCGCTCATCCACATGGTTCTTGGTGGAGGAGGTCCCCTTCCCTTTCCTTGATGTGCTTCTGGACGTATTCCCCTAGAGACCGTGCGATGTCCTTTCGGCTTAGGGGGTGCAGCTGCTTCAATCATAAGCACGCGGTCCCTTGGTGGTTGGGAACTCGTGGACACCACCATTTGGTGTCCAGGTGTTGGGATCCGTGCTGGCTCCTTAGCAGCTGGAGCTTCTTCTTCTTCTTCGACCTCATCTTGGGAGGTCCCTTCTTCCTCGGAGGAGATCGATCTTGAGCCCTCCGCGTCATCTTCAGGATGACTCGTTGTTGCCTCAGCACCTCCAGCTGGTGCGAGGTCCCTTCTCTCCGTGGTCTCTTCAGGAGCCACCTTTTCTGGGGACTTTGTCCCTTGGGAGACTGTGTGCTCAGAGGGGCCCCGATTTCGCTCTTCCTCGATTGCATTGAGCTAGTCTTCCTCCTCCAGAGTTCCCATGATGATTGGAGGAGGGTCCTTGGTCATTTTGCCGATGACCACTGAGAGAGGAAGATCGTCGTCGTCTGAGGTGACAGCGACGGTACTTTTGGATGGTGAGGGAGAGGGGAGTTTGGTGGTGGTGGGAGATGTGATGGAAGAGGGGAGAGGAGAAGAAGGAAGAGGGGTGGTGAGTTGAGTGGAAGGGGGAGGAAGGGATCTGGTGACTTGGGGAATAGAGATCCCCGAAGTAGAAATGGGAGTGGTGGGGATGTGTTTTGGTGAAGAGGGAGGAGGAGTTGGAGATCCCGTAGTTATAGGGACGGGAGGAAGGGAAGAAGGTTGAGGAGGTGGAGTTCCCATCGTGGTGGGAACTGGTGAAGGCGGTGGAGGAGGAGCCGATTTTTTTGTGAGAGTGCCCTTGGAGGTGGGAACTGAGGGAGGTGGTGGAGGGGGAGTTGGTCGTTTTGTGGGAGGAGGTTTGGGAGGTCCATCGATTGGAAGAGGAGGGATGGATGAGGAAGAGGGGAGTAGACTCTGGGGTTCGGAGGTCCCATCGTCGGAAGGAAAAGGGAAACGGGGTTTGGGAGCACAAGAACTCTCCTTGGAGCAGTTCAGGTATTCCTCAAACTTGTAGAAGGGCTTCTTTCTGAGCTCCGAGAATTCAGAGGCCTCAGAGTGTTTACGCTTTTTGGATTTGGAGGGGTCGTGGGAGTGTTTGGATTTTTTGGATTTTGAGGGATCTTTTGATGAGTGACGGCGTTTGGATGAATGGCGGTGTTTGGATTTGTGGGGTTTTTCATTGATTGAGGGGCGAGCGTGTCCGAAGTTGTCAACGATGACAACTCCGGAGGAGGTGTTGGTGTTGGAAGGAGGGAGAGGAAGAGATTCGGAAGAGGAAGAGGTCCAGGAGACAGTTTCGTCGGCCGGAGGAGGAGGAGGGGGCAAGAAGGAGCTTACTTGGTTGTAGAGCCCTTGGATTAGTACGTCCTTCATGACGGGGTCTTGCTCTTTTTCGATCTCTCGTAATTGAGAAATGAAGAGGATTCGGGGATTGGCAAGCACCCACTCTTTGATCTGGGCGAAAGTGTGTAGAGGGGCCATTTTTGTAAGGAATTGGGAGGTTTCTTAAAAAGAGAGTGAAAGGTATTTGGGGAAGACGAATGACAGAGATGTAAGATGGAATAAAGGGTCCAAAAATAGCAAAGAGGGGTTTTAAAGGAGAGAGGAAGTGGAGGGTAGAAAGGGAAGTGGATTAACCTCGATAACCGTTGCCCAATGAACGTGGGGCATCGTTTCAACTTCTCGAGCACGCCTCTGGACACGCGTCATGATCTCTTGGGAAGTCCTTTTCAAATTTTGAATACTTGGCCTTTAACGCTTCAGAGCCTCTGACACAAAAGTCCGCTTCCCAAGTGACGGTTTTTCTTTGAAGATTAGTCAGCGTTCCCTTTGTAGATGCATCAATTCCCATGATCTTTTCAAGGTCAGGGAGAGTGAAGTGGTTAAGGGAACTTCACACTCATCCTTTTGTGGGGCTAGGGAACTCAAAGGGAACCAGACAATTTGCAACTCGATAAAGGAAATATGTTGGCTGATGAGAAGCATTTGTCTGGTCCCTAGCTTAGGGTGGGTCATATGATCAACCGTCATGGTGGCTTGTAAAGAGGGATAAAGGGAACTCTGGTTGATCATTTTGGGCCAAAAGAAATAGAGTTCCTTTGTACACATTTTTCTCTAGACTAGTAATCATGGCATAGTGAAAGCAATAAATCCAAGTTCCCTATCATGCAATCTTATATAAACTAGTCAGGCATTGAGAGAGAGACAAACAGGGACTTGTTTAGTTTAGAGTTATCATCCCTAGAAGCATTCGAAAACGCTGGTAGGGACGTCTGTCTAAAGCTTTGGTAAGAATGTCCGTAATTTGCTCTTCAGTTCTACAGTGTTCCATCGAGATGTTCCCATTTTCAACATTGTCACGTAGAAAGTGATGCCTTATGTCGATATGCTTAGTTCTAGAATGATGCACAGGATTTTTGGAAATGTTTATGGCACTAGTGTTATCACAGAGTATGGGAACTGGGCCAAAAGACATACCGTAATCCTGGAGTTCTGACTTAAGCCATAGAACTTGGGAACAACATGATGCGACAGCCACATATTCGGCTTCAGCTGTGGAGAGTGCCACTGAGTTTTGCTTTTTAGATCCCAACGAGACTAAGCATGACCCTAGGAACTGGGCCATTCCTGATGTGCTCTTTCTGTCAACCAAGTGCCCTGCAAAATCTGCATTTGTGTATGTAATGAGCTCAAGGGAACTGTTCCTTGGATACCAAAGGCACAAGTTATCGTTCCCTTTGAGATACCTGAAAATTCTCTTCACCTCTTTCAGGTGTGATTCCTTAGGGTTAGCTTGAAAACGAGCACAAAGACATACGGAGAACATGATATCAGGTCTACTAGCTGTTAAGTAGAGAAGGGACCCGATCATACCTCGATAGTTCCTTTGGTCCACACTAATACCTGTTTCATCCGTATTGAGCCTTGAATTTGGTGAGATGGGAGTGTCGATGAGCTTGGAGTGTTCCATCCCATACTTCACGAGCATTTCCTTGATGTATTTCTGTTGATGAATCTTTGTTCCCTCCTTGGTTTGGGATATTTGAAGTCCCAGGAAGAACGTGAGTTCCCCAATGAGACTCATTTCAAACTCACTACTCATGAGGTCCTTAAACTTCTCTACAAGAGTTTCGTTAGTTGCTCCAAACACAATGTCATCAACATATACTTGCACAATCAAAATGTCTTTAGACTCTTTCTTTCAAAACAACGTCTTGTCTATGGAACCACGAAGGTACCCATGGGACAAGAGGAATTGAGCAAACCTGTCATACCAAGCTCGGGGAGCTTGTTTGAGTCCGTAAAGGGCCCTCTCCAGGAAATAGACATGGTTGGGTAGTTTCTCATCTTCGAATCCTGGAGGTTGGGCTACATACACTTCTTCCTTGGGATGTCCATTGAGGAAGGCTGTTTTCACATCCATTTGATAAAGCTTGAATCCCTTGTGAGCGGCATAGGCGATTAGGAGTCTGATGGCCTCGATCCTGGCAACCGGCGCGAAGGTCTCATCGTAGTCAATTCCTTCCTCTTGCCTGTATCCTTGTGCCACCAACCTAGCCTTGTTTCTTGCTACAACCCCAGTATCATCGAGCTTGTTCCTAAAGACCCATCGAGTTCCTATGATGTTCTTGTTTTTGGGCCTAGGAACTAGCTTCCAGACTTTGTTCCTCTCGAATTGGTGGAGTTCTTCTTGCATGGCTTGAATCCAATCTGGGTCCTTCAAGGCTTCTTTGATATTTTTGGGTTCCACCATAGAAACAAACGCGTTAAAAGCACAAAAATTATTGAGAGAGGAACGAGTTTGTACACCTTTATCAAGAGAGGAGATGATGTTCTCAATGGGGTGGTCCTTCCTTTATTGAAAGGTTCTTGTATGAGTGAGTTCCCTTGCATGTGTGTCATCCTCAGTTGGTGTTTCTTTGTCATGGGAACTCTCATCTTCAGCTTCTTCATTTGATGTTTCTTCAGAGATTTCTTGCAGGTTCCCTCGTTGTTCCCCTTGAATACTTGATTCTGGCAGGGTATTGTCTTGGGGGACAACAGAGTTGTTCCCTGAAGAGGGAACTTCGAGCGAGTTGGAGGTGTCTTGTAGTTCTTCTGAGGAAGGAGCCTCGAGGGAGGTTTGATCAGTGAGGGTTGGACCTTCGTCGTTGTTCCCTGGTTGTGGGATGTTGCTTGCACTTGGATAGTCTTCATCCCTTTTCCTTGGCTCATCCTCGTCATCATAATCGTCTTCATGTCTGACTAGCTTGAACAGAGTTCCCTTCCCTTGGGTCTCGGTTCCCATCTTTACAGACTTTTCGTTGAAGACGACATGAATGCTTTCCTCTATCTTCTTGGTTCTTTTATTGTAGACCCTGTAAGCCTTGCTTTGAGATGAGTATCCCAGGAAGATCCCTTCGTCGCTTCTGGGGTCGAATTTGCCAAGATTGTCTTTGTCGTTGTTGTGAACAAAGCATGTGCAACCAAATGTTCTCAAGTGCGAGATGTTTGGTTTTCTCCCTTTGATGAGCTCATAGGACGTCTTGTTGATCAGGGGCCTTGTCATGGCTCGGTTCAGGATGTATGTAGCTGGGGAAATGGCTTCAGTCCAGAAGTACTCAGGAACTCCACTTTCAATCATCATGGTTCTAGGCATGTCCTCCAGAGTTCTGTTCTTTCTCTCGACCACTCCATTTTGCTGAGGAGTGCGAGGAGCTGAAAAGTTGTGAGAGATCCCATTTTGCTCACAAAAGTTTAGGAACTCCGAGTTTTGAAACTCAGTTCCGTGATCAGATCTGATGGCTTTCAGTTTCAGCCCCAAGCTTACTTCTGTTCTTTTGATGAAGGGCTCAAATTCTTCAAACGCTTGTGATGTTGCCTTCAAGAAAATAACCCAGGTGAATCTTGAAAAATCATCAATTAAAACATACATGTACCTTTTTCCACCGTAGCTAGCTGTTCTCATGGGACCACAGAGATCCATGTGAATTAACTCTAGGGACCTGGTTGTGCTTACCACCTTCTTAGGTTTGAAGGAGGTCCTGGTCTGTTTCCCTCGAACACATGCTTCACACATTTTGACACCTTCGAGATTGATCCGTGGAAGACCAATGACCAGATCTTGTAGGTAAAGCTTTAGGATTTGATTTACACCAGCATGTCCCAGTCTTCGATGCCAGAGTTCCGTGTCATCTTGGGAACTCGCAAGACACAACTTCATTGGTGGTTCAAAGTTGGTGTCCACCACATACACATTGTTGTATCTTCTTCCTCTCAGAATTACTTTGTTGGTCTTCTTGTTGATGACGAGACATTCATCTGAGTCGAAAGTGACGATGTTGTTCCCTTGATCACACATCTGGGAGACACTCAACAGATTGTATCCCAGATCCTTTACCAGATTTACGTTGCTAACTTTGATAGATCTATTGAGCAACACTTCTCCTTTTCCAATAACTTCTCCCTTGTTTTTGTTGCCAAATGAGACATGGCCTCCTTCGGCATGAGTGTGGAGTGAGATGAGGATATCCTTGTTTCCTGTCATATGGTTCGAGCATCCACTATCTATGAACCATGTACTGTTCCCTCTCACTGCCACCTACAAGGAAAAGTTAGTGTTTTGAGACCCAGGCAAGATGACTCTTTCCAGGTCCCTTGCAAGGGAAAACATTTTCATTCAAGATATAGTCAGAAATGTTGATGTCTTTGGAATTTTGAGAGTTGGAGTTCCTTTGGTGATGAGCATGACGTTTTTGTTTGTTTGGGAACTCATGGCGTCTAGGGGTTTGGGGTCTCTTCTTGGGACATGCATCCTTGTAGTGCCCATGAGCACCACAGTGCCAACACGTCTTATAGTATTCTCCCAGGTAGTATTTTGGGAGTGGTCTTTGGATACGGTTCCTATCCATGGTTTCTTTGTTGTACACCCGAGACCCATTTCCCTTAGCAATTTTGACATAGATTCTATGTCCGGAGTTCCCAGTATAGTAGTCTTTCTCACCATTGTTTCCACTCTCTAGGACCCTGATTTTCTCCTCGAGATGAGCATTTTTCTGTTTCTCGCACTGGAGTTCTAAGGCCCTACACTCATGGATCTCATGTTCGCTCAGGGGTGACTTTCCGTTCTTGGAGCACTCACCTTTGTATCCTATGCCATGTCTGGCTGGGACAAACTTAATTTGGGAACTAGAGGCTTCAAGATGTTCGGGAGTCTTAGTCAGGTTTTGCAAGAGGGTGTTCTCATCTTTCTCTAGAGTTTTGATTTCTCTTTCTAGATCTACAATGTGAGACACATGGGACTTGAGTTTTTCTAGAAGGGATATGCAGTTGGGACAGGGCTCAAGACCAACTAATTGAGAATTTATGTGCTCCTGTTTTTCCAACTTGTTTTGCAGTTTTATGTTATCTTTGACAAGACTTGAAAGAATTTTCAACAACTCAGGTTTTTCATAGTTACTCAAAGAATCAAGAACAGTTTCAGTGGTTACCTCACTGGGTTGTTCCCCAGTGGTTTCTCCTATGGCCATGCCACACATGTCTGGGAGTGCCCATGACTCGGTATCTTCATCTTCATCATCGCTCCAGGTAGCGATATAGGCCTTCTTTCCATGCTTCCTGCCATCAGTTCCTTGTGGGCATTCCTTCGCAAAATGTCCTTTCCTATTGCACTTGTAGCAGGTCACATCTGAGAGATCCTTTTCTGTGGGCTTTCTTTGGGAACTCTGTCCCTTTCCCCAGTTCCCACTGTTCCGTTGAGACTTTCCTTTGTAGAAATTTCGAAGAGCCTTTGTTACTAGAACTAGCTCCTCATCCTCTTTTTCTTCGGAGTCTTCAAGTTGTTCTTGGGTTGATTTGAGCAATTTTTCGATCTTGAGTGCGATCCTTCGATGAGCTCGAGTTTGTTCCTTATCGTCGATCTTTCTCTTCTCGTGTCCCACTAGCTTTCCAAACACTTGATGGAGCATAAGTGTTCGATTTTTTTGATTTTCCTTGAACATCGTTCTCTCGTTTGCCCATTCTCCAGTCAATCCATTGAAGAGCTGTTGGACCTTCATTTTGTGGGTGATTTCTTCTTTTGTGATCCCCAATCCCTCAATTTTAGTGCAAAGTCCTTCAAATCGGGATTGGTAGCTATCGACCGACTCTCCCATTTCCATTTGGAAGTTGTAGAACTCCCTTTTTGCATTCATCTGAAGATCTTCTCTGAGATCTGAGTTCCCAACGTGCATTTGTTGGATGGCCTCCCATATTTCCTTAGCTGTGTCAAGGTTTGCAACCCTGTCACAATCTTGTACGCACATGGACCTCTTTAGGTACTGTTTGGCTTTGTAGTTTGCCTCCATGCACTTGTACTCGTTGGGTCCCCACTTTGAGAGGTCGTTGACTATAGCTGGATCGATTTCGAAGTTCCCTCTCTCGATGACACACCAGGCTTGGTAGTCTTGGCCACGCATCCAATCCTTCATGTCGCGTTGCCAGCTTTCAAATCTTCCTGTAATAAGCCTTGGCGGCTTACTAGTATTGTTCCCCACCTGAGTAAGTACCTGAGCCATTTGATACCTGCGATGCTAACACAAATCTAGAGCGCAAGCTCTGATACCAATTGTTGGATCGTAAACGGTTAGCAGTGAGCTTGGGAACTGGCAATTAAGCTGTTCTCAAGGCAACGGAAGTAAATAATCGCAAGTGATAAAAACAGTAAAAGGCACAGTTCCTTTATAGAGGAACCCCACTACAACCAACTAGTTGTATGGGTAAACCTCTACCTCCTCTTGGAGGATTTTGAATGACTTACTTATATTAATTGCTTTGTTCCTTAGTTACACAGCCGGATTTACACTTCTCTGTTCCTACAAGTTCTTCCTAACTCTAGCAACACAAGTAAATCCTCTCAACTGAGTTCCTAAGCTCAAAACAGCAAAACACAAGTAACTCAAACCTTACGCTGACTTCTCAGTTCCCTTGCTCCTGGGAACTTCAGCTTCACCGTCGTTGAGATCACACACTCGCCGGCGGGGACTCCTCTTCCTTTTCTTTCTTTTCTCTGGTGTGGGTATTTGTGAGTTCTGGGAGAAGTACTCAGACCGAGTACTATTCATTTGGCTTTATAGTCCATTGAGCTTGGGCAGTCGCATCTTTCATTTGTGTCCAAAATGCCCTTTGCTTGATGCCCAAGTTGTACTTTCTTCACATGTGACTTTGGTTTGAACTAGGTCAACTTCTTGGATCAATCGGACCGTTGGATGAAACGTGACAGTCTGATCCTCAGACTGTTCCCTCGGGCTGTCTGAGACAGAATTCGGCGATCTGCGCTGAACGGTCGTTGTCCTTCACATGTGAGTTCCCATGTCATGGGAACTGACTTCTTCAGAGTTCCCTTGATGGAAACTCTTCATCGTTGTAAGCTTGTGTTCTCTTGATTGTTTCTGGGAGTTCCCATTTCATGGGAACTTTCCTCTTCAGAGTTCCCTTGATGGAAACTCTTCATTGTGGCCTGCATTGCCTTTTGGTCATTCATAAGAGTTCTTGGTTGTACCTGTGTTCCTTAGAAATACTTGAACAAACCACATTAGTTCCCTATGGTGTTTGTCATTATCAAAACTTAAGAGAAATAAATCGTTGATCCGTTGTTTAGAACCAGAGGTCCCAACAACGTCCCAACAACGTCCCAACAGTTACCAAGGTTCAGTTTTGACTTATATCATCGTCAAGGAGAGCCAATCTAGTGAAGGTGTGACTCAATTGCTTTGTTGTTTCGATTTTGTCGTGTAACCTAATAAGCATTGATTATGTTTTTTATTTTACCTTGTGTTTTGTTGTTCCGATTTTCCCGTGTAATATGTTTGTATGTCGATTATGAAATCTGGGCTCGTAGTCCCGATATTGTGTTGTAAATAGGTACTATTCAGATCGGGTTGACTTGTAATCGAGTATTACAATTAGTTGGTTTTGAGTTGTAATATTTTTGGTTAATTAGGAATTAGTTGGGGTTAAATTTGATCATGTAATTCGACCCTTTGACAATTGTAAAGTTCTCTTGTAAGATGTGTATTTGGAGGTTCATTAGTGTGTAATTTGGGCTTGTGTTAAAGCTTTCCAAATTCCGTTTTTCAATCATCTGTCAGTTGGTTTTTGTCCTAGATCGTGTTCGTACTAGGTTAGTCTTGGTCAGGTTAATTGTTTTGGTTCAAAGCTTTACACCCTCTTTTTTTTATCATGCAAGTGTTTGGTTGTCGTTAACCAAAATAATAATAATAATAATAATAATAATAATAATAATAATAATAATAATAATAATAGTAATAATAATAGTAATAATAATAATAATAAATACGCTCTCTTTTTTTGGGCGATCGGGAGGGCGATCGTCGGGGGTTGGGTAGGGTTTGTAGGCGGGCGACTGCTGCGGTGCTGTTTCCGGCGGGTCTGTTCGGCAGGGCTGCTCGTGGTTGTGTCCTGCTCGTGATCGTCATCTACAGCAAGCCGTTGGGTTCCACTTGTGGGGGGATATCTTCTTTGCTTAAATCTTCGTCGTTGGTGCGATCGCTGCTTTTATTTGCTATTGCTTGTGCTTTGTCATTGGCGTTCAACGTTCGACAACGATTTCGTGATCATCATCGGTTGGCTGTGGTTGTCAGCGATCAACATGTCAGTTTTTCGGTTTGTTGTCTGCTATGGTTTGTGTTTTGCGATCAACAAATCAGATCCGATCAGGTTGTCAACGATCAAGATATGATTAGGGTAGTTTGTGGTTTGCTTTTTCCGGTTAGGTCAGCGGTTTTGTTGTTTATGTTGGTTTGGTGTGGTTCTTCGTTGTTGATTGTGTTGTGGTGTGCTGTGGTTTAGTTAGTCGTGGTTCTTTGTGGTCAGAGTTGGGTTTGTTGACCAGTTTCTTTTTGCTGCTATTGTGGTGTTGCTGCTTTTGGCTTTGTTTTTGATCTCTTTGGTGTTGTGTTGATTAGTGTGGTGTTGTGTTGTTGAACCTCTTTCCACGGGTTACCTTTTCGCTGTTTAATGCCTACTGTTGTAGTGCGTTTTCATTGTCCATTTGTAGGTCTTAATGAGTTTCGAGATGGTGGGGGTAATGGGCTTACTAAGAGCTCTTTGATCGCTCATCTTCGTGATCTCCATTGTACACTTGATGCTCAAGTAGTTACACAACATTCTCTTACCACCGACTTGGCTATTTTTATTGAGGCTGAGTTGACCTTCTGTGCATGGGGATTTGGCTTTGAGGGGTTTGTTTTAAGACGCATTCTCTACGTTCTCAATGTCTTCATGGTTAAGGTTCTGATTTTGTAGCCCCACCTGATGTTGGAGATGGTGTAGTTCGGTTTGTCCTCGATGATCTTCCTAAACCACAACTCAATTCTGTTGTACGCAATCATGTGGATACCGTTGTGCAAGAGCAGGTTTGTGGTCTTACCATCACTCTCCTTGACAGATTGTTTTCTAAACGGCTTCGTACTGTGAAATCCATCTGTCACTTGGGCTCCTCATAGGTTTTGAAAGGTGTGCTTGATAAGGTGCTCTGCAAGCCTGAAGATATCTCTAGATGGGTTAATCTTCTCTTGTTGCCTCTTTGTGTCCTTAAAACCTTTAGTTTGAGGAGTAATTACGAGTGCACGTCTGGCATTAGACGAAAACGTCAAGAAGAGATCATAGCTAATGCTATTTGTACTTGGAGTGAGCCGAGTGGTAATTTGCTGCTTTTGTAGGAAACTTTGGCAGTTGGATCCCCTCCTTTGATGGATGCTGATGATGACCTTTATTTGGAAGAGCGTAATATCAAGCAGTGTCGTAGGAAGATTTGTGATGGCCATTACACTGTCGCAGTCCGAGTTCTTTCTTCTTGTGGTATTGCTCCTTATAATGAGGCTACTCTTGCAAGTTTACAATCAAAACACCCTTCTTCTCCAACTCCATCCTTTCCTAATATACAGGTTGATCATCATCATCTCATCGCTACTTCTGATGTTGTTTTGGACCGAATTAAGAGTTTACCACGTGGCACATCATGTGGTAGGGACGTTTTACGTGTTCAACACCTTATGGATTTGGTTGAGTGGTTAATCTCTTTTTAGTTGGAAAATGTCATGTGGATTTGGGAGAGTATATTGCTAGTGCTCCTCTCACACCTCTTCTCAAGCCCAATGGGGGTATTCGTCCTATAGCTGTGGGTTTTGTCTGGCTGCGTTTGGTTTCGAATGTCGGTGCTGTTATGGTGGGCCAATCTTGGGGAAGTTGTTTTAATGGACTCCAATTTGGTGTTGGGGTTTCTCCAGGTGGTGAGGCAATTCTCCATGTTGTGAACCAGTTGATTGAAGATCGCGGTACTGATGTTGGTCTTTCATTGTTGTTGGTGGATTTTCAAATTCCTTCAATTTAGTTGATCGTGCTGTCATGTTAGGTGAAGTTCGTCTTCATTGTCCGACCTTTTCGTGTTGGGTTGAATTCTGCTACTCTAATCTAGCTAGATTGTATTATGGGGAGCACACCTTATGGTCGTCTCAAGGGGTGCAACAGGGTGATCCCTTTGGTCCTCTGTTTTTTGCTTTGGTTTTACAACCCTTGGTTTGTAAAATCAAAGATGCCTTTGATGTACATCTTCAAGCGTGGTATTTGGATGACGAAACTATTATTGGTGACACCTTGGTGGTGGGGAAGATTCTGCAGTTGATTACGGAGGAAGGGCCTCGTTTAGGGTTACATCACAACGTGGAAAAACTGAAGTTTTTTGGCCTATAAAAGACCCTCAAATCAGGCTTGTGGGTGTCTTTCCCACTAATATTGCTCAACCTTTGCATGGTGTTAAGTTGCTTGGTTGTCTTGCCAGTTCCAATTTTGTTTTTAGTGGAGAGCTTGTGATGTAGAGGGTGACTAAGACCATTATGCTTATGGTTAAAGTTGCTAAACTTAATGATCCCTAGTGTGAGTTGTTGTTACTTAGGACATGTACCGGAGTTTCTAAACTCTACTTTGCTTTGTGTACTTGTCCTCATGGTATTTTTGAGGCGGCTTAGCGCACATTCGATGGGGCTCTTCGATCTTCCTTGGAGCGTATTGTTACTGCTTCGGGGCCTGGCTTTGGCGATTGGCAATGGCGACTTGCCACCTTACCTTTTGCGTTTGGAAGGCTTGGTGTTTATTCTGCATGTGATGTTTTCCATTATGCTTTTCTTGCTTCTCGGTTACAATTTTCCGATTTGCAAACAAAACTTCTTCAGAATGCTGTCATTGTTGGTCTTGGTCATGCCTTTGATGATGCGTTGAGTATTTTTAATAGAAATGTGGAGTTTGACTTTTTGAATAATCCTAGTGAGGTTGCTACCACTAAACTCATTAAGAAATTTGCAGATATATATTTCACAAAGGTTACTGCTTCTGCATAATTCACTTTTTCTTTATCTCCTCAACAATCGTCTTTGTGGAAATCGCAGCAGGGAGATCACACCTCTGTTTGGATTCGTGCGGTTCACATCTCGGGCTTGGGCTAGACGATGAATGCTAAGACTTATCATTATGTGTTGTGTTATCGATTGGGTGTTCCTTTGTTCTTTATTTCGACACCATGTTTTGCTCGCTCCAGGGTTTTTGATGGGCATATCTTTGGTGATCATGTGATGTCGTGTGCTGGCATTTCAGGTATTAAACATTGACATAATGTTGTTCGGGATACCCTTTTTTATATTTGTTTTCGGTTTGGGATTTCAGCAAGGAAAGAGGTTGATATTGGACTGTTTGGCGGGAACGACAGAGCTCTTCGACCTGCAGATGTGTGTATACTTGGGATTGAGGCTATGATGTATGTGTTGACTTGACAAGATCTTCTCTATTGACACAATCCGGTTTGTCTGACTTTGTTCTGAGACGAGTTGAGGCTGATATGGCTAATCGAAAGAGGGTCAAGTTCAAAGCTAGTTGTCGGGCTTTTGGTTATGGTTTTCTTCCTTTCTCCTTTTCTTCTGTTGGGGAATTGGATATGGATGTTGTAGCGTTGCTGAAGCGGATTCAACAGTTTTTTAAGACTCAAGACATTGGGGTTCGTGCCGCTGCTCATATCTTCACCTGAATAGGCTTTGCTATAGCTATGGGTGTGGGGGCCTAGATTGTATCTCGGCTTCCCACTAATTTTATGTAATTTGATTGACATTGTAAGTTACAACAACAACAACAACAACAACAACAACAACAACAACAACAACAACAACAACAACAACAACAACAACAACAACGACAACGACAACGACAAGAATGACAACAACAATAATAATAATATTAAGACTATATTAAGTATAAATCATTGGACTTCATTTAAGAAATAACTGTAGTAACCTTGTTGGATTGCTTCCTTACTTAATAATAAGGGTTTGTATTATCGTCGATTGGTTGGTTGGGTTTTGTTGGTTAAACGGTTGTCTCGAGTTTTGAACAAAACTTACCTTTGCAATTTTATTAGTCAAGTGGATCTAAAGTGTTGTTTTTCTAGGTTACTTAGTTATAGGAAAAATCGGTCGAAAACTCGGCCTTTCAAATGTAGTCTATACCTTAATTTAGTTAAGGATCGGAAAGAAAAGTTTTAACGAGTTTTGGGATTCTGTAAAAAAAACCCTAAGGTTTTGTTTTATGGATTAGATTCTATTCATTATGTAATCTGTTAGGTTTTCACTTGGTGTGGTTGGTTAGTGTTTTTGCGTTCTTCAAGAATTCGTCTTGAGGTAAGTCGTTTCTGAGTTGCTCGGTGCTATTTCTACTTGTTAGGTTTTATGTCATAATCATAGGATCGATTTTCAGAAGTACTCCCGCAAACATTTAAAATGTTCTGTTGGCCTTGCTTGTACTGATGTGTGTAAATCGGTTTTCCACATGTTTTATTGTATAAAGTTTTTGAACATTTTCTTTATGTTGGAACCATTTCCGACACGGCCATGTGTGTAGCTGTCATAGAGGAAGTGATGCCTATGAATGGTCTATGTGACGGAGAAACTCTGCCCCTTCAAAAGAAAATGTTATCTATATTTTAGCAAGTGCTCTAGTGGAGGCTTGACCGGGGGTTAGAAGGATGGTTTGATGAGAGGATTGAGTGGGCCTGCCTCTACACTTGCCGCGGGGTGTGAGTGCCATAGGATTGGAATGCAACGGAGGAAGAAGGGTTGCATTGCCATGTTAGTGTGTGAAAGTGTGTATGTGTGTGTGCTGTGTGTGTTTTATGAAAGTGACTGACTAATTTAGGCATTGACCTTTAGAGTTATGCGTGTGATTTGTGGATTTGTATGCTGATAGTAGTTACGTTTTAAAACATCTTATGATTGCCACAGTTTATCTAACTTGTTAGAATAGTAGCTGATCCTTCGGGGATTTATTTTTCTAGTTCCAAGTTTGAATCAAGGAACAATGTAGGAGCCTATGCGGGATGGCGGAGTGGATCGTTGACGTGCACGTGTCATTAGGTCTAGGTTGTTAAGGTTCAGTTAGTTATTTTATTAATATTATTTTCCTGTTAATTTGTTTTGTAGTTGGCTTCAATATAGATGTTTGGGGAATGGTTGAGGATGCTAGAATGATTTAAATGGTATTTCGCATTTATGTATTTGGGCATTCGAACATGTTTTATATATTATGGTTTTTATAAATTTAAGGTGGATATTTTAATTATTTTCTCAGCATGTCCGCGTTGCAAGATCCCAGTGAGTTTGTTGTCAAGATAACCTGAGTAGTACCCGAAGTCTACTACCGAGTAGCACCCCGTGAAAGGACGGGGTGTTACATTTATGACTATATATATTTGTGTTTTTATAACTCTATTAACGCATTTAATGATTCTATTCAAGTTTTCATAGTTGTATATTCATGTTTTTATATTGCAATATATTCATGTTTATGATCATATTCATGTTTTCATAGTTGCATATTCATGTTTCTAAGTTACAACTTAACATTTTTATATTATTTTATCCGCAAAGCGTCGATCATCTTCCAGTTCTTTATCATGCTTATAGAGTTGCATATTCATGAAAAATGCAATTCAAAAGTATGAATATGCAACTCAAAAACATGAATATGGTCATTCAAAAGCATACATATACATGAAACTTAAAAGCATGAATACAAATTGGTCTCATTGTCTTCCTATAAGAGTGGTCTTATTTAAACTTAGCCCTATTAAAATCCTAAAAAGTTATCCAACAATTTAATCCAATAATTTATCTTAAATCTTATTTAACTATTAGTATTCCAAATGACATCGTAAAACAATTCCTAAATCAATTTCATGAATTTGATTTTCTTGAAAACAGGCCTTTCGATGCAAACTACGAGTGCTTATTGGTCGTTGGATGTGGTGGATTGAATGGCCTCAATGAAAATAAGTGTTATTCTTAATTTTAAGCTCGAGGGGCTTTTTTTTCTTTTTACCTTATTTTACCTTCTTCTCCAATCTCATTTAACTGAAATTTCGATTTCACTCGCACCTCTCCTTCCATCCACTTCGATTGATTTCTTGCTATGATATAGTTCTAACTCATCATTCTGATCATTAATTCTTCGTTTTTCTTTATCATGGATTCAAATTTTGTTATTTTATGAATGGATTCAAATCTAAATTTGGCTCTTCAATGGAATGCAAATTTTCAATGCAAAATAAAAATAATTAAACTTTATAGTGCGTATGAACTTGGATTCGTCCTTGTATTCATCTTGCTTTGTCATAGGTGAGCCTTCCATTGTTGAATTTAGGAATTTTGTGATGTCTAACTAACGAGTTGGGAGATCCTTGCACGTTCGTCTATGATATGTCTAAGAAACAAGAGTTATGTTTTACCTAGTCATGGGTCCGGTTCTAGAACTGGCCATGGAATCGAAACAGGGACCGGCTAACCCTGGTTCCGCGGTTTGGTTCAAGTTTTGGATGTAATTTATTTAAATAAATTAAAAATTAATTTAAAAAATATTAATTTTAAGATTCAGTAAAATTATTTTATCCAAAATCTATATTTTAACTAGATCCTAGATAAAAACTAAACCTGAAACAATAACTTTAACCACAAAAACCTTAAAATAATAAAATAATATTTTATTTTTTTAAAATATTATTTAAATAAATGGTGGAAGTTTCGGTTCTGGAACCGACAGTCCGGAGCGAGAAAAACCGATGGTTCCCCAGTTCTAAGGAACATGTAATCGGGACCGGTTGACCAGCAATTCTGCCAGTTCTAGTTCCTTAACCGATAGTCTTTTTTTGGTTCAGTTTCGATTTCCCAATTCAAAGGGAACCGAACGCATGACTAGTTTTACCCCATAATAATCACATATCTTACTTTGAATTTGAATGTATTTTTTATGAAGCTCATAAGATTTTACGTAAACCTTATATCGTTAGCTTATGAACCTTTTGTTAATTGTTCTTCAATCTTAGGTGAAGTGAGTGAAACTTTATCCCATTCTTATAGTATTGGTAGTTTTTATGATGGGTTGTTAGTTTTTTTACAGCATTATTGGTAATTGAGTTTGTTTTTGGTGTAATAGATGTGATATGATATTGTTGATGTAGATTAACATCCGTTTTGTTCATGAATCTGTATGAGCCCGAAGATTTATAAGGAATTGAGGTGCTACCTATGTCAACAAGAGCTCTTCCCTTTTCTGGTTTGAGTGACGACAAAGAACTCAGGAGTTAAGCGTGCAGGGGCGAGAGTAGTACCAAGATGGGTGACCTTCTGGTGACATCAAGTGTTTAAGTGGAGAAGATTGTAACGCCCCGATAATTTATAAGGGATTGAGGTAATTCCCATGTCAACAAGAGCTCTTCCTAGAAGGTCACCCATCCTGGTACTACTCTCGCCCATGCACACTTAACTTCTGAGTTCTTTGCCCCCACTCGAACACAGAAAAGGAAAGAGCTCTTGTTGACATAGGTAGCACCTCAATTCCTTATGACATCATTCTCGGAAGAGATTGGTTGTCTGAACATGGAGCAATCATTGATTTCTACACCCGAACGGTGACCATCAACTCAGGAGGAAAACACATCTGCAAGTTCAAAGGGAAACGGGAAGAAGAAAATGGAATGGTGATCAATGCCATGAAAGCCAGTAAACTACTAAGGCAGGGCTGTGTTGGATATCTTTGCTATCTTGAGTCAACGGAGAAGAAGATTGTAAACGTGCAAGAGATCCCCGTGGCCAGAGAGTTTCCCGACGTCTTTCCAGACGAACTCCCCGGGTTACCTCCTCGACGAGAAGTCGAGTTTTCAATAAGCCTCGAGCCTGGTACCGGCCCGATCTCTAAGGCGCCATACAGAATGGCCCCGCTGGAGATGAAAGAACTCAAGAGTCAGCTCGAAGAACTGCTTGAGAAGGGTTACATTCGACCGAGTGCTTCGCCTTGGGGAGCGCCCGTGCTATTTGTGAAGAAGAAGGACGGAACCATCCGTTTGTGCATCGACTACAGAGAACTGAACAAGGTCACCATCAAGAACAAGTATCCTCTTCCAAGTATAGACGATCTCTTAGATCAACTCAGAGGTGCAAAAGTCTTCTCAAAGATTGACCTAAGGTCAGGCTATCACCAGCTTCGGATCCGCGAGGAAGACATTCCGAAAACCGCCTTCCGTACCCGTTATGGTCACTACGAGTTTGTAGTGATGCCATTCGGGCTGACCAATGCACCTGCGATATTCATGGATCTAATGCACCGATGCTTCCATGAATATCTCGACAAATTTGTCATCGTTTTCATAGACGACATCTTGGTATACTCCGGAGATCAAGCAGACCATGAAGAACATCTCCGAACCGTGCTATAGATCCTAAGGCACAACCAACTCTACGCCAAGCTGTCCAAGTGCGACCTATGGCTTAGAGAAGTGGCTTTCTTAGGCCACATCATTAATCAAGACGGAGTGTTAGTGGACCCAAAGAAGATTGAGGCAGTCTCAGAATGGAAGCAACCCAAGAATGTAAAGGAAATTCGCAGCTTCCTAGGACTCGCCGGGTACTATAGAAGGTTCGTTGAAGGGTTTTCAAAGATTGCCCTTCCCATGACAAAGTTACTCCGAAAGACTCATAAGAAGTTCGTATGGGATGAGAAGTGAGAAGAGAGTTTCCAAGAACTCAAGAAGCGCCTCACTAGTGCACCAGTGCTAACATTGCCCAATGGACACGATGATTATGTGGTCTACAGTGACGCCTCAAAGCAAGGGTTGGGATGCGTACTCATGCAGAATGGGAAGGTGATTGCCTACGCGTCTCGACAACTCAAGGTCTATGAAGTAAATTATCCGACGCACGACCTCGAATTGGCAGCAGTAGTATTCGCGTTAAAGATTTGGCGACACTACTTGTACGGGGTTAAGTGTCAGATATACACGGACCACAAGAGTTTGAAGTATGTGTTCACGCAGAAAGAGTTGAACATGAGACAGAGAAGATGGCTGGAATTGCTGAAAGACTACGACATAGAGCTACTCTATCATCCGGGTAAGGCTAACGTCGTAGCGGACGCTCTCAGTCGAAAGACGCAACAAGAGGGCATAGTAGCAATGTTAACCGCCCAACCAAAGTTGCAGCAAGAACTCATCAGAGAAGGCATTGAAGTTTGGTTCGAAAGACAACAAGGTTGTCTCAACACTCTAGAAATCCAATCCGATTTGCTGGCAGAGATCAAAGAAAAGCAGGTTGATGATATCATGCTGATTAGAATCAGTGGCGAAGTGCAAGAAGGCAAAGCACCTGGGTTCGTCATTCAAGATGACGGTTCCCTTCGGTTCCAGAACCGGATTTGTGTGCCAGCAGTGGACGAGCTTCGAAAGAGCATCCTAAAAGAAGCCCACTCATCTGCCTATTCAGTACATCCAGGAGCAAGTAAAATGTACAATGATGTACCCAAGAATTTCTGGTGGCCCAATCTAAAGCAAGATGTCGCAGAGTTCATATCTAAATGCTTGGTCTGCCAGAAAGTAAAGATCGAACATCGAAGACCTGGAGGAAAGTTGCAATCCCTTTCCGTCCCTGAATGGAAATGGGAAGATATTGCAATGGACTTTGTGACCGATCTACCGAAGACCCAAAAGCAAAAGGATTTCATCTGGGTTATTGTAGACCGACTCACAAAGTGTGCCCACTTCATCCCCATTCAAAAGAAGTGGAAGGCTCCAAAGCTAGCAGTGGTCTTCGTCAAGGAAATAGTCCGCCTTCACGGGACCCCTAAAACGATCACCTCTGACCGAGACGGTCGCTTCATGGCCTCTTTCTGGAAAGGACTACATAAGGCCATGGGCATAGAACTGAAATTCAGCACCGCATTTCATCCTCAAACCGATGGTCAATCAGAAAGGACCATCCAAACTCTCGAGGATATGCTACGAGCTTGCGTGCTAGACCGCACCACAAGTTGGGATGACAGCTTACACCTCGTAGAATTCACTTACAACAATAGCTGGCATTCTTCCATCAAGATGGCTCCCTTTGAAGCCTTGTATGGTCGGAAATGTCGTTCTCCGCTCTGCTAGGACGATAACGCCGACAAGATTCTCCTAGGCCCAGACCTAATAGAGCAAACTGCCTCCGAAGTCGCCCTAATCCGTCAAAGAATGTTGACCGCTCAGAGTCGACAGAAGTCTTATGCAGACCTGAAAAGACGAGACATAGAATTTGTTGTAGGAGACAAAGTGTTCGTCAAAGTATCTCCTTCAAAGGGCGTGTTTCGCTTCGGGAAGCGAGGCAAGCTTAACCCTCGCTATGTGGGACCCTTCGAAGTCCTAGAAAGAGTCGGCAACTTTGCCTATCGAGTTGCTTTACCACCTTCTGCTCACCCTGTGCACAATGTTTTCCATGTGTCACTCTTAAGGAAGTATGTGCCCGACGAATCCCACGTGATCAATTTCGACGATGTCGAGATCCAGTCGGATGGCACATACGAAGAAAGACCGATCAAGATTGTAGAGCACCGAATCAAGCAATTGCGCAACAAAGAAGTACCTTTAGTCCGTGTACTCTGGTCCAAGGATGGGAACGAAGGTACAACTTGGGAAACCTGGGAAACCGAGCAAGACATGCAGAGGCGTTTCCCAAGTTAATGTCTTCTTGAACACCACTAGTGTGATCCTTTTTAAGGGGGTACTAGACCCCATAGAATCCTTGCAAGTCCTAAACTGTAATTGCTTCTGTCTCTACATCTCAGTCTTACCCTATTTTCTCTATGTTTCGGGGACGAAACTTATTTAAGGGGGTACTACTGTAATATCCGCAATATTCCAAACATTTATAATATAATATTTCAATTATTTTATCTAAGTTAAAAAGAAGGATTTGGATATCGAATTAATTTATCTTATTCTCCTTCGAAAGAGGCTACTAATAAAAGTCGAAATAAGATGAAAATGTTATGAAATAACTTGAGGGGTATAGTTTAACAAAGTGAGGTAAAATCAATAAAAAGAATACTAATAAAAATAATATTCTTGGCAATTTAATTTATTCTAGGAAATAAATTACATAAGAACCTAGAAAACTAATTACAAGACTTGCAAAAAGAATGCAAGAGCCGGGATTTGAACCCGAGATCTCTTGCACTCCAACCTCACACGCCCCTCACCAAATCCCGCTAGACCATTTACAATTTCTTGTTCATTCTACCTAGCCTTTTCCTCTTATATCAAATAAACTCTTTCTCCCAAAGACAACATCAGACAATAGTCTGATTGATTGTACGTTGATTTGAATTTGGCTATTGCATGCCATTCCCACCTCCTCTTTGCTTGCTTGACTCAATTTGTGTCATCACCCTTCATCACCATGGAAGAAGCACAAGGGTGACCAATGCATGGTCTTCTCCTCCTTCTCCATTGGTCATCTTCCATTGCCATGGATTGAAGACCTCATCACCTTGTCTATATAAGGCCTCCTTCAAGCTCTCATTCAAGCCTTTGCTTCTCCTTCTACTCTTTCTATCAATTGGGTCTTATAACTTCAAAAAAATCAGCCTTCATCCAAAACAAATTCTCCATTAAAACATCACAAGAACACCTCAATTTTTCCCTTCACCCTTCCCTTGGAGCCGCCGGCCGCCACCACCATCGTCGCCGGACCGCCACCGCCTGGAGCCGCCGCCGAACCGCCGGAGCCTGGCTGCGCCGCCCCCTGCCGCCGATCTCCTCCTCTGTTTTCTCCTCCTGTATTCTGTATTCAACAGAATACTAAAAGTATAAATTCTATCCTTAAAAATTATATTATCCTTATGTATTTCTTTAATTACAAGCCTTTTATAATTGTTAAAAGTATATTTAAGATTTTATGGAATAAAAATATGTGAGGGAATCTTGTTAGTTGGAGAAAAACTAGAAACTATATGTTTTTACTATAGTAACTTAAGCTAGATAAAAATAAGTAATTATATTCATGAAATTATTACATGCATGCTATTACAAGATATAAATAGATGAAATAAAATTAGTATAGTATGAAAAGTCCATATTTAGCATTATCTTACCTTAGATCAAAATAAAAGGTGGAGAAATATCATGCATGTATTTTTATACAAAAGAGGATATGTTTTTATGACCTTATAAATCAAAAGCTTGTACAATAAAAATAATACCATATTTTCAAAGATTTATAATAAAAGTTCAAGTAGAGAAAAGTCTTGCATGGCATATAATATATATAATATAGAAATTATAAAGTGGAATAAAAATAAGGATTTTTGTACAAAGCTATTTTCAATATCAACTTAACAATATATTAGTTATGAAGAGAATATTCAAAAGATGCTAGTTATGTGGAAAAATAGGATAAAATATTTTACTAGCATATGAATATTAAATAAGAAATATTGTTAGAGTCTTGCTTGGAAAAGAAATCAAAATAGAAAAGATTCTATGTTAAGAACTATAATATATCATATTATATAATTATGATCAAAGAAGTTTTATGAATCTTAAAGTATAAAAGAATTTTGGAAATAGATCAAAGAAGGGAAAAAGCTATTTTAGGCAAGTTACCTTATAAAGAAAAGTAGAGATTTCTATTTAAGGAAACTTTTAATAAAAAGAATTAATTAAAAGAATTATTTTAATAGAATATTTTCGGAATTAAGGATATTACAAAAACCAAAATAATAATAAAGGAATATTATTATTTTAAAGAAAATAATTTTCTAAATTATTATTATAATAATTTAGAAACTCAAACCTCTTATAAAAATATTATAAGAGATGATCCGAACTTTAGTAGAAGAATCACGTTTTGAACTCTTCGTAAATTCTCTATCATTAGGTCGGAATCCTCGCTCGTAGTAGGAAATCGTCTAAGTTTCGTCAAAGCTCGTTACTAAACTAGTAACACTAAGGCAAGTGGAATTTCCCCTTGTACCCTTTTTATATCCGTCTTTATGATATCTTTCGATGTTGGGAACTTCTTGTATGCTTAATAAAAAAAATGAACCTAGGAAATATCGATTGCTAGAAATAACGACCATTGTTAGCATAGTAAGTATTATATTCCTTGTTAGGATTATATTTGCTAGTGTGTGTACTATTGATTGATTGCAAATCTCGTTCAGAGATTTGATTTGAATAAACTAGAAAGGGGTGTGAGTTAGTCGACACCTCTATATAATCTTACTAAGTTGTACGTCCATACGACTTTCGAGATCATGATCTCCATCCGCTCCGATTGCAAGGAGGGATTGAGCGCACTCTAGCTAAGTGCAGGGGAATTGATGTTCTCCTACGGGTGGCTCGGTTTATCCGTGTCCCACCACTCTCTTGTAAAAGTCATCAACAAGATTGAATATTTTTCATCACTAATTAAGATAAGTGCGTATGCACATTTAATATATACAAACCGGACCGGTCTCAAATGATCGTTCCGGCTCTCGGTCCGCCCAAAAGCGCGAGAGGTTTTCACTTGTATGAATTAAATAATGTTCCCAACATCCTATCGAAATCTTAAGGAAGACTACAATCTAGTAGTACTTCTCTTGCTCATCAAGCTATCCCTTTTGGATATGCTATCGCTATCGTTTGTATCTTAGCTCCACATAAACAAGCCCATCGTAAACACAACCCTTTTTCCTCTCATTACACCGATAAGTTGAAATTACCAAATTACCCTCGGGAAGTTCTATTCCCGCTTGCTTAGTCCCCTAGACTAATTCTTCTTTCCGCATGTTTGCTTGGCATTCTATCGCCCCTCGCGAATTATGTCAGATTCAGGAATCCATAGCAAGGCGAAGTGAAGGGAAGTGAAGGAAGTCAAGACTGTTCAAGATGTACTTTTGTTTTCGTTTTGATTTTTAATATTACTTTATCTCCGAGACATGACGGATTTGGTATGTGATTTCAAGTAGTATTTAAGTTAAAGACAATGTAGGGTATTTTGTAATGAACTAAGTCTCCCTCGGAGCATGTTTTCCTATTTATGTAATATGTTTTATTCCACATTTAATCGTTCTATATCATTCTAAAAGTCTTGGGTGACTTTGGACGGTAAAGTCCGAGGTCACTGGCGGTAATACCCAATGTTGTAAAATAGGGGTGTTACAAAAACAAAATGAACCACAATGAGCTAAGATAAACCTTGAAACTAACTATATGTAAAACTTACAAGAAAACTACATTTAAATACAAAAAATGAACCTCAAAGTGTTATTTGTGAACTCACATAGGAAATATTAAACATCCAAACTACATAATTGAACATATAAACAAAATAATTGATTTTACAACAAAACTACATTTAACTATGTTTTGGTATATTGGAGCTTTGCCTCTGTCCATTTTGAGTTGGTTCACTTTCTTTGTTATTTTGTGTGGTGGAGCGGAAAAGTCATCCAAGCTATCATTTTCGTTCTCCATTTGATTTTCATAACCTTGTGCGTTTTATGGCAAATAATCCATTTCTTCTCTTTCTTTGGTTTATATACGTGTAGAACAATATGGTATAATATATGTATATAAGATTTTTTTTATTATAACTTTATGTGAACATTTAAACATAATACATGAACATAAGAGTGGTATCTATGAAATTAAATATATATATATATATATAACATGTGAATTTATACACTTTGTTTTGTTTAGATTCGAACACACAACTTACAACAATAGTTAATTTTAAACATACATTTAAACACAATACATGAACCTACATATGGAATATTGGAGCATCCAGATATGAACATTAAAAAAAAGAACTCTTATGGTAATATATATGAAGTTGAACATGATACATGAATACCAAACCTTGAATTGATATATCATAAGCACAATATGTAGCCTATGAGAAATTTGAATCCACATCAATGTGTATCAATACAATGATTTATCATTTGAGCTAATAGGCTATGACAAATCAATTAAAAATGGGATGGATAAAACTACCAAAGATGAGGCGCAAAATGTGAGTTAAAATATCACATAAAGTTAACAACTATCTTCACATCAAACATCACACCACATGAAACAAACTTGAAAAAGAATCAAATACTTTGAAAATACAACCAACATGAAGTAGAATTCAAAACAATAATGAGTAACAAGTGTACAATAATGAAAAAGAAACATCAAAAAACTTAAGTCATTGATATCCGTCTTTTTAGTTGTGTTTTTAGGGTGTGTTTTTGTGTGTTTAGTTTTGTGTTTTGTTTTGATTCGTCTGTGTAGGTTTTCATATTTCCTTAAGATATGGAGTTTACATAAGCTTTGGAGGTGTTTTTATAGGTTTTGAAACTGTTTTGGAGCATATCTTGAAGAAATGAGGAAAACACTTAAAGATAGCACTCAAAGAATGAAATTCATAAAGACATTTAAGATCAAGTTTGAGCTTGGAAAGAGGTAGAGAAACTCGTTACAAAGACATAGGAAGAAGAATCAAGTCAAACCGAGGTGTAATGAACCCACTACAGAAGTTTTACTCAAAGCTATTTTCAATGCTGATGAGGGTCGATATCGACCCTGCCTAGGTCGATATCGAGGTGTGAGAAGAGCAAAATTCGAGAATTTAAAAGAGAGATCTATCGTCCCAGACGAGGTTAATTGCGAGGGTCCCGTGTCGGTAGAAGACTTTAGAATCGGTGCAATAAAAGTTTTTTTAATCCCTTTTTATTAGTTTCCTTTTATATCATTAGATAGAAGGGATATATCTCTTATTAGATTTATTTCCTTATAGGAGAAATATATCTTTTAAAGATTTATTTCCTTATAGATAGATTAGGTTTTTCTCTATAAATACTCTTGTTATAGCTTTAGTTTGGGAGGCCAAAATTAACCTAGTTTAGGGGGAGAGGAGGAGAGAAGAGGCGTGTGAGAGGGAGGACGAAATTGTGGATTTCTTGGAGGACAAATTTTGTTGTGGATTCGGTTATAAGCTTTTTCTTTCTCTATAATTTAATTTAGATGTTTTTAAATATGAATTGTGAGTAGTTTTCTCTCTCTAAGGTTGGGGTTAAACCCAACAATGGTTGTGCATGCTTGTTTGTGATCATGTCTTGATTGTTTTTATTACATGAATCTATTCTCTTGTTCTTAATGCTTGAAATATAAGTTGAAGGGAAATTCTCATTCATAGTTGAAGTGAAAGCAAAAACTTTGAATTAGAATAGTCAATTTAGGGTTTTGAAGCGAAAGCGGATCAATCTTAGTTGAAGTAGAAGAGATTAGATAGTAAGTTTATTAATTTAGCGAAAGTTGATTGATTTACTTGCTTAAAGTTAACGAAAGATAGCACCTTTATGTGATAAAAGCATGATCTATGTGTTTCATTAGCGTTTCTATGCATGATTATTGTTGTGGGGATACCACAAACCTTAGATCTTCTTTTTCTCTTGATAAAAACCCTTAATTTTTTGATTACTTGCGCTCCAAGTAAACAAAACTTGATACTGACTTTCTCCCTGTGGATGATCCTGACTCTCCTAAACTCAGCAGGGTCTTGACTATAAAATTTATTTGTTGTCAATAAACCCTCTCAACAAATTGGCGCCGTTGCCGGGGAAATTTCAATAGTGCCAAGTTTTGTTCCTTTTTTTTTGCGTTTTTCGGGACTGTAGAGTCGATATCGACCCCCCTAGGGTCAGTACCGACCCTGTCGGCAAACCCAGTTTTTTTTCTTTAGGTTTTTATTTTTCAGGATCATTGTAGGCTCGATATCGACCCTTTGGGCCTCGATACCGACCGTCATCTGAGAACCCGTTTTACTTTTGATTTCGTTCTTGTTTTTGTTTTTGCTTACAGTGTATGCCACCTGAAGGACGTCGAGTTGTCTCTAATCCAGTAGTAGACTCTGAACCCGAGCAATCGTTCCATCACAAATTAGGAAAAAATAGTGCGATGGAAACTCCCGAAGAATAGATGGCCGACCTCCGAGCTCAGATGGAGCGGCTCCAAGATGACAGAGATCGTGAACGAGAGAATGTTGCCCGCTTACAAGAGCAGTTGAATGATATCCTTAGGAATGCCAAACAGTATATGCATCCAGAACTGAGGGTGCCTGAGTCAGCAATTGTGCTTCTGGAGATAGAGAAGAATTTTGAGATTAAGTCTCAATTCATATCCTTGATAAAAAGGGCTCAGTTTGAAGGAAAACCTACTGAGTGACCTATGGAACATATTAAAAACTTTCTTGATTTATGTGACACTATTGCTATTGATGATGTCTCTTTAGAATATGTTTTGTTAAAAGCTTTCAGGTGGTCTCTTACAAGAAAGGCCCTGAGCTGGATAGAGAGCTTACCTCCTAAGTCTATCAGGACTTGGAAGGCTTCGTATGATCAGTTTTTGACAAAGTTCTTTCCTCCTGCTAAGACAGCGGAGTTAGGAAAATGTATCACCTCCTACCAACAGTTGCCTAATGAGACCTTTGTGGAGACATGGGAGAGATTCAAGGAAATGCTTAGACAGTGCCCTACCCATGGATAACCACAATATGTACTGTAAGAAATCTTCTTCCAAGGGATCAATGTTGAAACGAAGAACCGCATCAACCTGCACACTGCTTGCGGTTTCATAGAGATGGGTCCCGATGAGGCGTGGGCATTGCTTGACAAGTTGACTAACTACGATGCAATATATGGAGCACAGCAAGCCTAGCAATCTCAAAGACGGCTCTACAATCAAAACAGGGACGAGGTAGACCCCGAAGTGAAGCACCAATTCTTGCAAGATGAGATCAACTGTTTGAAGAAGAAGGTAAGTGATCTTTCATCTCCATCTTGTCAAGAATGTGGGTCTCAATCCCATGCTACTTCCGCCTACACTAACTTGCAACAGGTACGTGATGCTAAGGCATATGAAGAAGCTAACTATATGAGAGGTCCCTATGGGAACCAAGTACATAATTCTTATGCAGGGAGGATACCAATCAGCCCACCTGGGGCAATTATGCACATGGCCAAGGGACCCAACCTCCTCAACAAGACCAAAGAGTTCCTCATTACAGACCACCAGGATATCAAGCGGTACCTTCATGGGTACAAGGGCTACAAGAGGGGATCCATAGCAAGATTGATGGAGTCCACAACAAAAGTAATGACGTCCACAACAAGATTGATGGAGTCCAAACCAACCTTAACAATCGGTTGAATGGAGTACGAGCACAGTTAGGAGAGTTTGAGTCATGGAAGAAGAACATTGACTCCTAACTGAGCAACCTTGCTGCACAAATTCCAAGACCTCCAAGTCGCCTCCAGGGCCTCCCCGAGGAGAACCCGAGAGGACAGATTGCAACAGTGCACCTTAGAAGTAGAAAGGAGTTACCAGATCGAGCCAAGCCTACAGAAAAAGAGCACGGCGATGAAGATGACATCCCAATCAGGCCCGGCCCATTAGCGACCCCAGCTGGGTCGATACCGAGGCTAGCGAAGTCGATATTGAGCTTTCCAGGCCAGGTAAGTCTTCTGAACCGAATTCTCATCTCGATACCGACCCCCTAGGGTCGATATCGACCCTTCTCCAACATCGATCAACCCTCTTGTCGATTCGATAGAGCCTCGATCCGGGTCTCTCTCTATTCCGAGTCCATCTAAAACTCTTCCTTTCCCGAATAAGAAGTCTAATGATGTTACGAAAAGAAAGTTTAGACGCTTTATTAAGATTCTTCAAGGGTTAAATATTTCTATTCCATTTACTGATGCCCTTAATGAAATGCCTGCCTACACTAAATTTTTAAAAGTGATTTTGAGCAGGAAAAGATCTATCTCAGAGATGTCAAGTGAAGTCCGATCCATAAAGCTTCCAGAAAAACTCGGTGATCCATTTAAGTTTTCAATTTCAATAGGTATTGGAACTCACCGTTTTAAAGCTCTCTGTGATCTAGGTGCTAGTGCTAGTTTTTACCACTCACTATCCGGACCAAAGCTAACATGGGACCGCTGGAACCCATCAATATGAGGTTGTACATGGCAGACGGATCCTGTGTAAAGGCAACCGGAGTCGTTGAGGATGTCCCTGTTAAAGTTGGCAAATTTTTTGTCCCAAACGACTTCATTGTTCTAGACATGCGTGAAGACCCTGTGGTACCAATCATTCTTGGAAGACCATTTTTTGCTACCGTAGGGGCGCGAGTAGATGTTAGGAAGTGGCTTCTCACATTCGATTTTGTTGAGGAGAGGGTCGAGTTCCGTTTCAATCCCGATGTGAATGAGACCACTGTTGTAAAGAGCGTTAACAAAGGGCCTACCGACCCTCCATGGATCGGTAACGACCTTTTCATGAGACCCAAAACGAGCAGATTCAAGGAGGAAGTGCATATCAAGGAGCGTACTGACCCCCCATGGTCGGTAACGACCCTTTATCCAATGAAGAAAGATGATCACATATCAGTTACAGGCCAGTACGTTACCAAGGCATTCCTTAACCTAGTGGGGTCGGTAATGACCCACATACCCTCGGTAACAACCCCTCCTTGCTCTGATCTAATTGATTCTGGTCATGATCCTTTCTCCTATCCTTCTTCTACATTACATCCTACTGTTAGTCCATTGAAGGAGTCAAAACCTCCCTGGTTTTCGGATTTTACTAACCCTAATGTAGGAATTCCAAGCATTCTTATTGATGATAGAGGACCATATGTCTTGGAGAGAAGCTTTGATGCTTTTCCAATTAAATATGGGGTTTCTTTTGATCCCGACATAGTTGGATGGAAGCCGCCTTGATCCGCCAAGGTAAGTTCGTCGGGCTAACGACGTTAAAAATAGCGCTTACGGGAGGCAACCCGTTTTTTGTTTTCGCTTTTTAGTTTTTGCTTTCTTAGATCTTTTTGCTAGCTCTCTTTTGACTTGTTTTTGGGTTAGATTAGTATAGTAGGTATAGAAGTTTTCATAAAGTGACTCAAGTACAAAAAGATGTGGAGAAGTGCTACATAGCAAAGCAACATACTCGGTCCCAAGAGCAACAATGAGCAATCAGGGATATACACCGTGCTTGATACCGACCTCAAGAGAACCGAGAAAATTCAAATTCCTCGAGTGATCAATGGTTTCAAGCAGCTTCAGTTTTATTTCGTGAGTTCCCTTTTCCCTATCCTTTTTATTTTTATGTCTTTGCTTTAAACAGTGATGACACCGTTTGGTTGAAGTATGGGGTATGGGGAAAAGGAAACTCGGTTTAGTGTCAGTTTTTTTGTGTCTTTGTTTGTGTTTTTAGGATTAGTAATATTCCACTTAGATGGTTCTATGATAGTAAATTGCTTGCATAATCATGTAAATCTATGAAAAGGAAACTCGGTTTAGTTCATTACTTGTGGAATCGTATGATGGAGAACTTATTTTTATGAGCCTTATTAATCCTTATCCACCCTTATATTATCCCTCTTTTTGAAGCCAATTTCTTTATGCCTTAAAGCCTTTTATTTATAACCCCACAAAATTGTTCCCTAGCCGATGAAAGTTTGACCATATCCGGGGATTAGGACTTAATGTTGGTTATAATTTTTGTTGAGTGAGATGTATTGGTTCAAGTGTGGGGTAATAAGGGTTGGGTAAAGTCATAGAATCTTGCAGTTTGTTATGTACATGGAGTTTGGTTCCCTAAATGCACTTGCTATAAAAGAAATCAGAACAATGATATCGTTATCGACCCTAGTAGTGTCGATATCGAGCTTCCCAACAAGAAAAAAAAAGAAGTGAAAAATCAAAGCAAAATCCGGAAAAAAAGGGAAGAGTTGAGCAACGAATAATGTGCATGAGCCAAATTTTCCTTAAGTGTTTGTAAGCAAGATTAGTTGGGATAATTTGGGTCATGAAAGTGAGTAGAGTGCATAATATTGAGTGAGTTTGGTTATCTTTTAAGAGTTTTGGATGTGTGTGAGTTTAGGAGTCTATATTCCCGGATATTATTAGCACCACAAACCAAAATATTTCCACTCCTTATTGTTATTACCAAGCCCTATTACAACCCGACCGAATGGAAGGTTCTATGAAGTTTTCCATTGAGCCTAAGTTCTCTTGATGATTTTACTTGTTTTGACAATCTTTAGTAGAGAGATTGGTGATATAAGTTACAATTTCTATGAGTATTTGCATATTTGATTGAGTTAGAGTTTCATATATAAGCCTAAACACATGAGAGTTGAGTGAAACACATATCCCTTGTGAGGTTGGATTGTGATTGCTTGTCTTCATTAGTTGATCATATATGTGTGATGACGTTAAAGTCACTTGTCTAAATTTCACTTGTGCTAAAGTTGCTTTTTGATGAGGGCTATTACTTGATCGATGTGTTGATGGTTTTGATCTATGTTTAGTGATTGCTCGAGGACAAGCAAGTCTAAGTATGGGGTATTTTGATATCCGTCTTTTTAGTTGTGTTTTTAGGGTGTGTTTTTGTGTGTTTAAGTCTTTTTTTTAGTTTTGTGTTTTGTTTTGAGTCATTTGTGTAGGTTTTTATATTTCCTTAAGATATGGAGTCTACATAAGCTTTGGTGGTGTTTTTATTGGTTTTGAAGCTGTTTTGGAGCATATCTTGAAGAAAGAAGGAAAGCACTTGAAGATAGGACTCAAAGAATGAAGTTCATAAAGACATTTAAGATCAAGTTTGAGCTTGGAAAGAGGTAGAGAAACTCGTTAGAAAGACATAAGAAGAAGAATCAAGTCAAACCGAGGTGTAACGAACCCACTACAGAAGTTTTACTCAAAGCTGTTTTCAATGTTGTGCGAGAAGAGCAAAATTCGAGAATTTAAAAGAGAGATGTACCGACCCTGACAGGGTTAATTCCGAGGGTCCCGTGTCGGTATAAGACTTTAGAGTCGGTGCAATAAATGTGTTTTTTATCCCTTTTTATTAGGTTCCTTTTATAGTATTAGATAGAAGGGATATATCTCTTATTAGATTTATTTCCTTATAGGAGGAATATATCTTTTAATGATTTATTTCCTTATAGATAGCTTCTAGATAGATTAGATTTTTCTCTATAAATACTCATGTTCTAGCTTTAGTTTGGGAGGTCACAATTAACCTAGTTTAGGGGGAGAGGAGGAGAAAAGAGGCGTGTGAGAGGTAGGACGAAATTGTGGATTACTTGGAGGACAAGTTTCGTTGTGGATTCGGTTGTAAGCTTTTCCTTTCTCTTTAATTTAATTTAGATGTTTTTATATATGAATTGTGAGTAGTTTTCTCTCTCAAAGGTTGGGGTTAAACCCAACAATGGTTGTGCATGCTTGTTTGTGATCATGTCTTGATTGTTTTTATTGCATGAATCTATTCTCTTGTTGTTAATGCTTGAAACGAAGGTTGAAGGGAATTTCTCATTCATAGTTGAAGTGAAAGCGAAAACTTTGAATCAGAAGAGTCAATTTAGGGTTTTGAAGCGAAAGCGGATCAATCCTAGTTGAAGTTGAAGAGATTAGATAGTAAGTTTATTGATTGAACGAAAGTTAGTTGATTTACTTGCTTAAAGATAACGAAAGTTAGCACCTTTATGTGATAAAAGCATGATCTATGTGTTTCATTAGCGTTTGTATGCATGATTATTGTTGTGAGGATACCCTAAACCTTAGATCTTCTTTTTCTCTTAATAAAAACCCTTACTTTGTTGATTACTTGTGCTCCAAGTAAACAAAACTTGATACTAACTTTCTCCCTGTGGACGATCCTGACTCCCCTATGCTCAGCGGGGTCTTGACTATAAATTTATTTGTCAATAAACCCTCTCAACAAATTCCATTGAGCCTAAGTTCTCTTGATGATTTTGCTTGTTTTGACAATCTTTGGTAGAGAGATTGGTGATATAAGTTACAATTTCTATGAGTTTTTGCATGTTTGACCCTCATTTGAGAGTTGTACTTATAAGCCTAAACACATGAGAGTTAAGTGAAAAACATATCCCTTGTGAGGTTGGATTGTGATTGCTTGTGTTCATTAGTTGCTCATATATATGTGATGACGTTAAAGTCACTTGTCTAAATTTCACTTGTGCTGAAGTTGCTTTTTGATGAGGGCTATTACTTGATAGATGTGTTGATGGTTTTGATCTATGTTTGGTGATTGCTTGAGGACAAGCAAGCTTAAGTATGTGGTATTTTGATGTCCATGTTTTTAGCATAGTTTTAGTGTGTTTTTGTAGGACTCTTAGTCTAGTTTAGTTGTGCTTTTGTGAATGTTTTGTGTCTTTCTAGTATAGTTTACATATTTTGTGAAAAGTATGGAAACTATGCTATTTGTGTGTTTTTGTATAGGTTTTGAGGCGGATTTGGATGCATTCAAAGGACATTAGAAGAGAGGATCAATCTTGAATGAAGGAAGGAAGGAAACCATGGAAGAAACCCTCGAAAAATCCAAAGGAAGAAGGAAGAAAAGTGAGAAATCAAGTGCAGATCAACCTCGATATCGACACTCTAGGGGTCTATATCGACCCTTTTTAGCCCAACCGACCTAGTCAAAGTCTTATTAATTGTTTTTATTCCACAATCTTTTATGTTTAGTAGGTTTTGTTTTTCTGGAAACTTTTTAAGAGGGATATTCTAGTATAAATACCCTTGTTTAGAATCAATAGCTCTCTCTCCCACGTTAGTTGAGAAAGGACGCCTCCTAGGGTTTTTATATAGACGTTTTTTTGGCTTTTTGGAAGACAAGTTTTGCTTGGAGCACAAGCAAGAAGATTGTGGGAGAATTTCTTGTGTTCTAAGACAAGTTTGAAGTTTTAATTCAAGTAAGCCTTTAATTTTAATTCAATTATGTCCCCTTTCAATTGTTTTGCTTGTTTTTCTCCAATCATGAGTGAGTATTCTTCTTTTCTAGGGTTGGGGTTGGAAACCCAACATGATTGTGCATGAATGATGATGTGATGAATGAATTGATTGCCTTTTATCTATTTTTCTACTTGTTTGTGCAAAAAGCTTTTACGAAAGTTGAAGTATTTCATGTTCTTAACTTGATTGAAAGAGAAAGTTATGAATTTGAATAGAGATAAAGTTTGAGACGAAAGTTGAGAACTTTAGATCAAAGCAAGTAGATTATGTGAATTGATTTGTGAAAATTGATTGATTTGCTTGATTAATTCAACGAAAGTTGATAACTTTATGTTAAAGGCATGATATTTATGATTTATGTTATTTGAAATTGCATGATTGTGTTTTGGCGAACCCCTATCCTAGAGCTTTTCCCTTATTTTAAGTCAAAACCCATATCCAGGTACCTTGATATCGACCCTGCTAAGGCCGATATCGACCTGCAATTTTTCCCTTTCTTCTTGTTGTTTACTTAGTTTTTCTGCTGCATTCATACCTCGATACCGACCCTGACAAGGTCGATATCGACCCCTTCTAGTGCATTTATTTAGTTGTTTTGCTTTGTTCTTTCCTTTGTTTTGCCTTATCTTTTGCTTTTTATATTAGTAATCAAACATAACCTTGCTTCCCGTGGATGATTTTGACTCCCCTATACTCAGCGGGGTCTTGACTACAAATTTATTTGTCGTCGGGAAGCCCTCTCAACAGTCATCAACAAAAAAGTAGAATGAGCCATCACAAAATAAAAGGCAAAATAAAAAAATATGCTTGGAGAGATAGTGGCAAAGGTCTGCAATGAACAAAATAAATACAATAGTAATCAACAAGGAAAAGCACTTAAGAAAATCAGCAACAAGTGGGACGAAATCAAACACAAATAAATGAACATTGGGATATTACATATGAAATTCTAATGTTATATATAAACCCAATTCTAAACTGTTTTATAAGGAGGGAGATTTTTCCCACTTTGATGGATGTGGGTGCTTAGATTTATTCATTTCTCATTTCATTCAATTTCTTATCCTACATTTACCATGAAATAAGGGGTTCATTTCTCATCTAATTTAAGTGCACCATAGAATCTAATCTAAGCTTATCCTATAATCATTAAGCCAGCCTTGTATAAACAAGTGCATATTTGAGAACATTTTTTCCCCAACTTAATTTTAAGAATAAACATCAAGCACAAAAAGGAACATTTTATGGACAAGTTGCAACAAAAAATGCAAAAGTAATAAGGGAGCGTTGGGATATGCCACTTAAAGAGAGCAGAGATCTTAGGCTCATGGCAAGAACCTTCCACGACAATCTTTTGAACGTCATGAAACAACATAATTACATCATTCCCAAGCTCATTCAATGAGCCTTCTTCCTTCACTCGCTCAACATAATTCAATGCCCTTGTAATATCCTTCTTTAGTTCATTCTTCTTAATCCCTTCCCACTCTTCCCTATCATTTTTCTTCATCTTCCCTCCTACATTTTCACTGATCATATTTTTAGAAGCACAAAATCCAAAATCTTCATTTTGAACATCAAGATCATCTTGATCATCAATGGTCTCACCCTTTTTTGGTTCAATTGATGATCCCTTATCATTTTTATAGGGTATTATTCTAATCACATCATCATCATCACATTCTCTATAATGTCTCCTCTCATCCAAATCATGAGACCTAATTTAATTTTTTTTATTTTTATGAACAATTTGAATCAATCTCATCTATGATTTTTTAGCCTTATATGAACCTTAGAAACAAAAATTTAGGAGAGGCGATTGAGGACGAGTATTTTCTAGCGTTACATTTGTTGATTGTTGCTTCTCTCCAGTGTTTGGCTATGGGGGCTAAGGATTTCCCATTGTTACGTGCGGGTTCACCGTGTTCTTTTGTGTGTTCGTAATCGGTTCTAACAGCAAAGAGGGAGTTATGGCAGATAGAGAAAGAGAGACATTGTTTTAAAAGAAGAAGAATGCGTAAAGATGGTTAAGGCGATGGAGAAGGGAAACCAGGATGATGGAGGAGGAGCGATCCTGGTTTGTATTCTATTAACGAACCACCCTTTTAATGCCTATGCATTGAAATCAACCATGAAGGAGCCTGGAAGGTGAGGGAAGGTTTTATTTTTGGGGAACTTTGATTGAATCTGTTTATCTTCCAATTTGGGGATGTGAAGGAGAAAGAAAAAGTTTTGGCAGAAGGACCATGGTATTTTGACTAAATGATGTTACCCTAGAAGGAAGCAAGTTCGTAGCATCCATCGAAGATTGAGATAACTAAGGTGGCATTATGGATTAGGGTTTATGATTTGTCATTGATTGCAATGAATATGGAAACATTGGAAGCTATAAGAAAGGTGCTTGGTGGGATAGAGGGAGTGTCTACAGAAGAATTGATGGTGCATTCCAAGTTTATAAGAGTTTGTGTGATGATTGATAACACAAATCCTCTGAGGAGAGCATTGATGATGAGAGTTAATGACAAGAAACTACGGGTGGAAATAAAGTATGAGAGGCTACCGAACTTTTGTTACTCATGCTACAAATTAGGGCATTTGGAGCTTCATTGTAAGGATGGAGAGGCAAAAGAACTTCAAGGAGAGTATGGGTTTTGGTTCAGAGCCTCGCCCATGTGGAAATATCAAGTGAGGAATGAGTATGAGAAGGAACAAGAGTTGATTATCCTGAAAAGAGGAGGTAAAAAGAAAGATTGTGTTGAAGGTTCAAGACAAAGTTTAGGGGAGGGTGTGAGGGCTATGAAATCTTTGATACATCTTTTGGAGGAGGAAGAAGACATTGTTGATAATGGGCATGGGGAAATAAAAAGGGAAATAAAAGTGAGGAAATTGCCTCAAAGGGATTGTTGAAAATAATGGGAGTGGTGAGGGAGAGAGTGGACAAAGATCAAGGGCATAAGAGGATGTGGTGGTGGAAACACAAAATAGATTAGAGGCATTCTCATTAAAGGAGGGTTGCTTGTTATAGAAGGTAGGTTTAAAAAGTGGGGGATAAGAGGGAAAAATGAAAGAGGGGGTTGTAGAAGAAGGAGGGGAGTTTATAGTAAGGGTAGAAGGGGAAAGAAGTTGATGAGGGTTTACCAAAAGCCAAAAGTAATTAGAAAATATAACAAGTGGTGGGTCTTGGAAGAGGAGAGCGAGGACTGGAAATTGGGTAAAGGAAGTAATTAAGTGAAACTCACCAGGGAAAAGGAAAATGGGGGTGAAATAGTGGATGATATGCTGGTTGATGAGATTGGAAAGAAACAAAAGCTTATGGTATTGGCGGAAGAGAGGGAGAGTCTCACTAGCCGGTCATTATGAATACCTTAAGCTACAATTGTCGGGGATTGGGGTTAGCCTGGTCAATTGGAAGACTCGCTAATTTAGTGAAGCGAGAGGCCCCAAGGGTGGTTTTTCTTACGGACATAAAGTGTGACCATAAGAAAATGGAAAATTCGTTCAAAGTTACGATTTTACAGGTGTTTTTTGGTGGAATGTATTGGAAGATTGGGAGGTTTGAGCTTATTGTGGGAGGAGGAGATTAAGGTCAAAGTTAAGTCTTGTACTAGTCACCATATTGATGTTGTGGTGGGCTTGGAGAAAAGGTGAGGAGTTATGGAGAATAACTTGTGTATATGGATGGCCATGGAAGGAGGATAAGGAGTTTATGTGGGAATTCGTAAATAAAATGTATGAAGATGATCATGAGGAGTGGGTTTGCATTGGAGAGTTTAACCAAGTGATGAGCATCGAAGGTAAGGAAGGCGGTTTGCTTCCTGAATTTGAGAAAATGAGGGCTTTTTGGGAAGCACTTGAGACGTGTGAGTTGGAGAATTTTCCTTACTCGGGACATAGATATACATGGGATAATGGGAGAGTGGGTAATGACTTTGTTCTAGAAAGACTTGGTATGGGTTTTGCTAATGAAAAGTGGGTCAATCTACATCCGGGGGGGCATAATTAGACATTTGGAGAGGGAGGGGTCGAATAATGTTGCCATCATCTTAGAGGAATTTAAGTGTTTAGAAGGGATGGAGGAGGAGGTGACGAGAGCTCGGTTGGGTAGGTTTGAGGCTATGTGGGCCCAACACGAGGGATGTCAATTTATAGTGGCTAATGCTCGGAAGAGTCTGTGGCTGGGTAAGGAGGAAGGGGGTGTCATGGGAAAATTGGAAAAGTGTATGCAACATTAGAAGGGTTGGAATAAGAGGAAGTTTAGGCATATTGAAGAAAATTTAAGGAAAGTCAGAGAAGAGTTACGCAGGCTGCAAAAGAATCGTATAAAAGGGGATTTGGTTAGAAAAAAGCGAGCCTTTGAGATGGAGGAGAGTGAACTGATGGCAAAAGAAGAGATCTTATGGTTTGAAAGAGCAAAAGAGCATAATCTAAAATGGGGTGATAGAAATATGACCTTCTTCCATGCTAAAGCAAATAGTAGGATAAAAAGAAACAAACTGAAGAGGTTGGTGGATGATGACAATATGGAGTGGAGGAATCGATGTAACAGGTAGAGAGTGGGCGTTGATTATTATAACGGGCTATTTAGAACCGATCATGACACACAATTTGACACGACTCCTCACGGAATTCCGGATTTGGTAACGGAGGAGGAAAACTCTCAGCTATCACGTGCATTCATTGGAGACGAGGTACATTCGGCTCTCTTTTCTATGCATCCTACAAAATCTCCGAGTTATGATGGTATATCAGCTTTGGTTTCTCAAAAATATTGACATATTGTTGGGGAGGAGGTGATCTTAGGAAATAGACTGAACACGGTTGTTTCCAAGGTGATAGCCAATAGACTGAACACGGTTTTAGCCAATAGACTGAACAAAATCTCCGAGTTATGATGGTATATAAGCTTGTTTCCAAGGTGATAGCCAATAGACTAAACACGGTTTTATAAAAGGTGATCTTAGGAAATCAGAGTGCTTTTGTTTCGGGAAAACATATAACTGATAATGTCTTGATGGCTTTTGAAATATTTCACTACATGAAAAAGAAGATGACAAGCAAAAAGGTTTTATGGAACTCAAGTTTTACATGGAGAAAGCATATTACAGTGTTGAGTATGGATATTTGGAGCATTGTATGCTTTCCTTGAGATTCTGTAATGACTGGGTGAATCTGATCATGAAGTGTGTTAGAAGTGTCACTTTCTCAGTGTTAACGGATGCTATTCCGTCTCATGTTTTCTTCCCTTCTAGAGGTCTCAAGCAGGGGGGTCCTCTTTCTCCTTACCATTTCTTGTTATGTGCAGAAGGATTTTTGACACTTATTAAGAAAAGTGAGGCTGAAGGGAGGTGACAAGGTATTCGTATTGCAAGATCGGCCCCTATGATGTCCCATTTGTTCTTTGCAGATGATAGTATTTTGTTTGCTAGATCTACGTGTCAACAAGCACATGAAATTGTTAGTATCCTCCAACGTTATGGAGCAGTGTCGGGTCAACGAGTGAATCTAGCAAAGTCGGAATTGTCGTTTAGCAAAAATATGAATAAGGGGCTTAAATTTGTGATGCAGGGTATTTTGAATGTCTAGGAAGTGGAAAAACATGAGTGATATTTGGGGCTTCCAACCATGATTGGGAGATCTAAACGAGTCATTTTTTTACCGAGTAAAGGAGAGGGTGTGGAGGAGAATTAAGAGTTGGAAGGCAGAAATGATCTCTAGGGCGGGTAAAGAGGTCTTCTTAATATATGTGGTGCAGGTAATCCCAATTTATTCTATGTCATGCTTTTTGTTTCCAAAAGGAATATGCAAGGATATTGAGAAAATGATGAATGACTTCCTTTGGGGTAAAAAGGTGATAAAAATAATCTTTATTGGATGAGATGGAAGAGATTATGCTTCTTGAAGGAAAATGGTGGATATGGGTTCCGCAATCTTGAAGCTTTTAATCCTTCTTTCCATGCAAAGCAAGGTTGGAGAATTATATATGAACCTCATTCACTTGTTAGAAAATTATATAAAGCTCGGTATTCTCCACGTTCGGATTTTTTGAGTGCCAAGGTAGGTTTTGCCCCTAGTTACACATGGAGAAGCATTTGCAGGGAAAAAGAGGTCATTATTGGCAGGTTGGGAACGACTTGAATATTAATGTGTGGCGTGATGGATGGATCCCAAGGCACGAATCCTTTAAGGTTTTAGGGAATTTCATCGGGGTGGACTAGGAATTTATTGTGTCGGATCTAATAGACTAGGACCACAGTTGGTGGAAGGAGGAGGTTATTCATAATATTTTTCCGCCGTATGATGTGGAAGACATCATACACCACAAAAACCTCAACTCCAAGAAAAGAATGACCATAATATCTGGGTTAGTATCATTTGCTTGTGAACGGTGGTTGTTTAAGTTGAATGAAGTGTTTGTTTGATGATCAAAGAAAAGAAACAAAAATTCAAATTTCTTCTCTTTGGACATTATGATTTCAATAAAGTGCAATAATGTATCAAAGAGAATCTAAGTTTAATTTATCCCTTTTCACATAATAAAATGTGAAAATCATAGTTACCATACATAAACATGTAGATAACATGGACTTAGATAAAATTTAATATTCTCTTTTCCAATAAAAGGTTATTACATTACATTTGTTTATGCACAAAATTTGTCTTCAATGCACTGTTTGACTACTTCCTTCTTCACCTTCTGTTCCAACTGCTTGTTTATAATAGAACCTATAAAACAACGGGCATAGGGGGCGGGGACTCCTTAATCAACCTTTGATGCCTAACTCAGAAGAGAAATTATCGATTGAACGTCGATCTAAAGGACAAGACTTGCGTGCGAGCTCAATGAATATGTGGTGCTCATCATGCATTGCGATGACATGTATTTATAATGGAGGAGAGGGAGAGAGAGATGGTCAAAAACTCTATCTCTAAGGGCAGGCCGATAATGCTCCAAGCCCAACAAACGATTACTTGCTCCCCAATCCAAGTAGAAATTCTATCTTTTGACTAAGATAGAATCCTCCATCATAACGAATAATCGCCATATTTAATTTTATACTAAAATACTTAAAGATAGAAAAACATAATAAATAAAAAATACCTTTATGGGGATAGTAACGAAGATAATTATGGCTATTAATTTTACCCGCTCACAAATGCCCCACATAGGTTTTTGGTACTTTAGAACGCAACTAAAATGTAATTGTTGTAGGTCTTACATGAAGTGGCCATGTGGATTAGTCGACGAGGTTCCCTTATGCGCATTTTCGTATATTCATATATTCATATATTCGTACATTAATGAATGAATATCATGGGATTCTTTGCTCCTCTACATACATGCATATGTTGAAGTCCGTTAGTGCGATGAACTAACGTTGCGTTTTTTTATGCGAGACTCAAACTAATGCAAAAATAGACTTTTATTAAAAATAAACATCATGTGGGAAAAAGAGTGCCATATTTACATTCATTTCCTAATCCCGAGATCTCTACGCTGGGTATTATGGGTAGCCGCGATGGCACCCACGCAGGCCGCTGTCGCAGCTCTTCTCCTGAGGAAGGATACTCTCAGTTGCAGATCCATTGCGGCTCAGCGATCCGTCAATTCCGCGGTCGCGATCCTTCAATTCCGCGGTCGTGGTCTTCCATTCCGCGATTGCGGTTTCGCCTCAAAGAAGGAGCCTCGCTCTCTTGACCAGATCTGCAGTTGCGACTCTCGAGCCTGCAATCTTGGTTACGCTCCTGGTCCTCACTTCTTGGCTTATTTTCTATCCTCTATATAAACTCTGTCTTAGGGCGATTTCCGTTAGAGCACATACGGGCTTCGAGCTGATTAGCACAAACCCTGACTATGGAATCTTCATCTCTAAACTAGATCATTTGATGGAGGGTTGATGGTACCGCTCCAATATCATGAATCCATGGCCTTCCCAATATAGTGTTGTATGGGGAAGGCAGATCGACGATTAAGAATTCAATTGTCATCTCTTTCTTTGCCAAACTGACTTGGTTCTTATACATTCGAAGTGGGATCGTCGGGTATCCTCCAAGTTTTGTGAGCTGCATCTTGACCGAAATCAAGTCTCCATTCTACTTTCCAAGGAGCCTGAAGATATCGTAGTGCATGATATCAACTGCACTCCCCGTTTCCACTATGGTCGGACGCACCTTAAAGCCTTCAAGATCGACTGCTAAGATTAAGGGGTCATTGTGTGGGAATTGGACTGACGCGAGGCCCTTATCTTGATAGACCAAACCATCAACCATGGGTGCATGCGATGATGGCGGTCGCAACTTGGTTTATTGGGTTCGCATCACCTCAAGCTTGTGACACAATTTCCTAAAATTGCTTCTAGCTTCATCATCTTCATTCTTCTATGTTTCCTAGATTGTTTGAATGACTTCAAGTTACTTCTTTCTCGACTCCCCCTTTTCCTTTGCGTCATTTTCATTAATGTACTCGTGGAAGTACCCTATGTGAAACAAGATTTCAAGGAACTTCTTAAAGGTTTCACATTCCTCAGTCATGTGCTCCCGTATTCATCTCGTGCGGGGTAATGAAAGTAATTCTCATGCTTCATGCAGGGTAGAATCCTTTAGATCACGATGTTGAAGGTAGCACAGACCACTATGGCTTGATCTCCTGACGAGTGTGTCTTTTGCCTAAAGTTCCAATTTGAAGAACGGTGTGACTTTGAAGGTTGAGAGGGTGATTTCCATTTAGATTTGTAGTTGGCTTCCTCTAAGCACACATATTGATGAATGCGCTCTTCAAATTCAGCAATGGTGAAAGGGAGGTGAAGTGTCAAGTTTCCCTTGACTTGTTATCGAATGGGATTGCCCTCTTAAAGGTGGTAATTGTAGTCGCGTAGCACTCCGTGAACCGGTTGGCAAAGCGGCCCAAGCTATCAATTTTATCGTTTCTTAGCCCGAACAGTGTATCTAGAGACACTACATCTCGGCTATTGGCGATGTATTGCCTCACAAACTCAGTGGCAAGTTGATCCCAAGACCGGATTGATCTTGGTTTCAAACTTTGGAATAACTTCACGAAACCTTTGTCAAGGCTTCCCGGAAACATCTTACACATTGTGGAACCATCGGAAACCCATAAGGCCATCTTATGTGAGAAAGCATCTATGTGGGTTATAGGTTCCGAATGCCCATCATAAAGAGCGAATGATGGTGGAGAAAATTTGGCCGGAGGCTTAGCACGCTGGATGCTCCTATGGAATGGTGTCGATGTCACCATAGCCAGCTTATGCTTGGCTTGGTCTTCACCTGATTGCAATGTCCCACCTTGCACTTTTAAAAGAGCAAGCAACCTTCTTTTAGTGTGCCTAAGTGCTCGATCTTCTCCTTCATGCCTTTCTTTGATCTCACTCCGATGTGCACTAGATCGTCTCATCTCCTTACTATCCCGATCATGAGTTGAATCGGGTTTCTCGGATGGGTCATAACAATCCTCGTCACGCTCACGTGATTTCTTTCGCTAATTGCCTTGGTCTCGGTCGCCCGCAAACCTTCCGCGGTAAGGCCAGACTTGTTGTGGTCGCAGTTAGGGTTTCCGCACCCACGACGGTCTCCGTGGTCCTCGGAACACTCCGAGTCGCATGAGGTTGAATCGCTGGACTGAGGGTGGTCCACAGCTTGGGACCTCTTACATGGGGCGACTCACGATGCTTGTCTCTTCGCTGACTTCTAATTTGCATCTCTTCTGATTCGTCAGTGCTTGCTAGTTCAAGACCAAGTCGGTTATCGACGATTTTGATAATGCTAGCGAGCCGTCGATTAGTCCATTCAATCACCGATTCGCTGACGGGGTGCTTACCTAAACTTTATCCAAGATGTGTTTCATTGTTGGAATCTCTTACAAGGCTTTGTTCAAGCGGGACTCTGCATGGGCGTGCTTTCTTTGCATCCCTTCGTTCTCTCTTAAGACAGAGGCTAAAGCATGGGTGCTCTCTTCTTCCTCTTCATTTTTAGTGGTGGTTGATGCCCCATTCCCATCGTTTGGCCTGGATACCAAGGATATGAGAATGTCACCACGAACGGGATTAGACCCGACATGGCTCAATTGTCCATGCTCATAGGGCGAGCCGATATAATTAGGGTTGCGCTCGCAGTTCTGCATTGTCATGGGCTCGGATATACTCAGTTCCGCTGGTCCGTGATCGCATCTCTCTATTCCACGAATGCGGTTTGATTAGTCGCGGTTCTGTTTTGTGACCGCGATTACTCGTCGTGATTCGTGCAATGGCCCACGACCTTGTAGATTCCAATTGCTCTCAAATTCAACAACAAGCATTGCTGAGTCCCATACTCGATCAAACCCATGAGATTTAGACCGTAAAGTGTTATAAATGTCAATTCCGTCTCATGACTCGTACACTTGATGGTTTGTGCGATGAGCAGTCGTGCTTGCGAGAGTGTCAAGTCACAATTCAAGTCGTCTTCAAGCAAGGCGCCTTGCTCAGTTCATACCAAGGTTTGATCTTTCGAGCGAATATAGGAATTTTCTTGATCAATAAGCGCACCGAGTGAATATCGGTGTCCACGCGATTGCCCTAGTTTCCGCAGTCGTGGACCTGCTCGCTGAGGGCACCACGCTTGATTTCGTTTTGCACGGTTGCCCTAGGTTACGAAAAACCACTTTTTTTTCTTCTGGGATCGACTCCAATACCATAATTTCTTGGATCGTTTACTCATTTCCACAAATAGTGCCAATTGTTAGTGCAAAATAATGGACACAAGAGGCAGGGACCCCCCAATCCACCTTTGATGCCTAAGTTAGAAGAGCAATTCTCGATTGAACGTAGGGGTAAAGGACAAGACTTTGGTGAGAGCTCAATGAATATGAGATGCTCATCATACATGGCGATGACATGTATTTATAATGGATGAGAGGAAGAGAGAAGTCCGAAAACTCTTATCTGTAAGGGAGGGCCAATAATGCTCTAGGCCCAACAAACGATTTCTTGCTCCCTAATCCAAGTGGAAATTCTTTCTTTTGACTAAGATAGAATCCTTCATCATAACGAATAACCGCCATATTTAATTTTATAATAAAATACTTAAACATAGAAAAAATAATAAATAAAAATACCTTTATAGAGGATAATAGCGAAAGTAATTATAACAATTAGTTTTACTCGTTCACAATATTGGTTAATAGATTGCAAGTTTAAATCCTATAAAAGTGTAAACATAAAGCAAAATGTCAATAAAATGAAAATGAGATTTCTCTCATGAATTTTGAACATATGACTTCTAGTATAACCACAAGGAGCCATACCACTAGGCTAAGTTGTCCTTATGGTTATAATGGGAAATAATTATATTTTATATTAAAATTTTTCCCTTTCTTTTTCATTTTCTATTTTCTTCATCCTCTACCACTCTTCTGTTTTCTCTGTTGGCTTCGATAGCTAGTTCCGATCCAATTTCCGGACGAAGTCCGTTGATGGGCGCTGCCACCATCACAAGGTTGTCACCACTCGTCACCAATGCAACCAAGCAAGGCTAGACATTGCCTTTTTGTGCTTATTCGACCATTTCCCACCACCTCTATCCTCTCTCTTCTCTTTCGGTGGTTTTTTGGTGCAAGGATTGTCGGCCTCATGTGGCCTTCTTCGACATTGTGCGTGGTTAGGGTGAGGAGGAGAGAGATCGATCATCCTATAAAATGAAGAAGACAAACAAAAAAATTTGGGATGGGGGATGCCCAATTTCAATTTAATAACCGAACCCCTGTTTTTCTTTTGACCTAATTTGTTCAAAACTTCGAAATTTAATTGTGAACTCGTTTCTCAACCAAAATTCGTGATTCAAATTGCTAAATTTCAAGTATGGAGTGCTCTACAATAACCCTGAATCATGGGGAAATGATTCAAGAATTGAGCCAAATACCACCAAATCATATCATGGTACTGATTTTCCGGTTTTTCAAAGGTTGGTGACCAGTGGTTTTTGTGGGCTTCGTTCTCCTCCATCCAACAACTATTCCCGGGACTCTTGCCAACAACTGGGAGGTGGAAATGTGAGATTCATATTGTTGCCGATAGTCACAAATTTCAGCTATCTCTAGTCCCGTTGCCATCCCGCCCCCAGTATTGCGGCTAGAAGCCGATGAACAAAAGCGTTTTCGAGCAGCTTTGCTGCTGTTTTCTTTTGCCCAGAAATTCAACTTCTTGAGTGATTTTCATCAGCTTTGTTCCCCGTCTTCCCTCAATAACTTAATGATCTGTTACCAAAAGTAAAAAGAGGGTGATGAAGACTTCCAACTGCCGCTTTAATCACCCGAAACGGGTATCAAATGAAGCCATTAGCCATCGACGAAGTTGGCTCGTCGCTCACTTGCCGGACTTTTTGTGGTTTGCAATGAAAGGAAAAGAAAACGGAATGTGGACGTGGGATTGCCTCGACTTATGTGCCTTGTTTTGCGTACCATCTTGATTTGTGTGTAAGTAAATCCCGAAGCATATTGCTAGGTAATTTACGCCTTTCGAGCTAGACTTATATTTTAGGATGATTTTTACGATAAGATCAGTCAAAGTTGGATTTTTGTATGAAATCTCATAAAGCGTGATTTATCGAATCTCGTAATTGGTTAAGTTATAAAGCTGGATTAAGTCAAGCAAGTACTTGACAAATTATTATAAGGACATAATAATTTATGGTAATTAATCTTGAAACGAAAATAAATTGATTATAATTTATTTCTCTATTTCTTTTCCGATACAATATGAGTTCAATTCTTGGATGCACATCGTTCGAGATGGAACTAATCGCCTTAAGAGGAGATGTCTCATATAAGGCAATTGGGTGGTTCGTTCGTTTATTATTATTATTATTAAATGAGAAATTGAATCCCATTTAATATTTGTGTTGGGAACAACTTGTGTGCTTAATAAAATGTGATAGATTGTTATTTTATTAGAAATAATGACAATGTTATTGATGAAGTTTCACCTTAGGTTTGTTGTCTGTGCCCTTGAATGTTTAGTTGTCTCATGTCGAGACATATTTGTCTAGTAGAGTAGTTCAAGGATAGATGATCAAGGATGAAACAGGCCCTCTGATCCCGGTTGTCACTCAAATCTCAGTTACTGGTCAAGCACATTTAGAGGATCATGGATGAAATGGGCCCTTTGATCTCAATTGTTGGCCAAGAACATATAAATTATGATGGATGAAACATACCCTCTAATCTTGGTGGTTGACCGAACTAAATAAAAACTATCAGCTGGTTTGTGTGCAAGTTTTGAAAGTATTGAAAGATAAGTGTGTTAGGCACAATAATAAATATATGAGGATGGTTAGTTCATTCAAGAACCATTCTTAATCCCAACTAGAATGACTTAATCGAACTTTGATTAAGTCAATCTGATTAGTCGACAAAGACTTTTCAAAATATTATATGATTAGTATAAGTTCCCCACAATTGTTCATGTTTCGTAAAGGAGTCACAAGTTGTGGTGTCATATCTCTTGAATATGCATGCCTTATTTTTATCTTCTATGAAACTACTAACTATTGGATCATCGATCGGTTGTTATTCGGATTTTGATGCTAATATGTTTAGTCACTATCAGAAGAACCAATCAATTACTCCACTTGTGTAGTCTTTCACTAGACTAAGCCGACCACTTTTTTCAATTACATGGTCGGTTGGTGTCCACTATCTATATATGACACATCATATGTTCCTGGAAGTAGAATAGAAGAGTAATCTAGAAGATCAATGTTTGAAAAGTTGAAGAAAAGTTTGTAAAAGTTGAGCTTGAACGAAGATTATGGTTGGGCCACTATAAAGCTATGTTGGAAAGAAGCAGCTAAGAACCTACATATTTTCCAGTAAAGACTTTGTTCAGATAGAAGACTATTCTATCATCTAGTCATAAGAATTAAGGTTGTTATAAGACCTTTTGTATTTAATTCTAATGTAACGTTTTCTTAAACTCTGTAAAGTTTGGGTTATCAAGTAATAAATATTAAGTTCTTGTGCAATATTTTGTTGTCTTCCATTATTATATTTTTGATTTAAATAAATTCGTTTATCATATTCCTTTGTGTTATGTCTGTTTAAAACATTGGGTAACTTCGGTTTAGTATTAATTAGGGTTACTGATGGTAATACCTCCAAGGTAAGAAGGGAATTTTACATAAAATAGTATAGCCACTACAAATGATGAATCATGAACCTCATAGCGAGAAAAACATGAATCCAATGGAATTTGAAACATAAATCCTAGAATTTTTTCTTACATTCTCATGTTCCCTAGAATCGAAACACAAATCCAAACAATTATCCGGAATCAAAACACAAATCCAAACCATTATCCTAGAATTTTATCTTTCTTTTTATATAAAATAGTGGTTGGGGCACAAGGCATGTAATCTATATATTGTATACTCTTGCGCTAATGAAGAATAAAAATTTTGATCGAAAAATATTATCTACTTTAATCTCTTCATGGTATTAGAGCAAATTCCTAAAACATAAGCCTAAAACATATGTTTTTTGCTACCGATCAATGTTTTCCTTCGTTCTTTCTCAATATTTGAATTAACGATACCATGTCTGATCAGTTATTGCAGCATAAATTATCGTCACCACGAAGGTTAATGTTGACACCACAAAGGTTTGCTCAAATCAAGAGGGAAGTGAGGCGAAGGAAGTGAGATAAGATATGTTGCGACTACTTCATCAAATTTTGGTTTATGGCAGAAACTTTTTGGTCATTCGGATTATTTGTCTCTTCTACATTCGCCTGGTGTTAGTTCTAGTCTTGAAACCTTCCTCTATTTGATTGTAGTCGAACCAGACTCGAGATAGTTTTCCTATAAGTTATAATAAAGAATCTAATTTGTTTGATTCAATTCATGTTGATGTTTAGGATCCTTATAGTGTGCCTTTGAAAACTAGAGCTTCTTATTTTTTTGACTATTTTGGATGATTATTCTTGTTGTATGTGGGTTTTTTCTGATGGCTGTATTATTCAGATTCCGTATTTCCTTCTAGGGTAGAAAAACAAATTTCGCAAGGTACCAGTAGTTGAAATCTTGACCCGTAAGTAATTTTTTGAGGTAGGATTGAACCGGGTATAGTCCTTTAATTATAATAATTAACACCTTTTATATACATATATATTTATCTAAAGATTTTATGCTATCTAAATTAACAAATTCAATCCAAATTAACAAATTCATATCTTTCAATCATATCTTCTATCCAATCTCGAATCCTTAAAAATCAAAAGCGTTAAAAGCCGACTCCTTCCCTGCTCTCGTTCATGCCTACCGAAAATTTCCCCTGTTTCCTTCGGATTTGTCTCGTCCGAATATCATATCAAGACAGTCTCCCGCCTTCGCGTTCGATCGCTGGAGAACTCACCGTCGGAAGCTGATTTCCTCACCTCTCGTAATTCGCTCAATCGCCGCCAACCTGCCTATCGTTCCGGTAAGCCTCGAAAACCATTCGATCCCTGTTCTTGTTTCCCTTTTGTTCTCCGATCAATCTTCCAACCCGCCTATAGGATAGGACGTTCTGGGGAGGCCGCAAAGACCGCCGGAAGTTGCCGTCGTCAGTCGCGTGAGAGCCACCGGTAAGTTTCCTCTGTCTTCTCTCCTCTGTTTTTCTTCCTCGGTAGATAGGGGGTTGTCGGGGTTAGTTTCGGGACAAAGGGGTGTGCCGTCGTCGGAAGGGATGACTAGGGGAGGCCGCTTTCGCCGCCCATGGTGATGAATGAGATCGCTGATGTGCTCGTCACAGGACGCCGGCAAAGGAGGATTCGAGTTACTTGTAAGCGTCTGCGGTGGTGTTGTTCGATCCACCATGATCGGCACTGTATTTCATGGGAGCAGATGGGCATTTGGCGACTGGTTTGGTCGAGGAAGACGAAGGAGTGGGTCCCACATAGTTGGTCAAAAGAGTGGGTGTTGACTGGGCTATCCGGTTGAAGTTGGAGAGGGAATTGGGCTGAGTTTTTGCCAATTTGGACTGGCTTTGGTTCCCTATTGTTCTAATTTTATTTTATTAGTTTGGGCTCGGGTGAATGGGCCCAAAAATGGATTGGAGTTGGGTACAAATTCTCTTGATGTTGGGTTGGGAGATGGACTTCAAATCTGACTAGTACAAGTGAATTTGGGTTTTGTTGGTGGGCTAAGTTATATATATAAATAAGTTAATGAATTAAGTAGCTTGGTGTAGTTTGTCAATTAGCAAGAACCGTTATAAATATTCGTTTGCTTAAGGAAAATATTCGTTTGCTTAAGGGGAATAAAGGTGGCTCTTTAATTGGGGTAGTTAGTTCGGCTCGTATTTTTAAATTAATTAATCTTTCCCTTATAATTCTTTAGGGAATCGTTCCGTTTGAGATCGTAGTTCCGTCTTTCCGAGGATCCTTCGTTCGAGGTAAGTCGTTCTTCGACTTGCTCGGTTCTTTTCTACCCTGTTAGATTGCGTATCGTTATTGTAGGGCGGGTTTTGGGAACTAGTCCCGAGTACCTTTTAAACTGTTTTGAACTCCTTGTATTGTTGTGTGTATAAAATGGTTTGAACGTGTTTTAGAGGAAGGATATTTTTAAAACGTTTTCTCTGTGTTGGTACCGTTTCCAACAAGGCCCATCGTAGCTGGTGTTGAGGAAGAGTTGGCTAAGTTGACCCGTGTGACTGGGAAATCGTGCCCCTATAAAACAAAAATTATTATTTGTGTGTTTTTGGCAAGTGCTCCAGTGGAGGCTTAGCCAGGGGTTAGAAGGGAGATTGTGAAGTGGAGTGAGAGGGTCTGGCTATGCACTCGGCGTGGTGATGAGCACCTTGGAAGTCGGATTGTGGACAAAGGAGGAATTGCATTGTGTGGGATTATGAATCTGAATGTGTATGTGACCTTGTGTGACTGATATAACTAACTTAGGTATTGGCCTTTAGAGTTATGATTGCGATTGTGGATTTGTATGCTGGCCTTAGATAAATAATTTCAAAGCGTTCTACAATTTCCGTATTCTTTCTAGCTTGGTAGATTAGACGCTGACCCTTTGGGGAACATTTTTCTGTTCCAGGTATGAACCAGGGAGCCATGCAAGAACCGAGGCCAGATGGAGGGCCGAAGCGGTAAAGAGCGCGTGTCATTGTGGGATTGGTTTATACTAGTTTATTTATAATAGTTAGGATGTTGATTCTAATATTTGTTAGACAGAGTTAGTATTATGTTTCGTTTATTATCATTTTGTTTGGATAGTTCAGTATTAGTAAGTATTTTCATCGGATTTGGATACTTAGGTTTTCGGGAATTCATGCATAACTATGTTTTCTATATTTTTATTAAAATAAAGGTTGGATGTTTTCACTTTGTTTTCTCGTCGTGCCCGCGTTGTAAGGTCCTACTGTGTAGTTTTCAACCTAATTAATAGTACCTTGTAAGGTCTATTTCTTAGTAGCGCCTCGCCGGATGTCGGGGTGTTACACTGACAAACAGATTCGAGGTATCTAGATTGGTCGACATATTTTATGTTTTTTTCCAAACATAGTTTCAAGAAATAGGCGGAACTAGTATAGGACCAGAAGGGCCCCCCAAACCTATTTTTTAGTTTATATGTTCCACTTGTCGAGAGCATCGATTTGATGTATTATACGCCCTAATCCAACATCTGAACAAAAAGTTATGAGTGTTTGAAGATTGGACGTACATAATATAAATGAACTCGAGAGCTTTGAAATGATAAATTATTGTTTGGTTGTCTTGAATCACACAATTCAATTTATTAAAACAAGGTTTTAGTCTGGGTTTTAGTTTTTACTTACGAACATTTAATAACTATGAATTCAAATTGTTTTATTTTGAAACATTCTTGTTTTCATAAAATAACTATATTCTGAAACATAACAACAAATGTTGTCTTTATAAAGTTTTTTGCTCTTAACTTAATTGTATTTTGAAAAATTTTGGTCCCCTCAATAAAACGTGTTCTCTTCTTGATCTAAATTTGTATTTTTTATTTGTATTTTTTTTATAATTTCTGAAATTTCTTTAATATTTCTTCAGTATTTCATATTTTTTAAAAATTGAAAAAATATTAGCTATGTTATAAAATCCATTGGCCCATACAATGAGGAGTTTCTAGTTCTGCCTCTGATTCAAGATTGATATAATTGGCATCGAATTCCTACCTCTAAAACCTTATTTTCCAGCACAAGGCATCGAGTTTGAGACATCTTGTGTTGCCACTTCACAACTAAATGGTATGTTTGAACATAAGCATCCTCATGTATTGAATGTTGTGTGTGTGCTTCGTTTTCAAGCTTTGATACTCATTCCTTTATGAGGGGGATGTATTCGTACAATTGCTTATTTGATAAATAGAACTCCTACTAAATTTCTCTCTGGGGAGAATCCCTATGAATTGTCAAAGGCAACAAGCTATAATCATATTTGTATTTTTTATTGTCTATGTTATGCTTCGATTATTGACCAGCTGGAAATCGTTGATGCCTAATCAAAGATAAATCCCGAGTTACTTAACTTCTATAGCAAGTAAGGTGGTGCCGTATCTAAGAGACACTTGTATTCCAAGTCAATATTCATATCTACTTAAAAAGTAACAATGGGTGGAGGGGTTGGATTGTAATTCTAATTCTAGGGAATTTAACCAAGTAAACAAGGCAAGTAAAGTTGAGTTTTGTATTCAATCTGGGAAAAACAAATTGATTGTTGAATTTGATTGATTGAGAAAATTGGTTGTTGTTGTTGATTTGGTTCTTGTTGCTGATGGTATTGGTATTGTTATTGTTGTTGATTTTGGTTATTGTTGATGAGAAATTTCTTATTGAATTTAATTGATTGAGAAATTTGAGAAATTGATTGAGAAATTGATTGTTGAATTTGATTGATTGAGAAAATTGGTTATTGTTGTTGATGGTATTGGTATTGTTACTATTGTTGATTTTGTTGTTGTTATGGTTGTTGATTTTGTTGTTGTTGTTGTTCGTTTGGTTGTTGTTGATTTTGTTGAGAATGTTGATGGTATTGTTGTTGTTGTTTTTATAGTTTTGTTATTATGTCCGGATCATGTCGACGTGTACGATCTCCTCGTCCGGACGAGCCGGGCTCGTCCGAGATTCCAGACGAGGAGATCTCGCCCGAGGCGACCCAACAGACCCACCATGTTTTTCCGAGGACGATGGGGCCCGTCGTCCTAGTAAAGAGGACACGGGAACCCAAGCGGATGAGTCTAGGGCCCCTACATCTGCGTCCTCGTCGGGATCGAGGCGAGGGCTCGATCCCAATCGCATTTGGGATCTTTACATAGCCAGCGGGTGGTACGTACAATTTGTTCTAAGACATTGCTTGTATTAAATTCTTTTCTTACCTTTAAATATGTTATAACACGTCTTTTAAAATCTCGCAGCTTGCAGCCGTCGGGCATGGTGTCGCGGTGGTTGACACAGATCATACAAGGCCGACCCGACGATAAGGCGTCGGAGTTCGACTTTTCCTCCGCCTCATCGAAGACTCGTTGTTTTGAGTCTTGGAGGGTAAATTTTATTTAATTTGCATTTCTTTTTACAAATTCCGCATTAATTAATTACTATTTTTAAAGAATTATTTTGTCGGATTTAATTAGATGCACTTCCGATGGGATCCCTCCCAGCCGGGTATGGACGTCGAGTCCTTCCGGTTCTTGTGGGAGAAGAGAGCCAAGAAGAGATACAACGACTTGATCAAGAAGCACCGTCGAGCCGGGACGAAGCCGAATTTTATCTAGTCCTCCACTTGGGAGAACTGAAAGATGACGCATTGGTCCGCGGAGGTGTTCAAAGCCAAGTGCGCGCGCCAGACGCAAATCCGAAATGTCAATCCGGCGAACCACAGTAGCGGTTCGAGGTCCCACCTCGACACCATGCGTTGAATGGTACGTATGTTATCTTAATTTGATTAAACTTAAATTAAGTTAATTATTCTTAATAGTTCGTAACACGCTTAATGAATTTCGTAGGAAAAACAATGGCGTCGTCGCATCATGCCTCTCGAGCTTCTCATCGAGACGCACACGCAGGGCGCCGATCGACATTTTATAGACGAGCGGTCGGCATTCATCGCTGTAAGTTTTAATTATTTTACGACTTATTTAATTTTGTATATTATAATTTTTATTTATATTATATACGTATTTTGTTAGGCTCGGACTTAGGTGATCCTCTCCCAGAGGTCCTCGGAATCGGGCACGTCGCCGTCCTTTTAGGACGGGTGTGATGCCTTTCTGATGGCCGCTGGGGGGTGGGCCCGGGAGTTGCCGTCTTCAGCCTCGGCAACGCCGCCTTAGAGGTTTAAGGCGAGCGATTGACAGCATCGCGTCGTCCAGCTCCTCGGGTGGCGGACTTGACGCAGGAAAATGTCAAGCTTAGGCAAACCGTGGAGGACCTATAGAGTAGGATGCGCGAGGTCGAGCTGTGGATGCACCAGGACGCGGGCGGCTCCGGCGAAGCCTCCTACATTAGTGTTTTGTTGTAAATATTATTAAATATTGTACATTATTTAAATTTATGTAAATTAATGAATTTAATTAATTTATGTAAATTATGTAAATTAATATGAATTATTTATATTAGCGACCACGATATGATCGCTAAATGCATTTAGCGACCATATTTTTCATTTAGCGACAAGAAATATGGTCGCTAAATTCTCTTTTTTGTAGTGTAAAAGTATGAGACTATAAATTAATATGACCACCAATACCACCCTCCACTAGCAACGTAATTGTGCAATCATGTAGGCCTAATGCACGTAGTGTCGATAGATCAAAGAACTTAGTAGAGAGAACTTCCTTCTCATTAATCTCATCCCATAACTCTTTCTGCTTAGGCGTCAATTTCTTCACCGGATAACCCATAATCTATAATTGGAAATCGAGCTTCAGAGTGGAAGAAATATCTCACAATCCTTAAAATGCTAGTTTTGGGCGAAGTCGCCAAATTGTCGCCGACATCGGGTGGCGGACGCGGTGGTCGGAATAAAGTCATGGTCATCGCTGGTTGCTCCTTGGTTGTTTGTGTGGAATAAAAGTGGGAGTTGGGTGAGTTTTTGAGGAGATTTGGAATTTTTTGTGGTGTTTTCTAGATTTGGATTTGGGAAGAATTTAGTGGATGAAATGGAATTTGGTTTGTGAATTTAGGTTAGTGGAGAAGAAAGGAAGAAGAACATGGGTTTTTGGATGATTTTTGGTGAGGTTGAAAATATGGAAATAATGAATATTTTAGGAGTTTTTAGCAATAGAGGAATAAAGGAAAGAAGATGAATAAGGGGAAAGAAAGGAAGAAAAGGAGAGGGTCGGTGGGCAGAGGGATAAAAGCGAAAATTGCCTCAAGACGTTTTCTAAACGCTTTATATCCTTCAAGAAACAGTACCGTGATCGTGGTTTGCGGTCACGGATCTTCACCCACGATCATAGTTTCTATTACTTATACGTCTAGATAACTAGGAAGCATCTACGGTTGCAGTTTGTTAATCGCGGTTGCGGTTCTTCATTATAACATTCTTTTGAACCTAGTACCTGTATGTTAGCCCGATAATATTAAAAGGAAACTAAACTAAAAACAAAACGAAAGAAAAAGAAAAGAAAACTTACCTCGGGTTGCCTCCCATTTGAGCCATCTTAGTCAGCATCTTCGGTCCGATCAATGAGACCCACCTCCTCTATCACTTCATTGCCTCCCATTTGAGCCTTTATCACTTCATTTTCTTTATTTAATTTATGCCCATTAACTTTAAACACTTTATTGGAGCCCCCATCATACAATTCCACATCCCCATGTGGAAAAACTCGAGACACAATGTACGGTCCAACCCATCAAGAATGGAGTTTCCCTAGGAAGAGTGTGAGACGAGGCTGAAAGAGAAGGACCTTGTCTTTAGGTTTGAATTCCTTCCTTAGGATGTTCTTGTCATGCCATGCTTTTTTTTGTTCCTGTGGTTCATGACATTTTCATAAGCATCCAATCTCATCTCTTCCAACTCTTGCAATTTCACTTTCCTGAATGCTCCATCTTCTTCAATCTTGAAGTTGCATTTTTGGACAACCCAGTAAGCCTTATGCTCAAGCTCCACTGAAAAGTGACATCCTTTACCATAGATCAATCTAATGGGAGACATCCCAATGGGAGTCTTATAAGATGTATGGTAGGCCCACAAAGCATCATTGAGTCTTAGACTCTAATCCTTCCTATTAGGAGCCACCGTCTTCTCTGTAATTGTTTTTATCTCCCTATTGGAACACTTCATCTTGTCCATTGTTCTAGGGCTGGTAGGTGGTAGAGATCTTGTAAGTAGCATGGCACCTCTTCAATAGAGTGCTCATAGTTATGTTGCAAAGATGAGCACCCCTGTCAATTACAATGCGTTTGGGTTTCCAAACCTTGAGAATATTTTGTCCTTAAGGAAACCTGCAACTTCTTTTGAATCATCAGTCCCAATGGCCTTCTCTTCCACCCAATTGGAAACATAGTCCACTGTAAGCAAAATATACAAGTTCCCATAAGAAGAAGGGAAAGGTCCCATGAAATCAATGGCCCAAAAATAAAAAATCTCACAAAATATCATACGATATTGAAGCATCTCATGTCTTTTGGAAATATTTCCTACCCTTTGACAACGATTAGATGTTTAAAAAAAAGCATAAGCATCTCTCAAAATATGAGGCCAAAAAAATCCTGCTTCTAGCACTTTCCTAGACATCTTGTTCCTTTGGGCACAATTCAAAGTGATGGAAGCATAATATATGACATGGGATGCTCTAGCTCCCATTTGACCCTTCTCGACCCTAACTACGTAGTCACTTGCATCACACATGATCTAAAAGGGGTGAGACCAATCGAGGGAATGGATTGTTGGTGCACTTGTGAGGCGGATTTTCAGCTCATCAAACGCCTTCTTACACTCTTCATCAAACTCATAAAGCACATCTTTCTTCAATAGATCACACAAAGGGGTTTTGATCTTTGAAAAGTCTTTAATAAACCTGAGATAGAAACGTGCATGACTAAGAAAAGAGCACACTTCACATGCACTAGTAGGATAAGGCAATGATTGAATGATATCTATCTTTGCCTTATCGACCTCAATACCCCTACATGACACAATATGACCTAAGATAATGCCTTGCTCAACCATAAAGTGACTCTTTGAAGGACTAAAGTTAAATGTTTTAAGCATGGATCAAGTCATCTCGATGAATAGTAAATTCATCCATAACAACCTCAATAAAATTCTCAATGTATTAAGAAAATATACTAATCATACACCTTTGGAACGTCCCAGGTGCGTTACATAATCCAAATGACATTTTGCTATATGCCAAAGTGCCAAAAGGACATTTAAACGTTGTTTTCTCTCGATCTTCTAGTGCAATGACAATTTGAAAATACCGTGAATAGCAATCTAGAAAACAATAATAGGAATGACCGCCAAGTCACTCAAGCATTTGATTAATGAATGGAAAGGGAAAGGGATCTTTTCTAGTTAAGGTGTTCAGCTTATTGTAATCAATGAAAACTCTCCGACCCGTCTCGACTCTAGTAGGAACCAACTCACCATGTTGGTTCTCTACAACAATAATACCGCCCTTCTTGGGCACAAATTATGTTAGAATAACCTACTGACTATAAGATATAGGGTAGATCATACGTGGAAATCATTGATGCCTAATCAAAGATAAATCTCTAGTTACTTAACTAGTATAGCAAGTAAGTCGGGGTCGTACCCAAAAGACACTTGTATTCCAAGTCAATATTCCTATCAACTCAAAACAGTAAATCACTCCAAACAATAACAATGGGGAGGGTTGGAATGTATTTCTAATTCTAGGGAATTTGAAAAAGTAAACAATGCAAGTAAAGTTGAGTTTTGTATTCAATCAAGGAAAAGCAATTCCATTAGAGTATCCATTTAATTCATCAAGTTCATTGATCATTGATTCAAACAAGTTATTCAATTTAGGTAATTCTAACCTGATCAACCGTAATAAACATGGCAACGAGAAATGTAAATACATAATGTCAAAATAAACATGAAACGATCATGAACTATTGAAATACTAGCAGTAAGAACAAAGATATGCAAGATACATGAAAGTGAGTTCGAACGAGTCAAACAATTAGCATGCAATCAAATCTCTTTCTCAATTGTTTTAGTCCAACATATCCTAAAACAATGAGTTGCTACAATGATTGGGTTTTACTACGAGATAACCTAAATCCAAGCAATAGAATATATTGACTTCAACTAGTTGGCAAAACAGGGAGAAATCAATAACAATCAATATGAATTAAGATCAAGAGAACTGAAATAACTTTAAAGGAATAACTTGAGAAGAGATCACAATTAACTTGAATCTAAAAGCTTCAACTTGAATAGAATCAAAGGATTTAGTTCTCCATAGAAAGATAGAGAATACAAAATATAAGGTAGAAGGTATCCAACTAAGTCTAACAAACAAGGGTTTAAAAAGCAACTAAAACTAGAAAATACGAAAAGATAAAAGAAAGGAAATTATAAGTAAAAAGATATAATCAACCGAACTCGGATTTTGTGGCCTCCGGAATCCATGGTCGCAGATCTCAAACAACGGTCGCGGTTTGACCTCCTTTGACCATCCGAGTCAGTGAACTACCGCGGTCGCAACTGATGTTCTACGTACGCTGATATACGGAACGCGGTCGTTGTCGATGTTCTTGCGGTCGCTAGTCTTCTACTGAATGTTCATCTGCGGTCGCTAGTTGTTTCCCGCGGTTCGTCCTTTTCTTTATTGCGCCCTCTTTGGCTTGGACTCGTACTCTCCAATCTTCATCTTAATCTTCAATAAAGCGCTAGAAGACCTAAAACTCTATATAAATATGTACTAAATAGTCCTAGTTGTGCCATATGAAATACAACATATCAGTTATGCCCAAACCAAGTGATAAATTTGAATGTTGTAGTTGTCGATGTGTTTTCTTGGGATATCCATATGTGAAGAAGGCTTCTGATGCAACCCTGTCTATGGTCGGACCTGACCCCGACTAGTCTAAGACGCCTAGTACCATGCAAACCTCCTTGGTGTAGGACTTAGTTCATTTATTATGTAATTTCTATATTTGATGTAATTTCCCGTTTCGTATTTCCCTTTCACTTATTTCTATTGATGGGTGTTTGCTTTCTTATGCTTAAGAAGGTTAGTTTGCATCCTTATGTTTTGCATCCTTATGTTTTCTATTTAGAATGAGGCCCACTAAGGCCCATTGGGGTTAGTTTGAGGCCCATTGGGGTTAGTTTGCATCCTTATGTTTTCTATTTAAACTCAACTCTTGTAACTTATTATTCATGTCCAATTTAATAAATCCAAACCATTGAGTTGATAATCTCCTCCCCTTTGGCCCGGTTGTCACCTCTTTCTAATACTCTTCTAAAGCCCCCTTCCTAGTCCTTGTCTCTCCCAACCCTAGCCATTGTGAACATAAGAGACCTGCAAGACCATCACATTAGTCTCATATTTATTACTAGTTACCATTCGGAGAAGATCCGAGTATCTTCGAACCTAGATCGAGCCAATCGTGGTTCGACCTCTAGTCAGATCGCATCAACTTGGCATCTTTATGATCTTGATACTCATAGTTTCATTGACTCTAAAAATGTTGTCTTTGATGAAAATACATACCCATGCAACTTTGTTCATTCAGGTTTTTTGGATACTTTTCCAAACGAGTCATATCCTTCGGTTTTATGACATTGATGGCTCAACAAGAGAATTGTTGCTTGCTAGGGGGAGTGTCAATCCTGAGTCCGCGACTCCACTTGTTGACAAGACTACTCCTACGCTCCCTGTCGAGGCAGCCAAGCCACATGTGATGTTGCTGCTTCACTGCGTCCTAGCGAATGCGCCCGTCTCCCTTCTACTCGTCTTCATGATTATATTTGCCATACTACACGCAGATTTGACCCCTCTGACTTCTTCTTGGCCTGATTCGACATCGCCATCCTCAAGTTAGCCTTAGTCAATTGCTAATTTTGTCAACTGGAAAAAACAAAATTCAAATAATAATGCAAAGTTTCTTGGTATTTTTACTTGTAATGTTGAACTTACAAGTAACAATGTGGCTGCTTGCTCTCCATTCAGTAGAGATGCTATGAAAAGAATTAGATGCTTTGGAAACTAATGGTACTTGGGTTTTTAAATTGTTACCTATAGGAAAGAAACATATTAGTTGCAAATGGGTTATTAGCATAAAGTATAAATCTGATTGTTCGATTAAGCGATATAAGGCCCGACTTGTTGTACTTGAAAATAAGAAAATTTAGGGTATTGATTTCAATGAGACATATGCCCCTATTACAAAAATGACCTTTGTTCATCTCTTTGTTTCACTCCATCAGATGGATGTACATAATATTTTACTCCATGGTGATCTTGATGAGAAGGTATTTATGTCTCCTCCTCCTGGTTTTGTTGCACTACTGGGTTACTTATGTCGACTTCAAAAGTCAATTTAAACTTGCTTCAATTCTCAATCGATTTTGCTTTAAGCAATTCTATGCTAATTATTCTCTTTTCTCATATATTCGTCATGGCACTATTCTTCATGTTCTAGTGTATGTTGATGATCTGATAATTGCAAGCTTTACTTCCGCTGATTTTTCTAATTTTAAAAATTACATGAATTCTTATATTCGTATGAAGATATTGGTTATTATTTTCATATGAAGACCATAAAGCAGCCAACAATTTCTCGTTCTTTTGTTGAGGTTGGGTATCGTTCGATGGTTGGTGCTTGTTGTGACTTACATTGGCTTAATGCATTATTATTCTCTTTGGGATAATTTCATTGATCACCCACGAAGCTTGTTTGTGATAGTGAAATTGCACTTCATACTGATGTCAATCATGTTTTCCATGAGAGGACGAAAGCATATTGAAATTGATTGTCATTTTATTCGAGATGTCATTTAGTTTGGTTGTATTTCTACTTCCTATGTTCGATTTGCAAATCAACTAGTTGACATTTTCACGAAGGCATGTAATCTATATTCTTGGGCATTCTTGACTTACATGCTCCCACTGATGAAACCCGAAATAAATCGTTCTCTAAACGACAAGAAACGAGATTATTTTATTTGATTGTGCAAACGCTTGCTTTTTATTTAATACTTCTTTACAACGAGGTTACAAGCCAATGAGGCTTACAAACAAACGAGATTTACATCCTAGACCTCCTACGAGTATTCGAGATCTCGATCTAACAATGTTCAAGATCTCCTAATTGCTATGTGATTCTACCACCTAGGTATCGCTTGACTGGTCTTAGCGCGAGGCTTGAGCTAAGAGTGTGGTGAAGATGGCTTGAGAGACTGTGTAGCGAGGTCTTTGATGTGAGCGAGGGCCCTGTGTGACTTGAGGTCTTTTTGTGGACTTCACTTGTCCATAGCGAGGTCTTTTGACGATGTTTCAATCACGTCGATCTTCAACGAGCAAGATAGTTCTTGAGTTCAAGATGTTTTTCGACCCTCTCTTCCTAGGAGGTTCTCCTCTATTTATAGAGAATTGAGAAGTCGAGTTTTGATCATCGTCCGATGTGGGACGCCCGAGATCAGGGCTTTTGATTGGTCCGGAGGTGAGGCATCTGGTGATTGGTTTGGGGGAGCAACGCCAGCTGAGTGGTTCGCGTGGGCGGGCGTGTTAGTTGAGTCGGTGACGAGGTTTAGACCCCATTTCGAGGTTTTGGAAGACCTCGCGGAGATAGGAATTTTGTTTAATTAAATGACGGGTACGGTAGTGGGCCCCAGAATCCATCCTGGGAGTCTCGGCAGGTCTGTTTATTCTTTGTGTCCCGAGCCCACCTCCTATTTTACCATTTTGGACATCATCACAACCCCATGGCATGGGGACCTCGTCCCGAGGATCGCATGCCATGAGCTCCTTAGGATTGCAAGGTGCGAGGTTTTGGAGGTTGAGTGGACATATTGCGAGTGCGAGGTTTTGGAGGTTGAGTGGACATATTGCGAGGTGTGAGGTTTTGGAGGTTGAGTGGACATATTGCAAGGATTTCCTCCTAGCGAGGCCCAATACTTAGGCTTTTATCTTGCTCGTACAAGTGACGCTTCCTTGGCTCGCTCTCCGTACTTTGCTTAATGGGTCGCCCAGGTAGGATAGGCCCAATAAGCCTCTCGGGAGCGAGGAGAGGCCCAAGCCTGTTCTTTATAAGGGGCGTCACTCACACGCTTCCCCTTCATCTTCTTCCCCAACATTTTCGCTCTCTCTCTCTCTTTCTTCGTCTTTTCAGTTTTCGGTGAGCAGTTTCCGAGACGGTTACCGACGACCTTCCGCCATCCTCCAGTCGCGCCACCTCTTTTTCCACGCCGATTCTAAGCAAGTAAGTACTCGACTCCTCCTTTTGTGTTTTGATGCTCTTTTCCCTATTCTCGTCGTCGCCTGCCCCAGCGGGAAACGGATGTCCCCTGGTGTTTCGTGTCGGTGTCACGGTGTCAAAACGACGGGGGTGGGGGCAGTGCTCATGTTTGCGCAGTGCTTTCGATTCTACCCTTTCTTGTTCTTTCTCTGTTTCGTGCCCTAGGTGGGCGCCGGTTTGTTTCTCAACGTCTCGCGCAGATGTCACGGTGGTGAGACGGTGATGGTGAGGGCGACATGTGTTTCTGTGCGGTGTTTTCTCCATCTCTTCTTCATGTCTTCTCTTGTTTTGTTTTGCGCCCTAGTGAGCTGTGGTTATTTTTCGGCGTTCTTTGCCAGCGCCATGGTGGGGAGACGGTGGGTCGGGGGTGGTGACCGTCACGCCCTCGAACCTTTCGTCCGCCAACCGACGGCTTTTTGCATTTTCTTTCGCCGTTTTGAAATTCGAGACCCTCGGAAACCCAAACGTCATGATGCCCGACTGACAGGACGTTTGGGTTTCCACCGCTGGATTCCACCGCCGGTTCGCATCCCGCCTTCTCTCTCCTCCTTTTGGCGCTTCAAATTCTTTCCTGCCGTCCTATCTTGTCAGAGTAGCCCTAGGGTGCCACATGGCCTTCTTCCCTTATGATCTCGTGTCTTCTATCTTTGGTAGCTTTTCCCGACGTCTCAACACTTCTTTCTTTTCCAGGTGCTAGCCTCTCGTGGCCTGGACGTCGCTCTTTCATGCCTAGGAGAGCTTCTTTGAGCCCCCCACCAGGCTTCGTGTTCAAAACTCAAGAGAGATTCTACGAGGAGGTTTCTGAGTCCGTAGGGAGTGTAGAGGTTAGTGACTCCTAGAACCTGAGGTCTCTCTCGTTGGTCTTCAGCGACCCTTCTTCCAGTGACTCTGTTGTTTGCATTCATTCGCGCTTAACCCGACTTCGCGCATCGTTTGGTTTTGAAATGGCTTCGTCCTCGATTTCTGACGAAGCAGTGGTTACCGTTATTGCGAGGTCGTCTGACTCCAACGACCTCGCGAGCTTTTTCTCGGAGCATATTACTGATGTTGTGTCCAACGTCCCGCTCGTCCGTGAGGAGCGGATCCCTATGTTTTCCGACACGGATGAGGCCTTTTGATGCGTCCCTCGTTTGGGATGCTTCGGATCGATCGTTGGTTTGAGTAGTGGGTCTCAATTTGGCGTAGCGGAAGGCTGATTTTTGATTGTGAATTGGTACGAACAAACAATGAAAACCGAGAACTCGAGAGCAAATTGCGATTGTTTGAGAGATTGAGGGGCGGCGCAAGCACAAGGATAAAATAAGGAGTAAAACCTCGACTTTATTTAACCCTAATGTGCGCTATCTAAAAACATAGGCCTAATCTCTCTTATATCGAGAGGCGGCTGAAGAAAACCAAAGAAAACCCTAATTTGGTGGCGGCGCGCCTAAGGCAAGCGTGCAAGCTTAAGGCCCAACGGCGCGGTCCAAAATTGGTCGGCGCAAGGCCCATAATTATCCTTCTAAATGTATAAAACTAACAATAGTAATGTTCCATAATAGAATGTATGCATAAAAGTACTAAAAACGGATAGGTCGTCCGTGACCGTGCCGGGAGTGTCACGACAAGGTTGTCGCGACGCTGGCATTGTTGGGACTCGGCGCTGGCGAGGTCACGGTGCGCGTCGGGGCGCTGGCGAGGTCGCTGGCACGACGCGGGATGCTGGTGACGGTGCTAGCGAGGTCTCGAGGACTTTAGGTTCGCCGATGCTTCCGAGAACCTCAAGTTGAGACTCGATCCCAAGGTCCGATGCGAGAACCTCGAATGTCGCTCGGAGGTCTTGGCGACGGCTGGTGGCGACCTCGGCTTGCGATCCGATGCTCGAGGATGGAGAGCCTTGGCAAGGTTGATCCGGGAGCTCGTAGCGAGGTTCCTCGGCGCCGATGGTGGTGATGGTGCCAAGCGAGGTAGCGGTGTAGGGCACGCCGTGGCCAGCGGAGAGGCGCGCCACAAGAGACCTCGTTGCGTCTTGGATTGCTCGAGTCCTGGCACGAGTAATGGGGCCATCCGAGCGAAGTGTCAATGCATCGTCCTCTTGGCTATCATCCATGCCGGGGGTCGCATCACCCTCCCCCACTTTGTTGGGAAACGTCCCCGTTTCCTCATAAGCGGGTGCAACATATGGAGAGAGCTCAGCGACATTGAAATTGGAGTGTACCGAGTGCTTGCCTTCGAGGTCGAGCTTGTAGGCGTTGTCTCCGATGCGCTCAAGGACCCGAAAAGGCCCATCTCCACGCTGGTGAAGCTTCGTCTTCCTTGAATCCGGAAACCTGTCCTTCCGAAGATGGAGCCACACGAGGTCCCCGGGGTTGAACACCATGCGTTTCCGACCCTTGTTGTGTTGTGCCTCATACTGAGCGGCTCGGCGCTCCAATTGAACTCTAGTTCGCTCGTGTAGCTTGCGGATGGCTTTGGCACGGTTGGAGGCGTCGATGTGCTTGCCGTTCTTCAAAGGTCGAGGGGTGAGATCCATCGGAGAGTGAGGGTTGAGTCCGTAGACAATCTGAACGGCATCATCCGGGTAGCCGAGTGTTTGGACCTGTTATAAGCAAACTCAACGAATGGTATTAGATCCTCCCACCTGCGTGGGTTATTTTTGAGCACCGTCCGAAGAAGGGTGCCCAGAGTCCGATTGGTCACCTCAGTCTGACCATCGGTTTGGGGATGATAAGAAATGGCTACAAAATTTCGTGTCTCGATCACTAACAATAGTGCGAGGCACGCCATGTAATTTCACGACATGCTCAAAGAACAAGTTTGCGATTTCAGTCGCATTGTTGTTCCCTTTTCATGGCACAAAGTGATCCATTTTGGAGAAACGGTCCACAATTACGAAGATCGAATCTTTTCCTCGCCTAGACATCGGTGATCGCTCTCACGCGGTGGTGCGAGGGTCTAGAGATACAATTTATAACCCGACCCCGTTGTAGCACGTGGTGGGTGTCGAACACTCGAGAAATCTACTCGATTGAGGTGCCTAGACACTAGAAAGCTAGAAAGGAGAACTTAAAACAAAGGAAAACAAAGAGAACAGTCGGGACCGACACAGAGGTCATGTCGGGCCCGATGTTGGCGACAAGAGGAAGTCGGGACCGACGTATGGCAAGTCGGGCCCGAGGTATCTGGATTTGTCGAACTCAAAGATTGAAAGTAGATCTTGGGCTTTTGGGTTCCTTCTCTAGTAGATTAAGGCTTTTCCACCCCAATTCAAGCAATGAGTGATGATCGGACTAGGATCGAGTGCTTTCGCCCTCGTTCCAACCACTTCTACACATCGATCATTGGGGAGATCCCCTTCGAAGCAAGGTCTTGAGATTGACACATGTTCACTTTCGCTACTTTGCCAATCACAAGCCTTGATTCCTTACTTTCGCAAGGAATTGTAGCTCTATGTAGAGTGGGTTCCTTAGATCAAACACTCAAGGTTATGGAATTGGGGTTTCTAGCCCAAACCTAGCTAGGGTTTTCCCCCATAACCCAAGATCAAGGAGATCAACTCCATATGGCAAACAAAGAAAGCAAACAAATCGAAAGGGAAAGCAATGAACATCATCAATCTCAAAACAAAGCAAAGTTTCATTCAAATCAAAAGCAATCCACAAATTCCAATCAAGGGTTTTCAAATCCACAAGATCAAAACAAAGCAAAGCTAGTAATAAGAGCAGCGAAGCCCTATTTGGCCACAAGATCTTGAGCGATCGATCCGGCAGAACACCAAACCTATCAATCCTTCCTCTCCCTTGGCCGATTCTCTCTCTCTTCCTTCTCCTCACCTTCCTCCTTGCTCTCCAAGTATCCTCTTGAGGGTTGGTTCCTTGCCAACTGTGGGAACCTCTTCCTTGTGTGAGAGAGAACCCCTAAATTAGAAGATAAGAGGGCCTTTTATAGATTAGATGAGGGGCAAAAGTGGAAGTCCACAATTTCGTGCCTTGGAGCCCAAGTAGTCCGGTGACCGACTCGGACCGACACGGAGGACCTCGGGCCCGACTTACTGTGCAAGTCGGTCCGAGGTTGAAAACTCCAAGTCGGGCCCGGCGTGGTTGCAACTCTGTCCGGACCTCGTTCCACCTTCTTCTTGTTGGCTTCTCTTGTTCTTCTTCATGGCTTGCTCCTCTCTTTCCCTCTTTTGTTCGGGCCTTGCTCCATGTCTCGACCCTCCAAATCGATCCTCGATTCACGCCAAATTACCTACAAAACACATAAAATGCGCATAGTCTCTGAATCTCATAGAAATACGGGAACTAAGCTAAAAAGGAACAAAACATACAAGAAACATAATCATCAAGACCGAAACATAATCATCAAGTAAAGCCTCGTATGAAAACACATTTTAAGCACAAGTGATTGATATTCAAGCAAGATTACATCATCACACATGATTAAGTGTTCCAAGGAATAGAGTCAATGCAACTAAGCCTCACTTTAGGGATATGTGAATGTGTATCACTCATCATGTGTTTGGGTTTAACAATGAACACTCAAGCTCAAAAAAATCATGCAAGTAAGGACTTTACTATTGAAGCTAATATAACCAATTCCTCCACCTAGAGATGCCTAATACAAAGTACACAAAGAATTTCGAACTTGGCTCAATGGAGGTCCTCAAAGAGGTTCCATTCGGCCGGGTTGTAATGGGGCTTTTGGTATTTCTCAAGGTGGGAATTATTTGGTCTTGTGGTGATTACAATGGGGATTGAACAACCTAAACTCTCACCAACTTCACCAAATTTCCACAATCAATTTCACACTCACCCAAAAGACTTAACATTTTTCCTTTCAACCCAAAATTTCACTTACATTCCACTTCATCTTTGCTCTTAGGCTTTTTGTTGGATTTTCCACACTTTCTACATTTAGACCGACTTTCTTATGACATCGGGCCCGATGTTTCGTGTAACTCGGTCGGACCATTTTTCTTCACTTAAGCCCTTTGCCTTCATTCCACTTTACATTTCCAGCATTTTCTTTCCTTCTTTTCTTTTTTCATTTTCATTTTTGCATAACAAAGATGCACTACCCACATGATTCATAACACCATTCTTTGCCCTTAAACCCAAGAGAATCTCACCTCTTCAAATACAATCCCAACCTCTCTTCTAAAGTCCAATCCCTTAAGGGTCAAGTCATATAAGGCTAGGAATAATATTTTTGAGGAGTTTCAAACAAAGGCTTAGGCTAGAATGTGGCTACAAGCAAAGGATTCACTTCATGGTAGGATATGGAACATTTATGTGACTAGAAGAATAAAGTTCAAAATCAATGTGACAATGCTAGGACAAATCTCATGACGGTCTTGGAAAATAGATAAACACCGCAATAGCAAGTTTTACTAAGCATGAATGAGCTAATCACACAAGAAACATGAGGGATATGCAAATATGAACAAGCATCCCTAAAATGGCCAAAAATCAATCTCACAAGGGTCACTCATACTTAGTTGCATAAGGACTCATCCTAGAACTCACATGTTCAATAAAACAAGCAAGATATCATGATCACATCAAAAGCAACATCTTTTTTTTAGAGGCTAAACTATCCAAAAATATGCAAAGGAATTTACATGCTCACATCATCATTAGCTTTCATTTGGCAATCTAAGATGGGAATTTCTAGTCCAAAAAACTACAAAACACAAAATCTTTTTGTTGTTTTCAACACAATTTTTCAATTTTTTATGGATTTTTGCAAAAATTTCTCTAAAACCAAAAACAAAGACTCATCCATTCAAAACCATGTTGTTCACAAACCACAAACCCAGAAACAAACATCCCAAATACAAACTAGAAACCAAACTAATATCCTCAAAATAACAAACACACAAGCAAGTGAAATCATGAGCACACTTACCCCCACCCCATACTTAAAATTTTGATGTCCCCATCAAACAAGGAAACCAAAACTTAAAAGCAAGAGAGAAGAGTATGAAGAGCTCACAATTTCTTTATTCTTCAATGTCACGTCTAGGATCACTCGAAGGGGTTGTCACGCCTACGTCCTCTTTGGAGCCTTGCTTGCCGCTCCCTCTCGTACACTTGCTCTTGGTAGAAGTCTTGTGGTGGTGGTTGGAGTTGAGGATCCAGGCGCGTCCATTGCTCCTCACGGGAAGGGAAGTTCCCGCTCTTCCATGTGTTGAAGCTATCTTAGACCCGCCACCTTTGGTCTTCCGCCTCTCTAAGCTCCTCCACCTCTCGCCTAGTGTAGCCGAGGGCTCGGTTCATCTCTTGTTGGCTAGCTTGAAAAGCACTTTGTTGTTGAAGCAATTGTTGTTGTTGTTGGTACATGTGTTGTTGTTGGAGATTCACTTGATGGACCTCTTGAAGAACATTTTCTTGTTGAAGTTGGAGATGGGCCATTTGGTTGGCTAAGAAGGACATGTCCACCGTTTGTTGTCGCTCGGGAAACACCATTCCCGGACCATACCATTGGGCGTAGCCTTCATAACCGCCACCTTAATCTTGTTCTCGCCTTGCACCGCTCCCTTCTCCACGCTCATAATGCCTCGGGACCTCATCACCATAGAAAGCACCAGACCGACTTTGAGGGAAGTCGGGCCCGACGTGGTGTGTACCTCGGTCCGCCAGTGTTGGAGCTTGGTGCGTGGCTCGGAGGTTGGCCATCAAGCCTTGGAAGCGCTCATCTTCTTCATTTTGCTCTTGATCGACGTCCATGTCTTCCCCCACGAGGTGCAAACACAAAGTTGTCTTGGTCGGAATCCGGTGAAGATGGAGGGGAGGTAAACCGAATGTGTTGAGGTTGTTGTCGCCGCCCCTCTCTTGCACCTTCGGGGTCACCAAATGAGTGTGGCTTGCCGGCCCACACTTGGTACCAATTTTGATACCGAGAAAGATCATAGAGGTTGTGCACTAACCGGATCGACACACCATCATAGTTCGATTGAGGGGTCAAAGAAATCATGTAGAGCTTCTCCTTGATGATGTTGGCCTTCTTGAAATACTTCATGTTCATGTACTCCACACCATTCGGAGCCGGAGAATACTTGTTAAGATCAACTCCTAGACGCATGGCTAGCCTTGCTATCATCCCGCCGAAGTAGATCGAAGAGGAGCTTTGGAAGTCTCGCACCATCTTGACCCACTCCCATGCAAGGTTCATGGGCTTCTCGGTGTTGAAGAGCATCTCATGTCGCAACATAATGTCTTCCTTCATCGGCTTGCTCAACTCATGAAGAGCATAGATTGCACACCCCAAAACTCGCACCATGACCCGAAAAAGAGGGCTAGCAATCTCGGTTGTGGAGTCGCCCTTTCTCGTCTCGCTCTTCCCGGCCACATGACGCCACACTTGGTTCACCTTCTCATTGTCGACGCCGGTCTCTTCTCGTGGGCATGGAAACCCGAAGTAGGTAGCCAAATCCCTAAGAGTGAGATTGTGGTCCTCATTGCCCAATTGGAAAGTGATCGCTCCTTCCTCATCCTCCACATTATCATAAGTGCATTCAAACGTGGCCATGAATTTCGAGGTGAGGGCGGGGTAGTGGGTGTTGTCCCACCTTAGCATCCCATTGAGACCGATGTGGGAGTAGTACCGTGGAAGAGCTTGATCCATGTCCATCTTCCTCACGGCTTCCCAATCAAGCCACCTTGTGTGATGCTCAAGCGCCATATATCTTGCATAACTCTCCACTTGCTCATCCTCCTCCTAATAGACATCATCCAACTTTGGCTCTTTCCTTGACTTCTTGGACTTCTTCCTCGGCCTTTCCGCATGAGATGATGAAGCTCTAGTCTCCATGGTACCTACACACATCCAACAAAACAAAAGGGTCCAAGATAAACTCCATACAACTCAACAAAAGTACTCATCAACACACAACAACACTTCAACACAAGGGGAACCCCATACTTAGTTTCTAAACACACATGCATCACAATCCAACATGAATCATCATGGATATCTTCTAACAATGGCTAAGCAAATGGTCATACTACATCATCATTAGGCTATAGCCAACAATGAAACACATGAATCTACATGATATCACAAGAAGAGAGAAAAAACAACATGGATCGACTTCAAGCCATACGTCGGTCCCGACTTACTCAACCTCGGTCCGACTTGTTGGACCGACTTCCACAACTCGGGCCCGACTCTCCTGGGCATGTTGATCTCGACCTAGTTCATGCTTCGACTCTAACCTCAAATCAACCCAAATCACTCTATTATGCACTTAAATTTCAAATTCAACTATCAAACATCCCTAATCGAAGTTCTAAATGGATCTAAGCATGCATAAACAACTTTGAAGCTCAATTTCACAAATCATGCAAATCCACCATTGATGCTCAAGCTCAAGCTCTCAATCAAACATGGCATTACTCAATCTATGCAATGAAAGCACAAAATTTCCAAGGAAATAGGTAGAGACCGAGTAACACATACCGAATTTGAAGAGTATTGAACTTTTAAACAAATAAGCAACTTAGAACTCAAATTTCCTCAATCTAGATCGAGATGGGGGATGAAGAACGAGATTGAACTCGAAATTTCTACTTGGAATTGGGTTAGGGAGGCCTTTTCGTGGTTGGATCGAGATGAAGGGAGGTGTGTGGATCGAGTATGGTGAGGGAAGGGGCGGCCGACTTTGAGAGTGTTTGAGGGAGATGGGTTGTATTTTGGGAATGGTGGTTGATATGAAGATGGTAGGTAGGTGGGGGATGGTATTTAATGGGGGAAGGGGACAATTTAGGTCAAGGGCAAAATTGGCATTCCAACTAGTCAAATCGGATCGGACCGACTTCATGGACCGACGTCCCTATGTCGGGGCCGACTTACCTGGGCTCGATGTGGGAGTATTCGGGTCACCAATTTTACTCCATCCTCTTGCAACTTCTTTCCCATATTTCCATTTATATATTTTCACCTCAAATCCTACACAACTTTGAAGAATACACAACACCAAAAATCCACAAAACACTAGATAGATATTGGTTAGAGAAAAGCTAGGCTAAACTAAGAAAAATCAAACTAAAATTACGAAAAGAAAGCTACTAGCTCGGGTTGCCGCCCGAGAAGCGCTCGTTTAGAGTCACTAGCTTGACTTACTAACCTCAACCTCATGGCGGGTGAAACACGGTGAATTGCTCGCCATTGTTATGCCCATTCCCATTGCCTGCATACCCATAAAACCACCAACGATGGTCTATATAGGCATGGCTTTCCGATCTCGGGCCTCTCTCATCATACTCCTCCAACGAATGAGATTTCTCCTCCTTACTTGCTCCATCATGTTCCTCTTTTCCTACACCAAAGTTATCCAAAGAATTCCTAGGAGATTCTACCAATTCATCTTTCAAGTCACTAAGGCAAATGTAGGAGTCTCCTAAGTCATCTTTCAAATCACTTAAACATATGTAGGAATCAAAAGTTAGGGAAGAATTGTGGTCATCACCAACATCAAAAGGATATAAGTAAGGATACTCTTCATTTCTCCTTGGGCTAGCATTGATCCTTGACTCATTTTGATCCTTAACTTGCTCCAACAACTCCCTTGCTTGTATTTGTTCATTGAACCCTTCATCACTTCTCAACACAACGACCTCTCTAGCAACTTCCACTTCTTCACCTTTTCTCTTGGCACTCTCTTCATGTTTGAGGATTGCCAAGGCGTCTCATTCAAAGCCTTGTTGAAGTGAAAATCGACCTTTTCTTCACCAATCTCAAAGGAAACTTTGCCTTTTTGACATCAAACCTTGCCCCCGCCGTAGCTAAGAATGGTCTTCCTAAGATTATTGGGACCAAGGGGTCCTCGTGCATGTCCAAGATCACGAAATCATCGGGGACAAAGTACTTTCCAACTCGCACCGGCACGTCATCCAATATTCCCTTAGCCTTGATGATAGAACCGTCGGCCATAGTTAGGGACATATCGGCCGGCTCCATTTCACCTAAATTTTCCCTTCTCCAAATGCTAGCGGGAATCACCGAAACGCTTGCCCCAAGGTCACATAAGGCTTGGAAGTTTTGAGACCCCACACCAATAGTGATAGCGAAGCGACCGGGATCTCCTAACTTTTGTGGTAACTCCAAGGTCTTGACCTCATCTTGCATTTCAACTATCGACCTCTTCTTGCTCAAAATCTCCTTTAAAAACTTGGCATAGGATGGCATCTCGCTTAATGCATCGGTGAACGGGATAGAGATGTTCAAGCCTTGCAAGAGTTTGAGAAACCTCTTGAACTTGTTCTCAACAACATCTTTTGGCTTCTTCGAGGGATATGGAAGAGTTGTTGCACCTTGAATCTTGCTTGGATCAACCTCTTTGGACTTCCCTACTTCACTTGCAACATTTCCTGGTTGGACTGACTTGGGCACCATGTCGGGCCCGATGTTGTGAATCTCGGTCCGGGGCAGAGGAGTCGGATCGAGGTCTGGGTACGTCGGGCCCGAGTTACTCTCAACCTTGGTCCGGGGTAAAGGGGTAGATCTTCTTGCTGGGTCGACTTCGGGGAACGTCGGACCCGACTTGCTGGGTAAGTCGATCCTGCTCTCTTCATTCTTCTTAGGCATGTGTGGCTCGGGTAGGTTTCGGCCACTTCTCATTCCAATTGCCCGGACTTCATTTTGATTGTTTTGAGCTCGAGGGTTCTCCTCGGGTCGGCCCGGAAGTCTCCCATTCTCTCTCGGGGCTTGAGTTGTAATTTGGGCAAATTGATTGTCGACTTGCCTCCTCCATGCACCAAACTCATTGAATTGGGTCCTCATCTCCTTGAACCCATCTCTCATCTCTTGAGCAAATGATTGTAGCTCATTGAATCCCGGTGGTCTACATGGTGGTGGTGGCGCCCTTGGCTCGTTTTGGTTGAAGTTGTTGTTGTAGCCTTGAGCTTGACCGTTGTTCCACCGGCCATTACCACCATTGTTGAAGTTGCCTCTTCCACCGAAATTTCCTTGAACATAGTTTGCCTCCTCAATTCGCTCGGCCAAGCGCATTTGTCTCTCATTCGGACAAACTTGTGTAGCATGTGCAAAAGATCCACACTCCTCACAAGCTCTAGCATTTTGCTTGTAGTAGTGGACTTGCCTCTTAAGCTTGCTCACTTCACCTTCAAGGAATTGGAGCTTCACATCCTTGTCAATGTCTTCTCCCTTTGGATCATATAACTTCCTTGCACCTTCACCTTGAACTTTCACCTCTTTCCTAGCTTGACTCACCCCATACATGGCCTCATAATCGGATAGCTTGTCAAGTAGCTCCCAAGCTTGATCGGTGTGGAGATTGAGCTTGTCCTTCATTGCCGGATTGATGCCTTGGAAAAAGATGTCTTGGAGCACATATGGTTGTTGGCCATGAGTAGGACATTGGCGCAACATCTCCTCAAAACGGTCCCATGCTTCGAAGAGAGGCTCATTCGGACCGTGTTGAAAGCTTGCAATCTTCCTTCTTAGCTCGGTTGTCTTTGAAGGCGGGAAGAACTTCATCAAGAAAGCATCATAGAGTGTCTTCCAAGTTGTGATTGACCTAGGAGCTTGGCTCTCGAGCCAATGTGTGGCCTTGCCCCCAAGTGACCATTTGAACGCCTTTAGAAGCACATACTCCAACGTCTCCTCGTCGGTAGAGATCGTCTCACACATGTCCACAAAGCGTTTGACGTGCTCTATGGGACACTCATGTGGACGGCCCTCGAATTGATCACGCTTGATGAGGGAAATGAATTGCGTCTTGATCTCAAAATTCTTGGCAACCTCGGGAAGCACAATAGCCGGTTCGGGCACCCTCAACTCCGGTTCGGGCCCTCGGGAAGCACAAGAGCGTTGAGTTGAGCCTCGGCTCTCATCCTTTGCTCCCGTTCTCTTCATGCCACCTCCTCTTGATTGTCCTTCTCAAGTTGCAATCTAGCCATTTCGGCCCTAAGTTGAGCCAACTCCTCATTAACATGGAGAGCTTGATTCGCCATCCTTTTCCTTCTTCGGGCTTCTTTGAGAATACTTTCCGGATCGCTCACAAACTCAAGCTCAAGTGTTCTTCGTGAGGAACGAGCTAGCATACACCTACGAAACAAAGACACAAACCAAAACAAATCAAAAACAAACAAAGGGTTTGGGCTATTCCCTCATCCAAATCACTACCAAAACACAAGAAACTCACCAAATTGGCACTCAATGTACTTAGACTTCCCCGGCAACGGCGCCAATCTTTTGATCGCTCTCATGCGGTGGTGCGAGGGTCTAGAGATACAATTTATAACCCGACCCCGTTGTAGCACGTGGTGGGTGTCGAACACTCGGGAAATCTACTCGATTGAGGTGCCTAGACACTAGAAAGCTAGAAAGGAGAACTTAAAACAAAGGAAAACAAAGAGAACAGTCGGGACCGACACAGAGGTCACGTCGGGCCCGATGTTGGCGACAAGAGGAAGTCTGGACCGACGTATGGCAAGTCGGGCCCGAGGTATCTGGGTTTGTCGAACTCAAAGATTGAAAGTAGATCTTGGGCTTTTGGGTACCTTCTCTAGTAGATTAAGGCTTTTCCACCCCAATTCAAGCAATGAGTGATGATCGGACTAGGATCGAGTGCTTTCGCCCTCGTTCCAACCACTTCTACACATCGATCATTGGGGAGATACCCTTCGAAGCAAGGTCTTGAGATTGACACATGTTCACTTTCGCTACTTTGCCAATCACAAGCCTTGATTCCTTACTTTCGCAAGGAATTGTAGCTCTATGTAGAGTGGGTTCCTTAGATCAAACACTCAAGGCTATGGAATTGGGGTTTTTAGCCCAAACCTAGCTAGGGTTTTCCCCCATAACCCAAGATCAAGGAGATCTACTCCATATGGCAAACAATGAAAGCAAACAAATCAAAAGGGAAAGCAATGAACATCATCAATCTCAAAACAAAGCAAAGTTTCATTCAAATCAAAAGCAATCCACAAATTCCAATCAAGGGTTTTCAAATCCACAAGATCAAAACAAAGCAAAGCTAATCTATCAACCAAACCTATCAATCCTTCCTCTCCCTTGGCCGATTCTCTCTCTCTTCCTTCTCCTCTCCTTCCTCCTTGCTCTCCAAGTATCAGCTTGAGGGTTGGTTCCTTGCCAAGTGTGGGAACCTCTTCCTTGTGTGAAAGAGAACTCCTAAATTAGAAGATAAGAGGGCCTTTTATAGATTAGATGAGGGGCAAAAGTGGAAGTCCACAATTTCGTGCCTTGGAGCCCAAGTAGTCCGGTGACCGACTCGGACCGACACGGAGGACCTCGGGCCCGACTTACTGTGCAAGTCGGTCCGAGGTTGAAAACTCCAAGTCGGGCCCGGCGTGGTTGCAACTCTGTCCGGACCTCGTTCCACCTTCTTCTTGTTGGCTTCTCTTGTTCTTCTTCATGGTTTGCTCCTCTCTTTCCCTCTTTTGCGCGGGCCTTGCTCCATGTCTCGACCCTCCTTCAAATCGATCCTCGATTCACGCCAAATTACCTACAAAACACATAAAATGCGCATAGTCTCCGAATCTCATAGAAATACGGGAACTAAGCTAAAAAGGAACAAAACACACAAGAAAAGGGGAAAAAGAAACATATTTACAAAGGAAATCACATATGAAAACACCACCAAATAAAGAGACATCAATCGGGAGACCCGTGATAAAATCCATAGAGAGATCTTCCCACGGAGTATCCAGAATAGGCAACGGAGTGTAAAGGCCATGAGGTTGGAACCTCGATTTAGCAGTTTGGCACGGCACACAACCCCGGCAATACTTGTGAACGTCCGAAGCCATGTGTGGCCAAAAGAAGTGTTCACGAAGTGCTGCAAGGGTTTTGGCTATGCCAAAGTGGCCTCGGCCATCATGTGCTTCTTTGAGCAATAGATGCCTCACAAACGAGGTCGGAATGCAAAGCTTCCCGGCTCGGTAGAGATATCCATTGTCCAAAAAGAATGTCTCATGGATTCGACTTTGCTCAAGGTTCTCCATGATCGGTTTAAAATATGGATCATGCAAATACAACTCCTTAATCAAGGAGAACCCTAGCAAATTGGCCTGAAGTTGAGTTAAAAGCACATACCTGCGTGACAGAGCGTCTGCCACGACATTTTCTTTTCCTTTCTTGTGGGAGATAATATACGGAAAAGTTTCCATAAACTCCACCCACCGAGCATGGCGCCTGTTTAGAGTCGTTTGACTCCGAAGATAAGCAAGGGCCGCATGGTCTGTATGAATAACAAACTCACTCGGCCACAAGTAGTGCTGCCATGTCTTAAGTACCCGAATTAATGCGTACAACTCTTTGTCATACGTCGGGTAGTTGAGAGTTGCCCCCGTTAATTTTTCACTGAAGTATGCAAAAGGGCGTCTCTCTTGAAGGAGTACACCGCCTACGCCATAGTCGAAGGCGTCGCACTCGATCTCAAAGCGCTTAGTGAATTCTGGCAATTGCAAGACCGAAGCGCTACATAAAGCATCCTTTAAGGCCAGAAATGCGGCCTCATGAATTGGCATCCACTTGATTGTGGTTGCCTTCTTGGTCAGATTGTGGAGTGGCCCGACGATGGAACTAAAGTCCTTGACGAATCGCCTATAGAACCCTGCGAGCCCTAAGAAGGATCGAACCATCATCGGGGTCGTAGGGGTGGGCCACTCTCGGATGGCGCGGATCTTGTCGTCATCCACTTTCAGCCCATCCTTGGACACGACGAACCCAAGAAAATTCGTCGTGTCCGTGCAAAACGAACACTTGTCCAAGTTTACAAACAAAGAATGTTCGCGAAGGCATTCTAACACCAACCTAAGGTGCCTCGCGTGAGAATCTAAGTCCTTAGAAAAAACCAAAATATCGTCAAAATAGACGACAACAAAACGTCCTAAAAATTTACGAAAAACAAAGTTCATAAGCCGCATAAAAGTACTAGGGGCGTTTGTCAAGCCAAAAGGCATGACAAGCCATTCGTACAAACCATGCTTGGTTTTGAATGCGGTTTTCCACTCGTCGCCTTCATGCATTCGGATTTGGTGGTACCCGCTCCGGAGATCGATCTTGGAGAACAAGGCGGCGCCGTGGAGCTCATCTAGCATGTCATCGAGCCGCGGAATGGGATGTCTGTACTTCACCGTGATCTGATTTATGGCTCGGCAGTCGACGCACATACGCCACGAACCATCTTTCTTCGAGGATGACCGGCACAGCGCAAGGGCTCAAGGACTCACGGACGAATCCCTTGTCCAACAAGTCTTGAACTTGGCGTTGAAGCTCCTCGGTTTCCCGTGGTGAAGTCCTATAAGCTGCTCGATTGGGAAGGGATGGACCTGGCACGAGGTCGATCTTGTGCTCGATCCCTCGGATCAGAGGCAAGCCCTTCGGAAGCTCATCCGGCATGATATCTTCAAACTCCTTCAAAATAGATACAATAGAAGAGGGGAGTGAAGAATTCTCAGAATTATTAATGGAACGAAGGGGAACAAGAATGAAACAAGAAAGACTCCCCTGAATGGACTTCTCGATGTCCCAACGCCTGGCTAAGAGTAGACGATCCCAGCACGTGCCTAGCAATGGTGGCTCGGCGTCGGTACTCGTCCGATTAACTTCTGGGGCGATTTTCGGATATGTTGTAGCCCCTGAAATTTGAGGAAGATTGCCCTTGGAAACTCCGTGAAACTTGTCCCGTAACTCCTGGAATCCGAGTTTTCGTACAACGACGACGTGTTGTGCGACGCTAGGAGGGGTGCTCGCTGGTCCTTTGCTCAAATTGGTCTCCCCTGGGCGTTTTTTGTTCAGATCTGTTGGAAACTCAATTTTAAGGGGTTTGGAGCTTGGAACGCCGAGTGAAGCATCAGAAATCTGCTTGAGGCCCTTTTTGTCAAAATCTGCGGCGTTCGGCGCGTTGCCGAGGCCTCTCGACGCAAACTGTTGGCCCTCCTCCAGTTTCTGTCGGTGTTTTGCATCTTGATCATCATGGGACCTATTTTTCGGTGGATTGGCACTAGGAACGCCAATAGAATCTGCATTCTTTCCCTCGGACGCCGCTGGCGTCGTGTTTGACGCGCCGGTGCCACTGTCGCTAGCCTTTTGTCTTTGCCTTTCGGCTTCATCCTGTAGAGCTTCACTAGGCGACATAGGTAAGAGAGTCACGCGCTTCCCGTGGTAATTGAACATGTAAGTGTTCAAATACCCGTCGTGAAGCACGCGACGATCGTATTGCCATGGACTCCCCAACAAGAGGTGCGTGGCGTCCATCGGCGTTACGTCACATAAAATTGAAATTGACCAATAGAAAAGTTGAAGATTACCTGTTTGTCGACCCAATCTCCACCATCATTTAATATCCATTTAAGCTTGAATGGTTGAGGATGTGGCGTGGTCGGCAATTTGAAGTGATCGACAACCTTCTTTGAAAGGAAATTTGCACAACTCCCTGAATCAATTATGACACTCAGTGAGACATTGTTGACCAAACATCGGGTGTGAAAAAGTTTCTCGCGTTGATCCGTGCGTGGTGCTTCGCGGACGCTTAGAGCGCGCCGAGTAACCAAGTCAAGTTTGGCCACGCCGAGGGCATCGGATGGATCGCACTCGAGCTCGGCGTCGATCTCATGCGGCTCAACTTCTTCATCTTCCTCGCTGTCATATGGCTCTCCTTGAGTGGTGAACAAAACCTTCTTGTTGTTGGGACAGTTCCGTTGCATATGGCCACGTCCCCCGCACTTGTAGCAAGCCATGTCACGGGCTCGATCGGCGCTCGGCTCAGTGGTGCGCGACGCGGCTGGTGATTTGGCAGGCGAGGCTTCGGCCTTTGCTTTGGAACCTGTCGAAGGACTTGGCAAAGAAGGAGCAAACCGATTAGTAGATAAACCGGATTGACTAGAGTTAGACACATACCTTGAATTGGACCATCCCGACTTGGTGCGCATCTCTTGTTTGTGGATTTGCATGGCGGTGTGCACCAAGTTGTTGATGTCCTTAATGGGAAGGATCTCCAATCTATCTTGAATGGATTGCCTCAAACCCGAGAGGAACCTTGTCTTCATTACGGATGGTGACACGCTCATCCCCGCTTTGAAGAACATGTCTTCGAGCTTGGCAAAGTACTCCTCCGGCGTCATTGTGCCTTGTTTGATGCGCATTATTTCAATGTGCATTTTATATTTATAATCGTCCGGAATGTATCTCTTCTTCAAGATATAGACGAGTTGATGCCACTCGCGGATTAGGGGTTTCCTTTTCGAATCCTTTCGGACTCAAATCGGTTCCACCAAGTCCTCGCGGCACCAATGAAGTGAAGCGTGACGACCTCCAACTTCTCGTCATGTTCATAACCTAGATGGCAGAGCGTGTGCTCCGTGCCCTGTAACCATTCCAAAAACGCATCAGGATCATAAGAACCGGAAAAGTTTTCGAATTTTACCTTGACACCGCGGCGTTGTTGGCGTGGATCCCGTGCATCGCGGTGATCACGATCGCACCGAGGGCTGGGACGCCGAGGCGAGTAAGCGCGCCTGTCGCGCCGATGCCGAGGCTGTCCTCGATGCGGATCGTCATCCCCGTCATCCGGATAGTCTCCATCGTATGGCCTCCGAGGACGTCGCTCGTCTCGATCCCTGTCGCGCCGTCCATGCGCGCCGTGGTTGCGACCCGAGCCATAGACTCGATCGTACTCGGTTCGATGTTTGGCAAGGCGCGGCGGTGGGATCCAATCCGAAGGTCGTTTGTCATGTTCTTCCGGATCCTGCACATTGGGATGCACAAACGAGGATTCATTAGAATAATCGGAGAACTCATCGTACTCGTTTTCCAACTCCGAGAACGGACTACGAGCACTTTGATGCCCGAGGTCGTCCTCGACTCTATATGCGTCGGCGTCGTAATACTTGGTCCCGTGCTTCCGCTTTGGGGTTTCGTACACATACGCCGGCGACTTGTTCTTTTTCTTGCTTTTGGGATCCCCACTCGTATGTCGACGTCTATACTCCTCGGAGTTGTACTCCTCATCGGAATATACATCATACACCTGTGTGTCCCGATAATCTCGCGCCATTTGATAGCGATCTGCGGTCCGGGAAACACCATCGTGCCGATCATATTGGCGAGTTTCCTTGATCGACTCCATGCGTTGCATGGTGCCGAATTGTGACGAAGGCTGGGCGTGCTTCTTCCCCTTTGCGTTGGCACGAGCAACGTCGTCAGTGGACACGACGGGCACGCCATGGATCTCCGAAGCGAGGCCGTGCGGCTGTGGAACGGTGTGTTTAGATTGTGTTTGGCTCGCTGCCAAGAGGCGTTCGAGCTCTTCAATGCGCGCCACGGCTTCGGGGTTCCAAGCCTCTCGATTCTGGCTAGGGTTTTGGCCCTCGGTAGAGTTGTTGTTTGTACCATCTCCCGAGTCCGAAATTGTACCTATAGTGACACCAGTCATCGAAGCAAGTAAGAAGTTCACAAGCAACTAAACAATGAGTTACAATTCGCTTAAGTCAAGCAGTTCCTTGTGTTCAAACCACAAGTTGAAGGATTGGCAAGGCGAAAGGTCACTCAAACTCGATCAATGATATGGATCCGAAAATTACAATGCAAGCAAGCAAGACAAAGGCAAGTTCGAAACCAAAATCGCAAGGCAAGCAATGATATGAATGAAAGTTGCGAGATTTAGAAGCAAAAGTGAAGGATCTTGCCTTATTTGGGCTTGTGATCTTCACGATTTTTTTTTTTTGTTTTTTTTTATCCAATCGACTACGTTACCTTATTTTGGCTTTTATAGTCGAAGAACAAGTTTTTTTTTAACAAGCAAGTCGGACTAGGTTTTCTCCTCTAGAAACGATTCAAGCAAAGAGATAATCAACACGCAAGCAATCAAACGAAGCACAAGAAAAATTGGCAAAACAAGTCCTAAGTTCATGCAACTAGCAAGACAAAGCAACAACTTCACCAAAATCAATAGATCGAATGAGTTAGGGTACGGTTGATTTTATTTTTTGAATTAATTACCAAGCCTAGAAAAAAAAATTTGGGACCCTAGATGGCGGATATGCGAAGTGGAGGATGAATCTAGGGTTTGAATTGGCGGAAAAGACGTGTGAGAATGAACTAGAAGGGTTGAACGAGACTTACTCAAACCTTGGCTCTGATGCCAGTTGATGCGTCCCTCGTTTGGGATGCTTCGGATCGATCGTTGGTTTGAGTAGTGGGTCTCAATTTGGCGTAGCGGAAGGCTGATTTTTGATTGTGAATTGGTACGAACAAACAATGAAAATTGAGAACTCGAGAGCAAATTGCGATTGTTTGAGAGATTGAGGGGCGGCGCAAGCACAAGGATAAAATAAGGAGTAAAACCTTGACTTCATTAAACCCGAATGTGAGCTATCTAAAAACATAGGCCTAATCTCTCTTATATAGAGAGGAGGCTGAAGAAAACCAAAGAAAACCCTAATATGGTGGCGGCGCGCCTAGGGCAAGCGTGCAAGCTTAAGGCCCAACGGTGCGGTCCAAAAGTGGTCGGCGCAAGGCCCATAGTTATCCTTCTAAATGTATAAAACTAACAATAGTAATGTTCCATAATAGAAAGTATGCATAAAAGTACTAAAAACGGATAGGTCGTCCGTGACCGTGCCGGGAGTGTCATGACAAGGCTGTCGCGACGCTGGCAAGGTTGGGACTCGGCGCTGGCGAGGTCACGGTGCGTGTCGGGGCGCTGGCGAGGTCGCTGGCACGACGCGGGATGCTGGTGACGGCGCTAGCGAGGTCTCGAGGACTTGAGGTTCGTCGATGCTTCCGAGAACCTCAAGTTGAGACTCGATCCCGAGGTCCGATGCGAGAACCTCGAATGTCGCTCCAAGGTCTTGGCGACGGCTGGTGGCGACCTCGGCTTGCGATTCGATGATCGAGGATGGTGAGCCTTGGCAAGGTTGATCCGAGAGCTCGTAGCGAGGATCCTCGGCACCGATGGTGGTGATGGTGCCGAGCGAGGTAGCGGTGTAGGGCGTGTCGTGGCCTGCGGAGAGGCGCGCCACAAGAGACCTCGTTGCGTCTTGGATTGCTCGAGTCCTGGCATGAGTGATGAGGCCATCCGAGCGAAGTGTGAATGCGTCGTCCTCTTGGCTAGCATCCATGATGGGGGTCGCATCACCTTTCTTCCCGAGGGGGAGCCCACGACCTTGAAGCCTAAATACCTCGCAAATATTGGCAAGGATTTCCCCTGCCCTAAGGGAGTTGAGATAGAGCTTCCCGAAGGGAAGGGCTGCTCCTTGGCACACTACGAAAGGTGTGTGGTTGTGCACCTGCACAACGTCCAGGAAGGTTTCAGGCTACCCCTGGCCTAACACATCGTTGATTTCTTGTGGACCATGCGCTGCGCAGCTGTTTCCCAATGCGTGGAGGTTGTTGTGCGCCTACACCGTTCGTATCCGCGAGCTTGGGGATGGGCCGGATCTCGGCATCATGTCGAGCCTATTTTTAGCGAGGAGGGAGCACGAGTCCTGCATCGTCAATCTTAGCTTGCCGGGTATTAAACTCACCATGGCCCCTTCGAACGTCGGGCCATGGAAGAAGAAGTGGTTCTTGGTCCAAGACCTCACTAGAAGGTATCTCAACCTTCCCACGGCACTGGACAACTTTGTCCGGCCCAAGGGCCCACATAACGCCACCGATCTCAAGGAGCTCAAGGCCCGATATAACCCAAACCGTCAAGAAGCGTTCCAGGAGTACCTGGCACAAGACCGGCTGTAGCGGGCCACTCTGAGCCTCCCCCTTCCACCCCACGTGGGTAAAGAGGGTACTTAATTTCCCTTTTGTTGTTTGTTTTCGTCATTTGCCCTTGGTTATAGGCAACGAGGTTGAAACCTCGCCTTTTAGTGACGGCCGAGGGCCTTCGCCCGCTGCTTACGCCATTTTGGCTCGTTGTTATGTCTTGTTTTTTTTACAGTGGACCTCTGCAACGCTCTTACCTCGAAGTCGCAAGGAAAGAAACATGTGACTTTCACTTCCACCGCCCAGGCCCCTCGTAGCCCAAAGGGCTTCATTATAAAGGAGCCGACCACGCTATCGAGGCCACCCATATCGCAGCCAAAGGTGACACCCCCGACGCCGAAGGCGTCCGGGGCGAAGACATACGAGGGGGCCTCGACTAAGGGGGCGTCGCGAGAACGTCCTCCCAAGCCTCCCGAGGATCCGGGGACAAAGCCGGGTCCAAGAGGAAAGGCGCGGAGTCCCCCCGCGGGGATAATAAGAAGCACAGGGGGACGGCCAGCTTGGTCCGTCGGGGAAGGAGATCATCCCCAGTTTTAATTTTGAGGGACAAGCCCTCAACGCCGCTAGTCCTTCTCCTGCAAAGTTCCACTGCACTGGGCCGGCTCGGGGTGCTTCGGCGAGGTGGAGTCGGGATGAGTGGAAGGAAGAGGTCTCGTGGGCTAATAAACTCACCGAGGAGGCCCTTAACGATGAGGTTGCCCGCTACTCGGCGATGGTACGTTCTGCTTTCATAAATCTCGCTTGTGTTTTAAATTTTGGGCTTCTCTCGTTTTTAACAACTTTGTGAATTTTCAGCATACCTTCTTTGAGAACTACAACCGCAGCCGCCTCACCCTTCTCCAGACGAGGATGGATAAAATGGAGGCGGCACTTAAGGCCCGCACAGATGAGTATGCGAAGCACGAGAAGGAGCTCGTCGAGGCCGGGAAGCAGATTAAAGCCACAGAGGTTGCGGCGAAGGACGAGGTGAAGGCGGCGGCGAGGGCGAAGGAGGAAGAGACCAAGGCAAAGGCCCTGGTCGGGGTCTTAAAGGGTGAGAATGAGGAGCTTCGGGGCAAACTCTCCGTTGAGCACAACTTCTTCAAAGAGAAGGAGGCGGAGCTTCTGAAGGCCAAGGAGGAAGTCACCAACCTCCGACATCGTGTCTGCGAGCTCAACGAGGAGGTGGTGGCTGCGACGCCCAAGTATGTGGAGTCGGCGGAATATAAGAAGAAGCTGGTGGGTAGCGTGAACAAGATGTTCCGCCAGGCCGTCCGCATAGGGGTTAAGCAGGCAATGGCGAAGTACGGGCACATCGACCCCCGTATTTCCTTCTTCATCCCCAACTACACAAAGAATATGGGGGAGGAAACCAGGGAGGAGCCCGAGGGAGAATGCGAGTTCTTCCTCAACGAGGATGGGACCATTGCTACCGAGGCGCCCATCAGGGAGGACCTCGGCCAAGGAAGTCTGGATCCCGTCATTACAGGCCCTCAGCCCGCAACCGACGCGTCGAGGTCCCAGCCCGATTGTTGGGACGTTGTTGGGACCTCTAGTTCTAAACAACGGATCAACGATGTCATTCTCCGTGTTTTGATAATGACAAACACCATAAGGAACTTATGTGGTGTGTTCAAGTATTTCTAAGGAACGCAGGTACAGCCAAGAACTCCCATGAATGACCAAAAGCCACAGAAAGCTCACGATGAAGAGTTTCCACCAAGGGAACTCTAAAGAGGAAAGTTCCCATGAAATGGGAACTCCCAGAAATGATCAAGAGAACAAGCTTACAACGATGAAGAGTTTCCATCAAGGGAACTCTGAACAAGACAGTTCCCATGACATGGGAACTCACATGTGAGGACAACGACCGTTCAGCGCAGATCGCGAGATTCTGTCTTGGACAGCCCAAAGGAACAGTCTGAGGATCAGACTGTCACGCTTGATCCAACGGTCCGATTGATCCAAGAAGTTGACCTAGTTCAAACCAAAGTCACATGTGAAGAAAGTACAACTTGGGAACCAAGTAAAGGGCATTTTGGACACAAACGAAAGATGTGACTGGCCAAACTCACCTGGACTATAAAGCCAAATGAATAGTACTCGAATTGAGCACTTCTCCCAGAACTCACAAACACCCACAGCAGAGAAAAGAAAGAAAAGGAAGAGAAGTCCTCGCCGACGAGTGTGTGATCTCAACGACGGTGAAGCCGAAGTTCCCAAAGGCAAGGGAACTGAGAAGTCGGTGTAAGGTTTGAGTTATTTGTATTCTGCTGTTGTGAGCTTAGGAACTCAGTTGAGAGGATTTACTAGTGTTGCTAGAGTTAGGAAGAACTCGTAGGAACAGAGAAGTGTGAATCCGGCTGTTGTAACTAAGGAACAAAGCAATCAATATAAGTAAGTCATTCAAAATCCTCCAAGCGGAGGTAGAGGTTTACCCATACAACTAGTTGGTTGAAGTGGGATTCCTCTATAAAGGAACTGTGTTCTTTACTGTCTTTAATACTTGCGAACTGTTTATTTCCGCTGCCTTGGGAACAACTTAATTGCCAGTTCCCAAGCTCTTTGCTAACAGTTTACGATCCAACAATTGGTATCAGAGCAGGCTTGCTCTAGATTTATGTTAGCATCGCAGGTATAAAATGGCTCAGGAACTTACTCAGGTGGGGAACAACACTAGTAAGCCGCCAAGGCTTATTATAGGAAGAGTTGAAAGCTGGCAACACGACATGAAGGATTGGATGCGTGGCCAAGACTACCAAGCCTGGTGTGTTATCGAGAGAGGCAACTTCGAAATCGATCCAGCTATCCTCATCTCACTCCACACTCATGCCGAATGAGGCCACGTCTCATTTGGCAATAAAAACAAGGGAGAAGTAATTGGAAAGGGAGAAGTGTTGCTAAATAGATCAATCAAAATCAGCAATGTAAATCTGGTGAAAGATCTGGGATACAATCTTCTAAGTGTTGCCCAGATGTGTGATCAAGGTAACAACGTTGTCACCTTCGACTCAGACGAATGCCTAGTCATCAGCAAAAAGACCAACAAAAAGATTCTGAGAGGAAGAAGGCACAACAACGTTTATGTAGTTGATACAGAATTTGAAACACCAATGAAGCTATGTCTTGCGAGTTCCCAAGATGATACGAAACTCTGGCACCGAAGACTGGGACATGCAGGTGTAAATCAAATCCTGAAGCTCTATCTACAGGATCTGGTCATTGGTCTTCCTCGAATAAATCTAGAAGGACTCCAAATGTGTGAGACATGCGTTCGAGGGAAACAGACTAGGAACTCTTTCAAACCCAAAAAGGTGGTGAGCACAACCAGGCCTTTAGAGCTAATTCACATGGATCTCTGTGATCCCATGCGAACAGCAAGCTATGGTGGAAAAAGGTACATGTACATCTTAATTGATGATTTTTCTAGATTCACCTGGGTTATTTTATTGAAGGCAAAATCACAAGCTTTTGAAGAGTTCGAGCCTTTCGTCAAAAGAACAGAAGTAAGCATGGGGCTAAAGCTAAAAGCCATCAGATCTGATCATGGAACTGAGTTTCAGCCCCTCGCACTCCTTAGCAAAACGGAGTTCCTGAGTATTTCTGGAACATGGCCAGAACCATGATGATTGAAAGCAGAGTTCCTGAGTATTTCTGGGCTGAAGCCATCGCTACAGCTACATACATCTTGAACTGAGCCATGACAAGGCCTTTGATCAAGAAGACATCCTACGAGCTCATCAAGGGGAGAAAACCAAACATCTCCCATTTAAGGACCTTTGGATGCACATGCAAACCACAACAATGGCAAAGACAACCTTGGAAAATTCGATCCTAGAAGCGATGAAGGGATCTTCCTGGGATACTCATCACAAAGCAAGGCTTACATGGTCTATAATAAGAGGACCAAGAAGATAGAAGAAAGCATCCATGTCGTCTTCAACGAGAAATCTGTAAAGATGGGAACAGAGACCCAAGGAGAGGAACTTTGTTCAAACTGGTCAGACAAGAAGACGATGATGATGACGACGATGAGCCAAGGAAGAGGGATGAAGACTATCCAAGTGCAAGCAACATCCCACAACCAGGGAACAACGACGGAGATCCAACTCTCACTGATCAAATCTCCCTCGAGGTTCCCTCCTCAGAAGAACTCGAAGACACCTCTAACTATCTTGTTGCCCAAGAAAATACCCTACCAGAATTGACTCTGCTAAAATCGTTGTTGGCAAGATCAAAGATAAATAACCCTAAACTACTAACTAGTATAGTAAGCAAGCAAGGGGTCGAACCCAAGAGAATCGGAATTTTGATCAATCAACTAAGAGTAAAGACAAGGGGTTTTGGATGTTCAGGAAAATAAACAAACAAGCAAATATTATTGGAATTAAATCAATTGGAAGAAAGCAGAGTTCATTCAATCAATTCCACCTTTTTAATCATTCGATCATTGATTCATCCACTTTTCTATTAATTCCCTAGGTAATTCCAATCCTTATAAAAGATTTCCGCCTGTCCACGGTCCAAGCAGAATTATGATATGAACAAGAACGCTTAATTCAAATCATGCAAAGTATTAAGGATAGAAGGATATTAAATCATGCAATCAAGCTACGAGTTCATGCACAAAATAACAATCAAACACTCTTTCTCAATTCTAGTCCACGGTCCTATAAAAGAGTTGTTTCAAGGATAAATAAGATTGCACAGACAACAATCAAACTAATCCAAACAATAGAATATCAATCAAATTCAACAAGTTGTGCACCAAGAGAAATCAATTGATAATCATAAAATAAGCACAAGAGTTTTGATATTAACCAAGGGATAGAAAAGTTACCAGAATCTCACGAATTACATAAAAAGGTTTCCTTGATCAAACAAACTCCAAAGGAAAATTAGTTCTCCATAAGAGAGAAAATACTAAAATCTGAAATAATTGAAAACTAGATCTAAAAGAGAATAAAAAACAAAGCTCCAAAACTAGTTCTAAAAAAATAGTCTCAACTAAGCGTACGAAATAAAATAAATTTGGAAATAATATAAAAATAGATAGATAGAAAGATCAGTCGCCGCCTCGGAATAATGCTGACGTGGACATCCGTGGGCGCGGTGAACAACCTCCGCGATCGCGGACCTGATAGTGACAGAATTTCAGTGCTGTTTTCGGAAGATGTTTTGACCACCTTAGAGTTGGAATTTCTACTCGGAGTAAAAAAATGAAATGTATCTCTTCGAGTTAACTTTCCAATGATATTAAATTCATCTTCATCCGATCACCGTAGCTCCCGGAATAAGCGTTACAAGAAAGTGGTGTCGAAACAACTCCAAATCAACACTTGTTTTCAAAACTCTTGCAATTCTCCAAATCGTGTCTTCGGTCTTCATATGACAATTATGCTCAAAACTAACATAAACACACTCAAATCATACCTAAAATACAAGAGTTAACCTATACTAAATACAATGTATCAAATTCCCCCATACTTAAACCTTGCTCGTCCTCGAGTAAGCTCAAAATAAATCTAACAAGAAATCCTATCAAGGTTTACAGCATAGTACAAGGGAAGACAAAAATCACTCACCTCACCAACCCGAACCCAAAATAGAGAAATAATGAGCAAAAACATGAAAGCTTAAATCACACACCTCACAGATACAAGATATAACACTCAAGCTCTAAAAAGTGTAGAGCAACCTAGGATCTACCCAACATCTAAAATGTAATCCCCATGCCCCAAAGTAGAATATGAATCCTAAACACTCTGATTTTACCACTCATTCTACTTAGGCGCCCTCTCGGGTTTTCACCTAATCACTCTTTTCATTTTTCTTAGGTGTGCTCACAAATACTCACATCTCTCATAAACCTCATATTACCCCAGCCTAATGCTGGTCCGGGTTACCTGCTTATTACCTGAGCCGCCCTTTCGTGTTTTCAGCTCATCCCAGGATTTTATATGCCTTTTTAATATTTTTATGGCTTTTTTATTATTATTTTTTTTACTCTATACAAAACATGGAACAAAGATCCCATAAAAATAATACAAAAATAAACTGAAAAGCAACTATCTATGATAAGCGTAGTGAATACTTCCTCCCCCATACTTAAATCCTTCATTGTCCTCAATGAAGTAAAAAGAAAGGAATGAAGCATAGAAGAGGAAAATCAGAAGACTCACATACGAAAGAAGAGAAGAATGAACTCCAGGAATTAGAAGCATCAATCTCAGGAACGAACTGATTTGTCAGGGAACGAATCGCAACCATCATCTTCACAATTCAGCAACCAAATCCACACCATAGGACGTCTCCAAAGAGAATGAACTGAACTCCTCAAAACAATACAAACTTTGACGACGGTAGCACCCCCATACTTGAACAATTCCAAGGAACTAGAAATGGAAAGATATAGAAAAATGGATGGGTGGATGATGGTAGAATATGGAAGAACACTCCTTTTTTTTATTCTCTCTTCTTTTTTCCTGATTTATCTCGGGGGTTTCACCCGATAACCTTTTATTTCAGGGGTTTCACCTGAAAGCCTTTTGTTTTTTTGTTTTTTTGTTTTTTTGTTTTTTTTTAAAAAAATTGTATCTTGTCGCCGATGCACAGTACCGTGATCGCGGTGAAGGACCTCCGCGATCGCGGAGCTGTTGACTAGTACCTTTGCGCTTTTTTTATGTGTATTTCGAGAAATAAATTCCCCAAAATATTCTTGTTCTTTCGAACCTAGTACCTGCATGTTAGTCCGACAAAACCAAAACGAAAAACTAAAACTAAAACTAAAATAAATAAAAAACAAAAAGAAAAGAAAAGAAAAACTTACCTCGGGTTGCCTCCCGAGCTGCGCCTTTGTTTAACGTCGTATGGCCCGACGTCTTTTATGCTCAAAATGGATCATCATCTTTTTGAAACTGGACCTTTTTCCCTTCATGTGCCATAGATAATAAGCCCTTTGAAACATCAATTACGGCGCTCGCTGTCTTCATAAATGGACGACCTAACAGCAAAACTTGGTCGTATCTCCCCTTACCAATTTCCAAGACATAAAAATTAATCCATCCACCTGCACTAAAACATATTCGACAAATCCATTCGGACTCACATTAGAGTGGCCAGCCAGTTCAATAGTAATATTAGAATCCTTTAATGGCCCTAGACCTAACCTCTCATACATCCTAAGTGGCATGACATTAATGGATGCACCTAAATCAAGCATAGAATGCTCAATTTTTGCCTCACCGATTGTAACGGGAATAGTAAACCTCCCTGGATCTCCATACTTCTTAGGCAATTGCCTTTGAAGCATGGAAGATACATTTTCAGTATTTTCAACAAGATTAACTTTTGTAACCTTGCCCTTCTCTTTTTGCTTCCTCTTGATAGTGCATAATTCTTTCAAAAATTTAGCAAAACGAGGAATGCTTTGAACAAGTTTAAATAAAGGGACATTTACCTCACACTTGGAGAAGGTTTCAAAAATTTCCTTGTCATTGGCAGGTCTCTTGGTGTCTTTCAGTGCCTCAGGAAATGGTGGAGCGGGCTTTTGAGAAGCCATGCGGGGGAACTGAGGTCGAACGTAAGAATCTTCGGGTTCAGCTTCAGATCCGCAGGCGCGGTAAGAATCTCGCGGTCGCGGAAGATCGGATTTTTCAGTATCTGAATTTTCCTCGCCTCCGTGATCGCGGCCATTGGTCACCGCGGGCGCGGTGCCTTTAATCAAAATATCCAAGCTCTCAGTTGAGGTTCCGCGATCGCGGCAGTTGTTCACCGCGGGCGCGGAGTCGTTTTCTAGAATTTCGGAATTTCCTTTCCGTGGATCTTCGTACACCTCTACGTCTCTGTTAAGCTCTTTTCCACTTCTTAATGTGATAGCACTCACATTCTCTATCGGGTTTATGGTCTGAGATGGCAGTTTTCCAGAGTCCTTAGCTTCTACCCGGTTCAGAGTGGTTGCAATCTGACTTAACTGAATTTCCAAACTCTTCATTGCAGCCTTAGTCTCTTGATTTTCCTTCATAAGCTGATTGATAATGGCTGGATTTTCATGGGGAGCCTGGGGCCTTGGCACAAAATTAGGCCTGGGAACATAGTTGGGCTGACCTCCTTGTGGTGGAAAAGGTTGTTGAGGTTGTTGATTCCACCTAAAGTTAGGATGGTTTGCCCACCCCGGATTAAAGGTATTTGAATATGGGTCATTCTGGGGCTCTGTTCATAGTTCCCTATAGCATTCACATCAGCTGCTGACTCTTGCATGATAGGGCATGCATCAGTAGGATGGCTAACTTCACCACAGATTCCACACGCCCTTGAACTTGAAGCTCCATTGCCCACCAACAGTTGCTTCATCATAGCTTTTAACTCCCTCACTTCAGCATTCAGGGAATCATTAATAGAATTGACAGACCTACTGTTGGACCTCTTTCTCTGATTTCTGCATTGCTCTGCTAGAGTCTCCAACTTCTCAAACGCCTGCCTAGGAGTGAGATTCTCATAAGAACCTCCACATGAAGCATTCATCAGGCGCCTATCAACATCACAAAGACCTTCAATAATATAGCAAATCAGATCTTTATCAGAATAGCCATGGTAAGGACAACTGGCTATAAGTCTCTTGTAACGCTCATAGTACTCATACAGGTTCTCATCATCTCCCTGCTCCAGACTACTCAGCTGCTTCTTGATAGACGTTTGCTTGGCAGCAGGGAAATATTTCTCTAGAAAAGCACCCTTCATCTGAGCCCAAGTAGTGATCGTCTCAAGTGCTAAGTATAGATACCATTCCTTAGCTGAATCAGCCAAGGAAAATTGGAAAGCCTTCAACATTAGCTTATCTTCAGTCACATCAGCTGGCATCATTCCCAAGCAAACAAAATGGAACTCTGCAAGGAGTTTATTCGGATCCTCCCCACTCAGCCCATGGAACTTAGGCAAATAATGGAGAAGACCTGATTTAAGCTCAAATTTCACTCCTTCTCCCAGGGCGGGAAACTGAAGACCAAGTTGTTGCTGCTCTAAATTAGGCGCAGTCAGTTGCCTAATAGTGCGATCTGCCATGGTTACTAGCTGCTCTTCAACCTCTGAATTAGATGAAGAAGAAGAAGATGAAACTGGATCAAACTGTATGCCTAGCACTTGAGCCTGAAGCTGAGGTCTCAACTGTCTTAGAGTCCTGTTAATTTCTGGATCAAACGGAACAACAGGCGAATTATCAGTAGAACGGGTAAGAACCATAAGATAGGATCTTACCAATTCGGGGGATCTGGACGAACCGATCCGCGGGCGCAGTGAACACTCTCTGCGATCGCGGTTTCGTCAGAACCGCCGATTAGACAGAAAATTAAAAAACCGATTCCCAGGCAACGGCGCCAAAATTTGACTCGGCTAAAATCGTTGTTGCCAAGATCAAAGATAAATAACCCTAAACTACTAAGCAAGCAAGGGGTCGAACCCAAGAGAATCGGAATTCTGATCAATCAGCTAAGAGCAAAGACAGGGGTTTTTGGAAGTTCAGGCAAATAAATAAACAAGCAAATATTATTGGAATTAAATCAATTGGAAGAAAGCAGAGTTCATTCAATCAATTCCACCTTTTTAATCATTCGATCATTGATTCATCCACTTTTCTATTAATTCCCTAGTTAATTCCAATCCTTATAAAAGATTTCCGCTTGTCCACGGTCCAAGCAGAATTATGATATGAACAAGGACGCTTAATTCAAATCATGCAAAGTATTAAGGATAGAAGGATATTAAATCATGCAATCAAGCTACGAGTCTCATGCACAAAATAACAATCAAACACTCTTTCACAATTCTAGTCCACGGTCCTAGAAAAGAGTTGTTTCAAGGATAAATAAGATTGCACAGACAACAATCAAACTAATCCAAACAATAGAATATCAATCAAATTCAACAAGTTGCGCACCAAGAGAAGTCAATTGATAATCATAAAATAAGCACAAGAGTTTTGATATTGACCAAGGAATAGAAAAGTTACCAGAATCTCACGAATTACATAAAAAGGCTTCCTTGATCAAACAAACTCCAAAGGAAAATTAGTTCTCCATAAGAGAGAAAATACTAAAATCTGGAATAATTGAAAACTAGATCTAAAAGAGAATACAAAACAAAGCTCCAAAATTAGGTCTAAATAAATAGTCTCAACTAAGCGTACGAAATAAAATAAATTCGGAAATAATATAAAAATAGATAGAGATCAGTCGTCGTCTCGGAATAATGCTGATGTGGACATCCGCGGGTGCGGTGAACAACATCCGCGATCGCGGACCTCATAGTGACAGAATTCCAGCGCTGTTTTCGGAAGATGTTTTGACCACCTTAGAGTTGGAATTTCGACTCGGAGTAAAAATATGAATTGTAGCTCTTCGAGTTAACTTTCCAATGATATCAAATTCATCTTCATCCGATCATCGTAGCTCCCGGAATAAGCGTTACAAGAAAGTGGTGTCGAAACAACTCCAAATCAACACTTGTCTTCAAAACTCTTGCAATTCTCCAAATCGTGTCTTCGGTCTTCATATGACAATTATGCTCAAAACTAACATAAACACACTCAAATCATACCTAAAATACAAGAGTTAACCTATACTAAATAGAATGTGTCAAGAATCAAGGTTTCAGGGGGAACAAAGAGGGAACTTGCCAGGAATCTCTGAAGAAACACCAAATGAAGAAGCTGAAGATGAGTGTTCCCATGACAAAGAAGCATCTACTGAAGATGACACAAGTGAAGGACCCAGATTGGATCCAAGCCATGCAAGAGGAGCTTCACCAATTCGAGACGAACAAAGTTTGGAAGCTAGTTCCTAGGCCCAAGAACAAGAACATCATAGGAACTCGATGGGTCTTTAGGAACAAGCTCGATGATACTGGGGTTGTAGCAAGGAACAAGGCTAGACTAGTGGCACAAGGCTACAGGCAAGAGGAAGGAATCGATTACGATGAAACCTTCGCACCGGTTGCCAGGATCGAGGCCATCAGACTCTTAATTGCCTATGCCGCTCACAAGGGATTCAAGCTGTATCAAATGGATGTGAAAACAGCCTTCCTTAATGGACATCTCAAGGAAGAAGTATATGTGGCCCAACCCCCAGGATTCGAAGATGAGAAGCTACCCAACCATGTCTTCTTCCTGGAGAGGGCCCTCTACGGACTCAAACAAACTCCCCGAGCTTGGTATGATAGGTTTGCTCAATTCCTCTTGTCCCATGGATACCTTTGAGGTTCCATAGACAAGACTTTGTTTTTAAGGAAAGAGTCCAAAGACATTTTGATCGTGCAAGTATATGTTGATGACATTGTTTTTGGAGCAACTAACGAAACTCTTGTAGAGAAATTTAAGGACCTCATGAGCAGTGAGTTTGAGATCATTCTCATTGGGGAACTCACGTTCTTCCTGGGACTTCAAATATCCCAAACCAAGGAGGGAACAAAGATTCATCAACATAAATACATCAAGGAAATGCTCGTGAAGTATGGGATGGAACACTCCAAGCCCATCGACACTCCCATCTCTCCAAATTCAAGTCTCAATGCGGATGAAACAGGTATAAGTGTGGACCAAAGGAACTATCGAGGTATGATTGGGTCCCTTCTTTACTTAACAGCTAGTAGACCTGATATCATGTTCTCCGTATGTCTTTGTGCTCGTTTTCAAGCTAACCCTATGGAATCACACTTGGAAGAGGTGATGAGGATTTTCAGGTATCTCAAAGGGAACGATAACTTGTGCCTTTGGTATCCAAGGAACAGTTCCCTTGAGCTCATTGCATACACAAATGCGGATTTTGTAGGGCACCTTGTGGATAGAAAGAGCACATCAGGAATGGCCCAGTTCCTAGGGTCATGCTTAGTCTCATGGGGATCTAAAAAGCAAAACTCAGTGGCACTCTCCACCGCTGAAGCAGAATATGTGGCTGCCGCATCGTGTTGTTCCCAAGTTCTATGGGTTAAGTCACAACTCTAGGATTACTGTATGTCTTTTGGCCCAGTTCCCATACTTTGTGATAATACTAGTGCCATAAACATTTCCAAAAATCCTGTGCATCACTCTAGAACTAAGCATATAGATATAAGGCATCACTTTCTACGTGACAATGTTGAAAGTGGGAACATCTCGATGGAACACTGTAGAACTGAAGAGCAAATTGCGGACATTCTCATCAAAGCTTTAGACAGACGTCCCTACCAGTGTTTTCGAATGCTTCTAGGGATGATAACTCTAAACTAAACAAGTCCCTGTTTGTCTCTCTCTCAATGCCTGACTAGTTTATCTAAGATTGCATGATAGGGAACTTGGACTTATTGATTTCACTATGCCATGATTACTAGTCTAAAGATAAATGTGTACAAGGGAACTTTATTTCTTTCGGCCATACATGATCAACCAGAAATCCCTATATCCCTCTTTTCAAGCCACTATGATGGTTGATCATATAACCTACCCCAAGCTAGGGACCAGACAAACGCCTCTCATGAGCCAAAATATTTACTCCTTTATCGAGTCGCAAATTGTCTGGTTCCCTTTGAGTTCCTTAGCCCAACAAAAGGATGAGTGTGAAGTTCCCTTAACCACTTCACTCTCCCTGACCTTGATACGATCATGGGAACTAATACATACTAGCAAGGGAACGCTGACTCATCTACAAAGAAGAACCGTCAGTTGGGAAGCGGACTTTTGTGTCAGAAGCTCTGAAGCGTTAAGGGTCAAGTATTCAAATTTTGAAAAGGACTTCCCAAGAGATCGTGACGCGTGTCCAGAGGCGTGCTATGGAAGTTGAAACGATGCCCCACATTCATTAGGCAACGGTTATCGAGGCTTTCCACTTCCCTTTCTACCCTTCGCCTCTTCTCTCCTTAAAACCCTCAATTGCCGTTTTTGGGCTCTTATTCCATCTTCCACCTCTGTCATTCGTCTTCTCCACATCCCTTTCACTCTCTTTTTCAAGAAACCTCCAAAACCTACCAAAACCTTACAACAATGGCCCATCAACACACTTTCGCCCAGATCAAAGAGTGGGTGCTTGCCAACCCCCGAGTTCTCTTCATTTCTCAATTACGAGAGATCGAAAAAGAGCAAGACCCCATAATGAAAGACGTACTCATCCAAGGGCTCTACAACCAAGTAAGCCCTTTCTTGCCTCCTCCTCCTCCGGCCGACGACACTGTGGCCTGGACCTCCTCCGCCACCTCTTCTGAATCCCTTCCTCCTCCCTCAACCACCAACACCTCCTCCGGAATTGTCATTGTTGACAGTTTCGGAGATGCATGACCCTCCATTAATGAGAAACCCAAAAAATCCAAACACCACCATTCATCCAAACGACGCCACTCCTCAAAAGACCCCTCAAAACCCAAAAAATCCAAACACTCAAAAGATCCCTCCAAATCCAAAAAACGCAAACATTCTGAGGTCTCTGAATTTTCGGAGCCCAGAAAGAAATCCTTCTTCACCATTGACGATTACTTGAACTGCTCCAAGGACAGTTCCTGTGTCGCCAAACCCCCCTTTATCTTCCACTCCGACTCTGGGACCTCCCAATCCCAGAGTCAACTCCCTTCTTCTTCTTCTCTCCCTCTTCCCATAACTGAGGGACCTCCCAAACCTCTCCCCTCAAAACAAAAGACTCCTCCACCACCTCCTTCAGTTCCCACCACAAAGGGAACTCCCCTTTCACCGCTTCCCTCTGTTCCCACAACATCGGGAACTCTCACTCCACCTCCACCTCACAAAACTCCTTCCCCTCCTTCCTCACCAAAACACACATCCACCTCTCCCATTCCTACCTCGGGGATCTCTACTCCCCAGGTTACCAAAACCATTCCTCCTCCCCCTTCTACCCAACTCTCTACTCCCCTCTCTTCTTCTCTTCCTTCTTCCACCACATCCCCCACCACCACAAAACTCCCCTCTTCCACACCATCCAAAAGTGTCGTCGCCCTTACCTCGGACGACAATGACCTCCGCCCTTACCAGCTGAGTGGTCATCGGAAAAATGACCCAGGACCCTTCTCCCCTCATCATGGGAACTGTCGAGGAGGAGGCCCAACTAAAGTCCATAGAAGAAGAGCTCAACAGGGACCCCTATAGACACACAAATGACCAAGGGACCAAGTCCCCAGAGAAAGTGGCTCCTGAAGAGCCCACGGAGAATAGGGACCCCGCACCAGTTGGTGGTGCTGGGGCAACTACAAGTCATCCCCAAGATGACGCGGAGGGCTCAGGCTCGAGTTCCTCCAAGGAAGCAAGGACCTCCGATGATGAGGTCGACGAAAAAGAAGAGGCTCCAGCTGCTAAGGAGCGAGCACGGATCCCAACACCTGGACACCAAATGGTGGTGTCCACGAGTTCCCCACAGCCGAGGGAACGCGTGCTCATGATTGAAGCGGCTGCACCCCCTCAACAGAAAAGACCTCGAACGGTCTCTAAGGGGAACATGTCCAAGAGTACTACAAAGAAGGGGAAGGGGACCTCTTCCATAAAGCACCCTGTGGATGAACGCCGGAAGCTCCTTCCTCCGCTCATCATCTCTAAAGACGTGCTAAATGACAACGGCTTAGGGGAACTAGGGGAACCTCTGCAAAGAAACTGTGAGCGTAGATCCCTCACAAGTGCGTCAATTTTACAATAACTTCACCATCTCCAATGACTGCACTCAGGGAACTCTCTCCCACGAAGGCGACGAGTTCATATTTACTACGTCAACAATCCGCCTCTAGCTCCAGGTCCTAGTTCAAGGGCTCAACGAGCTGCCCAACAAGCTCTGGGGCGACTTCAACAGCGCTGAGGTGTACAACACCATCTTTGAGGGTCGGGTTCCCTCCAAAGTTCCCTCGACGCACCATCTGTCCTTGGTCGCCAAGCTCGCTCACCAGTTCATCATCAATGTGGTGATCCCACGCCAAGAGAAGCGTCTGGTCGTCAATATCCCTGATGCCATCATCCTCTATCACTTCCTCCTCAAGAAGCCCATCAACCTTCCCAGAATCATCCTTGGGCATATGGAGAAGTGCATGGCTTCCAAGTCCCATTCCCTTCCTTACTCTGGGCTGATAAAGAAGCTGTTACAAAAAGAGGGTCTCTACGACGCCTCTAAGGAAGAAATCATGCTTGGCAGGGAACTGGACATTTCAGTTGTCCAGAAGATGAGGCACTCTGAGCTTGTAGAGGAAACGACTCAACTGAAGTCTGGTGAACTAGAGGGGAACTCTCAAGTGTTGCTCCGTATTGCCAACACCCTCGACCAGATTGCTAGGGACCAAGCAGTGTTGGCCAGAGGACAAGAAAAGCTTACACAAGTCCTGACACGCCTCTGTGATGCCCTGTTCCCTGAAGCCCCATGATCTCTCCCATCTTTTTCCCTTAATCCAAAAATGACCACAAAATTGTACTTGAGTTCCCATTGTATATATTTTCTTAAGTAATGCATTTGTCTTTAATTTGATTGCGTGTTTCCTTATTCCCTATTATTGCTTTGCTTGTTTTCGATGATGTCAAAAGTTTAAGTTATCATAGAACATGCATAAGCTAAGGGGGAACAACTGCATAAAAAGCTAAGTAAGAACTAAGTGTCTCACCAGAAGTGGCTCCCTAAATCTAATTGTTTCACTAGAAGTGACCTCCCAAAAATCTTACTTAGGAACTCATCAGCATATCATTCATTGAAATATTTGCATATTTTGTGATGGGTTTGTCATCATCAAAAAGGGGGAAATTGTTGGGACGTTGTTGGGACCTTTGGTTCTAAACAACGGATCAACGATGTCATTCTCCGTGTTTTGATAATGACAAACACCATAAGGAACTAATGTGGTGTGTTCAAGTATTTCTAAGCAACGCAGGTACCGCCAAGAACTCCCATGAATGACCAAAAGCCACATAAAGCTCACGATGAAGAGTTTCCACCAAGGGAACTCTGAAGAGGAAAGTTCCCATGAAATGGGAACTCCCAGAAATGATCAAGAGAACAAGCTTACAACGATGAAGAGTTTCCATCAAGGGAACTCTGAACAAGACAGTTCCCATGACATGGGAACTCACATGTGAGGACAACGACCGTTCAGCGCAGATCGGCGGGATTCTTTCTTGGACAGCCCAAAGGAACAGTGTGAGGATCAGACTGTCACGCTTGATCCAACGGTCTGATTGATCCAATAAGTTGACCTAGTTCAAATCAAAGTCACATGTGAAGAAAGTACAAATTGGGAACCAAGCAAAGGGCATTTTGGACACAAACGAAAGATGCGACTGCCCAAGCTCACCTGGACTATAAAGCCAAATGAATAGTACTCGGATTGAGCACTTCTCCCAGAACTCACAAACACCCACACTAGAGAAAAGAAAGAAAAGGAAGAGAAGTCCCCGCCGGCGATTGTGTGATCTCAACGAAGCAATCAATATAAGTAAGTCATTCAAAATTCTCCAAGCGGAGGTAGAGGTTTACCCATACAACTAGTTGGTTATAGTGGGGTTCCTCTATAAAGGAACTGTGTTCTTTACTGTCTTTAATACTTGCGAACTGTTTATTTCCGCTGCCTTGGGAACAGCTTAATTGCCAGTTCCCAAGCTCTTTTCTAACGGTTTACGATCCAACACCGATGTTGTCTCTGCCTCGCCCATCCTCCATGCTCCCATGGAACCCGCCGCCAATGCCCCGTAAGACACCGTTGCCGTGGTCCCGAAGGAATAAAGATGCCGCCGACTTCTTAATGTTTTTTTATTTTCTTTTTATGGTTGTGTTTGTGTTTCTTGCTTTAATTTACTTGTATACATGCATATCCCGATCCAACCCCATGGTCCGAGTGTCACAATACTTGTGGCACCTTCGGAACACATCGGGCGCTGGTCTTATGCCACGATCTCGAGCCGTGCTCGGATCTTGCATGATTATTGATTGTCATTAGTCCGAGATCACAAGCCTCACTCGCACCTCGCATGATGATTGTTATGCCGAGATCACGAGCCTCGCTCGGACCTTGCATGATGATTGTGATGCCGAGATCACGAGCCTCGCTCGGATCTCACATGATTTATTGAATGTTTCCAACCCCAAGCGGGAAGCGAGGGGTGGACCTAAATAAGAGATTCTCCAACCCCAAGTGGGAAGCGAGGGGTGGACTTAAACACGAGATTCTCCAACCCCAAGCAGGAAGCGAGGGGTGGACTTAACTACTTAAAACCGAGGTTCTCCAACCCCAAGCGGGAAGCGAGGGGTGGATTTAAACACCAGATTCTCCAACCCCAAGCGGGAAGCGAGGGGTGGACTTAAACACGAGATTCTCCAACCCCAAGCGGGAAGTGATGGGTGGACTTAAACACGAGATTCTTCAACCCCAAGCGGGAAGCGAGGGGTGGATTTAAACACGAAATTTTCATTTTTGAGAGAGTTTTGAAAATTCCACAACCCTTTATTCATAAAGATGGTGAGAAATAGTGGAGCTTAGAGAGTTTACACATGATATTTTTTTATCCGATAGACGTTTCATGTTTTGCTCAGGGTACGCCCTTCGCTGTCTTTGAGCTTGAAAGCTCCGGGTGCGACCTCCTCGCCGAGGAGGTATGGCCCTTCCCAGTTAGGGTCCAACTTTCAACCTTCGGTACGCCTCTAGACAAGGCTACCCGTTGTCAGAAACCGAGGTCTAACCCTCTTGTTGTGGTATACCGCCACGCGGCGTTTGTATTCCTTGGAGTGCAAGTCGGCCTCCTCACGCAGTTCGTCTCTGAATTGCAGCTCGACCTTAAGGTTGGCCTCTTTCTCTTTTTCACTAAAGTCAAAAACCCTCGCCGATGGGACCAGAGTCTCCACGGGGACTAGCGCCTCCGCCCCGTAAGTTAGAGCGAAAGGTGTCTCACCCGTTGTGCAACGCGCGGTGGTACGATATGTCCAGAGGACGAGTGGGAGAAGCTCTACCCAGCAACCTTGGGCCATGCCGAGGCGCTTCTTCAGGTCGAACAAGATGCGGGCGTTGACGTTCTCAACCCGGCGGTTGGACTGAGGGTGGGCCACGGAAGAAAACTTGAGGTTTATGCCCAGGTCGGAGCAAAAGGTTCTTGTCTCCTCGCAGTGGAATTGAGGGCCATGGTCAATCATGATGGTCATGGGGACACCAAAGCGGCAAACGAGGTTCTTCCATAGTAAATCGCAAATTTTTCCCCTGTGATCTTTGCCATTGCTTGCGCCTCGACCCACTTCGTGAAATAATCGCAGATGACCAAGATGTATCGCACTTGGCCCGCAGCCTTGGGGAAGGGGCCGAAGATGTCCATCTCCCACATCGCGACGGGGCATGGAGCGTGGATGGAGCTTTGACGCGAGGTCGGGGCGTGTTGGAGGTTACCGTGCTTTTGATACCCGTCGTATTTCTAGACGTAGGACCTCGCGTCCTGCCTGAGGGTGGGCCAAAAGTACCCTAAATGGGTGATTTTGTGTGACGAGGCGCCCCACCCGGGGTGGCCGCTACAGACCCCCTCATGTGCCTCGTATAGGATGCGGCTCGTAGACTCGGTCGGCACACACAACAAGTTCGGCTCAGCATATCCTCGGCGATAGAGCTTGCCGCCGCCGACGCAATAGCGGGCTGCCTGCATTTTTAGTTTCCTAGCCTGTGCGGGGTCCTCTAGGAGGACACCGCTTTCCACATATCGTGTTATCGGGATCCTCCAATCCTCATTAGTAACGGAGAGAACCTTGCTGGTCACACTTCGCGAGAGTTTTCTTTCCACCATCACACGGTTCCCCACTTCCAAGAGAAGGGCAAATACCAACCTTGTGAGAGCGTCCGCCTTTTTATTCGAGGTTTTTGGAATGGACTCCACCACAAACGTTTCTAGACACGACACCAAGTCCTTGAATTTCTCTCGGTACGCAGGCAGGAACCCCGTTCTGGTGTCGTATTGCCCGTTGAGCTGGCGCGCAACCAGCTCAGAGTCGGTGTAGACCCTGATCTTGCGGGCTCCACTGAGGAGCGCCATCTCTATTTCGGCGATCATGGCCTCATACTCGGCCTCGTTGTTGGTGGAATCGAATGCGAAGTTAAGGGCATACTCCGTCTCGATCGAGGGACCAACGAGGAATACGCCAGCCCCGCCACCGGCATCACATCGTGAGCCGTCAACGAATACCTTCCACTCTTCCGAGCTCACGTCAGTTTCGGGGAAGGTGACCTCCACCATGAAGTCGGCGAGGGCCTTCCCGTTCATCGCAGTCCTAGGGAGGTAGCTGATGTCGAACTGGAAGAGCTCGACTGCCCACTTCATCATTCGGTAGGAGAGGGCGGGCTGGTGGAGGATTTGTCGAAGCGGGAGGTCAGAGAGGACCTGAATGGGATGTGCGTGGAAGTAAGGGCGTATGCGTCTTGCGGCGGTCACCATTTCCAGCGCCATCTTCTCTGCCGGGGAGTATCGCTGCTCCGCAGGTTGGAGCACGCGACTCACGAAGTATACCGGGTGCATGGCCTGTCTGGTTAGCACCGCGCTGACCGTCTCCGGGCTTACTTCCACGTATAGTTGCAAGTCTTCGCCTGCCATTGGGAGCGAAAAAGTGGGGAGCTTCGACAAGAAGGCCTTTAATTCAGAGAAAGCGAGCTCGAGCCCCTCATCCCAAACGAACTTATCATTTTTCTTGAGAGCAGCAAAAAAGGGGAGAGACTTGTCCGCCAAGCGGGAGCAAAACATCCCTAGATAGTTGACGACGCCGTTGAGCCGTTGCACTTCAGTGCGAGATTGTGGTGACCTCATCGAGAGGATTGACTCAACCTTGGCGGGGTTGACGTCGATCCCGCGCTCGCTGATCATAAAGCCTAAGAACATTCCTGATGATACGCCGAAGACGCACTTCTCGGGGTTCAGGTTGAGACGGTTGTGCCTGAGGGTTGTGAAGACCTCAACGAGGTCGACTAGATGCTCCTCAGGGGTCTTGCTCCGGACCAAGATATCGTCGACGTAGGCCGACACGTTTCTTCCCAGATGTTGCTTAAAGATGCGGTCGACGAGGCGTTGAAAGGTGGCCCCCGTATTCATTAGGCCAAAAGGCATGACCTTATAACAATAAGTGCCTCACTGGGTGATGAAGGACGTATCCTCCTCGTCACACGGGCTCATCAGGATTTGGTTGTATCCTGAGTATGCATCGAGGAAGCTCAATACCCCGTGACATGCGGTTGAGTCGACCAGCTCGTCGATCGAGGGTAAGGGGTAGCTGTCTTTGGGACAGGCTTTGTTGAGATCTTTGAAGTCCACGCACATCCTCCATTTCCCGTTGGCTTTTTTTACAAGCACGACGTTGGACAACCATCGGGGGTACTGGACTTCGTGAATGAACCCCGCGGCCAACAGCTTCGCCACCTCGTCATTTGCAGCGTTTGCCCTCTCTTCATTCATTTTTCTTCGTCGCTGCACCACGGGGCGAGTGGTGACATCGACGTTCAGGGAGTGCTGGGCCACGGTTCACGGGATGCCGCGGAGGTCCTTCTGTCCAGGCGAACACGTCGCGGGACCCAGCAAGCAAGGCTTCCAGTGACATCGCTGATGTCCCGGAGAGACATTCTCCCAGGTAGATTTTCTCGGACTCACTCTCGAAGGGGGATATCACCCTTCTTTCTGCTTTATGGGTGGGGATCGTGAAGTCCCAAACTTCGAGGTCAGCCTCGCTGGGGGACTCCACCATAAACACCGGACAATGCTGTTTTGCCAAGGTCGCGTAGCAAACGCGACCCTCCTCTTGGTTGCCTTTTACCTCCCCGACACCGTCGTCGACGGGGATTTCATTTTGAGGTGGTAGATGGACACCACCGCCTGGAACTTCATCAAACAGACTCTCCCGATTATTGCGTTGTACGCCGAAGGCAGGTGTACTACCGTGAATTCCACCATCTCGGTTCTCCTTGTGGAGCCGGTGCCCGACGTCATCCAAAGGTGTATGAGAACGTCGACGTCGACTTCGTTCCCCGAGAAGGAGGTGAGTTTCCCAGCGTAGGGCTTCAGGGACGTCTCGAAGATGCCCAATTGCTCAAAAGCGCCGTAGTACATAATGTCCACGAAGGACCCCGTGTCCACCAGCACTCGCTTCACCATTTTCGAGCCCACCTGTGCGTGCACTACCAAGGGATCTAAGTGCGGCACGTGGAGTCCTCCGGCATCTTCGGAGGTGAAGGCCAAGCCTACGTGGGACCGCGAGGTTTGGGCGACGCTGAATATCGAGGGCTCGTGGTGGCTTGCCCACGCGTACCTCTTTCTTTCCGCCTGGCTCGACCCAGCCAACGATGGTCCACCCGAGATTGTATGGATATACCCGTCGGGCGTTGTTGTTTGTCCAGACCGCGCCTGCTTCGCAGGAGCTTGTTGCTCGACGTAGTTGGCCCGAGCCTGACCCAGACCTTGCAGCATTGTGTTAGCTCCTGACGCGGGGTTGTGATATCCGCTTTTTAGGTAGGTTTTTAGTGTCTAGATAGATTAGATTTAGTTAGCTTTTGTGCTAGAGTTTTATGTTTTTGAGTCTTTTTGCTTTAGTTTTCGTATTTCCATGAGATTCGGAAACTACGCATATTTTGTGTCTTTTGTAGGTATTTTGGAGCATAACCGAAGAATTTGGAGTATCATACGAAGAGGTGGACGAGCTATGAGGAGAAGTTAAGGAAGGAGGCCGGAAAGAGAGTAGAATCAAGCCAATGGAGCTCGTACACGAACCAAAGCAAGCCACGAACGACCCCACAAGGTCGTGCACGAGCCTACACATGCCAAGATCAACCCATCCCAAAAGACAAGCCTCAGGACCGACCCCAGGGGGGTCGAGAACGACCTTATGTGGGTCGATCGGGGCGCCGACTCTCCCTTAATCCGAGATCTTTATGGATATATTCTATCTTTTATTTTAGGAAGTAGTTTTATCTTGTTTCCTAGTGTAATTAGGGCTCCTTTTTCTCTATAAAAGGGGGCTAGACCTTCTAGTTGAGGGAGGTCTTTTGCTAGCTTTTGTTTGGAGGTTATTTGGAGATTAAGAGGAAGACTTGGAGGAAGTTGGAGAAATTTGTAAGACCTCTTTGTTTCTATTTGAATTTTCAGTTTATTTTCATGATTATGTCTTCTTCTTTCTTTTCAATGTGTGAGTAGTTTTCTTAGATTCTAGGGTTGGGTGAAAACCCAACACAATCATGCATGTCTAAACTTGAATTCATGACTTGAATGCTTGAAAGATCATATCTATCTATCTTGTGCTAAATCCTTTGCGAAAGTTGAGGCCATATCTTGCAATTAACCTAAAAGCGAAACTGTAAAGTTGATTGATTGATTAGATCTAAATAGGATTATTTGCGAAAGTTGATATTCCTAGGATTATTTGCGAATGTTGTGGTGACCCTTGTCCTAGATTTTTGTTCCTTATTTGAATTTCTTCAATTATATTCGTTACTGAGTTTGTAGCCTCGGTACCGAGCCTGTTCTTAGGTCGTTAGTGTGTGTTAGTAAGTTTATCAAGCTTCGTTAACGACCCTGACAAAGTTGTTAACGAGGTTGGTCATAGTTGAGTTTGTTGATAGGGTTTCTCGGCCAACAAATAAATTTGTAAGTCAAGACCCCGCTGAGTACAGTGGAGTCAGGATCGTTCCACAGGAAGCAAGGTTGTTTGTCTATCAATCTAACAAAAATCAAACAAAACACTCACGAGATGCCTCGTTAACGATGTTGTCAGGATCGTTACCGAGCCACCGAACACAAAAATATTAACTAACGACCTAATTAAATTCCAATTAAAATTCGGTACCGAGGCAAGTACTCAGCAAAGAAGATTCACCAGAAATAATTCAAATAAAGCAAAAATATAGGACAAGGGACACCACAACATAGCGAAGCATAAGAATTCGTAAGAAGATAAGATCATGCTTTTAAACAGATAGAGTTATCAACTTTCGTTGACTTAACAAGTAAATTAATCTACTTTCGCATCCTAATTCACTCAATTGCTTGTTTTGGATCTAAAGCTTGAAACTTTCATTTTGGTTTTAAGCACAACAAACAATCTCAATAAAAGATAAAAGGCATTCAACACTCAATCTTACTCATCAAACATGCTCGACTATGCCGGGCTTAACCCCGACCCTAGAAAAATAAACTACTCACTAATCATAACTAAGAAACTAAAAACTTCAATAAAAAGAAACATTGAAACAAAACTCAAACTCAAATTAATAAGAAAAATATATTGTCTTATAGAGATTCAGAAGAAACCAAAAAAACAAAAACTGAACCACAATCACGACCAACGAACACTCGGCAACCGTCGTCTACCGAGCCTCGTGATCCTCTTCCGATCCAATCTCTCTCTCCTTCGGTTGTCCTCAAAATCTCTTCCTAAAAACTTCTCCAAATCCAGCCCCCTCTCTATGCTAGATAGAAGGGTATTTATACTAAAAAGCTAAAAACTCAAAAGGCTAAAAGATATAAACTTTCCTAAAAAGATAGAAACAATCTCTAAAAGATAGAAATAAAATCTAAAAAGATATTAAACCCTAAAATACATATTCTAACAACCCCAAAAGATTCTAAAAAGATACTCAACCGATAGGGAAATAAATTCCTGCTCAGGATCGGTGAATAATAAAAATAATACTCGAAATCTTTTTCTTCGTGGCCTCGTTAACGACCCTTCATAGCCTCGTTAACGAGCCTGGGGTTTGTTTTCTTCAACACCTCCTCCTGTACTCTCGAGCTCCGACTTCTTCAATCTTGCACTCCTCCGTCTCTCGCTGCAATGCTCTAAAATCAACTCCATTCCGCTCCTTTCCTCGCTAAAACCTGCAAAATTCACAAAATAGCGTAGATTCCACCCTTTTCACAGAATTATGCAAAACTAACTAAAAATACTCAAAAACTAAACCTAAACTAAACAAAACTAAACCTAATAAGCAAATAAAACCTATCAAAAACTATAATAAAAATGCGAACATCAAAATACCCCATACTTAGACTTGCTTGTCCTCAAGCAATAAACAAGACACTAACCAAAACCAAAACAAACCATGCTCATCAAGACATAGCCATCTTCTAAAAAGCAACATCTACATATAAGAAAATTATAGCAAAAGACTATTAACATCCTCACACATATATGCACTTAAATAGACATAAAATAATACAATCCAACCTCTCAAGGGATATAATGTGTTTCACTCAACTCTCAAGTGTTTGGGCTTATAAATTCAATCTCTCAACTCATCTCATATACAAAAACTCATAGAAATTGGAACTTATATCACCAATACTCTCCACCCAAGATTTGTCAAAACAAGCAAAGAATCATCAAGAGAACTTAGGCTCAATGAAAAACTTCATAGAAGCTTCCATTCAGCCGGGTTGTAATGGGGCTTGGTAAAGACAATAAGGCGTGGAAAATATTTTGGCTATGTGGTGCTAATAATATCCGGGAATCAAAAACTCCTAAAAACTCACATCTCACCAAAAACTTTCATAGAACATACCAAACTCACTCTTCTTAAAGCATACTTATTTTCACTCACCCTTTATCATCCTAGAAAGTCTCATAACAAAAATAAAAGAATCTCTTGATATTATCTATAAACACAAATGCACCTTAACTCTTCACCTCTTTTTGATTTCCTTCTCTTTTTTTTCTTTTCTTTTTTTTCTTTTTTTTTTCTCGCTGCCTCGTTAACTAGCCCACATCAGGGTCGTTAACGATCCATCGTATACATCCTTTTCTCTTTTATTCATTACATCCTTCAAAAACTTTATTGTGTACATTTTTTTCTATCAAGAGACCTTTCTTACATGTAATAACGAGAGACTTCCAATCTACCTTTCCCAAATACCCTTCAATTCAAGAAAATATAAACACTTTTCTTTTTAACAAAACACAAAACTTTACCTCTCCAATCTAAGTCCTAATTCCCGGATAGGGTCAAGCTTATCTCGGATAGGGAATAATTTTTGTGGAGCTAAAAATAAAAGGTTTTAGGCCAGAATCGGTTATCAAAAGAAGGAATAATGTAAAGGTTAGATAGGGAATAATAGGGCTTATAAAAATAAGTTCTCCATCATATGATCTTCACAAGTAATGAACTAAAAATCTTATAAGGGTCTCAAGAAATAGATAACCATCACAATTCCAAGAGATAATATGCATAAAGAGAGTAAATCACACAAGAAAAGAAGAGGGATTTATAAATATTCTCCCTATAAGGCCAAAAATAACTCACAAGGTAGATTTTGTTGGATTGCATCATCTATGCTATAAAGTATATGTGCTCAATTTCAGCAAGTGCTATTCTCTTCTAAAAACAAACAATAATTTCAATTTAGGAATCCGGCTATACTTTCAAAGACATGTTTGCAAGGAATTGTATGATTAAGCTAGTGATTGCTATCATAGAACTTAAGAAAGGATATCTATCAATTCTAAAACTCTTTTTGTATTTTTCAATTTTTTCAATTTTTTTGGATTTTTCGATTTTTTCAGTTTAAAAGAAATAGCAACTATATAGAACATAAAAAAAAACACCTAAGACATAATTTTTCTACTTTCTCCCCACCCCATACTTAAAATTACAGTGTCCCCACTGTAAGGAAAATAAGAAGAAGAGGGAAAAGAAATAGAAAAGAAAACAAAAAATTAAAAAGAAAAAGAAAGACATAAAACTTACAAAAGTGGAAACAAGGAAAGGAAACTTCATCTTGAGCTTGAATCAACGGTTCGGTGGAGGAAATTAGTGCTCAAAGTTCCCCATGAAGTCGTACATCGTCCTCCAATGCTTAGCATCATCCGCCTCTCTGTGACGCTGCCTCTCGTCCTCCATCGACATGCGAGCGGAATAGACGGTTTCCCATCTATCCATCCTCCTATGAATGTGATCCGTCTGGAGGTGAAGCTGCTGCATTCGTGCAGAAAGATCCTCGGCCCATGGTGGTGGTATACTCGATCCTGCGTACTCGGGCTGAGGAGGTGGTGGGTAGTGAGGCTGGAAATGATCTTGATACATCACCGGGTTGTAAGGCATGAGACCGTAAGCATGAGGGTCGACAAGAGCTGGTGGTGGGTCGACAGGGGCTATCGACACCCCGTTAACGAAGCTGGGTGCCTCGTTAACAGTGTTGGGTGGTGGCTGGAAGTGGTCGTTAACGACCCTGTGGACTCGTCAACGAAGATGTGGCCTCCTAGCACCTCCGTGTCCATGTCTTCTTCTTGAAAGTTAAGCTCCTCAGTGCCGCCCTCAGTGTCGGCTTCCTCGGTGTCATTGCCTACTACCTCGGTATCCTCTTGCTCATCTTCTTCTTCATATTCATCCACGTCGTCCCGCTCAAACGGGGTTTCACAAGGCCTAAGCGAGAGCTCATCCTCCGGTTTTGGCTCCAATGGATAGGGATGTCCCGTCCACACCTCGTACCAATTTGGTACATAGAGTAGCTCGTACATGTCGAGGGAAGGTATGACTAGTCGATCTTGCACCTTCACCTTGTAGCCTCCCTCGGCTTGCACAAAAATCCCGGAACTATACCAATAGTTTTTGTTGAGGAGTTGGGCGTGGGCCGGTGTGTAGCGGGTGAGATCGACTCCAAGATTCTTAGCCAAGAGGCTAACCAAATTGCCACACCACACCTCCTTGGACTTGGTGGACTTCTCGATGTAATAGAGCCATTCGTACCCCAAATTCAAGGGGCCGGGCTCCTCAAAGAGAATGGTGCGGAAGCAAGCGACCTCCGTTCTTGTAGGCCGGTTCAACTCTTTCTTTGGCCAAAATGTTGCGGCGAGGACTCTCAAGATAATCCGGAAGATGGGGTTGACTATGTTTGCCCCGGATAGCGCCGCGGTAGAGGATTGAACCTCTCCGGTGATGTAGCTGCAAGTGCGGGTCACTCGGTAGTCCTTCAAACTATAATCTCTTGATGGGTTTGGTAGCTCCAAGATTGCATTGAACTCCGCCATGGTGAAGTCACGGTCCTCGTTACCGAGCCGGAACCGAATACGTCCCGCCGAGGTCTTCGTCGAGAAGTTGGTCTCCAAAGTGGCCAAGAACTCAGATGTGAGGGCCGGATAATATGGCAAGTTCTCTTGCTTCAACAGGTGGGCGGCCCCAAGGATGATGAAGGCGTCCTTGACATCCGTGTAGATGCCCGTAGAGACGGCGCTAGAATTCGAGAACCATCAGGTGTAATGGTCCTTCTCCAAAAAATCCCGGTAGCGTCGTACTTGGCTCTGTCTACTCAAAATCACATCATCCACTCGGGGTGGAGATGGAGACCTGTGGTTCCTCCTCTTCTTTTGGGCTCGGGTAGCGGGTCTGCTTGAACTAGCCATGGATCCTACAAAATAATCAAAATTTTTCCAAGATAAGATCCACTCAAAAATAATAGGTACGAGACCCCATACTCGGTCTCAAAATTAACCTCGTAATTATTCGTAAACTACCCAATCGGGTTGTTCACGATTCTCGGCTCGGATCGATCGATGATGAAGTGCAGGGTCGTTAACGAGCCTGGGTGGGTCGTTAACAACCTGCCGAGAGCAAAACCAGAATTTTCCGAAATTTAATCTACCTCTAATTCAGCACAAATCAAGCATGCAATCTTATTATTATCCACAAATCCCCCTTCGGGTATAAGCACCCCATACTTACTCAACTTCCTATCCCGAACATGCTAAAAATTTCCCGGAATTTTGACATGCAAAGATTGAACTTTTAGATCTAGAACAAGAAAAATTCATGCTTTCCTAACTAGAGGATTACAATAGCTAATCTAACATGAATAATCTTTCCTAAAACATGAACAACTAAACACAATCAAGAATTTTTAGGAACAAATTTAAGCATGCTCATCGACCTCCCTAAGAATCATGAGTCAAGATATGAAATTTCGACCCTATTAATAATCAATCATGCAATTTCAAGCAAGGGTTTAGAAATCATACCGGAGAACCGAGAAATTGAAGAAAAAGGGTCGGAATTGGGGTATTTAACGAGCACGGCCTCGTAGGTGGATGGCTTCCGAACTCCGGTAACAATGGCGTCTCCGGTGGTCGTTAGCGTGAGGAATTCCGACTCGGTGGGAGAGAAGGGAGAGGGATTGAGAGTGTTTTGGGTTTGAGAGTGAATTTTGAAGGGATTGTGGTAGAATTTTGAAGGGATTGTGATAGAATTACGTACCTGCCCCGTATTGTGACGAATCGGGTCTTCCGAACCGGGTCGTTAACGAGCCTGGGTGGGTCGTTAATGAGCCGCCGTGGCCTTCTTGAGTGATTTTTCGACCCCTTTCTCCTGAAATCTTGTTAGCTCTAAAAATCTAATTTCTAAACTAAAAAGAAAAATAAAATAAAACTAAGAAATAATCTAAAAAGAAAAAGAAAAGAAAATAAACTAAGCTAAACCTATTCTAAAAAGGGGGTTGCCTCCCGTAAGCGCTATGTTTAACGTCGTTAGCCCGACGAGCTCCCTTGCTAGTCTCATGGTGGTTCATGTATGGCCGTGTTGGGGTCTTGAGATACCCTGCTTGTAGCCTTACTGCCTCTGTTTGCTTGAATTGCTAAATTAGGACCTTTTTCTTCTATCAACAAGCTCGATATCCTTGGGTTATTGGTGTAGTCCGAAAGCCAAGGTGGTTTGGACTTTTCTGTAACCTCTGTAGTAGGGCCTTGGTTGAACTTATGCACATGAGACTCAGTGATCGGCAAATGTGGCTCGGTAGGGATTGTGGTATCGATTTCGAGTGGAGTCAACTCTATTTGTGCCACTCCAATTGGGTCGTTGGCTTTTTGATCCAAGTTGAATTCCACCCGTTCTTCTCCTATATCAAAAGTTAGGAGTCCCTTCCGCACATCTACTCTTGCTCCTGCTGTGGCTAAGAATGGTCGCCCGAGAATTATGGGGACATGAGGGTCTTCAGGCATATCAAGGACGATAAAATCATTCGGTATAAAGAATTTCTCGACTTGAATAGGGTAATCGTCCACTACTCCTGTGGCCTTGACACTTGACCCATCTGCCATGTACAGATTCATGTCTACTGGCTCTAGTAGTCCCATATTGGCTTTGGACCAGATTGAGAGCGGGACAAGACTAGCACTGGCACCAAGATCGCATAAAGCTTTGAACTTGTGGTTGCCTACGCCGATTGTGATTGCAAACCTCCCGGGATCTTCAATCTTTTTTGGTAGAGCTATCGATCTTACTTCATCCTGTAGCTCTGTAATGGACCTTTTCCTGCTAAGAATATCTTTCAAAAATTTTGTGTAAGCCGGCATTTCGCTTAGGGCCTCAGCGAATGGGATGGAAATATTAATGCCCTGAAGAATCTTAACGAAACGCTTGAACTTACTCTCAGTAGAGTCCATAGATTTCTTAGTTGGAAATGGAAGAGATTTCACCATTCTCGGAACCAAGTTGGGCTCGAGAGGTGAGAGTACCGGGTTGACACTGGGGTCGTTTGGTGTCCTCGGTGGGTCGTTACCGACCCTGATGGGGTCGTTAACTACCCTGGGATTTAGAGGAAGGCTCGGATTAGTAGACTTACCTGGGTTAGGGTCGTTAGATACCCTCGGAGCCTCGTCATCCTGGCTTGTAGGATCGGTATGTGCTCTCGCTGGCTCGTTAACGAGCTGTTTAGCGAGGTCCTTTTCCTCCTTCTCTTCAGCTTGAATTCTCTCCGGTAATGTCTTCCCGCTTCTGAGGTGTACCGCTGCTATTTGGCCTCTAGGGTTCTCCTCGGGGCGGCCCGGGAGTTGCCCTTGTGGTCTTGGAATCCGTGTAGCAACGTCCCCTAGTTGGGAATCAACGCTCCTATTCCAAATATCGAACTCTCCCCATCTTTTATCCTGTCGGTTCAGCTTGGCTTGAACGTCATCAACCTTGTTGTTCACTCCGTTGATGCTCTCTTTAATCTCCTGAACCTATGATGGGGTCTCCTGATGGCCTGGAGGTTGATATGGTGCAGGTCGTCTATCTTGTGGGGGCCCTACGTAATTGTGACTTGTATTCTGATTGCCCCATGGTTGATAGTTGTTTGACCTATCATTATAATTAGGCTGGTTCCTGTAGGGTCCTCTCATGTAATTCATCTCAGCTATTGTCTCAGCGGTTCTAACCTGCTCAATGTTAGTGCAAGCAGAAGTACTATGCGCAGAAGAACCACAATCTTGACATGATTGATAGGATTTCAGAAAACTTACCTGTTTCCTCAGACGGTTGACCTCATCTTGTAAGAATTGATTTTTAATATCGGGGTTAACTTCATCTCGGTTGGGCACATAGAGACGTTTTTGAGCTTGTGGAGCCTGCTGGGTTTCGTACATAGCATCGTAATTCGCTAGCTTGTCCAACAGTTCCCACGCCTCTGTCGGGTTCATCTCTATAAAACCGCACGCAGTATGCGTGTTGATGCGGTTCTTGGTCTCTGCGTTGATACCCTGGAAAAAGATTTCTTGCAATACATATAAAGGTTGCCCATGAGTAGGGCACTGTCTAAGCATCTCTTTGAATCTTTCCCATGTTTCAACAAATGTTTCATTAGGCAACTGGTGATAAGAGGTGATGCGTTTCCTTAACTCCGTTGTCTTAGCAGAAGGGAAAAACTTTGTAAGAAATTGATCATACAAAGCTTTCCAAGTCCTGATAGACTTAGAAGGTAGGCTCTCTAACCAGTTCAGGACCTTTCCAGTTAGTGACCATCTAAAAGCTTTTAATAGAACATATTCTAACGAGACACCTTCAGCAGCTATGGTGTCACATAAATCAAGAAAATTTCTAATATGCTCCATAGGGCACTCAGTAAGTTTCCCTTCAAACTGAGCCCGTTTGATTAAGGATATAAATTGAGACTTGATCTCAAAAGGTTTCTCTATCGCACGAAGCACAATAGGAGATTCTGGCACCCTCAGTTCCGGATGCATGTATTGCTTGGCATTCCTTGGATAGGCGTCTAGCTCTTCTTGCAGTCGAGCCTTGTCTGCGTCTGCGCCGTCCTTCTCGGCTTTCAGTGCCTCCATCTGGGTCCGGAGGATCTCTAACTCTCGAGCCATCTCTTCTGCTGTGGCCATGGCTCGGTTTTCTCGGAGTCGACGGTGCAGGGAACGTTCTGGTTCTAAGTAATAACCTGTGTTATCAAACTGAAGCCTTCTTCGTCCTACCAGCATACACTGAGAAAACAAACAAAGAAAACAAAGATTAAAAACAAAAACGGGGTCGGGCTATTCCCGATCCCGAATATAAACTAACAACACGTTGCTTCCCCGGTAACGGCGCCAATTTGTTGATAGGGTTTCTCGGCCAACAAATAAATTTGTAAGTCAAGACCCTGCTGAGTACAGTGGAATCAGGATCGTTCCACAGGAAGCAAGGTTGTTTGTCTATCAATCTAAAAAAAATCAAACAAAACACTCATGAGATGCCTCGTTAACGATGTTGTCAGGATCGTTACCGAGCCACCGAACACAAAAATATTAACTAACGACCTAATTAAATTCCAATTAAAATTCGTTACCGAGGCAAGTACTCAGCAACGAGGATTCACCAGAAATAATTCAAATAAAGCAAAAATCTAGGACAAGGGACACCACAACATAGCCAAGCATAAGAATTCATAAGAAGATAAGATCATGCCTTTAAACAGATAGAGTTATCAACTTTCGTTGACTTAACAAGTAAATTAATCTACTTTCGCATCCTAATTCACTCAATTGCTTGTTTTGGATCTAAAGCTTGAAACTTTCGTTTTCAAACAATATCAACCTTCAAATTACTAACTTTCTCTTTCAATCAAGTTAAAAACCTAAATTACCTCAACTTTCGTTTTGGTTTTAAGCACAACAAACAATCTCAATAAAAGATAAAAGGCATTCAACACTCAATCTTACTCATCAAACATGCTCGACTATGACGGGCTTAACCCCGACCCTAGAAAAATAAACTACTCACTAATCATAACTAAGAAACTAAAAACTTCAATAAAAAGAAACATTGAAACAAAATTCAAACTCAAATTAATAAGAAAAACATATTGTCTTACAGAGATTCAGAAGAAACCAAAAAACATAAACCGAACCACAATCACGACCAACGAACACTCGACAACCGTCGTCTACCGAGCCTCGTGATCCTCTTCCGATCCGATCTCTCTCTCCTTCGGTTGTCCTCAAAATCTCTTCCTAAAAACTTCTCCAAATCCAGCCCCCCTTTCTATGCTAGATAGAAGGGTATTTATACTAAAAAGCTAAAAACTCAAAAGGCTAAAAGATATAAACTTTCCTAAAAAGATAGAAACAATCTCTAAAAGATAGAAATAAAATCTAAAAAGATATTAAACCCTAAAATACATATTCTAACAACCCCGAAAGATTCTAAAAAGATACTCAACCGATACGGAAATAAATTCCCGCTCAGGATCGGTGAATAGTAAAAATAATACTCGAAATCTTTTTCTTCGTGGCCTCGTTAACGACCCTTCACAGCCTCGTTAACGAGCCTGGGGTTTGTTTTCTTCAACACCTCCTCCTGTACTCTCGAGCTCCGACTTCTTCAATCTTGCACTCCTCCGTCTCTCGCTGTAATGCTCTAAATCAACTCCATTCAGCTCCTTTCCTCGCTAAAACCTGCAAAATTCACAAAATAGCGTAGATTCCACCCTTTTAACAGAGTTATGCAAAACCAACTAAAAATACTCAAAAACTAAACCTAAACTAAACAAAACTAAACCTAATAAGCAAAGAAAACCTATCAAAAACTATACTAAAATTTATTTGTTGTCCATAACCCGATTAAGGATACCGGATCGGGGGTGCACCTCCTTGTTCATACCCTTGGAATGGGTAGGGGTTCTGTGGGGCGTTGTACGTCCAACCCGGAGGGACCACGAATGGACAACCCGGACGGCCCGTGGCCATCCACTGCGGGGTCTCGGGCATGTTATCGGGGAGTTGGGGAAAAACGTTGTTTGGGCAAGCCATTTTGAGGGGTTCAAAGCCAAGGTTTGCACAAATCGGGAAACTACTTAGGATGAAGAAGTTCCCACAGACGGCGCCAGTGATGAAACCCGAAATAAACCGTTCGCTAAACGACATAAAACGATATTATTTTATTCGATTGTGCAAACGCTTGCTTTTTATTTAATACTTCTTTACAACGAGGTTACAAGCCAACGAGGCTTACAAACAAACGAGATTTACACCCTAGACCTCCTACGAATATTCAAGATCTCGATCTAACAATGTTCGAGATCTCCTAATTGCTATGTGATTCTACCACCTAGGTGTCGCTTGACTGGTCTTAGCGCGAGGCTTGAGCTAAGAGTGTGGTGAAGATGGCTTGAGAGATTTTGTAGCGAGGTCTTTGATGTGAGCGAGGGCCCTGTGTGACTTGAGGTCTTTTTGTGGACTTCACTTGTCTATAGCGAGGTCTTTTGACGATGTTTCAATCACGTCGATCTTCAACGAGCAAGATAGCTCTTGAGTTCAAGATGTTTTTCGACCCCCTCTTCCTACGAGGTTCTCCTCTATTTATAGAGAATTGGGAAGTCGAGTTTTGATCATCGTCCGATGTGGGACGCCCGAGATCAGGGCTTCTGATTGGTCCGGAGGTGAGCGCAGTTGGTGATTGGTTTGGGGGAGCGGCGCCAGCTGAGTGGTCCGGGTGGGCGGGCGTGTCAGTTGAGTCGGTGACGAGGTTTAGACCTCGCTTCGAGGTTTCGGAAGACCTCGCAGAGATAGGAATTTTGTTTAATTAAATGATGGGTACGATTGTGGGGCCTAGAATCCACCCTAGGAGTCCCGTCGGGTCTGTTTATTCTTTGTGTCCCAGGCCCACCTCCTATTTTACCATTTTGGACATCATCACCCACTTGAGGGGGGTATTGGATGTAGTGTTCTGAAAAAATCCTAGGCGATAGGTAGGATGGGGCCTTGTGCCTAGATGGCAAGGTGGAGATTTCGGAGGATTAATATAATTTTTATTTTATAGGGATATAATTTGTAATTGGTGAGAATATATAAATAAAGAAAAATCTCATCATAATGTCTCCGTATAAACTCAAGTCTAAAGACCACCTAGAGTCCGCCTAAGCCACCTAGAAGGCCTCCTATCCCACCTAGAAAGTCGCCTAGCCTGCACAACCCATCTAGGCACCCAAGGCTAAATCGGAATGGTGGACCACTGCCTAACTTCTAGGCGGCCGCCTAGAACGTTTTTTAGAACATTGATAATATGAGCTTATTTATGTCCATTGGCTTAGGCTAGAGTGAAGCTCATATTTTTCTAGTTATGCCTCTTCATTAATTGTTTAGGCTAGAGTGCTTATTTATGTCCATTGGCTTCTATACCCCATTAATTTGGAATCACTTTTAGTAATTTACAATGCATTCTACCTACTTTGAAATGCACTTTTACGAATCACATGACGTGTACTTTTACCAATTTTGTAATATACAATACCTAATTTGGAAATGCACTCTTACTAATAAGGAATGCACTATACCTAAGTTTTAATGCATTTTTACTAACAATATAGTCATGTACTTTTCCTACTTTATAATGATTTTGAGTGCACTTTTAATAATCATATAGACTTGCACTTTTTTTTACTTTGTAATGTAATATACCTACTTTATAATACACTTTTACTAATTTAGAATGCACTTTTACTGACTTGGAATGCACGTTTAGTAATTATATAAACATATACTTTCACTAATCACATGCAATGCACTTTTACATATATAGAATGCACTTTACTTATTTTGAATGCGTTCTATGATTTCTACGTAATTTGAAACGTATTTTTACTAAGCACATATCATGAACTTTTAATGATTTGTAATGTACTTTTAATAATCACATGGCATCCACTTCTTACTCATTTTATAATGCGCCATAACTATTTGAAAAGAGAAATTGAGCCATTTTTCCACTCCTTAATTGTAATTCTGAAAAATCCAATAATTTTCCATAAGCCTTATACAAATTTCAATTTGGGCTATGAGCTATAATGTGTGCATCTTGTTTATAATTTGTGCACTTTTGTCCATGATTTTAACAATATGCTACAAGTAGTCTATTAGTTCAAATGGGAGAACGGTGTGTGTTTTCACAAATATGTATGTTCAATTCCTACAGAGGCTAATTTATTACACTAACCAACTTTTAAGACATTCATTCTTAATTTATTACACATTACCATTGTGCGACAAACAACTCCTCAACCACTTTTTTCAGAGAACGTCTTGATAAATAAAAAACTAGCCCATGTGGGATTCGAACTCACATATATATGCATAAGCACATTGCTCTTCCAATTGAGCTAACAAGCTTTTAATCTATTATGTTGGTAGACATGCACTTTTACTAACTTGGAATGCACTCTTACTAGTTTGGAATGCAGTTTTACAAACTTTACATGAACTTTTAATTATTTATAATGCAGTTTTACTAATCACAAAGGCACTTAATTTGACATACAATTTTACTTCTTGGTAATGCACTTTTACTAATTTGGATTGCTCTTTTACAAACTTAGAATGCATTCCTAACTACTTTGGAATAAAATTTTACTACTCATCGGAATGCACTTTTCCTGTTTTTTGGAAATGTACTTTTTCTACTTTAGAATGGACTTTTACTATTGCAGAATGTCATTTAGAGTTTAATTTTACTACTCTAAAATACACTTATTGTATCTATTGATGCTACTTTCTAATGTAGTTTTACTACTTTAGAATGCATTTTAGAATTCGATTTTACTGTTCTAGGATGCACTTGGCTACTCTAGAACTCACTTAACAATCCAAAGACACGTAAAAACTATTCATAAATTGCTTACACATGACTGCACTATATGCCACTTAGGAATGTACAACATGAAATTTCGGGAAAATTCGATGAAACTAATATGAAATCGAAAAGATGAAGGAGCTATGAATCATGTAGTAGAAGAAGAAGTTGATGATGGTCTAAAAATGCTCATGGCACAAAGCAACAATTTAGATTCAAGTATAAAGTAATTGGAGGATTTAATAGCAAATTTATTACAAGGTGTCAACGACTTATTCACGGGAAAAATTGTCCAATCTAGAGAAATTGTTAGATTACTTGTGTGCATGAATTGTTGATTTGGAAGGAGGTCTCAATCCGAAGAACGAAAGAAGTGCAAGGAAGTCTTGATTGACCGACTTGACAAAGTACATGGTTCTAGAAGAAATTTTCAATCGAAGAAGTTGAGAGAAGGATCTTGGATAGAAGAATTGAGATCTGGAAGAGTGTTTAGACGGGATAAACTTTTGCCTTCTATGAGAAGCACAAAGTTTGCATTATTTACATTATTGCCACCGTTTAATGGTTTTTTTTTCCAGTTTTAAGGGAACTCAACTTTTAATGTTGGCCATTAGCTAGACTTTTCTATCCTATAGCCCTCTTTACTCCTTATTCTACACTATAGGCCTTCTCCTTACAAGAAACTCACTCAATGATAAAATATGTGCCTATTTTTTTGTTGATTTTAGGATAAATAGAATAGCATATTTACAAAGTTAAGTTGAAGTAAAGTCGGTCCTTGTAGATCCAAAAGGGTAGTCAAGGAAGTTTGAGTAGACCCCGAAGGGTAGTCTCGTGAGTAGAACCCAAAGGATAATCTCGTTGGGTATAGACCATAAAGGTAATCACCACCGACTATTTAAAACTTTTTATGAAGATGACTAGGATAATGGCAAGGATTCGCTCAATTAGATCGAGCTTTCCTTCAACAAATATTGTCCCTATTCCATGCCAAGGGTATTCCACAATATTGTTGCGAGATAAAATGTTCCAACAAACGACAATGGAAAAAGTTGGCAATTCGATTTACATTAAGAATACACATACCTATTCGAATCTTGAGACTCCTCCTTGATCTCGACATGAGAAAACCGATCCATTATTCCCACCAAAACCGTGTTTGATTTATTGTGAACGCTCACTTCGAACTACCCTGAAACTCTACTGATTTGTGTCTTGCACTTGTGTCATCATAGACGCCCAACAAGCCTTAATATAGGTGAGTACGAGGCTGTCCAATAATCGGTTATGGGGTGGTTTCAAAGTGGTTAAAGGGGTTGGAGAAGTTAGCGAAAGTTAGGAAGTTACTTGGTAGTTTTCTTTCCCAATAACCACCTTCCTTCTTATCCACAAATATATCTCCTTCTCTCCTTATAAGGGCGGCAACAAACCATAGAAGAAGCCCTATTTTGTCATCCCAAAACCAGCCATGGAGGCCCAAGGAGTTGGTATAAAAATTGCCTCTAGAAAGCCCATTGTCAAGCCCAAAATCAAGCCCAAGATGGCAATCCATTTGGCCCAAAATTCAGCACATATGATCGGCCCATCTTAGCCCAATACCACGACCCATGGGCTGGCCATTCATGGCCCACATGGCCTAGTTCAAGCTAGCATAGCTAGTTACCAAGCTAGGTCACTTAGCTAGTGCTGTTGGCCCTCAGGTAGTTGAGCTGACATCCAGCTAGTTGAGCTGGCTTGAGCTGAGCTTCAGCTAGTTGAGTTGACTTCTAAGCTATTTGAGCTAAAGCCTTGCTAGTTTGAGCTCACTTGAACTAAACCCTAGGTAGATGAGCTTCCTTCCAAGCTAGTTCTTTGAGTTAGGAACTAATTTAAGCTCATGAAGCTAACTTACAAGCTAGTTTGAAGCTTTCAAACTCCTTTCTAGCTTTCATAACCATGTGTCAAGGTATTCTTATGCTTTGGTCCTTCTCTAATACATTCACCAAGCTTAGAGAAGCTACCATTCAATCACATGATATTGCACTAAGGTAACTATCATTCTTTCCTTTCTCAAAACATAAAACCTAGCTTGGTAGAACATCAAGACAAGTGCCCGGCACCCCGTGCCAAGCCATAAGCGCGACGCAACACCATCCCTTTGCTACCAACCAACCGTATGCACTAGGCTTGCCACAACAAAGGCTTAGGCGCGCCCCAGCCGTGCACCACACTCGAACCGCACACATTGCACCACGTTCGCGCTGCACACCTTGCACTGACGCGCCTCTTCCGAGCGCCGTGCTTGTGTCGTGTCACTGCCAACATTTGCACACCCTTACCAAGTTTCGTGCCCACGTTGCGCCCTCAGCACATAAGGTTCCGTGTCTAGACGTTGATGCATCTCTTGAATTGGAATCTTATCTTTTCTACGACCACATACATCCCTCTAATTAAATCATGGCATGTCACAAAGATAGATCTTCTTAATCGATATTCCTACGTGACTCCTCTTCTCAAAAACATGCATTCAATGGGTGATGACTTTTCACAAATCACCAACATTTTTTCGTTCAACAAAATACCTACACTTATTCTACTATGTTAAACATAACATCGTACCCAACTACGTATACGGCTTAACTGATGTTCGCATTTCTAGTATAGTTTTTAGTAGGTTTTGTTTGTTTATTAAGTTTAGTTTTGTTAAGTTTAGGTTTAGTTTTGAGTGTTTTTAGATAGTTTTGCATATTTCTATGAAAAGAGTGGAAGCTACTATGTTTTGTGTATTTTGTAGGTTTTAGCAAGGAAAAAGTGCTATATGGAGCTGAATTTGGAGTGTTACAATAAAAGACGGAGGAATACAAGATTGAAGAAGTCAGAGTTCAAGATTTACGAGTGGAAGTGTGGAAGAAACCAAGCCCAGGCTCGTTAACGATGCTGTGAGGGCTCGTTAACGAGGCCACGTGAGAGAAGATTCGAAGGTTGACTTTATGATTCACCGATCCTGAGCGGGAATTTATTTCTGTGTCGGTTGAGTATCTTTTTAGAATCTTTTAGGGTTATTAAAATATGTATTTTAGGTCTTGTTATCTTCTTAGATTTTGTTTCTATCTTTTAGAGTTTTATTTCTATCTTTTAAGGTATGTTTATATCTTTTTGCCTTTTTAGTTTTTAGCTTTCTAGTATAAATACCCTTCTATCTAGCATAAACGAGGAGAGGGAATTTTAGAATCTTTTTAGAATCTTTTAGAGAGATTTTGTACTAGAATCTTTTAGAATCTTTTATACTAGAATCTTTTTAGAATCTCTAAAATACCCTTCTGTGTCGGTTGAGTATCTTTTTAGAATCTTTTAGGGTTATTAAAATATGTATTTTAGGTCTTGTTATCTTCTTAGATTTTGTTTCTATCTTTTAGAGTTTTATTTCTATCTTTTAAGGTATGTTTATATCTTTTTGCCTTTTTAGTTTTTAGCTTTCTAGTATAAATACCCTTCTATCTAGCATAGACGAGGAGAGGGAATTTTAGAGAGATTTTTGAAGAGGAAGAACCGAGGAGGCGAGTCGATCGAAGGCGAGTTCGGAGGTCGGTGGACGAAAGTTACCGAGTTCATTGATCGAAGTTTTGGTTCGGTGTTTTGTTCTTTTTCGGTTTTCTTCTTAACTTCTGTAAGACAGATTTTTCTATTTAATTTAGTAGTGATTGATTTTCAATGTTTTCTTATATTGAGTTTATTTGTTTAGTAGTTATGATTTGTGAGTAGTTTTCTTTTCTAGGATCGGGGTTAAGCCCGACATAATTGAGCATGTGTGAATAATAAGATTGTGTGTTGAATGCCTTTTATCTTTTATTGAGATTGTTTGTTGTGCTTATACCAAAACGAAAGTTGAGGTAATTTAAGTTCTTAACTTGATTGAAAGAGAAAGTTAGTAACTTGAAGGTTGATATTGTTTGAATATGAAAGTTTCAAGCTTTAGATCCAAAACAAGCAATTAAGTGAATTAGGATGCGAAAGTTGGTTAATTTACTTGATAGTCAACGAAAGCTGATGACTCTATCTGTTTAAAGGCATGATCTTATCTTCTTACGAGTTTATATGCTTGGCTATGTTGTGGTGTTCCTAGTCCTAGATCTTTGTTTTATCTGAATTATTTTAAGTGAATTTTCGTTGCTGAGTTACTTGCCTCGGTACCGAATTTATTTAGGTCGTTATTTGAGTATTTTTGTTTACGGTGGTTCGTTAACGACCCTTACAACATCGTTAACGAGGCTGCTTGTGAGTGTTTTTGATTGTTTCCGTTTGCTTTTTAATAGATTGATAAACGAACAACTTTGCTTCCTGTGGAAAGATCCTGACTTCGCTATACTCAGCGGGGTTTTGACTATAAATTTATTTGTTGTCAAATTAAACCCTCTCAACAAATTGGCGTCGTTGCCGGGGAAGCAACGAGTTTGTTAGTTTATCTGTGGGTTCGGGAATAGCCCGACCCCGTTTTTGTTTTTAATTTTTGTTTTCTTTGTCTGTTTTTCTCAGTGTATGCCGGTAGGACGACGAAGGCTTCAGTTTGATAACACTGTTTATTACTCAGAACCCGAACGCTCCCTGCACCGTAGACTCCGAGAAAACCGAGACATGACCACGCCAGAAGAGATGGCTCGACAGTTGGAAATCCTCCGACTCAGATGGAGGCACTTAAAGCCGAGAAGGAAGGCTCAGACGCCGAAGCTGAGCGTCAACGAGCTGACAAGGCTCGTTTACAAGAAGAGCTTGATGCCTATCCGAGGAATGCCAAACAATACATGCATCCGAAACTGAGGGTGCCAGAATCTCCTATTGTGCTTCCGGAGATAGAGAAACCTTTTGAGATCAAATCTCAATTTATATCCTTAATAAAACGGGCTCATCTTGAAGGGAAACCTACTGAGTGCTCTATGGAGCATATTAGAAACTTTCTTGATTTATGTGACACCATAGCTGCTGAAGGTGTCTCACTAGAATATGTTCTGTTAAAAGCTTTTCGATGGTCTCTTACTGGAAAGGCCATGAGCTGGTTGGAGAGCCTGCCTTCTAAGTCTATCAGGAATTGGAAAACTTTGTAGGATCAATTTCTTACAAAGTTCTTCCCTCCTGCTAAGACTACGGAGTTAAGGAAACGAATCACCTCCTATCACCAGCTGCCTAATGAAACATTCGTAGATCTTGGGAAAGATTTAAGGAGATGTTGAGGCAATGCCCCACTCATGGGCAACCTTTATATGTTTTACAGGAAATCTTTTTCTAGGGCATTAGTGCAGAGATGAATTATATGAGAGGACCATACAGGAACCAGCCTAGTTATCATGACAGGTCAAACAACTATCAGGCATGGGGCAATCAAAATACAAATCAAAACTATGCAGTGCCCCCACCAGATAAATGACCTGCACCTTATCGACCTCCAGACCAACAGGAGACGCCATCATGGGTTCAGGGATTACAGGAAAGCATTAACGGAGTGGACAACAAAGTTGATGAAGTTCAAACCAAACTGAACCGATAAGATAAAAGACGGGGAGAGTTCGATATTTTGAAAAAGAGTGTTGATTCCCAACTAGGGGACCTAGCTGCACGGATTCCAAGACAACAAGGGCAACTCCCGGGCCACCTCGAGGAGAACCCTAGAGGCCAAATAGCAGCAGTACACCTCAGAAGCGGGAAGACATTGCCGGAGAGAGTTCAAGCTGAAGACAAGGAGGAACAAGACGTCACCAAACGGCTCGTTAACGAGCCAGCGAGGGCAAATAACGAGCCCACAAACAAGGATGACGAGGCTCCGAGGATTCCTGACGATCCTACCCCAGGTAAGTTCCCTAAACCGAGCCTTCCTCTCAATCCCAGGGTAGTTAACGACCCCACCAGGGTCGGTAACGACCCCCCAAGGACAATAATTGACCCTAGTGTCGACCCGGTACTCTCACCTTTCGAGCCTAACTTGGTTCCGAGAATGGTGAAATCTCTTCCATTTCCAATTAAGAAATCTATGGACTCTATTGAGAGTAAGTTCAAGCGTTTCGTTAAGATTCTTCAGGGCATTAATATTTCCATCCCATTCGTTGAGGCCCTAAGCGAAATGCCGGCTTACACAAAATTTTTGAAAGATATCCTTAGCAGGAAAAGATCCATTACAGAGTTAAAAGATGAAGTCAGATCAATAGCTCTACCGGAAAAGCTAGGAGACCCAGGAAGATTTGCAATAACGATCGGCATAGGCAACCACAAGTTTAAGGCTTTATGCGATCTGGGTGCCAGTGCTAGTTTAGTTCCTCTCTCAATTTGGTCTAAAGCTAACATGGGACCACTAGAGCCGGTAGACATGAATTTGTACATGGCAGATGGGTCATGTGTCAAGGCCACAGGAGTGGTGGACGACTATCCTATTCAAGTCGGGAAATTCTTTATACTGAATGATTTTATCGTCCTCGATATGCCTGAAGACCCTCATATCCCCATAATTCTCGGTCGACCATTTTTAACCACAGCAGGTGCAAGAGTTGATGTGCGGAAAGGACTCCTCACCTTTGATATCGGAGAGGAACGGGTGGAATTCAACTTGGATAAAAAAGCCAACCACCTAGTTGGAGTCGCACAAATCGAGTTGACTCAACCAGAACTCGACACAACCGTCACTACCGAGTCTCATTGGCCGATCATCGAGTCCCACGTGCAAGAGTACAACCAAGGTAAGTACTCTAATTATGAATCGGCTAAAGAGGGGCATGATTGTTCCTTATCTTTTGTTCCTACACCACGCTCTATTATACGCACTACAGAAGAGTCCAAACCACCTTTGTTTTCGGATTTTACTAACCATCATGTAGGAATACCGGGCATACTGATAGAAGAAAAGGGTCCCAATTTAGCAACTCAAGAACATAAAAACTGCGAAGCTAAGTATGAGATACTTCAAGATCCCAACATGGCTACACAAGATCCACCGTGAGCCAAAGGAGCACGTCGGGCTAACGACGTTAAAAATAGCGCTTACGGGAGGCAACCCGCTTTAAGAATAGATAGTTTCTTCTTTTTCCTTTTCCTTTTTAGATTGTTTTTCTTAGCTTTCTTTTGAGTTTCTTTTTAAGCTGTTGTTAGGATAGAAATTAGAAAATTTTTGAGCTAACAAGATTTCAGGAGAAGGGATCGAAAATCACTCCAAGAGGCTACGGCAGCTCGTTAACGACCCACCCAGGGTCGTTAACGACCTGGTTCGACGACCCGAATCGTCAAAAAAAAAACGGGCAGGTAAGTTTTTTTAACCTAATCTATCTTTTACTACCCTAGCCGCCACCCTCTACCCCTTCCCTTCCCTCTCATATAAAAACCCTTTTACCCCTTCCAAAAATCTACCATCACACTCTCCCAATTCCAAACTTCTCAAAAACCCAACCAAAGAGCTCGAAATCCCCCTCCCACCGTTCGGAATCTCGCATCAACCACCACCGAGCAACCGTCGTTACCGAGGTCCGGAAACCGTACCCTCCACCGGCGAAGATCCGAGCTTCGATAATCCTCACCGAGCTCGTTTCTCACCCAATTTCCGATCCCTTGTTCTTCAAATTTTTCGGTTTTCCGGTATGATTTCTAAACCCTAACTCGAAATTGCATGATTTATGGTTTTTAGGGTAGAAATTTCATGTCTAGAATTGAGTTCATATAGAGGATCGATGTTCATGATTGGATTTTTCCCTTCAAAGTTTGATTTTGCTTCATAATTCTAGATTTAGAGAAGGATATTCATGTTAGATGTTCCATTATGATTGATTGTGAAAAAGCATGAATTTTTCTTGTTCTAGTCTCAAGTTTTAGACGTTGCATGTCAAAATTTCGGGTGAATTTAGCATGATCCGGGATGGGTAATCGAGCAAGTATGGGGTGCTTATATCCGATCGTGGGATTTGTGGAGAAATATAGATGATTGCATGCTTGATTTATGCTTTAATTTTAAGGTAGATTAAACTCGGAAATTCTGCGATTTGGGTCTCGGCAGCTCATTAACGACCCACCCAGGTTCGTTAACGACCCTGCAATGCTTCAAAATTTAATACCAGTCCAGAATCGTAAACGACCCAATTGGGTAGTTAACGAATAATTCCGAAGCTATTTCAAGACCAAGTATGGGGTCTCTTGCCTATCTATTTTGAGTGGATCTTATCTTGGAAAATTCTTGATTATTTTGTAGGATCTCATGGCAAGTTCAAGCAGACCCGATACTCGAGCTCAGAAGAAGAAGAGGAACCAAAGGTCACCATCTCCTCCTCGCATGGAAAACGTGATTTTAGGTACTCAAGGCCAAGTGCATCGATACTGTGCCATATTAGAGAAGGACCACTACACCCGTTGGTTCTCAAAGTCCAGTGCCGTAAACCAAGGGATCTACACAGACTTCAAAGAGGATTTTGTTATTCTTGGCGCCGCTCATCTCCTGAAGCAAGAGAATTTACCACACTATGCGGCCCTCACATCCGAGTTTTTGTCCACCTTAGAGACTAGCTTCTCGTCGAAGACTTCGGTGGGAGGAATCCGGTTTAGGCTCGGCAATGTGAGCCGTGAGTTCACCATGGCAGAGTTCAATGCAATTTTAGATCTCTCGAACCCGTCTAGAGACTACAGCTTGAAAGACTACAGAGTGACTCACACTTGGAGCTACATCACCAGAGAGGTCCAATCCACCACAGCGGCATTATCTGGGGCAACCATCATTAACCCCATCTTCAGGATTATTCTCCGAGTCCTAGCCGCTACGTTTTGGCCAAAGAAAGAGTTGAACAGGACAACGAGGACGGAAGTTGCTTGTCTCCGCACCATCCTTTTTGAGCAACCCGGCCCCTTGAATTTGCGGTACGAGTGGCTCTACTATATCGAGAAATCAACCAAGTCCAAGGAGGTTTGGTGTGGCAATTTGGTTAGCCTCTTGGCTAAAAACCTTGGAGTAGATCTTACTCGTTACACACCGGCTCACACCCATCTCCTCAACAAGAACAAATGGTATAGCTTTAGTGTCTTCATTCAAGCCGAGGGAGGATTCAAGGTGAAAGCATAAGATCGCATCGTTACACCGACCCTCGATAAGTTGGAGCTTCTCTACATACCAAATTGGTACGAGGCGTGGACGGGGCATGCTTACCCATTGGAACCCAAGCCGGAGGATGAGCTATCACTTCGGCCATGTGAGACAAGATTTGAGCGAGAGGGTGAAGCAATGGATGAAGATGAAGATGAAGATACCGAGGTAGTTGGTGACGACAATGAAGAAGCCGACACCGAGGGTGGAACCGAAGAGCTCAACCTTGAGGAAGGCCACGACTCAGATGTATTGGGCAGCAACATCTTCGTTGACGAGCCCACCAGGCTCGTTAACGACCATTTCCAGCCTCCTTCCTACACTGCTAACGAGGCACCCAGCTTCGTTAACGAGGTTCCGAAAGCTTTTGTCGACCCACCACCTGCCCCTGTCGATCCTCATTCCTATGGACTCATGCCTTACAACCCGGTGATGTATCAAGATCATTTCCAGCCTCACTACCCACCACCTCCTCAGCCCAAGTACACAGGATCGAGTATGCCACCACCATGGGCCGAGGATCTTTCTGCACGGATGCAGCAACTTCACTTCCAGCAAGACCATATTCATAGGAGGATGGATAGATGGGAATCTGTCTATTCTGCTCGCATGTCTATGGATGATGAGAGGCATCGTTAGAGATAGGCAGGTGATACTGGGCATTGGAGGACGATGTACGACTTCATGGGGAACTTTGAGCATTACTTTCCTCCACCAAACCGTTGATTCAGCCTGAAGATGAAGTTTTTCCTTGTTTCCCACTTTTGAAACTTAGTAAGTTTTTATTTCTTTCTTTTTCTTTTTAATCTTTTGTTGTTTTCTTTTCTATTTCTTTTCCTTCTTCTTATTTTTCTTACGGTGTGGACACCGTAATTTTAAGTATGGGGTGGGAGAAAATAGAAAGTTAGTTGTCTTTTTTGTTGTTGTGTTTTGAGTAGTTTTCACAAAAAAAAAAAAAAAAAATCGAAAAATTTGAAAAATCTAAAAAAGAGTTTTAGAATTGATAGATATCCCTTTCTTAGGTTCTATGATAGTTGTCGCTAACTTAATCATATAATTTCTTGCAAGCATGTCCTTAATAGTATAGCCAGACTCTTAACTTGAAATAATTTGTTTTAGAAGAAGATAGCATTTGATGAAATTGAGCACGTCTACTTTATAGCATAAGTGATGCAATCCAACAAATTACCATGTGAGCTTATTAGCCTTGATTTTCTTGTGTGATTTACTCTTTATATGCATATTACCTCTTGGAATTGTGATGGTTATCTATTTCTTGAGACCCATATCAGATTTTTAGTTCATTATTTGTGAAAATCATATGATGGAGAACTTATTTTTATAAGCCCTATTATTCCCTATCCACCTTTACATGATCCTTCTTTTGACAGCCAAATTTAGCCTGAAGCCTTTATTTATTGCTCCACAAAATTTTCCCTAGCCGAGATAAGCTTGACCTTATCCGGGGATTAGGACTTAGATTTGAGAGGTATGTTTTGTTGTGTGTTAAAAAGAGAGGAGTTTCTTATAATTTTTGCTTTGATTGAAGGATATTTGGGAACGGTAGATTGGAAGTCTCTTGTTTTTACTTGTAATAAGAAAGATCTCTTGATAAGCAAAAGATGCACAAAATAAAGTATTTGATGGAGGTGAGAAAGAAAGGAAAGAATGTACACGGAAGCTCGTTAACGACCTTGAAGTGGGTTCGTTAACGAGGTAGCGAGAAGAAAAAAAAAAGGGAGAAATCTTTTATTTCTTATGAGACTTTCTAGGATGATGATGGGTGAGTGAGAATAAGTGCATAATGAGAGTGAGTTTGGTATGTTGTTTTATGAGAGTTTTTGGATGTGTGAGTTTTTAGGAGTCTTTGATTCCCGGATATTATTAGCACCACATGACCAAAAATTTTCCACGCCTTATTGTCACTACCAAGCCCCATTACAACCCGGCCGAATGGAAGCTTCTATGAAGTTTTTCATTGAGCCTAAGTTCTCCTGATGGTTTTTGCTTATTTTGACAAATCTTGGGTGGAGAGTATTGGTGATATAAGTTCCAATTTCTATGAGTTTTTGTATATAAGATGAGTTGAGGGATTGAATTTATAAGCCTAAACACTTGAGAGTTGAGAGAAACACAATATCCATTGTAAGGTTGGATTGTATTGTCTTATGTCTATTTAGTGCATATATGTGTGAGGACATTAATAGTCTTTTGCTATATTTTTCTCATGTGTAGATGTTTCTTTTTAGATGATGGCTATGTCTTGATGAGCATGTTTGTTTTGGTTTTGGTTAATGAAAAACTTCATACCTAGACTATTAAGCAAAGAAAACCTACTAAAAACTATACTAAAATGCGAACATCAAAATACCCCATACTTAGACTTGCTTGTCCTCAAGCAATAAAAAAGACATCAACCAAAACCAAAACAAATCATGCTCATCAAGACATAGCCATCTTCTAAAACGCAACATCTACATATGAGAAAAATATAGCAAAGACTATTAACATCCTCACACATATATACACTTAAATAGACATAAGATAATAAAATTCAACCTCTCAAGGGATTTAATGTGTTTCACTCAACTCTCAAGTGTTTAGACTTATAAATTCAATCTCTCAACTCATCTTGTATACAAAACCTCATAGAAATTGGAACTTATATCACCAATACTCTCCACCCAAGATTTGTCAAAACAAGCAAAGAATCATCAAGAGAACTTAGGGGGCTCAATGAAAAACTTCATAGAAGCTTCCATTCGGTTGAGTTGTAATGGGGCTTGGTAAAGACAATAAGGCGTGGAAATATTTTGGCTATGTGGTGCTAATAATATCCGGAAATCAAAGGCTCCTAAAAACTCACATCTCACCAAAACTTTTCATATAAGATAACATACCAAACTCACTCTTCTTTATGCACACTCATTTTCACTCACCCAATATCATCCTAGAAAGTCTCATAACAATTAAAAGAATCTCTGATATTATCTAGTAAACTCAAATGCACTTCAACTCTTCAACTCTTTTATCATTCTCCTTCTTTTTCTCCCTTTTTACTTCTTTTTTTTTCTTTTTTTTCTTCGTTACCTCGTTAACGAACCCACCTCAGGGTCGTTAACGATCCACCGTATACATTCTTCTTCCTCTTTTCACTACATCCATCAAAAACTTTATTGTGTGCATTTTTTATCAAGAGACCTTTCTTACATGTAATAACAAGAGACTTCCAATCTACCCTTCCCAAAATACCCTTCAATTCAAGCAAATATAAGCAACTCTTCTCTTTTTAACAAAACACAAAACCTACCTCTCCAATCTAAGTCCTAATTCCTGGATAGGGTCAAGCTTATCTCGGCTAGGGAATAATTTTTGTGGAGCTAAAAATAAAAGGTTTCAGGCTAGAATTGGTTATCAAAAAGAAGGAATAATGTAAAGGTAGATAGGGAATAATAGGGCTTATGAAAATAAATTCTCCATCATATGATCTTCACAAGTAATGAACTAAAAATCTTATAAGGGTCTCAAGAAATAGATAACCATCACAATTCCAAGAGATAATATGCATAAAGAGAGTAAATCACACAAGAAAAGAAGAGGGAATTTATGAATGTTCTCTCTATAAGGCCAAAAATAACTCACAAGGTAAATTTTGTTGGATTGCATCATCTATGCTATAAAGTATATGTGTTCAATTTTATCAAATGCTATTCTCTTCTAAAACCATTAATTTCAAGTTTGAGAATCCGGCTATACTTTTGAAGACATGTTTGCAAGGAATTATATGATTAAGCTAGCGATTGCTATCATAGAACTTAAGAAGGGATATCTATCAATTCTAAAACTCTTTTTGGATTTTCAAATTTTTATTAATTTTTTTTTTGATTTTTCAAATTTTTTGACATAAAGGAATAGAAAACACATAAACACCTAGGACATAAGTTTTCTACTTTCTCCCACCACATACTTAAAATTACAGTGTCGCCACTGTAAGAAAAATAAGAAGAAGGAAAAGAAATAGAAAACAAAACAAAAAAGAAAAAAGAAAAAAGACATAAAACTTACAAAGTTGTAAAAGTGGAAACAAGGAAAAACTTCATCTTCGAGCTGAATCAACGGTTCGGTGGAGGAAAGTAGTGCTCATAGTTCCCCATGAAGTCGTACATCGTCCTCCAACGCTCAGCATCCCCCGCCTCTCTCTGACACTGCCTCTCATCCTCCATCGACATGCGAGCGGAATAGACAGTTTCCCATCTATCCATCCTCCAATGAATGTGATCCTGCTGGAGGTGAAGCTGCTGCATCTGTGCAGAAAGATCCTCGGCCCATGGTGGTGGTATACTCGATTCTGCGTACTCGGGCTGAGGAGGTGGTGGGTAGTGAGGCTGGAAATGGTCTTGATACATCACCGGGTTGTACAGCATGAGTCCATAAGAAGGAGGGTCGACAGGAGCTGGTGGTGAGTCGACAGGGGCTCTCGGCACCTCGTTAACGAAGCTGGGTGCCTCGTTAACAAGGTTGGGATGCGGCTGGAAGTGGTCGTTAACGAGCCTGGTGGGCTCGTCAACGAAGATGTTGCCTCCTAAAACCTCCGTGTCGATGTCCTCTTCCTCGAAATTGAGCTCCTCAATGCCGCCCTCAGTGTAGGCTTCTTCGGTATCATTGCCTACTACCTCGGTGTCCTCTTCTTCATCTTCTTCTTCATCCTCATCCATGTCGTCCCGCTCAAACCGGGTTTCACATGGCCTAAGCGAGAGCTCGTCCTCCGGTTTAGGCTCCAATGGGTAGGGATGTCCCACCCACGCCTCGTACCAATTCGGTACGTAGAGAAGCTCGTACATATCGAGGGTGGGTATAACTACGCGATCTTGAACCTTCACCTTGTATCCTCCCTCGGCTTGAATGAAGATACCGGAACTATACCAATACTTTTTGTTGAGGATTTGGGCGTGAGCCGGTGTGTAGCGGGTGAGATCGATTATGAGATTCTTAGCCAAGAGGGTAACCAAATTGCCGCACCACACCTCCTTGGACTTGGTAGATTTCCCGAGGTAGTAGAGCCATTCGTACCCCAAATTCAAGGGGTCGGGCTCCTCAAAGAGGATGGTGCGGAAGCAAGCAACTTCCGTCCTTGTAGGCCGGTTCAACTCTTTCTTCGGCCAAAATGTTGCGGCGAGAACTCTCAGAATAATCCGGAAGATGGGGTTGACTATGTTTGCCCCGGATAGCGCCGCGTTAGAGGATTGAACATCCCCGTTTATGTAGCCCCAAGTGCGGGTCACTCGGTAGTCCTTCAAACTATAGTCTCTAGACGGGTTTGGTAGCTCCAAGATTGCGTTGAACTCCGCCATTGTGAAGTCACGGTCCTCGCTACCGAGCCGGAACCGAATCTGTCCCGCCGAGGTCTTCGTCGAGAAGTTGGTCTCCAAAGTGGCCAAGAACTCGGATGTGAGGGCCGGATAGTGTGGCAAGTTCTCTTGCTTCAAAAGGTGGGCGGCCCCAAGGATGATGAAAGCGACCTTGACATCCGTGTAGATTCCCGTGGTGACAACGCTAGACTTTGAGAACCATCGGGTGTAATGGTCCTTCTCCAGAAACTCTCGGTAGTGCCGTACTTGGCCCTGACTGCTCAAAATCACATCATCCACTCGGGGTGGAGATGGAGACCTATGGTTCCTCCTCTTCTTCTGAGCTCGGGTGGTGGGTCTGCTTGAACTAGCCATGGATCCTACAAAATAATCAAGATTTTTCCAAGATAAGATCCACTCAAAATAAATAGGTACGAAGCATTGCAAGGTCGTTAACGAGCCTGGGTGGGTCGTTAACGAGCCGCCGAGAGCAAAAACCAGAATTTCCAAATTTTAATCTACCTTAAATTCAGCACAAATCAAGCATGCAATCTTCTATATTTTTCCACATATCCCCCATTGGGTATAAGCACCCCATACTTACTCAATTACCCATCCCGATCATGCTAAAATTACCCGAAATTTTGACATGCAAAGTTCGAACTTTAAGATTTAGAATAAGAAAAATTCATGCTTTCCTATCTAGAGGATTGCAATAGATAATCTAACATGAATAATCTTTCCTAAAACATGAACAACTAAGCATAATTAAGAAGTTTTATGGACAAAAATCAAGCATGCAAATTTCGACCTTTCTAAGAACACGATTCAAGATAATAAATTTCAACCCTAAAGATAATCAATCATGCAATTTCGAGCAAGGGTTTAGAAATCATACCGGAGAATCGAGAAATTGAAGAAGAAGGGTCGGAATCGGGGTGGTTAACGAGATTGCGGCCCATGAATCTTTTTGCTCAAATGTGATGAACCACAAATGGCCCACTCCATTGTGTCCTGAGCTTTCCTGGGAATAGTCGGAGTCTAGAATTGAAGAGAAGTACCTTATCGCCGACTTGGTAAGTTTTGGGCACTAATTTCCGATCATGCCACCTTTTGGTGCGCTCCTTGTAGATTTCAGCATTTTCGTACGCCTTCAGCCTCAATTCTTCTAATGCTTGCAAGTCCATGAATCTTTTTGCTCTTGCCGTGTCGAGGTTCATGTTGAGTTCCTTGAGAGCCCATAATGCCTTATGCTCCATCTCGACCGGTAAATGACATGCCTTGCCATACACTAAATTATAGGGGGTGGTGCGGAGAGGCGTCTTGTATGTTGTCCTATATGTCCACAGAGCGTCATCCAACTTGGAGGACCAATCCTTCCTAGAACGGGAAACTGTCTTCTCCAATATGCTCTTTATTTGCCTGTTTGAAACTTCAACTTGGCCACTCGTTTGGGGATGATAGGGCGTTGCCACCCGATGAGATACCCCATATTTAGCCAACAGTGCTTCAAAACTCCGCTCAATGAAATGGGAACCACCATCACTGATAAGGACTCTAGGAACGCCGAACCTGGGGAAAATATTGGTTTTGATGAATTTAGCCACAGTCTTGGCGTCGTTAGTCCGCGTAGCAACGACTTCCACCCACTTAGAGACATAATCAACCGCAACTAGGATGTACTTGTAGGGTCCTGAGGCGGGAAAAGGTCCCATGAAGTCAATGGCCCACACATCAAATAGCTCAACTTCTAATATCCCAGTTAGTGGATTTTCATGTCTCCAAGTTATGTTGCCTGAACGTTGACATCCATCACATGCTGTCACATAAGCCTGCACATCTTTGAACATGGTTGACCAATAGAGACAACTTTGAAGAATTTTCGCAGTAGTCTTGAATCCTTTTGCATGACCTCCCGTTGGAAGTGTGTGACATTGACGGATCACATCTTCAATTTCCTCTCCTGGAACACAACGCCTAAAGAGGTGATCGCTCCCTTGTTTAAACAAGTAGGGGTCATCCCAATAGTATTGTTTCACATCATGGAGAAATTTCTTCTTCTTTTGTAGGGTAAGGCCCTCGGGAATTATGCCTCCTACAAGATAGTTAGCAAAATCCGCAAACCAAGGGGCTTTTGACCCTCTAATAGCATGGATTGATATTGAGGAAGAAGAAATGGAAGAAGGAGAAGGAGTAAAATTTCTTCGAAAAGCTAGGATTTATTATTTGGACTTCGGTACCAACCTCCCGTGGCTCAGTAACAACCTGATGGACTGCTATGCCGACCCAATCTGAACATTTTCCCTTGTTATTTGTGTCTTCCAGCCTCGGCACCTCGTTAACGACCCTGAAGGGGTCGGTAACGATGGTCTTGTGGAGTTCGACCTCGTTCAGCAGGAGGTGTTCATCGGGTCTGGAATCATTTATCGGCACCTCATTTTTAGACTCGGCGATATGCTCTACTGGCAACCTGAACAAGTGATCTGCCACTAGATTTTCTGCTCCCTTTTTGTCTCTTATTTCATGGTCAAATTCCTGCAGTAAGAGCATCCAATGAAACAATCTAGGTTTGGCATCTTTTTTAGCCATTAAGTATCTAACAACTTCATGGTCAATATAAACAATCACTTTGGATCCAACAAGGCAGGATAGGAATTTCTCAAAGGCAAATACCACAGCAAGGAATTCCTTCTCCGTTGTGGTATACTTACTCTGCGCCTCATCCAGTGTCTTGCTGGCGTAATAGATGGTGTGGAGTTTTTTGTCCTTCCGTTGCCCTAAGACTGCGCCAACTGCATAGTCACTGGCATCACGCATAATCTCGAAGGGTAGTGTCCAATCTGGAGACTGCATAATGGGGGCAGACACGAGGGCAACTCTTAACCTGTAAAATGCTTCAAGACATTCTGGAGACAACTCAAACACTACATCTTTCATTAGTAGGTTAGTCAAAGGTTTAGCTATCTTAGAAAAATCCTGAATAAATCGTCTGTAAAAACCAACATGCCCTAAAAAACTCCTAATGTCTCTTACAGAAGAAGGAGGAGGTAGTTTTTCAATAAGCTCAATTTTTGCTCTATCTACTTCTATCCCTCTTTTGGAGACAAGGTGTCCTAGTACTATCCCTTCTTGAACCATGAAATGACATTTTTCCCAGTTTAGCACAAGATTGGTTTCTTCACATCTTTTAAGCACTCGTGCAAGGTTAGCAAGACAAGAATCAAATGAAGAACCATAAACAGAAAAGTCATCCATGAAAACCTCTACAATATCCTCTATCATATCCGAAAAAATGGCCATCATACATCTCTGAAAGGTAGCAGGGGCATTGCAAAGCCCAAATGGCATTCTCTTATAAGCAAAGGTTCCATAGGGACATGTAAAGGTTGTTTTCTCCTGATCATCAAGGTGAATAGGGATCTGCCAAAAACCGCTATAGCCATCTAGATAACAGAAATAATCATGCTGGGCTAAGCGTTCTAACACCTGATCTATGAAAGGAAGCGGAAAATGATCTTTTCTAGTAGCACTATTAAGCTTCCTATAATCGATGCACATTCTTCAACTAGTGGTGGTTCTAGTCGGAATAAGCTCTCCCTTTTCATTTTCTATCACAGTCATTCCCCCTTTCTTTGGGACAACATGGACCGGACTCACCCATTGGCTGTCCGAAATAGGAAATATGATCCCAGCATCAAGTAACTTAATAATTTCCTTTTTAACTACATCCTTCATATTAGGATTTAACCTACGTTGATGCTCTATGGTGGGTTTATGATTGTCCTCCATGTAAATCCTATGCATGCAAAGAGAAGGGGATATGCCAGTTATATCATCTAGGGAGTAGCCTATGGCTTTTCTATGCATCTTAAGCACATTCAGGAGTTTTCCTACTTCCTCACCTTTTAATTCAGCATTAATGATGACAGGTAGAGTAGAATTAGGACCGAGGAATTCATACCTGAGGGAATCTGGCAGAGGTTTAAGTGTTGGGGACGGTTCAGCAGGGATTAGAATTGGCTCTTCTGGTTCCGTCTTCAACACTTCCTCAAAGCCTTCAAAGGCTGAGATTTCGCTGTCTTCGGCTAGGGTCGTTAACGAACCTGGAATGGTCGATAACGAGCATGCATCTTCTGCTAAGAGAATCGGTAACGATGCTGGAGGACTCGTTACTGAAACTACAGTGGTTATTTCTGCCTATCTTTGCCCTGAAATTTCATCACTGTATGCTGATCTTCCTGTAGGGTCTCCACATTCAATGATCTCCTTGTGGGTGTAGAGCATCTTGACTTCAGCTTTTTCAGACTCCTTGGATTGTTTAAATCGGAATTCCGTCACCTCCTCCCCAATTTTGAAAGTTAGGAGTCCTCTCCTAACATCGATTATGGCTCCTGCTGTAGCAAGGAACGGTCTTCCCAAAATAATAGGCACAACCGGATCTTCGGGGATTGTCATAACGATGAAGTCGTTAGGAACAAAGAAATTGCCCACTTGAACTGGAAACTCTTCTATCAGCCCTGTTGGTTTGATGCAAGATTCGTCTGCCATATAAAGTCGCATGTTGATGGGCTCTAGTGGTCCCATATTAGCTTTTGACCAGATTGAGAGCGGAACGAGACTAGCACTGGCACCTAGATCGGATAAAGCCTTGAACTTGTAGTTGCCTATGCCGATTGTGATTGCAAACCCTCGTGGATCTCCTAGCTTTTCCGGTAATGCTATCGCTCTGACTTCATCCTGCAGCTCTATAATAGACCTTTTCCTGCTAAGAATATCTTTCAAAAATTTTGTGTAAGCCGGCATTTCGCTTAGGGCCTCAGCGAATGGGATGGAAATAATAATGCCCTGAAGAATCTTAACGAAACGCTTGAACTTACTCTCAGTAGAGTCCATAGATTTCTTAGTTGGAAATGGAAGAGATTTCACCATTCTCGGAACCAAGTTAGGCTCGAGAGGTGAGAGTACCGGGTCGACACTGGGGTCGATTGATGTCCTCGGCGGGTTGTTACCGACCCTGGTGGGGTCATTAACTACCCTGGAGCTGAGAGGAAGGCTCGGTTTAGAGAACTTACCTGGGGTAGGATCGTCAGGAATCCTCGGAGCCTCGTCATCCTTGTTTGTAGGCTCGGTATGTTCTGGCTGAATCACTCACACACATCCATCAACAAAAATCGAGTAGATTTGGTGTAGATAAAACCACTAGACACTTCAGTTATCTGATGTCCGCCTTTTTAGTCATGTTTTTAGGGTGTGTTTTTGTGTCTTTTGAGTCTTTTTCTTTATTTTGTGTTTTGTTTTGAGTCGTTTATGTACGTTTTCGTATTTTCTTGAGATATGGAGTCTACATAAGCTTTTGTGGTGTTTTGTAGGTTTTTAGAGGCTTTTTGGAGCATATTTTGAAGAAAGGAGGAAAACATTTGAAGATAGCACTCAAAGAATGAAGAGAAGATGAAGATTTAGCTATCAAGAAAATTCATTGAAGATCAAGTTTGAGCTTGGAAATAGATAGAGAAATTCGTTACAAGAATATAGGAAAAAGAATCGAGTCAAACGGAGTTGTAACGAATCTTCTACGCAAGTTTTACTCAAGGCTGTTTTCGACCCTGTCAGGGTCGTTAACGAGGCGTCGTGAGAAGCAGCGTGTACGAGTCGGCGTGTTTAATTAAAAGGCTTCTATCCTTTATCTCTTATATCTTTAGTTTAGTAAGTTTTTATTATGTTATTAGATAGATAGAAGGAGTATATCTTATTAGAAGATATTATTTCCTTATAGATAGATTTAAGATAGATTTATTTCCTTATAGTTAGATTTAAGATAGATTTATTTCCTTATAGTTAGATTTAAGATAGATTTATTTCCTTATAGATAGATTTAAGATAGAATAGTTTCTCTATAAATACTCTTGTCTACCCTTTGTTATTGACTACACAATCAATTGCCTTGAAGAGCAAGTAAGGGGAGGAGAGAGACGTGTGAGAGGGGGAAGAGGCGATTTTTTGTAGAGAAGAACTATCGTTTAGATTCGATTGTAAGCTTTCTTTTTAATTTAATTTAGATGTTTTCAATTATTATGAATTGTGAGTAGTCTCTCTCTCTCTAAGGTTGGGGTTGAACCCAACAATGGTTGTGCATGCTTGTTTATGATCATGTCTTTTTATTGCATGAATCTATTCTCTTGTTCTTAATCCTTGAGACAAAAGTTGAAGGGAATTTCTCATTCATAGTTTAAGCGAAAGCAGAAACCTTGAATCAGAATAGTCAAATTAGGGTTTTGAAGCGAAAGCAGATCTATCCTAGTTGAAGTAGAAGAGATAGATAGTAAGTTTATTGATAGGACGAAAGTTGATTGATTTACTTGCTTAAGTTGACGAAAGTTGACACCTTTATGTTATAAAAGCATGATCTATGTGTTTCATTAGCGTTTGGCATGCATAACTGTTGTTGTGGGGATACCTTTACCTTAGAATTCTTCTTCCTTGATAAAAACCCTACCTTTAATTGATTGCTTGCGTGAGAAGTAACAAGACTTGATACTGACTATCTCCTGTGGACGAACCTGACTCTGCTATACTCAGCGGGGTCTTGATTATAAATGAATTTGTTGTCAAGAAATCCTCTCAACAAATTGGCGTCGTTGCCGGGGAGATTTCAATAGTGCCAAGTTTTGTTCTTTTTACGTTTTTTGGGACTCCGTCGAGTCGGTAACGACCCCCCAGGGTCGGTACCGACCCTGTTGGACAACCCTGTTTTTGTGTTTTTTTGTTTAGTTTCTAGGCCACTATCGAGTCGTTACCGACCCTACCGAAGCTCGGTAACGACCCTTTCGACAGGTAGTTGTTTCTTTCTTTTTAGTTTCGGTTTTTACGGGATCACTCCAGGCTCGTTAACGACCCCCCAGGTTCGTTACCGACCTTGTCTGAGACCCTGTTTTTGCTTATTGATTTCGTTTTTTGTTTTTGTTTTTGCTTACAGTGTATGCCAGCTGAAGGTCGTCGAGCAAACAATGTCATGGCTACACATGAAGAACTAGCAAAGCAGATTGCTGAACTCTGTTTAGAGATAGAGGAGATCCAGAGAGAAAGGGAAACCATAGCTGTTAAGGCATATGAAGAGGATAATTACATGTGGGGCCCATATAGGAACCAAGGTGATACTTTTTATGCATGGAGGAATTACAATCAGCCCACCTGGGGCAATTATGCATATGATCAATGGAGCCAACCTCCTCAACAAGAACAAAGGGTTCCTCCTTACCAACCTCCGGACTATCAAGAGCCACCATCATGGGTTCAGGGATTACAGGAAAGCATTAACGGACTGAACAACAAAGTTGATGAAGTTCAAGCCAAATTGAACCGACAAGATAAAAGATGGGGAGAGTTCGATATTTGGAAAAAGAGTGTTGATTCCCAACTAGGGGACCTAGCTGCACGGATTCCAAGACCACAAGGGCAACTCCCAGGCCGCCCCGAGGAGAACCCTAGAGGCCAAATAGCAGCGGTACACCTCAAAAGCGGGAAGATATTATCGGAGAGAGTCCAAGCTGAGGACGAGAAGGAAGAGGACGTCACAACCCAGCTCGGTAACGAGCCAGCGAGGGCAATACCGAGCCCGCATACCAGGGTGACGAGGCTCCGAGGGTATCTAACGAACCTAACCCAAGTAAGTCTACTAATCCGAGCCTTCCTCTCTATTCCAGGGTAGTTAACGACCCCATCAGGGTCGGTAACGACCCGCCGAGGACACCAAACGACCCTAGTGTCGACCCGGTACTCTCACCTCTCGAGCCCAACTTGGTTCCGAGAATGGTGAAATCTCTTCCATTTCCAACTAAGAAATCTATGGACTCTACTGAGAGTAGGTTCAAGCGTTTCGTGAAGATTCTTCAAGACATTAATATTTCCATCCCATTCGCTGATGCCCTAAGCGAAATGCTGGCTTACACAAAATTTTTGAAGGATATTCTTAGCAGGAAAAGGTCCATTATAGAGCTGCAGGATGAAGTCAGATCAATAGCTCTACCAGAAAAGCTTGGAGACCCAGGGAGATTTGCCATCACGATTGGCATAGGCGACCACAAATTTAAAGCTTTATGTGATTTGGGAGCCTGTGCTAGTTTGCTTCCTCTTTCCATCTGGTTAAAAGTTAACATGGGACCACTAGAGCCTGTCAAGATGAAACTCTACATGGCGTATGGATCTTCTGTAAAGAAACTGGAGTCGTTGACGATGTTCCCATTCGAGTTGGAAAATTCTTTGTCCCAAACGACTTCATTGTGCTAGATATGCCTGAAGACCCTGCGGTGCCAATCATTCTAGGCAGACCATTTTTAGCCATCGCATGAGCACGTATAGATGTCAGAAAAGGACTTCTCACATTTGATATTGGAGAAGAGAGGGTTGAGTTTCATTTCAATTCGCCCATAAGAGAAGTGGATAATTGTAGTACTGAGGAGCCTACCGACCCACCATGGCTCGGTAACGACCCCTCTCTGAGTACACAAACGAGCCAAATCAACAGAGAAACATCTACCGAGGAGCATACCAACCCTTATCTTAAGGAAAACGAGGTGGGAGGTGGATCCAAGCACAACATCGAGCAACTTTCAGATCCAGCAAGGTCATTAACGACCCACACCACCTCAGTAACGAGCCCTTATCTGCTCAATCAAGGTAAGTCTTCTTATTCTGATTTGATTGATTCTGGTCATGATCCTTTCTCCTATCCTTGTCCTATTTCATATCCTACTGTTAGTACTGTGAAGGAGTCAAAACCTCCTTGGTTTTCGGATTTTACTAACCCTGTTGTAGGATTACCGAGCATTCTGATTAATGATAGAGGGCCAAATATCTTGGAGAATGCTATTTCATCTAAGTATGGGGTCCCTCTTGATCCCAACATATTTGGATGGAAACCGCCCTGATTTGCCAAGGTAAGTTCGTCGGGCTAATGACGTTAAAAATAGCGCTTACGGGAGGCAACCCGCTTTTTGATTTCGCTTTTAGTTTTTGCTTTCTTAGATCTTTTTGCTAGCTTTCTTTTGACTTGTTTTTAGGTTAGATTAGTATAGTCGGATAGAAGTTTTTCTTAAGTGACTCAGGTACAAAGAAGAAGAAGTGCTACAATCAAAGGCAATCGGTGGACAAGCACGCAAGCTCAGTAACGACCCCTCAAGGTCGGTACCGAACCTCTACAGGAATCCGAGAAAACTTCATTCTCCTCAAGTGATCAAATGGTCTCCAATAGCTTCAGTTTTATTTTGTGAGTTCCCTTTTCCTTATTCTCTTTATTTTTTCTGTCTTTGCTTTAAACAGTGAGGCCACTGTTTGGTTTAAGTATGGGGTATGGGAAAAGGAAACTCAGTTTTGTGTCAGTTTTTTTTTGTTTTTGTTTGTGTTCTTAGGATTGATAATATTCCACTTAGATGTACGATGATATGCTTTAACTTGCTTGATCATGTAAATCCATACCATGTTTGGAGAGCTTTGCCTAAATCATGTTAAAATTTGTTTTTATGTGGATATTTAGCATGTGATGAAATTGAGCACACATGATCTTAGGTAGAAGTGACTAAAATCCAACAAAATCTACCATGTGAGCTTATTAGCCTTGATTTTCTTGTGTGATTTACTCTCCTTGTGCATATTATCTCTTGTCATTGCATGGTTATCTATTTCTTGAGACCTATATGAGATATTAGTTCATTACATGTGAAATCATATGATGGAGAACTTATTTGTTTTAGCCACTTTTTATCCTTTCTTTTTACCTACCTTATGTATTATCCTCTTTTTGAAGCCAATTTGAGCCTGTAGCCTTTTATTTTTAGCTCCACAAAATTAATCCCTAGCCGATGAAAGATTGACCCTATCCGGGGATTAGGACTTAGTGTTGGTTATTGTGATGGTTTTGTTGAGTGAGTTGTTTGGTTCAAGTGTGGGGTAATATGGGTTGGGTGAAGTAATATCTTGCAGTTTGTCATGTAAAAGGAAGTTTGGTTCCCTGTATGCATTTACAAGAAAAGAAGTATTAGAAGGAAGAAAGAAAAAAAATGTTGAGCATACATCGTTACCAACTCTGCAGGTTCGGTACCGAACCTCCCACAGAAAAAAATAATGAAAATCAGAAAGGGAGGAAGAAAAAGAAAAAAAAAAGAGTGAATAATGTATAATGTGCATGAGCCAAAATTTCCTTGTTCTTTTGTAAGCAAGATTAGTTGGGATATTTAAAGGGGTTGAATAAGTGAGTGTGCATAATGTTGAGTGAGTTTGGTATGTTATTTTATGAGAGTTTTGGTAAAGTGTGAGTTTTTAGGAGTATTTGATTCCCGGATATTATTAGCACCACATAACCAAAATATTTCCACGCCTTATTGTCATTACCAAGCCCCATTACAACCCGGCCGAATGGAAACTTCTATGAAGTTTTTCATTGAGCCTAAGTTCTCTTGATGATTTTTATGTGTTTTGACATCTCTGGTGGAGAGTTTGGTGATATAAGTAACAATGACTATGTTGATTTTTGTATATTGGATTGAGTTGAGAGTTGTTATTCTAAGCCCAAACACTTGAGAATTGAGTGAAACACAATATCCCTTGTGAGGTTGGATTTATGGTTGCTTTTGCTTGAGGTTGCTCATATATGTGTGATGACATTAGATTCACTTATCTATTTCTACTTGAGCTTTGATGTTGCTTTTTGATAAGGGCATTGACTTCATATATGTGTTGATGGTTTTGGTTGATGTCTTGTTGATTTCTTGAGGACAAGCAAGTCTATGTATGGGGTATTTTGATGTCCGCCTTTTTAGTCATGTTTTTAGGGTGTGTTTTTGTGTCTTTTGAGTCTTTTTCTTTAGTTTTGTGTTTTGTTTTGAGTTGTTTATGTACGTTTTCGTATTTTTTTGAGATATGGAGTCTACATGAGCTTTTGTGGTGTTTTGTAGGTTTTTAGAGGCTTTTTGGAGCATATTTTGAAGAAAGGAGGAAAACATTTGAAGATAGCACTCAAAGAATGAAGAGAAGATGAAGATTTAGCTATCAAGAAAATTCATTGAAGATCAAGTTTGAGCTTGGAAATAGATAGAGAAATTCGTTACAAGAATATAGGAAAAAGAATCGAGTCAAACGGAGTTGTAACGAATCTTCTACGCAAGTTTTACTCAAGGCTGTTTTCGAGCCTGTCAGGGTCGTTAACGAGGCGCCGTGAGAAGCAGCGTGTCCGAGTCGGCGTGTTTAATTAAAAGGCTTCTATCTTTTATCTTTTAAATCTTTAGTTTAGTAATTTTTTATTATGTTATTAGATAGATAGAAGGAGTATATCTTATTAGAAGATATTATTTCCTTATAGATAGATTTAAGATAGATTTATTTCCTTATAGTTAGATTTAAGATAGATTTATTTCCTTATAGTTAGATTTAAGATAGATTTATTTCCTTATAGATAGATTTAAGATAGAATAGTTTCTCTATAAATACTCTTGTCTACCCTTTGTTATTGACTACACAATCAATTGCCTTGGAGGGCAAGTAAGGGGAGGAGAGAGACGTGTGAGAGGGGGAAGAGGCGAGTTTTTGTAGAGAAGAACTATCGTTTGGATTCGGTTGTAAGCTTTCTTTTTAATTTAATTTAGATGTTTTCAATTATTATGAATTGTGAGTAGTCTCTCTCTCTAAGGTTGGGGTTGAACTCAACAATGGTTGTGCATGCTTGTTTATGATCATGTCTTTTTATTGCATGAATCTATTCTCTTGTTCTTAATCCTTGAGACGAAAGTTGAAGGAAATTTCTCATTCATAGTTTAAGCGAAAGCAGAAACCTTGAATCAGAATAGTCAAATTAGGGTTTTGAAGCGAAAGCAGATCTATCCTAGTTTAAGTAGAAGAGATAGATAGTAAGTTTATTGATAGGACGAAAGTTGATTGATTTACTTGCTTAAGTTGACGAAAGTTGACACCTTTATGTTATAAAAGCATGATCTATGTGTTTCATTAGCGTTTGGCATGCATAATTGTTGTTGTGGGGATACCGTTACCTTAGAATTCTTCTTCCTTGATAAAAACCCTACCTTTAATTGATTGCTTGCGTGAGAAGTAACAAAACTTGATACTGACTATATCCTGTGGACGAACCTGACTCTGCTATACTCAGTGGGGTCTTGATTATAAATTTATTTGTTGTCAAGAAACCCTCTCAACATTGTCATCGAATTCAAAATCCAACACGCAACCATCGAGTCACAACGTTTCCAACGCTCGAACTCCATCGATCCAAACTCTGGTATCTCACTAGTCCCATAAATGAAACAGATTTTCATCTTCGCCATGAGCGCTCGCTCCACCTGGCGTTTCCAAGCTTGAAAGTTGCTCCCGTCAAATGGCTTCGTTGTAAGTTACATGCCTGGGAAATCCGAGTTTGTTAACATCAAAGGATCCAACATATGCACAGTAGTCACCATCTGGTACGCCTCCTTCTCTTTCTCATCTATCGTCATTGGAATAGCGCTCTAAATCATTCCAGAAAACAGGAAGAACTAAAAACTCGAATACCTCCGTTCCATATGAACAGAAAGATTGTAAATTCCTTTGCATATTTTTGGATAGTTTAGCCTCTTAAATGATGTTGCTTTTGATGTGATCATGATATCTTGCTTGTTTTATTGAACATGTGAGTTCTAGGATGAGTTCTTATGCAACTAGGTATGAGTGACCCTTGTGAGATTGATTTTTGGCCATTTTAGGGATGCTTGTTCATATTTGCATATCCCTCATGTTTCTTGTGTGATTAGCTCATTCATGCTTAGTAAAACTTGCTATTGCGGTGTTTTTCTATTTTCCAAGACCGTCATGAGAATTGTCCTAGCATGGTCACATTGATTTTGAACTTTATTCTTCTAGTCACATAAATGTTCCATATCCTACCATGAAGATAATCCTTTGTTTGTAGCCCCGTTCTAGCCTAAGCCTTTATTTGAAACTCCTCAAAAATGTTATTCCTAGCCTTATATGACTTGACCCTTATGGGATTGGACTTTAGAAGAGAGGTTTGGATTGTATTTGAAGAGTTGAGATTCTCTTGGGTTTAAGGGCAAAGAATGGTGTTATGAATCATGTGGGTAGTGCATCTTTGTTGTACAAAAATGAAAAAGAAAGAAAAGAAAGAAAGAAAATGTTGGAAATGTAAAGTGGAATAAAGCAAAGAGCTTAAGTGAAGAAAATGGTCCGACCGAGTTACAAGCAACATCGGGCACGATGTCATAAGAAAGTCGGTCCAAATGTAGAAAGTGTTGAAAATCCAACAAAAAGGCATAAGAGCATAGATGAAGTGGAATGTTAAGTGAAATTTTGGGTTGAAAGGAAAATGTTAAGTCTTTTGGGTGGGTGTAAAAGTAATGGTGGAATTGGGTGAAGTTGGTGAGAGTTTAGGTTGTTCAATCCCCATTATAAGTACCACAAGACCAAATAATTCCCACCTTGAAAAATACAAAAAGCCCCATTACAACCCGGCCGAATGGAACCTCTTTGAGGACCTCCATTGAGCCAAGTTCGAAATTCTTTGTGTACTTTGCATTAGGCATCTCTAGGTGGAGGAATTGGTGATATTAGCTTCAATAGTAAAGTCCTTACTTGCATGATTTTTTAGCTTGAGTGTTCATTGCTAAACCCAAACACATGATGAGTGATACACATTCACATATCCCTAAAGTGAGGCTGAGTTGCATTGACTTTATTCCTTGGAACACTTAATCACATGTGATGATGTAATCTTGCTTGAATATCGATCACTTGCGCTTAAAATGTGTTTTCATACGAGGCTTTACTTGAAGATTATGTTTCGGTCTTGCTTACATTGTTATTGCTTGGGGACAAGCAAGTTTAAGTATGGGGTATTTTGATGTCTCTCTATTTGGTGGTGTTTTCATATGTGATTTCCTTTGTAAATATGTTTCTTTTTCCCCTTTTCTTGTGCATTTTGTTCCTTTTTAGCCTAGTTCCCGTATTTCTATGAGATTCGGAGACTACGCACCTTTTATGTGATTTGTAGGTAACTTGGCATGAATCAAGGATCGATTTGAAGGAGGGTCGAGACATGGAGAAAAGGCCGAGCTAAAGCGGGAAGGAGAGAAGCAAGCCATGAAGAAGAACAAGAGAAGCCAACAAAGAAGAAGGTGGAACGAGGTCAGGACCGAGTTGCAACCACATCGGGCCCGACTTTGAAGTCTCCAACCTCTGACCGAGATGCACAGTAACTCGGGCCCGAGGTCCTCCGTGTCGGTCTGAGTCGGTCACCGAACTACTTGGGCTCCAAGGCACGAATTTGTGGACTTTCGCTTTTGCCCCTCATCTAATCTATAAAAAGGCCCTCTTGTCTTCTAAGAAAGGGTTCCCACACACACACAAAAAGGGGGTTCCAAGGGAGCCAAGAGGATTCTTGGAGAGCAAGGAGGAAGGAGAGGAGAAGGAAGAGAGAGAGAATCGGCCAAGGGAGGAAGTCTTGATAGGTTTTGTTGGTAGATTTGCTTTGATTTGCTTTGTTCTTGTGGATTTGAAAACCCTTGATTTGAATTTGTGGATTGCTTTGGATTTGAATGAAACCTTGCTTTGTTTTGAGATTGATTATGATGATTGCTTTCCCTTTTGATTTGATTGCTTTCTTTGCTTGTCACATGGAGTAGATCTCCTTGATCTTGGGTTATGGGGGAAAACCCTAGCTAGGTTTAGGCTAGAAACCCCAATTCCATAGCCTTGAGTGTTTGATCTAAGGAACCCACTCTACATAGAGCTACAATTCCTTGCGAAAGTTGGGAATCAAGGCTTGAGATTGGCAAAGTAGCGAAAGTGAACATGTGTCAATCTCAAGACCTTGCTTCGAAGGGGATTTCCCCATGGATCGAGGTGTAGATGTGGTTGGAACGAGGGCGAAAGCACTCGATCCTAGTCCGATCATCACTCATTGCCTGAATTGGGGTGGAAAAGCCTTAATCTACTAGGGAAGGAATCCAAAAGCCCAAGATCTACTTTTAAAATATTTGAGTTCGACATCCCCAGCTACCTCGGGCCCGACTTACCCAGTGTCGGTCCCGACTTCCTCTTGTCGCCAACCTCGGGCCCGACGTGACCTCAGTGTCGGTCCCGACTGTTTTCTTTGTTTTCCTTTGTTTTATGCTCTCCTTTCTAGCTTCCTAGTATCTAGGCACATCGATCGAGTAGACTTCCCGAGTGTTCGACACCCACCACGTACTACAACGGGGTCGGGTTATAAATTGTATCTCTTGACCCTCGCATCCGAGAGAGATCAAAAGATTGGCGCCGTTGCCGGGGAAGTCTAAGTGCATTGAGTGCCAATTTGGTGAGTTTCTTGTGTTTTGGTAGTGATTTGGGTGAGGGAGTAGCCCAAACCCTTTGTTTGTTTTTGATTTGTTTTGGTTTGTGTTTTTGTTTCATAGGTGTATGCTAGCTCGTTCCTCCCGAGGAACACTTGAGCTTGAGTTTGTGAGTGATCCGGAAAGTATTCTCAAGGAAGCCCGAAGAAGGAAAAGGATGGCGAATCAAGCTCTCCATGTTGATGAGGAGTTGGCTCAACTTAGGGACGAAATGGCTAGATTGCAACTTGAGAGGGACAATCAAGAGGAGGTGGCAAGAAGAGAACGGGAGCAACGGATGAGAGCCGAGGCTCAACTCAACGCTCTACCCCGGAATGCACGCCAATACATGCATCCGGAGTTGAGGGTACCCGAGTCGGCTATTGTGCTTCCCGAGGTTGCCAAGAATTTTGAGATCAAGATGCAATTTATCTCCCTCATCAAGCGTGATCAATTCGAGGGCCGTCCACATGAGTGTCCCATAGAGCATGTTAAACGATTTGTGGATATGTGTGAGACGATCTCCACCGACGAGGAGACATTGGAGTATGTGCTTCTAAAGGAGTTCAAATGGTCACTTGGGGGCAAGGCCACACATTGGCTTGAGAGCCAAGCTCCTAGGTCAATCACAACTTGGAAGACACTCTATGACGCTTTCTTGATGAAGTTCTTCCCGCCCTCAAAGACAACCGAGTTAAGAAGGAAGATTGCAAGCTTTCAACAAGGTCCGAATGAGCCCCTCTTCGAAGCATGGGACCGTTTCAAGGAGATGTTGCGCCAATGTCCTACTCATGGCCAACAACCATATGTGCTTCAAGACATCTTTTTCCAAGGCATCAATCTGGTAACGAAGGACAAGCTCAATCTCCACACCGATTGTGGGTTCATAGACTTGACACCGGATCAAACTTGGGAGCTACTTGACAAGCTATCCGATTATGAGGCCATGTATGGGGTGAGTCAAGCTAGCAAGGAGATGAAAGTTCAAGGTGAAGGTGCAAGGAAGTTATATGATCCAAAGGGAGAAGACATTGATAGGGATGTGAAGCTCCAATTCCTTGAAGGTGAAGTGAGCAAGCTTAAGAGGCAAGTCCACTACTACAAGCAAAATGCTAGAGCTTGTGAGGAGTGTGGATCCTTTGCACATGCTACACAAGTTTGTCCGAATGAGAGCCAAGTGCGCTTGGCCGAGCGAATTGAGGAGGCAAACTATGTTCGAGGAAATTTCGGTGGAAGAGGCAATTTCAACAATGGTGGCAATGGCCGGTGGAACAACGGTCAAGCTCAAGGCTACAACAACAACTTCAACCAAAACGAGCCAAGGGCGCCACAACCACCATATAGACCACCGGGATTCAATGAGTTACAAACATTTGCTCAAGAGATGAGAGATGGGTTCAAGGAGATGAGGACCCAATTCAATGAGTTTGGTGCATGGAGGAGGCAAGTCGACAATCAATTTGCTCAAATTGCGACTCAAGCCCCGAGAGAGAATGGAAGACTTCCGGGCCGACCCGAGGAGAATCCTCGAGCTCAAAACAATCAAAATGAAGTCCGGGCAATTGGATTGAGAAGTGGCCGAAACCTACCCGAGCCACACGTGCCTAAGAAGAATGAAGAGAGTCGGACCAACTTACCCAGCAAGTCGGGTCCGACGTTCCTCGAAGTCGACCAAGCAAGAAGACCGACTCCTTCACCACGGACCGAGGTCGAGAGCAACTCGGGACCGATGTACACAGACCTCGATCCAACCCCTCCGTCCAGGACCGAGATTCACAACATCGGGCCCGACATGGTGCCCAAGTCGGTCCAACCAGGAAGTGTTGTAAATGAAGTAGGGAAGTACAAAGAAGTTGATCCAAGCAAGATTCAAGGTGCAACAATTCTTCCATATCCCTCGAAGAAGCCAAAAGATGTTGTTGAGAACAAGTTCAAGAGGTTTCTCAAACTCTTGCAAGGCTTGAACATCTCTATCCCGTTCACCGACGCATTGAGTGAGATGCCATCTTATGCCAAGTTTTTAAAGGAGATTTTGAGCAAGAAGAGGTCCATAGTGGAAGTGCAAGATGAAGTCAAGACCTTGGAGTTACCACAAAAGCTAAGAGATCCCGGTCGCTTTGCAATAACCATTGGTGTGGGGTCTCAAAATTTCCAAGCCTTGTGTGATATTGGAGCAAGCACAAGCATCATTCCTTACACCATATGGAAATCCACATCTATGGGTCTCATAGCTCCGGTCAACATGAGGTTAACGATAGCGGATGGGTCGTCCATCGAACCAATTGGTATCGTCGAGGATTATCCCGTTTGCATTGAAGGCCACTATGTCCCAATCGACTTTGTTGTAGTGGACATGATAGAAGTGTCGGGTGAACCGATCATACTAGGGAGACCTTTCCTTGCTACGGTTGGGGAAATCATTGATGTAAAGAAGGGCCACTTGTCTCTTGACATTGGAGGAAGAGAAATTGAGTTTTTCTTTAGGCCAACTTCAAAAGGGACCGTACATAAGGAAGCTAAGATGATCCAAGTTCCTCTTGGATTGCAATGGGAAGCCGTTTCTAAGAAGTCAAGGCCAAGGGAGCTTAGGTTGAAAGCCACCCCACCACCTAGAGAAATTGAGATAGAGCGCCAAGGTCTAGCCCTCAATATGATTGAGCATGAGCAATTGGAGGAAAGGATATCTTATTTGGAGGTGTTCAAGGCCGAGAAAGAAGAAGTTCAAGCACCACCGGAACCATCTCAAGAACTCAAGGAGCTTCCAAAAGATTTGAGGTACGCATTTCTTGGTCCCAACTCTTCTTTACCCGTAATCATAAATGCCAACTTGAATGATGATGAGGAGTCTAAGTTGTTGGAGGTTCTAAGAAAACATAGAGGAGCTTTAGGATATTCACTAGAGGAACTAAAGGGAATCTCTCCCTCAATTTGCATGCATAGGATCTATATGGAGGATAACCATAAACCCACTATTGAACCCCAAAGAAGATTAAATACTAACATGAAAGAAGTGGTAAAGAGTGAAATACTTAGGATGTTGGATGCGGGAATTATCTTCCCAATTTCCGATAGCAAGTATGTGAGTCCCGTGCATGTAGTTCCTAAGAAAGGAGGTCTCACCGTTGTGCAAAATGAATAGGGAGAAATGATACCTATGAGAACCACAAAAAAATGGCGTATGTGTATTGATTACCGTAAGCTTAATAGTGGCACTCGCAAGGACCATTTCCCTCTTCCTTTCATAGACCAAGTCCTAGAAAGATTAGCACAACATGAATATTTTTGCTACCTAGACGGGTATAGCGGGTTTTTGCAAATCCCTATTCATCCCGATGATCAAGAGAAGACGACATTCACATGTCCTTATGGGACTTTTGCCTATAGACGCATGCCTTTTGGTTTATGTAATGCGCCGACAACATTTCAAAGATGCATGATGTCCATCTTCTCCGATATGGTTGAGGATATAGTAGAAGTGTTTATGGATGATTTCTCCGTCTACAGTTCCTCATTTGATGTTTGCTTAGCTAACTTAGACAAGGTTTTGACTAGATGTGAGGAGACTAGCTTGGTGCTTAATTGGGAAAAATGCCACTTTATGGTGAAGGAGGGCATAGTACTAGGACACCTAGTTTCAAGTAGGGGGATAGAGGTAGATAAAGCTAAGGTTGAAATAATTGAAAAACTACCTCCTCCCTCTTGTGTTCGTGATGTTAGGAGTTTCTTAGGTCATGCAGCATTTTATAGACGGTTCATCAAGGATGTTTCTAAAATTGCAAAACCATTGTCTAACCTCTTGATGAAGGATGTGCCCTTTGTATTATCCGAGGATTGCATGAGTTCTTTTTGTAGGTTGAGAGATGCCTTGATCTCGGCTCCAATAATGGCGGCACCCGATTGGAATCTTCCATTCGAGGTGATGTGTGATGCTAGTGATTTCGCCATAGGGGACGTCCTTGGGCAAAGGAAGGATGGAAAGTTGCATGCCATCTACTACGCTAGCAAAACTTTGGATGAAACTCAGTGCAATTACACAACAACGGAGAAAGAGTTTCTTGCGATAGTGTTTGCATTTGAGAAATTCCGTTCATATCTTGTGGGATCAAAAGTGGTAGTCTTCACGGACCATGCGGCAATCAAATACCTCATGAAGAAGAAAGATGCAAAGCCGAGGCTTCTAAGATGGATGCTCCTTCTCCAAGAGTTTGACCATGAGATCAAGGACAAAACTGGTGCGGAAAATGTGGTAGCGGATCATCTATCCCGTTTGCCCATCGAGTACATGTTGGAGATGGAGGATGGTTTGACTATAGATGATTCAAGAGCAGATGAAGGTCTCATGAGCGGAAAGGAGGAAGGGAAGGGTGGATCGACGAACCGAGTAAGTCGGGCCCGAGGTTTAGAACATCGGACCGAAGGCAAGGCCAGTACGAGTGAGTCGGGACCGAGGACTTCAACATCGGGCCCGAGTGACCTGTGTGTCTGCGAAGCTGGACCGGCGTCCAACCATGTCGAGCCCGGTACACTTCAATGTCGGTCCGTGGAAGAAATTAAGTTTCCTAGCTTGATTTCCATTCCTTCTCGTTCTCAATTGATTGCTTCTTTCTCTCCCACTGGCCTTCTTTCTATTAGTGCCGTAAGACGAGGGGTCTCCCCTTGGTTTGCGGATTTTGCTAACTTTGCCGTAGGGGGAGTGATCCCACTAAATTTGTCTTATCAAGCTAGGAAGAAATTCTTACATGATGCTAGACAATACTTTTGGGATGATCCATATCTCTACAAGGAAGGGCGTGATCAAATCTATAGACGATGTGTGTCAAGTGAAGAGGTTGAGAGCATAATTCACCATTGCCACTCCTTGCCTACGGGGGGTCACGCCAAGAGTTCCAAAACCACCTCAAAAATTCTTCAATGTGGTTATTATTGGCCAACCATGTTCAAGGATGTGCATGATTATGTGAGGAAGTGTGAGGAGTGCCAAAGAGAGGGGAACCTATCAAGGAGGAATGAGACTCCTCAAACTGGCATTCTAGAAGTTGAGTTATTTGATGTATGGGGTATTGACTTCATGGGACCATTTCCCACATCAGGGCCTTACAAGTACATCTTGGTAGCCGTAGACTATGTCTCAAAATGGGTGGAGGCCATACCAACAAGAACCAATGATGCTAAGGTGGTGATGAAGTTTTTGAAAAGCAACATTTTTGCAAGGTTTGGTGTGCCTAGGGTTCTCATAAGTGATGGCGGACCTCATTTCATTGAGAGGTGCTTCGAAAATGTGTTGATTAAGTATGGGGTGTCTCATCGAGTGGCTACTCCTTATCATCCTCAAACAAGCGGGCAAGTCGAGGTGTAAAACCGTCAAATCAAGGCTATCTTGGAGAAGACCGTATCTCGATCAAGGAAAGATTGGGCCTCTAAGCTCGATGATGCACTTTGGGCTTATAGAACCGCCTTCAAGACACCTTTGGGAACTACACCCTTCAATCTAGTTTATGGCAAGGCATGTCATCTTCCGGTAGAGCTTGAGCACAAGGCGAAATGGGCACTCAAAGAGATGAATTGGGATATCAACTTGGCCGGTGAGAAAAGGTTTCTAGAACTTCATGAGTTGGGGGAATTAAGGTTGAAGGCCTATGAGAACTCCAAGCTATACAAGGAGAAGACCAAGAAGTGGCATGATAGGAAGTTAATTCGAAAGACCTATCAAACCGGTGACAAGGTTCTCCTTTTCAATTCAAGGCTTAAACGTTTCCCCGGGAAGTTAAGGACTAGATGGAGCGGACCATTTGTGGTCCACCGTATCTATGCTCATGGTGCGGTGGACTTGGTTGATGAACAAGGACATATTTTCAAAGTGAATGGTCATCGAGTGAAGAAGTTCTATGACAAGGACGGTCCAAACGAAGAAGTTAGAGCCTCATGGGCTCTCGTCCTCGCCGATTGATCCTATACATGCCATTGAAGAATAAGAAATTGTGAGCTTTTCATACTCTTCTCTCTTTCTTTTAAGTTTTGATTTCCTTGTTTGATGGGGACATCAAAATTTTAAGTATGGGGTGGGGGTAAGTGTGTTCATGATTTTACTTGTCTATGTTTGTTTATTATTTTGAGGATATTTAGTTTGTGTTTCTAGTTTGTATTTGGGATGTTTGCTTATTGGTTTGTGGAATGACATGGATGATTAATTTGTTCTTGAATGGATGAGTTTTTGGTTTTAGAGAAATTTTTGAAAAAATCCATAAAAAAAAAAAATTGAAAAATTGTGTTAAAAACAACAAAAAGATTTTGTGTTTTGTAGGTTTTGGACTAGAAATCCCCATCTTAGATTGCCAAAGTAAAAGCTAATGATGATGTGAGCATGTAAATTCCTTTGCATATTTTTGGATAGTTTAGCCTCTTAAATGATGTTGCTTTTGATGTGATCATGATATCTTGCTTGTTTTATTGATCATGTGAGTTCTAGGATGAGTTCTTATGCAACTAGGTATGAGTGACCCTTGTGAGATTGATTTTTGGCCATTTTAGGGATGCTTGTTCATATTTGCATATCCCTCATGTTTCTTGTGTGATTAGCTCATTCATGCATAGTAAAACTTGCTATTGCGGTGTTTATCTATTTTCCAAGACCGTCATGAGAATTGTCCTAGCATGGTCACATTGATTTTGAACTTTATTCTTCTAGTCACATAAATGTTCCATATCCTACCATGAAGATAATCCTTTGTTTGTAGCCCCGTTCTAGCCTAAGCCTTTATTTGAAACTCCTCAAAAATGTTATTCCTAGCCTTATATGACTTGACCCTTATGGGATTGGACTTTAGAAGAGAGGTTTGGATTGTATTTGAAGAGTTGAGATTCTCTTGGGTTTAAGGGCTAAGAATGGTGTTATGAATCATGTGGGTAGTGCATCTTTGTTGTACAAAAATGAAAAAGAAAGAAAAGAAAGAAAGAAAATGTTGGAAATGTAAAGTGGAATAAAGCAAAGAGCTTAAGTGAAGAAAATTGTCCGACCGAGTTACAAGCAACATCGGGCCCGATGTCATAAGAAAGTCGGTCCAAATGTAGAAAGTGTTGAAAATCCAACAAAAAGGCATAAGAGCAAAGATGAAGTGGAATGTTAAGTGAAATTTTGGGTTGAAAGGAAAATGTTAAGTCTTTTGGGTGGGTGTGAAAGTAATGGTGGAATTGGGTGAAGTTGGTGAGAGTTTAGGTTGTTCAATCCCCATTATAAGCACCACAAGACCAAATAATTCCCACCTTGAAAAATACCAAAAGCCCCATTACAACCCGGCCGAATGGAACCTCTTTGAGGACCTCCATTGAGCCAAGTTCGAAATTCTTTGTGTACTTTGCATTAGGCATCTCTAGGTGGAGGAATTGGTGATATTAGCTTCAATAGTAAAGTTTTTACTTGCATGATTTTTTAGCTTGAGTGTTCATTGCTAAACCCAAACACATGATGAGTGATACACATTCACATATCCCTAAAGTGAGGCTTAGTTGCATTGACTTTATTCCTTGGAACACTTAATCATGTGTGATGATGTAATCTTGCTTGAATATCAATCACTTGTGCTTAAAATGTGTTTTCATACGAGGCTTTACTTGAAGATTATGTTTCGGTCTTGCTTACATTGTTATTGCTTGAGGACAAGCAAGTTTAAGTATGGGGTATTTTGATGTCTCTTTATTTGGTGGTGTTTTCATATGTGATTTCCTTTGTAATTATGTTTCTTTTTCCCCTTTTCTTGCGTGTTTTGTTCCTTTTTAGCTTAGTTCCCGTATTTCTATGAGATTCGGAGACTATGCTCATTTTATGTGTTTTGTAGGTAATTTGGCATGGATCAAGGATTGATTTGAAGGAGGGTCGAGACATGGAGCAAAGGCCGAGCTAAAGCGGGAAAGAGAGGAGCAAGCCATGAAGAAGAACAAGAGAAGCCAACAAAGAAGAAGGTGGAAGGAGGTCAGGACCGAGTTGCAACCACATCGGGCCCGACTTTGAAGTCTCCAACCTCGGACCGAGATGCACAGTAACTCGGGCCTGAGGTCCTCCGTGTCAGTCTGATTCGGTCACCGAACTACTTGGGCTCCAAGGCACGAATTTGTGGACTTCCGCTTTTGCCCCTCATCTAATCTATAAAAGGCCCTCTTGTCTTCTAAGAAAGGGTTCCCACACACACACAAAAAGGGGGTTCCAAGGGAGCCAAGAGGATTCTTGGAGAGCAAGGAGGAAGGAGAGGAGAAGGAAGAGAGAGAGAATCGGCCAAGGGAGGAAGTCTTGATAGGTTTTGTTGGTAGATTTGCTTTGATTTGCTTTGTTCTTGTGGATTTGAAAACCCTTGATTTGAATTTGTGGATTGCTTTGGATTTGAATGAAACCTTGCTTTGTTTTGAGATTGATTATGATGATTGCTTTCTCTTTTGATTTGACTGCTTTCTTTGCTTGTCACATGGAGTAGATCTCCTTGATCTTGGGTTATGGGGGAAAACCCTATCTAGGTTTAGGCTAGAAACCCCAATTCCATAGCCTTGAGTGTTTGATCTAAGGAACCCACTCTACATAGAGCTACAATTCCTTGCGAAAGTTGGGAATCAAGGCTTGAGATTGGCAAAGTAGCGAAAGTGAACATGTGTCAATCTCAAGACCTTGCTTCGAAGGGGATTTCCCCATGGATCGAGGTGTAGATGTGGTTGGAACGAGGGCGAAAGCACTCGATCCTAGTCCGATCATCACTCATTGCCTGAATTGGGGTGGAAAAGCCTTGATCTACTAGGGAAGGAACCCAAAAGACCAAGATCTACTTTTAAAATCTTTGAGTTCGACATCCTCAGCTACCTCGGGCCCGACTTACCCAGTGTCGGTCCCGACTTCCTCTTGTCGCCAACCTCGGGCCCGACGTGACCTCAGTGTCGGTCCCGACTGTTTTCTTTGTTTTCCTTTGTTTTATGCTCTCCTTTCTAGCTTCCTAGTATCTAGGCACATCGATCGAGTAGACTTCCCGAGTGTTCGACACCCACCACGTACTACAACGGGGTCGGGTTATAAATTGTATCTCTTGACCCTCGCATCCGAGAGAGATCAAAAGATTGATCCGAAAGCACGAGCATCATTCCTTACACCATATGGAAATCCACATCTATGGGTCTCATAGCTCCGGTCAACACGAGGTTAACGATAGCGGATGGGTCGTCCATCGAACCAATTGGTATCGTCGAGGATTATCCCGTTTGCATTGAAGGTCACTATGTCCCAATCGACTTTATTGTATTGGACATGATGGAAGTGCCGGGTGAATCGATCATACTAGGGAGACCTTTCCTTGCTACGGTTGGGACAATCATTGATGTAAAGAAGGGCCACTTGTCTCTTGACATTGGAGGAAGAGAAATTGAGTTTTTCTTTAGGCCAATTTCAAAAGGGACCGTACATAAGGAAGCTAAGATGATCCAAGTTCCTCTTGGATTGCAATGGGAAGCCGTTTCTAAGAAGTCAGGGCCAAGGGAGCTTAGGTTGAAAGCTACCCCACCACCTAGAGAAATTGAGATAGAGCGCCAAGGTCTAGCCCTCAATATGATTGAGCATGAGCAAGTGGAGGAAAGGATGTCTTATTTGGAGGTGTTCAAGGCCGAGAAAGAAGAAGTTCAAGCACCACCGGAACCATCTCAAGAACTCAAGGAGCTTCCAAAAGATTTGAGGTACGCATTTCTTGGTCCCAACTCTTCTTTACCCGTAATCATAAATGCCAACTTGAATGATGAGGAGGAGTCTAAGTTGTTGGAGGTTCTAAGAAAACATAGAGGAGCTTTAGGATATTCACTAGAGGAACTAAAGGGAATCTCTCCCTCAATTTGCATGCATAGGATCTATATGGAGGATAACCATAAACCCACTATTGAACCCCAAAGAAGATTAAATCCTAACATGAAAGAAGTGGTAAAGAGTGAAATACTTAGGATGTTGGATGCGGGAATTATCTTCCCAATTTCCGATAGCAAGTATGTAAGTCCCGTGCATGTAGTTCCTAAGAAAGGAGGTCTCACCGTTGTGCAAAATGAAAAGGGAGAAATGATACCTATGAGAACCACAACAAAATGGTGTATGTGTATTGATTACCGTAAGCTTAATAGTGGCACTCGCAAGGACCATTTCCCTCTTCCTTTCATAGACCAAGTCCTAGAAAGATTAGCACAACATGAATATTTTTGCTACCTAGACGGGTATAGCGGGTTTTGGCAAATCCCTATTCATCCCGATGATCAAGATAAGACGACATTCACATGTCCTTATGGGACTTTTGCCTATAGACGCATGCCTTTTGGTTTATGTAATGCGCCGACAACATTTCAAAGATGCATGATGTCCATCTTCTCCGATATGGTTGAGGATATAGTAGAAGTGTTTATGGATGATTTCTCCGTCTACGGTTCCTCATTTGATGTTTGCTTAGCTAACTTAGACAAGGTTTTGACTAGATGTGAGGAGACTAGCTTGGTGCTTAATTGGGAAAAATGCCACTTTATGGTGAAGGAAGGCATAGTACTAGGACACCTAGTTTCAAGTAGGGGGATAGAGGTAGATAAAGCTAAGGTTGAAATAATTGAAAAACTACCTCCTCCCTCTTGTGTTCGTGATGTTAGGAGTTTCTTAGGTCATGCAGCATTTTATAGACTGTTCATCAAGGATTTTTCTAAAATTGCAAAACCATTGTCTAACCTCTTGATGAAGGATGTGCCCTTTGTATTATCCGAGGATTGCATGAGTTCTTTTTGTAGGTTGAGAGATGCCTTGATCTCGGCTCCAATAATGGCGGCACCCGATTGGAATCTTCCATTCGAGGTGATGTGTGATGCTAGTGATTTTGCCGTAGGGGCCGTCCTTGGGCAAAGGAAGGATGGAAAGTTGCATGCCATCTACTACGCAAGCAAAACTTTGGATGAAACTCAGTGCAATTACACAACAACGGAGAAAGAGTTTCTTGCGATAGTGTTTGCATTTGAGAAGTTCCGTTCATATCTTGTGGGATCAAAGGTGGTAGTCTTCACGGACCATGCGGCAATCAAATACCTCATGAAAAAGAAAGATGCAAAGCCGAGGCTTCTAAGGTGGATGCTCCTTCTCCAAGAGTTTGACCATGAGATCAAGGACAAAACTGGTGCGGAAAATGTGGTAGCGGATCATCTATCCCGTTTGCCCATCGAGTACATGTTGGAGATGGAGGATGGTTTGACTATAGAGGATTCAAGAGCAGATGAAGGTCTCATGAGCGGAAAGGAGGAAGGGAAGGGTGGATCGACGAACCGAGTAAGTCGGGCCCGAGGTTTAGAACATCGGACCGAAGGCAAGGCAAGTACGAGTGAGTCGGGACCAAGGACTACAACATCGGGCCTGAGTGACCTGTGTGTCTGCGAAGCTGGACCGGCGTCCAACCATGTCGGTCCCGGTACACTTCAATGTCGGTCCGTGGAAGAAAGTAAGTTTCCTAGCTTGATTTCCATTCCTTCTCGTTCTCAATTGATTGCTTCTTTCTCTCCCACTGGCCTTCTTTCTATTAGTGCCGTAAGACGAGGGGTCTCCCCTTGGTTTGCGGATTTTGCTAACTTTGCCGTAAGGGGAGTGATCCCACTAAATTTGTCTTATCAAGCTAGGAAGAAATTCTTACATGATGCTAGACAATACTTTTGGGATGATCCATATCTCTACAAGGAAGAGCGTGATCAAATCTATAGACGGTGTGTGTCAAGTGAAGAGGTTGAGAGCATAATTCACCATTGCCACTCCTTGCCTACGGGGGGTCACGCCAAGAGTTCCAAAACCACCTCAAAAATTCTTCAATGTGGTTATTATTGGCCAACCATGTTCAAGGATGTGCATGATTATGTGAGGAAGTGTGAGGAGTGCCAAAGAGAGGGGAACCTATCAAGGAGGAATGAGACTCCTCAAACTGGCATTCTAGAAGTTGAGTTATTTGATGTATGGGGTATTGACTTCATGGGACCATTTCCCACATCAGGGCCTTACAAGTACATCTTGGTAGCCGTAGACTATGTCTCAAAATGGGTGGAGGCCATACCAACAAGAACCAATGATGCTAAGGTGGTGATGAAGTTTTTGAAAAGCAACATTTTTGCAAGGTTTGGTGTGCCTAGGGTTCTCATAAGTGATGGCGGACCTCATTTCATTGAGAGGTGCTTCGAAAATGTGTTGATTAAGTATGGGGTGTCTCATCGAGTGGCTACTCCTTATCATCCTCAAACAAGCGGGCAAGTCGAGGTGTAAAACCGTCAAATCAAGGCTATCTTGGAGAAGACCGTATCTCGATCAAGGAAAGATTGGGCCTCTAAGCTCGATGATGCACTTTGGGCTTATTGAACCGCCTTCAAGACACCTTTGGGAACTACACCCTTCAATCTAGTTTATGGCAAGGCATGTCATCTTCCGGTAGAGCTTGAGCACAAGGCGAAATGGGAACTCAAAGAGATGAATTGGGATATCAACTTGGCCGGTGAGAAAAGGTTTCTAGAACTTCATGAGTTGGGGGAATTAAGGTTGAAGGCCTATGAGAACTCCAAGCTATACAAGGAGAAGACCAAGAAGTGGCATGATAGGAAGTTAATTCCAAAGACCTATCAAACCGGTGACAAGGTTCTCCTTTTCAATTCAAGGCTTAAACGTTTCCCCGGGAAGTTAAGGACTAGATGGAGCGGACCATTTGTGGTCCACCGTATCTATGCTCATGGTGCGGTGGACTTGGTTGATGAACAAGGACATATTTTCAAAGTGAATGGTCATCGAGTGAAGAAGTTCTATGACAAGGACGGTCCAAACGAAGAAGTTAGAGCCTCATGGGCTCTCGTCCTCGCCGATTGATCCTATACATGCCATTGAAGAATAAGAAATTGTGAGCTTTTCATACTCTTCTCTCTTTCTTTTAAGTTTTGATTTCCTTGTTTGATGGGGACATCAAAATTTTAAGTATGGGGTGGGGGTAAGTGTGTTCATGATTTTACTTGTCTATGTTTGTTTATTATTTTGAGGATATTTAGTTTGTGTTTCTAGTTTGTATTTGGGATGTTTGCTTATTGGTTTGTGGAATGACATGGATGATTAATTTGTTCTTGAATGGATGAGTTTTTGGTTTTAGAGAAATTTTTGAAAAAATCCATAAAAAAAAAAAATTGAAAAATTGTGTTAAAAACAACAAAAAGATTTTGTGTTTTGTAGGTTTTGGACTAGAAATCCCCATCTTAGATTGCCAAAGTAAAAGCTAATGATGATGTGAGCATGTAAATTCCTTTGCATATTTTTGGATAGTTTAGCCTCTTAAATGATGTTGCTTTTGATGTGATCATGATATCTTGCTTGTTTTATTGATCATGTGAGTTCTAGGATGAGTTCTTATGCAACTAGGTATGAGTGACCCTTGTGAGATTGATTTTTGGCCATTTTAGGGATGCTTGTTCATATTTGCATATCCCTCATGTTTCTTGTGTGATTAGCTCATTCATGCATAGTAAAACTTGCTATTGCGGTGTTTATCTATTTTCCAAGACCGTCATGAGAATTGTCCTAGCATGGTCACATTGATTTTGAACTTTATTCTTCTAGTCACATAAATGTTCCATATCCTACCATGAAGATAATCCTTTGTTTGTAGCCCCGTTCTAGCCTAAGCCTTTATTTGAAACTCCTCAAAAATGTTATTCCTAGCCTTATATGACTTGACCCTTATGGGATTGGACTTTAGAAGAGAGGTTTGGATTGTATTTGAAGAGTTGAGATTCTCTTGGGTTTAAGGGCTAAGAATGGTGTTATGAATCATGTGGGTAGTGCATCTTTGTTGTACAAAAATGAAAAAGAAAGAAAAGAAAGAAAGAAAATGTTGGAAATGTAAAGTGGAATAAAGCAAAGAGCTTAAGTGAAGAAAATTGTCCGACCGAGTTACAAGCAACATCGGGCCCGATGTCATAAGAAAGTCGGTCCAAATGTAGAAAGTGTTGAAAATCCAACAAAAAGGCATAAGAGCAAAGATGAAGTGGAATGTTAAGTGAAATTTTGGGTTGAAAGGAAAATGTTAAGTCTTTTGGGTGGGTGTGAAAGTAATGGTGGAATTGGGTGAAGTTGGTGAGAGTTTAGGTTGTTCAATCCCCATTATAAGCACCACAAGACCAAATAATTCCCACCTTGAAAAATACCAAAAGCCCCATTACAACCCGGCCGAATGGAACCTCTTTGAGGACCTCCATTGAGCCAAGATCGAAATTCTTTGTGTACTTTGCATTAGGCATCTCTAGGTGGAGGAATTGGTGATATTAGCTTCAATAGTAAAGTCCTTACTTGCATGATTTTTTAGCTTGAGTGTTCATTGCTAAACCCAAACACATGATGAGTGATACACATTCACATATTCCTAAAGTGAGGCTTAGTTGCATTGACTTTATTCCTTGGAACACTTAATCATGTGTGATGATGTAATCTTGCTTGAATATCAATCACTTGTGCTTAAAATGTGTTTTCATACGAGGCTTTACTTGAAGATTATGTTTCGGTCTTGCTTACATTGTTATTGCTTGAGGACAAGCAAGTTTAAGTATGGGGTATTTTGATGTCTCTTTATTTGGTGGTGTTTTCATATGTGATTTCCTTTGTAATTATGTTTCTTTTTCCCCTTTTCTTGCGTGTTTTGTTCCTTTTTAGCTTAGTTCCCGTATTTCTATGAGATTCGGAGACTATGCGCATTTTATGTGTTTTGTAGGTAATTTGGCATGGATCAAGGATTGATTTGAAGGAGGGTCGAGACATGGAGCAAAGGCCGAGCTAAAGCGGGAAAGAGAGGAGCAAGCCATGAAGAAGAACAAGAGAAGCCAACAAAGAAGAAGGTGGAAGGAGGTCAGGACCGAGTTGCAACCACATCGGGCCCGACTTTGAAGTCTCCAACCTCGGACCGAGATGCACAGTAACTCGGGCCTGAGGTCCTCTGTGTCAGTCTGAGTCGGTCACCGAACTACTTGGGCTCCAAGGCACGAATTTGTGGACTTCCGCTTTTGCCCCTCATCTAATCTATAAAAGGCCCTCTTGTCTTCTAAGAAAGGGTTCCCACACACACACAAAAAGGGGGTTCCAAGGGAGCCAAGAGGATTCTTGGAGAGCAAGGAGGAAGGAGAGGAGAAGGAAGAGAGAGAGAATCGGCCAAGGGAGGAAGTCTTGATAGGTTTTGTTGGTAGATTTGCTTTGATTTGCTTTGTTCTTGTGGATTTGAAAACCCTTGATTTGAATTTGTGGATTGCTTTGGATTTGAATGAAACCTTGCTTTGTTTTGAGATTGATTATGATGATTGCTTTCTCTTTTGATTTGACTGCTTTCTTTGCTTGTCACATGGAGTAGATCTCCTTGATCTTGGGTTATGGGGGAAAACCCTATCTAGGTTTAGGCTAGAAACCCCAATTCCATAGCCTTGAGTGTTTGATCTAAGGAACCCACTCTACATAGAGCTACAATTCCTTGCGAAAGTTGGGAATCAAGGCTTGAGATTGGCAAAGTAGCGAAAGTGAACATGTGTCAATCTCAAGACCTTGCTTCGAAGGGGATTTCCCCATGGATCGAGGTGTAGATGTGGTTGGAACGAGGGCGAAAGCACTCGATCCTAGTCCGATCATCACTCATTGCCTGAATTGGGGTGGAAAAGCCTTGATCTACTAGGGAAGGAACCCAAAAGACCAAGATCTACTTTTAAAATCTTTGAGTTCGACATCCTCAGCTACCTCGGGCCCGACTTACCCAGTGTCGGTCCCGACTTCCTCTTGTCGCCAACCTCGGGCCCGACGTGACCTCAGTGTCGGTCCCGACTGTTTTCTTTGTTTTCCTTTGTTTTATGCTCTCCTTTCTAGCTTCCTAGTATCTAGGCACATCGATCGAGTAGACTTCCCGAGTGTTCGACACCCACCACGTACTACAACGGGGTCGGGTTATAAATTGTATCTCTTGACCCTCGCATCCGAGAGAGATCAAAAGATTGATCCGAAAGCACGAGCATCATTCCTTACACCATATGGAAATCCACATCTATGGGTCTCATAGATTCGGTCAACACGAGGTTAACGATAGCGGATGGGTCGTCCATCGAACCAATTGGTATCGTCGAGGATTATCCCGTTTGCATTGAAGGTCACTATGTCCCAATCGACTTTATTGTATTGGACATGAAGAAAGTGCCGGGTGAATCGATCATACTAGGGAGACCTTTCCTTGCTACGGTTGGGACAATCATTGATGTAAAGAAGGGCCACTTGTCTCTTGACATTGGAGGAAGAGAAATTGAGTTTTTCTTTAGGCCAATTTCAAAAGGGACCGTACATAAGGAAGCTAAGATGATCCAAGTTCCTCTTGGATTGCAATGGGAAGCCGTTTCTAAGAAGTCAGGGCCAAGGGAGCTTAGGTTGAAAGCTACCCCACCACCTAGAGAAATTGAGATAGAGCGCCAAGGTCTAGCCCTCAATATGATTGAGCATGAGCAATTGGAGGAAAGGATGTCTTATTTGGAGGTGTTCAAGGCCGAGAAAGAAGAAGTTCAAGCACCACCGGAACCATCTCAAGAACTCAAGGAGCTTCCAAAAGATTTGAGGTACGCATTTCTTGGTCCCAACTCTTCTTTACCCGTAATCATAAATGCCAACTTGAATGATGAGGAGGAGTCTAAGTTGTTGGAGGTTCTAAGAAAACATAGAGGAGCTTTAGGATATTCACTAGAGGAACTAAAGGGAATCTCTCCCTCAATTTGCATGCATAGGATCTATATGGAGGATAACCATAAACCCACTATTGAACCCCAAAGAAGATTAAATCCTAACATGAAAGAAGTGGTAAAGAGTGAAATACTTAGGATGTTGGATGCGGGAATTATCTTCCCAATTTCCGATAGCAAGTATGTAAGTCCCGTGCATGTAGTTCCTAAGAAAGGAGGTCTCACCGTTGTGCAAAATGAAAAGGGAGAAATGATACCTATGAGAACCACAACAAAATGGTGTATGTGTATTGATTACCGTAAGCTTAATAGTGGCACTCGCAAGGACCATTTCCCTCTTCCTTTCATAGACCAAGTCCTAGAAAGATTAGCACAACATGAATATTTTTGCCACCTAGACGGGTATAGCGGGTTTTGGCAAATCCCTATTCATCCCGATGATCAAGAGAAGACGACATTCACATGTCCTTATGGGACTTTTGCCTATAGACGCATGCCTTTTGGTTTATGTAATGCGCCGACAACATTTCAAAGATGCATGATGTCCATCTTCTCCGATATGGTTGAGGATATAGTAGAAGTGTTTATGGATGATTTCTCCGTCTACGGTTCCTCATTTGATGTTTGCTTAGCTAACTTAGACAAGGTTTTGACTAGATGTGAGGAGACTAGCTTGGTGCTTAATTGGGAAAAATGCCACTTTATGGTGAAGGAGGGCATAGTACTAGGACACCTAGTTTCAAGTAGGGGGATAGAGGTAGATAAAGCTAAGGTTGAAATAATTGAAAAACTACCTCCTCCCTCTTGTGTTCGTGATGTTAGGAGTTTCTTAGGTCATGCAGCATTTTATAGACGGTTCATCAAGGATGTTTCTAAAATTGCAAAACCATTGTCTAACCTCTTGATGAAGGATGTGCCCTTTGTATTATCCGAGGATTGCATGAGTTCTTTTTGTAGGTTGAGAGATGCCTTGATCTCGGCTCCAATAATGGCGGCACCCGATTGGAATCTTCCATTCGAGGTGATGTGTGATGCTAGTGATTTCGCCATAGGGGACGTCCTTGGGCAAAGGAAGGATGGAAAGTTGCATGCCATCTACTACGCAAGCAAAACTTTGGATGAAACTCAGTGCAATTACACAACAACGGAGAAAGAGTTTCTTGCGATAGTGTTTGCATTTGAGAAATTCCGTTCATATCTTGTGGGATCAAAAGTGGTAGTCTTCACGGACCATGCGGCAATCAAATACCTCATGAAGAAGAAAGATGCAAAGTCGAGGCTTCTAAGATGGATGCTCCTTCTCCAAGAGTTTGACCATGAGATCAAGGACAAAACTGGTGCGGAAAATGTGGTAGCGGATCATCTATCCCGTTTGCCCATCGAGTACATGTTGGAGATGGAGGATGGTTTGACTATAGATGATTCAAGAGCAGATGAAGGTCTCATGAGAGGAAAGGAGGAAGGGAAGGGTGGATCGACGAACCGAGTAAGTCGGGCCCGAGGTTTAGAACATCGGACCGAAGGCAAGGCCAGTACGAGTGAGTCGGGACCGAGGACTTCAACATCGGGCCCGAGTGACCTGTGTGTCTGCGAAGCTGGACCGGCGTCCAACCATGTCGGGCCCGGTACACTTCAATGTCGGTCCGTGGAAGAAAGTAAGTTTCCTAGCTTGATTTCCATTCCTTTTCGTTCTCAATTGATTGCTTCTTTCTCTCCCACTGGCCTTCTTTCTATTAGTGCCGTAAGACGAGGGGTCTCCCCTTGGTTTGCGGATTTGGGGGAGTGATCCCACTAAATTTGTCTTATCAAGCTAGGAAGAAATTCTTACATGGTGCTAGACAATACTTTTGGGATGATCCATATCTCTACAAGGAAGAGCGTGATCAAATCTATAGACGGTGTGTGTCAAGTGAAGAGGTTGAGAGCATAATTCACCATTGCCACTCCTTGCCTACGGGGGGTCACGCCAAGAGTTCCAAAACCACCTCAAAAATTCTTCAATGTGGTTATTATTGGCCAACCATGTTCAAGGATGTGCATGATTATGTGAGGAAGTGTGAGAAGTGCCAAAGAGAGGGGAACCTATCAAGGAGGAATGAGACTCCTCAAACTGGCATTCTAGAAGTTGAGTTATTTGATGTATGGGGTATTGACTTCATGGGACCATTTCCCACATCAGGGCCTTACAAGTACATCTTGGTAGCCGTAGACTATGTCTCAAAATGGGTGGAGGCCATACCAACAAGAACCAATGATGCTAAGGTGGTGATGAAGTTTTTGAAAAGCAACATTTTTGCAAGGTTTGGTGTGCCTAGGGTTCTCATAAGTGATGGCGGACCTCATTTCATTGAGAGGTGCTTCGAAAATGTGTTGATTAAGTATGGGGTGTCTCATCGAGTGGCTACTCCTTATCATCCTCAAACAAGCGGGCAAGTCGAGGTGTAAAACCGTCAAATCAAGGCTATCTTGGAGAAGACCGTATCTCGATCAAGGAAAGATTGGGCCTCTAAGCTCGATGATGCACTTTGGGCTTATAGAACCGCCTTCAAGACACCTTTGGGAACTACACCCTTCAATCTAGTTTATGGCAAGGCATGTCATCTTCCGGTAGAGCTTGAGCACAAGGCAAAATGGGCACTCAAAGAGATGAATTGGGATATCAACTTGGCCGGTGAGAAAAGGTTTCTAGAACTTCATGAGTTGGGGGAATTAAGGTTGAAGGCCTATGAGAACTCCAAGCTATACAAGGAGAAGACCAAGAAGTGGCATGATAGGAAGTTAATTCCAAAGACCTATCAAACCGGTGACAAGGTTCTCCTTTTCAATTCAAGGCTTAAACGTTTCCCCGGGAAGTTAAGGACTAGATGGAGCAGACCATTTGTGGTCCACCGTATCTATGCTCATGGTGCGGTGGACTTGGTTGATGAACAAGGACATATTTTCAAAGTGAATGGTCATCGAGTGAAGAAGTTCTATGACAAGGACGGTCCAAACGAAGAAGTTAGAGCCTCATGGGCTCTCGTCCTCGCCGATTGATCCTATACATGCCATTGAAGAATAAGAAATTGTGAGCTTTTCATACTCTTCTCTCTTGCTTTTAAGTTTTGATTTCCTTGTTTGATGGGGACATCAAAATTTTAAGTATGGGGTGGGGGTAAGTGTGTTCATGATTTTACTTGTCTATGTTTGTTTATTATTTTGAGGATATTTAGTTTGTGTTTCTAGTTTGTATTTGGGATGTTTGCTTATTGGTTTGTGGAATGACATGGATGATTAATTTGTTCTTGAATGGATGAGTTTTTGGTTTTAGAGAAATTTTTGAAAAAATCCATAAAAAAAAAAATTGAAAAATTGTGTTAAAAACAACAAAAAGATTTTGTGTTTTGTAGGTTTTGGACTAGAAATTCCCATCTTAGATTGCCAAAATAAAAGCTAATGATGATGTGAGCATGTAAATTCCTTTGCATATTTTCGGATAGTTTAGCCTCTTAAATGATGTTGCTTTTGATGTGATCGTGATATCTTGCTTGTTTTATTGAACATGTGAGTTCTAGGATGAGTTCTTATGCAACTAAGTATGAGTGACCCTTGTGAGATTGATTTTTGGCCATTTTAGGGATGCTTTGATTTTGAACTTGTTATTGCGGTGTTTATCTATTTTCCGAGACCGTCATGAGAATTGTCCTAGCATGGTCACATTGATTTTGAACTTTATTCTTCTAATCACATAAATGTTCCATATCCTACCATCGAGTCACAAGGAATGGAAATCAAGCTAGGAAACTTACTTTCTTCCACAGACCGACATTGAAGTGTACCGGGCCCGACATGGTTGGACGCCGGTCCAGCTTCGTAGACACACAGGTCACTCGGTCCCGATGTTGAAGTCCTCGGTCCCGACTCACTCGTACTTGCCTTGCCTTCGGTCCGATGTTCTGAACCTCGGGCCCGACTTACTCGGTTCGTCGATCCACCCTTCCCTTCCTCCTTTCCGCTCATGAGACCTTCATCTTCTCTTGAATCATCTATAGTCAAACCATCCTCCATCTCCAACATGTACTCGATGGGCAAACGGGATAGATGATCCGCTACCACATTTTCCGCACCGGTTTTGTCCTTGATCTCATGGTCAAACTCTTGGAGAAGGAGCATCCATCTTAGAAGCCTCGGCTTTGCATCTTTCTTCTTCATGAGGTATTTGATTGCCGCATGGTCCGTGAAGACTACCACCTTTGATCCCACAAGATATGAACGGAACTTCTCAAATGCAAACACTATCGCAAGAAACTCTTTCTCCGTTGTTGTGTAATTGCACTGAGTTTCATCCAAAGTTTTGCTTGCGTAGTAGATGGCATGCAACTTTCCATCCTTCCTTTGCCCAAGGACGGCCCCTACGGCGAAATCACTAGCATCACACATCACCTCGAATGGAAGATTCCAATCGGGTGCCGCCATTATTGGAGCTGAGATTAAGGCATCTCTCAACCTACAAAAAGAACTCATGCAATCCTCGGATAATACAAAGGGCACATCCTTCATAAAGAGGTTAGACAATGGTTTTGCAATTTTAGAAAAATCCTTGATGAACCGTCTATAAAATCCTGCATGACCTAAGAAACTCCTAACATCACGAACACAAGAGGGAGGAGGTAGTTTTTCAATTATTTCAACCTTAGCTTTATCTACCTCTATCCCCCTACTTGAAACTAGGTGTCCTAGTACTATGCCCTCCTTCACCATAAAGTGGCATTTTTCCCAATTAAGCACCAAGCTAGTCTCCTCACATCTAGTCAAAACCTTGTCTAAGTTAGCTAAGCAAACATCAAATGAGGAACCGTAGACGGAGAAATCATCCATAAACACTTCTACTATATCCTCAACCATATCGGAGAAGATGGACATCATGCATCTTTGAAATGTTGCCTGCGCATTACATAAACCAAAAGGCATGCGTCTATAGGCAAAAGTCCCATAAGGACATGTGAATGTCGTCTTCTCTTGATCATCGGGATGAATAGGGATTTGCCAAAACCCGCTATACCCGTCTAGGTAGCAAAAATATTCATGTTGTGCTAATCTTTCTAGGACTTGGTCTATGAAAGGAAGAGGGAAATGGTCCTTGCGAGTGCCACTATTAAGCTTACGGTAATCAATACACATACTCCATTTTGTTGTGGTTCTCATAGGTATCATTTCTCCCTTTTCATTTTGCACAACGGTGAGACCTCCTTTCTTAGGAACTACATGCACGGGACTCACATACTTGCTATCGGAAATTGGGAAGATAATTCCCGCATCCAACATCCTAAGTATTTCACTCTTTACCACTTCTTTCATGTTAGGATTTAAACTTCTGTGGGGTTCAATAGTGGGTTTATGGTTATCCTCCATATAGATCCTATGCATGCAAATTGAGGGAGAGATTCCCTTTAGTTCCTCTAGTGAATACCCTAAAGCTCCTCTATGTTTTCTTAGAACCTCCAACAACTTAGACTCCTCCTCATCATTCAAGTTGGCATTTATGATTACGGGTAAAGAAGAGTTGGGACCAAGAAATGCGTACCTCAAATCTTTTGGAAGTTCCTTGAGTTCTTGAGATGGTTCCGGTGGTTCTTGAACTTCTTCTTTCTCGGCCTTGAACACCTCCAAATAAGACATCCTTTCCTCCAATTGCTCATGCTCAATCATATTGGGGGCTAGACCTTGGCGCTCTATCTCAATTTCTCTAGGTGGTGGGATGGCTTTCAACCTAAGCTCCCTTGGCCTTGACTTCTTAGAAACGGCTTCCCATTGCAATCCAAGAGGAACTTGGATCATCTTAGCTTCCTTATGTACGGTCCCTTTTGAAGTTGGCCTAAAGAAAAACTCAATTTCTCTTCCTCCAATGTCAAGAGACAAGTGGCCCTTCTTTACATCAATGATTGCCCCAACCGTAGCAAGGAAAGGTCTCCCTATTATGATCGGTTCACCCGGCACTTCTATCATGTCCACTACAACAAAGTCGATTGGGACATAGTGGCCTTCAATGCAAACGGGATAATCCTCGACGATACCAATTGGTTCGATGGACGACCCATCCGCTATCGTTAACCTCATGTTGACCGGAGCTATGAGACCCATAGATGTGGATTTCCATATGGTGTAAGGAATGATGCTCGTGCTTGCTCCAAGATCACACAAGGCTTGGAAATTTTGAGACCCCACACCAATGGTTATAGCAAAGCGACCGGGATCTCCTAGCTTTTGTGGTAACTCCAAGGTCTTGACTTCATCTTGCATTTCCACTATGGACCTCTTCTTGCTCAAAATCTCCTTTAAAACCTTGGCATAAGATGGCATCTCACTCAATGCGTCGGTGAACGGGATAGAGATGTTCAAGCCTTGCAAGAGTTTGAGAAACCTCTTGAACTTGTTCTCAACAACATCTTTTGGCTTCTTCGAGGGATATGGAAGAATTGTTGCACCTTGAATCTTGCTTGGATCAACTTCTTTGGACTTCCCTACTTCATTTGCAACACTTCCTGGTTGGACCGACTTGGGCACCATGTCGGGCCCGATGTTGTGAATCTCGGTCCTGGACAGAGGGGTTGGATCGAGGTTTGTGTACGTCGGTCCCGAGTTGCTCTCGACCTCGGTCCGTGGTGAAGGAGTCGGTCTTCTTGCTGGGTCGACTTCGGGGAACGTCGGACCCGACTTGCTGGGTAAGTTGGTCCGACTCTCTTCATTCTTCTTAGGCACGTGTGGCTCGTGTAGGTTTTGGCCACTTCTCAATCCAATTGGCCGGACTTCATTTTGATTGTTTTGAGCTCGAGGATTCTCCTCGGGTCGGCCCGGAAGTTTTCCATTCTCTCTCGGGGCTTGAGTCGCAATTTGAGCAAATTGATTGTCGACTTGCCTCCTCCATGCACCAAACTCATTGAATTGGGTCCTCATCTCCTTGAACCCATCTCTCATCTCTTGAGCAAATGTTTGTAACTCATTCAATCCCGGTGGTCTATATGGTGGTGGTGGCGCCCTTGGCTCGTTTTGGTTGAAGTTGTTGTTGTAGCCTTGAGCTTGACCGTTGTTCCACCGGCCATTGCCACCATTGTTGAAATTGCCTCTTCCACCGAAATTTCCTCGAACATAGTTTGCCTCCTCAATTCGCTCGGCCAAGCGCACTTGGCTCTCATTCGGACAAACGTGTGTAGCATGTGCAAAGGATCCACACTCCTCACAAGCTCTAGCATTTTGCTTGTAGTAGTGGACTTGCCTCTTAAGCTTGCTCACTTCACCTTCAAGGAATTGGAGCTTCACATCCCTATCAATGTCTTCTCCCTTTGGATCATATAACTTCCTTGCACCTTCACCTTGAACTTTCACCTCCTTGCTAGCTTGACTCACCCCATACATGGCCTCATAATCGGATAGCTTGTCAAGTAGCTCCCATGCTTGATCCGGTGTCAAGTCTATGAACCCACAATCGGTGTGGAGATTGAGCTTGTCCTTCGTTACCGGATTGATGCCTTGGAAAAAGATGTCTTGAAGCACATATGGTTGTTGGCCATGAGTAGGACATTGGCGCAACATCTCCTTGAAACGGTCCCATGCTTCGAAGAGGGGCTCATTCGGACCTTGTTGAAAGCTTGCAATCTTCCTTCTTAACTCGGTTGTCTTTGAGGGCGGGAAGAACTTCATCAAGAAAGCGTCATAGAGTGTCTTCCAAGTTGTGATTGACCTAGGAGCTTGGCTCTCGAGCCAATGTGTGGCCTTGCCCCCAAGTGACCATTTGAACGCCTTTAGAAGCACATACTCCAATGTCTCCTCGTCGGTGGAGATCGTCTCACACATATCCACAAATCGTTTAACATGCTCTATGGGACACTCATGTGGACGGCCCTCGAATTGATCACGCTTGATGAGGGAGATGAATTGCGTATTGATCTCAAAATTCTTGGCAACCTCGGGAAGCACAATAGCCGGCTCGGGTACCCTCAACTCCGGATGCATGTATTGGCGTGCATTCCGGGGTAGAGCGTTGAGTTGAGCCTCGGCTCTCATCCGTTGCTCCCGTTCTCTTCTTGCCACCTCCTCTTGATTGTCCCTCTCAAGTTGCAATCTAGCCATTTCGGCCCTAAGTTGAGCCAACTCCTCATCAACATGGAGAGCTTGATTCGCCATCCTTTTCCTTCTTCGGGCTTCCTTGAGAATACTTTCTGGATCACTCACAAACTCAAGCTCAAGTGTTCCTCGGGAGGAATGAGCTAGCATACACCTATGAAACAAAAACACAAACCAAAACAAATCAAAAACAAACAAAGGGTTTGGGCTATTCCCTCACCCAAATCACTACCAAAACACAAGAAACTCACCAAATTGGCACTCAATGCACTTAGAATTCCCCGGCAACGGCGCCAATCTTTTTGATCGCTCTCGGATGCGAGGGTCAAGAGATACAATTTATAACCCGACTCCGTTGTAGTACGTGGTGGGTGTCGAACACTCGGGAAGTCTACTCGATCGATGTGCCTAGATACTAGGAAGCTAGAAAGGCGAGCATAAAACAAAGGAAAACAAAGAAAACAGTCGGGACCGACACTGAGGTCACGTCGGGCCCGAGGTTGGCGACAAGAGGAAGTCGGGACCGACACTGGGTAAGTCGGGCCCGAGGTAGCTGGGGATGTCAAACTCAAAGATTTTAAAAGTAGATCTTGGGCTTTTGGGTTCCTTCCCTAGTAGATTAAGGCTTTTCCACCCCAATTCAGGCAATGAGTGATGATCGGACTAGGATCGAGTGCTTTCGCCCTCGTTCCAACCACATCTACACCTCGATCCATGGGGAAATCCCCTTCGAAGCAAGGTCTTGAGATTGACACATGTTCACTTTCGCTACTTTGCCAATCTCAAGCCTTGATTCCCAACTTTCGCAAGGAATTGTAGCTCTATGTAGAGTGGGTTCCTTAGATCAAACACTCAAGGCTATGGAATTGGGGTTTCTAGCCTAAACCTAGCTAGGGTTTTCCCCCATAACCTAAGATCAAGGAGATCTACTCCATGTGACAAGCAAAGGAAGCAATCAAATCAAAAGGGAAAGCAATCATCATAATCAATCTCAAAACAAAGCAAAGTTTCATTCAAATCCAAAGCAATCCACAAATTCAAATCAAGGGTTTTCAAATCCACAAGAACAAAGCAAATCAAAGCAAATCTACCAACAAAACCTATCAAGACTTCCTCCCTTGGCCGATTCTCTCTCTCTTCCTTCTCCTCTCCTTCCTCCTTGCTCTCCAAGAATCCTCTTGGCTCCCTTGGAACCCCCTTTTTGTGTGTGTGTGGGAACCCTTTCTTAGAAGACAAGAGGGCCTTTTATAGATTAGATGAGGGGCAAAAGTGGAAGTCCACAAATTCGTGCCTTGGAGCCCAAGTAGTTCGGTGACCGACTCGGACCGACACGGAGGACCTCGGGCCCGAGTTACTGTGCAACTCGGTCCGAGGTTGGAGACTTCAAAGTCGAGCCCGATGTGGTTGCAACTCGGTCCTGACCTCGTTCCACCTTCTTCTTTGTTGGCTTCTCTTGTTCTTCTTCATGGCTTGCTTCTCTCCTTCCCGCTTTAGCTCGGCCTTTGCTCCATGTCTCGACCCTCTTTCAAATCGATCCTTGATTCATGCCAAATTACCTACATAACACATAAAAGGTCCGTAGTCTCCGAATCTCATAGAAATACGGGAACTAGGCTAAAAAGGAACAAAACGCACAAGAAAAGGGGAAAAAGAAACATATTTACAAAGGAAATCACATATGAAAACACCACCAAATAGAGAGACATCACATTGTGCTATGATACCATGTAGAAAATCTAGGATTCAAGCAAGGTGAACAAGCACAAACAATTCACACAAACAAAATTCAGATAAACGTTCACTTAATTGAACATAAATTCATAACAAACCGATGGAGCAGCAAGCTACCATCACACACACACACACACACACACACACACACACACACACACACAGTAGAGCAATCCAGAAAGCTCTAACTTGGGAAAGAAACAACTAGATAGTATTTATACGACCGGTTAACTAACAAAGCCCGAGTCATTTATTGGAATAAAAGGAACTAGGTGAAACCCAATTCAAGCTGTATAAGGAAAAACAAATTTTCCCGCTCGATTTGGGAATGATTACCTGTGGGAAGTCTTGCCAAATTCCATGTCGTCACTTTCTTGGCTCCAACTTGACAAGCTTGCACAAGCTTCATTTCCACATTAACAAATATCAAACGACTAAGATCAAATGCCCTTAGTACCAGATACAAAACATAAAATCAAAAGCAATATGAATCGATTAAACATTGCCTCTTTCGGTGACCATGTGAACAACCTTAGCCCAAGCAGGTCTAGATAGCAACATGGCAGACCATGCGCCCACACGAGCCCTACTTTCAAATACCCTCTTCACACGTGTGGCCATGAGCAAGTGCACGTACGATGAGTGAGTCAGGTCAGCTGAAGTGAACTTATCCCCTCCTAAGAAATCATACTTGGCCAACCTCTCCTCATACACGTCCAAAACATGACCTAACCTTTCTTCTTCCTTAGCCACGGCTGCCTCGTCAGTCACCTGGCCAGATCTAGGCTTGTCAATGAGCTCGGAGATGAGCCTTAGAGCCGGAGGTTGGAAGTGGTGAGTCTCCACATCGATCCACGTTGTGGCGGCGCCTTGGAGGAGAGGTGTGAGATACACTTGCTCGATCGCTTGGGTGGCATATTCATGGGAGATGTACCTCATTGCCGCTCTTGATTCTGTTGACGGGATAATGCATATTTATATCAGAATACCACAAGAGCCATTAACATTCGTATTTAGAGTAGGGTTAAAGTGTGAAGATTTTTTGCGTACGTGCGGACTAGCGGCCAAAAAAGTTCACAAAATACATAAATAAAGTGCACGTATTCATAATGAATGAAAGCGTTTTTATGAGTATACTAGGGTTTATGGTTGAAGGATACCATTGTGGTTAGCGTTGGGGTTTAGAGATTTTAGGCTTTAGTATTTGGGTTGAAGAGTGCATAAGGATTAAAGGATATTGCATTCGAGTGTTACATTCGAGTGTAACACTCGAATGTTACCATTAGGGTTTTAAGGATTTTAGGATTTGAATTAGAGTAATTTTTCTGAATGAAAGGAATGAATCATTATAATGCAACACTCGAATGCTAGGAATGAACTCCAATGGTCTTTGCTTTTTTGCTTGTTATAATGCATGCTAGGAAGTCTTGGTCGGGTTTTTGATTTTATGTGAAATGCTTGTTTGATTATGATATGGATGCATGATTGCATTTTTGTGGTGTGTTTTGGATTTATGTCTTGCTTGAGGCCAAGCAAGGGTTAAGCATGGGGGAATTTGATAGCTTGCATTTAGGTATAGGTTAGGGTGCATATTTATGTTTGTTTTGCATGTCTTTTAGCTTAGTTTAGTGTAATTCTTAGGTTTTTAGGTTTTCTAGGGAATTCGGATTTTGCGCTTGTTTTGTTCGGTTTTGCATATCTTTAGGTAAACAAGGATGGTCGGTATGGATATTAGAGGACTATGGTGGAGTTTGAGGAAGCTTATAGTGATACAAGTGAAGATTAGAAGAGTTAAGGCCCAAGAGCTTATGTGAAAAGAACGCTTACATCCGGGCTATGCATTGGAGTTCTTGTTTTGTCACCTCTACCTTGCAATGCTTGGTTTGGGAGTTATAGTGGTCAGATGAAGCTCAATTTGATATCACTGGAAAGCTAATTCAAAGAGTTTCAATTCATGTTTTTACTCCGAGTCCAAATTCTAACTTTAGGTAGGTCAAAACAGCCTCTGAAGTGTCACCTAAATGCTAAACCGAGGGTAAAAGCGCGGGTTGCTAATTGCGCGGCCGCGCAATCTGAGACTTAACCCGCGCTTTCTGGAGTTTTACGCGGACATCTTGGGCCGACTTTTGGGCTTGACTTTTGGCTGGGTTAATTATTTGTCCGACTTTGAAGCTTAATGATAGGGTTTTGAGGATTGTTTTTAGAAGACATATTTAAGCTTTTGTTAGTTTATTTTTATCATAACTTGGATCATAATTTGGAGGCTAGGGTTTTGGAGAGAATTTTCTGAAAGGAGCAATCTTTGAACCTCTTGTAAGTTTGTTTTTAATTTAATTATGCATTACTAAATTCTCTTGTGTTTGACTAGTTATTGAAATCATAAATTGCATATTATTGTGAGGTTTGATTTATTCTCATCAACTTGAATAGGTTTTATTTTCTATGCTTAATTGAATTAGAATTATTCTAGGGTTTTATTAGTTTGATCACCTAATAGGATTTCTAGGTTAATTTACAACTAATTTATTTGATTAATGCCCGTTCGGGGTTGATTAGATAAAGTAGCATCTATAACTGTTTGAACCCGTTCGGGCTATTCAGTTGTAGAAGGGAATAAATCCACAAATAACTTAGATGTCTGTTTGCTCTAAGTGTATGTTTCTATTGATAAATTGACTCGTAAAGTTGTCGTTTAATTGAATCTAGATGTTGTTTTAGGTTGTTAAATGATTAGGGTTGTTTAGACTGTTAGTTCTTTCAACTAGAATTGAAGTTTGGGTCATAATCCTTAGTAGGAGTATAATCCACAATATATTATTCAAGGGAATTGAGAATCAACAGAATCAATGATCAATAAGCATATATATGATGTATTTAACTAGTTGAACACGTTTTTCTCATATTTGCTATTTGTAATCATATTTGCATTCATATTTACTTTTTAGTTTGCATATTAGTTTAGATAAATCAATCATAAACCCCCCTTTAACTTAGTAATATTATTTAAATACAAGTAATCTGAGTCCATGTGGGTTCGACCCTTGCTTCCACTTTACTCAGGTTAGGAAGTTAGGATAATTTTTTGACAGTGTTTTTACAGCGACTTAAAAGTGCTCGTCAATACAATAAAGTATTGTATGGATAGGAGGCACATAACAAATTTATGTAGTATGAAATTAGGGTGATAACTAGCAAGACCCGGTCGTGCCATGCATGATTATACTTGAGAATTTTTTTTTATGTAGGAACAGTACTCGTTGATCGAATTTTACATAAACTTATTCGATAAAAATAAAATCTTTTTCTCAACAAAACTTTCAAGCGAAAATTATTAGAATATATAGGGAATGTCAAAAAAAATAATTAAATAATAGTATTTATTTATTTATAATAAAATAGGTGATTTAATTTTTGAATTATATAATATTATTATAATATATAGAAAAATAAATATTGAAAAGACTAAATGATATTTCCATATTCATTAGTTGAATATGGTAAGTAATAGTAATAAATAAGGTAATTTATTATAATAGCCATGAAATGCTTATCAATAACATATCTTATTGATTTATTTATTTAATATGGTAAGTACTAATGCTAAATGGGATACTAATATTATAATATAACTAGGTGGACAGGCCCGTGCGTACGCATGTGTCATGTATTTTACACGTGCTTATATTCATAGTACTTTTAATGTTTTCTACAATGTATTTTTGTGGCTTAAGTTCTTAAGAGTTAAAAAAATCAGGACATCTAATTATTTAAGAATTAATATGTACTCCGGTAAATATATCAAATGTACATACCATAATTAACGACGATTACATTTAGAATATAAAATTGAAGTTATAAAGATATTGACAAAGAAAGAAATACTTGATATAATAATATTAATTAATGAATTGCTACTTGGAAAAATAAATAATTTATAAAAAAAAATACGAACTAAATTATTTGTTATTCATTATTTACATTTAGATGTCATCAGTTAGATTTTAATATACAATTTTCTTTCTACTTATCGTTTTTCACTTAGTATCTTTGATGTAAATGATTATGATCATCATAATCTTATCTTTGGGAGTTGCTTTTCACAATCAGAATCTTCATATGTATATATCATAAGCGATTTTGGTCAATTAACTTATTTTCGTCAAATAAGAGTAATACTCAACAATGCTTGTCAAAAAGACACTAAACAACATGAAAATATCTTTTACATCACAACAATATAATTTATAATTTTTTTATCTCGAGACACTAACTTTCTAACTTCGCTTGCATAATATACAAAAAAAAATTCTTTAAAATAAACAAATATGCATGAGTTTTCCCTATTTTTTTAATTTTTAAGACGATACTATAACATCAAATATTTCACAAATTAGAAACTCTATAGTGAACCCTCAAATTGAAATCTCCTTTAATGATAAACTCCTAAAATCTTGAAACCCTAAAATTAAAGTAAAAAAAAATTCAAATCACAAAATATATGTTGAACTAAATATTCCATCACATGAAGGTATGAGTTAAAAATAAATTTTTTTACATAAGTTGTAAAATAACATTACAAAAGAAAATTAATAGAATTGATAGAGTTATTCAATCATAAAACGATCACATGATAATTCACTATTATTTTGCCTATGAATAAATTGATATTGATATCAACTCTTAGCATTAACTTTATATGAAATTAAGTCTAATTTAAGTTAGATTATTTATGCAAGATGTATATGCAAAATAACATTGAATAAGAGACCAAAAATAGAGGAAAAAAATCAACTTTTATATAGTAGCAAAGAATATTAAAGGAAACACGCATCACACTAAAAGAAAGAGATACATGATGTTGGGCGATTGAGACAAAACTCTACACCTTGAGTAATTCATTTTGATAACATGTTATAAACTAATAAAATTGTAAATAGCATTGTAAAGACAAGAAGAGAGAAGAGAGTGTGCACAGAAATAAATATATTTTTATTCATTGATTTTTCCTCTTGTCCGACATATATATAACGTCATTACAAGGAATATAATGAGTCAAACATACACATAAAAATTGAGTGTAATTAGGGGTGATAAATGTAGGTAATACGTATAAAAAAGAGGATAAACATCCAAGGAGGAGAATCTCTATGTGTAGGTGTCCATGTATATTATATATTGAAGGAGTAATTTAGTTGTTGATTTTTCTAATTAATTAGGTAAATTATGGCATAAAAATAAATAGATATGAAGTTATAATTTTATTATAGTATAATCGCAAATTCAAGAGTCAAGGGAAATAAGTGTAATCTAAATAATTAATTTAAATATGAGTTATGCTAATTAATATATATATAGTAATTATAGACATTTAAATATATTTTTATCATAACATCTATTTATTAACAAATTTCTCAAACTTAAAAAATTATTAGTATATCAAGGAAAATATGATGGCATTTCTCTAAAAATAATTGCAATAACTTAAAGTGTTTTGAATAATGGTAGTGAGATAATTACTAATTTAGTCTATGAAAGTACTTGATACAAAAAAAAAATATAATATAATATAAACATGTTGATTTTTTATGAACGTTATATGTTCTGCATATGAAAACTAAGGTCATGTCATGTGAGATTTGAACCTTAAACCTGTAGTTTTGATTCAAAATGAAAGATAAACAAAAAAATATAAGAAAGTGTATGGATTTAATATGTGCAATAAATGCACCTTGTACACAACTTTTTAATGTTATATATAGATAGATATGTAGTGAATGTAAATTCTAAATAAAATTAAGGATAAAGAGGTAAATGAACATTTAAAAATGTCTATGTGGCATAGTTAGATGAGTGACACATAAGAGACAATGATTCAACTTTAGTAATAGTATATTGAATATTGATATTGATTACGACCGCAACCGGGATAACCCATAGATAATTAGTATAAAAAAATCTGTTATTAAAAAATGGTGACCAGGATATAAAAATTTAATGATAAAACTACCCTTAACTGCTTTAGGTTTTAGGTTTTAGAAGATATATATTAATTTTTTAAGTTTTTTTATTAAGCTTAGAAAATGAAATAATTGTTGTACATAGTACATTAGTACAGATAATAACCTAGTTCAAGTAATTATAGAAGGATAAATATATAGTGCATGCATTAAGTTAGGAGGGTATACCAAATAATGTCAAGTCTCCATCTTGAAGGACCGGGATGTCGCCGAAAGGCTGTCAATATAATTACGACCGATGATCAGTTAGTAAAATAATTGGCCACCGCCAAGAAATATCTCAATCATAACAAATATGATGAGCTCGAGTCTGAACAAAGAATAGTATTCGAACCGAAAAAAAGACATTTTCCTCTTCATACCAAAAAAAGACATTTTCCTATTCCTACCAAAAAAAAGAATCAAGTACAGTTTTATATAATTGGAATTTTAATGCTTTTATAGGATTTTCTTAACTTAATTTAAGATACAGTAATAGTTTCTGAAAACTGTCATAATCTTGATACTTGACACATGTTATTGAGGGTTGCTAGTGCAATCGAATAATAATTTTCCATATTTGAAGATTTAATGATGGATTAGCCAATCATGTTTGAAGGACAACAAACTAAATAAGCATAGCCCCAATTAAAAACACCCCCATATATTAAACCAGATTACACCGTGTTAAAATTCTAATGGATCGCAGTTAATCGAGGGTGACGACTTAATTAGTTGAGGTCGGCGACCTAAAAATACTAATGATCCTACATATATAGAAAGTATGTAAGATTATTCTGCATATATATAACTAATCTAATTTTGTAGAATCAAAGATAATAAATATCTCATTCTTGTAAGGTAAATCTCAAAAAAAATAAAAAAAAAAAGCAAAAAAGACTACGTACCTTGTGAAATGGAAAAGAATAATAACGTACAGATGACTTACACTTAGAGAAAGAAAAGAGTGGGTCATATTCTGGCCAGCTTTGAGATCCACACACACAAATTCAAACTCAACTTGGTGCTCAAAGAGAGCAGCCATTACCCTCAGTGTTCCGGTGTTATTAACTGATCCGTGCAGCCTCCGAATCGCCATGCCTTTCGAGCTGAGTTTCGATCGATCAAAGAGGATTGAAATTAGGAATTAATTAGTCTGAGAGATGTCGATCGATCTATATATAGCTATCAGATCTAACAAAGAGATCGACTTAACCTGTAACATAAAGAGATGTCGATTCATATATGGTATACTTACTCGTATATTTATTGCTGGTAGATGTAGGCAGTTAAAAAAATAAAATAAAGAAAGGTAGGTATTGCCCAAGTCTCGAAGATATGAAAGCTTAGCACTTGTCTATTTCAAGATCAAGCACTTGTCTATTTCGTTCTTTAAATTTCGTAGGTCAATTTAATTTGTGTGGGTTTGGATGGACCAATTAATTATAATTAATATAATAATATAATAACTAGTTGATATATTCGTACATATCTTAATAGTAAAATTTATTTTATATACATATATAGATTTATTTATTTGCTTTAATTTTAATAAAAGTGAATATTAATAATCCGTTTCAAATAAATAAAATATAATTTAATATCAATAATTTCATTTAATTTAATTAACCTCCAAATATTAAATGGAAATAATAAGATTTTGTCATCGGGATCGACCCTCTAACGTCCAATGGTTAGGACGTGCCCCATATCGATCTTCTTTCCTCTTTGTAGGCAAACCGACTTTCAAGGTTTTATCATCGGGATCGACCCTTTAGTGTCCAACGCTTAGGAAGTGCCCTGGAACGATCTTACTACCTCCTTGGCACGCAAATCGATTGTCACGGTTTTGTTGTAACAATGATATATTTATGACATAGCGTATTGTTCCCGTTTTACATGAAATGATCAGCATCTTTCATTTCTCTTCATTCAACAACCCTTTTTCTTTCTCATTTCTCACATAAGTGTCCATTCTTATTTAATTTGAATCCTAAATTAATGGAGTAATTATTATTATTATTATTATTATTATTATTATTACCCGTTTAAACACATGCTATATAGACATGTGCATTTATAAACAAGAGGGGAGATGGCAATCGGGTAGTTGAATCAACGTGATCACCTAATCGTAGGTCACGTGAAATTAGCGAAACCTAACTAATAATTAGCCATTGTTAGATTTTTATCCGTTTTATTTACATTAAAAACTAGATTGCGAATCTGGTGGAACACACACACTGATCTCATCCAATCTTTAGGCGACTTCATATATTTCTTATCTAAGTGGAATCGGGATGTCTTTGGCCAATATCTTCCACATAAAGCAAGAGTTGTGGGCCCGCTTGAATGATGAACGTGGTAAACTCGCAAAAAGGCTGACACAATTTCTCATTGATCTTGAGCCTTAACCAAAAACTTGAACAGGTTCTCCAACAAGAACAGTACCTTTGGTATCAAAAATCTATGAGTCTCTTTCTTCTTTGACGGGGACCGAACTCAGGGCCGACCTTTTAGGTTATTCGGATAAGCCTAGTTTTAATTATAATAAGTTATATGGTAATAATTGGCAAGTAAATTTCAATGAATCGGTAGTATTTAAGTCACGCGTTAACTTGCCAAGCTACGTTACTTCTCAGGCTCAAAACCTATTGCCACCTCTCTTTTTTATCGTTTTTTTGTAGCAATACTTTTGAATTTGATCTAGCCTCTAGCCCAAAGTTCGGTTCCTTTGGCAATATCATGCTTGTCATTGCCCAATTAACTAATCTTCCAAATATATTTAATTTTATATTTATTAATTTCTAATACTATTTATTTATTGGAACTGTTTATACATATTTTTATGCTCTTGTATTATAGTATGTTCATTAAAATTCAAATGGGCCCATTCAAAATTTGTTAATTATACACCAATTAATTAATAGGTTTATACAATAATACTTCACTACTTTTTAAGCTAATTTTCTTTTCAATTTAGTTTTATAAATTACATTTTTATTGTATTTGTTGATAATATTTTTAAAAATTAAAAAAAAACTTAATTTCTATCAATAAAAATTCAATTTGTTAATACTTTTATATGATATTTTTTGAAATTACCTAATATTGATTAAGAGCTATTTATTTTACGTTGTGTTAGGCCTCATACTTTTTGCCCAAGGGCCTACTAAGTATTAGGACCGGCCCTGACCGAAATAGAAAGTACTACCATCTTTCTACTATCATACGGCGATGGGCTAATAGAGTTGACATATTGCAAAATGAGGCGGGGGAATGGATTCATGATCAGCAAAATATTCAACAAATGGTCCATTCCTTTTTCGTGGGCCTGTACACGGAGGAAAGATCTACCGGGGTGCTCAATACGATCACCAAAACCCACTCTTTCTCTCAATTTGGGAAGATAGTTATTGATCAGCTGGCTTTAAACTTCTCTCCGACGGATGTCAGGGACGCTCTTAAAGAAATGAATCCCTTTAAAGCTCTTGGGCTCGATGGCTACCCCACATCTTTTTATCAATGCAACTGGGAGAAGTTGGGAAATCAAGTGACCTCCACAATTCTCAATATGCTGAATTCAGGGAACGTTCCACCTAACATAAGCAACGCTCTCCTGGTTCTGATTCCCAAAGTGGACTATCCAGCCAAGCCATCCCAATTTCGGTCGATTGCCTTATTAAATGCCATTCAAAATTGCAACCAAGGCGATTGTTAACAGACTCAAGCCCATGCTTTCCCATTTGATATCTCCAAATCAAGCAAGTTTTATTCGGAAGGCAAATTATCGATAACGTCGTTATCGTCCAAGAAGTGTTGCACACGATGTCGGCATCTCGTAGCACTACCAACTGGATGATCTTGAAAATAGACCCTAAAAAAGCATATGATCGGGTCCGTTGGAGTTTTTTGAGAAATCCTTAATGAAGCCCAGGGACCAGCAAAGTTAATTTCAATCATAATGCAGTGCCGAACCGAGGGCTCGATGGAGCTTCTATGGAACGGGAGACGGGTTGGATCCTTATCTCATTTGCGGGGTGTCCGGCAAGGCGATCCCCTTTCACCTTATTTGTTCGTTCTCTGCATGGAGAGGCTCTCCCATTCAATACAATTAGCTGTCTCTAATGGATTATGGAAACTGATCATGGTTGGCAGGGTGTCTCTTTCGCATTTATTCTTTGTGGATGACCTTGTCTTAATGGTAGAGGCTTCCCATGATCAAGTCAGAATCATCCGCGATTGTCTCCTTTAGTTCTGCTCAGTTTCGGGAGGAAAAGTTAATTTCAATAAAAGTAATGTTCTGTTCTCAAACGAGTTGATAGTGCCACTGCATCAAGTCTGCCTCGAACATGGCAATCAAGCTGCTCAATCATGAACACTTGCACACCCATCGAGACTTCTACCTTATTTAGAGGTGCATCCGCCTGATTAAGGGTTTCAACTTCAAGCCAAGGATCGAATTCAGACCAAGAGAGGTCAACATGTTGGCAGATGTAATAGATCAGACATCACTTACCTCAAGTTCTTGCTTTTCTCTTTTAAGTACTCTTAATTCTAATTTAATGTTAATTTTAAAAACATTGTAGCCCATTTTGGGCATGTGAACACTATTTCTAGTTAATATATCTTGCAAGGGCACTACCCCTCTTTCCTGACCGAAAAAAAATTTATATTTGAAGTTTGAAAATGTTTAAATATTATGAAACATATAAACAATTCATTACTTAAGAGTATTTTATAAAATAAATGCAAAACTCAAAATTAAATAATTTAGGTAAAAAAATAAAAAAACTCAAGTATAAGACATTCACACAAACTAAAAAAAGTGAGCACATATTGTAAAATATTTATAATATTTGACCCTTTTTAAAGTTATAAAAGACCCAATTTAGTTTAAAGTTCAATAATTTGTAATGTTGCCCTATATTTTAATATATTAACGGACTCTCGTTTGGTCTCTTCCAACTAAAACAATAGAATTCACATATTTTAATTTCATGTTGGAGATATGTACCCTAATATCCTTATAAAGCAGAAATCATCTTCATTGAAAAAATTATGTCACGTGACATAACCTTAATAAATTAATTTTATTTTTTATAATAAATTATATTATACTTACTACACAACCTACCCTAATTATCTTTAAATTATAGTATTATATATAAAAGCTATCATTTTTAAAAGCACGATTTTGGTCACGCTTGATATTTAATTAAGTCTTATTTATAAAATGAATTTTTTTTTATATTTTATCTCTTTATTATGGAAAATATAATATCTTTTGATAATATCTTATTATTTTTCTTTCTATATATTATACCTTAAATTTGGAAAAAATCTTGATATATAATATTTTTCTTTATATTTTATCTTTTTATTGTGGATGATACATATCTTTTGACTATATCTTATTATATACAAATATATATATATATATTCGTATCATTTGAAAATATCATTAGACATATATTTTTTTCATATTTTATCACTTTTTGTATAATTATACCTATGACATTTTGGATAGGGGATATGCTAATCGCACCACAACCAAGTTTAATACAGAAACAACTACGAATAATAAAACAAAAAGAAAACATAATTAATTTCCATAAAGTATATTGGAAACAAAGAGCGAAAACTAAGCATGTCAAACTAGCAGATACAAATTCATGATATTTTCACAAAATTACTAGTGGGAAAAGAAACAGGAAAAATTTCAACAAAATAATAACAAGTGATGAAACACAAATTGTAGGAATGGAAAACATTAGAGAAGAGATAAAAAAAACTTCAAACGTAGGTTTGAAAAGGAACTTGTCAATCAAAACTTGATGCAAGAATACCTCCAGCTAATTACAAGAGAGATGTCAGAAGGGGATAATGCCTTCCTTACTAAACAAGTTACAAATGAAGAAGGTAAGCTCACCCTAATGCAAATTGGTTCGAACAAGTTGCCCGATCCGGACGGGATGACAACAAAATTTTACAAAAAATACTAGGACATAGTTGGCCCATCGGTAACATAACAGTCAAAAGCTTCTTTCACTCAAGAAAAATATTGAAACAAATAAACCATACATTCATCTCACTCATACCAAAAATTAATAATCCATCAACAACAAACCACTACAGACCAATCAGTTTCTTCTCTACGATATATAAGATCATATCAAAAATCATTACTGATCGACTAAAAGCGATAAAATAATTCATAAGATCATTCACCCACTTCAAGGGGCCTTTGTAAGCAACAGAGCTATACAAGACAATGCTCTCATTGCTCATAAAATATATCATTCCTTCAGAAGAAGTAAAGCGAAAGATGGATGGGTAGCAATAAAAATAGATATGAAAAAAGCTTATGATCGATTGGAATAGACCTTCCTTTTTCAAGTTTTAGAGAAATTTGGATAATGAACAATTCATAGGTTGGATACGAAAATGTGTTTGTATAGTATCCTTCTTTGTTTTAGTAAATAATGGGCCAACAGATCCATTTCTACCGGAAAGGGGGCTTAGAAAAGGAGATCCACTCTCCCCGTCTCTCTTCGTAATTCGAACAGAAATCCTAGCAAGAAAACTCCAAAGAGAGAGCGAAATGATCAAAATTATGTAGGCTTTCTGGTTGCCCGAGGAGGATTAAGAATTCCCTTCTTAGCCTTTGCAGATGACATTATCATCTTCTCTAAAGCAACTCAGGATGCATGTACGAAGGTAAGGAAATAGTAGAAGAATACAATGACATATCAAGATAAAAAGTAAACTATCACAAGTCAGTGTTTCAATCATCAAAGAACATTAATAATCAACAAAAGCAACAAATTCAACAAGCTCTTGGTATAACATCCATGACCAACGTTGAAAAATATTTGGGATGTCCGATTACCAATGGAAAAGTGAATAGACACATCTTTAAAGATTCAATTGAAAAAACGCAAGGTTAACTCACAAAATGGAAAGCTAATGCACTCTCCCAAGAAGGATGTACAATCCTTATAAGGTCAAATCTAGCTACAAAGCTGAATTATATCATGCAAAGCTTCATGCTCCCAAAGAAAATTCATGAAGATTTGGATAGAATTAACAAGACATTTTTCTAGGATAAGGACCAAATTACAAACCTTTAATTGGATGGGATAGAATTTGCAAACCTAAGACACATGGAGGGTTAGGATTAAGAAAAGCAAAACACATGAACAAAATATTACAGATGAAACTATTATGGAAAATCCTTGCTGAGCCACAGAACATTTGGGTTAGGGTAGTCAAAGAAAAATATATGAAAAATGACACCTTATTTTCATACAAAGTGAAGGTAAACACATCTTGGCATGGCAATGGAAAAAACTAATAAGTCTACGAACGGAGTTTAGGAAAGGATTTATTTGGCAACTTGGAGATGGAAAAATAATTAAATCTTGGGAGGATAAATGGGCTCTAGAAAGACCATTAAAACAATATGTGAACGACCCATCTACTATAAATGAAGAGACAAAAGTGGTGAAATTTATAACACAAGACAAGAAATGGAATGTTAATGCACTAACACAAAGCTTACCAATGAACAAGTGAAAATGATAACATCAATTCCGATTCTGGATATCAATATTCAAGATAGGTGATATTGGGCACCGAGGAAGAACGTACGGTTTTCGACACATTCAACAATCAACTTGATCACTCAAGTATCAAATCAAGAACCAAGTACAATAAACTGGATATGGAAATTGAAAATAATATCAAAAGTGAAAAACTTTCTTTGGAAAATAAGTATGAATGAATTACACACAAAAGCTAGGCTAAGGGGAAAAAATGTACCAATTTTTGGGGGATGCATTATGTGTATTTATACAAATGAGGACCGCATACATCTTCTTATGGAGTGTCTCACATACAATATGCACGATTAAGAAAATAAGCATAAATATATAACAGTCCTTACGAAATTATGATACACAGAACACAACACTAAAGAATATTTTAACAGATCTGTTTAATCAGCTAGGAGAAAAGGAATTCGTTGTGTTGGCAATTTCTTGGTGGAGTATTTGTCATCAGAAAAATAAGGTAATTTTCCAATAAACGCCGAATGACTTTATCCAAGATCTACCAGTGTACATTATGACACAATTGGAACAATGAATTACAAGATGAATTACGCCGAATGACTTTCCAATAAAAACCCTAACAAGGAATAATAAAATGCAATTTGATGGATCGAGATTACAAGATGGACAAGTAAGTGGAGGAACAGTTCTAAGGAATCATACGGGTGAGGTTATGGAATTAATAGGAAACAAGTATGGAAAAATATCATCACTTAAGGTAGAAGCACTTTCTCTCAAAGACGGCATTAGATTAGCTAAGCAAAAACAGTATAATTATATAGAAATTGAAGGGGACAACCTACAACGATAAAAGCAGCTCGGACTGGGAAAAACTATCCATGGGAAATTGAGATGATTATGGCTAACATTTTGGTAGCTCTCACAAGGTTTTAGTCGGTTCGAATTACACATGGGCCTAGAGGTTCCAATGTTGTGGCTGATAAAATTGCGAGATTGAACCACAATCTCCCTCATGAATTTTGGTGAAGAGAAGCATAGAATGGGTTGAGATTGCAAAACAAAAATTTGTGTATGTATTTTTCTTTGCACTTGCTCTCCCTCATGAATTTTGTATACTTGTTTGATTGTCTACCAAGTGTTTGATAAAATTCCTCGAGACATCTAGTGCATTAATTTACATGAAATAAATTGTCATTTTTAATGAACCTTATTGTGTAATTTTATGAACCACATTGACAATATTTATAAACTAAAAGAAAGACAGTATTTTGGACATTTCTATTGCTCATTATGTGTTCCATGTTGTTTCTAAATTAGCTTAATTTTTCCTTTTTATTGTAGGTTGTTCATCAAGCTTCCGTCATCCTAACTTATCTCATTCGGATAATGATGCTAGTATTAATGGAGTTCCATTGAACGGTATAGATAATGACTCTAGTATTGATCTTAGTATTGTGAATTGAATTCATGAACCTTTACGATAATTTTTATGAACCTAACCGTATAAAGATATGAACCACAAAATACTACCTGTGAAATAAGATACACCGGGAATATATTATGAATTAAATTTTGTGAACCTTATAAACGATTGTTATGAACTTAAGATATGAACCAATAAATCAACTTTTATAAACTAAAGATATGAATCGTCAAAAAAATATTATGAGCACATGCTTATAAAAAACATGAACCAAAATAACAAATGTCATGAACCAAAAGACATGAACCAAAATAACAACTAGTATGACTTAAAACACATGAACTCTAAGATGCACTATTATGAACCCAAACTTACATAAGCATGAACCAAAAGAAGAGTTATAATGAACGAAAAGATATAAACCGTATATAAAATTAGTCTACGTGGAATTTGAACCCACATCTATGTACACAAGCACATTTGCATTTTTTTAATGTCCACTCAAAATTCTAATGGGTGGGATTAGGATTTAGAAGTGGATATGTAATAAATGTTCACAAGTAAAGAAATTATGTAACTTTTAAGGCCTTGAAACGAAATTTCCAAGCTTCCACTTTGCTTACCTCCTTGTGCTTGAAACTTTGTATCCAGATTAGCACGAGATTCATTTTCTCCTTCCATATGTTAATTCTGTTAGGTCGATTGAGGATAAATGGGAAAAATTAACAACTCAATATACTTAAATAAGCTAGGCACAATGATGTTGAAATACACTAAATGCTTAGTAAGAAAAACAAGAAACTAGATCCCAAAAGTAGAGCAAATCTCCACTAAAAAAATATCAAAAAAAAAAAACTAAATCAATTCAGCAAATTTACATGGAGTATGCAATAATTAATTTGGCAATAAAAAGTATCACCACATCTATTGTGTATACGAGTAGATAATCTTTCTAAGCAAATATATGAGTTACCTCTCTTTGTGCTTACAACTCTATATGAGTAGTCAAATAGAGGCAAATAAAGGGAAAATTTTTGTGTAAATCTGCCTGGCTTTCATTCATTCAATAGTGCACATTATATAGTGCAAAATATTCCCTCTGTCCTCATTTGTTTGTCCAGTTTCTTTTTCGGACGGCCTCTTTTGTTTGTCCACTTTTCTTTTATATCTATACTTTTCTTCCATTATTACCCCTATTTAATATCAACTTTTACACACTTTCCCAATTACCAATAGTACTTTATACCTTTTATCTCTATAAAATTACAAACATACCCCCAATCAATCTCACCTTTTACCCACTTTCCAATTACCAATACTATTTTACACCCTCCTTAATAACCATAAAAACCGTCCTTTTGGACAAACAAACCGGGACGGAGGGAGTACATCACATGAAAATGCCATGTTACAGGAGAAGGAAGGTTCTAGATTGTGGACAACACACTACTTTTAGAAGGAGACATGTATCCTAGTACATATACAAATGCATAATAATTAGTGCGTCATAATCCAAGTTGGGATCGCATTATGACGAATTGAGCCGTGGGTATAGCTTTAGTGAGAACATCAACTTTTTGATCTTGAGAGGAGATGAAGGCCACCTTGAGGAGTTGTTCTTGACCCATTCCCTAATAAAATGGTAGTCAAGGCTGAGGTTCTTGATACGATTGTGTTGCACTAGATTGATTGCAAGGTAAGTAGCCCCGAGGTTGTTGCACCAGAGGATGGGTGGGGCAGGGAGATGGATGTGTAGTTCGGCGAGTACGGACTGCAGGTGTATCGACTCACAAGTGCCGAGTGCCATGGCCCAATATTCCGCCTACGTTGAGGACGTTGCTATTGTCGGTTGTTTCTTGGATTGCCATGATATGACATTGAAGCCGTAGTAGACGCAATAAGCACTCGTTGATCTTCTATCATCGGGATCGCTTGCCAAATCGACATTCGTGAAAATTGACAAGGTGGAACTTGGTGATGAAGAAAGAAAGAACTTCATATTGGTTGTGGCATTTAAATAGCGTAACACACGTTTGACGCCTTGCCAACGTTTGTCAAGTGGATGGTGCATGAATTGGCAAAGGCGGTTGACGACAAACGAGATGTCGGGTCTTGTGGTGAGGTATTGGAGGCCGCCCACAATGCTATGGTATTTGGAAGGATCATAAAATGGTGGTGATGATGCCGTAGAGGAGACAAAATTTGTTGCCATCAGAGTGGTGACACCTTTTGATTGTGTCATGTCGGCGTGAGAGACAAGGTCCCTAATGTATCTTGTTTGAGACAAGTAAATACCGGAGGCGTCTCTCGAAGCTTCCATCCCTAGAAAGAAGTGAAGAGGACCCAAGTCTTTGACCGGGAATTGCTTAGACAAGGCGGAAACGAACATGTTAGAGTAAGCATCCAAACTTGAGATTACCAACAAATCATCGACATATACCAAAATGAAGACCAAATGAGTGCCTTGGAGATGAATGAAAAGAGAGGTATCGACTTTGGAGGGGGTAAAGCCCATGGTGATGAGGGAATCACAAAGGCGAGCGAACCAAGCTCGAGGGGCTTGTTTCAACCCATAAAGGGATCTTTGAAGACGACAAATATGGTAGGGAAAATTAGGATTTACAAAACATGTGGGTTGAGAGATGTAAACTACTTCATCCAAGGGGCCGTGAAGGAATGTGTTGTGTATATCGAGTTGCCTGACCGACCACCCATTCATCGAGGCGAGAGAGAGTAGGAGTTGAATGGTTGAGGGTTTTGCCACGGGACTAAAGGTTTCGTTATAGTCTAAGCCATGGATTTGATAATAGCCTTTAGCTACTAGTCAGGCTTTTTGCCGCTCGATTGATCCATCAGCTTTTCATTTGGTCTTGAAAACCCACTTGACCCCAAGCACATTGGAGGATTTGTGTCAAGGGACCAATTGCCAAGTTTAGTTTTGGAGAAGGGCTTGAAATTCATCGGACATAGCTTTTAGCCGTTCCGAATATTTGGCAGCCTCCGTATAGGAGGAGGGTTCATCAGGGACATGGGTAGTGTTTGAACAAGATGGATTCTTTGGGTGGGGCCAGGGAACAGTGCCATCGGCACGTATTAAGGGACGATAGGTGTAAGATTTTGATCTTGTGGTCATTGGGTGAAGATTGGAGGGTGGAGTTGTAATCGGTTGTGGTGAATTTTGGTTGGGTTGAGGAGAGGAGATAGGGGCATCCAGAGAAGGATTTGGGTTGGGCCCATTTGATGGGTCTAAAGAGATATCATTTGTTGAATGTGGGGTAGTTTGGGAGGATAGAGTAGTGGGCTCATTATTGAGCTCAGGAGAGAGAGCATTAGTGGGCTCATTAGTGGGCGTGTCAGGATAAGAGGGGGAGGCGAGTGAGTGAGGTAAAGAGGGTAGGAAGTTGTAGATGTCAAGAAGAGACAGAGTGGTAGTTTTTGTGGAATTGTAGGGAAATACGTCTTCGTGAAAAATGACATGACGAGAGGTGTAGATTTTTTGGGCTACCCAATCATAACATATATAGCCTTTGTAGTTACTAGCATACCCGAAGAAAATAGTGGGGTTGGAAGAAAAAAAGAGTTTATGTGATTGGTAAGGACAAAGGTTGGGAAATGCAAGGCGTCCAAAAACACGAAGGAAGTTATAATCGGGTGGGGTGTTGAGGAGGAGTTCAAAGGGAGATTTTTGATTGAGAATGGGTGTGGGTAGGCGATTCATGAGGTATGTGGCGGTTTCAAAGGCATGGTCCCAAATACATAAAGGGAGATTGGCTTGTTTTAGGAGAGTGAGGTCGGTGTCGACAATGCGTCGATGACGGGTTTCGACGGTCCCATTTTGTTGATGGGAGTAGGGACATGTGAGTCGATGGGCTATGCCCAAATTTTGAAGATTGGGGATTAGAGGTTTAAATTCCGTACCTCCATCGGTTTGTACGTATGACATTTTTGTGGACAAAATTTTTGTAGCAAAACTAATGAAGGTAATAATAATGCTAGCAACCATGGTTTTAGTGGTGAATGGAAATATCCAAATGGACTTGGAGTAGTCATCCACAATAGAAAGGTAGTACATATTCCATTTGAGGGTTTTTGTGTGGGCTGGGCCCCAAACATCCAAAAAAAGCAATTGAAAGGGAAGCTTAGAGCGACTTGGGCTGGGCTGGTGAGGTAATGCATGGGCCTTGGCCTAGGAGCATTCTTCATACAATTTAGGGCAATTTGGGCTTCTAGTTATTGCTGGAAAAGAGGACTTGAGAACAAAGTTGGTAACCCTAGATGATGGGTGTCCCAAACGACGATGCAATGGAATAGAAAAGGAGACAGAGGTGGGGAGGTTGAGGGTGGGTGACAATGAGTGGGTGGATGCCAGAAATTCGTACAACCCGTCCCTAACAGGTCCTTGAAGAAGAAGCTTGTGAGTTTGAGTGTCCTTCAAAGCAAAAAAGGTAGAATGAAATTCAAAAAACACGTTATTATCACAACAAAATCTATGAGCAGAGGTCAAATTTTTAACGAAAGAAGGAGTATGGAAAACAGTTGAGAGTTTAAAGGAGTGATTTGAAGAGTGAAGGATTGAGGAACCGTGATTCATGATGGGGATTTAGGATCCATCGCCAAGAGACACTTGATCGGAACTATCGTAGTTGTAATTGTCGATCTCGAGGTTGCTCAAGTCGGGAGTAAAGTGGTGCGTGGCGGCTGTGTCCAGGAACCACTGCGTGTTGGCGGTGAAATTTGCTTGGATGTTTTGTGGAGGTGGTGGCGGGGCTTGGTAGGATTTATTGAATTGGTCCTAGCATATAAGTGCGGTGCGCTCGGGTATTTGACATACTTGACAGGTCGGTCGTGGGTCATGGCCACCGGTGAAGTTGGAGTTTCTATTGCCTCCAAATTTAGAACCACCACCATTGTTGTTGTTGTTGTTGTTGTTGTTGTTGTTGTTGTTGTTGTTGTTGTTGTTGTTATTGTGGTTTCCTCTTCTATTTTCGCCTCCACGTCCAGTACCTCTTCCTCTGTTGTTTCCTCTGCCACGTCCCCTGCTTTGTGTAAAGTTGGCCTTTGTTTTCTCAGTAGCGTTTACTGTAATTGTGCCTTGGAGGTTCGATGTTTGCCGACTCAATCGGGCCTCATGAACTAGTAGAAACGAAAACATCTGAGTTGAGTTGGGTAGTTGGACCTACGTATAGAGGGAGACAACTATTGGGTCATACTCACTTCCAAGATCGGCGAGTAAAAAGGTTGAAAACTCTTCGTTGGAGAGACTTTGCCCAACACCAACGAGTAGGGAGACGAGACTGCGAGCTTTGTTGAAGTACTCGGTTATGGACTCACCACCCTTTTTTAAGGAGGCTAGCTGCAGCTTGGTGTGGACGAGTTGTGCGCCGGATTGAGCGGAGAAGAGCTCATGTACGGTAGTCCACATCTCCTGTGCTGAAGTGCATTCCATGATCTGGGATAAAACCGTCTCAGAGAGGGACGCCGTCAGTATGAACATAACAAGCTGGTCCTTTGTGAGCCATTCACTGAGTTTTGGGTTTACTTTGCCATCGATGAGGGGTGGTGGACGAGGCAGAGAGACATCTACATAGGGAAAAAGGTTGTTTGCTTTTAGATAAGGAGAAACTTGAAGTTTCCAAAGGGGAAAGTTGTCATGTGTCAACTTCATAGTAATGAAATGTGAGAAGGTAGGTAGATTGTGTGTAGCCGCCATGAAAGCTATTGGGAAAGAGGAAAAAGGTGATTTCTATGGGTTTTTTTAGGATAAGATGAGGCTAAGGCTATTGACCCATTAGGACATTTGTCCTTTTTGAAGGCTCTGATACCATAGTCGAACACAAGCAAAGAAAGGAAAAATGATTGTGTAAATCTACCTTGCTTCATTCATTCAATAGTGCACATTATATAGTGCAAAATACATCACAGGAAAATGCCATGTGTACATGAGAAGGAAGGTTTTGGACCGTGGAAAACACACTATTTCTAGAAGGGAGATAGGTGCGCTAGTATATATATACAAATGCATAATAATTAGTGCGTCATTAATGAGAATCAACAAATTCAGTTTTTCCTTCATCTTCATCATTTGTAAATGATATAGCATCTCAAAATAATTGTGTTGACGTCTACCTTGCAAAGGGAATCTAATTTTCTAGCAATCCGCATCCAATGAGCAAATGCTATCCACGCAAAACCAAAAGGGGAGAAATCTCTCGATTCTCTCCAAGATTCCGCCATGAACGATCTTCCTCCTCCACTCCTCATGAAGATCCTAAGTTGGATACCCGATTCAGCCAATCTCGCCCAATGCTGACTCACCTACAAAACCCTAAACTCTCTCTCCAATGATGTCAATTCAAATGCTCCTTCGATCATCGAGATCTCCAACCACCAGTAATTCTTCCATCACCCCCTTCAAATCCATCTTCAAATCCCAAATTTGGAAACTGTGTTGGATCGTAAACCGTTAGCAAAGAGCTTGGGAACTGGTTGTTAAGCTGTTCCCAAGGCAGCGGAAGTAAAGTAAACGCAAGTATTAAAAGCAGTAAAGAACGCAGTTCCCTTATAGAGGAACCCCACTACAACCAACTAGTTGTGTGGGTAAACCTCTACGTCCGCTTGGAGGATTTTGAATGACTTACTTATATTGATTGCTTTGTTCCTTAGTTACAATATCCGGATCCACACTTCTTTGTTCCTACGAGTTCTACCAAACTCTAGCAACACTAGTGAATCCTCTCAACTGAGTTCCTAAGCTCACAACAACAAAATACAAGTAACTCAAACCTTACACCGACTTCTCAGTTCCCTTGCCCCTGGGAACTTCGGCTTCTCCGTCGTCGAGATCACACACTTGTCGTCGGGGACTTCTCTTCTTTTTCTTTCTCTTTTCTTTGGTGTGGGTGTTTGTGGGTTCTGGGAGAAGTACTCAATCCGAGTACTATTCATTTGGCTTTATGGACCAGGTGTGCTTGGGCAATCGTGTCTTTCATTTGTGTCCAAAATGCCCTTTGCTTGATGCCCAAGTTGTACTTTCTTCACATGTGACTTTGGTTTGAACTAGGTCAACTTCTTGAATCAATCGGACCGTTGGATCATTCGTGGCAGTCTGATCCTCACACTGTTCCTTCGGGCTATCCAAGACAGAATCCCGCGATCTGCGCTGAACGGTCATTGTCGTCACGTGTGAGTTCCCATGTCATGGGAACTGTCTTCTTCAGAGTTCCCTTGATGGAAACTCTTCATCGTGTAAACCTGTGTTCTCTTGATCATTCCTGGGAGTTCCCATTTTATGGGAACTTTCCTCTTCAAAGTTCCCTTGATGGAAACTCTGCATTGTGAGCTTCTGTGGCTTTTGGTCATTCATGGGAGTTCTTGGATGGACCTGCGTTCCTTAGAAATACTTCAATAAACCACATTAGTTCCTCATGGTGCTTTTCATTATCAAAACTCGGAGAATGGAATCGTTGATCCGTTGTTTAGAACTAGAGGTCCCAACAACGTCCCAACAATTTCCCCCTTTTTGATGATGACAAACCCATCACAAAATATGCAAGTGTTTCAATGATATGCGAATGAGTTCCTAAGGATGATTCTGGGGAGCCACTTCGATTAAAAACACTTAGATCTTACTTAGCTTTTTATGCAATTGTTCCCCCTTAGCTTATGCATGTTCTGTGATAACTTAAACTTTTAACTCATCTCGCATTTTTTGTCTTTCCCCCTTTTGACATCATCGAAAACAAGCAATGCAATTATAAGGAAGAAAAGGAACACGCATTCAAATTAAAGGCCATTTCATTACTTGAGAAAATATGTACAAGGGGAACACAAGTACATTTTTGTGGATAAATTTGGATCAGGGGAAAAGGAGGAGAGATCATGGGTCCTTCAAGGCTTCTTTGATATTTTTGGGTTCCACCATTGAAACAAACGCGTTAAAAGCACAAAAATTATTGAGAGAGGAACGAGTTTGTACACCTTTATCGTAAGGGGAGATGATGCTCTCAATGGGGTGGTCCTTCCTTTGTTGAAAGTTTCTTGTATGAGTGGGTTCCCTTGCACTTGTGTCATCTTCAGTAAAGGCTTCCTTTTCATGGGAACACTCATCTTCAGCTTCTTCATTGAGTGTTTCCTTAGAAATTCCTGGCAAGATCCCTCTTTGTTCCCCCTGAACACTTGATTCTGGAAAGGTATTGTCTTGGGGAACAAGAGAGTTGGAGGTATCTTGTAGTTCTTCTGAGGAGGGAACCTCGAGGGAGATTTGATCAGTGAGAGTTGGATCTCCTTCGTTGTACCCTGGTTGTGGAAGGTTACTTGCACTTGGATAGTCTTCATCTCTCTTCCATGGCTCATCATCATCATCATCATCATCATCATCGTCCTGTCTGACCAGTTTGAACAGAGTTCCCTTCCCTTGGGTCTCTGTTCCCATCTTTACAGATTTCTCGTTGAAGACGACATGGATGCTTTCTTCTATCTTCTTGGTCCTCTTGTTATAGACCTTGTAAGCCTTGCTTTGTGATGAGTATCCCAGGAAGATCCCTTCATCGCTTCTAGGATCAAATTTTCCAAGGTTGTCTTTGCCATTGTTGTGGACAAAGCATGTGCATCTGAAGGTCCTTAGGTGGGAGATGTTCGGTTTTCTCCCCTTGATGAGCTCGTATGATGTCTTCTTGATCAAAGGCCTTGTCATGATGTATGTAGCTGTGGCGATGGCTTCAGCCCAGAAATACTCAGGAACTCCGCTTTCAAGCATCATGGTTCTGGCCATGTCCTCCAAGGTCCTATTCTTTCTTTCGACCACTCCGTTTTGCTGAGGAGTGCGAGGGGCTGAGAAGTTGTGAGAGATCCCATGTTTGTCACAGAAGTTAAGGAACTTTGAGTTTTGAAAATCAGTTCCATGGTCAGACCTGATGGCTTTCAGCTTTATCCCCATGCTTACTCCTGTTCTTTTGATGAAAGGCTCGAACTCTTCAAAAGCTTATGATTTTGCCTTCAAGAAAATAACCCAGGTGAATCTAGAAAAATCATCAATTAAGACATACATGTACCTTTTTCCACCATAGCTGGCTGTTCGCATGGGACCACAGAGATCCATGTGAATTAGCTCTGAAGGCCTGGTTGTGCTCACCACCTTTTTGGGTTTGAACGAGTTCCTAGTCTGTTTCCCTTGAACGCATGCTTCACACATTTGGACTCCTTCGAGATTAATCCGTGGAAGACCGATGACCAAATCCTGTAGATAGAGCTTCAGGATTTGATTGACACTTGCATATCCTAGTCTTCGGTGCCAGAGTTCCGTGTCATCATTGGAACTCGCAAGACACAGCTTCATTGGTGGTTCAAATTCTGTATCTACTACATAAACGTTGTTGTGCCTTCTTCCTCTCAGAATCACTTTGTTGGTCTTTTTGTTGATAACTAGGCATTCTTTTGAGTCAAAGGTCACAACGTTGTTCCCTTGATCACACATCTGGGCAACACTTAAGAGATTGTATCCCAGATCTTTCACAAGATTGACATTGCTGACTTTGATTGATCTATTTAGCAACACTTCTCCTTTTCCAATTACTTCTCCCTTGTTTTTATTGCCAAATGAGACGTGGCCTCCTTCGGCATGAGTGTGGAGTGAGATGAGGATATCTTTGTTTCCGGTCATATGGTTCGAGCATCCACTATCTATGAACCATGCATTGTTCTCTCTCACTGCCACCTACAAGGTAAAGTTAGTGTTTTGAGACCTAGGCAAGATGACTCTTTCCAGGTCCCTTGCAAGGGTAAATATTCTCATTTAAAACATAGTCAGTGATGTTGATATCATGAGTGATTTGAGAGTTGGAATTCCTTTGGTGATTAGCATGATGTTTTTGTTTGTTCAGGAACTCACGGTTTCTGAGGGTTTGGGCTCTCTTCTTGGGACATGCTTCCTTGTAGTGCCCATGAGCACCACAATTCCAGCACGTCTTATAGTATTCTCCCGGGTAGTATATTGGGTGTGGTCTCTGGATTCTGTTCCTATCCATGGTCTCCTTATTGTACACCCGTGACCCGTTTCGCTTAGCAATTTGGACATAAAGTCTATGTCCAGTGTTCCCAGTGTAATAATCTTTCTCACCACCTTTCCCACTCTCTAGGACCCTGATTTTCTCCTCGAGATGAACATTTTTCTGTTTCTCACATTGGAGTTCTAAGGCCCTACACTCATTGATTTCATATTCACTCAGGGGTGACTTCCCGTTCTTTGGGCTCTCAATTTTGTATCCTATGCCGTGTTTGGCTGGGAAAAACTTGATTTGGGAATTAGAGGCTTCAAAATGTTTGGGAGTCTTACTCAGGTTTGTAAGAGAGTGTTCTCATCTTTCTCTAGAGTTTTGATTTCCTTTTCTAGATCTACGATGTGAGACACATGAGACTTGAGTTTTTCGAGAAGGGATATGCAGTTGGGACAGGGTTCAAGACCAACTAATTGAGCATTTATGTGTTCCTGTTTTTCCAACTTGTTTTGCAGTTTTGTATTATCTTTGACAAGACTTGAGAGAATTTTCAACAACTCAGGTTTTTCATAGTTATTCAAAGAAGCAAGAACAGTTTCAGTGGTTACCTCACTGGGTTCTTCCCTAGTGGTTTCTCCTATGGCCATTCCGCACATATCTGGGAGTGCCCATGACTCGGGATCTTCGTCCTCATCATCGCCAGGTGGCGATGTAGGCCTTTTTCCCTTGCTTCCGGTCGTCCGTTTCGTGTGGACATTCCTTAGCGAAGTGTCCTTTCTTGTTGCACTTGTAACATGTGACATCCGAGAGGTCCTTCTCTGCGGGATTTCTTTTGGAACTCTGTCCTTTTTCCCAGTTCCCACTGTTCTTTTTGAGCTTCGCTTTGTAGAAGTTCCGAAGAGCCTTTGTTACGAGAACTAGCTCCTCATCCTCTTCTTCTTCGGAGTCTTCGTGTTGTTCTTGAGTTGATTTGAGCATCTTCTCAATTTTGAGTGCGATCCCTCGATGTGCTCGCGTCTGTTCCTTATCATCGATCTTTCTCTTCTCGTGTCCCACTAGCTTTCCAAACACTTGATGGAGCATGAGAGTTCTATTTTCCGGATTCTCCTTGAACATTGTTCTCTCGTTTGCCCATTCTCCAGTCAATCCGTTGAAGAGCTGTTGGACCTTCATCTTATGGGTGGTTTCTTCTTTGGTGATCCCCAAGCCTTCCATTTTGGTGCAAAGTCCTTCAAACCGGGACTGATAACTATCGACAGACTCTCCCATCTCCATTTGGAAGTTGTAGAACTCCCTTTTTGCATTCATCTGAAGATCTTCTCGGAGATCTGAGTTCCCAACATGCATTTGTTGGATGGCTTCCCACATTTCCTTAGCTGTGTCAAGATTTGCTACCCTGTCACAATCTTGTACGCACATGGACCTCTTCAGGTACTGTTTGGCCTTGTAGTTGGCCTCCATACACTTGTATTCGTTGGTTCCCCATTTGGTGAGGTCGTTGACTATAGCTGGATCAATTTCGAAGTTCCCTCTCTCGATAACACACCAGGATTGCTAGTCCTGGCCACGCATCCAATCCTTCATGTCGCGTTGCCAGCTTTTGAATCTTCCTTTAATAAGCCTCGACGGCTTACTAGTGTTGTTCCCTACCTGAGTAAGTTCCTGAGCCATTTGATACCTGCGATGCTAACACAAATCTAGAGCAAACCTGCTCTGATACCAATTGTTGGATCGTAAACCGTTAGCAAAGAGCTTGGGAACTGGCTGTTAAGCTGTTCCCAAGGCAGCAGAAGTAAAGTAAACGCAAGTATTAAAAGCAGTAAAGAACGCAATTCCCTTATAGAGGAACCCCACTACAACCAACTAGTTGTGTGGGTAAACCTCTACCTCCGCTTGGAGGATTTTAAATGACTTACTTATATTGATTGCTTTGTTCCTTAGTTACAACAGTCGGATCCACACTTCTTTGTTCCTACGAGTTCTACCTAACTCTAGCAACACTAGTGAATCCTCTCAACTGAGTTCCTATGCTCACAACAACAAAATACAAGTAACTCAAACCTTACACCGACTTCTCAGTTCCTTGCCACTGGGAACTTTGGCTTCTCCATCGTCGAGATCACACACTCGCCGTCGGGGACTTCTCTTCTTTTTCTTTCTCTTTTCTCTGGTGTGGGTGTTTGTGAGTTCTGGGAGAAGTACTCAATCCGAGTACTATTCATTTGGCTTTATAGACCAGGTGTGCTTGGGCAATCGTGTCTTTCATTTGTGTCCAAAATGCCCTTTGCTTGATGCCCAAGTTGTACTTTCTTCACATGTGACTTTGGTTTGAACTAGGTCAACTTCTTGAATCAATCGGACCGTTGGATCATTCGTGACAGTCTGATCCTCAGACTGTTCCTTCGGGCTGTTTAAGACAGAATCCCGCGATATGCGCTGAACGGTCGTTGTCCTCACATGTGAGTTCCCATGTCATGGGAACTGTCTTCTTCAGATTTCCCTTGATGGAAACTCTTCATCGTGTAAACATGTGTTCTCTTGATCATTCCTAGGAGTTCCCATTTTATGGGAACTTTCCTCTTCAAAGTTCCCTTGATGGAAACTCTGCATTGTGAGCTTCTGTGGCTTTTGGTCATTCATGGGAGTTCTTGGCTAGACCTGCGTTCCTTAGAAATACTTGAACAAACCACATTAGTTCCTCATGGTGTTTGTCATTATCAAAACTCGGAGAATGGCATCGTTGATCCGTTGTTTAGAACCAAAGGTCTCAACAACGTCCCAACAATCTGGACAATCTCGAGAGCTTCTCGATCGACATCAAGAAGTTCCGTGGAATCCTCTACGAAGACTAAACATGAGAAGGGTAGTTTGTTCGTAGATTTAAAATTTTAGATAAATTACGTTATGTGCCACCCAAAATGTACCAACTCATTTTTTTTGGCTGAACCAACTTCTTATAATCTAGGCCATCCAATGCACTCATCTTACGACCCAAAAAATTCATAGTTTATCCTGTAAGCATAATAAACATCTGAACCCAACTCGGACATTTTGATGATATATTTGTATATATTATTTTCTTTCCTATTTATATATTTTTTATAAAATTAATATGTAAAACGAATCTATTTGTCACTATATATTAAAGTTGTACATTTTTTAGCCATGTAACCATTTTGGTACCACGATATTTAAGAAAATTAATTTTTTCCTATTATTTCATCTTTTTTCTTTTAAATTCTTTTTTATCTATTTAAATCTATCTTTAACATTAGTTCAATTCTTATTTAGTATAAAATATATTTATCTTCACAAATATTTAAAATAAAAAATAATGATAGCTTATTAAATAAATGTTTCATATTAAAGCGTATCTTATTTATCAAATTAAATATTTTTGTAAAATCTTATCTATTCCATATTTTGAAAATACATATATATATATAGATTTAAGTTCAAGTGAGAAGAGTTCTTAGAGTGTGAACATGTGCACAGTTTATATTCATGCTTTTGAGTTATGTATTCATGATTTTGTATGACTATATACATAGTTTTAAGTTGCATATTCATTATGTTGAGTTACTCGTTTTTGTATGAATATACAACTTAAAAATATGATTACGTAACTTTATAAGCATGATAACAAAATGGAATATGAATAAATCTTCAAAAATACAATTATATAAAATTATGAATATACGACTTATAATCTTGAATATAGTGTAGTATGGAAATAATGAATATGAATGAATATGCAACTCAAAAATATGAATACAGCCATACAAAATCATGCATATATAACTCAAAATCATGAATATAAACTGTGCACATGTTCACACTCTATGAACTCTTCTCACTTGAACTCACCTCCATATATATATATATATATATATATATATATATATATATATATATATATATATATCTTATTTTGTTTATATTTTGTCTTTTATAGAAATAAACCTATTTATGAAACATTTCCAAGAACAATGAACAACACAGATTATTTTTCGTAATAATCTATCTTTATTCACAACCACTTCAAAAGCAGCCTCGCATGGCTCTTTTTTAACAAGGAACATGGCGTTTTCAATCGCCAAAATAAGGGTACACTAAAGCACGCATATAGCGCTTTTTAGAAAAAAGATTTTGGATGGCGTTTTTTATGAAAAAAGCGTCGTAAAAATAATTTCGAATGGCGTTTTTTATGAAAAAAGCGTCGTAAAAATAATTTCGAATGGCGCTTTTAAAAAAAAGCGCCATAGAAAGGAAGATTTCTTAAGTGCCATATGAAAAGGCCTTCTCATTGCGCTTTTTCTTCTTCTAAAAAAGCACCATAAGAAGCCTTTAACTTCATGGCACTTTTTATGAAAAAAGCGCCATATTTTTCGTTTTAAAAAAAATAAAATAATTCGAGCTATCCCAAGAATGTTTCTACATATCCTCCATGCAAATCAAAATACCAAATTGCTCCTGTAATTCCATCAAAATTAGCCACGTTCAATCAATTCAAACAATTCAATCAAATGATCCATATATTCCACTGGGGTAAATCTTCTCCAATTCTGATAGAGTACATCTAACTTACTACATCACTAGCATAACTTGTCCAACGAAAATCAATCAAACTACTTACAATAACTATCCACTAGATAACTAGCTAGTCTATCCCAAGGTTCTTAAGAGTGTTGAGCTCCACCAGAGCTTCAACACTTGTCTTCAATACTATGCTTACCACATCATATCTTATAATGGCCTCATAGACCACAGATTTTTCCCTTGACTTCCACCCTAATGTTGGGACGGTGTTGGGAACTCTGATTCTAAACATACGAACAACGGTACTTGTCTCCAGTTTTGATAATGACAAACACCATATGGGAACTAACGAGTTACATTCAAGTATTTCAAGGGAACACCAAGTCTAACGAAAATCTCCAAGATCGCAAAAGGAACAAAGGAACACATGATAGCGAGTTCCTATCAAAGGAACTCTGGAGAGAACAGTTCCCATCGCATGGGAACTCACATGTGCAAACAAGACCACTCAGCGCGAATCACGAGATCCTGTCTCAGACAAAACAAAGGCTTAGTCTGAGGAACAAACTAAAGTGAGTGATCCAACGGCCCGATTGATTCTCAAAGTTGACTCAATTCAAATCAAGTCATATGTGAAGCACAAAGACTTGGCGTGCAAGACAAAGGGTATTTCGGACACAATGAAAGTCAAGATTGCAGCCCAAGTAAGAATGAGCATAAAGACAAATGAATAGTGCTTGGAATAAGCACTTCTCGCAAAACACACATCCTCTCACAAAGAAAGAAAGATAACAGAAGAGAAGTCCCCAACGGCGAGTGTTCGATCTCGACGACGGCGAAACCAAGTTCCCAGGAGATAGGGAACTGCGACATTGAGCTCAAGGTGTTTGTCTTATGTTTAATTGAGATGTTCGCTTAGAAACAAGGTCAAGAAGACTTACTAGTGTTACTAGAGTTAGGGAGAACTGTTAGGAACATAGAAGTGTAAGTCTTGCCTGTGTAACTAGGGAACAATCAATAAGATAAGAAGATCGCTCAAAATCCTCCAAGTGGAGGTAGAGGTTTACCCGCACAACTAGTTGGTTGTTGTGGAGTTCCTCTATAAAGGAACTGTGTCATTTACATTCTGTCTTACTTGCTTTTACGTTACTTTCGCTGCCTTGGGAACAACTTAACAGCCAGTTCCCAAGCTCTTACTAACGCATAACGATCCAACAATTGATATCAGAGTAGGAACGCTCTAGATTTTCTGTGTTAGTATCGTAGGTTACAGGATATCTGAAGAACTTACTCAGGTTGGACATGGGAACAACAAGCCTCCAAGGTTTATCACCGGAAGGTTTGAAAATTGGCAACGCAACATGAAGGACTGGATGCAAAGCCACGACTTTCAAGCTTGGCGCGTCATCGAAGTAGGGAACTTCGAGGTAGACCCAACCATTCACAACGAATTCACCAAATGGGGACCAAACGAATGGAAGTGCATGGAAGCAAACTTCAAAGCCAAACAATATCTCAAGATTGCCATGTTAGTGCAAGATTGCGACAAGGTAGCAAATATTGAAACGACAAAAGAGATGTGGGAAGCCATCCAGCAAATGCACATTGGGAAATCTGACCTCAGAGAGGACTAATGAGGTATTTTTCAGTCGTTTACCTAACAAAGAATCATAACTTAACCAAACTGAGTAGAATGGTAAGTAAGGTTCGATCCCAAAGAGACTTGTGTATTTGTGTTATTATTTATATGCCAAGTAACCAAAGGGGGGTTTTATGATTGAAATCTAATGTAATATGCAAACTAAAAACTAACTATGAATGCAAATATGATTTATGACAATATGAGAGAAATATGTTCAACTAGTTAAATCCATCATAGATATGCTTATTGATCATTAATTATCTTGATTCTCAATTCACTTGAATAATCTATTGTGGATTATTATCCAAAACTTTATATTTAGTTGAAAGAGCTAACAGTCTGAACAACCCTAATCATCTAATAACCTAGAACAACGTCTAGATTTAATTAAATGACAATTTTAAGTTCAAAGTATTGATAGAAACAAATCAAGTTATCTGTGATTTATTCCTTTCTACAACTGAATAGCCCGAACTGGTCTAAACAATTATAGTTGCGACTTTATCTAACCAATCCCGAATGGGACTTGATTAGATTAGTTGTAAATTAACCAAGAAATTTTATTAGGTAGCTAATCTAACAAAATCCTAGAATAATTCTGATTCAATTAAGCACAGGGAATAAAACCTATTCAAGTTGATGAGAATCAATCAAACCTCACAATATTATGCAATCTATGATTTCAATAACTAGTCAAACACAATAAATTTAGCAATGCATAATTGGAATTAAGAAAAGCTTACAAAGGTTTCAAAGTCTGCCTCAAGAGAGAAAAACCCTAGCCTCCAAAAGTTGATCAAAAGTTATGAGAAAAACAACTAACAAAGGTTTATATATGTCTTCTAAAACAACCCTCAAAAAGTCTATCTTTAAACATCTATTCGGAATATATAACCCGAGCCCACAAATCAAGCCCAAATATAGGCCCATGATCGTCCGCATACAAGTCCCGATAGCTCGGTTACCAATTGATCAGCCGCGCAATCGTCCCTCAGTTGGGATTGCTAGGGTTGCAACCCGCGCTTTTAGCATGCTAACCCGCGCAATTGCCTCGGTTCAGCATTTAGGCGTCACTTCAAAGGCTGTTTTGACCTACTTAGTGTTAGAATTTGGACTCGGAGTAAAAATATGAATTGTATCTCTTTGAATTAGCTTTCCAGTGATACCAAATTCAGTTTCATCCGATCGCTATAGCCCCCAAACCAAGCATTGCAAGATAGAGGTGTCGAAACAGCAACACCAATGCATAGCCCGGGTTTAAGCTTTCTTTTCACACAAGCTCTTGGGCCTTAGCTCTTCTAATCTTCACCTATATCACTCTAAGCTTCCTCAATCTTTACCATAGTTCTCTAAGATCCATTCCGTCCATGCTTGTTTATCTAAAGATTTGCAAAACCGAACAAAACAAGCGCAAAACCCGAATTTCCTAGAAAACATAAAAACCTGAGAACTAGACTAAACTAAACCGTAAAATAAACATAAATATGCATCTTAAACACTACCTAAATGCAAGCTATCAAGGACCTCCAGATGAACACTAGAAGGGAGTTCTTCAACTTCCGAATGGAGGTGGGAGAATCAGTCAATAGTTAACAATCTCGCTTCGAAGGCCTGTGTACCAAGCTCACTAGACTTGGGATCACAAAGGAGGATATCATTGACAAGATGAAAGTTCATCAGCTCTTCAATAGCCTAACTGGTGAATGGGAAAATGAGAGGACTATGTTCAAAGAAAACCCTGAAAACAGGACTCTCATGCTCCACCAAGTCTTTGGAAAATGGTGGGAAATGAGAAAAGGAAACAAGACGATAAGGAGCAAGAAAGGCATACAAGGGAATTGCTGTAAAAATGGAAACGATGCTCAAGTCGCTCCAAGAACAACACGAAGACTTCGAGGAAGAAGAAGATGAGGAACTCGTCCTAGTCACAAAAGCCCTTAGATCCTTCTACAATAAGGAAAAGTTCAAAAAGGGCTATGGGAAGTCACAAAAGGGTCAAAGTTCCCAAAGAAAGCCAGCCGAGAAGGACCTCTCGGACGTCACATGCTACAAATGCTATAAGAAAGGGCATTTCACGAAAGAATGCCCACAAGGAGCTGACGACCGAAGGCAAGGAAAGAAGGCTTACATCGCCACCTGGAGCGATGATGAGGACGAAGATCCCGAATCATGGGCACACCCAGACATGTGTGCTATGGCCTTAAGAGAGACCATTGGGGAACAACACAGTGAGGTAACCACTTAAAATGGCACTTTCTTTCTTAGCTGACTATAAGAAACCTGAGTTATTAAAATTCCTCTCTAGTCTTGTTAAGGATAACATAAAGTTGCAAGAGAAACTAGATGAGTCGGAACACACAAATGTTGAGTTGGTTGGTCTGGAGCCCTGTTCCAATTGTGTGAAACTGATTGATAAGCTTCAGTCTTACCTGTCCCACATAGTAGCCCTTGAGGATGAGATTAATGTTGGTGATTTTAGTGGCATCAAGTGATTGTTCCCTATATGGGAACAATGCCTTTTAGTGTGATCGGGATTCATACGACGCTATGGGAACAATGCCCTTGCAAAGTTGGTGGGACATGAGAAATGGAAACAAGACGATAAGGAGCAAGAAAGGGCACACAAGAGAATTGTCGTAAAAATGGAAAAGATGCTCAAGTCGGTTCAAGAACAACACGAAGACTCTGATGAAGAAGAAGACGAAGAACTCGTCCTAGTCACGAAAGCCCTTCGATCCTTCTACAACAATGGAAAGTTCAAAAAGGGCTATGGGAACTCCCAAAAGGGTCAAAGTTCCCAAAGAAAGCCAACCGAGAAGGACCTCTCGGATGTCACATGCTACAAATGCTATAAGAAAGGGCATTTCGCAAAAGAATGCCCACAAGGAGTTGATGACCGAAGGCAAGGAAAGAAGGCCTATATCGCCACCTGGAGCGATGATGAGGACGAAGATCCCAAATCATGGGTACACCCAGACATGTGTGCTATAGCCTTAGGAGAGACCACTTGGGAACAACCTAGTGAGGTAACCACTTAAAATGGTACTTGCTTCCTTTGCTGACTATGCGAAACCTGAGTTATTAAAATTGCTCTCTAGTCTTGTTAAGGATAACATAAAATTGCAAAAGAAACTAGATGAGTCGGAACACACAAATGCTGAGTTGGTTGGTCTGGATTCTTGTTCCAATTGTGTGAAACTAATTGATAAGCTTCAGTATTACCTGTCCCACATAGTAGCCCTTGAGGATGAGATTAATGTTAGTGATTTTAGTGTCATCAAGTTATTGTTCCCTATATGGGAACAATGCCTTTTAATGTGATCGGAGGTCATACGACGCTATGGGATCTCACTTAGCTATATCACAAGTTTGGGGGTGTGGAGTACACGCTTGTGTAAGTATTGTTGGATCGTTATCTGTTAGCAGTGAGCTTGGGAACTGGCAATTAAGCTGTTCCCAAGGCAGCGGAAGTAAATAATCGCAAGTAATAAAAACAGTAAAAGGCATAGTTCCTTTATAGAGGAACCCCACTACAACCAACTAGTTGTATGGGTAAACCTCTACCTCCGCTTGGAGGATTTTGAATGACTTACTTATATTGATTGCTTTGTTCCTTAGTTACACAGCCGGATTTACACTTCTCTGTTCCTACAAGTTCTTCCTAACTCTAGCAACACTAGTAAATCCTCTCAACTGAGTTCCTAAGCTCACAACAGCAAAACACAAGTAACTCAAACCTTACGCTGACTTCTCAGTTCCCTTGCTCCTGGGAACTTCAGCTTCACCGTCGTCGAGATCACACACTCGCCGGCGGGGACTTCTCTTCCTTTTCTTTCTTTTCTCTGATGTGGGTATTTGTAAGTTCTGTGAGAAGTACTCAGACCGAGTACTATTCATTTGGCTTTATAGTCCAATGAGCTTGGGCAGTCGCATCTTTCGTTTGTGTCCAAAATGCCCTTTGCTTGATGCCCAAGTTGTACTTTCTTCACATGTGACTTTGGTTTGAACTAGGTCAACTTCTTGGATCAATCGGACCGTTGGATGAAGTGTGACAGTCTGATCCTCAGACTGTTCCCTCGTGCTGTCTGAGACAGAATCCCGCGATCTGCGCTGAACGGTCGTTGTCCTCACATGTGAGTTCCCATGTCATGGGAACTGACTTCTTCAGAGTTCCCTTGATGGAAACTCTTCATCGTTGTAAGATTGTGTTCTCTTGATTGTTTCTGGGAGTTCCCACTTCATGGGAACTTTCCTTTTCAGAGTTCCCTTGATGGAAACTCTTCATTGTGGCCTGCAGTGGCTTTTGGTCATTCGTAGGAGTTCTTGGCTGTACCTGTGTTCCTTAGAAATACTTGAACAAACCACATTAGTTCCCTAAGGTGTTTGTCATTATCAAAACTTAAGAGAATTAAATCGTTGATCCGTTGTTTAGAACCGGAGGTCCCAACAACGTCCCAACAATTTCCTCCTTTTTGATGATGACAAACCCATCACAAAAATGCAAGTATTTCAATGAATGATATGCTGATGAGTTCCTAAGTATGATTTTGGGAAGTCATTTTTTGGTGAAACACTTAGATTTAGGGAGCCACTTCTGGTGAGACACATAGTTCCTATTAAGCTTTTTATGCAATTGTTCCCCCTTAGCTTATGCGTGGTCTGTGATAACTTAAACTTTTACCTCATCTCGCATTTTTTGTCTTTCCCCCTTTTGACATCATCGAAAACAAGCAAAGCAATAGAAAGGAAGGGAACACGCAATCAAAATAAAGACCATTTCATTACTTAAGATAATATGTACAATGGGAACCTAAGTACAATTTTGTGGTCATTTTTGGATTAAGGGAACAAGAAGGGAGAGATCATGGGTTCTGAGGGAACAAGGCGTCACAAAGGCGCATAAGGACTTGTGTAAGCTTTTCTTGTCCTCTGGCCAACACTGCTTGGTCCCTAGCAATCTGGTCGAGGGTGTTGGCAATGCGGAGCAACACTGGAGAGTTCCCCTCTTGTGGACCAGACTCTAGTGGAGTCGTCTCCTCTACAGGCTCCGAGTGCCTCATCTTCTGGGCAACTGTAATGTCCAGTTCCCTTCCAAGCTCGATTTCGTCTTTAGAGGCCTCGTAAACACCCTCTTTTTGTAGGAGCTTCTTGATCAGCCCGGAGTAGGGAAGGGAGTGGGACTTGGAGCCCATGCACTTCTCCATGTGCCCAAGGATTATTCGGGGAAGATTTATGGGCTTCTTGAGGAGGAAGTGGTAGAGGATGATGGCATCTGGGATGTTGACGACCAGGCGCTTCTCTTGGTGTGGGATCACCACGTTGATGATGAATTGGTGAGCGAGCTTGGCAACCAAGGACAGATGATGCGTCGAGAGGACTTTAGAGGGAACCCGACCCTCAAAAATTGTGTTGCACACCTCGGCGCTATTGAAGTCGCCCTAGAGCTTGCTGGACACCTCGCTAAGCCCTTGACCAGGGACCTGGAGTTGAAGGTGGATTGTCGACGTTGTAAAAATGAACTCGTCGCCTTCGTGGGAGAGAGTTCCCTGAGTGTCGTCGTTGGTGATAGTGAAGTTGTTGTAGAATCGACGCACTTATGAGGGATCTACGCTCACAGTCTCTTGGCAGAGTCTCTCCCAGCCCTGGGCCTTGATCAGGTCCCACAGTTCCCCTAGACCATTTTCAGTCAGCACTTCTTCTGAAACAATGAGGGGAGGAAGAAGCTTCTTGCGCTCATCGACATGATGCTTGGTGGAAGAGGTCCCCTTCCCCTTCCTTGAAGTGCTTTTAGATGTGTTCCCCCTAGAGACCGTGCGAGGTCCTTTCTGCTGAGGGGGTGCAGCCGCTTCAATCATAAGCACGCGGTCCCTTGGTGGTTGGGAACTCGTGGACACCACCATTTGGTGTCCAGGTGTAGGGATCCGTGTTGGCTCCTTAGCAGCTGGAGCTTCTTCTTCTTCTTCGACCTCATCTTGGGAGGTCCCTTCTTCTTCGGAGGAGCTCGAGCTTGAGCCCTCCGCGTCATCTTCAGGATGACTCGTTGTTGCCTCAGCACCTCCAGCTGGTGCGAGGTCCCTACTCTCCTTGGGATCTTCGGGAGCCACCTTTTCTGGGGACTTTGTCCCTTGGGAGACTGTGTGCTCAGAGATGCCCCGATTGAGCTCTTCCTCGATTGCCTTGAGCTGGGCTTCCTCCTCAAGAGTTCCCATGATGATTGGAGGAGGGTCCTTGGTCATTTTGCCGATGACCACAGAGAGAGGAAGATCGTCGTCGTCTAAGGTGAGAGCGACAGTACTTTTGGATGGTGAGGGAGAGGGGAGTTTGGTGGTGGTGGGAGATGTGATGGAAGAGGGGAGAGGAGAAGAAGGAAGAGGGGTAGTTAGTTGAGTGGAAGGGGGAGGAAGGGATCTGGTGACCTGGGGAGTAGAGATCCCCGAAGTAGAAATGGGAGTGGTGGAGATGTGTTTTGGTGAAGAGGGAGGAGAAGGAGTTTTGTGAGGTGAAGGTGGAGTTGGATATCCCGTAATGATGGGAACGGGAGGAAGTGAAGAAGGTTGGGAAGGTGGAGTTCCCATCGTGGCGGGAACTGGAGAAGGTGGCGGAGGAGGAGTTGGTCGTTTAGTGGGAGGAGGTTTGGAAGGTCCCTCGATTTGAAGAGGAGGGATGGAGGAGGAAGAGGGGAGAAGACTCTGGAGTTCGGAGGTCCCATCGTCGGAAGGGAAAGGGTAAGGAGGTTTGGGAGCACAAGAACTCTCCTTGGAGCAGTTCAGGTACTCCTCAAACTTGAAGAAAGCCTTCTTTCTGGGCTCCGAGAATTCAGAGGCCGCAGAGTGTTTACGCTTTTTGGATTTTGAGGGGTCGTGGGAGTGTTTGGATTTTTTGGGTTTTGAGGGGTCTTTTGATGAGTGACGGCGTTTGGATGAATGGCGGTGTTTGGATTTGTGGGGGTTTTCATTGATTGAGGGGCGAGCGTCTCCGAAGTTGTCAACGATGACAACTCCGGTGGAGGTGTTGGTGTGGGAAGGAGGGAGAGGAAGAGATTCGGAGGAGGAAGAGGTCAAGGAGACGGTTTCGTCGGCCTGAGGAGGAGGAGGGGGCAAGAAGGGGCTTACTTGATTGTATAGCCCTTGGATAAGAACATCCTTCATCGTTGGGTCCGATTCTTGCTCGATCTCTTTTAGTTGAAAGACGAAGAGGATGCGAGGATTGACATGTACCCACGCTTTGATCTGGGCGAAGGTGTGTTGAGGGGCCATTTTTGTAAGAGATTGGGAGGTTTTGGAGGTTTCTTGAAAAGAGAGTGAAAGAGATTTGGGGAAGACTAGTGTTATCACAGAGTATGGGAACTGGGCCAAAAGACATACCGTAATCCTGGAGTTGTGACTTAAGCCATAGAACTTGGGAACAGCATGATGCGGTAGCCACATATTCGGCTTCAGATGTGGAGAGTGCCACTGAGTTTTGCTTTTTAGATCCCCACGAGACTAAGCATGACCCTAGGAACTGGGCCATTCCTGATGTGCTCTTAATGTCAACCAAGTGCCCTGCAAAATCTGCATCTGTGTATGCAATGAGCTCAAGAGAACTGTTCCTTGGATACCAAAGGCACAAGTTATCGTTCCCTTTGAGATACCTGAAAATTCTCTTCACCTCTTTCAGGTGTGATTCCTTAGGGTTAGCTTGAAAACGAGCACAAAGACATACGGAGAACATGATATCAGGTCTACTAGCTGTTAAGTAGAGAAGGGACCCGATCATACCTCGATAGTTCCTTTGGTCCACACTGATACCTGTTTCATCCGCATTGAGCCTTGAATTTGGTGAGATGGGGGTGTCAATGGGCTTTGAATGTTCCATCCCATACTTCACAAGCATTTCCTTGATGTATTTCTGTTGATGAATCTTTGCTCCCTCCTTGGTTTGGGATATTTGAAGTCCCAGAAAGAACGCGAGTTCCCCAATGAGACTCATTTCAAACTCACTGCTCATGAGGTCCTTAAACTTCTCTACAAGAGTTTCGTTAGTTGCTCCAAACACAATGTCATCAACATATACTTGCACAATCAAAATGTCTTTAGATTCTTTCTTTAAAAACAAAGTCTTGTCTATGGAACCACGAATGTACCCATGGGACAAGAGGAATTGAGCAAACCTGTCATACCAAGCTCGGGGAGCTTGTTTGAGTCCGCAAAAGGGCCCTCTCCAGGAAATAGACATGGTTGGGTAGTTTCTCATCTTCGAATCTTGGAGGTTGGGCTACATACACTTCTTCCTTGAGATGTCCATTGAGGAAGGCTGTTTTCACATCCATTTGATAAAGTTTGAATCCCTTGTGAGCGGCATAGGCGATGAGGAGTCTGATTGCCTCGATCCTGGCAACTGATGCGAAGGTCTCATCGTAGTCAATCCCTTCCTCTTGCCTTTATCCTTGTGCTACTAACCTAGCCTTGTTCCTTGCTACAGCTCCAGTATCATCGAGCTTGTTCCTAAAGACCCATCGAGTTCCTATGATGTTCTTGTTTTTGGGCCTAGGAACTAGCTTCCAGACTTTGTTCCTCTCGAATTGGTGGAGTTCTTCTTGCATGGCTTGAATCCAATCTGGGTCCTTCAAGGCTTCTTTGATATTGTTGGGTTCCACCATAGAAACAAACGCGTTAAAAGCACAAAAATTATTGAGAGAGGAACGAGTTTGTACACCTTTATCAAGAGAGGAGATGATGTTCTCAATGGGGTGGTCCTTCCTTTGTTGAAAGGTTCTTGTATGAGTGAGTTCCTTTGCATGTGTATCATCCTCAGTTGGTGTTTCTTTGTCATGGAAACTCTCATCTTCAGCTTCTTCATTTGATGTTTCTTCAGAGATTTCTGGCAGGTTCCCTCTTTGTTCCCCTTGAATACTTGATTCTGGCAAGGTATTGTCTTGGGGGACAACAGAGTTGTTCCCTGAAGAGGGGACCTCAAGAGAGTTGGAGGTGTCTTGTAGTTCTTCTGAGGAAGGAGCCTCGAGGGAGGTTTGATCAGTGAGGGTTGGACCTTCGTCGTTGTTCCCTGGTTGTGGGATGTTGCTTGCACTTGGATAGTCTTCATCCCTTTTCCTTTGCTCATCCTCGTCATCATCATCGTCTTCATGTCTGACTAGCTTGAACAGAGTTCCCTTCCCTTGGGTCTCGGTTCCCATCTTTACAGACTTTTCATTGAAGACGACATGAATGCTTTCCTCTATCTTCTTGGTTCTTTTATTGTAGACCCTGTAAGCCTTGCTTTGTGATGAGTATCCCAGGAAGATCCCTTCGTCGCTTCTGGGGTCGAATTTGCCAAGATTGTCTTTGCCGTTGTTGTGAACAAAACATGTGCAACCAAATGTTCTCAAGTGTGAGATGTTTGGTTTTCTCCCTTTGATGAGCTCATAGGAAGTCTTGTTGATCAGGGGCCTTGTCATGGCTCGATTCAGGATGTATGTAGCTGTGGAGATGGCTTCAGTCCAGAAGTACTCAGGAACTCCACTTTCGATCATCATGGTTCTAGCCATGTCCTCCAGAGTTCTGTTCTTTCTCTCGACCACTCCATTTTGCTGAGGAGTGCGAGGAGCTGAAAAGTTGTGAGAGATCCCATTTTGCTCACAGAAGTTTAGGAACTCCGAGTTTTGAAACTCAGTTTCGTGATCAGATCTAATTGCTTTCAGTTTCAGCCCCAAGCTTACTTCTGTTCTTTTGATGAAGGGCTCAAATTCTTCAAACGCTTGTGATTTTGCCTTCAAGAAAATAACCCAGGTGAATCTTGAAAAATCATCAATTAAAACATACATGTACCTTTTTCCACCGTAGCTAGCTGTTCTCATGGGACCACATAGATCCATGTGAATTAACTCCAGGGACCTGGTTGTGCTTACCACCTTCTTGGGTTTGAAGGAGGTCCTGGTCTGTTTCCCTCGAACACATGCTTCACACATTTTGACTCCTTCGAGATTGATCCATGGAAGACCAATGACCAGATCCTGTAGATAAAGCTTCAGGATTTGATTTACACCAGCATGTCCCAGTCTTCGATGCCAGAGTTCTGTGTCATCTTGGGAACTCGCAAGGCACAGCTTCATTGGTGGTTCAAAGTTGGTGTCCACCACATACACATTGTTGTATCTTCTTCCTCTCAGAATTACTTTGTTGGTCTTCTTGTTGATGACGAGACATTCATCTGAGTCGAAAGTGACGATGTTGTTCCCTTGATCACACATCTGGGAGACACTCAGCAGATTGTATCCCAGATCCTTTACCAGATTTACGTTGCTAACTTTAATAGATATATTGAGCAACACTTCTCCTTTTCCAATAACTTCTCCCTTGTTCTTGTTGCCAAATGAGACGTGGCCTCCTTCGGCATGACTGTGGAGTGAGATGAGGATATCCTTGTTTCCTGTCATATGGTTCGAGCATCCACTATCTATGAACCATGTACTGTTCCCTCTCACTGCCACCTACAAGGAAAAGTTAGTGTTTTGAGACCCAGGCAAGATGACTCTTGCCAGGTCCCTTGCAAGGGAAAACATTTTCATTCAAGATATAGTCAGAAATGTTGATGTCTTTGGAATTTTGAGAGTTGGAGTTCCTTTGGTGATGAGCATGACGTTTTTGTCTGTTTGGGAACTCATGGCTTCTAGGGGTTTGGTCTCTCTTCTTGGGACATGCATCCTTGTAGTGCCCATGAGCACCACAGTGCCAACATGTCTTGTAGTATTGTCCCAGATAGTATTTTGGGTGTGGTCTCTGGATACGGTTCCTATCCATGGTTTCTTTGTTGTACACCCGAGACCCATTTCCCTTAGCAATTTTGACATAGATTCTATGTCCAGAGTTCCCAGTATAGTAGTCTTTCTCACCATTGTTTCCACTCTCTAGGACCCTGATTTTCTCCTCGAGATGAGCATTTTTCTATCTCTCGCACTGGAGTTCTAAGGCCCTACACTCATGGATCTCATGTTCGCTCAGGGGTGACTTTCCGTTCTTGGATCACTCACCTTTGTATCCTATGCCATGTCTGGCTGGGACAAACTTAATTTGGGAACTAGAGGCTTAAAGATGTTCGGGAGTCTTACTCAGGTTTTGCAAGAGGGTGTTCTCATCTTTCTCTAGAGCTTTGATTTCTCTTTCTAGATCTACGATGTGAGACACATGGGACTTGAGTTTTTCTAGAAGGGATATGCAGTTGGGACAGGGCTCAAGACCAACTAATTGAGAATTTATGTGTTCCTGTTTTTCCAACTTGTTTTGTAGTTTTATGTTATCTTTGACAAGACTTGAAAGACTTTTCAACAACTCAGGTTTTTCATAGTTACTCAAGGAATCAAGAACAGTTTCGGTGGTTACCTCACTAGGTTGTTCCCCAGTGGTTTCTCCTATGGCCATGCCACACATGTCTGGGAGTGCCCATGACTCAGGATCTTCTTCTTCATCATCGCTCCAGGTAGCGATGTAGGCCTTCTTTCCTTGCTTCTTGCCATCAGTTCCTGGTGGACATTCCTTCGCAAAATGTCCTTTCCTGTTGCATTTGTAGCAAGTCACTTCTGAGAGATCCTTCTCTGTGGGCTTTCTTTGGGAACTCTGTCCCTTTCCCCATGTCCCACTGTTCCGTTGAGACATTCCTTTGTAGAAATTTCGAAGAGCCTTTGTTACAAGAACTAGCTCTTCATCCTCTTCTTCTTCGGAGTCTTCATGTTGTTCTTGGGTTGATTTGAGCATCTTTTCGATCTTGAGTGCGATCCCTCGATGAGCTCGAGTTTGTTCCTTATCATCGATCTTCCTCTTCTCATGTCCCACTAGCTTTCCAAACACTTGATGGAGCATAAGTGTTCGATTTTCTTGGTTTTCCTTGAACATCGTTCTCGCGTTTGCCCATTCTCCAGTCAATCCATTGAAGAGCTGTTGGACCTTCATTTTGTGGGTGATTTCTTCTTTTGTGATCCCCAATCCTTCCATCTTAGCGCAAAGTTCTTCAAACCGGGATTGGTAGCTATCGACGGACTCTCCCATTTCCATTTGGAAGTTGTAGAACTCCCTTTTTGCATTCATCCGAAGATCTTCTCTGAGATCTGAGTTCCCAACGTGCATTTGTTGGATGGCTTCCCACATTTCCTTGGCTGTGTCAAGGTTTGCAACCCTGTCACAGTCTTGTACGCACATGGACCTCTTTAGGTACTGTTTGGCTTTGTAGTTTGCCTCCATGCACTTGTACTCGTTGGGACCCCACTTTGAGAGGTCGTTGACAATAGCTGGATCGATTTCGAAGTTCACCCTCTTGATGAGACACCAGGCTTGGTAGTCTTGGCCACGCATCCAATCCTTCATGTCGCGTTGCCAGCTTTCAAATCTTCCTATAATAAGCCTTGGCGGCTTACTGGTATTGTTCCCTACCTGAGTAAGTTCCTGAGCCATTTTGATACCTACGATGCTAACACAAATCTAGAGCGCAGGCTCTGATACCAATTGTTGGATCGTAATCTGTTAGCAGTGAGCTTGGGAACTGGCAATTAAGCTGTTTCTAAGGCAGCGGAAGTAAATAATCGCAAGTAATAAAAACAGTAAAAGGCACAGTTCCTTTATAGAGGAACCCCACTACAACCAACTAGTTGTATGGTTAAACCTCTACCTCCGCTTGGAGGATTTTGAATGACTTACTTATATTGATTGCTTTGTTCCTTAGTTACACAGCCGGATTTACACTTCTCTGTTCCTACAAGTTCTTCCTAACTCTAGCAACACTAGTAAATCCTCTCAACTGAGTTTCTAAGCTCACAACAGCAAAACACAAGTAACTCAAACCTTACGCTGACTTCTCAGTTCCCTTGCTCCTGGGAACTTCAACTTCACCGTCGTCGAGATCACACACTCGCCGGCGGGGACTTCTCTTCCTTTTCTTTCTTTTCTCTGATGTGGGTATTTGTAAGTTCTGTGAGAAGTACTCAGACCGAGTACTACTCATTTGGCTTTATAGTCCAATGAGCTTGGGCAGTCGCATCTTTCGTTTGTGTCCAAAATGCCCTTTGCTTGATGCCCAAGTTGTACTTTCATCACATGTGACTTTGGTTTGAACTAGGTCAACTTCTTGGATCAATCGGACCGTTGGATGAAGTGTGACCGTTGGATGAAGTGAGACAAAATCCCGCGATCTGCGCTGAACGGTCGTTGTCCTCACATGTGAGTTCCCATGTCATGGGAACTGACTTCTTCAGAGTTCCCTTGATGGAAACTCTTCATCATTGTAAGCTTGTGTTCTCTTGATTGTTTCTGGGAGTTCCCACTTCATGGGAACTTTCCTTTTCAGAGTTCCCTTGATGGAAACTCTTCATTGTGGCCTGCAGTGGCTTTTGGTCATTCGTAGGAGTTCTTGGCTGTACCTGTGTTCTTTAGAAATACTTGAACAAACCACATTAGTTCCCTATGGTGTTTGTCATTATCAAAACTTAAGAGAATTAAATCGTTGATCCGTTGTTTAGAACCGGAGGTCCCAACAACGTCCCAACAAGTATACTTGAGGTCTAGAGGGATATATAAAGGTTAAGTTATGTTGTTCCATAAAGAACAATGGAAACTACAGATGTGTTGTAGGGAACAACAACTTTGTCGTGGGGAACAACAATTTAGCGGTCTGGCGGATTTTTCGCCATGTGCATATTGGATGATAACCGCCTTGATAACTGATGTTTAAACGTATTGTAACTTACTTTTATGACTGGTTTGTAGTTAAACACATGTCTCTTTAAGGAGAGACGTTGATGATAGAAGGAATGGCTGGTAACCGTTGGTAACCGCCATGTAACCACCATGTAACTTCTGTTAAACGACCAAAAATGAATCCCTATCATTTCCCATGTCCTATTTAAAGGCAAAGGGGAATAGAGTCGTGGTTGTTGAACAAGATCTCTCTTTCTATCAAATAAAAAATCGAAGGCATTATCTATTCATACATTTTCTATAGTTTAGTTCTTTTCAAAAGCCTTGGAGAGAACTTGAAGATTTGTCTTATCTCACTTCAGATTTTGCGGATTCCCTAAGGCTTGTAAGGGGCAAAATTCTGATTTCGGAAAGTGTTCACACGATTCAAATCTATCCGAGTACAGGTATTATTGATTCATCCCTTGCAGACTGCAAGCAGAATTCAAGACTGGACAAGGGTGTTCGTTGGTTGTTCCCATCAAGACGCTCAGTCCTTACAATCGAAATTAGAATTTTAATCAATGGCGTATGTGCACGAGATGACGAGAAAGTTCTAAAAGTTGGAGAAGTTTGAGGGAATGGATTTTCGCCGTTGACAAAAGAAGATGCATTTCCTCTTGACCACGTTCAATTGGTGGTGTATGTCCTGTCCACTCCGATGCCCGAGGTGTCTGATGATGAAGTGTTGGTTGAAGCCCTATGGAAGAGAAGCAAATGGGAGAACGATGACTACATTTGTAGAGGCCATATCTTAAATGGTATGTCCAATTCTCTCTTTGATGTGTACCAAAATGTTGAATCTGACAAGGAACTTTGGGATTCATTAGATTCCAAATACATGGCTGAGGACGCTTAAAGTGTGAAGTTCCTCGTGAGTAACTTCAACAGTTACAAGATGGTCGATGCAAGACCGGTGATGGAACAATTCAATGAGATACTTCGTATCTTGGGGCAATTTTCCCAACACAAGTTGAAGATGGACGAGTCCATCTCTGTTTCAAGCATAATTGATAAGTTACCTCCATCATGGAAAGACTTTAAACAGATGTTGAAGCACAAGAAGGAAGATATTTCCCTTGTGGAACTTGGAAGCCATTTGCGTATCGAGGAGGGCCTTCGTACGCAAGAGAAAGGAAAGGAAAAAGAGACTCCAGGATATTCTTCCATTAACATGGTAGAAGATGGTTCTCAAAAATGGAACAAGAACAAAGGCAAGAAGAGGCCACGTAACAACACAAGTAACGGTCCCAACAAGAGACGCTCCCCAAAAGGAGTTGGATGTTGGAATTGTGGTAAGCCTAGACATTTTAGAAGGGATTGTCAGGATCCAAAGGGGAAGAAGGACAATGGTTCTAACCAGACTGCTCACGGTTCTAAAGAACAGGGGTAGAAATCTCATCAAGGTCAGGAAGGAACAGTGATTGTTCCCAATATAGTTACATCTCCTAGTTTGGATTTTGTTTCTATAATTTGTGAGGCTTGCTTTTTGCAGGATGATGAGATATCATGGTGGGTTGACTCAGGTGCGACCACTCACGTGTGTAGGGACAAGTCTATGTTCAATTCATTAACTCTTGTGGATGATGGACGTGTCCTTCATATAGGAAATGAGTCAACTGCCCCCGTACTAGGCAAAGGCCAAGTGGAGTTAGATTTCTCATCTGGGAAGACTTTAATTCTTAATAATGTGTTGTATGTACCTAGAATAAGAAAAAACTTAGTCTCAGGAAGTATCCTTAATAAATTAGGCTTTCGTTTGGTGTTTGAAGCTGACAAATTTATATTGTCGAAAGGCGGTGTATTTGTTGGTCGTGGTTACCTATGTAATGGGATGTTTAAGTTGAATATTAAGAAAGTAATAAATTCTATTTACATGACTTGTACACATGAATCTATTCCCTCGGGAACAGTGTCTTCTCTATGCATGCTCGGATGGGACATGTACATTATAAACACATGTTTGATATGTCTAGGACTGGTTTAATTCCACCTTTTGACATGAATAGAGTAAAATGTAGAACATGCATGCTTACCAAGATAACAAGACAACCTTTTCCTAGTGTTCAAAGGAACAATGCAGTGCTTGATTTAATACATAGTGATTTGTGTGATTTTCATTCTTTCCCTTCTTTGGGAAATAAGAAATATGTGGTCACGTACATTGATGATTATTCTCGTTATTGCTATGTACTTTTGTTGCATGCTAAGAATGAGGCCCTAGAAAGTTTTAAGCTTTACAAAACTGAAGTAGAACTACAGTTGGGAACAGTGATCAAAAAGTTGCGCACCGATAGAGGTGGTGAATATTTTAACCCAGAATACTTCCAATCCGTAGGTATCATTCATGACACTATGGCCCCATATACACCACAACAAAATGGTGTGTCGGAGAGAAAGAATCGAGTTGTTAAAGAAATGATCAGTTCCATGCTTTCCTACTCGGGATTAAATGATGGGTTTTTGGGAGAAGCCATGTTAAAGGCTTGTTACCTATTGAATAGAGTTCCAAACAAGAGGAACAAGACTACTCCATATGAGCTTTGGTTCAAAAGGAAACCCAACTTGAATTTCCTTCGAGTTTGGGGTTGTAGGGCGGTTGTAAGACTACTCGATCCCAAGAGGAAAACCTTGGGTGAAAGAGGTATAGAGTGCATTTTTATTGGATATGCTGGGCATTCCAAGGCATATAGGTTCTATGTGATTGAACCAAATAAGTCTATTTCGGTTCACTGCGTTATAGAGTCAAGAGATGCCATATTTGATGAAAACATATTTTCATCGACACCTATACCAAAAAACATTATTCCCAATTCAAGTAGAGACAATAACACGATTCACTGTTCTATTGGGAACAACGACTATGACGTCTCGCTAGGGAACAATGAACCAGAGATTTGGAAGAGTAAAATAGTAAGGAAGAAAACGTCCTTTGGTCCTCATTTCCAAATTTACTTGGTAGAGGGAAGTAGGGACGATATTGGATCTCAATATATGTATTGTTACAATATTGAGGATGAACCAAGAACTTTTGATGAGGAAATGAAGTCTCAAGATGTATCCTTTTGGAAGGAGGCCATTAATGATGAGATGGATTCCATCATGGTGAACAATACATGGGTTCTGGCTGATCTTCCACCTGGATGTAAACCATTGGGAAGTAAATGGATCTTTAAGAGGGAGATGAAAGTGGATGGTACTATAGACAAGTTTAAGGCCCGATTGGTTGTCCAAGGCTTTAGACAAAGGTATGAAACCGACTACTTTGATACCTCTGCACCAGTTGCACGTATAACCACCATTAGGTTGCTGATTGGTTTGGTGGCGATACACAACCTGGTTATCCATCAAATGGACGTAAAAACTGCATTCCTTAATGGGGATCTTGAAGAGGAATTTTATATGAAACAACCTGAAGGATTTATTATGCAAGGGCAAGAGCATAAGGTGTGCAAATTGATCAAATCCTTGTATGGGCTGAAGCAAGCACCAAAGCAATGGCATCAAAAGTTTGGTGAGGTTGTGTTGTCCCATGGATTCAAATTGAACCAAGCGGACAAGTGTGTGTATAGCAAATTTGATGATTCCATAAATGGAGTCATAATTTGTTTGTATGTGGATGACATGTTGATCTTTGGAACTGATCAAGAACAAGTAGATCTTGTTAAGGAATTCTTGTCATCACAATTCTCCATGAAGGACATGGGGGGAGGCCGATATTATCTTAGGGATTAAGATAAAACGGGTTGAAGGAGGATTGTCATTATCACAATCTCACTACATTGAGAAAGTGCTGAATAAGTTTAATTGTAGTAATTATGGTCCTTTGAAAACTCCATATGATCCAAGTGTAAAACTGTTCCGTAACGAGTGAATAACAGTGTTGCAACTTGAGTATGCAAGGATAATTGGGCGCTTAATGTATGTTATGACAAGTACAAGACCAGATATTGCTTTTGCAATAGGGAAACTTAGCCGTTACACTAGTAATCCTAGTGCATATCATTGGCAAGCAGTTCGCCAAGTACTTCAATACTTTAAGGGAACAATAGATCTTGGTCTTACATATGTTGGATCACCCTCGATATTAGAGGGGTACCTGGATGCAAGTTGGATCACGAATGAAGATGACCATTCTTCTACTAGTGGATGGGTGTTCCTTCTTGGTGGAGGAGCTATATCTTGGGCATCCAAGAAACAAACTTGCATCTCAAGTTCCATCATGGAATCGGAGTTTATTGCTCTGGCTGCGACGGGAAAAGAGGCCAAATGGTTAAGGAACTTGGTATATGATGTTCCCTTGTGGGAAAAACCAATTTCACCCATATCAATCCATTGCGATAGCGCTGCAACATTGGCTAAGGCAATTTGTTCCTACAAATTGGAGGTTAAAGATTCTCTTTTTAATAGTTCCTTTGAAAAAGTGCAATTGTAGGTGTACGGCTAAAGGATCTACCTATATGGACGTGGGGTTTGGTCGCTCCATGAAGTTTGGGTCGACTTCACATACGCTCAAGAATGGATAAGGACTCAAGGCCCTAAATGGAGTCATGTTAGACTATAGAATTGTAAAGTAACTTATGTGTGTGTTATCTTCATGCATCCAAAGCGGTTCACTGTTCCAATCTTTAAGATGCCATGATTCTGGGGGTTTTGAAATGTGTAATTACACTAAGACATAAATTCAATCGTTTCGATATTTGTGTTTATGCATGAGTTTGGGATGAAGGCTTGCTTATTTTATGAATCAAGGATTACACTAAAATGGGGGATGATTGTTGGTGATTTTGGTGTCATCAAGTGATTGTTCCCTATATGGGAACAATGCCTTTTAGTGTGATTGGGGTTCATACGACGCTATAGGATCTCACTTAGCTATATCACAAGTTTGGGGGTGTGGAGTACACGCTTGTGTAAGTATACTTGAGGTCTAGAGGGATATTGATGCGACCTTGCCTAGGGTCAGACACAGTTCCGACTAGTCCTAGGCTCCCGAAACCATGGCGTTCCCCTTGGATTATGACTTAAGCTTATTTTATGTATTTTTCGATTTTTAGCATAATTTTATTATGTCTTTCCTGTTTTGGTTGTTACTACTTTTAGTATTGTCTATTTATGGTTTATGGGCTTTTGGACGTTGGGCCTTTGCTTGCATGCAAACCCTAGTCCACTAAGCCTTGTTTCATTTTAGGGTTTTGGAGCTCCTCTATATAAAGGAGTCTCCTCTATTGTATTTCTTACGCTTTGATTATTGATAACGAAACTCTATCGAGATTGCTCCAGATCTATCTCTTAAGGCGTCAAATACAATTCTCTTCTCAATCCCCATACGTTTCAGGTTTCCGTCAAAAGAAGCCACCTTCTCAAATCCTTTCACTTCTCTCCCTACTTAGTCTAGATGTTTACGTCTCAAACCTATCTGTTCGATTGTGAGAAGACCATTTATGAGTCCAAGTTCAAGATTCTCTCGTGAATCCTTAGCTGGTTTCACATCAACTGGTATCAAAGCCTACGGACTGCGTATGTCTCACTTCTTGTAAGTCATTCAAACTTTGATCACGCAATTATCACATGCATTCCATTGATCCGTTTTGTGATTTCTTGTTCGATCTATCCTTGAAAAAATTATAAAATAAAAAAAAAGCCGAAAAGAAATTTTGTCGAGACCTCGTTGGATAAGGGAAATCTTGTCCGACTTTACCCAAAAAAAAAACAAATTGCCTACGAATTTTTGGCGTGAAGAAATTATTACTTGCAAGATTTGTGATTCATTTCCATTATTGTATGTTTTGATTTAATCGCGTCTGCATCTGTGATCTCCTTCGACCCGGTTCATATTTGTACGTATTTTGTTAGTTGGAGAGTATCCCATTTAATTGCCGAGAATTTTTGGTCAAGATCTCCCATATTATTACTCTTTCATAACTATCCATCCTTGATTTATTTTATTGCCATATGTAGCCACAAATATCTTCAATATCTTTTTTGTGTGAGACCATCTCTCTTGTTACCATCCGATATATTTTGATACATGCATGTACCCTCTCCTTCGTTACATGTAGAGATATCTGTTTTGGGCAGGATAATCGTACTAACACGTTACCTGCTTTGATATGGGAATTCCTAGCCAAAGACTAAGTGTAAAGTGTTATAAACTAGAGACAAGATGTAGAGGCGATTGAAGAATAGAAAAGACAACAGCGAATAAGTTGTAATGCGTGTATTATGATCGTAGTTTGAGATGAATTTCCTCAAATATAAACGAACACTTGAGTGAAAGTAGAACAAATGAACAGAGGTTAATTTAAGCTTATGGTTTTTTCTCGAGTACTTGTGTGTCCCCATTTCCTCTTCAGTCTTGATATATTTAACCCTTTCCTCAATTCGGACCGTTGGTGGGAGGCTCAACGTATCCCGGAGATCTTGCCCGTGGAATCCATGAACTAGCCGTTTCTGCGTTTTAACCATGGGGTCCGAGATTTCCGTCACGTATTTATTGCCTTCTTCAATGACTCGATCTCGCCACGTCTTCAACGTTTCTTCGGCCCTCTTCTTTAACCACCAGATTGGGCCAATTATTCTGAGCTCCTTGATGCTCTTTTGGGCTAGATTTCGGAGGGCCCAACAATACCCCCATTAAAAACTCGGGAAAACTCCCGCCTCCACTTTCCTAGGGTTTTTGATTTCATGTCTTGGAAGTTGTAGCAAGTTCACGTCTAATCAACCCCTATTTAAAGCGGTTATGATGGCTTCCAAGACTTCAATTGTGCTTCTCGGTATCCAGGTACGTTTTCCCCTACTTTCGCTTCTTCGTCTTCAACTTCTCTTATTCTCCCAACTATGGTGACTTCTAGCTCCCCTTCCCTTTACTGCCTTCAATCCACCCTTCCTCCTTCTCTGACATCTTCCGGTTTCCTCACCTCCTATCATCGGAGGAATAGTACTTCAGAGGACCCCCATATCTTCGCCTTTTCTACGGGTTTTCCTTCGTATGCAGAGGTGTTCCTTCCTCCCCTTGCTGTTCATGCGGATTTCTACGCCAACGATTGGGTGTGCTTGTATGAATACATTTTCATATTGGCCACCGTTTTCCGTTTTCTCCTCTAGTCATCGATTTCCTGTTCACCCTCAATGTTTCTCCGGGGCAATTACTTCCCCAAGTCTGGAGACTTCTACTTTCCGTTGATCAATTGTGCTCCTCTCAAGGTCTTCCCTTCAAAGCTGCCGACTTTTTCTTAAATTACCGCCTTTCCAAAGGCGGTCCGGGCCATTTAACTTTGAAAACCTTCACCAACAAATCTGACTTAGTCTTCAACATATCAAAATCTGACCGGGGCTGGGCTGATAAGTTTTTCTTTGTGACATTGTCTTCTCCAGGGATCGATATGTCTTTCTTGAGAAGTCGTTGGCAATCAACAGGTAGTGTTTCCCTTTTGTACTTGTTGGTCTTTATTCAAGTCTAACCACTGGATGTTTTCTGTGTAGAGTGTCTTGCTACTCCTCAACCCTGCAAAGTGTCATCTCAAGTTATCTCCCATATCGAGGCCCTCCCATAGGAGGAAAGATCCTACCCCAAATTAGTAAAAGCGTGTTTTGTTGAGCCTGAAGATACCGAGATGTCGAGTAAGTCCGTCTTTCTTCTCCTTCCTTGTTTCAACGCTTTTTGCTTCCCGTTAACCCTGATTTTCTCATGCTGTCAGGCTCAAGGACGACTAGATCAATCGCTGCTTTGTCAACTTTGGAGAGGGTCGAGGCCAGGAAGAAGAGGAAAGCGGACACAACCTCCACTGAGGATACGTCTTTGATGGTGTCCCTGCCTCCCAAAGTGGTAGGCGACTCTCCCAACGCCTCCTTATCAAAGAAAGGTGAATCTTCTCGCATGACGGATCTTCCCAGCACCATGATGTCCCTGGATATGGATGCTGAGAAATGCTTGAAATCTTTGATGCCTCTGCAAGTGGACTGCCTCCATGGTACAAGTCATCGATCTTCTTTTCCTGAATTTCTCGGCGAAATATTGGCGGCCCAGTGGAAGGTAATTTACAATTCTTTTCTCTTTCACCGCTAATTTTTCGGATATTTACTTACTCCGTACTTGTTACGTAGGGGCTCCAACTCACTCTTGCGGCTTATGACACCTTCAAAGATTACCCTGAGCAACTGGCTCAGAGTAAGATCAACACGCAGCTCGAAAATGATAGGTCTGTCATCTTGGGACAGGAGAAGAAGGCTCTAGAGAAGAAGATCCTTGATCTACAAAATGCCCTCGAGAGAGCTCTGGTGGACTTCAGGCGTGGGAGGATAAGTTTAAGGAAGCATCGAAGAAAAGTGCCGCTCTTGCTCAGGAAGTTGAGGATACGGCTGACTACTGGTCGCTCAGAGCTCGTGTCGAGACGATTGAGGAATTTGCTGCTGGGAAACACTCTTCCTGGGATGCTGCGAAAGAGAGGGAGCAATTTGAGAACTTGTTCCCTGAGGAAGCCAACGCGTCCAAGAAGTCTTCTCTCATGGACGACATTTCTGAAGTTGCCAAAGAAGTTGCCCAGGTCGAGATGGATAACCAGAAGTCGTTCGAAAATGCAGACAAAGAATGACTCTTTTCCGTTTTTTCTACTTCTCGAACTTTCATCCTACCCCCAGTGTGTTGGGGCTTTTTTAAGAACTTTATGTTTTGTTTGGCCGCTTGTATTAGGGCCCAGATGTGGACAACTTTGCAGCCCGTGTTGGTTCCTGGGGTTATGTTTATTTTGATAATGTTTTTGCTATGGCCTTGGATTTGTGTTTGACTTTTTTGCAGGTAAAGCAGGTTCAATGCCGGAGAAAGAAGATCAACACGTTTGTGGAGAAATTGATTTGTTTCAAACACGTACTTGTAATTTAGCAATAGACTCTTCGTTGTATAGCGCTTTCTATGTTAGATGCAAAGGGAGAGAGAGAATGATGTACTTTTCTGAATGTAAATATTTGCAATAAACTCGTGAATCGTGTTACAAATGAAAAAATCCATTTGTTATAGAATTCATGTTACATGTTCTCGTCTCTTGCATCTTTTGACTAGTCGTTGTGTGCACAGCATTGCCTGATCATAAGGCGAGGGCCCATGTTTTGGCCTGTAACGTCACAAGGCGTCCCTTGTTAGTTTTTTCGAAACCGTTGTTGTCTTATGTATGTATTAATATATAATGCGAAAATAAAGAATTTATGAAGTATACCTCATCGCGATTTATGCATCTCTTACAAGTGATACAACTTCAAGTTCATCGCGTTCCAACTTCTGGGGATCGTTTTCCCATCTGGTGACATTAATTCATAGGCTCCTTGTCCCACGATCCTTGTGATCTGATATGGTCCTTCCCAGTTTTCCCCCAACTTGCTAGCATTCAATTTCTCCGTATTCTAGAAGACTTTTCTCAATACCCAGTCTCCCACTTGGAACGTCTTTGCATTAACGCGTTTGTTGTAACTCCGAGCTACCCCCTGTCTATATGCTGCCATACTAACCGATGCTTCATCTTCGGTAGTGAGTCCATTTCTAATTGTGGGCAAAGTCTCCTCTACTGGTAACACGGCTTCACATCCATAAACAAAGGAGAAAGGTGTATGGCCTGTGGCAGTCTTAGGGGTTGTTCGATCTGCCCATAAAAATAAGGGGTAACTCGTCTGCCCACTTCCCCTTTGCTTCTTTAAGTCGCTTCTTCAAGTTGTTGATGATTACTTTGTTACTTGATTCTCCTTGACCATTGGCTTGAGGGTAACGTGGTGTTGACATTACCAACTGAATGTTGTATTGCTGGCAGAATGACCTCGTCTTGTCACTAATGAACTGGTACCCGTTGTCGCATACTATGGTGGATGGTATTCCAAATCTGCTCAAGATGTTTGTTTTTATGAAAGAAATGACCTGGGTGTCTTTGACTTCTTTGAAGGCTTCGGCTTCAATCCAATTGGAAAATTAGTCAGTCATTGCCAAGATGTAAACACGTTGTCTTGAGGCTGGAGGAAGCTTTCCCACGATGTCCATTCCCCATTTCATAAATGGCCAAGGGGAAGTTATAGGATGTAACAGATCTGAAAGTTGATGTGGTATAGGTCCATGACGCTGGCACGCGTCACACTTGCGAGCGAACTCTACAGCGTCTTTGTTCATAGTAGGCCAATAATAACTCATCTTGCTCGCCTTCCTTGCCAAATTGCGTCCCCCTGTATGATTTCCGCATTCTCCATCGTGTATGTCTTGTAACACCTTCTGTACCTCCTCTTCCTTTAAGCATCGGGCGTATATTCCTGACGACATCCACTTAAACAAGATGTTATTCTTAATAGTGAAAGTGGAAGCTTTTACCTTAAGTCGTTGAGCTTCTTCCTTATCATCTGGCAAAACTCCATCTCGTAACCACTTTAGATAAGGGGTTACCCATGACTTGTCTTCACCCGAACCCCGAATCTCCAACATGTCTACCTCCTTGGTTATAGATGGTGCATCGAGGTACACAAAAGGTATCTTGTTGTACTCCCTTGGGTCGATTGCGGATCCGAGGTTGGCCAAGGCGTCTGCTTGCGTGTTGGCATCTCGAGGAACTTGCTTGATCTCGAAATGTTTGAAATGCTTTACGATCTCTTGAACTTTTTCTAAGTACGCCTTTGTTGATAGGGTTTCGTGACAACAAATAAATTTATAAGTCAAGACCCCGCTGAGTACAGTGGAGTCAGGATCGTTCCACAAGAAGCAAGGTTGTTTGTCTATCAATCTAACAAAAATCAAACAAAAAGAAATAAAACACTCACGCGCTTCCTCGTTAACGACGTTGTCAGGATCATTAACGAGCCACCGAACACACAAATACTAAACTAACAACCTAATAAAATTCTAATTAAAATTCGGTACCGAGGCAAGTACTCAGCAACGAAGATTTGCCAGAAATAATTCAAAATAAAACAAAAATCTAGGACAAGGTACACCACAACATAGCCAAGCATCAGAATTCGTAAGAAGAAAAGATCATGCCTTTAAACAGATAGAGTCATCAACTTTCGTTGACTTAGTAAGTAAATTAATCTACTTTCGCATCCTAATTCACTTAATTGCTTGTTTTGGATCTAAAGCTTGAAACTTTCGTTTTCAAACAATATTAACCTCCAAGTTAGTAACTTTCTCTTTCAATCAAGTTAAAACTCAAATTACCTCCACTTTCGTTTTGGTATAAGCACAACAAACAATCTCAATAGAAGATAAAAGGCATTCAACACACAATCTTACTCATCAAACATGCTCAACTATGTCGGGCTTAACCCCGACCCTAGAAAAATAAACTACTCACTAATCATAACTAAGAAACTAAAAACTTCAATAAAAAGTAACATTGAAAACAAAACTAAGACTCAAATTAATAAGAAAAATATATCGTCTTACAGAGATTCGGAAGAAACCGAAAAACATAAAAAATATCGAACCACAATCACGACCAACGACCACCCGGCGACTGTCGTCTACCGAGCCTCGGCAGTCCTCTTCCGATCCGACTTCTCTCTCTCCTTCGGCCTTCAAAAATCTCTCCTAAAATTAAGCTCTAAAAACTTCTCTAAAATCAAGCCCCCCTTTTTCTATGCTAGATAGAAGGGTATTTATACTAAAAAGCTAAAAACTAAAAAGGCTAAAAGATATAAACTTTCCTAAAAAGATAGAAACAATCCCTAAAAGATAGAAATAAAATCTAAAAAGATATTAAGACCTAAAATACATATTCTAACAACCCCAAAAGATTCTAAAAAGATACTCAACCGATACGGAAATAAATTCCCGCTCAAGATCGGTGAATTATAAAAAATAATACTCCATATCTTCTTTTCGTAGCCTCGTTAACGAGCCTTCACAGCCTCGTTAACGAGCCTAGGCTTTGTTTTCTTCAACACCTCCTCTTGTACTCTCGAGCTCTGACTTCTTCAATCTTTGCACTCCTTTGTCTTTCGCTGCAATGCTCCAAATTCAACTCCATTCAGCTCCTTTCCTCGCAAAAACCTGTAAAATTCACAAAATAGCGTAGATTCCACTCTTTCCACAGAAATATGCAAAACTATATAAAAATACTCAAACCTAAACCTAAACTAAACAAAACTAAACCTAATAAGCAAAGAAAACCTATAAAAAACTATACTAAAAATGCGAATATCAGCCTTCATCTTTGAATCCCTGGCAATATATGAATTCGTAACTTGATTTACAATAAGTAACAAATCGCAAATTACCTCAATTTCTTGTACATTCAAATCCTTAGCAACAAGTAACACTGCAATAAGCGCCTCATATTCTGCTTCATTGTTAGTAGCCTTGAATATACATCGAATAGCTTGGGCTATCCTATCCCCCTGTGGTGACTTCAGGACTACCCCCAATCCTACGCCAATCTGGTTCGATGCCCCATCTGTATGCATCAACCATTTGCCAGTCCATGTCACGTGCAGCACATCTTGGTCTTCATGCTCTGAAGTGGTAGGAGTGAAGTCAACCACAAAATCGGCCAACGCTTGAGACTTCATTGATGTTCTAGGCTCGTACATGATATCGTAACCATTTAAGTGGATCAACCATCTTGTTAACCGACCTGACAATTCTAGCTTTGACATAATACTCTTCATCAGATAATTAGTTCTCACAATGATAGAATGACTTTCGAAATAAGGAGGTAACTTAATTGAAGCCATTACCAAAGATAATACTAGTTTCTCCAAGGGGGAATACCTGGTTTCCGCATCAAGCAATGTATTACTTACGTAGTAAATGAGCAGCTGATCTCCATTTTCTTCTCGGATCAAGACGGCGCTTACTGCTACTTCGGTCACGACCAAGTATACATATAACCTCTCGCTTGGCTTGGGTTTAGATTATACCTGTGGGTTAGACAAATAATTCTTCAATTCCCCAAAGGCTTTTTCATGTGCCTCCGTCCACTCGAACGACTGATTTTTCTTCAAGATGTCGTAGAACAACTTGTTCTTATCTGAAGATCGTGATATGAACCGGTTCAACGCGACTACTCGTCCTTTTAATTTCTGGACATCCTTGATGCATTTCAGCGATTGCAATTCCATTGTTCTACGACATCCTGAAGAAAAATCAGTCATTCGAGTGGACGGAGGCACATGAAAAATCCTTTGGGGAATTCCCCTCTGCGTTACTATGTATCCGAGGAACTTCCCTGACGTCACCCCGAAAGAGCACTTGGTTGGGTTCAACTTCATCTTGTAACTCCGCGGGATCTCAAACGCCTCTGTAAGATGGGAAATATGGTCTTCCGCCTTCAATGACTTGACTAAAAGGGCTTATAAAAAAATAAGTTCTCCATCATATGATCTTCACAAGTAATGAACTAAAAATCTTATAAGGGTCTCAAGAAATAGATAACCATCACAATTCCAAGAGATAATATGCATAAAGAGAGTAAATCACACAAGAAAAGAAGAGGGATTTACGATGTTCTCCCTATAAGGCCAAAAATAACTCACAAGGTAAATTTTGTTGGATTGCATCATCTATGCTATAAAGTATATGTGCTCAATTTCATCAAATGCTATTCTCTTCTAAAAAGAATAATTTCAATTTTGAGAATCCAGCTATACTTTTAAAGACATGTTTGCAAGGAATTATATGATTAAGCTAGTGATTGCTATCATAGAACTTAAGAAGGGATATCTATCAATTCTAAACTCTTTTTGGATTTTTCGAAATTTTCAATTTTTTTTTCAATTTTTTTTTCAATTTTTCGAATTTTTTTTCCAGTTTTTAAAGAAATAACAACTAGAACACATAAACACCTAGGACATAATTTTTCTACTTTCTCCCACCCCATACTTAAAATTACAGTGTCCCCGCTGTAAGGAAAATAAGAAGAAGAGGGAAAAGAAATAGAAAACAAAACAAAACAAAACAAAAAAACAAAAAAGAAAAAAGAAAAAGAAAAGACATAAAACTTACAAAAGTGGAAACAAGGAAAAGAAACTTCATCTTGAGCTTGAATCAACAGTTCGGTGGAGGAAAATAGTGCTCAAAGTTCCCCATGAAGTCGTACATCGTCCTCCAACGCTCAGCATCCTCCGTCTCTCTCTGACGCTGCCTCTCATCCTCCATCGACATGCGAGCGGAATAGATGTTTTCCCATCTATCCATCCTTCTATGAATGTGATCCGTCTGGAGGTGAAGCTGCTGCATTCGTGCAGAAAGATCCTCGGCCCATGGTGGTGGTATACTCGATCCTGTGTACTCGGGCTGAGGAGGTGGTGGGTAGTGAGGCTGGAAATGGTCTTGATACATCACCGGGTTGTAAGGCATGAGGCCATAAGTATGAGGGTCGACAGGAGCTGGTGGTGGGTTGACAGGGGTTCTCGGCACCTCGTTAACGAAGCTGGGTGCCTCGTTAACAGTGTTGTGTTGGGGCTGGAAGTGGTCGTTAACGACCCTGGTGGGCTCGTCAACGAAGATGTTGCCTCCTAGAACCTCCGTGTCCATGTTTTCTTCCTCAAAGTTGAGATCCTCAGTGCCGCCCTCGGTGTCGGCTTCTTCGGTGTCGTTGCCTACTACCTCAGTGTCCTCTTGTTCATCTTCTTCTTCATATTCCTCCACGTCGTCCCGCTCAAACCGGGTTTCACATGGCCTAAGCGAGAGATCGTCCTCCGGTTTTGGCTCCAATGGGTAGGGATGTCCCGTCCACACCTCGTACCAATTCGGTACATAGAGTAGCTCGTACATGTCGAGGGAAGGTATGATTAGTCGATCTTGAACCTTCACCTTGTAGCCTCCCTCGGCTTGCACGAAAATCCCGGAACTATACCAATAGTTTTTGTTGAGGAGTTGGGCGTGAGCCGGTGTGTAGCGGGTGAGATCTACTCCGAGATTTTTAGCCAAGAGGCTAACCAAATTGCCACACCACACCTCCTTGGACTTGGTAGATTTCTCGACGTAGTAGAGCCATTCATACCCCAAGTTCAAGGGGCCGGGCTCCTCAAAGAGGATGGTACGAAAGCAAGCAACCTCCGTTCTTGTTGGCCGGTTCAACTCTTTCTTTGGCCAAAATGTTGCGGCGAGGACTCTCAAAATAATCCGGAAGATGGGGTTGACTATGTTTGCCCCGGATAGCGCCGCGGTAGAGGATTGAACCTCCCCGGTGATGTAGCTCCAAGTGCGGGTCACTCGGTAGTCCTTCAAGCTATAATCTCTTGACGGGTTTGGGAGCTCCAAGATTGCATTGAACCCCGCCATGGTGAAGTCACAGTCCTCGTTACCGAGCCCGAACCGAATTCGTCCCGCCGAGGTTTTCGACGAGAAGTTGGTCTCCAAAGTGGCCAAGAACTCGGATGTGAGGGTCCGGTAATGTGGAAAGCTCTCTTGCTTCAACAGGTGGGCGGCCCCAAGGATTATGAAGGCGTCCTTGACATCCGTGTAGATGCCCGTAGAGACAACGCTAGACTTCGAGAACCATGGGGTGTAATGGTCCTTCTCCAGAAAATCTCGGTAGCGCCGTACTTGGCTCTGACTGCTTAAAATCACATCATCCACTCGAGGTGGAGATGGAGACCTATGGTTCCTCCTCTTCTTCTGGGCTCGGGTAGCGGGTCTGCTTGAACTAGCCATGGATCCTACAAAATAATCGAGATTTTTCCAAGATAAGATCCACTCAAAAATAGATAGGTACGAGACCCCATACTTGGTCTCAAAATTAACCTCGGAATTATTCGTAAACTACCCAATTGGGTTGTCCACGATTCTGGGCTCGGATCGATCGATGAAGAAATGCAGGGTCGTTAACGAGCCTGGGTGGGTCGTTAACTAGCCGCCGAGAGCAAAACCAGAATTTTCCGAAATTCAATCTACCTCTAATTCAGCACAAATCAAGCATGTAATCTTCTATTATTTTCCACATACCCCCCATCGGGTATAAGCACCCCATACTTACTCAATTACCCATCCCGAACATGCTAAAAAATTACCCGGAATTTTGACATGCAAAGATTGAATTTTTAGATCTAGAACAAGAAAAATTCATGCTTTCCTAACTAAGGATTACAATAGCTAATCTAACAGGAATAATCTTTCCTAAAACATGAACAACTAAGCACGATCAAGAATTTTTAGGAACAAAATCAAGCATGCTCATCGACCTTCCTAAGAACATGATTCAAGATATGAAATTTCGACCCTATAGATAATCAATCATGCAATTTCAAGCAAGGGTTTTAGAAATCATACCGGAGAATCGAGAAATTGAAGAACAAGGGTCGGAATCGGGGTGGTTAACGAGCTTTGGCCTCGTCGGCGAACGGTTTCCGAGCTTCGGTAACTACGGCCTCTTGGTGATCGGTAGTGTGAGGGATTCCGACTCGGTGGGAGAGAAGGGAGAGGGATTGAGAGTATTTTGGGTTTTAGAGGGAGTGAATTTTGAGAGGATTGTGGTAGAATTTTGGAAGGGAGGTAGAAGGGTTTATATAGGAGGGATAAGGGTAGAAGGGGGGTGGGCGGCGGCTAGGGTAAAATAGATAGATTAGGTTAAATTACTTACCTGCCCTGTATTGTGACGAGTCGGGTTTTCCGAATCGGGTCGTTAACGAGCCTGGGTGGGTTGTTAACGAGCCGTCGTGGCCTTCTTGAGTGATTTTTCGATCCCTTTCTCATGAAATCTTGTTAGCTCAAAAAAATTCTAATTTCTATCCTAGTTAAAACTAAAAATAAAAATAAAAGAAAGCTAAGAAATAATCTAAAGAGAAAATAAAAAGAAAAAGAAAATAAAATAAACCTATTCTAAAAAGCGGGTTGCCTCCCGTAAGCGTTATGTTTAACGTTCTTAGCCCGACGAGCTTCCTTGCTAGTCTCATGGTGGTTCATGTATGGCCATGTTGGGGTCTTGAGATACCCTGCTTGTAGCCTTACTGCCTCTGTGTGCTTGAATCGCTAAATTGGGACCTTTTTCTTCTATCAGCAAGCTCGATATCCCTGGATTGTTGGTGTAGTCTGAAAGCCAAGGTGGTTTGGACTTTTCTGTAACCTCTGTAGTAGGGCCTTGGTTGAACTTATGCACGTGAGACTCAGTGGTCAGCAGATGTGGCTCGGTAGGGACTGTTGTGTCGAGTTCGGGTTGAGTCAACTCTATTTGTGCCACTCCAATTGGGTCGTTGGCTTTTTGATCCAAGTTGAATTCCACCCGTTCTTCTCCTATATCAAAAGTGAGGAGTCCCTTCCGCACATCAACTCTTGCTCCTGCTGTGGCTAAGAATGGTCGCCCGAGAATTATAGGGACATGAGGGTCTTCAGGCATATCAAGGACGATAAAATCATTTGGTATAAAGAATTTTCCGACTTGAATAGGGTAATCATCCACTACTCTTGTGGCTTTGACGCTTGACCCATCTGCCATGTACAGATTCATGTCTACTGGCTCTAGTGGTCCCATATTGGCTTTAGACCAGATTGAGAGCGGAACAAGACTAGCACTGGCACCAAGATCGCATAAAGCTTTGAACTTGTGGTTGCCTATGCCGATTGTGATTGCAAACCTCCCAGGATCTCCCAGCTTTTCTGGTAGAGCTATTGATCTGACTTCATCCTGCAGCTCTGTAATGGACCTTTTCCTGCTAAGAATATCTTTCAAAACTTTTGTGTAAGCCGGCATTTCGCTTAGGGCCTCAACAAATGGGATGGAAATATTAATGCCCTGAAGAATCTTAACAAAACGCTTGAACTTACTCTCAGTAGAGTCCATAGATTTCTTAATTGGAAATGGAAGAGATTTCACCATTCTCGGAACCAAGTTAGGCTCGAGAGGTGAGAGTACCGGGTCGACACTAGGGTCGATTGATGTCCTCGGCGGGTCGTTACCGACCCTGGTGGGGTCGTTAACTACCTTGGGATTGAGAGGGGGGCTCGGACTAGTAGACTTACCTGGGTTAGGGTCGTTAGATACCCTCAGAGCCTCGTCACCCTGGTATGCGGGCTCGGTATGTGCTCTCGCTGGCTCGTTAACGAGCTGGTTAGCGAGGTCCTGTTCCTCCTTCTCTTCAGCTTGAATTCTCTCCGGTAGTCTCTTCCCACTTCTGAGGTGTACCGCTGCTAGTTGGCCTCTAGGGTTCTCCTCGGGGAGGCCCGGGAGTTGCCCTTGTGGTCTTGGAATCCGTGCAGCTAGGTCCCCTAGTTGGGAATGAACGCTCCTCTTCCAAATATCGAACTCTCCCCATCTTTTATCTTGTCGGTTCAGCTTGGATTGAACGTCATCAACCTTGTTGTTCACTCCGTTGATGCTCTCTTTAATCTCCTGAACCCATGATGGCGTCTCCTGATGGCCTGGAGGTCGATATGGTGCAGGTCGTCTATCAGGTGGGGGCCCTGCGTAATTTTGACTTGTATTCTGATTGCCCCATGGTTGATAGTTGTTCGACCTGTCATTATAATTAGGCTGGTTCCTGTAGGGTCCTCTCATGTAATTCATCTTAGCTATTGTCTCAGCGGTTCTAACCTGCTCAATGTTAGTGCAAGCAGAAGTACTATGTGCAGAAGAACCACATTCTTGACATGATTGAGAGGATTTCAGAAAACTTACCTGTTTCCTTAGACGGTTGACCTCATCTTGTAAGAATTGATTTTTAACATCGGGGTCAACATCATCTCGGTTGGGTACATAGAGACGTTTTTGAGTTTGTGGAGCCTGCTGGGTTCCGTACATAGCATGTAATTCGCCAGCTTGTCCAACAGTTCCCACGCCTCTGTCGGGTTCATCTCTATAAAACCGCACGCAGTATGCGTGTTGATGCGGTTCTTGGTCTCTGCGTTGATACCCTGAAAAAGATTTCTTGCAAAACATATAAAGGTTGCCCATGAGTAGGGCACTGTCTAAGCATCTCTTTGAATCTTTCCCATGTTTCAACAAATGTTTCATTAGGCAACTGGTGATAAGAGGTGATGCGTTTCCTTAACTCCGTTGTCTTAGCAGGAGGGAAAAACTTTGTAAGAAATTGATCATACAAAGCTTTCCAAGTCCTGATAGACTTAGAAGGTAGGCTCTCTAACCAGTTCTGGGCCTTTCCAGTAAGAGACCATCTAAAAGCTTTTAACAGAACATATTCTAACGAGACACCTTCAGCAGCTATGGTGTCACATAAATCAAGAAAATTTCTAATATGCTCCATAGGGCACTCAGCAGGTTTCCCTTCAAACTGAGCCCGTTTGATTAAGGATATAAATTGAGACTTGATCTCAAAAGGTTTCTCTATCGCTGGAAGCACAATAGGGGATTCTGGCACCCTCAGTTCCGGATGCATGTATTGCTTGGCATTCCTTGGATAGGCGTCTAGCTCTTCTTGTAGTCGAGCCTTGTCAGCTCGTTGACGCTCAGCTTTCGCGTCTGCGCCGTCCTTTTCGGCTCTCAGTGCCTCCATCTGGGTCCGGAGGATCTGCAACTCTCGAGCCATCTCTTCTGCTGTGGCCATGGCTCGGTTTTCTCGGAGTCAACGGTGCAGGGAACGTTCTGGTTCTGAGTAATAACCTGTGTTATCAAACTGAAGCGTTCTTCGTCCTACCGGCATACACTGAGAAAACAAACAAAGAAAACAAAAATTAAAAACAAAAACGGGGTCGGGCTATTCTCGATCCCGAAGACAAACTAACAACTCGTTGCTTCCCCGACAACGGCGCCAATTTGTTGATAGGGTTTCTTGACAACAAATAAATTTATAAGCCAAGACCCCGCTGAGTACAGTGGAGTTAGGATCGTTCCACAGGAAGCAAGGTTGTTTGTCTATCAATCTAACAAAAATCAAACAAAAACAAATAAAACACTCACGCGCTTCCTCGTTAACGACGTTGTCAGGATCGTTAACGAGCCACCGAACACAAAAATAATAAACTAACCACCTAATAAAATTCTAATTAAAATTCGGTATTGAGACAAGTACTCAGCAACGAAGATTTACCAGAAATAATTCAAAATAAAACAAAAATCTAGGACAAGGGACACCACAACATAGCCAAGCATAAGAATTCGTAAGAAGAAAAGATCATGCCTTTAAACATATAGAGTCATCAACTTTCGTTGACTTAGTAAGTAAATTAATCTACTTTCGCATCCTAATTCACTTAATTGCTTGTTTTGGATCTAAAGCTTGAAACTTTCGTTTTCAAACAATATTAACCTCCAAGTTAGTAACTTTCTCTTTCAATCAAGTTAAAACTCAAATTACCTCCACTTTCGTTTTGGTATAAGCACAACAAACAATCTCAATAGAAGATAAAAGGCATTCAACACACAATCTTACTCATCAAACATGCTCAACTATGTCGGGCTTAACCCCGACCCTAGAACAATAAACTACTCACTAATCATAACTAAGAAACTAAAAACTTCAATAAAAAAAAACATTGAAAACAAAACTCAGACTCAAATTAATAAGAAAAATATATCGCCTTATAGAGATTCGGAAGAAACCGAAAAACATAAAAATACCGAACCACAATCACGACCAACGACCACCCGACGACTGTCGTCTACCGAGCCTCGGCAGTCCTCTTCCGATCCGACTTCTCTCTCTCCTTCGGCCTTCAAAAATCTCTCCTAAAATTAAGCTCTAAAAACTTCTCTAAAATCAAGTCCCCCTTTTTCTATGCTAGATAGAAGGGTATTTATACTAAAAAGCTAAAAACTAAAAAGGCTAAAAGATATAAACTTTCCTAAAAAGATAGAAACAATCCCTAAAAGATAGAAATAAAATCTAAAAAGATATTAAGACCTAAAATACATATTCTAACAACCCCAAAAGATTCTAAAAAGATAATCAACCGATACGGAAATAAATTCCCGCTCAGGATCGGTGAATTATAAAAAATAATACTCCATATCTTCTTTTCGTGGCCTCGTTAATGAGCCTTCACAGCCTCGTTAACGAGCCTGGGCTTTGTTTTCTTCAACACCTCCTCTTGTACTCTCGATCTCTGACTTCTTCAATCTTTGCACTCCTCTGTCTTTGGCTGCAATGCTCCAAATTCAACTCTATTTAGCTCCTTTCCTCGCTAAAACCTATAAAATTCACAAAATAGCGTAGATTCCACTCTTTCCACAGAAATATGCAAAACTATCTAAAAATACTCAAACCTAAACCTAAACTAAACAAAACTAAACCTAATAAGCAAAGAAAACCTATCAAAAACTATACTAAAAATGCGAATATCAGCCTTCATCTTTGAATCCCTGGCAATATATGAATTCGTCACTTGATTTACAATAAGTAACAAATCGCAAATTACCTCAATTTCTTGTACATTCAAATCCTTAGCAACAAGTAACGCTGCAATAAGCGCCTCATATTCTGCTTCATTGTTAGTAGCCTTGAATGTACACCGAATAGCTTGGGCTATCCTATCCCCCTGTGGTGACTTCAGGACTACCCCCAATCCTACGCCAATCTGGTTCGACGCTCCATCTGTATGCATCAACCATTTGCCATTCAATGTCACGTGCAGCACATCTTGGTCTTCATGCTCTGAAGTGGTAGGAGTGAAGTCAACCACAAAATCGGCCAACGCTTGAGACTTCATTGATGTTCTAGGCTCGTACATGATATCGTAACCATTTAAGTGGATCAACCATCTTGTTAACCGACCTGACAATTCTAGCTTTGTCATAATACTCTTCATCAGATAATTAGTTCTCACAATGATAGAATGACTTTCGAAATAAGGAGGTAACTTAATTGAAGCCATTACCAAAGATAATACTAGTTTCTCCAAGGGGGAATACCTGGTTTCCGCATCAAGCAATGTTTTACTTACATAGTAAATGAGCAGTTGATCTCCATTTTCCTCTCGGATCAAGACGGCGCTTACTGCTACTTCGGTCACGGCCAAGTATACATATAACCTCTCGCCTGGCTTGGGTTTAGATTATGCCTGTGGGTTAGACAAATAATTCTTCAATTCCCCAAAGGCTTTTTCATGTGCCTCCGTCCAGTCGAACGACTGTTTTTTCTTCAGGATGTCGTAGAACAACTTGTTCCTATTTGAATATCGTGATATGAACCGGTTCAACGCGACTACTCGTCCTGTTAATTTCTGGACATCCTTGATGCATTTCAGCGATTGCAATTCCATTGTTCTACGACATCCTGAAGAAAAATCAGTCGTTCGAGTGGACTGAGGCACATGAAAAAGCCTTTCGGGAATTCCCCTCTACGTTACTATGTATCCGAGGAACTTCCCTGACGTCACCCCGAAAGAGCACTTGGTTGGGTTCAACTTCATCTTGTAACTCCGCATGATCTCGAACGCCTCTGTAAGATGGGTAATATGGTCTTCCGCCTTCAATGACTTGACTAACATGTCATCAATGTATACATCCATTGTATCCCCTAGTTTTTCCTGAAACATCTTATTAACCAATCTCTGGTAAGTAGCACCTGCGTTTTTTAACCCGAAAGGCATAACTTTGTAGCAATAAGTTCCTTGATTGGTTACGAACGCAGTTTTTTCTTGGTCGTCAAGGTGCATCATTATTTGATGATATCCGCTAAATGCATCCATTGAAGTCAAAAGTTCATGCCCTGCCATCGCGTCTACCATTGCGTCAATATGAGGCAAGGGGAACGAGTCTTTGGGGCATGCCTTGTTTAAATCGGTAAAGTCTACGCAAACGCGCCATTTACCATTTTTCTTTTTAACGACAACCACATTCGCAAGCCAATCAGGATATTTTACTTCTCTAATCTTTCCAGACTCAAGTAAGGATTTTACCTCGTCGTTGATTACCTGATTTCGTTCAGGAGCGAACTTACGCCTTTTCTGTTTCACTGGTGGCACATTCTAGTTGACATTTAATGCGTGGGTGATCACGTCGGGATCAATGCCTACCATATCCTCATTTGACCAGGCGAAACAGTCACTATAGGACCGTAGAAATTCCACTATTTGCTCACGTAAAGTTGGTTCCAGATCTGCTCCTGTTTTGATTTTCTTGGATGGCTCTAGTGGATCAAGAGCCACTCTTTGAGCTCGGGCGTTTCTGGCTTCACATAGTAAGTGGTTGTTCTACAGTCCTTTAATTGCTAATCTGACGCCTTCTTCCTTGCTTCAAGCTGTAGGTTTTTGGAAGTTGTTGCTTTCATTGTTATGGAATAACAATCCCTTGCCAATTTCTGTTCCCCTTTAATCTCTTGAATTCCCCATGGTATCGAGAACTTCACACATTGATGATAGGTAGAGGGGATAGCCTTCATCCCGTGTATCCATGGCCTGCCCAAAATGACATTAAAAGGTGAAGGGCAATCAAGCACTTGGAATTTTACCTTGTAGTTAACTCCTCCTGCGATGGTGGGTAATGATATCTCTCTCAGTGTGTTGCGTAATTCTCCATTGAAGCCCACCAAAGTCGTCAATTTTTTGACGATATCATCCATCCCGAAACCTAAGCTGTATAAGGCGTCCAACATGAGTAAATTAGTAGATCTTCCATTATCAACTAAAATTCTTTTGACAAGGAAATTAGCTATCGTTAAAGAGATTATTAAACAATCGTGGTGAACTTCCTCTTCCTCGACATCGTCGAAGGTGATTGGCATCATGGCATGACTTGTTCGTGAAGGAGCTTTTGGGCACTCTCTTCTTGTATCCCTTGCGATCCTTTTGGCTGCAGAGTAGGTTATACCACAAATTTCCGACCCCTTGTGATGACATTTACTACTCCGGTGTGCTTCGGTGGGTGTGGTGGACTGGCTCTTTCTTTGTTGCGTTCCAACTGCTCTTTCGCCTTTTCCGATATCAATTCTCTAAGATGCCCCCTTCGTAACAATTCGCTCACTTCCTTTCGTAACGCGATACACTCGTCGGTTCGGTGTCCATGATCGAAGTGGAAGTCACACCATCTAGACTTGTCTTTCTGATGTGCGGGCACATTACTCTTTCAAGGCCATTTAATAGTATCCCCCATGGTGTTGAGGGTTCGAACCACTTCGGTTGCATCCACGCGGAAATTATAGTGAGAGAGTTTCGGAGGCAGCCTAGGATTTTCATATCTTTCACCCTATCTAAACACCGTCGTATTAATGGTAGTCTTAGCATGAGGTGCAGTTGGGTACAAAGCGTATCTTGTTTCTCGTCTCCCCTGTCTCCGATCGGGTCGATGAGGTCTCACTGCTTTTTCGGCGAAGAGGTCGTCTTCCTCTAATCGGACATGGGCTAGAGCTTTTACCTGTACTTCATCAAAGTTCGAGCAAGGATATTTATTTAGTTCACGATATAACTCGGGATTACATATTGATATACCCCTTCGGAATGCCTCCACAACCGTAGCGGCATCACATCCTTCAATGGTCACCAGTTCTTCATTGTAGCGGTTGAGGAAAGCTTTCAGAGATTCTCCTGGTTTTTGGACCAAGCGGTATAAATCACTTGATCGTGTTTTGGCATGTCGACTGCTTGCGAACCTAATCTTGAACTTGTCAATTAACTCGGCAAAAGATGAGATACTTCCAAGAGGTAAGTGCGAGTGCCAATTGAGAGCGAGTCTGGATAACGTGTTCCCTAACCAACGGCACATGACAATCTCTTTCATATCAAAAGGGACTGTACTAATATTCATAGCTTGTTTGAATGCGGCTATGTGTTGATCAGGATCTGTTACCCCTTCATACTTAGGTACGTCGGGGACATGATACTTCCGGGCGATATCAACCCTCGCGATAGCGGGCACGAAGGGGGAATCGGTGTAACCGTCTCTCCTTTCCATCGCTATCGGTTGAGGTGCTCCTGGGACCTGAGTGATTCGGTCCTCCAAGGCTCGAAGACGTTCCCGTAATTGGGAAACCTTAGTATCTTCCCGTATCACCCTTAAGGAATTACCATTTACGTGATACCCGGCACTGGCCTGATGACATCGGGTGTCACGAGACTTGGATCGTCCATGTCTAATCGCCTAGCGACTCCTTCCACCACATCGGTTCCTGGGGGCGAGTTAGAGCTGATTGTACCTGTGATCGAAGCAAATTGCGTTCAGTAGTTAAAGTCTCAATTTGTTTTTCATATACCTCGGCGAATTTGGCATTGGCCTCTTTCTGGCTTTCCAGGTCTTTCCGGAGAGCAATCATTGTTGATCGGAGTTCCATAATAGCGTCAGTATCGCCTCCTCCAACTCCCCGTTGCTCGAAAGTGCCAGGATTGCCATTGGTGTCCCCAAAACCTTGCTCGACTCCATCCACATTCCTTACTCCATCCACGTTTCCTGTACCGTCTACTTTCCCAGTTCCGTCCACGTTTCCAGCGCCTTGATTGTTCGTCTCCTCATTGACTTCGTGATTGTCGAGATCCCCTACGTGGTTGTAGGTAGTTTGGATTCCCTCCATGTGATGGATCTTGCGGTTGTTTTAGCGTGACTTCTTTTTCGGCTAGGGCCCCACGGTGGGCGTCAATTGTTTTGGGCAGGATAATCGTACTAACACGTTACCTCTTTGATATGGGAATTCCTAGCCAAAGACTAAGTGTAATGCGTTATAAACTAGAGACAAGATGTAGAGTCGATTGAAGAATAGAAAAGACAATAGCGAATAAGTTGTAATGCGTGTATTATGATCGTAGTTTGAGATGAATTTCCTCAAATACAAACGAACACTTGAGTGAAATTAGAACAAATGAACAGAGGTGAATTTAAGCTTATGGTTTTTTCTCGAGTACTTGTGTGTCCCCATTTCCGCTTCAGTCTTGTTATATATAACCCTTTCCTCAATTCGGACCGTTGGTGGGAGGCTCAACGTATCCCGAAGATCTCGCCCGTGGAATCCATGAACTAGCCGTTTTTGTGTTTTAACCATGGGGTCTGAGATTTCCGTCACGTATTTATTGCCTTCTTCAATGACTCGATCTCGCCACGTCTTCAACGTTTCTTCGGCCCTCTTCTTTAACCACCAGATTGGGCCAATTATTCTGAGCTCCTTGATGCTCTTTTGGGCTAGATTTCGGAGGGCCCAACAATATCCTTTTGATTAATTTGTTGCCATAATCACGCCCATATCCATGTAATTAGAAGTTGGCCAAAAAAATAAACCGGATTTTTATTAAAAAAAATAGCTTTGGTAATCAAAAAAAAAAGAAAGCTTGATCTTACTCTTCTTTGACCTTGCACTTGATCAATTGCATGCAATTTTTTTGGTTGAATAGCTTGTCTTGCAAGTTTATTAATTCTAACGCCACATTTCGTGTTAGCCTTAAGCCGCCCTCTCGACATAGCCAAATTAGCCTTGACCTTGCGTGTTCAATTGTTTGGGTGCTTATATTGATTGTGAGTCTCTTTACCTTTGGTTTGTTTTTATTCTCGTCTTGTCATGTCTCATACAAGACTTCGACGAATACGCTTTGCCGGGTATGATGACCCCGGGGCGTTTTTGGATTGGCAAAGCACATGGCCAAGTACTTCAACCAACGAGACTACAACAAATTTGAGCGTTTCGACATCGCCATTGGTTGTTTCACTAGCTACGCTTGGGATTGGTTTGATCGTTTGGAAGATGACCGGTGGTCTAGGAAGCGACGCCAAATTGAGACATGGGCCCATCTTGTGGTCCACATGGCTTGACATTTTGCCCCTAATGTCGATGAACAATCATTCTCCAAGCATATCGTAGATCTCACCAAGGGTCGCGTGACATTGACACCATTTCATGTAGTTGCGCCGCGGCATCCCATTCCTACCGCGCCCACGGGCGTGCCGGTTGCACCACCCTTGGTCGTGGTCGAGGCCATTGAAGCACCCATCGAGCATGTTCCCATGGCCGCACCACCCATGGTCGTGGTCGAGGCCAACATGGAGCCGACTGCGCCTATTGTCCCGCCCATGACTGCGCCTCATGTGCCTTTGATCGAGGCCACCGAGGATGTTGAACAGAAATATGAAAATATTCGCACAACATATTTTATTTGATTTTTGAAAGTTTGATTTCGGCCCTTTCTTTTTACCCTTTTGATTAAAAGTCATACAAATACAAAGAATTTAGTTTGTTTTATGATTTGGGCTGCACCCATGTTTCGACCGGTGGCCTACGTATCTCTTTGAAGAGAATCAAGTCTTACGTAGTTCAGAGTGTTTTGGTTTTTTATTTGTGTGTGATATTTTTCATGCATCAAAGGAACGAAAATAGACCCACCTTCTAGGAAGGGTTGCCCAAACCACTCCAACTATCATTTGCATAACGCGAATGGTGATAAACCCACCATCTAGGAAGGGTGATCTAGTCATTCGCATTTGACGTGCATAATTATTTTTAGTTCGTTTTTTTTAGTTTGGAAATTTGATTTTGATTTAGAGTTGCGATTGAACTCGTTGAGCATTTGATTTGCTTTTTATCAGGTTTCCTACGTACCCTTTTAAAAGGGATCAAATCGTACGTAGTTCTTAAGAGTAACTTTTAATTTTATAACCCAAATTAATTATGACTAATGAGATTTTTTTAGATCAAGCTTTGTACTTTAAATGACCATAACTTTATACTACTCATAATTTAATTTTGAGAACATGGGTCATGCATAATTAATTAATTATGCTTTGATCTTGACCATTTGGGTAGTCTTGATTGCTTCAACGATTTAATTTGAAATTTGGCGACTGAGCTCGATATATGTTAAATTTGATATCGAGTTACCTACGTAGCCTTTTATAGGCGTCAAGTTTTTACGTAGTTCTGGTTGAGATTTTTTATTTGTTGATCCAAATTTAATTAGGACCCATAATAATTTTGGACTAAGCTTTATGCATCTAGTAGTCCACTTTTGAAATGTTAATTGTTTTCGTTAGACTAATCTTTCATTAGCCTAAACTGATTTAAAACAGTCAACAAGTTGATTTGATGATCCACCGTGCATTAGCATACATGTCTTATAATTTTCAAAAGATACACATTTTCAACAGATTTTATCTTTATAGATAATAATTTAATCATTTTTTTTGGATTTTAACCCATCTCCAATTTAGTCTATAAAAACCTCCACTTAGAGTTGTAGGCGCAGTACATAATCCTTTTTTGATTTGACTATTCAAAAGTATTTTACAACAAAAATATTAAAGTGTGTTTGTATATCTTTTGAATGCCCACGTGAACTACTTCCCACCTTTCTTTCTTTTTCTGATTCCCTTTTTTCCTTTTATAAATTTGGCATTGTAAATCTGATTAATTTTCAGCAAAACACCATGCTTTTTACAGTGACCATATTGGAGGAAGTAAGTTTGATTTGGGTTGTTTGGATATGAACTGAATGAAAGAAAGGAAAAGGTACTGCATAAAAGAAAATGGGAAAACGCAGGAAGGGAGATCAAAGAGATTTGAGTAAATTTGGGCAGAATAACTCCATAAAAAATCAGTTTTAAAATTTAGAGATCCACTTGAATCTCGATTTTTGACATTCAAAGATCCGCTTGAATCTCGTATATGTCCATTAGGAAGAATTTCGAACCAAAAAAATTAGGGAGGATCCCCTTGAATCTTTTGCCCTCGATTTAAAATGATAAGAAAAACTCGAACAATTTAGCCATAAAAAATCAAGGAGGATCCACTTGAATCCCTTGCCCTAGATTCAAAATGACATGAAGAACTTGAACAATTTGGCCATAAAAAAATCAGGATGGATCCACTTGAATCCTTTGTCCCCGATCCAAAATAGCATGAGAAGTTGAAATGATTCAGCCATAAAAAATTAGGGAGGATCCCATTAAATCCTTTGCCCCCGATTTAAAATGGTGAAACGGAAGAACATTTGAACGGGATAAACAAAACACCACCCCGTCTTCTACCTTGTTTCTCCTTCTTTTCCTTTTCGTCTAATTTCGTTTGCCTCTCTTTTTTTTCTTAGATAAAGCTTTTGTTTGCAGATGGAAAAGAAAGGTGTATTGGCGTTTCTTGTTTTGGGTATTTATGCAGATGAAAAGATGGTGAAGGAATAGAGAATCCTTTGGTCTTTTGTTCTTCTCCCTTGTATTTTGTAAAGATGAATATCTGCTCAATACTTCTCATACGAAGGCATGGACGATTTGGTGATTAACCACCCACTAAACACTCCTCCATTAACTTTCTATTTTTTTTAAATGTAGAAAATCAATTGAGTATGTGTATTTGTAACTTCCACCGAAGCTTTCTACTTCTACCTCTCTCATCAACCTTTGAAATTTTGGCTACTAGGTTTGAAATTTTGAAATTTTGAAATTTTGGCTACTAGGTTTGAAAATTTGGCTTCCATTAGAAAGGATGAATTTGTGCCATGTACCCATACCAACTTAAGCCACGACACTTGGCGGCTTTTTTAAAATTTGGTGTTTCGAATGACCATATAAGAAAATGATATAGGTCAACGTGTTTTACTCCTTTGATCTAGAATAGGAGTTCAAGGGTATTGTTTCTATAGTTTGAAACTTTGGAGAGAAGAAAAATTGGTTTTTGAAATTTTGAGGAGATTTGTTGATGTTTGGAAGGAATATTTTTTGCTTGGTAAGACTTGGATCAATCATAGGATTTGAGCTTGATGATTGAGGTCTTTTGGAATTTTGTTATGTTTCTCTTCTTGAGAACACCTTTCGTAGGTGTATTTTTTCTTCTCTCTTTTTATTAACTTGAAGTTTTTTTAACACCTATCATGAATTATATGATTAAGTGCTTCTCTTCGGACCACATGTGATATTCTCTTTGTGTAGTCTAGATAATGATCAAATGACTACGAGAGATGGAGATTTATCATTTCTCATTCACTTCTTTTCAGGAAAAAACCTATTTTGTTTGTTATTGTGGCTGAATCTAGCATTTTGATTTACTAGATTGCCTATGTACCCCCTTTGTGAGGGATCAAGCCGCTCGTAGTTCTTTGTGAACCAATTTGAATTTATGGGTTTATTTTAAATGCATCAGAGGAACGAACCTAAACCCACCTTCTAGGAAGGGTTGTCTAGATTAGTCCAACTATCATGTGCATGTTGTTTTTTTGACCTTTTTATGCGCATCACCGAGACAACTTGAACCCACCTTCTAGGAAGGGTTGCTCAAATTATTCCGACTATCATTTGCGCAATGGTTTTCGAATTTGATTTTTTTTTTAGGTTTGCGACTGAATCCGATATATTTTGAATTTGGTATCGAACTTCCTACGTACCCTTGTTGGGATCAAGTCTTGACATAGTTCCTGAAGTTCCATCATCTTTTATTTAAAATCCAACACTTTGAAACTTTTTGAGCTTGAAGACAAAGTGTTGATATTTTTTTTTTGCATAGACACGAGTTTGATGAAGATACCTCCTGTCAGTTGTAAGATGTTTCTTTTTCTTAAGATGGGCATCGATCTCATTTCTCCCTCTTAGGAGTTCATGTCATCTTCGAACTTGCAAACTAGGGATTTTAATCTCTCATTCTTGACCTTCAACTTTTTGATGTTCCTGACTCGAATTGCCTTGTTCTTTGGTTTGCATGGTTTTTCGAGCCTTTCAAACACAAAAGGTTTGAATGCTTGACTTCTTGAAGTAATGGAAAGCCTTTCGAATACATTAGGCTTAGATTTTGAGCTTGTTGTGAGCCTTTGAAACACTGACACTCGAGGCATTGCTTCTTTATCCTTTGAGATTGTGTTTAGCTCATTTGACTCCATTGTCATTGACTCTTTGACATTTGCGGCTAGAATTCCTCCTTCTTGGGAAATTTGTAAATTCTTGGCAAGTATCTCACCAACATTTAATTGGTTATCTTCACAATTGTGGATTGACGAGGTCGTGCAACATTGAGCGACCTCTGAATCATTACTTGATGGGTCATACTTGAGAAATCTCTTAGGAAGAAACAATTCACATATTTGAAGAGATTCTTGGATTGTGGGGACGGGCTCAGAAACATCTACCACGGAATTGGTGTTTGATGTCACTATTGGAGTCGTTGATGTTACCCCCTCAATTTCAATCTCTCCTCTTTTAATCATTTCCAATATTACATCTTTGAAGACGTAACAGTCCTTAATTGGATGACTTATGAGTCGATGCTAAGGAAAATAATTTGGATTATCCTTCATGTCAACTTCATTTGGCCTTTTTGGCTTTGGAAGTGTCAAAATCTTGGCGACCATCAACTCTTCAAATATCCCTTCGACATCATCATCGTCGAAATGATACTTCTTTTGTTTTCTTTCTTGAAGAGTTAGTATTTTGGCAAACTCTTTGACTTTCCCATTATCTCGAGCCTTAAAGCTACTCTTGATTGAGGGTTTGTCATTAGATTTTATGAAAGTCGCCATGGAGTCCTCTTCATTTTGCGACTCGTCGTCATCGTCATTTTCAACTTTACTTGCTTCAGGATAATTAAATCCTTGCTTTCGTCGAGCAAGTTGTTTCTCGACATTGCATGCCTTTGACACCAAATCACCAAAGGAATGAGGTTCAGCGCTACCAACATGCACCGCTAGTTCTGGAAGCAAGTTATTGGTGCACATTTGAACACATGCTTTTTCACTTAATTTTTCATGGCGTTGGAATCTTAAACTTTGCCAGCTAGTGATGAAATCGTTTGCAGGCTCATTTAGTCCTTGAAAACTGTTTGCAAGGTCTATTATGGAGACCTTTACCTTTGAGCTCACAAATTGAGCTAAGAATGCCTTTTGTAACTCATCCCATGTTTGAATCGACCCTGGTTGGAGTTGAGTGTACCAAGTGAAGGCCAATCCTTTTAATGATTAGACGAATTGTCTTATCAATAAGACATCACTTAAGGCAGTTTCACCACAAGCTGAGTAAAAATGAGCAAGATGCTCATGTGGAGATCCATGAATGCCATCAAACTTATCAAACTTTGGTCTTTGATAGCCTGCGGGAAATGGAACTGCATCGTAATATGTTGGATACGGCCTTCTATACCCAAGCATAGGTGGATTTTATGATTCTTGAAATTCTCGAAACCCTTGAGTGATCAACTCCTTGATTTCTTGAGGAGATATGTTTGAGATATTACTTGGCCCTTCATCATTTGCTCTCGCTCGCTCTCGTCTTCTTTCATTTTCTTGATTATTGACTCGAGCCATGAGTGAGGCTATTTGAGCATCTTTCTCAACAAGCTTTTTTTGCAACTCTTGAAGTTGCTCCTCAATAGTTGATACACTAGTCATGAACACTGATTCATTTTTTGATTCATCTTGGAAGCTACATTTCGTTTTACTTCTCTTCCAAGATAAAGGTGGAAATTCTTCTTCTTGGAAAATTGATGAAAAGTCTCCATGCAACGGAGAACATGAGATTTCTTTATTCACTCCTTGAGTTTTCAATATAGGAGTGGTGAAAGTTGGTGGTTTTGAAACCATGTCAACAAATGACGTTGATTGAGCGCTTGGCTGTGTCACTTGGTTCGTACATGTTTGAGGTTTGGTCATTTGAGATGTCAACCTTGATGGACCTCTTGTTTTTACACGAACTTGAGCAACTTGGCCAGCTTGTTGAGCCTCTCGATCGTTCTTGGATCTTGAAGGCTTATTTGTTTTGACCTCTAAGGCTTTTGGTTGAACCTCCTCCCAAGAAGAAATTGTGTTGACTTGTTCAACTGCTCCAATATTGATAGGAATCCTATGTAAATTTGTCTTGGAGTGTTGACTTGAGGAACACTCGTTGACTTCTTTGGTGAGATGAGGTCTCTAGCGGCTTTCCAAAGAGTTTCCTTAGCATGATCTAAGGCCGGAGAAGGAGCAAGCTTGTTGAATGTCCCTGTCTTTCGACAACTCGGACCATTCTTACTTCCACGCCTTTTCCTTGACTTGTTTGCCTTTTTAGCATTGATGGAAGTTTGTGTGGACGATGTGACAATCCCACCATTGGTCTTCATGACTTGGATGGTAGGTGCATTAGGAACTCCGATGAAAGGCTTTTTGTCACCAGAACATGGAGTGCTAGTGACACTAGCTTGATGAAAATTGGGCTTTGTGCCGTTGAACTGGTTGTTGGGCTTGTTGCCATTTTCGTGATGAACTTGATCGGTCATGAACTTCTTACCCCCATTGCTTGAGAGCGTGGTAGGGGATTTAGGAATCCACTTAGTAGTAGTCTTCTCGTTTGAGGATTGAAGCGCCCCAAAGGAGTTGTTGGTGGGGATTTGAGCACAAATTGTGTCCCTCATGATGTCGAAGACAGCTTCAAAGGACTTCTTGCGCATCCATTTGCCTCCTTACTCAACAAAAGTTGTTGGAAGCTCATTGAAATTCACGATCGCTCTTGATGCCATTTTCTTGCAATCAAAAGAGAACAAACATTAGTAAATGTACAACTTAAAGATGAAAAGGAAGAAAAGGTCCCACTGGGCGTGTCAAAAATATGTTGAACAAAAATATGAAAATATTCGCAAAACATGTTTTATTTGATTTTTGAAAGTTTGAGTTCGACCATTTCTTTTTACCCTTTTGATTAAATGTCATACAAATACAAAGAATTTGGTTTGTTTTATGATTTGGGCTGCACCCATGTTTCGACGGGTAGCCTACATATCAATTTAAAGAGAATCAAGCCTTACGTACTTCAGAGTGTTTTGGTTTTTTATTTGTGTGTGATATTTTTCATGCATCAGAGGAACGAAAATAGACATACATTCTAGGAAGGGTTGCCCAAACCACTCCAACTATCATTTGCATGACGGGAATGGTGATAAACCCACCTTCTAGGAAGGGTGATCTAGTCATTCACATTTGGCGTGCACAGTTATTTTAGTGCGTTTTTTTTATTTTGGAAATTTGATTTTGATTTAGAGTTGCGATTGAACTCGATGAGCATTTGATTTGCTTTTTATCATGTTTCCTACGTGCCCTTTTAAAGGGATGAAATCGTACGTAGTTCTTAAAAGTAACTTTTAATTTTATAATCCAAATCAATTATGACTAATGAGATTTTTTTAGATCAATCTTTGTACTTTAAATGACCATAACTTTATATTAGTCATAAATTAATTTTGAGAACTTGGGTCATGTATAATTAATTAATTATGCTTTGATCTTGACCATTTGGGTAGTCTTGATCGCTTCAACGATTTAATTTGAAATTTGGCGACTGAGCTCGATATATGTTAAATTTGATATCGAGTTACATACGTAGCCTTTTACAGGCGTCAAGTCTTTACGTAGTTCTGGTTGAGATTTTTTATTTGTTGATCCAAATTTAATTAGGACCCATAATAATTTTGGACTAAGCTTTATGCATCTAGTAGTCCACTTTTGAAATGTTAATTGTTTTCGTTAGACTAATCTTTCATTAGCCTAAACTGATTTAAAACAGTCAACAAGTTGATTTGATGATCCACCGTGCATTAGCATACATGTCTTATAATTTTCAAAAGATACACATTTTCAACAGATTTTATCTTTATAGATAACAATTTAATCATTTTTTTTGGATTTTAACCCATCTCCAATTTAGTCTATAAAAACCTCCACTTAGAGTTGTAGGCGCAGTACATAATCCTTTTTTGATTTGACTATTCAAAAGTATTTTACAACAAAAATATTAAAGTGTGTTTGTATATCTTTTGAATGCCCACGTGAACTACTTCCCATCTTTCTTTCTTTTTCTGATTCCCTTTTTTCCTTTTATAAATTTGGCATTGTAAATCTGATTAATTTTCAGCAAAACAACATGCTTTTTACAGTGACCACATTGGAGGAAGTAAGTTTGATTTGGATTGTTTGGATATGAACCGAAAGAAAGAAAGGAAAAGGTACTACATAAAAGAAAATGGGCAAACGCAGGAAGCGAGATCAAAGAGATTTGAGTAAATTTGGGCAGAATAACCCCATGAAAAATCAGTTTTAAAATTTAGAGATCCACTTGAATCTCAATTTTTGACATTCAAAGATCCGCTTGAATCTCGGATATGTCCATTAGGAAGAATTTCGAACCAAAAAAATCAGGGATGATCCCCTTGAATCCTTTGCCCCCGATTTAAAATGGTAAGAAAAACTCGAACATTTTAGCCATAAAAAATCAAGCAGGATCCACTTCAATCCTTTGCCCTCGATTCAAAATGACATGAAGAACTTGAATAATTTGGCCATAAAAAAAATCAGGGAGGATCCACTTGAATCCTTTGTCTCCGATCCAAAATAGCATGAGAAGTTGGAATGATTCAGCCATAAGAAATCAGGGAGGATCCCCTTGAATCCTTTGCCCATAATTTAAAATGGTGAAACGGAAGAACATTTGAATGGGATAAACAGAACACCACCCCGTCTTCTACCTTGTTTCTCCTTCTTTTCCTTTGATTTCGTTTGCCTCTCTTTTTTTTTCTTAGCTAAAGCTTTTGTTTACAGATGGCCTTTTCTTAGCTAAAGCTTTTGTTTGCAGATGTCAAGGTATACAGATTTATAACCGAGCTTAATTAAGACCTTAAAGAGTAGAAGTTTGATATGTGTGAGAACCTTGTGGATGGTAACTAACTGTGTGCTTTATTTGACTTGACTTTTTGTGTTTGAGTTGTTTGATAATTGCATGTAGTGTACTGATAGTATGAATTACATGATGTTTGACTTAATTGGTTGTTGTTTATGGTATACTAAGGGTATGATATGCGTGTTGTTTGCCTCGTGTGAAAGATTTTTAAGTAGTGGTATGATTTTGTTTTTCGTATATCTCTAGAAGTTTTGGAACAAAACTTTCTTTAAGCGGGGTAGAATGTAATATTCAGGAATATTTTGATATTTTTAAATTTTTGAAAGTCATGTCGGGATTGTTTAGCTATTGAGTAATCTCAAATAACCTCGTTTTACCAAGATTTTATATATTAAAAATATCTAGTTGTCAAAGTTTTCCATTAGTTCATTTCTTAGTCATTAAGTTATCCCGTTTCTTTGTGGAATGAAGATAGACTTGTAAATGTTTTGATCTTATCCATTTTCTTAGATATTCGTGCCAAGTTATCTTATCTTCTAGATCTGTATGTCCTGCTTATCCTTCTTCCTCAATATTCATGCCATATCTTCTACATTTGTGTGCATGATCTTTATTTCTTATACAAGCCAAATTGAATTTGTCTTCTTCTATTTCTTCTATATAAAGGCTTAAAGGTGCCTTGAGAAAACCATTCTTTCCTCCCATTTTTGCCCCTCTCTCCCTTCCTCTCATTTCTTTGTTCTTTCAACCATTAAACCACTTTGTCACCACCTTCTTGCTTGTTGTTGGTCGCCCCTTCCGCCGGATGACAAGGCTCGTCCTTCTCCTCATCTTTGGAAATTATTTGTCAAGTTCTTGTTTCACTGGTGTAGTTGGAATCCTAGTTTCGAGGTAAGTCGAATAGACTTACTTAGTTATAAGTATTGATGTGTGTTGGATGTGTAGATATGATGTGTAGAGTTGTATTTTGGGATTCATTCCTATATATTAAATATGTCTATTTGAAAATAATTCGTTATTTCGGAAAATATAATAGATGGATACTATTCTGTATTTATTCGGATTTCTAAGCATTGACACCTATCTAATACGGCTATGATCAAGGTTAGTCGGAAAGGCGAAGACATGTTCTGGCCTTTTGTTCTTCTCCCCCTGTATTATTTTAAGATCAATATCTGCTCAATACTTCTCATACGAAGGCATGGACGGTTTGGTGATTAACCACCCACTAAACACTCCTCCATTAACTTTCTATTTTTTTAAATGTAGAAAATCAATTGAGTATGTGTATTTGTAACTTCCACCGAAGCTTTCTACTTCTACCTGTCTCATCAACCTTTTTTTTTATTTCAATTTTTTTTGATTGAAACAAAACTAAAGTGGGGGTATTGCCTTCACCTCTACCCATGATCACCTCTATCTCCATTTTGTTAATTAATTATTTTTCTTTGTTTTGTCCTTTGTTGATATCAAGTTAACCCATGTAAGTGCTCCATATCTTGAGATATGTGTGCTACAAGGTAATGGGCCTCTAGTCGACAAGTTGGATTACAAAAGGTGATCATGAATTTTTACATTTTCGGCTTATTTTAAAAGGAAATTAATCACAAATATTTTGTAATTAATTTTCAATTTTTAAAGGTGACCATGAATTTTTGTAGAGGTCATGAAATTTTACCCCTCAACAAAGGAGCTAGCCCCGACCATTGGCACGCTCATGACTTTTACATCTATGGACACATTCATGGATGTCGAGGAGCCAGCCATGCCCACGGTAGAGCCCCGCCGCACCCTTTATGTACCCATCTTTGCGCTGATGCCTTCTTCGACGCCGGACCAGCCACTTCCCATGCACTTCCATTTGTTGTCCGACGCCGAGTCCGAGATCCACCTTGAGTCTACATTGACACCATACATACTGATTTTTGAGAAGATCGACGTCGATGACAAGTTCAACTTGATTACTGATTCAGTCGCCCTTCTCCACATCACCTCGACGCGAGGACGCGTCGAATCTAAGGGAGGGAGGAGGATGCGACCCTGCCTAGGGTCAGACACAGTTTTGACTAGTCCTAGGCGCCCGAAACCATGCGTCCCCCTTGGATTATGACTTAAGATTATTTTATGTATTTTTCGATTTTTAGCATAATTCTATTGTGTCTTTCATGTTTTGGTTGTTGCTACTTTTAGTATTGTCTATTTATGGTTTATGGGCTTTTGGACGTTGGGCCTTTGCTTGCATGCAAACCCTAGTCCACTAAGCCTTGTTTCACTCTAGGGTTTTGGATCTCCTCTATATAAAGGAGTCTCCTCTATTGTATTTTTTACGCTTTGATTATTGATAACGAAACTCTGTCGAGATTGCTCCAGACCTATCTCTTAAGGCGTCAAACACAATTCTCTTCTCAATTTCATACACTTCAGGTTTCCGTCAAAAGAAGCCACCTTCTCAAATCCTTTCACTTCTCTCCCTACCTAGTCTAGACGTTTAGGTCTCAAACCTATCTGTTGATTCGAGAGAAGATCATTTACGAGTCCAAGCTCAAGATCCTCTCGTGAATCCTTAGCGGGGTTCACATCAAATATATAAAGGTTAAGTTACGTTGTTCCTTAAGGAACAATGGAAACTACAGATGTTATGTAGGGAACAACAACTGTGTTGTGGGGAACAACAGTTTAGCGGTCTAGCGGATTTTTTGCCACGTGCTTATTGGATGATAACCGCCTTGATAATTAATGTTTAAATGTCTTGTAACTTCCTTTTATGGCTGGTTTGTAGTTAAAGACGTGTCTCTCTAAGGAGAGACGTTGATGATAGAAGGAATGGATGGTAACCGTCGGTAACCGCCATGTAACCACCATGTAACTTCTGTTAAACAGCCAGAAATGAATCCCTATCATTTCCCACATCCTATTAAAAGGCAAAGGGGAATAGAGTCATGGTTGTTGAACAAGATCTCTCTTTCGATCAAATCAAAAACCGAAGCCATTATCTATTCATACATTTTCTATAGTTTAGTTCTTTTCAAAAGCCTTGGAGAGAACTAGAAGATTTGACTTATCTCACTTTAGATTTTGCAGATTCCCTAAGGCTTGTAAGGGGCAAAATTCTGATTTCAGAAAGTGTTCACACGATTCAAATCTATCCGAGTACAAGTATTATTGATTGTTCCCTTGCAGACTACAAGCAGGATTCAAGACTGGACAAGGGAGTTCGATGGTTGTTCCCATCAAGACGCTCAATCCTTACAATTAAGACCATAGAGAGCGATAGGAATGAGTTCCTACAAAAGCTGAGCAAGGGAAATGAGAACTCTGAAGCCTCGAGTTCCCAAACAATGTTTGTCCCAACCAAACATGGGATTGGGTATAAGTCTGAATGTCCAAAGAATGGGAAGTCTCCTTTAAGTGAACAGGAGATAAATGAGTGTAGAGCCCTAGAACTCCAATGTGAAAACAAAAGAATGCCCGTCTAGAAGAAAAGATACGTGTCCTGGAAAGTGGGGTAAGTGGAGATAGGGACTATTACATTGGGAACACTAGGCACAAACTCTATGTCCAAATAGCTAAGGGAAATGGGTCAAGGGTCTACAATAAGGAAACCATGGATAGTAATAGGATACAAAGACCTCACCCTAAGTACTATCTAGGAGAATAGTACAAAACCTGCTGAAATTGTGGTGCTCATGGGCACTACAAGGAAAGCTGTTCCAAAGCAAAAGCTCAAACTCAGAAAAATCACGAATATTGGAACAAGCAAAACCAAAGGACCAACAAACCTGCTAGAGGTCCCACTCATGGGAACCAACATAGGAACTTTGCCTATGACTCTAGGAACTCTCATGATATTAATATTGCAGATTATGTCATGTTTGAAACTGTCTTTCCTTGTAAGGGACCAGGCAAGACTCATCTTGCCTGGGTCATCAAAAAATAACTTTCCTTGTAGGTGGCAATGAGGGGGAACAACACATGGGTCATTGATAGTGGTTGTTCAAATCATATGACTGGGAACAAAGACAATCTCACCTCACTCCACACAAAAGACGAAAGAGGTCATGTATCCTTTGGCAACAAAAATAAAGGAGAAATCATAGGAACTGGGGAAGTACTACTCAACAAGTCAATCAAGATCAACAATGTCAATTTGGTGAAGGATCTAGGATACAATCTCTTGAGTGTATCTCAGATATGTGATCAAGGGAACAACGTTGTCACCTTCGACTCGGAAGAATGCTTGGTCATCAACAAGAAAACCAACAAAGTCATTCAAGAGGAAGGAGGTCCAACAATGTTTATGTGGTAGACACAAATTTTGAACCACCAAGGAAGTTGTGCCTCGCAAGCTCCCATGATGATACGAAACTCTGGCACAAAAGGCTAGGTCACGTAGCCATCAATCAAATTCTGAAGCTCTACTTATAGAACCTAGTCATTGGCCTCCCACGAATCAACATTAAGGGAGCCAAAATGTGTGAAGCATGTGTTCGTGCCAAGCAAACCTGGAGTTCCTTTAAGATAAAGAAGGTTGTAAGCACAACAAGGCCCTTGGAACTAATTCACATGGATCTCTGTGGTCCCATGCAAACGGCCAACTACGGTGATAAAAGGTACATGTATGTGTTAATTGATGATTTTTCAAGATTTACATGAGTTATTTTCTTGAGATCCAAATCAGATGCATTCAAGGAGTTTGAGCCCTTCATCAAGAGGATGGAAGTTAGCAATGGATTAAAGATCAAGTCTCTCAGATCTGATCATGGAACTGAGTTCAAGAACTCAGAGTTCCTAAAGTTTTGTGACGACAATGGTGTATCCCAGAAGTTCTCAGCTCCACGCACTCCTCAGCAAAATGGAGTTGTGGAAAGAAAGAACAGAACTCTGGAAGACATGGCTCAGACCATGATACTTGAGAGTGGAGTTCCAAAAGTTTCTGGGCAGAAGCAATCTCCACGGCTACGTACGTTCTAAGTCGAGCCATGATTCGTCCCATGATCAAGAAGAAATCATATGAGTTGATCAAAGGAACAAAGCCCAACATCTCCTATCTCAGGACCTTTGGGTGCAAGTGCTTTGTCCACAACAATAGCAAAGACAACCTTGGGAAGTTCGATCCAAGAAGTGATGAAGTGATCTTCCTGGGATATTCCTCTCAAAGCAAGGCACATAGACTCTACAACAAGATAACCAAGAAGATAGAGGAAAGCATTCATGTCATCTTCGACGACCAATCTGTAAAGATGGGAACAGAGTCCCAGGGAAAGGGAACTCTGTTCAAACTGGTCAGAGAAGAGGAAGACGATGACGATGATGAGCCAAGAACGCAAGATGAAGACTATCCAAGTGGGAACAATGTCCCACCACCAGGCAACAACCAAGGAGGTCAACAGCTCACTGATCAAGACTCTTTTGAGGTTCCCTCCACAACAGAGGAACCTCAAGATGCATCCAACTCTCTAGTTCCTCGAGATGAAACCATACTAGAGTCTAGTGTTTAGGGAGGACAACGAGGGAACACTGAGGAAAATCCCGAAGAAACACTTAGTGAAGAAGTTGAGAACAATTGTTCCCATGAAGACAAATAAACCTAAGTTACAGATGAAGAAGATACAAGGGAAAAAATTGATGTCTCACACGTTCGTACAAGGAACTATCATCAAAAGAGGGACCATCCCATCGACAACATCATCACTCCCTATGACAAATGCGTACAAACTCGTTCATCTCTCAACAACTTCTGTGCCTTCAACACCTTTGTCTCACTAGTGGAACCCAAGAGCATCAAGGAAGCTCTAAAGGACCCAGACCGGATTCAAGCCATGCAAGAGGAACTTCACCAATTCAAGAGGAACAAGGTGTGGAAACTGGTTCTTAGGCCCAAGAACAAAAACATCATAGGAACTCGATGGGTCTTTAGAAACAAGCTTGATGACACTAGAGCGGTGGCTAGGAACAAGGCCCGTCTGGTTGCCCAAGGGTATAGGCAAGAAGAGGGAATCGACTACGATGAGACCTTTGCACCAGTTGCAAGAATTGAACCAATTCGACTCCTCATAGCCTATGTTGCCCACAAAGGCTTCAAGTTGTATCAAATGGACGTCAAGACAGCGTTCCTAAATGGGCACCTCAAGGAAGAAGCCTATGTGGCACAACCACATGGTTTTGAAGATAAGCACTTCCCAGACCATGTATACTTCTTGGAGAGGGCCCTATATGGTCTCAAGCAAGCTCCCAGGGCATTGTACGACATGTTTTCCCAATTTATCTTGTCTCATGGATACCTTCGTGGTTCCATAGACAAAACCCTCTTTATTAAGAAAGAATCAAAAGACATTTTAATTGTCCAAGTATATGTTGATGACATTGTATTTGGTGCTACTAATGAACTTTTTGTTGAAAAGTTTAAGAATTTGATGAGTAGCGAGTTTGAGATAAGTCTCATAGGGGAACTCACGTTCTTCTTGGGACTTCAAATATCTCAAACCAAGGAAGGAACAAGGATCCATTGACAGAAGTACATTAGGGAGATGCTAGTAAAGTATGGGATGGAACACTCCAGACCCATCGATACTCCCATCTCACCAAACTCAAGGCTCAACGCAGATGAGACATGTATAAGTGTGGATCAATGGAACTTTCGAGGTATGATTGGATCTCTTCTCTACTTAACTGCTAGTAGAACCAACATCATGTTTTCAGTGTGCCTATGTGCGCACTTTCAGGCTAACCCTAGAGAATCACACCTGAAAGAGGTGAAGAGAATTTTCAGGTTGCTCAAAGGGAACGACAACTTGTGCCTTTGGTATCCAAGGAACAGTTCCCTTGAGCTAGTTGCATACTCAGATGCAGATTTGGCTGGGCACTTTGTTGATCGAAAGAGCACTTCTGGAATGGCCCATTTCCTAGCATCATGCCTAGTTTCATGGGGATCAAAGAAGCAAAGCTCAATGGCACTCTCCAAAGCAGAAGCTGAATACGTGGTTGCAGCCTCATGTTGTTCCTAGGTTCTATGGATTAAGTATTAACTTCAGGATTACGGTATGTCTTTTAGCCTAGTTCCCATAAGATGTGACAATACAAGTGCCATTAACATATCTAAAAATCATGTGCATCACTCTCGTACTAAGCATATAGACATTAGGCATCACTTTCTTCGTGATAATGTGGAACATGGGAACATCTCTATGGAACACTGTAGAACTGAAGAGCAAATTGCGGACATTCTCACTAAAGCTTTAGACAGACGTCCCTACCAGCGTCTCTGGATGCTTCTAGGGATGATAACTCTAAACTGAACAAGTCCTTGTTTATTATTCCCTCAATGCTTGGCTAGTTTAGATTGAAATGCATGATAGAGAACACTAGGAATAATTGCTTTTATTTTGCCATATTACTAGTCTAGAGCTTTCAATGTACAATTTGGAACTTTACTTCTTTTGGCCCAAAATGATCAACCAGAGTTCTCTTTCACCCTCACTACAAGCCACAATGACGGTTGATCATAAAACCAACCCTTAGCCGAGAACTAGACAAACGCTTCTCCTGAGCCAAATTTTTCGTCCCTTCTTATTGAGTTGTAATTGTCTAGATCCCTTCTGAATTCCCTACCCTCACAAAAGAACTTAAGTGTGAGTTCCCCTGACCACTCCACTCAAGACTAACATTTTTAAAACAACATGGGAACTCGTGTGCACATTGATCACGAGCAACGAAACACTGGTACCTTTGGAAAGTTGAAGCGTCACTTGAGAAACGAGAAAATATGAACCGTCGTGAGCCAAGTATTTGAAACGCTTGAAGTGACTTCCCATGGGATTAACGACGTGTGTCACAAGCATGCTAAAGAAGTTGTAACGGCTCTTCGAGTTTATTGGTTGTCGGTTATCGAGGAATTTTGCCTTTTCGTTTCTACCTCTCTCCTCGTCTCAAATAAAAACCCTTATTTGCCATTTTTGGGACCTTCCTCAACCTTCTCACTCTACAATTTCTCTTCTCTGCAACTTCCTTTCTTCCCAAAACAAGCAAACCTCCAAAAATCTTCTCTTCCTAAAATCACCCATGGCTCCGACTCACCCCAATGACCTAATCCATCAATGGATCGAGACCAGCTTCAAAACTCTTTTCATTACCATGCTTCGTGAAGCCGATAGTGAAGCCGATCTTATTCTTCACCAAAAGTCTTACAAAGCCCTTCATGACTACGTTCTTACCTTCATCCACAACGAATGGACTAGTTTCTCGCTTCTCGAGTTCGAAATTCTAGGACCACCAGCCTCTCTTCCGGCGGCACAAACCCTAGTGTTGGCTTCCACCACCACCACCACCACCTCTTCTCAATCTCTTCCTCTTCCTCCTCCTCCTCCTCCTCCTCAACCTCTATCTGTCTCATCCTCTGGGACTGTCATCTACGACAGTTTTGGTTCCGAACCCCCAAAATCTAAAAACACTTCTAAAAAGTGCAAAAATAAACAACCCTCTTCTTCTTCCGACCTTCGCAAATTGAAGAAGAAGAAGAAGTATGTTCTCCTTCGTCTCCAAAACCCAAAACTCCCAATCCACCCACCTCCCTCATAGCCAAATGTCCCTCTCCTCCAAAATCTCCTCCTGCCCCCATCACTGCAATCTCTTACTCTCCCTCTCCGGCCAAGCAACAAGTTAACTTTGACTCGGACGACGACTCACTGCAAATTGTTGTTGTCGTCGTCAAGAAGGCCAACAAGACGGCTCCCATCGTCATGGGAACCACAGAGGAGAATGCTCGCCTTGATGCCCTACAGGCCGATCTCCAAGACTTCGTCAACCGACCCTCCTCTGAGCTCCCAAGGGAAGAGGGCACCCGTTCCAACGTCGAAGGGAGGCCTAAGAAAAGGGGAACCCAACACCTGCTGATGGTATTGGGACAAGTCAAGGTCATCAAGAGGGAGATGACGACGAGGGCATGGAGCTGTCCTCCGACGACGAAGGGAACTCGGATGGTGGAGCACTCACCGAGGTTCTCGACAACGAGGGACTGGAAAGGTAACACGCCCAGGCCCTCGAAGAAGGTGAGCAAGGACTCCAAATGGTGGTGTCGAGGGATGCTCCCATGGAAAGCGACCCTCCCCTCTTGCTCAAATCGATTGTCTCCCCCCAGCATAAAAGAAAGCATGTTGCCTCCAAGGGGAACAAAAAGAAGAAGGGTAAGGGAAAAAAACCAAAGAAAGTTCCCATCATGAAGATCGCAAGCTCATTCCTCCCCTCATACTCACCAAGTCACACCTCCAAGAGCAAGGTATTGGGGAACTCTGGGACCTCCCAAGAATGGGAATAGGTGTGCGAAGCTGCTGTGACCATCGACCTTGCCCAGGTGCGCCTCTTCTACAACAACTTCGTCATTCATGACGAGGCCACCAAGGGAACTCTCTCCCTCCAGGGCGACGACTATGTCTTCACCGCCTCCTCGATTCGCCGCCAACTTAATGTCCCTGTCAAGGGCCTGGATGTTGTTCTTATCAAGAACTGGGGCAAGTTCGACAAAGATGTCCTCTTCAACGACATCTATGAAGGCCGAGTTCTCGAGACTGGAACCCCCACTCACAACCTCTCCCTCATTGGCAAACTGGCTCACCAGGTAATCATAACGGTTGTGATCCCTCGGAAAGAGAAGCGTCACCAGCTAAACATACAAGATGCTATTATTTTGTACTTCTTCCTCCACAAAATGCCTATCAACCTTCCCTGCATTATATTTGGGCACATGGAGAGGTTGCGTGGCGTCGACCTCCCACTCCCTGCCATACGCCGGTCTGATCAAGAAGCTTATGATCAAGGAAGGCCTCTACAATGCTACCAAGGAAGAAGTGACCATCGGAGGGGAACTGGACCTTTTTGTGGTCCAGAAGATGCGTCACTCTAAAAACTCTAAGGATCAATGGACCTTGCCCGCTGCTGAGGGCTCAAGTGTTGGGAACACTCGGGTGCTGACACACATGTCTGCCACTCTCGACAACATTCTGACCATACTGACAGCTCCGTGATCATCTCATCCCCAAGTCCCCATGATCTTTCCCTTTTCCTATCCTTAGCTTTATTGTCCTCTACAAATGTAATGAGTTCCGTTTTGTACATTTCATGCTTAAGTAATATATGAATGGCCTTTAGTGATTGCGTGTTCCCTTCTTCCTTATTTATGTTTTCTGTTTTCGATGATGCCTAAAGGGAGGAAAAAATGTGTGAGATGAGTCATGTTATGAGTTGTCATAGAATATGCTTTTGCTAAGGGGGAACTAACGCGTAAAATGCTAAGCAAGAACTAATTGTTTCATAAAAGTGGCTCTCTAGGATCTCCCATAGGAACTGTGTTGCATGTCATGCTTTCACACATTGAAATACTCGGTTATTTTGTGATGGGTTTGTCATCATCAAAAAGGGGGAAATTGTTGGGACGATGTTGGGAACTCTAGTTCTAAACATCCGAACAACGGTACTTGTCTCCGGTTTTGATAATGACAAACTCCATATGGGAAATAACGAGTTACATTCAAGTATTTCAAGGGAACACCAGGTCTAACGAAAAATCTCCAAGATCGCAAAAGGAACAAAGGAACACATGATAGCGAGTTCCTATCAAAGGAACTCTGGAGAGAACAGTTCCCATCGCATGGGAACTCACATGTGCAAACAAGACCACTCAACACAAATCACGGGATCCTGTCTCTGACAAAACAAAGGCTCAGTCTGAGGAACAGAATGAAGCGAGTGATCCAACGACCCGAATGATTCTCGAAGTTGACTCAATTCAAATCAAGTCACATGTGAAGCACAAAGACTTGGCGTGCAAGACAAAGGGCATTTCGGACACAATAAAAGTCAAGATTGCAACCCAAGTAAGGATGAGTATAAAGCCAAATGAGTAGTGCTTGGAATAAGCACTTATTGCAAAACACACATCCTCTAACTAAGAAAGAAAGATAACAGAACAGAAGTCCCCAGCGGCGAGTGTTCGATCTGGAAGACGGCGAAACCAAGTTCCCAAGAGATAGGGAACTGTGACATTGTGCTCAGGTGTAAGGTTCGAGTTGTCTTATGTTTAGTTGCGATGTTCGCTTAAGAACAAGGTCGAGAAGACTTACTAGTGTTACTAGAGTTAGGGAGAATTGCTAGGATCAGAGAAGTGTAAGTCTTGCTTGTGTAACTAGGGAACAATCAATGAGATAAGAAAATCGTTCAAAATCCTCCAACCGGAGGTAGAGGTTTACCCACACAACTAGTTGATTGTTGTGGGGTTCCTCTATAAAGGAACTGTGTCGTTTACATTCTGTCTTACTTGCTTTTACGTTACTTCCGCTATCTGGGGAACCTCTTAACAACCAATTCCCAAGCTCTTACTAACGCATAACGGTCCAACACCTGACCCAGCTGTGAGTTGCTGCCTAACCGCATCAAAGAGTTGGAATGGGGAGGTAATCACTAGAGAACCAATGACATCCATATCAGGGAAATCGATCTAAAGGAAATCTTACTAGTTATCGCACATTTTATGCTTTGCAACCTTGCAAATATGTTTCATCTACAACGTTATAATTTAGTACTATATATGAGAAGTGTTTTTTACTTATTGTCTACTACTTATTTAAAAATGAACAATTACAACATATGTCTAGGGCTGCTACAAAAGTACAGCTATAATAAAATGTCTTATTTTGGAATATGTCCAATAATTGCATCCAAGTTTAGTATATTAAATAGTTGTACTCGTCTGTCGTGCCATGCACGACTCCGACTGAATATTTTCATACATTTATAAATATAATATTTATAAAGAAAAATTTAATATAAAATTTAATGTAAGTAATTTATTGTTCGTATTAAGTTTAAAAATTATTTTGTTTTGTAATCAATAAAACAAAGCAAATTTAAATTACTAAGTTTATTATTGATAATAAAGATGAATTATCAGATAAAATAATTTATAGTTCACTTTTTCCTTAACAATATTTAAAAAATAGGTATAATTTATAAATATGAGATAAAATAGGAATAAAATAAAACAAAAAAATTAAAAACAAGATAAAAAACAAGATAAGAATAAAAGAGTTGTCACAAATAATAAGATAAGATTGTAGTTGATGAAACCCGAAATAAATTGTTCGCTAAATGACAAGATGTAATAACTGCGGTTTTTAAGGATATTTTTGAATTTTTTTTCGGATATCCTTTTTAATCTTTTTGTCCGTTTTAACGCTTAATCTAATATTTTTGTTGGAGATTAAATCCTAGAAATTGTTGGTGACATCCTAAAATCACAAAGAAATGATTTTATGGATCGGTGGGAATTCTAGGATTTTTCAGTGGAAAAAGAATATTTATTGGATAAGCTGTCTTTTTAATTATATACCGGAAAGGAATTAAAATGCAAAACGGAAACATTAAAAATTAAGGTAGCAAGATAAAATCATGGAAATGGTCTACATAATTTACGGGACGTTTTTCATTTAGTAAGTTTTTCCACCCGAGGTACATAATTTTACCGCTTTAACGCGAGTCCCGTTCCGAGAAGGGTTTTGAGTTTTAAAACTTATCTTGTCTCTGCTTAATGGGGAAGGAAGTGGAGCCACGACATATCTTCATCTTCCACATCAAAGTCTACTAATTCAAATCAAAACAAAGAAGGAGGAGAGGATAAGGACGGAACGAACGGACTGAGGAGATAGAATTCGGGAGCTACTTCACCGTCGGCAAGCTCCTCCACCTTCCTCTAGCTCCTCCATCTTCCACCTCCATCTTCTTTCTTATTTTTGGGAGCTTGTGGCTGTTGGAACGGAACCAGCCAGAAGAGTAGGACGGAACGCTGGGCTCGGGGAGGAAAGAATCGGCTTCAACACCGCCGGCTATCTTAATGCCTCGTCAAGCGACGTCGTCGGCGTTCCTCAGCTCCTCCGACCACCAACCACAGCAAGGGCCGTCGCCGGGCAATACTTGACCACCCTTGCGCTCGGGGATCGAGCCTTTAACGAGCCAAACGAACCATGGGCTCGAGTGAAGGTATATACGATCGAAATTAATTAGTGGATTAATTGTGGAGCCACCGTAAGGGCCTTTCGGTTCCGTTTTGCTAATTAAATTTATGGTTTTTATAATCTTGACGTTTATACGGTTCCACAGGTTCAAACCGCTCGAGAAACGGACGTCATGATCTTCAGTTATAGCGAATACAAGTTTTGGTTACCGATTGGCAGGTAAAGGACTTCGGATAACTACTCGGGATTCGTTGTTAACCCGTTTGATCCGAGATTTGGTCATCTTTAAGAACTGTTGCTAATGAAAAAAAATTATTTAGAAAATTGTTTCAAAAGTGTAGCGGATAATTAGTTATAATTCCGCCAAGATGGCTCCTTGAAGCATGATAACTAAGGATTTATTATATATCAATATTCAGAAATCAAATCGTTTATCGATTAGAAAGTTGCAGGAGTTGAGAATACAACAAAGAAGTGTTTATGTGAGCTCGTTGCTGAGAAATCCTTTTGTTAGAAATAATGACCATATTGTTATTTATTCAGTTTCGCGCTAGAACTGGATTTAGGTCCGTTGTATGTGACCTTGTATGTTTAGTTGTCTCATACTGAGACATTGATATGGATTAACTTAGTTCAGGGATGTGAGCTTAGTCTCGGAAGCATCTCTTTAAAACTCGTATTAGGCAGTATCAATATTGATCCCCTAATACTTAGAACATGACCATGGCTCGCTCTATGCTTGAAGGGTGACTATGCACTCTAGCTAAGTGCATTTATCAATATGTGTTGGTAGTGGATTATGGATGAAACAGGCCTCTAATCTCTCCATCATTGGGACCCGTACTATTCATTGTTTAAGGATGAAACATGCCCTCTGACCTCGATAGTATTGTGTTCCATTCAATATGTGTTGGTAGTAGATTATGGATGAAACAAGCCCTCTAATCTCTCCATCATTGCGACCCGTGCTTTCGTTGTTCAAGGATGAAACAGGCCCTCTGACCTCGATAGTATTGTGTTCCACCGGGAGTAGTTCGAGCCGATTAAAAGTTGCCAACTTGTTTGTGAAATGTTTTGAAAGTAATATAAGATAAGTGCGTTAGGCAGATTAATGTATCTGAATGGTTAGTCTATTGCATCACCATTCTTGCGCCCGATTACGAATAATTCTTAATCAAACGTTGATTAAGTCAATCTGATTAGTTGATGGAGGCTTTTCAAAATGTTATGTGATTAATTTGAGTTCCCAACAATTGTTCATGTTTCGTAAAGGAACCACAAATTGTGGTGTCCTATCTCTTGATTATGCGAGTCTCCTTCTTATTCTCTATAAGACTGCTAACTGTTGGATCATAATCCGAGTCTATTCGGATTTTGGATGCCAATATGTTTAGTTACAACCATAAGAACCAAGTTAGTTTCTCCTCTTGCTAGTATATCATTAGACTAACCCGTCCATCTTCTTTTCTTTTATATGGTCGGTTGGTGTCCACCGTTGGTTTAGGGCACATCAGGTTCTTCTTGGAAGTTGATTCAAGAGGCGGATTCAGAGGTTTGAAGCTCCAGAAGTTGAAGAAAGGTTTCCAATGGCTATACTTGAGTGAAGATCATGATTGAACTACTTCAAAGCGAAGCTGAGTTTCAGAAATAAGAACTAAGGGAAGAGTTGATGAAGATTTTGTTTAAATAGAAGGTTATTCTTTTTATTTATTTATTCTTTTAAGTTAAGGTTTGTATAAGACCTTTTACGTGTTTTTCCGCTGTAATATTCAACTTAAGTTTGTTAGGTTTTCAAGTGGTTTCATTTACCTTGTTTTTAGTTTGTTCAGACAGTTTAAAGCCTTGGGTAGCTTCGGTTTAGTCTTAATCGAGGTTACTGGCGGTAATACCTCCAGGGTAGGAAGGGGGTGTTACAGAAGTGGTATCAGAGCTAAAAGTTCCTAAGTCTTACTTAAGACTTTCATCTTTCATATAGAATTATGGAGAATTCTATATTGGTGTTGTCTTAGAACCATTTACGGAAAATGGTTAATATTGGAGGTCAGACTCGTGAAGAGATAGAAAGAGGAAAGGGAATTGGAGAACATGAGGTAATAAGTTTGTAATAGCTTTTGTGGAAAAGGTCATATGGTCGACATTTGATTCCCTAGAGATGGGAATGGATTCCGAGAAGGATCCAAAGTAAGATTAGGTGAAGATTCCTAAAGTTGACCCGGTTCTAGATCAAGTTCTCAATGAATTCATATCCTCTCTTGAGAGTCTGAATTGGGTGTACCCTCGTCGTTTCTTCCATATTAGAAAACTTCTTGTGAGATTTTGAAGTTAAGTATTATACTTTCCAGTTTGAAGGTTTCCTATTTTAAGCTCGTATGATGGAAGATTTCAAGTTAAGAATTTTTGTTAGAAAGTTCATGATTCAAAGTTATGTGAAAGAAATTATTAATTCTTTTCTTGAAATATGAAAGTCCAAGTGTCGTCTTTAAAAAGAAAAATTTTAAAGTAAGTTTCTTGGAAGAGTAAGAGTTTTCCCGAGAATATTTTTCTTAAGAATTTCTGAATTTGGTTGAAATTTGATTATCAATAGAAGTTTGGAATTGGAACCTCTACTCCTCAATGTTGAGATTTGGAGAATCTTATGAGCCTTGAGTGATTCTAAAAAGATCAGTATGGATCATGAAGGGATGTAAAAGAATCCTGAAAAGAAAAGGATTGTCTTTGGAAACATTCTTCAACAACTGTGTTTGTGACTCTATGGTATAGAATCATGGATATTCTGTACTTTTCTTTGCCCAGTGGGAAGTTAAAGAGCTTTGAGGTGCTCAAGTGTAATGTTCGCATTTCTAGTATAGTTTTTAGTAGGTTTTCTTTGTTTATTAGGTTTAGTTTTGTTAAGTATAGGTTTAGTTTTGAGTGTTTTTAGATAGTTTTGCATATTTCTATGAAAAGAGTGGAAGCTATGCTATTTTGTGTATTTTGTAGGTTTTAGCAAGGAAAAGTGCTATATGGAGCTGAATTTGAAGCGTTGCAGTGAAAGACAGAGGAATACAAGATTGAAGAAGTCAGAGTTCAAGATTTACGAGAGGAAGTGTGGAAGAAAACAAAGCCCATGCTCGTTAACGAGGTTGTGAGGGCTCGTTAACGAGGCCACGTGAGAGAAGATTCGAAGGTTGACTTTATGACTCACCGATCCTGAGCGGGAATTTATTTCCGTGTCGGTTGAATATCTTTTTAGAATCTTTTAGGGTTATTAGAATATGTATTTTAGGTATTATTATCTTCTTAGATTTTGTTTCTATCTTTTAGAGTTTTATTTCTATCTTTTAAGGAAAGTTTATATTTTTTTTCCTTTTTTAGTTTTTAGCTTTTTAGTATAAATACCCTTCTATCTAGCATAGAGAGGGGGGAGTCGAATTAGAGAGAGAAGAAGAAGAGGAAGAACCGAGGAGGCGAGTCGATCGAAGTCGAGTTCGAGGGTCGGTGGACGAAAGTTACCGAGATCGTTGATCGAGGTTTTGGTTCGGTGTTTTGTTCTTTTTCGGTTTTCTTCTTAACTTATGTAAGACAGATTTTCCTATTTAATTTAGTAGTGATTGGTTTTCAATGTTTTCTTATATTGAGTTTATTTGTTTAGTAGTTATGATTTGTGAGAAGTCTTCTTTTCTAGGATCGGGGTTAAGCCCGACATAGTTGAGCATGTGTGATAAGTAAGATTGTGTGTTGAATGCCTTTTATCTTTTATTGAGATTGTTTGTTGTGCTTATACCGAAACGAAAGTTGAGGTAACACTACTACAATTCAAGCTTTTTGTAGCGGTCAAAAACCGCCACCAAATACGCTCAAAGCGCCACTAAAGATCTAAGGTGGCGGTTTTCTAACCGCTACATCCGCTGGCGTTGCTATAGATCTATAGTGGCGGTTATTTAAAGTTATACCAGCGGTTACCAATTGAAATTAGAAAACGCCGCTATAGGCTGAAACAACCGTTGCTATAGCATCTAAGGGGGCGGTTTTAGCTTACCTATTGTGGCAGTTTTATAAAGCAATTGTAGCGGTTTTGCGCTAATGGCAGCGGTTCTCTTTGTCAATTGCAGCGGTTTGGTGATCAGTAGCAGTGGTTTTTGTATACTATGGTAGCGTTTGACGTGAATATTACAGCAGTTATTATGGGCAATTGCAGCGGTTTTATAGGCATTTTAATATTCTATTATGCTTAAATTTATATAAATCCCTATTATAATAAATATTACAAACATGTACAGTTATACAAAATCACAAATCATAATAATGAGATGCCAAATATAACAATTGGTATACTATTATTAATTACATAAATAATGTTCCAACTTGAAATTACATTTAAGTACATATATAATAGCATCATACTATTATTAATTACATAGGTAATGTTCCAACTTGAATTTACATTTAACTGCATGCATGTTCATCAAGAGTAAGCAAAACCAAGTTGTTGACCACTTTTTATGTTAAGAACTTGCCTCAAAATATGTCGGCCCAAACCTAATCATCATCAAACCAAAGGCACCTTCAAAATAAAATGAATAAAGTACGATAAGTAACACATACAGATAATGAGAGCACCGTGAACCATATCCTAACTGAAGTAACACATCCAGATCCCATGTTCCTTCATTAATCTTCTACATAACAATTGCACTCCAGCTTTCATGGAAAAAAACTATTGAACTAATTATTAGATAATTATTACTAGTTATTAGATGGTCACAAAATTAATATGCATCTTGTAAATGAAATAGTTATTACATAGTAACAAAATTAATAAACATCTTGTAAATGAAATCAAAAGAATAAATTTTATAAAACGAACCTGATTAATTTTCTAGAGGAGAGTCAATGTACCAGCAGAGAAAATGAAGACAAACACCCAACGAGGACGTCCACGGATAACAGGCCTGGTATCCATAACAGGAAAAACAATTAGTGTGCAGAAGCATAAAGGATATCGAAAGTAAATTCAAGTGAACATGCTCACGTAAGTGGAGGCCTCATCTTAGCAGCCAAGTGTGGAGAGAATTGTCTCACTGTCCTTGTTACCTTGTTGCTTGAATCCAGTAGCAATCAAAGTTATGCTCACCTAAGAGATAAATTAGTTAAGGTACAGATGGAAACATAATCAGAAATGTAACTATCCAAGCACAAGTTCAACAACATTATGATAGATTGATAGGGAGAGAGGGAATATTTTTCTTTTCTATTTGAAAGTGTTCCAATTATGTAATGAACTTGTAGACAGGAAAAACGATACGGTATCCTATGATCAAGAGGATGTAAGAATACTCACTTAACCACTAAGAGAAGGGTCTATAATTGCCCCCAAAGATTAGGTTCACACTTGGATCAACAAGATCATATATGACCTCTGCAGCAGCATTCGCCTGCCAGATACATAATTAACACCAAATTGGTAAGCTGATGAAACAAGTAGATGCACACTATTTATCTAAAACATATTTGGTTACATCAACGTTCATCTTTTCGTAAATGATTGTTAACTAGTGTATTTGCCCCGTACCTTGTACACGTACAACTTCAAAAAAAATCTATAAATTGTGTTTTTTTCCATGTCAAAGCAAGTGTTCATTCTCTCCCTTTCAATGTCCTTAATGTATCTAAAGGTTCTTTCTAAAATGATAAATTTTAAATACAAAGAGCAAGAAGTCTAAAGTTAAAAGAGAACACCGGTTTAATTAAAGGTCTCTTTGTTGTCATTAACACTGCCCAATGTCCCATTAATTCGACTATCTTGAGCTCATGATAGCAACTAACAACAGATAGTTAGATCATAAAAGCTTAATCAAAAGAAAATTTGAACTTCTAGATAGAATAAAAGCATTAAATTGCAATAAACAACTACAGAATAATCCCATACATCAAATTGCCTGGGAAAGCATTGATAGAAGCTAATTAATGCTAATCATGTATAATTCACATAACAAAAAGTGAAGCCACATCATATATATCACATTGTTTAATGACAACATGATTCAGCAAAACTTCCATAGAGACTATTGCCAAAAGACCTAAATAATACCACAAAGAAGAAATCAAAGAAATGGCTAGACCAAGGTAGAAGCCCTTTAAACACATGACATCTCCAGATTTTTAAAATCCTAGAATATTGAGCTAGTTAATATTATTCTTAAAAATTGTGTCAAAACTAAAACCACAAATATACATTTGATCAAATAGAGTAGTATACTACTTGTATTCAGAAAAGCAATTGTTAACTATTTTTCAGATCGAATGTACCATTATTAGGGCATTTGAGCCAAAAGGAACATCTGGGCTTACTTTCAATCGAGTTATGGAATATATAGTATATAGACTCGTATATAGCAGGGCAGGCCTAACAAGGGATAAATGCTTATTGTATCACATGCTTGAAGAACACCATATAAAGAAAATGATAGGAAACCAAACAACACTCCACAAGTATATCATGTGATCAGAAGAAAGCAAGGAAGTAATTAAAGAAGAGGAATTAATGAAGGACAGTCATTGATACATGGAATGAGCTTTACTGACACCACACCAAAAGACTCTTTTTTTCTTTTCTTCCTTTATACTACCACCACTTTCCTCTTTCTCCCTCTTGTATAACTCCTCTGCAATCTGCATATATCAGTATATATGTACTGTATATATTAACCCCCTAGCCTCCTCCTTTCCTTTCTCTGTCAACTGCAACTCCAGATTTGTACAGATGAATGCCCTTCCACCTTTACCAAAAACTAAGACAATTTCTAATACTACTAAAATGAACATTTATTTTGCAGCTTGTTAGTAAATTCGTACTTGAGTCAATAACAGAAGTACACACAAGAAAATTAACAGAGAAATCCCAAAGACGAAGGAGCTAAGACCTAACCATGTACAACACTATAACAAAGCACAACAGTCATGAAACTCAAGATATACGAAGCTCCTCAGTTTTAGCTTTAACCCACATTGGATTCCTCTTCCATCTAATACCCTAGTTCTCCTTGAGGACCAACAGTCTGTACAAAATTCTCTGTCATCGGTCCTAAGACTTCATGAACAGGAAGAACCTCTTCCACTATATTATATAGGCTTCAGTTTATCTATCACCTCAGTTTTCCTCAAACATCATAAGCAAGTTGCTTTGTACTATAATTTCTTAGGGAAACATAATTTGAGAAAAGAATACTCTAGATTCATAACCTTCCTTATCTTTATCTCAAAATTCCTAGAATGTAATTAGTTTATAAAACAAAAAGTCCTACACAAGTAGATTTTGTAGCATAATGAAGGGCACACGTTACTGAGCTACGCACCTGATTCATGCAGAGGAGGGCACAAAGAAATCTGGAGATATTCCTTTTCCTTCTCTGTCAAAGAAATCGCAGCCACCAACTCAAACACTAGTGGAAATTGCAGCCACCAACTTCCACTCACTCTCTTTCCCCCCTCCCTTTCTGAACGCTCTATGCATCAAGCAGAAACTGAAACCCTAGCTTCACCATCTCGCTCGTCTTATCGGCAGAATTTTGTGAAATCAATTTGGGGCTTTTGTTTAGAAGCTTAGGATTAAGTCCTAATAGCTTTGTTTCCATTGATATTCATGAGATTATGACGACTTAAGGCCACAGAGACTCCTCCATGATACGCCCCCCTGAAACAGAAAAAAAACGAACTCAGCCATGTACAAATCGGCGGTGGCACAACAAATTTAATACAAAAGGAATGGTCGACTTACCTCAAGAAGGTTAGGCCCGTCGCCTTCAAGCAACTCCAAGAAGAATTAAGAACCCTAACTTCTTCCTCTTCCAAATCCCTAACCCATTGCAAATACTTCTCCTCTTAGCTCTATTGCTCTGTTCAATCGATTTTACAAACCCTATTTTCTATATACCCTCTTCGTACTCCTGCTCTATTGAGTGAATCGCAAATTTCTGAATCTCTAGATCTAAAGGGAGGAGCGCTGTGTGTTTCGAGGCGTATGACGAACAGTCGAACAGGGTCGATTTTGGGATGAATTAAAAGGCGCTTGATGTTTTAATCCTCGCGCCATTGATAATATTAGCGGGATGAATTAAATAATAAAAAATCCCGCCTCAAAACCGCCCCTATAGAGCCAAATGACCGCCACAATAGCCATGAATTAAAAAACCGCTGCTTAAACCGCCCTTATAATTCGAACCGCCACCATAAACCGCCACTATATTCTTGACCGCTACCAAAACCGCTGTAATTGCTCAACCGCCACTACAACCCGCTGCCATTGGCTTGAATTGTAGTAGTGTAATATGAGTTTTTAACTTGATTGAAAGAGAAAGTTAGTAACTTGAAGGTTGATATTGTTTGAATACGAAAGTTTCAAGCTTTAGATCCAAAACAAGCAATTAAGTGAATTAGGATGCGAAAGTTGGTTAATTTACTTGATAGTCAACGAAAGTTGATGACTCTATCTGTTTAAGGGCATGATCTTATCTTCTTACGAGTTTATATGCTTGGCTATGTTGTGGTGTCCTAGACCTAGATCTTTGTTTTATCTGAATTATTTTAAGTGATTTTTCGTTGCTGAGTTACTTGCCTTGGTACCGAATTTATTTAGGTCATTATTTGAGTATTTTTGTTTACGGTGGTTCGTTAATGACCCTGACGACGTCGTTAACGAGGCTGCTTGTGAGTGTTTTGTTTGTTTCATTTTTCTTTTTAATAGATTGATAAACGAACAACCTTGCTTCCTGTGGAACGATCCTGACTTCATTGTACTCAGCGGGGTTTTGACTATAAATTTATTTGTTGTCAATTAAAACCATATCAATAAATTGGCGTCGTTGCCGGGTAAGCAACGAGTTTGTTAGTTTATCTTTGGGTTCGGGAATAGCCCGACCCCGTTTTTGTTTTTAATTTTTGTTTTCTTTGTCTGTTTTTCTCAATGTATGCCGGTAGGACGACGAAGGCTTCAGTTTGATAACACTGGTTATTACTCAAAACCCGAACGTTCCCTACACCGTCGACTCTGAGAAAACCGAGCCATGGCCACGACAGAAGAGATGGCTCAACAGTTGAAAATCCTCCGGACTCAGATGGAGGTACTTAAAGCCGAGAAGGACGGCGCAGACGCCGAAGCTGAGCGTCAACGAGCTGACAAGGCTCGTTTACAAGAAGCGCTTGATGCCTATCCGAGGAATGCCAAACAATACAGGCATCCGAAACTGAGGGTGCCAGAATCTCCTATTGTGCTTCCGGAGATAGAGAAACCTTTTGAGATCAAATCTCAATTTATATCCTTAATAAAACGGGCTCAACTTGAGGGGAAACCTACTGAGTGCCCTATGGAGTATATTAGAAACTTTCTTGATTTATGTGACACCATAGCTGCTGAAGGTGTCTCACTAGAATATGTTCTGTTAAAAGCTTTTAGATGGTCTCTTACTGGAAAGGCCCTGAGTTGGTTGGAGAGCCTGCCCTCTATGTCTATCAGGAATTGGAAAACTTTGTACGATCAATTTCTTACAAAGTTCTTCCCTCCTGCTAAGACTACGGAGTTAAGGAAACGAATCACCTCCTATCACCAACTGCCTAATGAAACATTCGTTGAAACTTGGGAAAGATTTAAGGAAATGCTGAGGTAATTCCCCACTCATGGGCAACCTTTATATGTTTTACAAGAGATCTTTTTCCAGGGCATTAATGCAGAGACCAAGAATCGCATCAACACGCATACTGCGTGCGGTTTTATAGAGATGGAACCTACTGTTGCGTGGGAATTGCTGGATAAGTTGGCTAATTACGATGCTATGTACGGAACCCAGCAAGCTCCACAAACTTAAAAACGTCTCTACATACCTAACCGAGAAGAAGTTGACCCAGATGTTAAAAATCAATTCTTACAAGACGAGGTCAACCGTTTGAAGAAACAGGTAAGTTTTCTGAAATCCTCTCAAACATGTCAAGAATGTGGTTCTTCTGCACATAGTACTTCTACTTGCACTAACATCGAGCAGATTAGAGCCGCTGAGACAATAGCTGAGATGAATTATATGAGGGGACCATACAGGAACCAACCTAGTTATCATGACAGGTCGAACAACTATCAAGCATGGGGCAATTAAAATACAAGTCAAAACTATGCAGTGCCTCCACCAGATAGACGACCTGCACCATATCGACCTCTAGGCCATCAGGAGACGCCATTATGGGTTCAGGGATTACAGGAAAGCATTAACGGAGTGAACAACAAAGATGATGAAGTTCAAGCCAAACTGAACCGACAAGATAAAAGATGGGGAGAGTTCGATATTTAGAAAAGGAGTGTTGTTTCCCAACTAGGGGACCTAGATGCATGGATTCCAAGACCACAAGGGCAACTCCCGAGCCGCCTCGAGGAGAACCCTAGAGGCCAAATAGCAGCGTTACACCTCAGAAGCGGGAAGACATTGCCAAAGAAAGTTCAAGATGAAGACAAGGAGGAACAAGACGTCACCAACCGGCTCGTTAACGAGCCAGCGAGGGCAAATAACGAGCCCACAAACAAGGATGACGAGGCTCCGAGGATTCTTGACGATCCTACCCCAGGTAAGTTCTCTAAACCGAGCCTTCCTCTCAACCCCAGGGTAGTTAACAACCCCACCAGGGTCGGTAACGACCCGCCGAGGACAATAAACGACCCTAGTGTTGATCCGGTACTCTCACCTCTCGAGCCTAACTTGGTTCCGAGAATGGTTAAATCTCTTCCATTTCTAACTAAGAAATCTATGGACTCTACTGAGAGTAAGTTCAAGCGTTTCGTTAAGATTCTTCGGGGTATTAATATTTCCATCCCATTCGCTGAAGCCCTAAGCGAAATGCCAGCTTACACAAAGTTTTTGAAAGATATTCTTAGCGGGAAAAGATCCATTACAGAGCTACAAGATGAAGTCAGATCAATAGCTCTACCGGAAAAGCTAGGAGATCCAAGAAGGTTTGCAATAACGATTGGCATAGGCAACAACAAGTTCAAGGCTTTATGTGATCTGGGTGCCAGTGCTAGTTTAGTTCCTCTCTCAATTTGGTCTAAAGCTAATATGGGACCACTAGAGCCGGTAGACATGAATTTGTACATGGCAGATGGGTCATGTGTCAAGGCCACTGGAGTGGTGGACGACTATCCTATTCAAGTCGGGAAATTCTTTATACCGAATGATTTTATCGTCCTCGATATTCCTGAAGACCCTCATGTCCCCATAATTCTCGGTCGACCATTTTTAGCCACAACAGGCGCAAGAGTTGATGTGCGGAAAGGACTCCTCACTTTTGATATCGGAGAAGAACGGGTAGAATTCAACTTGGATCAAAAAGCCAACGACCCAGTTGGAGTCGCACAAATCGAGTTGACTCAACCAGAACTCGACACAACCGTCAATACCGAGTCTCATTGGTCGATCACCAAGTCCCATGTGCAAGAGTACAACCAAAGTAAGCACTCTAATTATGAATCGGCTAAAGAGGAGCATGATTTTTCTTTATCTTTTGTTCCTACACCACGCCCTATTATATGCACTATAGAAGAGTCCAAACCACCTTGGTTTTCGGATTTTACTAACCATCATGTAGAAATACCGGACATACTGATAGAAGAAAAGGGTCCCAATTTAGCAACATGGGGTACCTCAAGACCCCAACATGGCTACACAAGAGCCACCGTGAGCCAAAGAAGTTCGTCGGGCTAACGACGTTAAAAATAGCGGTTACGGGAGGCAACCCGCTTTTAGAATAGATTTAGTTTCTCTTTTTCCTTTTCTTTTTAGATTATTTTTCTTAGTTTTCTTTTGTTTTCCTTTTAAGTTTTAGTTAGGATAGAAATTAGAAAAATTTTAAGCTAACAAGATTTCAGGAGAAGGGATCGAAAATCACTCCAAGAGGCTACGGCAGCTCGTTAACGACCCACCCAAGGTCGTTAACGACCCGGTTCGACGATCCGACTCGTCAAAAATGGGCAGGTAAGTTTTTTTTAACCTAATATATCTTTTACTACCCTAGCCGCCACTCTTTACCCCTTCCTATCCCTTCCCTCTCCTATAAAAACCCTTTTACCCCTTCCAAAAATCTACCATCACACTCTCCCAATTCCAAACTTCTCAAAAACCCAACCAAAGAGCTCGAAATCCCCCTCCCACCGTTCGGAATCTCGCACCAACCACCACCGAGCAACCGTCGTTACCGAGGCCCGGAAACCCTACCCTCCACCGACGAGGATCCAAGCTTCGATAACCCTCACCGAGCTCGTCACCCACCCAATTTTCGATCCCTTGTTCTTCAAATTTTTCGGTTTTCCGGTATGATTTCTAAACCCTAACTCGAAATTGCATGATTTATGGTTTTTAGGGTAGAAATTTCATGTCTAGAATTGAGTTCATATAGAGCATCGATGATCATGATTGGATTTTGCCCTTGAAAGTTTGATTTTGCTTCATAAATTCTAGATCTAGAGAAGGATATTCATGTTAGATGTTCCGTTATGATTGATTGTAAAAAAGCATGAATTTTTCTTGTTCTAGTCTCAAGTTTTAGACTTTGCATGTCAAAATTTCGGGTAAAATTTAGCATGATCCGGGATGGGTAATCGAGCAAGTATGGGGTGTTTATATCCGATCGTGGGATTTGTGGAGAAATATAGAAGATTGCATGCTTGATTTATGCTTTAATTTTAAGGTAGATTAAACTCGGAAATTCTGCGATTTGGGTATCGGCAGCTCGTTAACGACCCAACCAGGTTCGTTAACGACCCTGCAATGCTTCAAAAATCCATACCAGTCCAGAATCGTAAACAACCCAATTGGGTAGTTAACGAATAATTCCGAAGCTATTTCAATACCAAGTATGGGGTCTCTTGCCTACCTATTTTTGAGTGGATCTTATCTTGGAAAATTCTTGATTATTTTGTAGGATCTCATGGCAAGTTCAAGCAGACCTGCTACTCGAGCTCAGAAGAAGAAGAGGAACCAGAGGTCACCATCTCCTCCTCGCATGGACAACGTGATTTTAGGTACTCAAGGCCAAGTGCATCGATACCGTGCCATATTAGAGAAGGACCACTACACCCATTGGTTCTCAAAGTCCAATGACGTAAACCAAGGGATCTACACAGACGTCAAAGAGGCTTTTGTTATTCTTGGCGCCGCTCATCTCCTGAAGCAGGAGAATTTACCACACTATCCGGCCCTCACATCCGAGTTTTTGGCCACCTTAGAGGCTAGCTTCTCGTCGAAGACTTCGGCAGGACGAATCCGGTTTCGGCTCGGCAATGTGAGCCGTGAGTTCACCATGGCAGAGTTCAATGCAATTTTAGAGCTCCGAAACCCGTCTAGAGACTACAGCTTGAAAGACTACAGAGTGACTCGCACTTGGAGCTACATCACCGGAGAGGTCCAATCGACCACAGCGGCATTATCCGGGGCAACCATCATTAACCCCATCTTCAGGATTATTCTCCGAGTCCTAGCAGCTACGTTTTGGCCAAAGAAAGAGTTGAACAGGCCAACGAGGACGAAAGTTGCTTGTCTCCGCACCATCCTTTTCGAGCAACCCGGCCCCTTGAATTTGGGGTACGAGTGGCTCTATTATATCGAGAAATCAACCAAGTCCAAGGAGGTTTGGTGTGGCAATTTGGTTAGCCTCTTGGCTAAAAACCTTGGAGTAGATCTTACACGTTACACACCGGCTCACGCCCATCTCCTCAACAAGAACTATTGGTATAGCTCCGGTGTCTTCATTCAAGCCGAGGGAGGATTCAAGGTGAAAGTATAAGATCGCATCGTTACACCGACCCTCGACAAGTTTGAGATTCTCTACGTACCAAATTGGTACGAGGCGTGAACGGGACATGCTTACCCATTGGAACCCAAGCCGGAGGATGAGCTATCACTTAGGCCATGTGAGACAAGATTTGAGCGAGTGGATGAAGCAATGGATGAAGATGAAGATGAGGAGACCGAGGTAGTTGGCGACGACACGGAAGAAGCCGACACCGAGGGTGGGATTGAGGAGCTTAACTTTGAGGATGACCACATCGACACGGAAGTATTGGGCAGCAACGTCATCGTTGACGAGCCCACCAAGCTCGTTAACGATCATTTCCAGCCCCCTTCCTACACTGTTAACGAGGCACCCAGCTTCGTTAACGAGGTGCCGAGAGCTTCTGTCAACCCACCACCTGCCCCTGTCGACTCTCATTTTTATGGACTCATGCCTTACAACCCGGTGATGTATCAAGATCATTTCCAGCCTCACTACCCACCACCTCCTCAGCCCGATTACATAGGATCGAGTATGCCACCACCATGGGCTGAGGATCTTTCTGCACAGATGCATCAGCTTCACCTCCAGCAGGATCATATTCATAGGAGGATGGATAGATGGGAATCTGTCTATTCTGCTCGCATGTCGATGGAGGATGAGAGGCATCGTCAAAGAGAGGCGGATGATGCTGAGCGTTGGAGGACGATGTACGACTTCATGGGGAACTTTGAGCACTACTTTCCTCCACCAAACCGTTGATTCAGCCTGAAGACGCAATTTTTCCTTGTTTCCCACTTTTAAAACTTAGTAAGTTTTTATGTTTTTCTTTTTCTTATTTTTATCTTTATTTGTTTTCTTTTCTATCTCTTTTCCTTCTTCTTATTTTTCTTACAGTGGGGACACTGTAATTTTAAGTATGGGGTGGGGATACTGTTTTTAGTAGTTTTCACATAATAATAAAAAAAATCGAAAAATTTTGGAAAATCTAAAAAAGAGTTTTAGAATTGATAGATATCCCTTCCTTAGGTTCTATGATAGTAGTCGCTAACTTAATCATATAATTCCTTGCAAGCATGTCTTTAATAGTATAGACGGACTCTTAACTTGAAATTATTTGTTTTAGAAGAAGATAGCATTTGATGAAATTGAGCACGTATACTTTATAACATAAGTGATGCAATCCAACAAATTACCCTGTGAGCTGATTAGCCATGATTTGCTTGTGTGATTTACTCTTTATATGCATATTATCTCTTGGAATTGTGATGGTTATCTATTTCTTCAGACCCATATGATATTTTTAGTTCATTATTTGTGAAAATCATATGATGGAGAACTTATTTTTTATAAGCCCTATTATTCCCTATCCACCTTTACATGATCCTTCTTTTGATATCCAAATTTAGCCTGAAGCCTTTATTTATAGCTCCACAAAATTATTCCCTAGCCGAGATAAGCTTGACCCTATCCGGAAATTAGGACTTAGACTAGAGAGGTATGTTCTGTTGGGTGTTAAAAAGAGAGGAGTTTCTTATAATTTTTGCTTTAATTGAAGGATATTTGGGAAGGGTGATTGGAAGTCTCTTGTTTTTACTTGTAATAAGAAAGATCTTTTGATAAGAAAAAGATGCACAAAATAAAGTATTTGATGGAGATAAGAAAGAAAGGAAAGAATGTACACGGAAGCTCGTTAACGACCCTGAAGTGGGTTCGTTAACGAGGCAGCGAAAAAAAAGAGAAAAAAAATAAAAGGAAGTAAAGAGTTGAAGTGCATTTCTATTTATAGATAACATCAGAGATTCCTTTATTTCTTATGAGACTTTCTATGATGATAATGGGTGAGTGAGAATAAGTGCATAATAAGAGTGAGTTTGGTATGTTGTTTTATGAGAGTTTTTGGATGTGTGAGTTTTTAGGAGTCTTTGATTCTCGAATATTATTAGCACCACATGACTAAAATTTTCCATGCCTTATTGTTATTACCAAGCCCAATTACAACCCGGCCGAATGGAATCTTCTATGAAGTTTTTCATTGAGCCTAAGTTCTCTTGATGTTTTTTGCTTATTTTGACAAATCTTGGGTGGAGAGTATTGGTGATATAAGTTCCAATTTCTATGAGTTTTTTTATATAAGATGAGTTGAGAGATTGAATTTATAAGCCTAAACACTTGAGAGTTGAGATAAACACAATATCCCTTGTAACGTTGGATTGTATTGTCTTATGTCTATTTAAGTGCATATATGTGTGAGGACATTAATAGTCTTTTGCTATATTTTTCTCATGTGTAGATGTTGCTTTTTAGATGATGGCTATGTCTTGATGAGCATGTTTGTGTTGGTTTTGGTTAATGTCTGTTGATTGCTTGAGGACAAGGGTGTTTAAGTATGGGGTATTTTGATGTTCGCATTTCTAGTATAGTTTTTAGTAGGTTTTCTTTGTTTATTAGGTTTAGTTTTGTTAAGTATAGGTTTAGTTTTGAATGTTTTTAGATAGTTTTGCATATTTCTATGAAAAGAGTGGAAGCTATGCTATTTTGTGTATTTTGTAGGTTTTAGCAAGGAAAAGTGCTATATGGAGCTGAATTTGAAGCGTTGCAGTGAAAGACAGAGGACTACAGAATTGAAGAAGTCAGAGTTCAAGATTTACGAGAGGAAGTGTGGAAGAAAACAAAGCCCATGCTCGTTAACGAGGCTGTGAGGGCTCGTTAACGAGGCCACGTGAGAGAAGATTCGAAGGTTGACTTTATGACTCACCGATCTTGAGCGGGAATTTATTTTCGTGTCGGTTGAGTATCTTTTTAGAATCTTTTAGGGTTATTAGAATATGTATTTTAGGTATTATTATCTTCTTAGATTTTGTTTCTATGTTTTAGAGTTTTATTTCTATCTTTTCAGGAAAGTTTATATTTTTTTGCCTTTATTAGTTTTTAGCTTTTTAGTATAAATACCTCTCTATCTAGCATAGAGAGGGGGGAGTCGAATTAGAGAGAGAAGAAGAAGAGGAAGAACCGAGGAGGTGATTCGATCGAAGTCGAGTTCGAGGGTCGGTGGACGAAAGTTACCGAGTTCGTTGATCTAGGTTTTGGTTCGGTGTTTTGTTCTTTTTCGGTTTTCTTCTTAACTTCTGTAAGACAGATTTTCCTATTTAATTTAGTAGTGATTGGTTTTCAATGTTTTCTTATATTGAGTTTATTTGTTTAGTAGTTATGATTTGTGAGTAGTCTTCTTTTCTAGGATCGGGGTTAAGCCCGACATAGTTGAGCATGTGTGATAAGTAAGATTGTGTGTTGAATGCCTTTTATCTTTTATTGAGATTGTTTGTTGTGCTTATACCGAAACGAAAGTTGAGGTAATTTGAGTTTTTAACTTGATTGAAAGAGAAAGTTAGTAACTTGAAGGTTGATATTGTTTGAATACGAAAGTTTCAAGCTTTAGATCCAAAACAAGCAATTAAGTGAATTAGGATGCGAAAGTTGGTTAATTTACATAGTCAACGAAAGTTGATGACTCTATCTGTTTAAGGGCATGATCTTATCTTCTTACGAGTTTATATGCTTGGCTATGTTGTGGTGTCCCTAGTCCTAGATCTTTGTTTTATCTGAATTATTTTAAGTGAATTTTCGTTGCTGAGTTACTTGCCTCGGTACCGAATTTATTTAGGTCGTTATTTGAGTATTTTTGTTTACGGTGGTTCGTTAACGACCCTGACGACGTCGTTAACGAGGCTGCTTGTGAGTGTTTTGTTCGTGTCTGTTTTCTTTTTAATAGATTGATAAACAAACAACCTTGCTTCCTGTGGAACGATCTTGACTTCGCTGTACTCAGCGGGGTTTTGACAATAAATTTATTTGTTGTCAATTAAAACCCTATCAACAAATTGGCGCCGTTGCCGGGGAAGCAACGAGTTTGTTAGTTTATCTTTGGGTTCGGGAATAGCCCGACCCCGTTTTTGTTTTTAATTTTTGTTTTCTTTGTCTGTTTTTCTCAGTGTATGCCGGTAGGACGACGAAGGCTTCAGTTTGATAACACTGGTTATTACATAGAAACCCGAACGTTCCATGCACCGTCGACTCCGAGAAAACCGAGCCATGGCCACGACAGAAGAGATGGTTCAACAGTTGAAAATCCTCCAGACTCAAATGGAGGCACTTAAAGCCGAGAAGGACGGTGCAGACGCCGAAGCTGAGCGTCAACGAGCTGACAAGGCTCGTTTACAAGAAGAGCTTGATGCCTATCCGAGGAATGCCAAACAATACATGCTTCCGGAACTGAGGGTGCCAGAATCTCCTATTGTGCTTTCGGAGATAGAGAAACCTTTTGAGATCAAATCTCAATTTATATCCTTAATAAAACGGGCTCAGTTTGAGGGAAAAACCTACTGAGTGCCCTATGGAGCATATTAGAAACTTTCTTGATTTAAGGTGTCTCACTAGAATATGTTCTGTTAAAAGCTTTTAGATGGTCTCTTACTGGAAAGGCCCTGCGTTGGTTGGAGAGCCTGCCCTCTAAGTCTATCAGGAATTGGAAAACTTTGTACGATCAATTTCTTACAAAGTTCTTCCCTCCTACTAAGACTACGGAGTTAAGGAAACGAATCACCTCCTATCACCAGCTGCCTAATGAAACATTCGTTCAAACTTGGGAAAGATTTAAGGAGATGCTGAGGCAATGCCCCACTCATGGGCAACCTTTATATGTTTTACAAGAGATCTTTTTCTAGGGCATTTATTTGTTGTCAATTAAAACCCTATCAACAAAGTGTAGGATCAACTGAATTGTTAAACTATTGGAAGATGCAGTTCAATTTTGAATATGAGAGTATTCGAACTCGGATGTTCATATATGTTTTCATCCTTTGAGTTAAGAGGATTGAGATTCCTAAATGGAATACGGATTTCTTATGATAATAGTAAGAAAGAAAGGAAGAATGTTGGTTCAGTTTAAGTTGTGAACAAGTGGTTAATCATCAAGGTTTTTGTGAATAAGGTTGATTGGTCAAAATGGATTGAACAGGTAAAAGTTCATTAGTAATGTGTTTATGTTCAATTAACTACTTAGCACAAGTGTTAATCGATTACATGAGTTGATGATATCCAGATGACTAACCTATGTGACAATGTTATTGGAGTTTCTTTGTATGATACCCAACTCGGGATAATGAGAAAAGACTTGAGGTCTATAATGGACTAGTAATGGAATCAACATTGAGATGTTCTAATTTGCCAATGGTATTGACTTATGTTTCTTTAAGAATGGAAATGATAAAGTTCAGTTTTGAGAAGATTAATCAAGGAATGATCTTAGCATGTTTGCCTTTGATATTTTAATCGGTTGGGAGAAAATATCAATCATTCAATATTGTGGTCAATAAGGCTTAGACCTTATCGCTGAAAAATAATTTCAGTTGTGTTTGAGTTTTGAAGATTTTATATCAGTCGAACCTAATGTCTAAGGTGGTACTACTGAAACTGTTAAGTTGTCGGAAAGTCTCCTAACCACAAGTTCTTCCTTTGCAATGTGGTTTGAACTTGAGCTAATAAAAAAGGGTATATGTCTTCTTCTTATGGTTAAGTAAGAAGACAAGAATGATGGAGAAGTCTGGTTTGTTTACCAATGTTGAATTGGGATAGGTTTAAGAATACCTTATTTGGCCATGTGCATTCATTCTTCTGCTAAAAGAGATTGGAAATTAAAGGAATTTCCTTATTTGTAGAGAGATATAAGGATTGGATGTTTTGAAATAGATGCAAAGTTTGAAAGTTCACTTTTTATATTGAGAGGATTAAGTTGTAAAAGGATGGAAAGTCCTTAAAACCGTCACAAGAGTTTGATAGTCACTCTTGGATATCGGAATTTAAATGACTATTAACTTGCAGAAGGCTTGTTGTTTTGTGAATGGATGACCTCAACTATTAAATTTTTGCAATGGATCATGTTTGCATAACTTTAAAGTAATATGTCAAGACATACAAGTTGAGAACGACCTTCGAACAATCTTCTATGGGTAAGAAGTGGTTGAAACCACATCTTTACTAGGGATTGCAAGTAAGTGGATTTGAGCGATCAATTTTTTTATTGAACTTGTGAAATCAAGTTGGGTGGAGATTGAGTTAAATCAGGCAGAGATTACTCAATATTATAGATTATAGAGAAGTCTAGCAGTATGTCTAATTAAGAAAAGTCAAGGTATGTCATCAGGTTCTACCTTGAGGAGGGAAGAAAGTGTCAAATTCGAGGGGAAATGTGGGGCTCAGAAGTGAGTTGGAGCATCTTCGCTCCTTTGAGACTCAGTTTTGATTTGAAACTTTGGTCAAGTTGGTAAGGTCAGCTAATGTGGAAATGTCAGCACAGAACTAGGGCAAAGCGTCAGTAGCATCATGAAATTAAGGTCAGCAATTTTATTGGATGCATTGGCTTGACGCGCCCATTTCTGCATAAAGTAGCTAATCTTTGTTTCATCAACATTCAAAGTTAAAGCCTGTATGCTTGTAGACTATGTCGAGTTCCTGTCAAGCTGTTATGATTTAAGGGATCGTTGAAATTGTTTTGTGATTTTTTCTTTTGAGAAAAATCTTACGACTTTGGAGAATTCTAGTATGAATTGTTTTTTTAAAGAAATGTTGATTTGATATACGGGATTCATAAATAAATTTTCTACGGTTTTTATAGTGGTGAGTAAGAATGTGATTTGTCTTCCATATTGATCACATGGTAAGGCAAGATTACATGTCTTATTCCTATGGGAATGTAGTAAAGGATTATGTTTATTTTATCTCCCCATCCTGATCACATGGTGGAATAAGATCACATAATTCCTTGGGTTTTAAAGAATAGTTCTAGTATGTTTTGGCATAAGTTTTGCAAAGATAAGTTGGTCGAGATGAAAAGATGCAAGCTTTCTTTTGCATTATAGCACTTGCTATATCTAGTATCTTGTAAAACTCCTTTGAGTTATTACATCCTTGGTATCCTATACCATTTAAGGAGTATGGTCAAACTTCCCAAAGCAGTTCGATTATAAGTAAGGAAATTCGGTAAGATTCTTTACAAATCTGTGTTGGTCTCTGAAGAGCATGGAGTAACTCCGTACTTCTCTACAAAGTTTGGGATTGTTTTCAGTTAATGATTATTGGAATTCTCTAAGCAGTTGCTAGTAGTTCATCTTGGTTGACGTTATGACCTAAGAAAGTCATAGCCTTTTTAGCGGAATTGTCCTTGAAAGTAAGTTGATATGAACTCCTGGGATGGAATTCTTTTTAAGGAATGATATTGTAGTAATCCTTTCTTTGGAATAAAGGATGTACTAGTAATTTCTCCATTAGTCGTTATTTATTTTCATGTTGTCTTGAAAACTTAAATCTCTTTGAGATAAGATAGTCAAGTGAGGACTTTAAGCAGAACTCCAATGGGTCTGGAGTTTGGATATGTAAATTAGTACTGATATTCAATCTCAGTCTGATAAGTTGTTGGATATAGAGAGTGGACAAATGAGGATATGTTTTTAATCCTAAGAGTTAGGTTGTTCAACAAGTCAGAATGTTGAATGAAGTCTAAACACTTCTTTGATGAAAAAGACTGAAAATTGTCAATGGAGACAATTTTTTTGGAAATTATTGGACTAAAGGTATTATTATCCAATATGTTGGTATATTAATGCGTAAGAGTGTAGTTTGAAGTAGTTGAGAGAGATAACTACTTTTGAATGTCAGTATGCCTAAGCTGTGTTTGGTTGAGAATAGGATGTAAAGGATTGACAAGATAGGTTATTATCTTGTCATGTGTTGGATAAATCTCATATTCTTGGTTAAAGTAATACTGAGATTTTATCTCAATAAGGAAATTGAGTAAGGATTTCAAGTAATCCTTGTAAAGAAACTAATTTGAGAAGGACTAAAGGTTTAGTTTGGATGACAACAAGGTTGTGTGAATCCCCTAGGATGTTATTCAAAATCTGTTGACCAGATCAAGGAAAAGTAGTATGGGAAAGTAATATCATTTAAGATTAATGGAGAAGATCAAGAAGGTAAGACACCTGGATTTGTTATTTAAGACCATGGATTGATTGGTTTAAAGACTGTTCATGTGTGTCTATAGTTGATGAGCTTTGAAAGCTTATTTCAAAGGAAGCATATTTATTTGTTTAATTGGTTCATCCTGGAATAAGTAAATGTATAAGGATTTAAGATAAAGCTTTTGATGGACTGACATGAAGCGAAATGTCACCGAGTTTGTTTTGATATGCTTGGTTTGTCTGGAAGTCTTGATTGAGCATAGAAGACCAAACAAAATGTTATAGTCTCTTCCTGTTTCAGAATGAAAGTGGGAAGATATTACAATGGATTTTTGTCATTGGTCGTTCAAGACTTAATGAAAGAAAATGCAATATGGAGGTTGTTAAGAAACTCATGTAGAGTGTTCTTTTTAATTCATTTATGATGACTTAAAGAGTACATAAGTTAGTTGAGGTGTTCATGCAGGAAGTGTTTCATCTTCATAAAACTCCAGAGACTATTATCTCTGACTGAGATGGATGGTTCATGCCAAAGTTTTGAAAGGAGTAACATCAAGCTTTATGGAGTGAAATGAATGTTAGCTTGAGTTTGAGTGATTTTTCATACCAGAATTTTTATCACACGATAAAGAAATGACTCTTTTAAGGCTTTGTAAGGCCGGAAGTGTTGGTTGTCAATTTGTTGGAATGACAATACTGACAAGGTTCTTCATGGGCTAGACTTGGCCAAGAGAACAACAACTAATATCGGACTAACATGTTCAAGGGTGCAACTGCTCAAAAGCGAAAAACAGTTGTGTGTTGTGCTAAAGGGAGAGCATGTTGAGTTTACTATAGAGAACGACGTTTTCGTTCTAGTATCCTCCTCCAAAGGCATATTCCTCTAGGGAATGCGAGACAACGTAAATGCTCGATATGTTGGATCTTTCGAGATACTGAAAAGAACTGGTAAGTTAGTTTACTGGTTGGCATTGCCACCATCAGTGCATTCTATCCGTAATGTTTCCTTGATGGTATGCGTTCGATATATCTCATATACTCAGTAATAATAAGATGAATATTCAACAAAATGACCCTATGAAGAAGGGCCAGGTTGAATCGTGAATAAGAAAAAAAACACCTCTGATTAGGTTACCTTGGCCTAAAAATGAAGGTAAAGAAAAGACTTGAGAAACTAGACAGGAAATGCTGAGTCATTTTCCAAAGTTAATGAACGTTGTAAGAAGAAGTTTGGTAACTAAGCAATGGTTGATTGTGCTTGGTGTAGAAGTAACAATATGTTTTTTTAAGGGGGTACTACAAACTTCTGTAAAGGTTTGTAGTGGTTGTGTGTATGTGCTTATGCCATCATTCCTTGTGATCCGAGTTCTCCTTGGTTTCGAGGACGAAACCATTTTTTAAGGGGGTACTAATGTAATAACTGCGGTTTTTAAGGATATTTTTGAATTTTTTTCGGATATCCTTTTTAATCTTTTTGTCCGTTTTAACGCTTAATCCAATATTTTTGTTGGAGATTAAATCCTAGAAAATTGTTGCTGACATCCTAAAATCACAAAGAAATGATTTTGTGGATCGGTGTGAATTCTAGGATTTTTCATTGGAAAAAAATATTTATTGGATAAGCCGTCTTTTTAATTATGTATCGGAAAGGATTTAAAATGTGAAACGGAAGCCTTAAAAATTAAGGTAGCAAGATAAAATCATGGAAAATTGGTTTTATTGGTCTACATAATTTAGGGGACGTTTTTCGTTTAGTAAGTTTTTCCACCCGAGGTACATAATTTTACCGCTTTAACGTGAGTCCCGTTCCGAGACGGGTTTTTAGTTTTAAAACTTATCTTGTCTTTGCTTAATGGGGAAGGAAGTGGAGCCACGGCATATCTTCATCTGCCACATCAAAGTCTACTAATTCAAATCAAAACAAAGAAGGAGGAGAGGATAAGGACGGAACGAACGAACTGAGGAGATAGAATTTGGGAGCTACTTCACCGCCGGCAAGCTCCTCCACCTTCCTCTAGCTCGTCCATCTTCCACCTCCATCTTCTTCCTTGTTTTTGGGAGCTTGTGGCTGTTGGAACGGAACCAACCAGAAGAGTAGGACGGAACGCTGGGCTCGGGGAGGAAAGAATTGGCTTCAAAACCGCCGGCTATCTTCATGCCTCGTCAAGCGACGTTGTCGGCGTTCCTCAGCTCCTCCGACCACCAACCACAGAAAGGGATATCGTCGGGCAATACTCGACCACCCTCGAGCTTGGGGTTCGAGCCCTTAACGAGCCAAACGAGCCATGGGCTCGAGTGAAGGTATATACGATCGAAATTAATTAGCAGATTGATTGCGGAGCCACCGCAAGGGCCTTTCGGTTCTGTTTTTCTAATTAAATTTATGGTTTTTATAATCTTGACGTTGATACGGTTCCACAGGTTCAAACCGCTCGAGAAACGGACGTCAGGATCTTCAGTTATAGCAAATACAAGTTTTGGTTACCGATTGGCAGGTAAAGGACTTCGGATAATTACTCGGGATTCGTTGTTAATCCGTTTGATCCGAGATTTGGTCATCTTTAAGAACTGTTGCTAATGAAAAAATTTTATTTAAAAATTGTTTCAAAAGTGATACAGATAATTAGTTATAATTCCGCCAAGATGGCTCCTTGAAGCATGATAACTAAGGATTTATAATATATCGATATTCAGAAATGAAATCGTTTATCGATTAGAAAGTTGTGGGAGTTGAGAATACAACTAAGAAGTGTTTATGTGAGCTCGTTGTTGAGAAATCCTTTTGTTATATTTGTTAGAAGGATGATAAAGATTACGGTTGGAATTGCTAAGGACGTTGAGCACGCCTTCTAAGGCAAGTGGACGATTCTCTCTTGTGTTATTGTTATTAAATGAGGAATTGAATCCCATTTAATATTTGTGTTGGGAACTACTTGTATGATTAATAAAATATGATAGGTTGTTATTCATTCAGTTTCGCGCTAGAACTGGATTTAGGTCCGTTGTATGTGACCTTGTATGTTTAGTTGTCTCATACTGAGACATTGATATGGATTAACTTAGTTCAGGGATGTGAGCTTAGTCTCGGAAGCATCTCTTTAAAACTCGTATTAGGCAGTATCAATATTGATCCCCTAATACTTAGAACATGACCATGGCCCGCTCTACACTTGAGGGGTGACTATGCACTCTAGCTAAGTGTATTTATCAATATGTGTTGGTATTGGATTATGGATGAAATAGGCCCTCTAATCTCTCCATCATTGGGACCCGTACTATTCGTTGTTCAAGGATGAAACATGCCCTCTGACCTCGATAGTATTGTGTTCCATTCAATATGTGTTGGTAGTAGATTATGGATGAAACAGGCCCTCTAATCTCTCCATCATTGGGACCCGTGCTATTCGTTGTTCAAGGATGAAACAGGCCCTATGACCTCGATAGTATTGTGTTCCACCGGCAGTAGTTCGAGCCGATTAAAAGTTGCCAACTTGTTTGTGAAATGTTTTGAAAGTAATACAAGATAAGTGCGTTAGGCACATTAATGTATCCGAATGGTTAGTCTATTCGATAACCATTCTTGCCCCCGATTACGAATAATTCTTAATCAAACGTTGATTAAGTCAATCTTATTAGTCGATGGAGGCTTTTCAAAATGTTATGTGATTAATTTGAGTTTCCAACAATTGTTCATGTTTCGTAAAGGAATCACATATTGTGGTGTCCTATCTCTTCATTATGCGAGTCTCCTTCTTATTCTCTATAAGACTGCTAATTGTTGGATCATAATCCGAGTCTATTCGGATTTTGGATGCCAATATGTTTAGTTACAACCATAAGAACCAAGTTAGTTTCTCCTCTTGCTAGTCTATCATTAGGCTAACCCGTCCATCTTCTTTTCTTTTATATGGTCGGTTGGTGTCCACCATTGGTTTACGGCACATCAGGTTCTTCTTGGAAGTTGATTCAAGAGGCGGATTCAGAGGTTTGAAGCTCCAAAAGTTGAATAAAGGTTTCCAATGGCTATACTTGAGTGAAAATCATGATTGAACTACTTCAAAGCAAAGCTGAGTTTCAGAAATAAGAACTCAAGGAAGAGTTGATGAAGATTTTGTTTAAATAGAAGATTGTTCTATTTATTTATTTATTCTTTTAAGTTAAGGTTTGTATAAGACCTTTTACGTGTTTTTCCGCTGTAATATTCAACTTAAGTTTGTTAGGTTTTCAAGTGGTTTCATTTACCTTGTTTTTAGTTTGTGCAGTCAAATTAAAGCCTTGGGTAGCTTCGGTTTAGTCTTAATCGGGGTTACTGGTGGTAATACCTCCAGGGTAGGAAGGGGGTGTTGCACAAGAAACGAGATTATTTTATTCGATTGTGCAAACACTTGCTCTTTATTTAATACTTCTTTATAACGAGATTACAAGCTAACGAGGCTTACAAAAAAACGAGATTTACACCCTAGACCTCCTACGAGTATTCGAGATCTCGATCTAACAATGTTCGAGATCTCCTAATTGCTATGCAATTCTACCACCTAGGTGTCGCTTGACCGGTCTTGGCGCGAGGCTTGAGCTGAGAGTGTGATGAAGATGGCTTGCGAGATTGTGTAGCGAGGTCTTTGATGTGAGCGAGGGCCCTGTATGACTTGAGGTCTTTTTGTGGACTTCACTTGTCTATACTGAGGTCTTTTGACGATGTTTCAATCACGTCGATCTTCAACGAACAAGACAGTTCTTGAGTTCAAGATGTTTTTCGACCCCTTCTACCTACGAGGTTCTCCTCTATTTATAGATAATTGGGGAGTCGAGTTTTGATCATTGTCCGATGTGGGACGCACGAGATCAGGGCTTCTGATTGGTCCGGAGGAAAGGCAGCCGGTGATTGGTTTGGAGAAGCGGCGCCAGCTGAGTGGTCCGGGTGGGCGGATATGTCAATAGATTCGGCAACGAGGTTTAGACCTCGCTTCTTGGTTTCGGAAGACCTCGCGGAGATAGACATGTTGATTAATTAGAAGACGGGTACGGTTGTGGGCCCCAGAATCCACCTTGGGAGTCCCATCGGGTCTGTTTTACTCCTTGTATCCTGGGCCCGCTTCCTGTTTTACCATTTTGGACATCATCACAACCCCATGGCCTGGGGACCTCATCCCGAGGACTGCAGGTCATAAGCTCCTTAGGATTGCGAGGTGCGAGGTTTTGGAGATTGGGTGAACATATTGCGAGGTGCTAGATTTTAGAGGTTGGGTGGACATGCTGCGAGATTTTCTCTCTTGCTCGTACGGGTGACGCTTCTTGGGCCTGTTCTCCGTACTTTGCTTAATGGGCCGTCCAGGTGGGATAGGCCCAATAAATCTTTCGGAAGCGAGGAGAGGCCCAAGCCTGTTCCTTATAAGGGGCGTCTCTCACACGCCTTCTCTTCATCTTCTTCCCCAAAATTTTCGCTCTCTCTCTTTCTTCGTCTTTTCAGTTCCCGGTGAGCAGTTTTCGAGACGGTTACCGACGACTGATGAGGTATTTTCGGTGGTCGTTAATACCTATCAAAGAAACCTAACTTAACCAACTCAGTAGAGCGGCAAGTAAGGATCGATCCCACAGAGACTCGTGTAAATGTGTTATTACTTAAATGCCAAGTAACCAAATAGGGGGTTTTATGAATGAAATTCTAAACTAATACGCAAAGAGTAAAAGTAAAATATAAATGCAAAGTTGATTGTAAATATATGAGAGAAGCATGTTCAACTACTTAAATCCATCATGATATTGCTTTGTCGATCATTGATTCTCTTGATTCTTTTCTCACTTGAATAATCTATTCTGGATAATGATCCTACTAAGGATTAAGACCCAAACTTCAGATTTAGTTGATAGAACAACCAGTCTAACAACCCTAATTAAATAACAACCTACAAGACCTTCTAGATTTAATTAAATAACAGCATGACGATTCAAGTTATCAATAGAAACAAACACTTAGAGCAACCAGACATCTAAATGACTTATGAATTTATTCCCTTCTTTAATCAACTTGTCCTACCGGTACTAAATTGATTAGAGTATACTCTTGATCAAATTAACTCCGACCGGTAAGTAATCAGATTCAGTTATAACTAGAAATTCAATTAGGTACCTAATCTAATAAAACCCTAGTTTAGATTCAATTAAGCACATGGAATAATTTCTATTCAAGTTTGTTGAGAATCAATCAAACCTCACAACTATATACAAATCATGATTTCAATAACTAGCCTAACACAAGAGAAATTAGCAATGCATAATTGAATTAAAATCAAACTTACAAAGGTTCAAAGGTTCTTCCTTGAGAGAAAACCTAGCCTCCAAAGTTGATCAAAAGTTATGACAATGATTAGAGAGAGAAAACTAAAAACAAGGTTTAAATACCCCACAAGATATCCAAAGATAAAATATCCCGAAATACAATGAAACAAGTCGGTCAAGATCTCTCTTAAGCCCATCTCGAAGCCCAAAACTCACGGCCCAACTTCTCCGTCGAAAAACAAGTGCCGCGGTCTCTTCTGCAGGCGCGGCCGCGCATGTTCTTGTTATGCCCGCAGCACTTCTCGGTTCAGCATTTCAGGCGACACTTCGGAGGTTGTTTTCACCCACTTCAAGTTGGAATTTGGACTCGGAGTAAAAAAAACGAATTGTAGCTCTTCGAGTTAGCTTTCCAGTTATAGCAAATTTAGCTTCATCCTACCACTGTAGCTCCCAAACCAAACATTGCAAGATAGAGGTGTCAAAACAAGAACTCCAATGCATAGCCGGGTTTAAGCGTCTTTATCCCTCCAACTCATGGACCTTGGTTCTTCCAATCTTCACTTATATCACTCTAAGCTTACTCAAACTCTACCATAGTCCCCTAAGATCCATCCCGTCCATGCTTGTTTACCTAAAGATATGCAAAACCGAACAAAATAAGCGCAAAACCCGAATTTCCTAGAAAACCTAAAAACCTAAGAACTAAACTAAACTAAGCTAAAACCAAGCAAAATAAACATAAATATGCATCCTAATCACTACCTAAATGCAAGCTATCAACGACCTTCCGCCATCCTCCAGTTGCGCCACCACCTTTTTCACGCCGACTCTAAGCAAGTAAGTGGTTAAATCTCTTTTCTCGTCTTCGATGTTCTTCGTCTTTCTTTCACCGCCTTCTGCTCTAACGGGAGACAGACGCTTCCTGGAGTTTCGGGCCGGTGTCACGGCGGTGAAACATAGGGGGTGAGGGCGGCGCTTGCGTCTTCATGACGCCTTTCATTTCCTCCTTTTCTTGTTCTTTCTCCATTTTGTGCCCTAGGCGGGCGACAACTCGTTCCTCGGTGTCTCGATCAGGAGTAACGGTGGTGAGACGGTGATGGTGAGGGCGGCGTGTGCCTCTACGCGGCGCCCTCGCCATCTCCTCTTCGTGTTTTCTCTTGCTTTATTTTGTGCTCTTGTGGGCAACGGTTATTTTTCGGCGTTTTTCGCCAGCATCACGACGGCGAGACGGTGGGGCGAGTATGGTTACCGCCATGCACTTGGACCTCTCGTCCGTCAACCGGCGGTTGGGTTTCTGCGCTTTCCTTCATCGTTTTGAGATTTGAGACCCTCGGAAACCCAAACGTCGTGATGCCCGATTGACGGGACGTTTGGGTTTCCACCGTTCGCTTCCACCGCTGGTTCGCATTCCCCCTTCTCTCTCCTCCTTTTGGCGCTTCAAATTCTTCCCTGCCGTCCTATCTTGTTAGAGTAGCCCCAGGGTGCCACGTGGCCTTCTCCCCTTGTGACCTAGCGTTTTCTTTCTTTGGTTGCTTTGCCCGATGTCTCAACACTTCTTTCTTTTCCAGGTGCTAGCCTTCTGTGGCCTGGACGTCGTTCTTTCATGCCTAGGAAAGCCTCCTTGAGCCCCCCACAAGGCTTCGTGTTCAAAGCTCAAGAGAGATTCTACGAGGAGGTTTCCGAGACCGTAGGGAGTATAGAGGCTAGTGATTCCCAAAACCCGAGGTCTCCCTCGTTGGTGTTCAGCGACCCTTCTTTCAGCGACTTTGTTGTTTCCAACAACTCTTACTTTTCCCTACTTCGCTCATCATTTGGTGTCGAAATGGCTTCATCTTCGATTTCCGATGAAGTAGTGGCCGACGTTATTACGAGGTCGTCCGACTCCAACGACCTCGCGAGCTTTTTTGCGGAGTATATTACCAACGTTGTGTCCAACGTCCCGCCGTCCTTGAGGAGCGGATCCCTATGTCCTCATACTCAGATGAGGCCTTTCTATCCGAGGGGGAGCCCTCGACCTTGAAGCCTTCGACCTTGCGGATATTGCCGCCAAGGACTTTGCCTGGCCCGAGGGAGTTAAGCTAGCGCTTCCCGAAGGGGAGGGCTGCTCCTTGGCACACTACGAAAGGTGCGTGGTTGTGCATCTGCACATTCTTCAAGCTGGCTTCAGGCTACCCCTGGCCCCACACATCGTCGATTACTTGTGGGCCATGCGCATTTTCCCCGTACAATTGTTTCCTAATGCGTGGAGGCTGCTATGCGCCTACAATGTTCGCAGCCGCGAGCTTGGGGATGGGACAAACCTCGAAATCATGTCGAGCCTATTTTTAGCGAGGAGGGAACACGAGTCCTGCCTCGTCAATCTTAGTTTTCCAGGTATTAAACACACCACGGCCCCTTCGAACATCGGGCCGTGGAAGAAGAAATGGTTCCGTGTTCGAGACCCTTCTGGGAGGTATCTTAAGTTTCCCATGGCACCGAACAACTTCGTTCGGCCCAAGAGTGCACATAAAGCCACCGAACTCAAGGAGCTCAAGAAGCGATACAACCCGGACCGTCAGGGATCGTTCCAGGAGTATCTGGCTCCGGACCGGCTTGAGCGGGCCGGCCTGAGCCTCACCCTTCCACCCCGTGAGGGCGAAGAGGGTACTTAATTTCCTTCTTGTTGTTTGTTTTTGTTTTAGGGCCTTGGTTTTATGCAACGAGGTTGAAGCCTTGCCTATCCAGTGGCGACCACGGGCCTTCGCCCGCTGGTTATGCTAACTTGACTCGTTGTTACATCTTGATTCTTTATCTAACTTATTTCTATGTTTTTTCTTTTGTCAGTGGACCTCTTCAACGCTTTAACCTCGAAGTCGCAGGGAAAGAGACCTGTGACCTCTACTTCCACCGCCCAAGCCCCTCACAGCTAAAAGGGCATTGTTATAAAGGAGCCGACCACGCTGCCGAGGCCACCCACCTCGTAGCCAAAAGTGAGACCCCCGGCGCCAAAGGCGTCCGGGGCGAAGACAAATGAGGGAGCTTCGACTAAGGGGGACATCGCGAGAACATCCTCTCAAGCCTCCCGAGGATCCGGCGATAAAGCCGGATCCAAGAGGAAAGGCACGAAGTCCCCCCGCGGGGATAAAAAGAAGCACAGGGTGGACGGCCAGCGCGGTCCGTCGGGGAAGGAGATCATCCCTAGTTTTAATTTTGAGGGACGAGCCCTCAACGCCGCTGGTCCTTCTCCCGCGAAGTACCACTGTCCTAGGCCGGCTCGGGGTACTTCTGCGAGGTGGAGTAGGGATGAGTAGAAGGAAGAGGTCTCGTGGGCCAACAATGTCACCGAGGAGGCCCTTAACGACGAGGTTGCCCGTTGTTCGGAGATGGTACGTTCCGCTTTCATAAATCTCGCTTATGTTTTGGATTTCGTGCTTCTCCCTTTTTTTAACAACTTTGTGAATTTTCAGCATACCTTCTTTGAGAACTACAACCGCAGTTGCCTCACCCTTCTCCAGACGAGGATGGATAAAATGAAGGCGGCACTCAAGGCTTGCACAGAGGAGTGTGCGAAGCACGAGAAGGAGCTCGCCGAGGCCGGAAAGCGGATTAAAGCCGTAGAGGTTGCGGCGAAGGACGAGGCCAAGGCAGCGGTGAGGGCGAAGGAGAAGGAGACCAAGGAAAAGGCCCTGGTCGGGGTCTTACAGGGCGAGAATGAGGAGCTTCGGGGCAAACTCCCCGCTGAGCACAACTTCTTCAAAGAGAAGTAGGCGGAGCTTCTGAAGGCCGAGGAGGAAGTCACCAACCTTCGACAACGTGTCTGCTAGCTCAACGAGGAGGTGGTGGCTGCGGGGCCCAAGTATGTGGAGTCGGCGGAATATATGGAGGAGTTAGTGGGTAGCGTGAACAAGATGTTCCGCCAGGCCGTCCGCATGGGGGCTAAGCAGGCGGTGGCTAAGTACGGGGACATCGACCCCCGTATTGTAATATTCGAAAATATTTTGATATTTTTATCCTATTTTTATCCTTCTTGATTTTCGTATTGGGATTACTTTGCTTGTAACTGATCATGGCTAAATAATAATATTTAATATTCTATTTTGAATTTTAGTTACTTATATTTTAAAAATTTTTTAATTTAAATTTAATTAATAATTATTTCAGGGTAAAGTTTGTAGTAAAGGAGACTTGAGGGTAGAAACCGTAAAATTTTATAAAGTTAGCCGACTTCCTTGTTTTTATATATGTATGTGTTCTACATTTGTGTGGGAGAGAGAGAGAGAGAGAGAGAGAGAGAGAGAGAGAGAAGGTTTAGCCTGCGTGCAAGGTTCGTTCGCCTGGTCGGATTTTGGAGTTCACGCATTAGTTGGTAAGTTTTAATTAGTTAATAGTTTGTTTAGATTTTACTAATTTTCCAAATCTGGCTTTACGATTGATTTGGATTTGAAAACCAGTTGATTTATAGTCTTTAGAGGGTATTTTTGATATTGAATTTATATTCGATAAAAGATTTCAGAGTAATTTTAGGGTTTTGATTTGTAATGATATTAGGGAGACCTTTGATCCTGTTTTTCAGAAAGGTTTGAACTAGAAATATGTTCTTTTATATATTTAGTATGTTCTTGTCATGTTTTAAAGGATTTGGAATTATACAAGAGAAGTTATAAAGCATCCTGGATTTTTGTTGATTTTAGGGTTAGAGTTTGTAAGAGTTAAAAGTCTATTATTATTCATTGGAGTATATTTATGCATAGAGGAGCGTGGGTCCTAGGTCGTGATCAGAGATAAGGGGGAGAGACAAACTATATGTTTTAGATAGGGGCCCACTTTGTGTGTTAGTTATTGTTTGTTGGCCTAGAGAATTCGTCTTCAAGGTAAGTTGTTTTCGACTTGCTCAGTTTCCATTCAATACTTGTTAGACCTCATGTGGTACTTGTTGTATTGGTTTTGGAGAACTAGTCCCTATGTGATTGTTTTAGGAAAAAGGTTTACTTGTGCATATTATGTGTGAAAAGGATTTCATTGGACTTTCATCGAATGCGAAGTTTTCGAATATTTTCTCTATGTTGGTACCGTTCTCGGCATGGCCATGTGCGTAGTCCTCTGGGTTGAAGTGACGGCTACGTATGGTTATGTGACAGAGAATCGTGCCCCTTCAAAAGAAGAGTTATCTGTGTTTTGGGCAAGTGCTCCCGAGGAGGCTTGACCCGGGGTTAGGAGGATGGAGTTGTGCAGGGTGGGAGGTCGCGCCTCGGCACCTGGGTCGTAGGGTTGAAGAGCGCTATAGAATGGAACGGTGAGAGAATGGTTGTATTGTTCTACTTGGACTTGTATGTATGACTGTGTATGGAAGTTTGATATGTGGTTTGTGCTTATGATCTATGGGAAGTTAACGTATGGATTTAGAACTGATATGTGTTGTATTCATGTGAACCGTGCTTGTGTGTGTGTTAGGTACTTGATTGGTTTTAAACGTCTTACTAGTATTGTATGATCTCTAGCTTGGATTAGAATAGTAGCTGACCCTTCGGGGACATGTTTTTTTTAGTTACATGTAAGGACAAGGGACCCATGATGAAACCTCGGCAGAGTGACAGTATGAGTCGTTGAAGGCCGTGTCATTAGGGTTGGGTTTTGTTGGTAGTGGTTACTTACATTGTATCTTTTTGTTTGATGTGCAGTTTTGGGTAAAGAAAGGATATTGATTTTCTATAGAGTTTTTACAAGTAGTATTGTAAGTTATGTTGGTTGGGTGTCATGCATGTTTTCCATACTTTGACTTGTTAAATACAAGTTGGACGTTTTCTTTATATTTTCTCGTCGTGCCCAAGTTGCAAGATCCAAATGAACTTGTTGTCAGACTAGCCTAGGTAGTACCCGCAGTGGTCTACTACCGATTAGAACCCCTATGTAAAGACGGGGTGTTACAAATTGGTATCAAAGCGAGGTTGACAACCAGGGCACATGGAACTGACCAACAAGTGTACTCGAGGTCCAACTTAAAATAAAAAAATTGGCCAGTGATTTTAAAGTTTTCTAATGGGTAGTCATATTGCATCTACGTGGGTAATGACACGCCGCGACTTCGCCGCCATCAGTCGAGGATCTCATGTAGAATAGTATGTAAAGTTTCTAATCGTAGTTAAAAGTGGATTATAATTGTAAGAGTATTATTTGGAGATAGCTCCACAGACTGGAGCTGAAGCAGATAAAGATATTAAAAGAGGAACCATGGTCAATGGGTGATCAAGTGAATCAACCCAATGTAAAAGGGTAAAAGAAGTTGTTAAAACAAGAGGGGTAAGGTAATTTTAGAGGGAATTCTTCTTAAGCACTTAAGATTCCAAACTAATGGTGGTCATATTTGAGTTAAGAATGAGGATTGAAGATGAATGATGTTCGACTTGAGAAAACTGGAGCATTGTTTTAGGAAATGAACTGAGGATGCAGAGTGGAGAATAGGAAGAGAAGTAGTTGAACTTCTTTGAAGTTGATCATAGGAAGAGTATCAGATATAATTAGGCAAAAGACTTGACAAGGCTGAGCTATACAGTGATTGCATACATGGACAACATGATTGAGATAATCTGAGTGTCAACTTTGATGTCATATGCTGCAATGTCGTTTAAGGAAAAGTAGAAGAGGAAGGGCTCAGTATGGTCTAGGGCATGAACTAGTATTGGAAACATCCTTGTCAAAGTGGTTAACTAACATGTTGAGACAACTTTATAGATATATCGATAAAGGAATGACATTGTGTGTGCTAATGTGGGGAGTGGAAGATGTAAAAACTCTAGGATAAAGATGCTTCTATTGGAGGAAGAGTTCGTGGACCAGTAGCGGTGCCAAGTTTAAAGTACCACTAGATATTGTTATTGTTATTCGAGCCATCTGGGTGGGATTTCTTCTGAATTTGAGGGGCAAGGGAGTTGTGCCTAATCAAAATGCTGTTGTAGAGCATCTGGGTTAGTTTGGGGAATTGCAAAGGCAACCAAGATCGAAGTTAGTTGACTGTATGTCAAAGAAGTAGGGTCAAAGGATTTAGGTTAGTAAGGAGTGTGGCAAAGACTGCCAAGTTGTACAATGATGGATATGTGGGATACTAGTGATCTTCCTTTCAAGAGGACAAGGAAAGACTACACATCTAGAATATACCTGATGTTTGTGAGTTATGAGTGAATGTTATTATGGGATTAGCTTTAAGGATTACCACCTTAGAGTGGGGCATATTATAATAGTGAAGTGGAGTTGGGGAATGAGACCAATATCGAAAGTTATGAGTCGTATAGACCCGAGGAAGGATATTTCCTATGATGGTGTATTGATTATTGAGAGTTGAATTAAGTGATTATTATGAACAAGAACACATTGTCCTATAATGATGACTTGTTGGACCAATTGCAAGGGGCCATGGTGTTTTTAGAAGTGGATTGGAGATCAGGTTATCACTAGTTGAAGAAAAGACATTCCTAAGATGGTTTTTTTAGCAAGATATGAGCATTATAAATGTGTAGTGATGTCATTTGGATGGACTAATGCCCTATAGTGGTTATGGTGTGATGAACTAGGTGTTCATTGACTACTTGGATAGGTTCATGGAGATTTTTTTTATTGATGACATTTTGATTTACTCTCAGAGTCAAAAGGATTACGTTGAGCATCTCAAACTAGTATAAGGAGTATTGAGACAACAAGTTTCCAAGTGATACAAGTAGGATTTCTGATAATCAGAACTTACTTTACTAGGACATGTCATGTCCGAAAAAGGAGTTAAAGTGGACCTTGATGATATAAGTTAAGTTGCAAAAATAAAAAAAAGGAATAATATAGTGATGTCTCAAGGGTAGATCTTGATTGTGTGTTGATGCAAAGGGATAAAGTTAGTGTTTATGCTTCTAGACGGTTGAAGCCGAATGAGCTAAATTGATTAAAGCATGATCTGGAATTAGTAGTAGTGGTGCATGCTTAGAAGATTGGTGTCATTGTTAGTAAGGAAATACATGCAAGGTGATGATAGATTACAAATGTTATATCTTTATGCAGTAGGAACTGAGTAAGAGGCAGCAAAGATGGCTTGAGTTGTAGAGGATTATAATTTAGAGATCCTTTAGCATCCTAGAAAAGAGAATGTAATCAATTATGATCTTAGTAGGAAGGCATTTCAAGAATGTATTTTAGTTCGGGTGATTGTACAATTAGAGTTAAAGGAAAGAACTAATGAGGTATGGGATTAAGGTGCAGATTCAATGATAGTAAAGGAGATTGAGTTTTGTGGAAATGTCAATCAACCTTACCAGAGAAAATAAAGCAGAAGTAGGAGATATGGCCAAAATGCAAGATTTTAGATAGAGGTTGATTCATGGAGATATATCCGATTCTTCATAATGGGCTGATGGTACTTTGAGATTTATTAGTCGAATTTGTGTGCCTTGAAACGAGGAATAAAGACACAAGATTTTACAGAAAGCATATGTTACAGTATCCTCAATCAAACCTGGAGCAAGTATGATTTATTTGGATTTGAGACTACATTAGTGGTGGAACGACATGAAGCCGGAATGTATTTAGAATTGTGGCTAAGTGCAAGTTGTTAGTAGATGAAGGTCAAGCCCGGAGATCAAGTACACAGTTGCGATTACTTTTCATTCCAAAATGAATGAGGGAAAATATCTCCATGAATTTTTGTCATTGGGCTAAAGAATAGCAGAGTTGAAGATGATGTTTGGGTTGTTGTGGATAATTGGACTAGGATTGTTTGTTTCCTGCCAATCAAAGGGATTTGGCCAGTATATAAGATAGTGGAAGTTTTCTGAATCGAATTATAAGGTTGTTTGAGGTACCAAAAATGAATGTATTGTATTATGATGAATATGTTATTTCTAGATGTTGGCAGCATAGGCATGAGGTAATAATAATGGGTTTGCACTTAAAGTCAGCATATCATCCGCATATAGATTATTATACTATAAAGGAGATTCAGATGAAAAGGATATATTAAGATTTGGTGTGTTGGATTGGTGATGTACATGATCTGATTACTTGGAAATTTGTAGAGTCTGCTTACCATATTTGTTGGTAATGCTTGGAATAAATGGCATCACATGAGATTTTGTATGACCACAAGTGTAGAATGTAATCGTATTGGAATGACCCCTTAAATTCGGTAGAGAAAATGATTAAGACTTGAGAGTGCATGATATTGTGCAGAATTCTTAGCAATCTCATGCAAATAAGAGGAGACGACCAGAAAATGTGAGGAAGGAGCACATGTGTAATAAAAGGGGGTTGCCTATTCGTGAAGTTAAAAGGTTTGGGGTGAAAGGGGAAATTGAGACCTTGGTACATCGAACCATTTCAGATTCTCGAAAAGGTAAGTGAGGGGGAAGCCTATAAGTTTCATTGCCACCAACCTTGGATAGAAGCATTTGAAGGATACTTTGGTTAGATCTATCTGATATCCAAATCTTCCCATAAAGTTCATGAGAGAGTAGGGGTTGCTACACCATGATTGAGAATAAGGAAAAACATGAGTGGAGTTGGAATTCCATCGGACCATCACAATTAAGAGTTTCCTAAAAGAAGATGCACGTAGTCTAAGGTCACAACAGTGGAGCACAAGTTGGGAATTTACCCCAAATGGTTTAGGATGAGCGAAATAGCAAGTGAAATTGAGAAAGGGAGAAGTCAGGAAATGGATCCAGTTGTAGTCGATCACAAGATTTTATGGTTGCATTAGTAGGGCTATAGGAGAGCTGCAAGTTATTGATTGCAAAAGGGATATTCATAGTATATAGTTGTTGAAGTGGATGTGGCTTAGTAGTAAAACTAATTAGGACATAAGGATCAAGCGATAAATGGTTTTATGAGTAAATTAGACAATGATGATTGTAAGGTAAAACTAATCCAAGGGGAGTTAGGAATATTATCTTGGATGTAAGGAGGAGTTAGCTTGTTAACATGAGTTGTGTGGTTCAATGTGAAGTGTACCAGTAAGCTGAGACAAGTCCTTCATGAGTCATGAGCAATTCCCAAATAGATAAGTCAAGTGAACATTGGAGTATATCGTCATAAAGAAAGTTGCAGAGTAAGGAAATATCGTTCATATTGATTCAGTGGTCTCGACGAGGGTTGAGAAGGCCACTTGGGAGACTAAGATGAGAAGAAGATAATTTTATCCAGAGTCATAGCTAAGTTTAGTTAAGACCTAAAAGAGTAGAAGTTCGAAGTGTGTGAGAGCCTTGTGGATGGTAACAAATTGTGTGCTTTGGTTGGACCTAACTTTGTATACTTAACTTGTTTGATAGTTGTTTGTAGTGTACTGGTAGTATGAATTCCATGATGTTTGACTTAGTTGGTCGATGCTTGTGGTGTACTAAAGTGTATGATCTGTGTTTTGTTTGTTTCGTGTCAAGGATTTTAAGTAGTGTTATGAGTTTAATTTTCGCATATCTCTAGAAGTTTCGGGACGAAACTTTCTTAAGGGGGATAGAATGTAATATTCGAAAATATTTTGATATTTTTATCCTATTTTTATACTTCTTGATTTTCGTATTGGGATTACTTTGCTTGTTACTGATCATGGCTAAATAATAATATTTAATATTCTATTTTTAATTTTAGTTACTTATATTTTAAAAAGTTTTTAATTTAAATTTAATTAATAATTATTTCAGGGTAAAGTTTATAGTAAAGGACATTTGAGGGTAGAAACCGTAAAATTTTATAAAGTTAGCCGACTTCCTTGTTTTTGTACGTGTTCTACATTTGTGTGGGAGGAGGCAAGAAGAACGCGAGAGAGAGAGAGAGAGAGAGAGAGAGAGAGAGAGAGAGAGAGAGAGAGAGAGAGAGAGAGAGATAGAGAGAGAGAGAGAAGGTTTAGCCTGCGTGCAAGGTTCGTTCGTCAGGTCGGATTTTGGAGTTCAGGCATTAGTTGGTAAGTTTTAATTAGTTAATAGTTTGTTTAGATTTTACTTATTTTTCCAAATCTGGCTTTACAATTGATTTGGATTTGAAAACCAGTTGATTTATAGTCTTTAGAGTGTATTTTTAATATTGGATTTATATTCGATAAAAGATTTCAGAGTAATTTTAGGGTTTTGATTTGTAATGATATTAGGGAGACCTTTGATCCTGTTTTTCAAACAGGTTTGAACTAGAAATATGTTCTTTTATATATTTAGTATGTTCTTGTAATGTTTTAAAGGATTTGGAATTATACAAGAGAAGTTATAAAGCATCCTGGCTTTTTGTTGATTTTAGGGTTAGAGTTTGTAAGAGTTAAAAGTCTATTATTATTCATTGGGGTATATTTATGCATATAGGAGCGTGGGTCCTAGGTCGTGATCAGAGACAAGGGGAAGAGACAAACTATATGTTTTAGACAGGGGCCCACTTTGTGTGTTAGTTATTGTTTGTTGGCCTAGAGAATTCGTCTTCAAGGTAAGTTGTTTTCGACTTGCTCAGTTTCCATTCAATACTTGTTAGACTTCATGTGGTACTTGTTGAATTGGTTTTGGGGAACTAGTCCCTAAGTGATTGTTTTAGGAAAAAGGTTTGCTTGTGCATGATATGTCTGAAAAGGATTTCATTGGACTTTCATCGAATGCGAAGTTTTCGAATATTTTCTCTATGTTGGTACCGTTCTCAGCATGGCCATGTGCGTAGTCCTCTGGGTTGAAGTGACGGCTACGTATGGTTATGTGACAGAGAATCGTGCCCCTTCAAAAGAAGAGTTATCTGTGTTTTGGGCAAGTGCTCCCGAGGAGGCTTGACCCGGGGTTAGGAGGATGGAGTTGTGCAGGGTGGGAGGTCGCGCCTCGGCACCTGGGTCGTAGGGTTGAAGAGCGCTATAGAAAGGAACGGTGAGAGAATGGTTGTATTGTTCTGCTTGGACTTGTATGTATGACTGTGTATGGAAGTTTGATATGTGGTTTGTACTTATGATCTATGGGAAGTTAACGTATGGATTTAGAACTGATATGTGTTGTATTCATGTGAACCGTGCTTGTGTGTGTGTTAGGTACTTGATTGGTTTTAAACGACTTACTAGTGATGAGGTATTTTTCAGTCGTTTACCTATCAGAGAATCCTAACTTAACCAATCTGAGTAGAATGGTAAGTAAGGGTCGATCCCACAAAGACTCGTGTATGAATTTTATTACTTACGTGCCAAGTAACTAATATGGGTTTTTTTTGGAATTATTAATCTAACCTAATATGCTATAATAAAACTAACTATGAATGCAAAAGTTGATTGTGAATATATATGAGAGAAATATGTTCAACTAGTTAAATCCATCATAGATATGCTTATTGATCATCGATTCTCCTGATTCTCAATTCCCTTGAATAATCTATTATGGATTATACTCCTACTAAGGATTATGATCCAAACTTCATAAATAGTTGAAAGAACTAACAGTCTAAACAACCCTAATCATTTAACAACCTAAAACAACGTCTAGATTCAATTAAACGACAGCTTTACGAATCAAGTTATCAATAGAAACAAACACTTAGAGAAAACAGACATCTAAGTTATTTGTGGATTTATTCCCTTCTACAATTGAATAGCCCGAACGGGTCTAAACAATTATAGATGCTACTTTATCTAATCAACCCCGAACGGGCATTAATCAGATTAGTTGTAAATTAACCTAGAAATTCTATTAGGTGATCAATCTAACAAAACCCTAGAATAATTCTGATTCAAATAAGCACAGGGAATAAAACCTATTCAAGTTGATGAGAATCAATCAAACCTCACAATATTATGCAATCTATGATTTCAATAACTAGTCAAACACAAAAGAAATTAGCAATGCATAATTAAAATAAAATCAAACTTACAAGAGGTTCAAAGATTGCTCCTTTGAGAAAACTCTATCCAAAGAAACCCTAGCCTCCAAAGTGGATCAAAAGTTTTCATAAAATAAACCAACATAAAGTATATATATATATGTCTCTCAAAATAACCCTAAAAATCTCTCTTTAAGCTACTACTCGGACAAGATATAGCCTAAGCCCAAAACCTCGGCCCAAGAAACCTTCGCGTAAAGTCTTCATTGCTCGGTTTGACCTCTAAAAGCGCGGCCGCGCAATTACTCTCGGTTCAGTATTCAGGTGACACTTCAGAGGCTGTTTTGACCCACTTAGAATTGGAATTTGGACTCGGAGTAAAAACATGAATTGTAGATCTTCGAATTAGCTTTCCAGTGATATTAAATTCAGCTTCATCCGAGCATTATAGCTCCCAAACCAAGCATTGCAAGATAGAGGTGTCGACACAAGTCTCTAATGCATAACCCGAAGTTAAGCGTTCTTTTCACACAAGCTCTTGGGCCTTGGTTCTTGTAATCTTCACTTGAACTTCTTAAATATTCATCCATGTCCACCATATTCCGCTAAGCTCCGTCTCCACCACGCTTGTTTACCTAAAGATCTGCAAAACCGAACAAAACAAGCGCAAAACCCGAATTTCCTAGAAAACCTAAAAGCCTGAGAACTAGACTAAACTAAGCTAAAACCATGCAAAATAAACATAAATATGCATCCTAAACACTACCTAAATGCAAGCTATCAAATTCGCCCATGCTTAACCCTTGCTTGTCCTCAAGCAAGACATAAATCCAAATCACACCATAGAAATGCAATTATATATCCATCTCAAGTCAAACAAGCATTTCACATATAATTAAAAACTCAACCAAGACTTCTCAACATGCATTATGGTAAGCAAAAAGTAAAGACCATTCATTCATTCCAGACCTCACCAAGGAAATTGTGTTTGCACTCAACTCTCAACCCTGTAAGGGTATGTGTTTCACTCAAAAATCAACCATGAAAACTAGACTACCATAAGCTTGCATCAGAGTTCTAAATCTCCACCGCTGGGGATCAAATACATAACAAAAATCATGAGGTCTTTTTCCGGCTTGTAATGGGGCCAAGGTAAAGTGAAATTTGGAAGGGATTATATTTGGCATGTGGTGCTAAATCCGGGATAAAGAACTAGTCCTAAACCCAAACTTTACACTTCGTTTCACACAACACTTCCCAACTTCCTTTCTCAACTCATTACATTTACATTTAAACACTTTGCCTCTCTTTTTTTTTTCTTTTGCCTCTTTTCAACTCTTTTCTTGCTTTGTTAATAAAGACTACTAATAATTTAAGCAATTTTTTCTTTTGCTTTTCACAACTTATTTCATCTTCATTTTTTTCACTTTGAACCCAAGAGTTTTATTTCCTCTTTTCTCCCACTTTTTCTCCAACTCCCCCATACTTACACATAACTCACACAAAATACAATCACAACCTAAAGTCCTAAATCTCGGATTATGGGTCAAGCTTATTAGACTAGGAAAATTTTGTGGAGCTAATAAAAATAGGCTTCAAGCTCAAAAGAAAGGGGTGTCAAACACATGGATCTTGTAGGGTAGGAAGGGAAATAATAGGCTAATAAGAAACATTGCCTCAATCACTTTAATGTCATGCATTCAATCATATAAAGCAGCCTCGAAATAGAGTATTAACACAAGTTCTAGAGCTAGATAATCATGGTGATACACTCAAGAATGTAGAAAGCAATAGTATCATGAAAGGCCAAAAAAATCAAATCTCACAAGGCTAATTGTTTTGTCTAGAACTTCAGAATGAATCTAAAACTCAAGCTAAATACATGCTCCATCCTATAATCAAGTCATTTAATCAATGATCATGCTTATATCATATCAACTTCAGTAAATCATGCAAATCATGGGTTAGAACTTATACTTAACTTAGAAACACAAGAGGTATCAAACAATGGGGAAATAAGAACCTAAATGCAATATTTTTGTATTTTTTTCAAATTTTTCAGATTTTTTTCTCATTTTTCAGGATTTTAATCAATGCATGCAAAAATTTTAAACATGACCTAATCTAATACAACTATATGCAATGCACAAGTAATCCCCTTCCCTCATGCTTAAAACATACTTTGTCCCCAAAGTATAGTAAAAAGAAAAGGAAAGAGAAAAACTCACAAAGAAACTAGCTATCCGGGTAATGCGGCGGGAAATCCGACGGTGGTGGTGAAGGTTTCTTCGGGTTATCAATCTTCAGACCTAGGATATCTAACACACACACAAATCTACCTAAAAAGCAAAAGATTATAATTGAAAAATAAAACTACTCTAAACCTTGGGTTGCCTCCCAAGAAGCGATTGTTTAATGTCATTAGCTTGACCCTTAGCATAAATTGACAAGATTAGACATTTTCAATGCCCTTAGCAACTTGTCAAATCCATGTGCACACATCTCAGAAAAACATAAGTAACACCATGATAAATTAAAGATGAATAATATAACTTGCAAAGATCGTTTTAATTTATTAAACCCGTGTGCCCAGTTGGCATGATATGGCATTTGTTCAGATACATTCAGCACAAGTGGTGGCTTTAGAAAATACTTACAATATGGTTTGAAGTACTTGCAATCACTACCACTTTCTTCAAAGATGAACTCCATGTACTTTTCACCTTCCACCTTGTGTTGTAGACTTGGCTCCTCAGCTTGGAACTCCAAAAGCTCTTGATGTGAGAAGGTGAGGAAATTGAAGCAAGGGATGTCAAGGCCTAACATAGGGCACACCATGACAGTGGGAGACTTAATAGATGTATCATGTTGATTTTCTCCCTCATGGTCGTCTACTTCATCAGCAAAGAAGTCATCTTGGTCGACAAAGGAGTCTTCTTCCAAAACCGTAAAACCCTCAAGCAATTTACTCCACGTGAGTGAAGATGATTCAGACTCCCTAGGCTCTATAAGAATCTCTATGTCAGCACAGACTTCCTTTGGCTCTGTGATGATCTGCTCAACTTGCCTTATAGGTGTGACTTCATATTGGACATCAAATTCATCTTCATAACTCACATCAAGTGTAGTAGATTGCTCCTCAACTTGAATCTGAGTGTCTGACTCATGATCGTTTAACTCCAATGTGATTCCACCACCATTTCCACACAACTCAAAAGGACATGAGATTGTGGAATGAAAACTTGAAGAACATGACTCACAATGCTCTATGATTATAGCATCCGCCCCTTTTGAGATATCCCTGATTATATCCTCAAGAGACTTATCAACCGGCTGGGGTGGTTGAGAAGATGACTCAGCTAGAAAGCTTTTGTGACTCATGAAACAGAAGAAATCCCAACATTCCTCAGGTCCCATAAAGAAAAGCCTCTCTTTGCTCATGTAGTCAGCCAATCCCCTTGTCTCAAGATTCATACCATGGATAACTCCCATGTTTACCTCTCTATCACTGTACTGTAATCCCCAAGCACCAAGTTAAAACACATGTTCTTGAAATCTTGAAAAATAATGATGGATATGTTCATCCTGCAGCTGCCTACAATCGAACAAAGCCATAGATTAGTAGAACGGGTGCTATGAACCGTAAGATAGGTTCACAACACCAAGAATAGCACAAAAGTAAAAACACAAATAGCGACGAGTCCCCGACAACGGCGCCAAATTTGATGAGATATTTTTCAGTCGTTTACCTATCAAAGAATCCTAACTTAACCAATCTGAGTAGAATGGTAAGCAAGGGTCGATCCCACTAAGACTCGTGTATGAATGTTATTACTTACGTGCCAAGTAACTAATATGGGGGGGTTTTGGAATTATTAATCTAACCTAATATGCAATAATAAAACTAACTATGAATGCAAAAGTTGATTGTGAATATATATGAGAGAAATATGTTCAACTAGTTAAATCCATCATAGATATGCTTATTGATCATCGATTCTCCTGATTCTCAATTCCCTTGAATAATCTATTGTGGATTATAGTCCTACTAAGGATTATGATCCAAACTTCATAAATAGTTGAAAGAACTAACAGTCTAAACAACCCTAATCATTTAACAACCTAAAACAGCGTCTAGATTCAATTAAACGACAGCTTTACGAATCAAGTTATCAATAGAAACAAACACTTAGAGAAAACAGACATCTAAGTTATTTGTGGATTTATTCCCTTCTACAATTGAATAGCCCGAACGGGTCTAAACAATTATAGATGCTACTTTATCTAATCAACCCCGAACGGGCATTAATAAGATTAGTTGTAAATTAACCTAGAAATTCTATTAGGTGATCAATCTAACAAAACCCTAGAATAATTCTGATTCAAATAAGCACAGGGAATAAAACCTATTCAAGTTGATGAGAATCAATCAAACCTCACAATATTATGCAATCTATGATTTCAATAACTAGTCAAACACAAAAGAAATTAGCAATGCATAATTAAAATAAAATCAAACTTACAAGAGGTTCAAAGATTGCTCCTTTGAGAAAACTCTATCCAAAGAAACCCTAGCCTCCAAAGTGGATCAAAAGTTTTCATAAAATAAACCAACATAAAGTATATATATATGTCTCTCAAAATAACCCAAAAAAATCTCTCTTTAAGCTACTACTCGGACAAGATATAGCCTAAGCCCAAACACCAAGCCCAAAACCTCGGCCCAAGACACCTCCGCGTAAAGTCTTCATTGCTCGGTTTGACCTCTAGAAGCGCGGCCGCGCAATTACTCTCGGTTCAGCATTCAGGTGACACTTCAGAGGCTGTTTTGACCCATTTAGAGTTGGAATTTGGACTCGGAGTAAAAACATGAATTGTATCTATTTGAATTAGCTTTCCAGTGATATTAAATTCAGCTTCATCCGAGTACTATAGCTCCCAAACCAAGCATTGCAAGATAGAGGTGTCGACACAAGTCTCTAATGCATAACCCGAAGTTAAGCGTTCTTTTCACACAAGCTCTTGGGCCTTGGTTCTTGTAATCTTCACTTGAACTTCTTCAATGTTCATCCATTTCCACCATATTCCGCTAAGCTCCGTCTCCACCATGCTTGTTTACCTAAAGATCTGCAAAACCGAACAAAACAAGCGCAAAACCCGAATTTCCTAGAAAACCTAAAAGCCTGAGAACTAGACTAAAATAAGCTAAAACCATGCAAAATAAACATGAATATGCATCCTAAACACTACCTAAATGCAAGCTATCAACTAGTACTGTATGATTTCTAGATTGGATTAGAATAGTAGCTGACCCTTCGGGGACATGTTTTTTTTAGTTACAGGTAAGGACAAGGGACCCATGATGAAACCTCGGCAGAGTGACAGTATGAGTCGTTGAAGGCCGTGTCATTAGGATTGCGTTTTGTTGGTAGTGGTTACTTACATTGTATCTTTTTGTTTAATGTGCAGTTTTGGGTAAAGAAAGGATATTGATTTGCTATAGAGTTTTTACAAGTAGTATTGTAAGTTATGTTGGTTGGGTGTCATGCATGTTTTCCATACTTTGACTTGTTAAATACAAGTTGGACGTTTTCTTTATATTTTCTCGTCTTGCCCAAGTTGCAAGATCCAAATGAACTTGTTGTCAGACTAGCCTAGGTAGTACCCGCAGTGGTCTACTACCGAGTAGCAGCCCTATGTAAAGACGGGGTGTTACATGTATTTCCTTCTTCATCCCCAACTACAGAGACTATGGGGGAGGAAACCGGGGAGGAGTCCGAGGGAGAATGCGAGTTCTTCCTCAACGAGGATGGGACCATGGCTACCGAGACGCCCATCGAGGAGGACCTCGTCCAGGGAAGTCTGGATCTCGTCGTTACAGGTCCTCAGCCCGCGACCGACGCGCCGAGGTCCCAACCCGATGTTGTCTCTGCCTCGCCCGTCCTCCATGCTCCCACGGAACCCGCCGTCGATGCCCCGCAAGACACAGTTGCCGAGGTCCCGAAGGAATGAAGATGTCGTCGACTTCTTAATGTTTTTTTTTGTTATGTTGGTGGCCCCGCCGGGGTCGGTAATTAAATACTTTGGCCCTTGTGGCCTTATTTTATGCAACTTTTTCTCGTTTTATGGTTGTGTTTGTGTTTCTTGCTTTAATTTACTTGTGTGCATATCCCGATCCAACCCCATGGTCCGAGTGTCACAATACTTGTGGCACCTTCGGAACACATCGGGCGCTGGTCTTATGCCGCGATCTCGAGCCGTGCTCGGATCTCGCATGATTATTGATTGTCATTATGCCGGGAACATGAGCCTCGCTCGGACCTCGCATGATGATTATTATGCCGAGATCACGAGCCTCGCTCGGATCTCGCATGATTTATTGAATGTTCCCGACCCCAAGCAGGAAGCGAGGGATGGATTTTAACACGAGATTTTCCAACCCCAAGCGGGAAGCGAGGGGCGGACTTAAACACGAGATTCTCCAACCCCAAGTGGGAAGCGAGGGGTGGGCTTAACAACTTAAAACCGAGGTTCTCCAACCCCAAGCGGGAAGCGAGGGGTGGATTTAAACATGAGGTTCTCCAATCCCAAGCGGGAAGCGAGTGGTGGACTTAAACACGAGATTCTCCAACCCCAAGCAGGAAGCGAGGGGCGGACTTAAACACGAGATTCTCCAACCCCAAGCGGGAAGCGAGGGGTGGGCTTAACAACTTAAAACCGAGGTTCTCAACCCCAAGTGGGAAGCGAGGGGTGGATTTAAACACGAGGTTCTCCAATCCCAAGCCGGAAGCGAGGGGTGGACTTAAACACGAGATTCTCCAACCCCAAGCGGGAAGCGAGGGGTGGAATTAAACACGAGATTCTCCAACCCCAAGCGGGAAGCGAGGGGTGGATTTAAACACGAGATTCTCCAACCCCAAGCGGGAAGCGAGGGGTGGACTTAAATACGAGATTCTCCAACCCCAAGTGGGAAGCGAGGGGTGGACTTTAACATCTTAAAATTAAGGTTCTCCAACCCCAAGCGGGGAGCGAAGGGTGGACCCAAACACGAGGTTCTCCAACCCCAAGCGGGAAGCGAGGGGTGGACTTAACAACTTGAAACTGAGGTTCTCCAACCCCAAGCGGGAAGCGAGGGGTGGACTTAAACACGAGATTCTCCAACCCCAAGCGGGAAGCGAGGGGTGGACTTAAACACGAAGTTTTTATTTTTGAGAGACTTTTGAAAATTCCACAACCCTTTATTCACAAAACTTGTGAGAAATAGAGGAGCTTAGAGAGTTTACACATAATATGTTTTGAGCCGATCGACGTTCCATGTTTTGCTCAGGGTACGACCCTCGCTGTCTTTGAGCTTGGTAGCTCCGGGCGACTTCCTCGCCGAGGAGGTATGGCTCTTCCCAGTTTGGGTCCAACTTTCCACCTTCGGTACGCCTCAAGACGAGGCTACCCGTTGTCAAGAACCGAGGTCTAACCCTCTTGTCGTGGTATACCGCTACGCGGCGTTTGTATTCCCTGACGCAGGAGTCGGCCAACTCGCGCAGCTCCTCTCTGAATTGCAGTTCGACCTTAAGGTTGGCCTCATTCTCTTTTTCATTGAAATCAAAAACCCTCGCCGATGGGACCAGAGTCTCCACGGGGACTAGCACCTCCGCCCCGTAAGTTAGAGCGAAAGGTGTCTCGCCCGTTGCGCGATGCGCAGTGGTGCGATATGTCCAAAGGATGAGTGGGAGAAGCTCCGCCCAGCGACCTTGGGCCATGCCTACGCGCTTCTTCAGGTCGGACAAGATGCGGGCGTTGACGTTCTCAACCTGGCTGTTGGACTGAGGGTGGGCCACGGAAGAAAACTTGAGGTTTGTGCCCAGGTCGGAGCAGAAGGTTCTTGTCTCTTCGCAGTCGAATTGAGGTCCATGGTCATTCATGATGGTCATGGGGACGCCTAAGCGGAAAACGAGGTTCTTTCATAGGAAATCGCACTCCTTTGCCCCAGTGATCTTTGCCATTGCTTGCGCCTCGACCCACTTCGTGAAATAATCGATGATGACCAAGATGTACCGCACCTGGCCAACCCCACATCGCGAAGGGACATGGAGCGTGGATGGAGCATTGACGCGAGGTCGGGCCGTGTTGGAGGTTACCGTGCTTTTGACACCCGTCACATTTTTGGACGTAGGACCTCGCGTCCTGCTTGTGGGTGGGCCAGAAGCACCCTAAATGGGTGATTTTGTGTGACAAGGCGCGCCACCCGGGGTGGCCGCAACAAACCCCCTCATATGCCTCATATAGGATGCGGCTCGTAGACTCGGTCGGCACACACGGCAAGTTCGGCTCAGCATATCCTCGGCGATAGAGCTTGCCGCCGCCGACGCAATAGCGGGCCGCCTGCATTTTTCAGTTTCCTAGTCTATGCGGGGTCCTCTGGGAGGACACCGCTTTCCTCATATCGTGTTATCGGGATCCTCCAATCCTCATTAGTAACGGAGAGAACCTCGTTGGTCACACTCCGCGAGAGTTTTCTTTCCACCATCACACGGTTCCCCACTTCCAAGGGAAGGGTAGATCCCAACCTTGCGAGAGCGTCCGCCTTTGTATTCGAGGTTCGTGGGATGGATTCCACCGCGAAGGTTTCTAGGCACGACATCAAGGCCTTGACTTTCTCTCGATACGCGAGCAGGAACCCCGTTCTATTGTCGTATTGCCCGTTGAGCTGGCGCGCAATCAGCTCGGAGTCGGTGTAGACCGTGATCTTGCGCCATCTCTATTCCAACGATCATGGCCTCATACTCGGCCTCGTTGTTGGTGGCATCGAAGGCGAAGTTAAGGGCATACTCTGTCTCGATCGAGGGACCAACGAGGAATATGCCAGCGCCGCCACTGACGTCACATCGTGAGTCGTCAACGAATACCTTCCACTCTTCTGAGCTCGCGTCAGTTTCGAGGAAGGTGACCTCCACCATGAAGTCGGTGAGGGCCTGCCCCTTCATCGCAGTCCTCGGGAGGTAGCTGATGTCCAACTCGGAGAGCTTGACTGCCCACTTCGTCATTCGCCCGGAGAGGGCGGGCTGGTGGAGGATTTATCGAAGTGGGAGGTCAGAGAGGACTTGGATTGGATGCGCGTGGAAGTAAGGGCGTAGGAGTTTTACGGCAATCACGACTGCCAACGCCATCTTCTCCATCGGGGAGTATCGCTGACGTTGTTCTGTAGCTTGGAGCACGCGACTCACAAGGTATATCGGGTGCATGGCCTGTCTGGTCAGCACCGCGCTGACCGTCTCTGGGCTTACTACCGCCACGTATAGTTGCAAGTCTTCGCCCACCATTGGGGGCGACAAAGTGAGGAGCTTCGACAGGAAGGCCTTTGATTCAGAGAAAGCGAGCTCGAGCCGCTCATCCCAAACGAACTTGTCGTTTTTCTTGAGAGCAGCGAAAAAGGGGAGAGACTTGTCTGCTAAGTGGGAGCAAAACCTCCCTAGATAGTTGAAGGCGCCGTTGAGCCACTGCACTTCAGTGCGCGATCGCGGCGACCTCATCGAGAGGATCGACTCGACCTTGGCGGGGTTGACGTCGATCCCGCGCTCGCTGATCATGAAGCCTAAGAACTTCCCCGATGATACGCCGAAGACGCACTTCTCGGGGTTCAGGCTGAGACGGTTGTGCCTAAGGGTTGCGAAGACCTCAGCGAGGTCGATGCTCCTCCAGGGTCTTGCTCCGGACCACGATATCGTCGATGTAGGCCGACACGTTTCTTCCCATATGTTTCTTGATGACGCGGTCGACGAGGCGTTGAAAGGTGGCCCCCACATTCTTTAGGCCAAAAGGCATGACCTTGTAACAATAAGTGTCTCGCTGGGTGATGAAGGACGTCTCCTCTTCGTCACGCGGGCTCATCAGGACTTGGTTGTATCTTGAGTACGCATCGAGGAAGTTCAATACCCCGTGACATGCGGTTGAGTAGACCAGCTCGTCGATCAAGGGCAAGGGGTAGCTGTCTTTGGGATAGGCTTTGATGAGATCTTTGAAGTAAACGCACATCCTCCACTTCCCGCTGGATTTTTTTACCAGCATGATGTTGGACAACCATCGGGGGTACTGGACTTCGCGAATGAACCCCGCGGCCAGCAGCTTCGCCACCACGTCATTTGCGGCGTTTGCCCTCTCCTCATTCATTTTTCTTCATCGTTGCACCACGGGGCGAGTGGTGACATTGACGTTCAAGGAGTGCTGGGTTACGGTTCACGGGACGTCGCGGAGGTCCTTTGCGGTCCAAGCGAACACGTCGCGGGACCTAGCAAGCAAGGCTTCTAATGACGTCGCTGATGTCACGAAGAGACATTCTCCCAGGTAGATCTTCTCGGACTCACTCTCGAAGGGGGATATCACCCTTCTTTCTGCCTCAGGGGTAGGGATCGTGAAGTCTCGGACTTCGAGGTCGGCCTCACCGGTGGACTCCACCATAAACACCGGGCATTGCTGTTTTGTCGAGGTCGTGTGGCAAACGCGACCCTCCTCTTGGTTAACCTCTACCTCCCCGACCCCGTCGTCAACGAGGAATTTCATTTTGAAGTGGTAGATGGACACCACCGCCTAGAACTTCATCAGGGAGACTCTCCCGATGATTGCATTGTACGCCGAAGGCAAGTGTACCATCGTGAATTCCACCATCTCGGTTATCCTTGTGGAGCCGGTGCCCAGCTTTATCCAAAGGTCTATGAGACCGGCGACGTCGACTTTGTTCCCCGAGAAGGAAGTTAGTTTCCCAGAGTATGGCTTCAGGGACATCTCGGAGATGCCCAATTGCTCAAAAGCGTCGTAGTACATGATGTCCATGGAGGACCCCGTGTCCACCATCACTCGCTTCACCATTTTCGAGCCCAATTGTGCATTCACTACCAAGGGGTCCGAGTGCGGTATCTTCGGAGGTGAAGGCCAAGCCTACGTGGGATCGCGAGGTTTGGGCGACGCTGAATACCGAGGGCTCGTGGTGGCTTGCCCTCGCGTACCTCTTTCTTTCCGCCTAGCTCTACCCAGCCAACGATGGTCCACCCGAGATGGTATGGATATACCCGTCGGGTGTTGTTGTCTGTCCAGACCGCGCCTGCTTCGCAGGAGCTTGTTGATTGACATAGTTGGCCCGAGCCTGACCCGGACCTTGCGGCACGGGGTTGGCTCCTGACGTAGGGTTGGCGCGCCCCTTTTCATTCGGGTTGTACGCGGGGCCGCCCTTGCCTCTATAACCTCGTAGTTTTCCACCGAAGCAGCTCCAACCTCCACCGCCGCCACCGCGGTTGTTATAGTGGTTGTTATTCCTGTTGTCGTTGTTGTTGTTGTTGTTGTTGTTGTTCCTGTTGTTGTTTTTGTGTCTGTTGCTGTTGTTATTGTTGTTGTAGTTGACGGGGTTGTGGGTCTGCATAACATACGCATCTCTCGCGGCCGGCGCGGCCACTTTTGCCTTCCCTTTAGCCTCAGTGACGATTTCCTTATCGGTCTTCGGTCGCGAGCTCTGGTTTGCGGCATCCTCGGCATACAGCTGGGCTGTGATCCGGGCGCACAGGTTGTCGTACGTCGTCGAGCATTTCAAGAAAATGAAATTTTGAAAGGACCCGGACACAGGTTGCCCATGAGGGTATCTCGCATCGATGACTCGTCGATGTGTGCGATCTCTGCGACCGCGATGGTGAACCTTGTGAAGAAGGTGCCCAACAACTCGCTCTCTCCCTGCTCAATACCACGGAGATCTCACATGTTCTTTTTATGCTTCCTTGAACCGTTGAAGTGCCCGATAAAGGATTCGCACAATTAAGCGAACGAGGCCACAGACTCTATCTTGAGGCTTATGAACCACGTCATTGCGGCCTTGTCCAGGGTGGTCGGGAAGATACGGCAGAATATGGCGTCATTGTAGGAGTTGACATTCATTTGGACAACGAAGTGTTTTACGTGGTCCTCCGGGTCAGCCATGCCATCGTAGAGCCCCATTTGTGGCCAATGGAAATCCTTGGGCATAGGTGCCTTCTTAATCTCGGTCACGAAAGGGGAATGACACCCGACCTCGATGGGTTGGCAACGCGACTTCGATTTTATGGGGTGCATAGCACTCCCTTCCGTTTCGGACAAATCTGTGTCCCGCATCCTTGAACGTCGTGAACGGGGTCGCGAGATCTGCATTGGGTCATGGGGAGGTCTCTCCGTTGACGAACCGTTGGTTGATGTCTCTTGTCCCGGCATATGTCCGGGGACGTACGCGGGTACGTACTCGGAGTGGGGTTGGCCCGGAGCGGGGATAGGGACGTATGGGGGGCGAAACCCGGCTAGAACTATCCATAACCCGAGTAGGGATACGGGATCGGGGGTGCACCGCCCTGTTCATACCCTTGGAATGGGTAGGGGTTCTGTGGGGCGTTGTACATCCAACCCAGAGGGACCACGTATGGACAACTCGGAGGGCCCGTGGCCATCCATTGCGAGGTCTCGGGCATGTTATCGGGGTGTTGGGGAAAAAAGTTGTTTGGACAAGCCATTTTGAGGGGTTCAAAGCCAAGGTTTGCACAAATCGGAAAACTACTTAAGATGATGAAGTTCCCACAGACGGCATCAGTGATGAAACCCGAAATAAACCGTTCGCTAAATGACAAGAAACGAGATTATTTTATTCGATTGTGCAAACGCTTGCTCTTTATTTAATACTTCTTTACAACAAGGTTGCAAGCCAACGAGGCTTACAAACAAACGAGATTTACACCCTAGACCTCCTACGAGTATTCGAGATCTCGATCTAACAATGTTCGAGATCTCTTAATTGCTATGCGATTCTACCACCTAGGTGTCGCTTGACCGGTCTTGGCGCGAGGCTTGAGCTCAGAGTGTGGTGAAGATGGCTTACGAGATTATGTAGCGAGGTCTTTAATGTGAGCGAGGGCCCTGTATGACTTGAGGTCTTTTTGTGGACTTCACTTGTCTATAGCGAGGTCTTTTGACGATGTTTCAATCACGTCGATCTTCAACGAGCAAGATAGTTCTTGAGTTCAAGATGTTTTTTGACCCTTCTACCTACGAGGTTCTCCTCTATTTATAGAGAATTGGGGAGTCGAGTTTTGATCATTGTCAGATGTGGGACGCACGAGATCAGGGCTTCTGATTGGTCTGGAGGAAAGGCAGTCGGTGATTGGTTTGGAGAAGCGGCGCCAGTTGAGTGGTCCGGGTGGGCGGATATGTCAGTAGAGTCGGCAATGAGGTTTAGACCTCGCTTCGAGGTTTCGGAAGACCTCGTGGAGATAGGAATTTTGTTTAATTAAAAGACGGGTACGGTTGTGGGCCCCAGAATCCACCTTGGGAGTCCCGTCAGGTCTGTTTTACTCCTTGTATCATGAGCCCGCTTCCTATTTTACCATTTTGGACATCATTAGTAGTCATCAATTTTTAATATTTTTCTATCTATATTGTTCAAGTTATCACAAATAAAAATAATTTTTGATATATTTTTAATATCACTATTGAAAACTATTTTAAATATTTATTTTAATATAAGGTATGAAAATATTGTGATAGCTTTATTTTATCTTTATTTAAAAATATTAATTATTTAAAATTAGACATATCCATATTTCAAAGATATTATCATTTATATGGATATATTTATTTCAAAGATATGTATGTGATCATGTGTACATATTTTTTGTTATCTTGTTTTTAATTTATCTTTTAGAAATATAATAAATATAATATCCTTTTTTACCTATATTGATCAAATCTATTAATATTATTTTATCTTTATGTTTATTTGGGGATAAATTTTTATAAATATTATTTTATCTTTATATTTACTTGGAGATAAAAATTTTGCATAATTTATCATATAACATTATTATTCTAATAAATGGGTGATGTGGCGCAACGTGGTGGTAGAAATTACTTCGATTTAATTATTAGTAATAGATTGTAAAAGAGAAACATCAAAATCACGAATTGAATAATTAACAAGCCATATGTCCGATTATAACAACTTATAAGTCTTACGGGTAAAGAATATAAGAGACATCACAAACACTCAGAAGTTGAAGGTATAACCCAAGTGAGAGGAAAGACAAGTTATCAATCAGTATGCTGGTTGAAATAGAGTTCATAATTAAAAATAAAAAACAGCATACATGTCAGATTAAGAGAAAGAGATAAAGCTTGCTCTATTAGATAGTTTTACATCCCTTTAAATAGGGTTACATAAGGGTTACATATCTTGCGTAACAAGATAACAAATATAAACATAAATAAATACATATAAGCCTAATGCTCCTCCTCAAGTTGGAGCATGTAAATCAACAATGCCCAACTTGGATAAAAGAAACTGAAATTGTAGTTTCCTAAAAGGTTTAGTAAACAAATCAGCAGGTTGGTCAGCAAACCGGATATAAGCAAGACTAATTGTGCCCCTAAGCAACTCGTCCCGAACAAAGTGGCAATCAATCTCAATATGCTTTGTGCGCTCATGAAAGACCGGATTAGACGCAATGTGCATGGCAGCTTGACTACCACAATGCATCTTCATAGGAAGATTATGGGAGACGCCCACCGACAATAAAAGATACTTGAGCCATAAAAGCTTAGCACATGTAGACGCCATAGAACGATATTCAGCTTCTGCCGAAGAACGAGACACCGTGTGTTGTTTCTTTGTTTTCCATGAAATAGGAGAAGCACCAAGAAACACAAAGAAACCTGTAATAGAGCGCCGAGATAGGGGACAAGCTGCCCAATCGAAATCACAAAAGGCAGAAATCTGGAGGGAGCTAGACGCAGACAATAAGAGACCCTGTCCTGGGTGACTCTTCAAATAACGAATGACTCTTAAAGCGGCACTCCAATGATCAACCCGAGGAGACTGTAAAAAATGAGCTAAAGTGTGAACCGCAAAGCATATATCGGGACGTGCAATCGTAAGATAGATAAGGCGACCTACAAGTCGACAATATTGCTCAGGTTGATCAAATAAATCACTAGTAGAAGTAGCAAGCTGCTGATTTTGATCCATAGGGAAATCACAGGGGCGGCCAGCAAGCAATCCAGTCTCAAATAGATGATCCAAAGTATATTTTCGTTGGGAAAGAAATAACCCCTTGGTAGAACGAGCTATTTCAATCCCAAGAAAATATTTAAGCGGGCCTAAGTCCTTCATAGAGAAACACGAACTAAGGTAAGACTTAAACCGAGATATAAGAGACTGATCATTTCCTGCAATAATGAGGTCATCAACGTAGGCAAGGACGTGCAAAATGACAGAATCCCGCGCAAAAGAGAACAAAGAGTAATCAGCATAACTTTGTGTAAAACCAAACGCAGTAAGAGAAGCAACAAGTTTTAAGAACCAATTTCTTGGAGCTTGTCGGAGTCCATATAAAGACTTGTTAAGACGACAAACTTGACCAAGCGTGGAACCGGTAAAACCTGGATGAAGTTTCATGTAAACCTCCTCATCAAGATCGCCATGTAAGAAGGCATTGTGCACAACCATCTGATGAAGCTCCCAACCTTTCACAACAGCAACAACAAGAAAAACACGAACCGAGACCATATTAGCAACAGGCGCAAAAGTCTCATTGTAATCAATTCCTTCTACCTGCCGATTACCAAGAGCAACAAGACGAGCTTTATAACGCTCAATGGTGCCGGTAGAATGATACTTAATGCGGAAAACCCATTTACAACCAATGGGAATTTTGCCATCTTGCAAGTTACAGAGTGTCCATGTATTATTACGCTCCAAAGCGGCTATCTCAGAAGCCATAGCATCACGCCATTCAGCATGGCGAGCTGTGTCAGAATATGTGCGAGGCTCGTAGCCGGAAGTAACGGCAGCCAAAAACCTAGCATGAGAGTCAGAGAAATTATTACTCGAAACATAAGCAGCAATTGGATAACGAGTACCTGAGGAAAGTGAAGTAGAGACAGGTAAAGATGACGGGCGAGGGGGGGTTGCACGAGCTGTACTGCAAATATAATCACTCAAATAACCAGGAGCACGACGTTGGCGAGTGCTTTGGTGGTTAGCTGGAGGACTCCCCCTATCGTCAACAACATTAACCGGAATCACTGCAGACATATCAGCAGACGGCGGATCATCAAAAACTGCAGGTGAAGGTGTCAGAACCGAATCAGAGATTGGCACAAAACTCGGCTCATCAGAAGGAAACGTATCCTCATAGAAGGTGACATCGCGACTGACAACAACTTCCCGAGTTTCAAGATCAAATAAACGCCAACCGCGTTGCCCATGCGGGTAGCCAATAAAGATACATTTTCGACTTCTAGTGGCAAATTTATCACGAGGTTTGGGAAGGTATGCTGCATAACAAAGGCACCCAAACACTCGTATAAGAGAATAATTAGGAGATTTGCCATAAAGAAGCTCATACGAAGAACGTCCAGACAATAGCTTGGTGGGAGTTCTATTAATCAAGTAGCAAGCAGTAAGCACATAATCACCCCAAAAGGACAAAGAAAGACGTGCCTGAAAGCGAAGTGCCCTGGCAACATTTAAGAGATGGCGATGTTTACATTCTACACGACCATTTTGTTGTGGTGTGTAAGCGCAACTATGCTCAAACAACACCCCTTTATTCGAAAAGAAAGGAATTAGGGGAAGAAATTTGGTGCCATTATCGGAATGCACACGTTTGACTTGCTTCTTAAACTGAGTAGAAACCATAGCATAAAATTGTTGAACAAATTTGGCAGTCTCAGATTTAGCTTTCATTAAATAGACCCACACAACACGAGAGTGGTCATCAACAATGGTAAAAAAATAAGAAGCACCAGAACGGGAAGCCTTGTTGTAAGGTCCCCACTCATCACAATGAATTAATTTAAACAAATCATCAACTTTATTGAAACTGTCAGGAAAAGAAGCACGAGCTTGCTTTGACTTACAACAAATGTCACACGGACTATCAATAATAGAACTAGAATTGTCCAAACAAGGCAAATAAGATAAAGTAGAAAACGAGGGATGACCAAGTCGTCGATGAAGCAACTCAGGTGTCAAAACAGAAGCAGAAGAGCGACATGCTCGAGCATCAGAATGAAGAGCACGCAGCCAGTATACCCCCCTTGTTGTTCACCCGCTCCAATCACTGTCCTCGAACTGAGGTCTTGTAAAACACAAAGGCGATGAGTGATGATCACTATGCACGACAAATCAGAAGTAAGTTGCGCCAAAGAAAGTAAGTTGCATTGGAGACGAGGCACAAAGAGAACATTGTCAAGTTGCAAACTTCCAAAATACAAACAGCCAGCTTGGCATGCTTTGGAAATAGAACCATCAGGCAAAGTAATGCTAACCGAATCAATAGAGTGAAGGTTAGAGAAAAGATCGGGTTCGCCGGTCATATGGAAGGACGCGCCCGAATCAAGAATCCACGGGTTAGAGATCTTACCAGAGAGTTTATTAGATATTGTGGAATTGTTCATAGAATTGTACAGATGGAGCATAGTCTTCCACTGAGCATCATTGAAATTGGATCCGAGAGCCTCGCGATCATGGGCGTTCGGTTGAGACCCAGGAGGGGCACCGACAGGCGGTTGCTGAGCAGCATTGGCTACGCCCGAATTGCCATGCCCACGCCCAGAAGAACCACGGCCTGCACCAGAATCAGTTGAGGCACCACGACCCCGGCCGGCCGGTGATTGTGAAGAGGAGCGATCAGATTTCTTCTTTTCAAAGAACCAGTCGGGATACCCGACAATTTTGAAGCAGGTAGCAGCATCATGACCATCACGACCACAGTGATTGCAATGGAGAAGGCTGTGATCAACGGGCGGCGTGGTCGGTGCGCGTGACGGCGCTGGAGTGCGAGCAGCAAACGCCAGAGAATCAGACTGATGCTCACGCTCTTTGATAGCAGATTTTTGACACTCCTCTTGAATAATCAGGGAATACACAGTAGAGATATTAGGAAGAAGATCCGATGCCATTATACTGGAGCGAACAGTACCAAACAAAGATTCATCAAAGCCCATGAGAAATTGCTGAGTTTGCTCTTCATCACGAGCCTTAGAAAGACGAGAATTCAGCCCACACGTACAGCCAGAGTATTTGCAGACTTCAATAGGAACATATGTAGCAAGTTCATCCCAAAGCTTTTTGAGTTTGCCATAATACGCAACAACAGATTGCCCCTTCTGACGACAATTAGCAATGTCAAAACGGAGTTGAAGAATACGAGGTCCATTCCCGACCGAAAAACGTTGTTTTAAATCGTCCCAAAGGTCTTTCACAGACTCAAAATAAGTGATTGATGATCGAAGAAAGGGGTCGATAGACTGTACAATCCATCCGACAATCATAGAATTCACCGGAAACCAGTAATCCTCATCAAGAAAACCGGCAACAGGTTTGGTGACAGTGCCATCAATAAATCCGAGTTTACGCTTGGCATTAAGAGCGTTTCTCATACTCGTTACCCATTCAACGTAGTTGTCACCTTTGAAAGTAACGGGACAAATAGCAAGATCGGGATGATCAGACGGGTGCAAATAAAAGGACGAATTCATCTTTGGGGCAGTAGAAGAAGCCAACTGCGCGGCGGCCAGAGCTTGTTGAAGGGCAGCAATATTATATAATGCTCCCTCTAATTGAAACTTACGTGATTCTCTTATCACTGCAACTTGCTGATTAATGCTCTGATTTCCCTTGCAAACATCCACAAGAAAAGCATCAACACACCCCACAATTAAAGATCATGATCGATCAAAACTGTTTAAGATATATACTTATAAGCAGCCCAATTGAACGGTTGGAAAGACACCTTAAAAATGCTAGAATATCTATGTGAATATCTATCTTGCTGATATTACCTACAGGATTAATGTCAACTGAACTGCATTCATACTAACAAATCAGATCTCCAATAGTGGAATGTCACGGAATCGAACATCAATGAATTGAATATTTAATATTAAAATCATGTTGTCTTCATTATAATAACTTGAATATGAAGTTCAATAACTCCTTGTTCATCAAATGAATATTCAATGACACAATATGTAATGTGAGACTACAACAGAGTTCGTGTTATATTGATGATATGTGAACTCTGAATGTATCTAGGATGTATTAGTTGAATTCTTAGAGAGAATAGGATGAATCGAAAGCTTTAGAATCTCTAGATACGTAAATTCAGAGACTAACATGTAACCTACCAATTCAAATAAGAAAAACTGTTATTCATCATCTCAAACAAGAAAACAAAAACAACCTACGACGCAGTAACAACTATCACCAATATGAAGTAGAAGAACAATGACACTCGTTAACAAATATAAAATACCGAACCAATTGAAAACCCTACAGCGATAAACAATCAATGAATCCAACATACAAAAAGTTTAAATAACACAAAAAAGCAAGCTATAACAATCCCTCATTACTCACTGAAAGAGCAAGAATAGAAGAAGAGCTCCAAAAAAAGGATAACAACAGTACAAGGAATAAAAGAAGAAAGACGGTCAGGGAAAAAAGAAGCCAATTAAAATCAAACAAAAGTGAGAATTCATAGAAGAATTCAGTACCTGAACCTTGTCAATCCTCTCGTACTCCATTGGATTTAGCTCCCCTTTCTCTCCTTGTCTAACTCACAGAGTTGTGTTCTGTTGATCTCTGATCCTCTGTTGGGCTCTGGCTTTTGTGCTTCCAAGTAATGCGTGTGACTCAAGAACAAGACAAAGAAGAGGGAAGGAAACACAAAAATGCTAGATTCACAATTTCAACGGTTACAATTAAAATAGATTTAAGATAATCAATGGTTAGAATTAAAATAGAAGTTGTTCATTGAAAATTATTTAAGGAAATAAAGTTACCTCTTTTGATAACTACGTAAATTACGGGATATGATTTTTATGTGAGCTTAATACCGATTTTTTTGAAAAACCTAGTTGTTCATTCTCCATAATACCAAAAACGTTGTTCTCCTCCGATTATGCTCTAGAATCTGGATTAAACATTGGCAGCTTTTCGGAAACTTCTAATAAGTTCAACGCAGGCTTTCTTCCTACTATATTCCAACATTTTGTTGAATTTCCCTCCTTAATTGGAAGTAGGTTGATTAAAATAATATCATCTAGACTTCTCTAGAGAGATCTAGAAGATTACGGAAGGTTCTAGAAGGCTACGGAAGCTTTTAGAAGAATCAAGAAGGTTATGGAGGAATCTAGAAGACATCGGAATAGTGTGGAAGATACTAGAAGACGCCAGAAGGGTGTGGAACACTCTAGAGTAGTATGGATCATTCTAATGATATAAAGGGGTATATGGAAAACTGTAGAATAGAAGACTCTAGAATTGCCTAGTTGTAATATAGGCTATAAATCTCTAGATTCACTCCTTAGCCAAGGGAGGTGGGAGGCCTTGCTTATAAGTAGACCTCCACCCCCTCATTTGCAATCCATCCAAGAGAGCAAGTTCCAAATAAGTGTAAAGTGAGTGAGTGTGCCCACATAAAAGTAATTAGCCTTGTAAAATTTCTTCCCATATAAATATAAAAGTTTGTTTGTAAATGTAGTTGTCCCACTTGCCCATCTTAACCTGACGAAGCGGGAAAAGGCGAGTTTTTCCAACAGTGGTATCTGAGCGAGGTTCGTTCAGCGTCAACGATTGCTCGTTCCGGTTCAAGATGGAGGTCAGCGTCACACTTGATGGTGAGATGTTCAAGCTCACGGCGGACAACTAATCGCACTGGAGGACGATGATGGAAGACCACCTGTATTGCAAGGATTTGCATGAGCCCATCATCACAAAGGACAAACCAAATGGAAAGACTAACATGGCGTGGGAGCTCCTCAACAGGAAGACGGTCACAATGATCCGTAAGTACATCTATAAATCTTTATTTGAGCATGTTGTTGGTTATACAAACGTTGTTGAATTATGCGAAAAACTTGATTCCCTAATTCAAATGAAAATGCATCGTAATAAGGCCCTCCTAATAAGACGATTGTTAAAAATGGAGTATAAAGATGGGCAAAGCATGATTGAGCACTTGAACAATTTCAAGGGGCTCGTAAATCAGCTAAATAAGGTTGAAATGAAGGTCGAGGATAAAATGCAAGCCCTTCTACTCCTAAGTTCCCTTCCAGAGAGTTAGGACACACTGGCAGAGTACATAGCAGCAACAGAAGCTTGCAAGGAGATGATATGGATGAAGAACTTCCTTCTTGAGCTTGGAGTAAAACAAGATAAATATATCCTGCTATGTGACAATCAGAGTGTTTTTCACTTGGCAAAAAACCCAACATTTCATTCACGCTCAAAGCACATCGACATACGACATCATTGGATTTGAGAAGTTCTTGAAGAAAAGCGATACGTGATCGCCTCGGATTACTCCTCGTTGATCAAGTATATGACCTCATAGGATCCCGATCTTGCCTTGTAATCTCTTTTCAAACCTAAATAGACTCAAAAGTGAGAAACTTGCGAAACAAGTAAATGAATTAACAAAGAACGAAACTGATTCGAGATATTGATAAAAGCAACTTTGATAGTTCAAGTGGATTGACTCTAACGCTAAATGCAATGGATTAACTAGATTGATCTTTAACAATCAAACTAGAACAATCTCAATTGACTAGAACAATAACTCAAATTAAACACACGAAAGAGAGAGAGAATTCGAATGGAATATGATGATGATCGATCATCTTGATTGCTTGAACACACAACTGTAAAAGCAAGACTAAACCAAAGGGGTTTAATCTTACTGAGCTAATTTTATTGAATGAAAATTGGAAAGTATTTAAAGGCAATACAAAGTGTCTTCCTTGGAGAGCAAGCAACACATGGCCGGTCCTAGAAGGGTATTTTCGGCCTTTTTCCTTGCTTCCCAAGATAACATAAAATAATGTAAATGCAACTAACTAGATCCCCTTAAATTAAATAATTCAAATAAAGATTTACCTGACTTATTTAATTAAGGAAACTATCCTAACAAACTATAAAAGATAACAAAAGATAGGAGAGAGATTATCAACTAACTAAAATAAGTCTATGGTCAAAATCTCTATCAAATAAAACTGAAATTATATTGTTTCTATAAATAATATAAATAAAGATATTTTCCATAATTTAGATTGGTCAAGACAAAGGATTGTCTTTGACCTATGTAACAAGTCATCTCACCCGGTCACTTACTAAATTCAGCCCTAAAGTGAGACAAGTTATTCCATGTATCTAAATAAGGAAATAAAGTGTGAAACTCGGCCCAATTAAATTAATCTATAGAATCTGGGCTCAGCTGATGTTGAATGCAAGTAACCCATCTCGTGTTGTTGGACCCTTCAACTATAGCTGCCAATCGAACTAAGATCGATGTCTCTCCTTGAGAAATCTTCTTAGTCCGACTCCTTGTAATTGGTCGAAGCAACTTGTCGACGTCGGTAGGAGACATGGTTGGTTTTACTGCATCATTCTCCTCCACTTGAGCTCAAATCGTCTCTAATTCGACGTTGGAATCAAAAATCTGGCACATAAAGAGAAAGATCAACCACATTAAATGTTGGATGGACATTATACTCACCAAGCAAGTTGACATGATAAGCACTAGGGCCGATTCTTTTGAGTATTTTGAACAGTCCATCTCCACGCTGATCTAGTTGTTCTTTCTTTGGTTGGGAAACCTCTCCTTTCTAAGATGCACCCAAACAAGATCACCTTCTTCAAAGATAACCTGTTTTCGCCCCTTGTCAGCATATGCCTTATACTTCATGAATTTCCTCTCCAAATGCATCTTAGTTCTCTCATGTAGCTTCTTCACAAACTCAGCCCTCTTGTTAGCTTCAAAGCTCTCCTTTCCCTTGTATGGATGAGGCGTCAAATCCATTGACGTCCTTGGATTCGACTCATAAACAACCTCAAAAGGGGTCATTTTAGTGGTTGGATGGATTGACCTGTTATAAGCAAACTCCACAAAAGGAAAAACATCTTCCCAATGTTCGAGGTTAGCTTTAAGCATAGTTCTTAATAAACCCCTAACATTCTATTAGTAACTACAGTTTGCCCATCAGTTTGTGGATGACATGAGGTAGAAATAATAATTTAGTTCCCAACTTAGACCATAAACTTTTCCAAAAATAACTCAAAAATTTAGCATCACGATATTAAACAATAGAACAAGGAATGCCATGCAAACTAACAATTTCCCTAAAGAACAAATCAGCAATATGCACAACATCATCAGTCGTGTGGCATGGAATAAAATGAGCCATTTTAGAAAAACGGTCTACAACCACAAATATTGAGTCTCTACCTTTCCTAGTTCTAGGTGTTCCAACAATGAAGTCCATAGAAATGTCCTCCCAAGGTGAACTAGGAATAGGCAAGGGCTGGTACAAGCCATGACGGTTTAATCTAGATTTGGCTTGAGCACAAACAACACAACTTTTGACAAACCAAAGCACATAGTTACTCATTTTCGGCCAAAAGTAGTGTTATTTTAAACCTTCTAACGTTTTTTCTAACCCTCTATGTCCTCTTGATTCATGAAATTATTTAGTTAAAAGCCTACGAATGCTAGATGAAGGTATACATAATTTTCCAGCTTTAAAAAAATAACCATCATCTATAAAGTAGGAATCAACTTCTCCCCTAAACATGCAATTCTTATAAATTTCAGCAAAGTGAGGATCACTAGAATACAATTCCTTAACCATTGCAAATCCAAGGATTTTCTCATCACATTGGTTCAAGAGAACGTACTTGCAAGAAAGGGCGTCATCTACCACATTCTCTTTGCCTTTCTTATGCTATACAACATAAGGAAAGGTCTCCATAAATTCAACCCATCTTGCATGTCGCCTGCTGAGTCTATATTGGCCTGTCAAATACTTCAAGGCCTCATGATCAGAATGAATTACAAACTCTTTAGGCCACAAATAATGAGACCAAGTTTTCAAAACCCTAATTAAAGCATAAAGTTCTTTGTCATATGTAGGGTAATTCAACTCAGCCCCACTAAGCTTTTCACTGAAATAAGCTATGGGTTTCTTGTCTTGTAAGAGGACGCCTCCTATGCCGTAGCTTGATGCATCCACCTCAATCTCGAATGCTTTGGAGAAATCAGGGAGCTGGAGCACCCAGGGGTTGCACAACCTGTCCTTCAAAGTGTTGAAGGTGTTCTCTTATTGTTCTGTCCATTTAAATGATGTATCCTTCTTTGTAAGCTCATGGAGAGGTGCCACTATTGTGCTGAAATCATGCACAAAACGTCTATAGAAGCCAGTCAAGTCGAGGAAGGATTGAACCATTGTTGGTGTAGTCGGTTGTGGCCACTCATTGATAGCCTTGATCTTGTCTTCATCTACCTTCAATCCACCTTTAAAAACAACAAAACCAAGAAAAGTTGTAGATTCCGAGCAAAAGAACACTTCTTTAAATTAACATAGAGCTTTTCCAATCTCAAAGTGTCCAAAACAGTCCTAAGATGATTACCAATTTTCTTAAGTATCTTCTTAAAACATGGTTCATAAGCCTCATAAAAGTACTAGGTGCATTAGTAAGTCCAAAAGGGCATTACTAACCATTCATATAAGTCATACTTAGTTTTAAAAGCAGTTTTCCACTCATCCCCTTCCCTCATTCTAATTTGATGGTACCCACTTCTTAAATCAATTTTTGAAAAGAAATTAGCACCATGCAATTCATCAAGCATATCATCTAATCTAGGAATGGGATGGCGGTACTGAACTGTTATTTGGTTGATAGCCTTGCAATCAACACACATTCTCCAAGTGCCATCCTTCTTTGGCACCAATATCACCGGAACCGCGCATGGAATGAGTGATTCACGAACAAAGCCTTTGTCCATGAGGTCTTGCACTTGTCTTTGAAGCTCATTAGTTTCCACTGGCCTTGCTCTATATGCTGCACGGTTTGGTAAAGAAGCTCAACGCCTCTAATTGGTGGAAGGCCTTGTGGCAACTCTTCATGCATAACATGCTCAAATTCCTGTAAAAGATCATGAATACACTTTGGAAGGTATGAAATGTCTTGATTTATAACTAGTATTTTGTTCCTCATAAGAATCAAACAATAAGAGTTAGGGAAAGAAGTACTAGATTATGCTATTAGAGAGTGCTTTTCTACACTACCTTTTAAGCAGGTTTTTGGCTCAATTGGCAGGTGTTTTTATTCATGTATTGTAGCTCTCTAAATTTATGAATTGCTCCCAAAATTTGAGCCAAAACGCCTAAGTGGTTTGGGAGATAGCCCATTTTTCGTCTCAGCTGCACAGTCTGAAGTAGTGGCCAAAACTTTTGACGATTTAGGGTGAATTTATGGGCGTTTTTTTCCCCAATCAGTAGATCCTCTGGTTTTCGATATTGTCCCAAAATTTGACCCAAAATGTCCGGGTGGAAGCTGGGAAACGCCATTCTTGTTGGTGACTGCGTCGGATGTCGAGCGCCACGTCGCTGCCTTGGCCGTTGCTTCGACCTCCTCTTCTCTTCCTTGGCACTCCTTAGTGCCCTAGCTTGGTCTCTTCGTACATGGTCCTGTAAAACTTGTTGGGGCGACAATGGTAGAAGAGAAACTCTCCTCCCGTCATAGTTAAACGAATAGGTATTAAGCATGTCATCATAAATAACTCTCCTATCGAATAACCATGGCCTTCCTAACAAGATATGAGTGCATTCCATGTTTACCACGTCACACATGATATCATCAACATAATTACACAATGGAAACACATACTAAGCATTGATGAGTAACAAGATAGGACCATCAGAATCATTTATTCCATTAAGACCATAACTAGTAGCCCTAGGTTGAGTTTTTAATTGTAAGTGATCAACTACTTTAGCATTAATAATGTTACAACAGCTTCCACTATCAATTATCATGCATAAAAATTGATTCTTCACAGTACACCTAGTATAAAAAATGTTTTCCCTTTGATCTAACCTAAGTGTTTCTTGTAAAGTAAGAGTACGCATGGTTACCAAGGTTAAAGGTTGTTCTGAGCAATCCGGTTCTATGGCCTCTGTTTTGTCCCCTTCTTGTACAATGTTCTCTTCCTCCACTTGTTTTGGAGGTATTTCTTCATCACTTACATAACCACCATTAATGGTAAGGAGCACTTGCTTTTGGTTTGGACAATCTTTAGCTAAATGGCCTCTTCCTTGACACTTGAAGCAAACAATGTCTCTTGATCTTGGCTAAGTTTGAGTCCCATTTGTGGGACATCTAGGCGTCATTGTACCGGGTTTAGGTGAGCTAAAAGCCCCCTTTTGCTGCATAGAAGGATTAGAAGAATAAGAATTGGAATTTGAACTAGAGTTAGAAGGATACCTTTTTGGTGCATTCCAAGCTTCTTTCTTCTTCCTTTGATGTTGCTCATAGAGTAGTTGGGTTGAATATACTAATGCATTGAGATCCTTCATTTGTTGAATCTCAAGTGTATCTTTAATTGCTTGATTCAGTCCAGCCATAAATTGGGTCCTTAAAGACCTTTGAGAATGATGAATTCCAACCTTGAAACTCAAATCTTCAAGCTCATTGAATTACTCAGTTGGTGACTTGGTTCCTTGTTTTCATGTGACAACTTTAAGCCTCATGTGCTCGGTATGTTCTTCTGGCACATACTTCTTTCTCATGACAAACTTCAGCTGGCTCCAAGTCTCAATGAGTGGCAAAGCCTTTTGGGCTCTATCTTCCTTCATTCGAAACCACCAATTTCTAGTGGTTCCAACAAAGTGAATCAAAACAACAACAACTTTCTCCCATTCTTCATAGCCCATATGATCTAAAGTGAAGCTAATAGCTTGCTCCCATTTTAGGTACTTCTCTAGATTAAATTCTCCACTGAATGACTCAATTTTGATCTTTATATCCCGTTTTCCAATTTGAGCCACTTTCTTGTTGTTGGTGGTGGTGGTGAAGTTCGGCCTCCCTACTTCATAAGCTGGTGAAATTTCTTCTAAGTCTTCAGCTTGATTGTAGAAATCATAAAGGGGAGGATGTCATGGTTGACGTTCTTCCCCAGGATAAACATATGTCACATCATCATAAGGATTGTTGAATTGTTGTTGTTGACGATGGGTGGCTTGATGGCCATACGCCGATTGCCAAGTGTATTGTGGCTGGTGGGTAACCGGCGGCTGCCTAGCAACATTTCCACGCCCTCTTCCTCAGCCACTAGTAGGTGAATAATGTCCTTGGAGGTCGTGGTCTCCGGGATAGTTGGCAAGTAGATCATGCTCTTCATCTTGTGCTTGTTGCTTGCCTTTGTTCCTACCGGAGGCTTGATTTGGGTCAACCTGTTGTTGTAATGAAGGAGCAGCCTTTTGACTTGATTGTGAGGCCTCTATTAAGGCCGAAAGTTGCTCCTCTATTAGCTGCAATCTCGGGTTGACCGAAGCATTCACAATTTCAACGGCCCTTTGATGACCATATTTCACACACTCACTAATGGACAATCTAATGAAATCGATCGCCTCCTTAGTAAGATTCAATTCAGCCAGGTTAGGCTCGTTTGGGATCACCGTTGTTATCGTGAAAATGAAACAATAACACGAGAGAGTAGTGTGTTCCAAAAGCAATACGAACAAGCAATATCACATCGTTATCAAGCCAACACTTGCCTCAAAGCAATCTAATCAACCAATTCAGTTTTGGGTTGAAATGAGGGAGTATGGTGTGGTTATGGTGTTCTAATGATAAATAAAGAAAATATGCAGCTTAATCAATTAGCAAGTATGCAACTAGAAAAGCAATGCACAAATTCCCTTTATAAGCTTCAAGAACATGAAATCTCTCAATTGATCCTATGCAAGAGAAATAAAGCTAATTAATATATGCAAGGGACAGAAAAAGGTAGGCTTATGTGACTTTTTATTTTGTCACACTTTTTTCTACAAAGTGATTACCAACTACTTTTCTAGCAAACAATCGGTCACTAGGAATGAAAGTGGCTTGAGACTAGTTGGGGTAGATCAGTTCTCGTTTTTTTTATGCACAAACTACTCTTGTGCTAGAACAAAGCAAACAACAATGAATGCAAATAAAAGGAAGAAATTCGAACTGATTTTTTTTAATGTAGTGAGACAAGCTATTCTATGTATCTAAATAAGGAAATAAAATAGTGAAACTCGGCCCAATTAAATTAATCCATAGAATCTGGTCTCAGCTGATGTTGAATGCAAGTAACCCATGTCGTCCCTTGAACAATCTTCTTAGGCCGACTCCTTGTAATTGGTCCATCAAATGGCACTCGAATCAACATGTCGACGTCGGTAGGAGACATGGTTGGTTTCACTGCATCGAAAGCTCCTAAAACTCGACAAGGTACACACGGACAAGAACTGTTCTGACATTATGACCAAGGTAATTCCGACTAAGAAGTTTGAAGATTGTTGCCAAGGTGCCAATATCGTAACACTTCCAAATTATGCCGGGAAGGGGGAGAATTGTTGAATTTTCCTCCTTAATAGGTTGATTAAAATAATATCATCTAGACTTCTCTAGAGAGATCTAATAGATTACGGAAGGTTCTAGAAGGCTACGGAAGCTTCTAGAAGAATTTAGAAGACACCTTGCCCATCTTAACTCGAAGAAGCGGGAAAAGGGGAGTTTTCCCAACACATTGATCGACTTTCTTCCGACTTTCTTCTAACATTAGCGATTGTTAATCTTTGATGCTCTTGGATTAATTACTTTCGGTTTTGTTATCATAGTTACATTGTGCTATTAGGTGAACAATGACCAAAATAAATCACGAAAATTAGATTAAAAAGCATGAACAAATACAATGAAATTACTTTTTGGGTTATTGTTCATTCATTTTAGTCTTTTTGTTCATTGTGCAATATAGGGTTGTTCATTCAGTCATGTTAAGTGTTCATTTTATGACATGATTTGAGTTATTGTTCATTAATCTTTACTCATTTTTTATTTTGTAATATAGAGTTTCATTTAATCATGTTAATTGTTCATCTTAATGTCTTAATCACCCTCTTTAAATTTGGAATATTGCATATCACTTTTTGCTCATTTAAAAAATATAGTAGTTATCTATGTCATTACAATTGTTCATTGTACTATTTCCATACATATCTAACCTATTTAATGCAAGCTTCGATTCATACCTATCATATATAATATGCCTGGCCTAAAAAATGAACAAATACAATATAAAACTTTAAAAACTTTTAACAACTTTAACTAAAATAATATTATCTCTGAACAAAAATTATTCTAAGTTTAGAATTAAAGCTAAACATTTCATTTGAAATTATTTTTTCAGGTGGTTTTAATGATAATTTAGTTTCTACACTAAATACAAATGCTAAAAGCGACGTTCTTTGTTTCCTTTGGTCGTTTATCTGAGATCATAGAAATGTCATTATTTTTAACCATGCCATTCGGGATTCTAATTTATTACCTAATGAATGGACAGCTAGAGAGCATTCTTTATGGGTTTCAACTCGAGTTAAACAAAACAATAGGTCTATTTGTAATAGGCGCAAAAGGAAAAATAATGTTGCTCGGAAAAACCACTTAACAATTGGTTTTTAAATTAAATTTTGATGCTTCAAAATAAAATAAATCTAATACTTTTATAAGCCATAAGGAATCATTTAAGTACTATTATTAACATTGATCGTCAAAAGATTACTCCTATGTCAGTTCTTCAGGCCGAGTCTTTAGCTTTGTTACAAGGCCTAAAAGAGGCATCTCGGTTGAATATTAAACAGATAATTATAGAAGGCGATAATTTAGTTCTCAATAATTCTTTGAAAAATATATGAAAGTTCCTTGGAAAATTAATATTTTAGTTAAAGATATTAGATATTTGGTTCGGTGGTTTGATGATGTGGTTATTTTTCATTGATTTAGGGAATGTAACTCTGCGACTAATTTCTTAGGCAGAAGGCATATTAATATTGTTCGTTGCCGTCATGCTATTGTTTCCTCTCTTCTAGTTTCTGACTTTCTAGACTCTAGTGTTTGTAATATTAGGGACTCGTATTTTCTTTATCCTCTCCTGTTATAATTATTAAAGATCATCCGTTTTGATAATTTAGGTTGGCCCTATTCCTATGGGGCGGTCTAATATTTACCTTGTACTAGCTCATTATATCAAAAAAACAATATCAGTGAACAATTAGGTCCAGCTAGGTGACAAAACCATTTAACAATTATTTCCATCCGTTTCACCGCTTTCACCTATATGTCGAAGCAAATTCAATTAGAATGAACAAGCATAATGAACGTTGTGAACCAATTAAATCTATTATATATTCTTAAAATATAACAAATTGGGTCAACCCAACGATTTTTTCGGGTTTGAACCCAACGGGTTTCGGGTCTATCGGGTTCGGTTTATTTCGGGTTTCGGGTTCAAATTTTCGGGTCTTGAACCTAAATTTTTCGGGCGGTTCGGGTCAGTTTTTCGGGTCGGGTCAGCTTTTGACAGCTCTAATTACGATCATGTATATAAGTGATTGATTCCATGATATTCTAGGTATTTGTAAGTATTTTTGGAATTCATAAATACAATCACTAAAACATGTATATAAGGTATTATAATCATGTACATAATATATTATAATCATGTATGTAATGTATTATAACCATGTATATAAGTAACTGATTTTTCAGTTCTCTATAATATTGTGTGAATCTTCTCACTTATAATTTAGAGATTAAATCTAGTCCGTTTATAATATTTAGATCTAAATACCCCATAATCAGTCACTTTGTAACTTCAGAAACTAGTGTATCATTAGAACCTAATATTGTGTTTGTGTGTTTTCTAGAAGGGCTTAGGTAGAATGGGGGAGGGGTAGAACGTGAGTTGTAATTTGTGACATTAGATTTGAGTCAGGGGCGGATCCAGGATTGTGTGAAGGGGGGGGGGGGGGATTTTGTACACAAAAATTAATCTCACACAAATTAATCTAGTAATTTTTTTTTTGCGAAGATTAAACTAGTATAAATAAAAGTGTAAATAAAAATTAAATTAAAAATAGTTTAACATAAAAATAGGATATATAAATAAATATACATGATATTTTTTTTAGTACTCCCTGCTAGAAATACTTTTCATTTTAGTTTTTTTATTCAATAATATTTATCATTTCATATATTGTACCTACTTCTTTTATGATATTATCTTCACTAATTAAAAAAATACACTAATTTATAATAGAGAGGGAAGATTTTCATAAAATTATTGGTATTTTTTGTTTGAATAAAATCATTGATATTTAATTTAAATTTATATAATTTTTTATTTTAAAGATAAATCCTAAAATAATATATATTTTTGATCATAAGCAAATACTACTCAAATAATGAATGAAAAATAGAGAAAAAAACGGTCCAAAAAGGAAAAAAATGAGCTTTATAAAAAAATTTGAAACCACTAGTGTTGAATTTATACAACTATTTTAAGTGGTAGGTGAATTGAAATTTGAAACCAACTAGACTTTACGATTTCATCACTCCATAAATCAATGTAATTATTGTTTTATGTTCAGCAGATGAGTGCTCACTGCTCAGCATAGTGAAATTCGAGAGCTTCATTGGGCCTATAATGGGCCAATTTCTAAATGAGTCACACGAGCCTTTTTTTAAAAAATATATTAAACCAGTAATTTTAAAAAAATGGTCTTCGTCTTCGACTGTGCAATCCTCCATTGATGTGCTCTTCCCCAAATTCTGTATTCCGCCCCCTCTGTCCTCTAGTTTTTCTTCAGCTTCACCCCCATCCTGGGCTGCTTATGGGGGCGAATTTTTTTTTTTTCTTTAATTTTTCGGGCTCTTTAAGTAATACTAATTGCTCTTACAGACCGATGTGGGGCCCCCGCCCGCCCCCCCTAAATTCGCCCCTGATTTGAGTAATGGATGACTAGAGTTGACGAGGAACATGGGTAGTTTCATAAAATAATGGGATTTAAAAATCAAAAAAAGATAGTTTCGTAAAATAAAGGGGCTAAAATTGAAAAAAAATCTTGAAAAAGAATCAAATGTGATTTGGCATTAATTTCAAATTCAAAATTATTCTTGAAAAAGAACTAAATGTGATTTGACATTAGTTTAAAGTCAAAATTAAGTAGGCGCAATTTATTTTCATTCAAACATGATTTCCATATATGATAGTTCGAATATAAATACATGATTATTTGAATATTTATAGGATTGAAAATATTAACATTCTATTAATATTTTTAAAATATTCTTCGAATTTGTAATGATTATATTAATGTGGTTGAATACATACTTATTTTATTGTGAATGGTCAAATTCAAATAAGACCACTCTTATAGGAAGACAAAGTGAATTAATTTTTTTTTTTGTCGAAAGACAAAGTGAATTAATATAAACCGTCAAATGAGATCCTATTTACAATAAGATTTTGCATCTCTATATAATACTTTATAAAAATTAATTATGAGATTATTATAGGAGAGAGAAAATCTACAATAAATATCAGTTTCCATTCTTGCACAAGTTTAGGAGGATATTCACAGAAACATATTCACATAATCAGTTACCTACTTACCTATATGCATGATTATAATAAGTTATATTCATGATTATAATATGTAATATTTATTTTTTTATTGATTGTATTCATGAATTTGGATATAATGATATATAGTCAAAGAAATAACTACAATAATTAAAAAAAAAAAAAAAAACTATGATGATAGGCTTCCCAATACTTCACGATAGATTTTACACAAAGTAAATGGACAATGATCATACCATAACTTTATTGCTTTTTAAATGGTCGAAGAAGTTTACATGATCATACCAATTGCTTTTTGAATGGTCAAAGAAGTTTACATGATCATACCAATGAAGTCAATATTTTTGTGAAATATGATGCCAAAATAATAATTTTCCCGCCTTGGACTTGTACCTCTTTCCTGTAAAAACACCCAGGAACGACAGTTTGTCAATCAATGATACAATAATTGCAAATTTGCAGACCTGTTTTAGTACAATTAAGAGGCAAAAACCAGATTAACGTAAAATATGCTAAAGCATGAAATATTTAATACTAAATATTAAGAGAAGCACAGCAACACTACCATGGCGGATAAACTCGAACATAATTCCCTGCATCAAGTTCAACATCCCCACAAGTCCTTGAGATAAAAATAACTGTCCTTGTTGTGTGCATAATCATCCCCTCTTCAGACTTCTCTGTTAATGCTGAGCTCTGCAAAGCAAGAAACTTAAAACACGCAGAGTCATTCATAATGAGAATTCAATTCACTACAATCAGAATAAAATCACATACAAAAATTCAGAGTGACCTCTCTCTCTCTCTCTCTCTCTCTCTCTCTCTTTCTCTCTCTCTCCCTCCCTCTCCCCCCTATTGTAGCATTTGTCAGCGAAAAAAGGTAATAAAGGAAGGTCGAATATTGTTTCAAAGTTCTCGTACCTTTTTGTAGCAACTGATTGAGCAAAGACAAACTGTCAACTTTGCTTCAAATGATCTTGATAAGAGTTTCACATCAATGTACCCAGATTCACCTGAATGTAAGAGTTGAATAAATGAGCAATTGGAGATAAATACTTGATTAGACAATTTGTTGATTTATTATTTGTTCAATAAGTAGTTAGCATTCACAGAAGCAAGAAAATCAGCAGTAAGATTTCACCTGCCAGAGTTTCAGACCGCAGATTCTTCATGAAATCCAAATCATGTTCCTTTTCCCTCTGAATCACTCTCTGGAGTTTTTCTAATAGTCCACTGCTACAAGTTCTGGCAGAAAAAGTACACAAAAGATAGACTATTTGTTGCAAACTAGTACCTTAAATAAAAGGATCCAATAAACTGACCTTGATTGGTTAGGCATCAAAAGGAGAGCATCTTCGTTCACAGAAGTGGCACCAAGTGCTTCGTGAAACTGATCAGCTATGGTTTTCCTTTTGACTTCTGCTTTTGTAGGCACAACACTTCGATCTTTGGACTGAACAAAGAATTAGAATTTCACATCAGGCATATAATCCAGAAATCACGATAGAAACTCTACCAAATCTGCTACTCTGGAGAGCATATGAAGATATAACAAGAGGTACCTCATCATCGCTTGAGGATCTACTATCTATAATCTCACAAGGGTCTTCATCATTTACCGCCCCCCTCTCTATAAGTGATCTATTTCTGTTGACATTAACCTTTCTTTTTCTTCCTTTCCTTCCAACCTTTAAGAGAAAACCTCGAATCAAATTCAGAAATCAAGAAACTCAAGTACAAGGGGAAGTCACCAAAGTATAAAGAAGAACCGTTTTGAGTATGGCATAAGAACCACAATTCTTCTCCTGGAGACCATCAAGAAGATCAGCCATGGAGTGCTTCGCATTTTCACGTCTTCCAAATGCTTTAGCAGATATCGCATATTCTAATTCATGGATGAATTTTGCCTGCAAACCTTCCACAGGGTTAGCAGCTTCTTCTAGGCTATCATACTCCACAGCCAGCAGTGATTCCTCTAATTGAGGTGGCTCGTGTGAATCAAGATCCTTCTCTGCAGGAATAAAGTGCCAATTGATTTGCTGATGACATGGTTGAACATGCAACGAATTTGGCTGGTCTCTCACCATCCCATCTGCAGTCTTTACACCTGTAAATATTGATATTGATTCAACGGGAGCTTATACATATATTTGGCACAATAAAAAAGAAAGGCAGCTAAGTTTGATAGTTCGCATATTCATGCACCATATTGTGTAACTACCCTTGTAATTCAAAGCAACAATGCTAAAGTGGCTCACACTAGTTTGCATCAATCAGAATTTACTGGAACATTAATAATTCAGAAGTGAAAATACAGATCAATTCGCACTTTGCTATATGTGAATATAGCTAAATAATTAAGGTTGATTTCTTCTTAAAAAAAGTCTCTCAAGTTTTACTTCTTCATCCTCCACTTGTGGTTATAAGAGATCCGTTCAACTTCCGGAAATACAAAGGACATAAAAAGGTAATTCGCAATAAAATCTTATGAAATTATAGATGACAAGTACATGCAATTTTTTGAAACAATGGCAGAAAGATTTATATGCACAGTAAAATCCATCAGTAAATAGATGTCACAAGAAATCCAAACTTCAAGCATGGGGGTCCAATATTAAATATACCTTCAGTAAATGACATTCCTTCGAGCTTGGGAGGTTGCTGCAAAAAATGCATTCACGTTTTCAGATAATTGAAGAAACATATTCGTACCTTTAATAAGAGCAGATCAGATGCATTTCTCATATTGCTTTTTATATCCTAATATGGCAAATCTTAAGTGAAATAATAGCAGACCAGATGATCACTTTAGCCCTCCAAATTAATAAACCAGGGTTCTTTCCTTTACCAAAGATATAGAAAATCAAATGAGAAGTTAGAATATGGATGATATACCAATACAGCTACAGACTAAAAATGGCAGTTACAATACCTTCACATCAGATATTAGCTTCTCATGTATCTTGGACCAGGATGCAGCACTGGAAGAAGCAACATGGTCTTTCTCATCCTTATTTTTCTCCCCATCAAAACCAACTTTAGTAAAAATTGGCATTTCAACTTCATCTTCTGAAGAAAAACCTGCATTCTTCTGTTGGCAAAACTCAGTGACACACAGCTCGAGTGTAATTGTGTAACAGCTAGTTCTTACTGCTATAAAAGATGCTCAAAATGTTGATTGAGGGATTCAATTTGCAATTACAAATTCACTTATAGTGGATCAGAAAACGTGGCTGTTGTCAAAAGAACACATCGATTCAAATGCCTTCTTTACTGAAAATGTTTCAGATTGATGTTATTTGTTAAAATAATAAGATTATAAAAAAAAAACATGCCTCATCAGCAATATGCTTTCTCCTCCCATTCACTTCTAATCCACCTGTTCACATGCATCAAGATTAAAACCTTGTGACAATTCCATATATTACATGATATTGATCCATAACAATAAACATCATATGAGGTACTAGAAAATGCTTGAACAATAATTTAAAAGGATAAATCAAAGGGTTAAACAAATGACCATGAATAAAAATTAGATTTTTGGTCACTTCTGTTTTGTTCATTTTGCATGTTAAGAATAAAATATTCAGTGATCTACGATCTTATCTCATGATTTATGAAAATATCAAGTCACAGTTCCTAATTTTGTATCAGTGGCCTGTCATCCATTACAAAAGGTCATTCTGTTTAAAGGAATTTCAAAGGGATCTGTTTTTCAGGTTTTGACAGAAATCTCATCTTCTTGCTCTAACTGCATAATTACAGAGGATAAATAATTGAAAAAGCATAAGAAGTAGTCAATAAATGCACCTGATAGTAAGTCAAACTGCAATGCGAGGTTGGATTCTACCTGTTGAATTGAAAACAAAATTCAGACATTAAAATTCTCCATATCAAATTTTCGATGATATCATTCCTAGCCTATTATCATGAACCCAAAGTAACATCAGACTATATAACACACATCGGAACTATCCACCGTATAGTCGTATTCTTAGCCATGTCGTTTCCTTATTAAGATCCTTAAGATATTATGAAGTTCTCATACTCAAGGATAGTTGACAATGATGATGCACACAGACTCACACATAAAATTGTATTTTAAATTTCTTTGCAAAAGCCAGCTTGATGGTGAACAGCATCCAGCAGTGTCATAGGAGATATTTGTGCTAGCCAGTCAAACACTACAACTTTTTCCATTATAACTTGGTTGTTAATAACTAAGATCTATTGACCTATTCATTGCTTAGAATACGAATACTAGCCACGTGCAGAATTTAGGATTCCAATACAAAAGATCTTTTTATCGGCAATAATTAGGATTATGATACAGATTAGTCAGGAACTTATAGATACTATAGATTTAGCAGGAAGATCTTAGATCAAAAGTGAAGATGACAATAAGGTGTTTCAGTATTAGTGCTCCTGAGACTAAACTCAGAATCGAAAAACAAAAATGAAAGGCAAAAACAGCTCCAATTAGCTTAAATATTGTGCAAAATGTTTGCAAGTATATGGTAATTAACTATCCAACTCAATTTCAATCTCGGAAAATACAATTCAATTCATCCAAATAATTTAATGAACTGCAACAGCATGAATTAATTCGGAAACAGCTCAACCAGCCCAATGCCCAAATTATGACGACAAAACATAGAGAATGCAAAACGAACTAGCTGAAATAAAAAGATTGATACAGAGTTTACAATTTCTCACCCTCCTGCTAGGGCCATCCAGAGAAACACAACGTTCTGAGCAAGGAAACTCAATTTCCTCCTCATCTGAAGACAAAGAAACCCTGACTATAATACTGAGTAATGCAAAGATAGTAAGAAGAAGTGTTCATGTATGTCTTTCTAAATAAAAACTCATCGCTTAGTCCCTTACCGGAGATGCTCTGATCGGAATCTTGATTTGGGTGGAAACTCTTTCGGCGCCACATTTTTCCCGCCGTTTACGAACCGCCGAGCAGATCAAACCCTGTCGCTGTAGAAGTCGGAAACAGAGAGGTAATGTGTACCGACGAAGCCAACAAATTTCATTTGGAGTATACGACTCTTTCATTGGGCCTAGCCCATTAAAGTCGGTCCAGATCTTTTTAGGCAAAATACATCAACAGACACTTGAACTTGTACATTTTTTTCAACCAGCACCCCGTACTTTGAAATGTTCAATTAAACACCTAAACTTAGCTAAATTTGTTCAAATAAACACAATTCTTGTAAGTGAATTTAACGCGCGCTGACGTGGAATTAATATGTGTTTTTTAGATGCCATTTGGTGCCATGTAGATAATTTTATTATTTTCAGTAAATTTAGTAAAAGAAAATTTTATAACTTTTTTTATTATCTTTCGTTGAAAGAATCACATATTTTATAAAAAAAGAAAAAGAAAATCATATATGCAGAGAATCAGGAGAAAGACGGACTCGGGAGTTCCAATTCTCACCGCCCGCATATCTTCTCTGCCCCCATGGAAAGACGGACTCCGGGAGTTCGAATTCTCACCGCCGGCATAACTTCTCTGCCCCTATGGAACGACAGACTCGGGAGTTCGAATTCTCACCGCCGACTTATCTTCTCGGCCGCCATTGTCGAGAGACGAGATGCAGTGCAACTTTTCATAATCGGAGATATTTCAAAATATCGACCAGATCCGCTCTTCCTCCTCCCCGACCAGATCTGGTTGAAACTGGTGGCAACTGGGTTTGACCGGCGGCAATTGAGAATGACAAGTTCAAACCGGCAGAGAAGAAGACCCCAACCCGACCAGATCTAGTTCTCGTTACCAGATCTAGTTCTCGTTCCGTCCTGGTTCTTGCAAGCGAATGGGCTTTATCGTTCAAGAACGACTGCGGTTCCCGACTTTGGTTTGGTGGAGGAACGACTGCGGTTCCCGACGCCTTCTTCGTTCCCGACGCCTTCTTCGTTCCCGGCGCCCCCTCTTCGTCGTTACGTCCTCTGTTCTGGTTCCTTGGAATGCCGACGGTGTAGAAGTCGAATTCTTTCTCCGAGTTCGGCGTTCCGTCCTGACTCTGGTTGTGCCGGCAGTGAAGAAGGCCAATTCTTTCTCTCGAGTCGGTCGGTCCTCCAGATCCAAAAGAATAAAAGAAAATAAAAATAAAAAGGAAGGATAAAAAGAAAAGAAAAAAAGGAAAAAATTATTAAAAAAATTCCATGTCAGCAAATCCAAGCCATTAACTCGCCAAATTGTCGATTGAAGTTCACTCGCCAAGCCATGTCATCATGAAGTGTTTATTTGCACAAAATTAGTTAAGTTTAGGTGTTTATTTGAAAATTTCAAAGTACAAGGTGCTGGTCGAAAAAAACTTACAAGTTCAAGTGTCTGTTGATGTATTTTGCCGATCTTTTTATCCATATTGCTCCTTCATATTCATATGAAAAAAAAAGAAGCAAAATTGCTTAAAATAATTTAATCTTTTATGGGAAGAATTAAGTAAATAGCAAAAAAAAAGAGGCTAATTAGGTGGATATTAAGGAGGGTGTGAAAGCTCGTTTGGTATCGATATCAAAGATATCAGATATCGGATATGGGTATCGGTATCGGTATCGGATATCAGATATCGATATGAAATTTGATATGGGTATCAAATTGTAATTGGAAATAATTGCTTCAACATTAACAAACTTAGTTTTATTTTATATTTTGAAATATAAACCCCTGTAGTAAATTTTCCAATTAAAACTTAACTTAAAAATTCTATGCAATTAAAATTGAATTAAATTTGCAACTGGTTTTATTTAAGAGAAGACAACAAGTAAGAACCAACTCCAATGAAAATTGGCAACGATATTCAATCCAAATTAGCATTGATAGGCAAGCAAAACAAATTTATTCCAAATTATACCCAAAACCTGAAAGATGAGAGAAATGAGAAGTCAATGGAGGATGGAAAGTGAAAGTTATGCTATCTTCTCAAGTTCAAAAAATTCGATTGCTTTGCTCGGTTGGAAAGCATAATCCAAATTGGCATTCGATTTCTTCTCAAATCTGGGTTGCGGTGGGCAAGCAAAATTCAACTTCTCAGATCTGGGTTAAGAGCATACAGGACAAACGAGAGAGAGGGGGAGATGGGTGGAGAAGGGATTGATATGGCTCATATGCCTCAAAAAATTAGTATATTAAGATTGGGGGCTTTTGATATCTTGATATCATTTGATATCTTTTGGTATCCATATCTTACCATACCAAACACCTGATATGGAGCCATATCCAGATCTGATATCTAGATATGGATACCAAACGGGCCCTTAGGTAAATAGCAAAATCCCCCATCACCCTCCCCCCACCCCACTCCCACCAAGTTGACTCGGTTGTTGACCGACGTTGACCGATCGTTGACCGGTATTGACTGGCCGTTGACCGAACATTGACCGGCGTTGACCGTCATCATAATCATCACTATCATCACTTTCACAACCGTTATCATTGTCATCACATTTTTTCCACTGTCATCACAACTTTTTTCATCGTCATCATAATTTTTTGATGACAAAAAATGTAATAAAAGGTAAAAAAATATCATGAAAATGTATTATAACAACTTTTTGATGAGAAAAAGTATCACCAAATGCATTCAACCACATAAAAACAATCGTCACCACTGTCATCACATTTTTTTCGATGTCATCACAATTTATTTCACCGTAATCACAATGTTTTTCAATAGTAAGGATTAACTGGATAAGCATATGAAACGAGTGTTTTTCAATTTGGATATTATGGTTTTGCAACACTGATTTATGTATGACACTTTTGCAATTGTTTTTCAAGTATCACAATATACTTTTGCACGTACTTTGGATGATATGGTTTTGCAACACTGATGAATGATGATAGGTGTATGACAGTTTTGCAATTGTTTTTCAAGTCTCATAATATACTTTTTCACTTTAGATGGTATGGTTTTGCAACACTGATATCATTTGTGTTTAACCGTGTTTTCAAATGGAATAGGTGGTAATGATCAACAATTGGACATTGGAGAAAAGTCAAAGTGCACCAAGGTCCTATTTAAAAGACTTCGCACCAGGGAACATGTTCCAAATGATGATAATGTTGATGTATTTCACCTCGGTCCAAAAAAAATTGTAATTCATAAGCATTGTAATTGTTATTTCAAAAGCAGTGTATTGATTATTGATTGCATAAAATATAAAGAATCACATATTTTTCATAAGATTAAAGATAGTTTTTCAAAAGCATTGTAATTGTTATTCAATTGTATAAATTATTTATGTCAATATATTCTAATAATACTAGTGAAAACCATTGAATAAATTTAGTTATCCGGGATGAATAATGTTGTTTTATACCACCTTTATTTAGTTATTCATGGTAAGACGAATACTTATTCAACCTAAATAATACAAATGTTAAAACATGTTCAATCCTACAATTATTCTATATTGAGTTCTTCAAACCTCGATTATAAAACATTTATGATTCTATAATTATTCAAACAATCAAATTGAGTTATTCAAACAATCAAACTGAGTTATTCAAACATTGGTTATAAATATTATACGATTCTATAATTATTTAAACAATCATATTGAGTTTTTCAAACAATCAAACTGAGTTATTCAAACATCGGCTATAAATATTATACGATTCTATAATTATTCAAACCACCATATTAAGTTTTTCAAATGTCGACTAATAGGTATTCAATCATTCTTTAGAGGTTTTATATTTGTAAAAAAGCGTATATTTAATTTGAAATTCATGTTTGAATTTTTAAAAAGACGCCAAAAGTTGGTTACAATGTATTTAATTATGGAAAAAAAAGATTTGCTTGATTTTTTTTTATAATTGTATCGATTTTTATCTCACTCTCCTAAAATTTCGGGTGTTGCCTTTTTCAAATCAACCGAGATTTGATTCTCCACATCACCCCCATTTAGCCTATAATGTTGCTTAATTAATAGCCCTACATTCAACCACACACTTACACCATAATATGTATTGTACTGGAGCGCTCCCCTATATAACATAGTCATGGATCTATTACACCTAATAGGACATAGTAATGCCATATAACATAGTCATGGATCTATTACACCAAAATATACACCCAATCATGCATGGTACAAGTGACCAAAAGTAGATACAAAAGAAGATGAAAATGAAAGTGCACGATCAATGTCATAAAGCTTATATATTTTTGTCTAATTCATTGTACTACTTGATATTCCATTATGTTTTATCTTTTGTTCCTTTAATGCTCCCTACAATATCGATGATGCTCCTTGTAGCTTGTATTATGGTCAATACGAGAAGAACAATAACATAGCCAACTGGTATAGCAGCCCATGGATGGCTAAAATACACTTGCTTTAGTATAGCTATGTAGCGGTTCCACTTCCTTTTGTAGTAATTGTTAAGTTGTTGGGCTAGGCCAGTATATAAATAACCTTTCGAAAAATCATAAGCGTATTTTCTCAATTATTTCATCTGTACGTGCAATTTTAACAACTAATATTTTTGTAAATATCTAACCAGATTCTCCCTTCAAATAAATGCTTTAAAAGTGAAATAGAGAGAGGAAAAGTTTGCTTGGAAAATGAGGATAAGAGAGTTTTATTTTTAATGTATTTTGTCTTTTAATTTTCTTAAATTATATTTTCTATTTTAAATTGCATTTTGCCTAGTTATAATAACATACACATAGGATTGGCATGTCATTAATTTTAATGAGACTCTTATCACATGGAACATATATAGAGGCTAAAAATCGTAATCATTTAAAAAGGTTAGGTTATTATATCTTATTTTGAAACGTTAGGCTAATTACCGCAACAATCATAAAAGGTTAGGCTATTTTAAACAATTTTGCCAAAAAAACGTTTGGTGTAGATATAGTATAGCTTTCGATCATATGTGGAGTTTTCTTTCGCGCTTTTTTGAGTGAGGAAAAAGATGAAAAATAACATTTTTTCACTTTGGACTAGGGCTGAGCATCGGTTCAAAACTAAACCAAACCGAAAATCGATTTTTTATTTTTGTTGAATCGAAAATCGAAAATCGAACCGAACTTTTGTCGGTTCGGTTAATTTTAGGTTTTTTCGGTTTCACCATAAACCGAACAAACCGAACCTGATTTATGCAATTAAAGTCGAACATTAAAATAACATTTTCCGTTTCAGTTTCACCATAAACCGAACAAACCGAACCTGATTATGCAATTAAAGTCGAACATTAAAATGTCATTTGGACAGTTGGCCACTCCATAGGACAACAACAACAACAACAACAACAACAACAACAACAACAACAACAACAACAACAACAACAACAACAACAACAACAACAACAACAACAACAACAACAACAACAACAACATCAACAGCAACAGCAGCAGCAGCAGCAACAGCAACAACAACATCAACAACAACAGCAACAACAACAACAACAACAACAACAACAACAACAACAACAACAACAACAACAACAACAACAACAACAACAACAACAACAACAACAACAACGACAACAACAACAACAACGACAACAACAACAACAACAACGACAACAACAACAACAACAACAACAACAACGACTCAGTGAGGTTTATCTACAGAAAAATCTGGGAGGTCAAGATGGAGGAACCTTTTCCCAAGGGAAGGGGGTATGCCCGAAAAACCCGTGTAGAGCCCAAACTGCACAACACAGAGAGTTAGCACAAGACAAAAAAAACACACAAAACAGGAAAGGGGACACAAAGCACGAAAGAGACGAAGGTAATAAACAAAAGCACAAACAAACACGCCCCGGTGAAGTGTGGAGGATCCTGCCCTCTGACATGTCAACTAGCTGTCTACTACTCTGATCTTCTCTCAAAACGTCCCTGCACCTTGCCATATCTACTGAAATTCCCAAAAGTTCAGTATCCTGCTTTTTGTTGTCCTTCTAGCACTTCTTCGGTCGTCCTCTACCTTTGTGGAAGTCCTCCAAAACCAATCTTTCGCACCTTTGGACCAGCTCTCCAAGGCCCCTCCTCTGCACATGCCCAAACCAACGGTGTCGGGTCTCTCGTAGCTTGTCCCCTAAGCTGGCCACCCCTACCTTGTTCCTAACGACATCATTTCTAATCTTGTCCAGTCTTGTGTGCCCACACATCCATCTAAGCATCCGCATTTCAGCTAACCTTAACCTCTTCTCTTACGCTCTTATAGTTGGCCAACGTTTTTCCCTATAGAGATGGTTGGCTTCACAACTACTCTGTAGAACTTTCCCTTGAGTTTAAGCGGTACTTTCTTCTTGCATAGTACTCCTGAGGCTACTCTCCACTTTTTCCACCCACTCTAAATTCGAAACGTGATATCCTCGTCTATGTCGTCGTTGTTCTGCATGGCTGACCCCAAATACTTGAAACTCTCCTTTTTCATAACTGCTTCCCCTCCTAGTCATACTTCCTCATTGGTGCCCCGGCCTTGCCCGAACTTAAACTCTACGTATTCTGTCTTGGACCTGCTCAATCTAAAGCCCTTGGATTTAAACTTCTCCCTCCAAGCTTCGAGTTTGGCATTGACGTCCGCTTTGGACTCATCCACCAAAACGATGTCATCTGCAAACAACATGCACCACGGGACCTCCCCCTAGACCCCTCTTGTCACAACTTCCAACACTAGCGTGAAAAGGAAGGGACTTAAAGTTGAACCTTGATGCAGGCCAACTCCTACCTTAAAGTACTCTATATCTCCGCCCTAGGCGTTGACGTTGGTCCTTGAACCCTCATACATGTCCCTGACTATTCTAGTAAATGTGCCTGACACTCCTTTGGCTTCCAAGCACTGTCAAATCAACTCTTGTGGTACCCTCTCATACGCTTTCTCCAAGTCTATAAACACCATGTGCAAATCCCTCCTCCTCTCCCTATACGCCTCTGTCCACCCTCGTTTCTCTCCAAACCCCCACCCACATGTTCTTCCTCAAAGTTGTCTCTGACCTTTCCAATATGGCCGTTGAAGTCCCCTCCGATCATTAGCTTCTCTAATCTAGGGAAGCCCCTCACTAAGCCATCCAGGTCATCCCAAAACCTTCTCTTTTCCTCTGAACTCAGGTCCCCATATGGCGCATACGCACTAATAACATTCAAGATCTTCTACTCTAAGACAATCTTAATCAACATCAAACAGTCACTTATTCGTTCCACTTGGACCACCTGATCCCTTAGTTTCCTATCAACCATAATACCAACTCCATTCTTGCTACTGGCGGCCCTCGAGTACCATAGCTTCCACCCGTCAATATCTCGGGCCTTTCTTCCCTTCCATTTAATCTCTTAGATACAAGCTATCTTCACTCTATAATGCTAAAGGATCTTGATCAACTCAAAGGATTTTCTGGTCAAAGTGCCCACATTCCAAGACCCTATCCATACATTGGCAAACTGTGTCCTAACCATTATGTAAACAATACACACCAGCCACCAACGAAGACACATGTAAAACAGCACACACAAACAAAGGTAGCAAAGGAACCCGCTAGGAGCAACTAAGAAAAGGAACGAAGGAAACAACTAAGAAACAAGGCAAACACAACAAATTCACAACAAGTTAGGGCAGCAAAACAACTAGCTAGGCAATAATAGAAAGTCGTCAAAACAATAGAGTTGAAACGGGTGGGACAAGTGGAAAGGTTGAGAGTGATAGAACCGGCATTGAATGGCGCGTAACCGAGCCACTAAAAGCATGATAGACATTCGTGACAGCTTGCTCTTCCCGTCGAGCCGAGTGGAAGGACCAATGTGGTCAGGTCCTCCGAAAAGGGTTAGCGGTGTGACCGAGAGGGGAGTTCCGGTCCCTGTTCCGGCGAATTAGTTCAGTTAGGGTAAGGTGCGGGTCAGGCTAGGCAGGCGGGTCAGGTCAGTTAGGGTGAGGTGAGGGTCGGGCTAGAAGATCTTGGTTTGTGGCTGGACTAAAAGGTTTGTGTAATAACTGCGATTTTTAAAGAAATTTTTGAATTTTTCTCGGATATCCTTTTAATCTTTTTGGTCCGTTTTAACGCTTAATCCAATATTTTTGTTGGAGATTAAATCATAGAAAACTGTTGGTGATATCCTAAAATCACAAAGAAATGATTTTATGGATCGGTATGAATTCTAGGATTTTTCAGTGGAAAAAGAATATTTATTGGATAAGCCGTCTTTTTAATTATGTACTATAACGGATTTAAAATACGAAACGAAAGCCCTAAAAATTGAAGGTAGCGTTATAAAATCATGGAAAATTGGTTTTATTGGTCTACATAATTTACGAGACGTTTTTCGTTTAGTAAGTTTTTCCACCCGAGGTACATAATTTTACCGCTTTAACGCGAGTCCCGTTCCGAGACGGATTTTGTTGTAAACCGCCTCTTCCAATTCTTAGTGGGGAAGGAAAGGCTGAAATTTCTTACAAGATATGTACGCATATCTTTAATTTCCTCGTCAAAGTCTATTTTTGTCTTCAAAAGAAAGGAAGGAGTGAGGGACGATGGACTCGGAGAATTCAAACCTTTCTCACCGCCGGCGCTAACCATCTTCTTCCCCTACCTTCTTCCTCACCTCCACCTCTTCTTCTTTCCTCTCTATGTTGGGCTGCTTCAAGGGAGGAGCTGAACCAGCCAGAAGAACAGGTCGGAATGGTGGAACTCGGGTTAGGAGAACGCTCATCACCATCGGTCTTCTTTGCCTCGCCAAAGTGACGCCGCCGGCGACCACCAGGTTTTCCAACCACCAACCACCATGGGATCCGCTGTCGGGCAACGCTCAACCACCCTCGGGCTCGGGGATCGAGCCAAACGAGCCATGGGCTCGAGTGAAGGTATATACGATCGAAATTAATTAGCGTATTGGTTGGGGAGCCACCGTAAGGGCCTTTCAGTTCCTCTTTACTAATTAAATTTATGGTTTTTATAATCTTGACGTTGATACGGTCCCACAGGTTCAAACCGCTCGTGAAACGGACGTCCGGATCTTCCGTTATAGCAAATACAAGTTTTGGTTACCGATTGGCAGGTAAAGGACTTCGGATAATTACTCGGGATTCATTGTTAATCCGTTTGATCCGATATTTGGTAACCTTTAATAACTGTTGCTAATGAACAATTTTTATTTAGAAAATTGTTTCAAAAGTGAAGCGGATAATTAGTTATAATTCCGCCAAGATGGCTCCTTGAAGCATGATAACTAAGGATTTATTATATATCGATATTCGGACATTAAATCGTTTATCGATTAGGAAGTTGTAGGAGTTGAGAATACAACTAAGAAGTGTTTCTGTGAGCTCGTTGCTGAGAAATCCTTTTGTTATATTTGTCAGAAGGATGGTAAAGATTACTGTTGGAATTGCTAAGGACGTTGAGCACGCCTTCTATGGCAAGTGGACGATTCTCTCTTGCGTTATTGTTATTAAATGAGGAATTGAATCCCATTTAATATTTGCGTTGGGAACAACTTGTATGATTAATAAAATATGATAGGTTGTTGTTTTGTTAGAAATAATGACCATATTGTTATTCATTCAGTTTCGCGCTAGAACTGGATTTAGGTCCGTTGTATGTGACCTGGTATGTTTAGTTGTCTCATGCTGAGACATTGATATGGATTAACTTAGTTCAGGGATGTGAGCTTAGTCTCAGAAGCATCTCTTTAAAACTCGTATTAGGCAGTATCAATATTGATCCCCTAATACTTAGGTCATTACCATGTACCGCTCTACGCTTGAGGGGTGACTATGCACTCTAGCTAAGTGCATTTATTCAATATGTGTTGGTAGTGGATTATGGATGAAACGGGCCCTCTAATCTCTCCATCATTGGGACCCGTACTATTCGTTGTTTAAGGATGAAATATGCCCTCTGACCTCGATAGTATTGTGTTCCATTCAATATGTGTTGGTAGTGGATTATGGATGAAACAGGCCCTCTAATCTCTCCATCATTGGGACCCGTGCTATTCGTTGTTCAAGGATGAAATAGGCCCTCTGACCTCGATAGTCTAACGAAAGACTGCGGTTTTTAAGGATATTTTTGAATTTTTCTCGGATATCCTTTTAATCGTTTTGGTCCGTTTTAACGCTTAATCCAATATTTTTGTTGGAGATTAAATCCTAGAAAATTGTTGGTGATATCCTAAAATCACAAAGAAATGATTTTATGGATCGGTATGAATTCTAGGATTTTTCAGTGAAAAAAGAATATTTATTGGATAAGCCGTCTTTTTAATTATGTACTGTAAAGGATTAAAAATACGAAACGGAAGCCCTAAAAATTGAAGGCAGCGTTATAAAATCATGGAAAATTGGTTTTATTGGTCTACATAATTTAAAGGACGTTTTTCGTTTAGTAAGTTTTTCCACCCGAGGTACATAATTTTACCGCTTTAACGCGAGTCCCGTTCCGAGACGGATTTTGTTGTAAACCGCCTCTTCCAATTCTTAGTGGGGAAGGAAAGGCTGAAATTTCTTACAAGATATGTACGCATATCTTTAATTGCCTCGTCAAAGTCTATTTTTGTCTTCAAAAGAAAGGAAGGAGTGAGGGACGACGGACTCGAAGAATTCGAACCTTTCTTTACGCCAGCACTAACCATCTTCTTCCCCTACCTTCTTCCTCACCTCCACCTCTTCTTCTTTCCTCTCCATGTTGGGCTGCTGCAAGGGAGGAGCTGAACCAGCCAGAAGAACAGGTCGGAATGGCGGAACTCGGGTTAGGAGAACGCTCATCACCATCGGTCTTCTTTGCCTCACCAAAGTGACGCCGCCGGCGACCACCAGGTTGTCCGACCACCAACCACCATGGGAGCCGCTGTCGGGCAACGCCCAGCCACCCTCGGGCTCGGGGATCGAGCCAAACGAGCCATGGGCTCGAGTGAAGGTATATATAATCGAAATTAATTAGCGGATTGGTTGGGGAGCCACCGTAAGGGCCTTTCGGCTCCTCTTTGCTAATTAAATTTATGGTTTTAATAATCTTGACGTTGATACGTTCCCACAGGTTCAAACCGCTCGTGAAACGGACGTCCGGATCTTCCGTTATAGCAAAGACAAGTATTGGTTACCGATTGGCAAGTAAAGGACTTCGGATAATTACTCGGGATTCATTGTTAATCCGTTTGATCCGAGATTTGGTAACCTTTAATAACTGTTGCTAATGAACAATTTTTATTTAGAAAATTATTTCAAAAGTGAAGCGGATAATTAGTTATAATTCCGCCAAGATGGCTCCTTGAAGCATGATAACTAAGGATTTATTATATATCGATATTCGAAAATTAAATCGTTTATCGATTAGGAAGTTGTAGGAGTTGAGAATACAACTAAGAAGTGTTTCTGTGAGGTCGTTGCTGAGAAATCCTTTTGTTATATTTTTCAGAAGGATGGTAAAGATTACTCTTGGAATTGCTAAGGACATTGAGCACGCCTTCTAAGGCAAGTGGACGATTCTCTCTTGCGTTATTGTTATTAAATGAGGAATTGAATCCCATTTAATATTTGCGTTCGGAACAAATTTTATGATTAATAAAATATGATAGGTTGTTGTTTTGTTAGAAATAATGACCACATTGTTATTCATTCAGTTTCGCGCTAGAACTGGATTTAGGTCCGTTGTATGTGACCTGGTATGTTTAGTTGTCTCATGCTAAGACATTGATATGCATTAAGTTAGTTTAGGGATGTGAGCTTAGTCTCGGAAGCATCTCTTTAAAACTCGTATTAGGCAGTATCAATATTGATCCCCAAATACTTAGGTCATTACCATGTACCGCTCTACGCTTGAGGGGTGACTATGCACTCTAGCTAAGTGCATTTATTCAATATGTGTTGGTAGTGGATTATGGATAAAACAGGCCCTCTAATCTCTCCATCATTGGGACCCGTACTATTTGTTGTTCAAGGATGAAATATGCCCTCTGACCTCGATAGTATTGTGCTCCATTCAATATGTGTTGGTAGTGGATTATGGATGAAACAGGCCCTCTAATCTCTCCATCATTGGGACCCGTGATATTCGTCGTTCAAGGATGAAACAGGCCCTCTGACCTCGATAGTATTTGTTGAGAGGGTTTCTCGGCCAACAAATAAATTTGTAAGTCAAGACCCCGCTGAGTACAGTGGAGTCAGGATCGTTCCACAGGAAGCAAGGTTGTTTGTCTATCAATCTAACAAAAATCGAACAAAATCAAGCAAAACAGTCACGAGATGCCTCGTTAACGACGTTGTCAGGATCGTTAACGAGCCACCGAACTCAAAATACTAAACTAAAATTCGGTACCGAGGCAAGTACTCATAATGAAGATTCACCAAAAATAATTCAAATAAAGCAAAAATCTAGGACAAGGGACACCACAACATAGCCAAGCATAAGAATTCGTAAGAAGATAAGATCATGCCTTTAAACAAATAGAGTTATCAACTTTCGTTGACTTACCAAGAAAATTAATCTACTTTCGCATCCTAATTCACTCAATTGCTTGCTTTGGATCTAAAGCTTGAAACTTTCGTTTTCAAACAATATCAACCTACAAGTTACTAACTTTCTCTTTCAATCAAGTTAAAACTCAAATTACCTCCACTTTCGTTTTGGTATAAGCACAACAAACAATTCTCAATCAAAGATAAAAGTCATTCAACACACAATCTTACTCATCAAACATGCTCAACTATGCCGGGCTTAACCCCGACCCTAGAAAAATAAACTACTCACTAATCATAACTAAGAAACTAAAAACTTCAATAAAAAGAAACATTGAAACAAAACTCAAACTCAAATTAATAAGAAAAATATATCGTCTTACAGAGATTCAGAAGAAACCAAAAAAAACATAAAAATACCAAACCACAATCACGACCAACGAACACCCGGCAACCGTCGTCCACCGAGCCTCGGCGATCCAATTCCGATCCGATTTCTCTCTCTCCTTCGACCTTCACAAATCTCCTCCTAAATTAAGCTCTCTAAAAACTTCTCTAAATCCCGTCCCCTAAATCAAGCCCCGCCTTTCTATGCTAGATAGAAGGGTATTTATACTAAAAAGCTAAAAACTAAAAAGACTAAAAGATATAAACTTTCCTAAAAAGATAGAAACAATCTCTAAAAGATAGAAATATAATCTAAAAAGATATTAAGACCCAAAATACATATTCTAAAAACCCCAAAAGATTATAAAAAGATACTCAACCGATACGGAAATAAATTCCCGCTCAGGATCGGTGAATTATAAAAATAACAATCGAAATCTTTCTCTTCGTGGCTTCGTTAACGACCCCTCACAGCCTCGTTAACGAGCCTGGGCTTTGTTTTCTTCAACACTTCCTCTTGTACTTTTGAGCTTCGACTTCTTCAATCTTGCACTCCTCCGTCCTTTCACTGCAATGCTCCAAATTCAACTCCATTCAGCTCCTTTCCTCGCTAAAACCTGCAAAATTCACAAAATAGCGTAGATTCCACTCTTTTCACAGAAATATGCAAAACTATCTAAAAATACTCAAAACTAAACCTAAACTAAACAAAACTAAACCTAATAAGCAAAGAAAACCTATCAAAAACTATACTAAAAATGCGAACATCAAAATACCCCATACTTAGACTTGCTTGTCCTCAAGCAATAAACAAGACACTAACCAAAACCAAAACAAATCATGCTCATCAAGACATAGCCATCTTCTAAAAAGCAACATCTACACATAAGAAAATTATAGCAAAAGACTATTAACATCCTCACACATATATGCACTTAAATAGACATAAAATAATACAATCCAACCTCTCAAGGGATATAATGTGTTTCACTCAACTCTCAAGTGTTTGGGCTTATAAATTCAATCTCTCAACTCATCTTATATACAAAAACTCATAGAAATTGGAACTTATATCACCAATACTCTCCACCCAAGATTTGTCAAAACAAGCAAAGAATAATCAAGAGAACTTAGGCTCAATGAAAAACTTCATAGAAGCTTCCATTCGGCCGGGTTGTAATGGGGCTTGGTAATAACAATAAGGCGTGGAAATATTTTGGTTATGTGGTGCTAATAATATCCGGGAATCAAAGACTCCTAAAAACTCACACATATCAAAACTTTCATAAAACAACATACCAAACTCACTCTTCTTTATGCACACTCATTTTCACTCACCCAATATCATCCTAGAAAGTCTCATAACAAAAATAAAAGAATCTCTTGATATTATCTTTAAACACAAATGCACCTTAACTCTTCACCTCTTTATAATTTCCTTCTTCCCTTTTTTTTTCCTTCTTCTCTTTTTTTTTCTTTTCGTTAACGAGCCTATATCAGGGTCGCTAACGATCCACCGTATACATTCCTCTTCCTTTTTTTTCACTACATCCATCAAAAACTTTATTGTGTGCATTTTTCTATCAAGAGACCTTTCTTACATGTAAAAACAAGAGACTTCCAATCTACCCTTCCCAAATACCCTTCAATTTAAGCAAATATAAACTCTTTTCTTTTTAACAAAACACAAAACTTTACCTCTCCAATCTAAGTCCTAATTCCCGGATAGGTCAAGCTTATCTCGGCTAGGGAATAATTTTTGTGGAGCTAAAAATAAAAGGTTTCAGGCCAGAATTGGTTATCAAGAGAAGGAATAATGTAAAGGTAGATAGGGAATAATAGGGCTTATAAAAATAAGTTCTCCATCATATGATCTTCACAAGTAATGAACTAAAAATCTTATAAGGGTCTCAAGAAATAGATAACCATCACAATTCCAAGAGATAATATGCATAAAGAGAGTAAATCACATAAGAAAGAAAAAAAAAGAGGGATTCATGATGTTCTCCCTATAAGGCCAAAATTACTCACAAGGTAAATTTTGTTGGATTGCATCATCTATGCTATAAAGTATATGTGCTCAATTTCATCAAATGCTATTCTCTTCTAAAAGCAATTATTTCAAGTTTGAGAATCCGGCTATACTTTTAAAGACATGTTTGCAAGGAATTATATGATTAAGCTAGTGATTGCTATCATAGAACTTAAGAAGGGATATCTATCAATTCTAAACTCTTTTTGGATTTTTCAATTTTTTCAATTTTTTTTCAATTTTTCGAATTTTTTTCGGTTTTAAAGAAATAACAACTACATAGAACACAAAAACACCTAGGATTTTCGATTTTTCGAATTTTTTCGGTTTTAAAGAAATAACAACTACATAGAACACAAAAACACCTAGGATTTTCGATTTTTCGAATTTTTTCGGTTTTAAAGAAATAACAACTACATAGAACACAAAAACACCTAGGACATAATTTTTCTACTTTCTTCCCACCCCATACTTAAAATTACAGTGTCCCCACTGTAAGGAAAATTAGAAGAAGAGGGAAAAGAAATAGAAAAGAAAACAAAAAATTAAAAAGAAAAAGAAAGACATAAAACTTACAAAAGTGGAAACAAGGAAAAGAAACTTCATCTTGAGCTTGAATTAACGGTTCGGTGGAGGAAAGTAGTGCTCAAAGTTCCCCATGAAGTCGTACATCGTCCTCCAACGCTCAACATCCTCCGCCTCTCTCTGACGCTGCCTCTCATCCTCCATCGACATGCAAGCGGAATAGACGGTTTCCCATCTATCCATCCTCCTATGAATGTGATCCGTCTGGAGGTGAAGCTGCTGCATCCGTGCAGAAAGATCCTCGGCCCATGGTGGTGGTATACTCGATCCTGCGTACTCGGGCTGAGGAGGTGGTGAGTAGTGAGGCTGGAAATGGTCTTGATACATCACCGGGTTGTAAGGCATGAGTCCACAAGCATGAGGGTCGACAGGAGCTGGTGGTGGGTCGACAGGAGCTCTCGGCACCTCGTTAACGAAGTTGGGTGCCTCGTTAACAGTGTTGGGGTGGGGCTGGAAGTGTTCGTTCACGACCCTGGTGGGCTCGTCAACGAAGATGTGGCCTCCTATCACCTCCGTGTCCATGTCTTCTTCTTCAAAGTTGAGCTCCTCAGTGCCGCCCTGATGTTCGCATTTTTAGTATAGTTTTTGATAGGGTTTCTTAGCTTATTAGGTTTAGTTTTGTTTAGTTTAGGTTTAGTTTTGAGTATTTTTAGTTAGTTTTGCATAATTCTGTGAAAAGAGTGGAATCTACGCTATTTTGTGAATTTTACAGGTTTTAGCAAGGAAAGGAGCTGAATGGAGTTGAATTTGGAGCATTGCAGCGAAAGACGGAGGAGTGCAAGATTGAAGAAGTCGAAGCTCGAGAGTACAAGAGGAAGTGTTGAAGAAAACAAAGCCCAAGCTCGTTAACGAGGTTGTGAGGGGTCGTTAACGAGGCCACAAAGAGAAAGATTTCGAGTATTATTTTTATTATTAACCGATCCTGAGCGGGAATTTATTTCCGTATCGGTTGAGTATCTTTTTAGAATCTTTTTGGGGTTGTTAGAATATGTATTTTAGGTCTTAATATCTTTTTAGATTTTATTTCTATGTTTTAGGGATTGTTTCTATCTTTTTAGGAAAGTTTATATCTTTTAGCCTTTTTAGTTTTTTTAGCTTTTTAGTATAAATACCCTTCTATCTAGCATAGAAAAGGGGGGCTTGATTTTAGAGAAGTTTTTAGGAGCTTATTTTAGGAGGAGATTTTGAAGAAGGCCGAAGGAGAGAGAGATCGGATCGGAAGAGGATCACGAGGCTCGATAGACGACGGTTGCCGGGTGTTCGTTGGTCGTGATTATGGTTCGGTTTTTATGTTTTTTTTTTGGTTTCTTCTGAATCTCTGTAAGACAATATATTTTTCCTATTAATTTGAGTTTGAGTTTTGTTTCAATGTTTCTTTTTATTGAAGTTTTTAGTTTCTTAGTTATGTTTAGTGAGTAGTTTATTTTTCTAGGGTCGGGGTTAAGCCCGACATAGTCGAGCATGTTTGATGAGTAAGATTGTGTGTTGAATGCCTTTTATCTTTTATTGAGATTGTTTGTTGTGCTTATACTAAAACGAAAGTTGAGGTAATTTGAGTTTTTAACTTGATTGAAAGAGAAAGTTAGTAACTTGAAGGTTGATATTGTTTGAAAACGAAAGTTTCAAGCTTTAGATCCAAAACGAGCAATTGAGTGAATTAGGATGCGAAAGTAGATTAATTTACTTGTTAAGTCAACGAAAGTTGATAACTCTATCTGTTTAAAGGCATGATCTTATCTTCTTACGAATTCTTATGCTTGGCTATGTTGTGGTGTCCCTTGTCCTAGATTTTTGCTTCATTAGAATTATTTCTGGTGAATCTTCGTTGCTGAGTACTTGCCTCGGTACCGAATTTTAATTAGAATTTAATTAGGTCGTTAGTTAGTCTTTTTGTTCGGTGGCTCGGTAACGATCCTGACAATGTCGTTAACGAGGCATCTTGTGAGTGTTTTGTTTGATTTTGTTTGATTTTTGTTAGATTGATAGGCAAACAACCTTGCTTCCTGTGGAACGTTCCTGACTCCACTGTACTCAGCGGGGTCTTGACTTACAAATTTATTTCTTGGCCGAGAAACCCTATCAACAAATTGGCGCCGTTGTCGGGGAAGCAACGAGTTGTTAGTTTATCTTCGGGATCGGGAATAGCCCGACCCCGTTTTTGTTTTTAATCTTTGTTTTCTTTGTTTGTTTTCTCAGTGTATGCCGGTAGGACGAAGAAGGCTTCAGTTTGATAACACAGGTTATTACTCAGAACCAGAACGTTCCCTGCACCGTCGACTGCGAGAAAACCGAGCCATGGCCACAACAGAAGAGATGGATCGAGAGTTAGAGATACTCCGGACCCAGATGGAGGCACTGAAAGCCGAAAAGGACGGCGCAGACGCAGAAGCTGAGCGTCAACGAGCTGACAAGGCTCGACTGCAAGAAGAGCTAAACGCCTATCCAAGGAATGCCAAGCAATACATGCATCCGGAACTGAGGGTGCCAGAATCCCATATTGTGCTTCCAGCGATAGAGAAACCTTTTGAGATCAAGTCTCAATTTATATCCTTAATCAAACGGGCTCAGTTTGAAGGGAAACCTGTTGAGTGCCCTATGGAGCATATTAGAAATTTTCTTGATTTATGTGACACCATAGCTGCTGAAGGTGTCTCGTTAGAATATGTTCTGTTAAAAGCTTTTAGATGGTCACTTACTGGAAAGGCCCTGAACTTGTTAGAGAGCCTACCTTCTAAGTCTATCAGGACTTGGAAAGCCTTGTATGATCAATTTCTAACAAAGTTTTTCCCTCCTGCTAAGACAACGGAGTTAAGGAAACGCATCACCTCTTATCACCAGTTGCCTAATGAAACATTTGTTGAAACATGGGAAAGATTCAAAGAGATGCTTAGATAGTGCCCTACTCACGGGCAACCTTTATATGTATTGCAAGAAATCTTTTTCCAGGGTATCAACGCAGAGACCAAGAACCGCATCAACACGCATACTGCGTGCGGTTTTATAGAGATGAACCCGACAGAGGTGTGGGAACTGTTGGACAAGCTGGCGAATTACGATGCTATGTACAGAACCCAGCAAGCTCCACAAACTCAAAAACGTCTCTATGTGCCCAACCGAGATGAAGTTGACCCCGATGTTAAAAATCAATTCTTACAAGATGAGGTCAACCGTCTGAGGAAACAGGTAAGTTTTCTGAAATCCTCTCAATCATGTCAAGAATGTGGTTCTTCTGCGCATAGTACTTCGGCTTGCACTAACATTGAGCAGGTTAGAACCGTTGAGACAATAGCTGAGATGAATTACATGAGAGGACCCTACAGGAACCAGCCTAATTATAATGACAGGTCGAACAACTATCAACCATGGGGCAATCAAAATACAAGTCAAAATTACGCAGGGCCCCCACCAGATAGACGACCTGCACCATATCGACCTCCAGGCCATCAGGAGACGCCATCATGGGTTCAGGAGATTAAAGAGAGCATCAACGGAGTGAACAACAAGGTTGATGACGTTCAAGCCAAGCTGAACCGACAAGATAAAAGATGGGGAGAGTTCGATATTTGGAAGAGGAGCGTTGATTCCCAACTAGGGGACCTAGCTGCACGGATTCCGAGACCACAAGGGCAACTCCCGGGCCGCCCCGAGGAGAACCCTAGAGGCCAAATAGTAGCGGTACACCTCAGAAGCGGGAAGACATTGCCGGAGAGAATTCAAGCTGAAGAGAAGGAGGAAGAGGACATCACAAAACGGCTCGTTAACGAGCCAGCGAGAGCACATACCGAGCCCACAAACCAGGATGACGAGGCTCCGAGGGTATCTGACGACCCTACCCAGGTAAGTTCTCTAAACTAAGCCTTCCTCTCAATCCCAAGGTAGTTAACGACCCAATCAGGGTCGGTAACGACCCGCCGAGGACATCAATCGACCCCAGTGTCAACCCGATACTCTCACCTCTCGAGCCTAACTTGGTTCCGAGAATGGTGAAAACTCTTCCATTTCCAACTAAGAAATCGATGGACTCTACTGAGAGTAAGTTCAAGCGTTTCGTTAAAATTCTTCAGGGCATTAATATTTCCATCCCATTCGCTGAGGCCCTAAGCGAAATGCCGACTCACACAAAATTTTTGAAAGATATTCTTAGCAGGAAAAGGTCCATTACAGAGCTGCAGGATGAAGTCAGATCGATAGCTCTACCAGAAAAGCTGGGAGATCCCGGGAGGTGTTCAATCACAATCGGCATAGGCAACCACAAGTTCAAAGCTTTATGCGATCTTGGTGCCAGTGCTAGTCTTGTTCCGCTCTCAATCTGGTCTAGAGCAAATATGGGACCACTGGAGCCTGTCAACATGCGGCTTTATATGGCAGACGGATCGTGCATCAAACCAACAGGGCTGCTCGAAGACTTCCCAGTTCAAGTGGGCAATTTCTTTGTTCCTAATGACTTCATCGTTATGACAATGCTCGAAGATCCGGTTGTGCCTATTATTTTGGGAAGACCATTAATTCTTAGACATAGCAGGAGCCATAATCGATGTTAGGAGAGGACTCCTAACTTTCGAAATTGGGGATGAGGTGACGGAATTCCGATTCAAACAATCTAGGGAGTCCGACAAAGCTGAAGTCAAGATGCTCTACACCCACAAGGAGATCATTGAATGTGGAGACCCTATAGGAAGACCAGCATACGATGATGAAATTTCAGGGCAAAGATGGGCGGAAATAACCACTGCAGTTTCAGTAACGAGTCCTCCAGCATCGTTACCGATTCTCCTAGCAGAAGACGCAGGCTCGTTAACGACCCACCCGGGTTCGTTAACGACCCTAGCCGAAGATGGCGAGATCTCAGCTTTTGAATGCTTTGAGAAAGTGTTGAAGACGGAACCAGAAGAGCCGATTCTAATCCCTGTCGAACCGTCCCCAACACTTAAACCTTTGCCAGATTCCCTCAGGTATGAATTCCTCGGTCCTAATTCTACTCTACATGTCATCATTAATGCTGGATTAAAAGATGAAGAAGCAGGAAAACTCCTGAATGTGCTTAGGATGCATAGAAAAGCCATAGGCTACTCCCTAGATGATATAACTGGCATATCCCCTTCTCTTTGCATGCATAGGATTTACATGGAGGACAATCATAAACCCACCATAGAGCATCAACGTAGATTAAATCCTAATATGAAGGATGTATTTAAAAAGGAAATTATTAAATTACTTGATGTTGGGATCATATTTCCTATTTCGGACAGCCAATGGGTTAGTCCGGTCCATGTAGTCCCAAAAAAAGGGGGGATGACTGTGATAGAAAATGAAAAGGGAGAGCTTATTCCGACTAGAACCACCACTAGTTGGAGGATGTGCATTGATTATAGGAAGCTTAATAGTGCTACTAGAAAAGATCATTTTCCGCTTCCTTTCATACATCAGGTGTTAGAACGCTTAGCCCATCATGATTATTTTTGTTATTTAGATGGCTATAGCGGCTTTTGGCAGATTCCCATTCATCCTGATGACCAAGAGAAAACAACCTTTACATGTCCCTATGGAACCTTTGCTTACAAAAGAATGCCATTTGGGCTTTGCAATGCCCCTGCTACTTTTCAAAGATGTATGATAGCTATTTTTTCAGACATGATAGAGGATATTGTAGAGGTTTTCATGGATGACTTTTCTGTTTATGGTTCTTCATTTGATTCTTGTCTTGCTAACCTTGCACGAGTGCTTAAAAGATGTGAAGAAACCAATCTTGTACTTAATTAGGAAAAGTGTCATTTTATGGTTCAAGAGGGGATAGTACTAGGACACCTCGTCTCTAAAAGAGGGATAGAAGTAGATAAGGCAAAAATTGAGCTTATTGAAAAACTACCTCCTCCCTCTTCTGTAAGAGACATTAGGAGTTTTTTAGGGCATGCTGGCTTTTACAGACGATTTATTCAGGATTTTTCTAAGATAGCTAAACCTTTGACTAACCTACTAATGAAAGATGTAGTGTTTGAGCTGTCTCCAGAATGTCTTGAAGCATTTTACAGGTTAAGAGCAACCCTCGTGTCCGCCCCCATCATGCAGTCCCCAGACTGGACATTACCTTTTGAGATCATGTGCGATGCCAGTGACTATGCAGTTGGCGCAGTCTTAGGCCAAAGGAAGGACAAAAAACTCCACGCCATTTACTACACCAGTAAGACGCTGGATGAGGCGCATAGTAAGTATACCACAACGGAGAAGGAATTCCTTGATGTGGTATTTGTCTTTGAGAAATTCCAGTCCTATCTTGTTGGATCCAAAGTGATTGTTTATACTGACTATGAGGCCGTTAGATACTTAATGGCTAAAAAAGATGCCAAACCTAGATTGCTTCGTTGGATGCTCTTACTGCAGGAATTTGATCATGAAATAAGAGACAGAAAGGGAGCAGAAAATCTAGTGGCGGATCACTTGTCCAGGTTGCCAGTTGAGCATATCACCGAGTCCAATAATGAGGTTCCGATAAATGATTCCAGACCCGACGAACACCTCCTGTTGAACGAGGTCGAACTCTACAGGACCCTCGTTACCGACCCCTTCAGGATCGTTAACGAGGTGCCGAGGCTGGAAGAAACAAATAACCAAGGGAAATGTTCAGATTGGGTCGACAATCAAGTCAATAAGGTCGTTACTGAGCTACGGGAGGTCGGTACCGAGGTCAAAATATTAAATCCTAGCTCGTTAACGACCCATCCAGGTAAGATTTCTGAAACTGAGTCTTCTCAATTAAAATTCACCCCCTCTCCTTCTTCAATTTCTTCTTCCTCAATATCAATCCATGCTATTAGAGGGCCAAAAGCTCCTTGGTTTGCGGATTTCGCTAACTATCTTGTAGGAGGCGTAATTCCCGAGGGCCTTACCCCATAAAAAGAAGAAATTTCTCCATGATGTAAAACAATACTATTGGTATGATCCCTACTTGTTTAAACAAGGAAGCGATCACCTCTTTAGGCGTTGTATTCTAGAGGAGGAGATTGAAAACGTGATCCGTCAATGTCACACACTTCCAACTGGAGGTCATGCAAAAGGATTCAAGACTACTGCGAAGATTCTTCAAAGTGGTCTCTATTGGCCAACCATGTTCAAATATGTGCAAGCTTATGTGACAGCATGTGATGGATGTCAACGCTCAGGCAACATAACTTGGAGACATGAAAATCCACTAACTGGGATATTAGAAGTTGAGCTATTTGATGTATGGGGCATTGATTTCATGGGACCGTACCCCGCCTCAGGACCCTACAAGTACATCCTAGTTGCGGTTGATTATGTTTCCAAGTGGGTGGAGGCTGTTGCTACAAGGACTAACGATGCCAAGACTGTTGCTAATTTCATCAAGACAAATAAATTCCCCAGGTTCGGCGTTGCAAGAGTCCTTATCAGTGATGGTGGTTCCCATTTCATTGAGCGAAGTTTTGAAGCCCTTTTGGCTAAGTATGGGGTATCTCATCGGGTGGCAACACCCTATCATCCCCAAACAAGTGGCCAAGTTGAAGTTTCAAACAGGCAAATAAAGAGCATATTGGAGAAGACAGTTTCCCGTTCTAGGAAGGATTGGTCCTCCAAGTTGGATGACGCTCTGTGGGCATATATGACAGCATACAAGACGCCTCTACGCACCACCCCCTATAATCTAGTGTATGGAAAGGCATGTCATTTACCGGTCGAAATGGAGCATAAGGCATTATGGGCTCTCAAGCAGCTCAACATGAACCTCGACGCGGCTGGAGCAAAAAGATTCATGGACTTGCAAGCATTAGAAGAATTGAGGCTGAAGGCGTACGAAAATGCTGAAATCTACAAGGAGCGCACCAAAAGGTGGCATGATCGGAAATTGGTGCCCAAAACTTACCACATTGGCGATAAGGTACTTCTTTTCAACTCTAGACTCCGATTATTCCCAGGAAAGCTGAGGACACGATGGAGTGGGCCATTTGTGATTCATCATATTTATCCTCACGGAGCAGTAGAGTTGACTGATAACCGAGGCGTCATTTTCAAAGTTAATGGACACCGGCTGAAGAAATTCCATGAGCAGACTGACCCAGATGAAGAGATAAAAGTCACCATGGCTCTCACATCAGCAGACTAGCAAGGGAGCTCGTCGGGCTAACGACGTTAAACATAGCGCTTACGGGAGGCAACCCACTTTTTAGAATAGGTTTAGCTTAGGTTATTTTTATTTTTATTTTTCTTTTCTTTTTCTTTTTAGATTATTTCTTAGCTTTCTTTTATTTTTCTTTTTTTTTTTAGTTTTTAACTAGGATAGAAATTAGAATTATTTTTTTGAGCTAACAAGATTTTAGGAGAAAGGGGTCGAAAAATCACTCAAGAAGGCCACGACGGCTCGTTAATGACCCACCCAGGGTCGTTAACGACCCGGTTCGGAAGACCCGACTCGTCACAATACGGGGCAGGTAAGTTTTTAACCTAATCTATCTAATTTTTCTACCCTAGCCCCCCCCCCCCTCTTTCTACCCTTACCCCTCCTATAAAAACACTTCTACCCCTCCCAAAGTTCTACCACAATCCCTTAAAAAATTCACTCTCAAACCCAAAACACTCTCAATCCCTCTCCCTTCTCTCCCACCGAGTCGGAATTCCTCACAAAACCGACCACCGAGAGGCCGTCGTTACCGGAGCTCGGAAGCCATCCACCGATTCCGACCCTTGTTCTTAAAATTTTCAGTTCTCCGGTATGATTTCTAAACCCTTTCTTGAAATTGCATGATTGATTATTAATAGGGTCGAAATTTCATATCTTGAATCATGATTCTTAGGGAGATCGATATACATGCTTGATTTTGTTCCTAAAATTCTTGATTTTGCTTAGTTGTTCATGTCTTAGGAAAGATTATTCATGTTAGATTAGCTATTGTAATCCTTTAGTTAGGAAAGCATGAATTTTTCTTGTTCTAGATCTAAAAGTTCAATCTTTACATGTCAAAATTCCGGGAAATTTTTAGCATGTTCGGGATAGGTAATTGAGTAAGTATGGGGTGCTTATACCCGATGGGGGATTTGTGGAAAATAATAGAAGATTGCATGCTTGATTTGTGCTGAATTAGAGGTAGATTAAATTTCGGAAAATTCTGGTTTTGCTCTCGGCAGGTCGTTAACGACCCATCCAGGCTCGTTAACGACCCTGCACTTCATCATCGATCGATCCGAGCCCAGAATCGTGAACAACCCAATTGGGAAGTTTACGAATAATTCCGAGGTTAATTTTGAGACCAAGTATGGGGTCTCGTGCCTATTATTTTTGAGTGGATCTTATCTTGGAAAAATTTCGATTATTTTGTAGGATCCATGGCTAGTTCAAGCAGACCCGCTACCCGAGCCCAGAAGAAGAGGAGGAACCACAGGTCTCCATCTCCACCTCGAGTGGATGATGTGATTTTGAGCAGTCAGAGCCAAGTAAGGCGCTACCGGGATTTCTTGGAGAAGGACCATTACACCCGATGGTTCTCGAAGTCTAGCGCCATCTCTACGGGCATCTACACGGATGTCAAGGACGCCTTCATCATCCTTGGGGCCGCCCACCTATTGAACCAAGAGAACTTGCCACATTACCCGGCCCTCACATCCGAGTTCTTGGCCACTTTGGAGACCAACTTCTCGACGAAGACCTCGGCGGGACGTATTCGGTTCCGACTCGGTAACGAGGACCGCGACTTCACCATGGCGGAGTTCAATGCAATCTTGGAGCTCCCAAACCCGTCAAGAGACTATAGCTTGAAGGACTACCGAGTGACCCGCACTTGGAGCTACATCACCGGGGAGGTTCAATCCTCTACCGCGGAGCTATCCGGGGCAAACATAGTCAACCCCATCTTCCGGATTATCTTGAGAGTCCTCGCCGCAACATTTTGGCCGAAGAAAGAGTTGAACCGGCCTACAAGAACGGAGGTCACTTGCTTCCGTACCATTCTCTTTGAGGAGCCTGGCCCCTTGAATTTGGGGTACGAATGGCTCTATTACGTCGAGAAGTCCACCAAGTCCAAGGAGGTGTGGTGTGGCAATTTGGTTAGCCTCTTGGCTAAGAATCTCGGAGTTGATCTCACCCGCTACACACCGGCTCACGCCCAACTCCTCAATAAAAACTATTGGTATAGTTCCGGGATTTTCGTGCAAGCCGAGGGAGGCTACAAGGTGAAGGTGCAAGATCGACTAGTCATACCTTCCCTCGACATGTACGAGTTACTCTATGTACCGAATTGGTACGAGGTGTGGACGGGAAATCCCTACCCATTGGAGCCAAAACCGGAGGACGAGCTCTCGCTTAGGCCATGTGAAACCCGGTTTGAGCGGGACGATGTGGATGAATATGAAGAAGAAGATGAACAAGAGGACACCGAGGTAGTAGGCAACGACACCGAAGAAGCCGACACCGAGGGCGGCACTGAGGAACTCAACTTTGAAGAAGAGTACATGGACACGGAGGTGATAGGAGGCCACATCTTCGTTGACGAGCCCACCAGGGTCGTGAACGAACACTTCCAGCCCCACCCCAACACTGTTAACGAGGCACCCAACTTCGTTAACGAGGTGCCGAGAGCTCCTGTCGACCCACCACCAGCTCCTGTCGACCCTCATGCTTGTGGACTCATGCCTTACAACCCGGTGATGTATCAAGACCATTTCCAGCCTCACTACTCACCACCTCCTCAGCCCGAGTACGCAGGATCGAGTATACCACCACCATGGGCCGAGGATCTTTCTGCACGGATGCAACAGCTTCACCTCCAGACGGATCACATTCATAGGAGGATGGATAGATGGGAAACCGTCTATTCCACTCGCATGTCGATGGAGGATGAGAGGCAGCGTCAGAGAGAGGCGGATGATGTTGAGCGTTGGAGGACGATGAACGACTTCATGGGGAAATTTGAGCACTATTTTCCTCCACCGAACCGTTGATTCAAGCTCTAGATGAAGTTTCTTTTCCTTGTTTCCACTTTTGTAAGTTTTATGTCTTTTCTTTTTTTTTTATTTTGCTTTGTTTTCTTTTCTATTTCTTTTCCCTCTTCTTATTTTTTTCCTTACAGTGGGGACACTGTAATTTTAAGTATGGGGTGGGAAGAAAGTAGAAAAATTATGTCCTAGGTGTTTTTGTGTTCTATGTAGTTGTTATTTCTTTTAAACCGAAAAAAATCGAAAAAACCAAAAAAAATTGAAAATTTTTTTGTTTTTAAAAATCCAAAAAGAGTTTTAGAATTGATAGAAATCCCTTCTTAAGTTCTATGATAGCAATCACTAGCTTAATCATATAATTCCTTGCAATCATGTCTTTAAAAGTATAGCCAGATTCTCAAAATTGAAATTATTGTTTTTAGAAGAGAATAACACTTGATGAAATTGAGCACATATACTTTATAGCATAGATGATGCAATCCAACAAAGTTTACCTTGTGAGTATTTTTGGACTTATAGGGAGAACATCATAAATCCCTCTTTTTTGTGTGTGATTTACTCTCTTTATGCATATTATCTCTTGGAATTGTGATGGTTATCTATTTCTTGAGACCCTTATAAGATTTTTTTAGTTCATTACTTGTGAAGATCATATGATGGAGAACTTATTTTTTATAAGCCCTATTATTCCCTATCTACCTTTACATAATTCCTTCTTTTGATAACCAATTCTGGCCTAAAACCTTTTATTTTTAGCTCCACAAAAATTATTCCCTAGCCGAGATAAGCTTGACCCTATCCGGGAATTAGGACTTAGATTGGAGAGGTAAAGTTTTGTGTTTTGTTAAAAGGAAAAGAGTTTATATTTGCTTAAATTGAAGGGTATTTGGGAAGGGTAGATTGGAAGTCTCTTGTTTTTATATGTAAGAAAGGTCTCTTGATAGAGAAAAAAATGCAATGTAGTGAATAAAAAGAAAAGGAAGTATACGGTAGATCGTTAACGACCCTGATATAGGTTCGTTAACGAGGCAACGAAAAAAAAAAGGAAAAAAAAAGAGAAAAAAGAAAGAAGGAAATTATAAAGAGGTGAAGAGTTAAGGTGCATTTGTGTTTAATGATAATATCAAGAGATTCTTTTATTTTTGTTATGAGACTTTCTAGGATGATAAAGGGTGAGTGAAAAATGAGTGTGCATAAAGAAAAGAGTGAGTTTGGTATATGTTTTTATGAGAGTTTTGATATGTGTGAGTTTTTAGGAGTCTTTGATTCCCGGATATTATTAGCACCACATAACCAAAATATTTCCACGCCCTATTGTTATTACCAAGCCCCATTACAACCCGGCCGAATGGAAACTTCTATGAAGTTTTTCATTGAGCCTAAGTTCTCTTGATGATTCTTTGCTTGTTTTGACAAATCTTATAAGTTCCAATTTCTATGAGTTTTTGTATATAAGATGAGTTGAGAGATTGAATTTATAAGCCCAAACACTTGAGAGTTGAATGAAACACATTATATCCCTTGAGAGGTTGGATTGTATTATTTTATGTCTATTTAAGTGCATATATGTGTGAGGATGTTAATAGTCTTTTGCTATAATTTTCTTATGTGTAGATGTTGCTTTTTAGAAGATGTCTATGTCTTGATGAGCATGATTTGTTTTGGTTTTGGTTAGTGTCTTGTTTATTGCTTGAGGACAAGCAAGTCTAAGTATGGGGTATTTTGATGTTCGCATTTTTAGTATAGTTTTTGATAGGTTTTCTTTGCTTATTAGGTTTAGTTTTGTTTAATTTAGGTTTAGTTTTGAGTATTTTTAGTTAGTTTTGCATAATTCTGTGAAAAGAGTGGAATCTACGCTATTTTGTGAATTTTACAGGTTTTAGCAAGGAAAGGAGCTGAATGGAGTTGAATTTGGAGCATTGCAGCGAAAGAAGGAGGAGTGCAAGATTGAAGAAGTCGAAGCTCGAGAGTACAAGAGGAAGTGTTGAAGAAAACAAAGCCCAGGCTCGTTAACGAGGTTGTGAGGGGTCGTTAACGAGGCCACGAAGAGAAAGATTTCGAGTATTATTTTTATTATTAACCGATCCTGAGCGGGAATTTATTTCCGTATCGGTTGAGTATCTTTTTAGAATCTTTTTGGGGTTGTTAGAATATGTATTTTAGGTCTTAATATCTTTTTAGATTTTATTTCTATCTTTTAGGGATTGTTTCTATCTTTTTAGAAAAGTTTATATCTTTTAGCCTTTTTAGTTTTTTAGCTTTTTAGTATAAATACCCTTCTATCTAGCATAAAAAAGGGGGGCTTGATTTTAGAGAAGTTTTTAGGAGCTTATTTTAGGAGGAGATTTTGAAGAAGGCCGGAGGAGAGAGAGATCGGATCGGAAGAGGATCACGAGGCTCGGTAGGCGACGGTTGCCGGGTGTTCGTTGGTCGTGATTGTGGTTCGGTTTTTATGTTTTTTTTTTGTTTCTTCTGAATCTCTGTAAGACAATATATTTTTCCTATTAATTTGAGTTTGAGTTTTGTTTCAATGTTTCTTTTTATTGAAGTTTTTAGTTTCTTAGTTATGTTTAGTGAGTAGTTTATTTTTCTAGGGTCGGGGCTAAGCCCGGCATAGTCGAGCATGTTTGATGAGTAAGATTGTGTGTTGAATGCCTTTTATCTTTTATTGAGATTGTTTGTTGTGCTTATACTAAAACGAAAGTTGAGGTAATTTGAGTTTTTAACTTGATTGAAAGAGAAAGTTAGTAACTTGAAGGTTGATATTGTTTGAAAACGAAAGTTTCAAGCTTTAGATCCAAAACGAGCAATTGAGTGAATTAGGACGCGAAAGTAGATTAATTTACTTGTTAAGTCAACGAAAGTTAATAACTCTATCTGTTTAAAGGCATGATCTTATCTTCTTACGAATTCTTATGCTTGGCTATGTTGTTGGGTCCCTTTTCCTAGATTTTTGCTTTATTAGAATTATTTCTGGTGAATCTTCGTTGCTGAGTACTTGCCCCGGTACCGAATTTTAATTAGAATTTAATTAGGTCGTAATTAATCCATTTGTTCGGTGGCTCGGTAACGATCCTGACAACGTCGTTAACGAGGCATCTTGTGAGTGTTTTGTTTGATTTTGTTTGATTTTTGTTAGATTGATAGATAAACAACCTTGCTTCCTGTGGAACGATCCTGACTCCATTGTACTCAGCGGGGTCTTGACTTACAAATTTATTTGTTGGCCGAGAAACCCTATCAACACGCCCTCGGTGTCGGCTTCTTCGGTGTCGTTGCCTACTACCTCGGTATCCTCTTGTTCATCTTCTTCTTCATATTCATCCACGTCGTCCCGCTCAAACCGGGTTTCACATGGCCTAAGCGAGAGCTCGTCCTCCGGTTTTGGCTCCAATGGGTAGGGATGTCCCGTCCACACCTCGTACCATTTCGGTACATAGAGTAGCTCGTACATGTCGAGGGAAGGTATGACTAGTCGATCTTGCACCTTCACCTTGTAGCCTCCCTCGGCTTGCATGAAAATCCCGGAACTATACCAATAGTTTTTGTTGAGGAGTTGGGCGTGAGCCGGCGTGTAGCGGGTGAGATCTACTCTGAGATTTTTAGCCAAGAGGCTAACCAAATTGCCACACCACACCTCCTTGGACTTGGTGGATTTTTCGACGTAGTAGAGCCATTCGTACCCCAAATTCAAGGGCCCGGGCTCCTCAAAGAGGATGGTGCGGAAGCAAGCGACCTCCGTTCTTGTAGGTCGGTTCAACTCTTTCTTCGAACAAAATTTTGCGGCAAGGACCCTCAAAATAATCCGGAAGATGGGCTTGACTATGTTTGCCCCGGATAGCGCCGCGGTAGAGGATTGAACCTCCCCGGTGATGTAGCTCCAAGTGCGGGTCACTCGATAGTCCTTCAAGCTATAATCTCTCGACGGGTTTGGGAGATCCAAGATTGCGTTCAACTCCTCCATGGTGAAGTCAGGGTCCTCGTTACCGAGCCGGAACCGAATATGTCCCACCGAGGTCTTCGACGAGAAGTTGGTCTCCAAAGTGGCCAAGAACTCGGAAGTGAGGGCCGGATAGTGTGGCAAGTTCTCTTGCTTCAATAGGTGGGCGGCCCCAAGGATGATGAAGGCGTCCTTGACATCCGTGTAGATGCCCGTGGAGACAGCGCTAGACTTCGAGAACCATCGGGTGTAATGGTCCTTCTCCAAAAAATCTCGGTAGCGCCTTACTTGGCTCTGACTGCTCAAAATCACATCATCCACTCGAGGTGGGGATGGAGACCTATGGTTCCTCCTCTTCTTCTGGGCTCGGGTAGTGGGTCTTCTTGAACTAGCCATGGATCCTACAAAATAATCGAAATTTTTCCAAGATAAGATCCACTCAAAAATAATAGGCTCGAGACCCCATACTTGGTCTCAAAATTAACTTCGGAATTATTCGGAAACTACCCAATTGGGTTGTTCACGATTCTGGGCTCGGGCCGATTGATGATGAAGTGCAGGGTCGTTAACGAGCCTAGGTGGGTCGTTAACGACCTGCCGAGAGCAAAACCAGAATTTTCCGAAATTTAATCTACCTCTAATTCAGCACAAATCAAGCATGAAATCTTCTATTATTTTCCACATATCCCCCATCGGGTATAAGCACCCCATACTTACTCAATTGCCCATCCCGAACATGCTAAAAATTTCCCGGAATTTTGACATGCAAAGTTTGAACTTTTAGATCTAGAACAAGAAAAATTCATGCTTTCCTAACTAAAGGATTACAATAGATAATCTAACATGAATAATCTTTCCTAAGACATAAACAACTAAGCACAATCAAGAATTTTTAGGAACAAAATCAAGCATGCTCATCGACCTCCCTAAGAATCATGATTCAAGATATGAAATTCCGACCGTATTAATAATCAATCATGCAATTTCAAGCAAGGGTTTAGAAATCATACCGGAGAACCGAAAATTTGAAGAACAAGGGTCGGAATTTGGGGTAGTTAACGAACACGACCTCGTTGGTGGATGGCTTCCGAGTTCCGGTAACTACGGCCCCTTCGGTGGTCGGTGGAGTGGGGGATTCCGACTCGGTGGAAGAGAAGGGAGAGGGATTGAGAGTATTTTCGGTTTGAGAGTGAATTTTGAGAGGATTGTGGTAAAATTTTGGAAGGGGTAGAAGTGTTTTTATAGGAGGGGTAAGGGTAGAAGGGGGGGGGGGGGCTAGGGTAGAATAGATAGATTAGGTTAAAAATACTTACATGCCCCGTATTGTGACGAGTCAGGTCTTCCGAACCGGGTCGTTAACGAGCCTGGGTGGGTTGTTAACGAGCCGCCGTGGCCTTCTTGAGTGATTTTTCGATCCCTTTCTCCAGAAATCTTGTTAGCTCAAAGAATCTAATTTCTATCCTAATTAAAACTAAAAAGGAAAATAAAATAAAGCTAAGAAATAATCTAAAAAGAAAAAGAAAAGAAAATAACATAAACTAAACCTATTCTAAAAAGCGGGTTGCCTCCCGTAAGCGCTATGTTTAACGTCGTTAGCCCGACGAGCTTCCTTTCTAGTCTCATGGTGGTTCATGTATGGCCATGTTGGGGTCTTGAGGTACCTTGCTTGTAGCCTTATTGCCTCTGTGCGCTTGAATTGCTAAATTAGGGCCCTCTTCTATCAACAAGCCCGATATCCCTGGATTGTTGGTGTGGTTCGAAAGCCAAGGTGGTTTGGACTTTTCTGTAACCTCTGTAGTAGGGCCCTGGTTGAACTCATGCACGTGAGACTCAGTGATCGGCAGATGTGGCTCGGTAGGGACTGTTGTGTTGAGTTCGGGTTGAGTCAACTCTAGTTGTGCCACACCGATTGGGTCGTTGGCTTTTTGATCCAAGTTGAATTCCACCCGTTCTTCTCCTATATCAAAAGTGAGGAGTCTCTTCCGCACATCAACTCTTGCTCCTGCTGTGGCTAAGAATGGTCGCCCAAGAATTATGGGGACATGAGGGTCTTCAGGCATATTAAGGACGATAAAATCATTCGGTATAAAGAATTTCCCGACTTGAATAGGGTAGTCGTCCACTACTCCTGTTGCTTTGACACTTGACCCATCTACCATGTACAGATTCATGTCTACTGGCTCTAGTGGTCCCATATTGGCTTTATACCAGATTGAGAGCGGAACAAGACTAGCACTGACACCAAGATCGCATAAAGCTTTGAACTTGTGGTTGCCTATGCCGATTGTGATTGCAAACCTCCCGGGATCGCCCAGCTTTTCTGGTAGAGCTATTGATCTGACTTCATCTTGCAGCTCTGCAATGGACCTTTTCCTGCTAAGAATATCTTTCAAAATTTTTGTGTAAGCCGGCATTTCGCTTAGGGCCTCAACGAATGGGATGGAAATATTAATGCTCTGAAGAATCTTAACGAAACGCTTGAACTTACTCTCAGTAGAGTCCATAGATTTCTTAGTGGGAAATGGAAGAGTTTTCACCATTCTCTTAACCAAGTTAGGCTCGAGAGGTGAGAGTACCGGGTCGACACTAGGGTCGATTGATGTCCTCGGCTGGTCGTTATCGACCCTGGTGGGGTCGTTAACTACCTTGGGATTAAGAGGGAGGATCGGATTAGTAGACTTACCTGGGTTAGGGTCGTTAGATACCCTCGGAGCCTCGTCATCCTGGCTTGTAGGCTCGGTATGTGCTCTCGCTGGCTCGTTAACGAGCCGTTTTGCGAGGTCCTGTTCCTCCTTCTCTTCAGCTTGAATTCTTTCCGGTAGTGTCTTCCCACTTTTGAGGTGTACCGCTGCTATTTGGCCTCTAGGGTTCTCCTCGGGGCGGCCCGGGAGTTGTCCTTGGGGTCTTGGAATCCGTGCAGCAAGGTCCCCTAGTTGGGAATCAACGCTCCTCTTGCAAATATCGAACTCTCCCCATCTTTTATCTTGTCGGTTCAGCTTGGCTTGAACGTCATCAACCTTGTTGTTCACTCCATTGATGCTCTCTTTTATCTCCTGAACCCATGATGGCGTCTCTTGATGGCCTGGAGGTCGATATGGTGCAGGTCGTCTATCTGGTGGGGGCCTTGCGTAATTTTGACTTGTGTTCTGATTGCCCCATGGTTGATAGTTGTTTGACCTGTCATTATAATTAGGCTGGTTCCTGTAGGGTCCTCTTATGTAATTCATCTCAGCTATGGTCTCAGCGGTTCTAACCTGCTCAATGTTAGTGCAAGCAGAAGTACTATGTGTAGAAGAACCATATTCTTGACATGATTGAGAGGATTTCAGAAAATTTACCTGTTTCCTCAGACGGTTGACCTCATCTTGTAAGAATTGATTTTTAACATCGGGGTCAACTTCATCTCGGTTGGGCACATAGAGACGTTTTTGAGTTTGTGGAGCCTGCTGGGTTCCGTACATAACATCGTAATTCGCCAGCTTGTCCAACAGTTCCCACGCCTGTGTCGGGTTCATCTCTATAAAACCGCACGCAGTATGCGTGTTGATGCGGTTCTTGGTCTCTGCGTTGATACCCTGGAAAAAGATTTCTTGCAAAACATATAAAGGTTGCCCATGAGTAGGGCACTGTCTAAGCATCTCTTTCAATCTTTCCCATGTTTCAACAAATGTTTCATTAGGCAACTGGTGATAAGAGGTGATGTGTTTCCTTAACTCCGTTGTCTTAGCAGGAGGGAAAAACTTTGTAAGAAATTGATCATACAAAGCTTTCCAAGTCTTGATAGACTTAGAAGGTAGGCTCTCTAACCAGTTCAGGGCCTTTCCAGTAAGAGACCATCTAAAAGCTTTTAACAGAACATATTAACGAGACACCTTCAGCATCTATGGTGTCACATAAATCAAGAAAATTTCTAATATGCTCCATAGGGCACTCAGCAGGTTTCCCTTCAAACTGAGCCCGTTTGATTAAGGATATAAATTGAGATTTGATCTCAAAAGGTTTCTCTATCGCTGGAAGCACAATAGGGGATTCTGGCACCCTCAGTTCCGGATGCATGTATTGCTTGGCATTCCTTGGATAGGCGTCTAGCTCTTCTGCAGTCGAGCCTTGTCAGCTCGTTTACGCTCAGCTTCTGCGTCTGCGCCGTCCTTCTCAGCTTTCAGTGCCTCCATCTGGGTCCGGAGGATCTCTAACTCTCGAGCCATCTCTTCTGTTGTGGCCATGGCTCGGTTTTCTCGGAGTCGACGGTGCAGGGAACGTTCTGGTTCTGAGTAGTAACCTGTGTTATCAAACTGAAGCCTTCTTCATCCTACCGACATACACTAAGAAAACAAACAAACAAAACAAAGATTAAAAACAAAAACGGGGTCGGGCTATTCCCGATCCCGAAGATAAACTAACCACTCGTTGCTTCCCCGGCAACGGTGCCAATTTATTGAGAGGGTTTCTCGGCCAACAAATAAATTTGTAAGTCAAGACCCCGCTGAGTACAGTGGAGTCAGGATCGTTCCACAAGAAGCAAGGTTGTTTGTCTATCAATCTAACAAAAATCGAACAAAATCAAACAAAACACTCACGAGATGCCTCGTTAACGACGTTGTTAGGATCGTTAACGAGCCACCGAACTCAAAATACTAAACTAACGACCTAATAAAATTCTAATTAAAATTCGGTACCGAGGAAAGTACTCAGTAACGAAGATTCACCAAAAATAATTGAAATAAAGCAAAAATCTAGGACAAGGGACACCACAACATAGCCAAGCATAATAATTCGTAAGAAGATAAGATCATGCCTTTAAACAAATAGAGTTATCAACTTTCGTTGACTTACCAAGTAAATTAATCTACTTTCGCATCCTAATTCACTCAATTGCTTGCTTTGGATCTAAAGCTTGAAACTTTCGTTTTCAAACAATATCAACCTTCAAGTTACTAACTTTCTCTTTCAATCAAGTTAAAACTCAAATTACCTCCACTTTCGTTTTGGTATAAGCACAACAAACAATTCTCAATCAAAGATAAAAGGCATTCAACACACAATCTTACTCATCAAACATGCTCAACTATGCCGGGCTTAACCCCGACCCTAGAAAAATAAACTAATCACTAATCATAACTAAGAAACTAAAAACTTCAATAAAAAGAAACATTGAAACAAAACTCAAACTCAAATTAATAAGAAAAATATATCGTCTTACAGAGATTCAGAAGAAACCAAAAAAACATAAAAATACCAAACCACAATCACGACCAACGAACACCCGGCAACCGTCGTCCACCGAGCCTCGGCGATCCAATTCCGATCCGATTTCTCTCTCTAATTCGGCCTTCACAAATCTCCTCCTAAATTAAGCTCTCTAAAAACTTCTCTAAATCCCGCCCCCTAAATCAAGCCCCCCTTTCTATGCTAGATAGAAGGGTATTTATACTAAAAAGCTAAAAACTAAAAAGGCTAAGAGATATAAACTTTCCTAAAAAGATAGAAACAATCTCTAAAAGATAGAAATAAAATCTAAAAAGATATTAAGACCTAAAATACATATTCTAACAACCCCAAAAGATTCTAAAAAGATACTCAACCGATACGGAAATAAATTCCCGCTCAAGATCGGTGAATTATAAAAATAACACTCGAAATCTTTCTCTTCGTGGCCTCGTTAACGACCCCTCACAGCCTCGTTAACGAGCCTGGGCTTTGTTTTCTTCAACACTTCCTCTTGTACTTTCGAGCTTCGACTTCTTCAATATTGCACTCCTCCGTCCTTTCGCTGCAATGCTCCAAATTCAACTCCATTCAGCTCCTTTCCTCGCTAAAACCTGCAAAATTCACAAAATAGCGTAGATTCCACTCTTTTCACAGAAATATGCAAAACTATCTAAAAATACTCAAAACTAAACCTAAACTAAACAAAACTAAACCTAATAAGCAAAGAAAACCTATCAAAAACTATACTAAAAATGCGAACATCAGTATTGTGTTCCACCGGCAATAGTTCGAGTCGATTAAAAGATGTCAACTTGTTTGTGAAAAGTTTGAAAGTAATATAAGCTAAGTGTGTTAGGCACATTAATATACCCGAATGGTTGGGCTATTTGATAACCATTCTTACTTCCGGTTAGGAATGGTTCTTAATCAAACGTTGATTAAGTCAATCTGATTAGTCGATGGAGGCTTTTCAAAATGTTATGTGATTAATATGAGTTCCCAACAATTGTTCATGTTTCGTAAAGGAAACCACAAGCGGTGGTGTTCTCCACTTGATTATGCGAGTCTCCTTCTTATTCTCTATAAGACTGCTAACTGTTGGATCATAATCCGAGTCTAATCGGATTTGGATGCCAATATGTTTAGTTACAACCATAAGAACCAAGTTAGATTCTCCGCTTGCTAGTCTTTCATTAGACTAACCCGTCCATCTTCTTTTCTTTTATATGGTCGGCTGGTGTCCACCGTTGTTTTACGATACATCAGGTATTTCTTGGAAGTTGATTCAAGAGGCTGATTCAGATGTTTGAAGCTCCAGAAGTTGAAGAAAGGTTTCCAATGGCTATACTTAAAGTGAAGTTCTTGGTTAAGTTGCTGAAAAGCGAAGTGTAAAAGAAGTTAAGTATTTAAGGAGACATTTTAAAGACTTTGTTCAAATAGAAGGTTGTTCTATTTATTGATTTCTTTTTGAATTATGGTTTGTATAAGACCAATTGTATTTATTTTGCTGTAATGTTTCTTTTAGTTTGTTCAGTCAATTTAAAGCCTTAGGGAGCTTCGGTTTAGTCTTAATCGGGGTTACTGGCGGTAATGCCTCCAGGGTAAGTAAGGGGGTGTTACATGTTGGGACGTTGTTGGGACCTCTGGTTCTAAACAACGGATCAACGATGTCATTCTCCGAGTTTTGATAATGACAAACACCATGAGGAACTAATGTGGTTTGTTCAAGTATTTCTAAGCAACGCAGGTATAGCCAAGAACTCTCATGAATTACCAAAAGCCACAAAAGCTCACAATGTAGAGTTTCCATCAAGGGAACTCTGAAGAGGAAAGTTCCCATAAAATGGGAACTCCCAGGAATGATCAAGAGAACACAAGTTTACACGATGAAGAGTTTCCCTCAAGGGAACTCTGAAGAAGATAGTTCCCATAATATGGGAACTCACATGTGAGCACAACGACCGTTTAGCGCAGATCGCGGGATTCTGTCTTGGACAGTCCGAAGGAATAGTCTGAGGATCAGACTGTCACGAATGATCCAACGGTCCGATTGATTCAAGAAGTTGACCCAATTCAAACCAAAGTCACATGTGAAGAAAGTACAACTTGGGCATCAAGCAAAGGGCATTTTGGACACAAATGAAAGACGCGATTTCCCAAGCACACCTGGTCTATAAAGCCAAATGAATAGTACTCGGATTGAGTACTTCTCCCAAAACTCACAAATATCCATACAAGAGAAAAGAGAAAGAAGAAGAAGAGAAGTCCCAAGAGCAAGGGAACTGAGAAGTCGGTGTAAGGTTTGAGTTACTTGTGTTTTGTTGTTGTTAGCATAGGAACTCAGTTTAGAGGATTCATTAGTGTTGCTAGAGTTAGATAGAACTCGTAGGAACAGAGAAGTTTGAATCCGGCTGTTGTAACTAAGGAACAAAACAATTAATATAAGTAAGTCATTCAAAATCCTCCAAGCGGAGGTGGAGGTTTACCCATACAACTAGTTGGTTGTAGTGGAGTTCCTCTATAAGGGAACTGCATTCTTTACAGTTTTTAATACTTGCGTTTACTTTACTTCCGCTGCCCTGGGAACAGCTTAACAGCCAGTTCCCAAGCTCTTTACTAACGGTTTTCGATCCAACATTACAGTTTGTGTTTGTTAGGTCTTTGGTCAGTGCATGGGGTGTTCATCCAAGTCACGTATCCGGAGGGGGGTCATGCATTTCCGGTGAGGAACAGGCGATGAGAGCCAGATTCGCATGGTTCTAAGCGGGGTTAGGGTGAAAGTTTAGATCTAGGCTGGGTTTTGGGTCAGGAAGGTGCACTAGAGTTAGGCTCGAAGAGGGGGAGATCTGGTTGGGGAAGGGGCGTCTGGGCAACGAGCGGTCACCGGCGTGTGGTGCCGGAGTGAGCGGGAATAGTGGCAAGTGAGAGACTTTCGTGCGAGGGAGAAACGTTCGAGGAGAGAGAGCATCAATCCAGGAGAAAATCGCCAACATAGCATTAGCCCAAGTGCTCAACAATACAACATAGCATTAGCCTAAGTGCTCAGCAATAAAATGAGTCTTAAGTGACAAAATCAAAAATGTGCTCCACTGCTCGTTTGCTCCCAACAAGGAAGCAATAGGCCAATAGCCTTCCCACTCCCACTTCATAGCAGAGGCATTAAAATTTTAAGATGAACAAAATTGTAGTAGCATTAGAATGCAACACTAAAATGTAAGATCTACAAATGCCACAAATTACATATTGAATGATGTATTTGTAGATGCCATAGCCCACGGATCACATATTACATATTGAATCTAGTAAAGCCACAAAATAATAAGCCATTAAGGCACAAAATGATGAATCTATAGTCTTGTCACTTGTGCACAATGCATTGAAAGCCAAAAGAACAACAAAACTCAACAAAGGCTAACCTTCCATTATTCCAAAGATTGAACAAAGTCAGATTCAGTGCTCAACAGAAAAAGATTACACAAAGCTAGATTGACACAAGGCTGGAAACTGGAAAAAATCAGATTTCAAATTGACCAAAAATCAGATTGACACAAGTTTGCTCCTACCACAACTTGATGAATCAGAGGATTCAGGGTTCTAGTCTTATCTATACAAAAAGGACCAATTTCAACCAGCAAGTTCAACCAACAAGTATAAAACTTTACCATGCTCAACACAACATCAACTTTAATCAGCACTTCAGCCAACAACAACTCTGCAACAACAACCATCAAATTTCTACATATGGAAGACAGCAACAGCAACTCAGCAATATGCCAATATTAATCGAAAGACACCAAGTTCCAACTAAAGCAAAAAGGCTGAGACTGAAGGGCAACACCGCGTTGGACTTGACTCAATTCAAACTGAAGGGGGAATAGAGATTTAGAGGACATACTTGATCAAAATTGACTCGATGTTGGACTAAAGGGCGACACAATGATGCAAACTGAAACCAGATGGGACAAGCACCGGTACTTGGTGACCGCGACACAAATTGAAGGGTGACATCGCTTGACGGACGCCGGGTTGAACGACTAGAGCAACCGACTTGGGCGATTGCCGGGGCGAGTCACTCTCTGGGGCGGCGACTATTCTCTGGAGCAAGTGGCTATGGGAGATAGAAAGAAGTTACAAAAATACGGTTTTCGTTCTTTAGATTTTCAAAACTGGGCCTTTAGGTTTTCGGTCTTGAGAATATTTTTGTTTTTTAAAAATAATTTCGGTTTAATCGAACCGAACCGATATAAACAAAACTGAAACCAAAACCAAAATTTCAAAAATCGTTAAACCAAACCGAATATTTTCGTTTCTGTTCGATTCAGTCGGTTTGGTCAAAATTTTCGATTTTACCAAAATTGTACTCATCCCTACTTTGGACAAATGCTTAAATCAATTAGTTGTTTTTTTACTACTCTCATTCCTAAGATTGACACTTCTATTACCATAAACCATTTCGTCCTATTATAAAGTAATTACAAAAATTGTAGCCAATAGGTTACATAATATTCTTCCAAAAAATTATTATTCCTTTATAAAGATCTTTTGTTCATCTAATTCAGGATAATATATTGATAGCTCATGAGATCTTTTATTTCTGTCACAAAAAAAAAAGAAGAAAACTTGCTTGGATGACTTTGAAATTAGACAAATTTTTTATTTTTAATAGACTCATTTGGTTATGACTTGTATTACTTCCCATTCTGTTCTAGTATACAATGAGCCAAACCTTGAATTTTCTCCTACATGGATTATCTTGCATGGAGTATCTTGCTTGGACATTACACTTTGAATTGTGCTTGGACATTACAATTTGAATATCTTGCTTGGACATTACAGAAAAATTGCTCCTTTTTTTATAATGGAATATCATACAATGGAATATCATGCTTGTACATTACAATTTGAATTTTTGCAAATCATCGCCATATTGTTATTCAATTGGTTAATAATGGTACTTGTGTGTCTTTTCTTAATTTTGCTAATGATACTCTAATCCTTACAAATACTGACTCTTTCTAATATGAACTTCATTAAAAATATTTTTGACAAATCTGCTCCTATATCTAGACTTTATTATCTATTACCATAAAAGTATTTTTTTAGGTTTTGACAAATATTGATAGAACCTTGATGTTGTCTTTGGCTAGTGTTCTTAATATATATTATTTCAATTTTAAAGGGTCGGGTTCAGAATTCAACATTTCATGGATCCATCAACAGATTGAAGAAACAACTTTCTTAAATGAAAGTTAATACTCTATCTCAAGTTGGACGTACAATTTTGATGGAGTCAAATTTCTTAGTCAAGTGAATTATCTTTTGTAAAGTTTCTTTTTACCTAACGATATATGGGAGCAAATTGACTATTTTTTGAAATAAACTTAATCCTAATTTCCACCCCCTTTTGGGTTGGGAAGAAATTTGTTCTCCATAAGAAAATTGTCCTTGATCTTCGAATTCCTAAAAAGGCAAATATTTATCTTCAAATGAAACAACTTTTTAAAATTTTAAATCGAGCCTATTTTTATGTGAATTTTTTGAGAAGTTAAAAATTAGTTGGAAAAAAAAATGTTTCAACCTAGCCCATTCTTCCGGATGAAAATTTGAAGTTCTACCTTGTTCATAAGGTGATTAAAATTAAAAAATATCTAGAAAGCAACAAAATCAGCTACAAAATTGCATTGGCGGGCATATGGTTACTTGTAACAAGTTCAAAGGATTAAAATTGACAAGAGTGCCTACAATCATTGTTTCAATCTGCCAAGGGCACGATCTACTTCCCATAAGAGAATTTATCATGATAAGGTTCTCACCTTCTATTTCTATTTTCTTGAAATTTCTTTTCTTTGCCTCCTTCAACGTTGTGTACATGACTATTGCTTGCTTATATATAGCTCCATCAAGGCAGGAGAAAGAGCCCATGTAAATTACCTCACCCAAATGATTTCTTATAATAAACCATGTCGTTGCATCACCAATAACCTTTTTAGATCCATTGAAGTTGTTTTTCACGAATTTAACAAGCAGCCTACGCCAACTCTATTGTCTTTGATGTCAGGCCCCCAATTGAATGCCAAAGATTTGTGTAGTCAGGAGGTCCTCGTCTTGTATCTTACTATTCTTCCAACTGGGAAGTTTATATCGAATGCACTCGATAATATTTATCATCCCATTGTCCAAGGGTTGTGTAAAAACTATCTTATTGTGATAATGCAAAATGCACCACTATGGGTTGTGTAAAAACTATCTTATTATGATAATGCAGAACGCCCCACTATGCCACTACCAACTCCCGAAAACCTTTTGGAGAGATTAGTTTCTTATCACATTCAATACCTAAGACTAGGTTTGTATGGGCATCCATGTACTTTCAAACTATAATTTGTATCTTCCTATCAAAATTTCCCAAAGTTTGCATAGTAATTGGATACCGAAGAAAGGTATGAGGAATATTTTCAAAGGGGTGATTAGATAATGGGTTCTCCATAGTCAACATGTTTGTGTGCCAATTGCTCTTTTATGGGGAGACCATTCACAAACATTTTCCATAGAACCATTTTGACTTTGTGATAAGTGTCTAGGTTCCATATCCAATAAAATGTACATCCACCTAGTGAAGCTGATTGGACACTAAGCTAGCCGCAAACATAGATAAAAACTATAAGTACTGCTAGAATACGGTCTACTCAATGTCTCAGAGGAATTGAAAACAGTTCTATGTTTTTCCATTCTCAGTTTGGTGCAATAATTCAGGGTACCTTGATGTCAAGATCAACACCTTCGGACGTCTCACAAACTACCATTAGCAACTAGCACACAACCTAGGGTTCTTTCTAAAATCTCATCAGGTTTCCATACCCAATTTGTCAAATTAGCCTTGACTTAAAAGTGTCCTTGATACTCATAAGTTTTCTCCATGGAAAAGATACAATTTTTGCAGGTGTATTCTAGAATGTTCTGACCACGTAGTTATGCTTCCTATACGATTAGAATCCAAAAGTTCCTTGGTTCTATTAGAATTTTCCATAGTAATATCATTTGTAAATCTTGATTTGTTTCCTTAGATTTTCACAAGCTAAGGTCTCCTATCAATTTTGATTTATAAGTCCTACCCTAGCCGATTGGGGGTGTAGTTGGGATTTTCACAAGCTAAGGTTTCTTGTTGTTTTCGACAACAAGAAACTATACATTAAGTAATTTGACTTGATAGATGATGGTGCACAGATATATCTAAACCTAAACAACAAATTAAATGACCAAAGATGGAGAAAATAGAGATATATGATGGTACAAAAAAATCACAGGTAAAATGATAAATATAATACATGATTTTTACACCTGATTACATCAAAGCATGACATTAAAATCTGAGAACGATACTCAAGCACAGACCAATAAACAAATATGTGTAGACAAACGCTAAATCATTGTTGGGCCAAGAAGAATCAAATAAATGGGCTTAGGCCCAATAAATACAAGGTCAACATTAAACCGACTTTTCCCACATGATTTCAGTTGGTTTGGTCCACTAGAATGCCGCCACCACATCTTACTTGCAATTGATGTATCACTAAGCACATCAAACGAAAGTTAAAAAGTTTCCCACAACGACTATGATTGATACAACAAGTAGTTTGACGAATCTATATATAGGAGGTGCATGTTACGAAAATAAGGGTCGGATAAATCTCTAGATCGAGATAGACCCTGATTGAACGAGATTCAACATGTATGATCTTTAGGAGAAATCGTGTTATTTAGGGTATAATGTCTAAAAGCTTTATTTATAGAAGAGAGAAAAAGTATAGAAGAATAAGATGAAGCGAGGGGAGGAGGGACCCATTGTTGAACCCTCGACTGTGTGCCTTACCATCATCGGCGCTACGGACTAGCCATGCCATGGCACGTCCGAGACCACACCACAGGCCTTCGCCAGTGACGCACCAGCTTCGGACCGCGCCATCACCATGCTAGCGCTAGCGCACCCCGACATGGAAACTTGAGGTTCTCGCATCAGCCAAGGCCATATCGTGCCGCACACAACATTTTGCGACATGCCTTGCACCGAGTGCTCAGGTCCTTCAGTGCCCTTGCGCACCTTGATGGCCTTGTCATTGCCTAGGTCGTAACACACACGACCCTTTGGCCATGACCTACTATCTTTTATGCCATTTTTGGACTATTTCCTTTCTAGACATTTCTTAATATGTGTTTGTCTACTTTTAGTATGTGTTTAGTGGGCTTAGGGCATCAATGGGCCGCTTGCACGTGCACCCCTAGCCGCCACCCTCTTTTGTTTCTAGGGTTTTGTGGCCTCCTCTATATAAGGAGCCACATCCTTCCATGTTATTCACACTTGAATTCTTTGATAACGAAGTTCTGTCGAATTGTTTCCAAAAATCTATCATATTGGGCGTCACCCTCTTTATCTCTTCCTCTAGTTCGATATTTTCCTTGATTTCTAACATCTCTTATCTCTTAATTTTGATTTCTCCCTCAAATTTTATGCCTCTCGCCTCAAATATATCGCTTTTGCACCACTCGAGACCCAATACGCTCTACAAGACAAAGATTCACGAATGACTCCATCTTTCTCAAGACGGGTTCACTTCAATTGGCATCAGAGCCATTGGATTGTGTAAGTCTCATTTCACCCTTGTGCTCTCTTGTTTGCAGGATCATCTTTCCTACCATCCATTATTTGCGTTATGTTAACCATAGCTTCTTCGATCTATCTTTATTCACATAGGATCACCCTTGTTTTGTTTCAAAAAAATCAGAAAAATAACAAAACAAAATTTCCATTCCCACTCGACTTGCACTTGTGTTGGTGTTATTGCTCAAGTTTTTCGAGTCTTACATGCTAAGAGTCTTTCTTGTTCAAATTTTTCCAATTTCTTTGTGTAATTCGTGTGTTTTCTTGATGTTCTTCGTTGGAAGAGGATAAAATCCATTTTGTCTTGCTCGATCTTCCAACACAAGATGATAAAATCCATTACTTGTTTTAATCAATCGAGATTCACCAAAACCCTACTTTCCTTGTTGGTTATGATCTTGGAGGATAAAATACACAAGATTTGGTTGTTATTACCGATAATAAAAAAAACAAATTCGGCTATTTAAAAAAAAGATATTGTGAGGATACACAAGCCAAAATAAGGCAAGTATCCCCACCTCTCTCCTATCTCACCAAATCGACAATTATCTTCTCTCTTTCTAACATATCATTCACATATTGATGTGAACCCCGATGGAGGATTCACGACAGGATCTTTGATAGATTTGAGACCGGAGCCTAGACTTTGAGATGAGAGGTGAAGTGAAAGGATTGAGAAGGTCGTCGATGTTGAATTAGGCATGAAGAATATGGGGTTGGGAAAAAAATTGTGTTTGACGCCTTAGAGAATCGTTCTGGAGCAATCTCGACAAAGTAACGGAATTATTCAATCAATCGTGAAGAAACAAGGAGAGGTCGTGCCTCTTTATGTAAAGGAGAGGCACACATGAAAACCTAGTAAAACCCTAGCGGCATGGACGACACAAGGGGGAGGCATGCAAGCGGCCCAAAGTGCAAGCCCATGCCCAAGCCCAAAACTCTTCTAAAATTAGAAATCACATAAATAGTAAGGTTCAAAATGGAAATGATACTAAAAATGACAATAAAGATAGATGGTCACGGTGGCCATGTCGCGACAAGGCCGTGACAAGGCATCGGCGCGCCAGCGCAAGGCATGTCGCGACGCACTAGGTGCGGCACGACAAGGCCAAGGCATGCGGCGCACACAAGGCATGTCGCGACAAACTAGGTGTGGCACGACACGACGAGGTGCACGGCACATGCGAACCTCATTTCGCAATGCCAGGTTGGCCCGGCGCGGACATGCAGGCTGGTACTGAGGCATAGGGACTCGGTACCGAGCGTGGCTGGCACGGTACCGGCCAGGGAGGGCTCGGCACCGGACGTGAGGTCCTCGGCACCGTGGTGCGAGGCGTCGGTGTTGAAGAGCAGTGCGACTCCGATGATGGTGAGGCACTTGAAGAAGGACACGTCGGTGGATGTGTCGTGGCTTGCGTAGACTTGCACGACGAGGGACGCCGTGGCTTGAGCTTTGGCATGGGTCCGGGCTCGAGTAATGGGTCTGTCGGAGCGCACGGACAAATCTTCCTCTTCTAGGCTCGCCGTCCATGAGGGGCTCACATCACCCTCCCCCGCTTTGGTGGGAAACGTCCCCATTTCCTCATCATGATACTCGGGATCTATGTAAGGAGAGAGATCCAAGACATTAAAGGAAGCGTGAACATTTTATTTACTCGGGAGGTCGAGGATGTAAGAGTTGTTATTGATGTGCTGAAGGACCTTAAAGGGTCCATCTCCTCTCGGGTGCAACTTCGTCTTCCTAGCTTTGGAAAAAAGATCCTTTCTAAGGTGAAGCCACACCAATCTCGAGCTCAAAGATCAACGTGCATCGCCCCTTGTTGCGTTGAGCGGCGTATTGATGCGAGCGCTTCAGCAGTTGCAGCTTGGTGCGCTCATGTAGGCGGCGGATATGGTCGGTGCGGTTGGTCGCGTTGACGTGCTCGCTCGGCTTGTACGCGAGCGGCACCAAATCCATGGGCGTGCAAGGGTTACACCCGTAGACTACCTCGAAGGGTGTCATCTTTGTCACAGAGTGAAAGGACCTGTTATTTGCAAACTCAACATGGCAAAATAAGTCCTCCCAAGGTCCGATTGGTCACCTCAGTCTGACCATCGGTATTGAGGTGATAAACAGTTGAAAATAGGAGTCGTGTACCTAACTTCCCCCAAAGCATTCTCTAGAAATGGCTACAGAATTTGGTATCCCTATCACTAACAATAGTTTTAGGAATACCGTGGAGCTTTACGACATGTTCAAAAAATAAATTCGTGATTTCCACCGCGTCATTAGTTCCCTTACATGCAATAAAGTGGTCCATCTTGGAAACCGGTCCACAGCTACGAAAATGGAATCTTTGCCACACCTTGACATTGGGAGGCCCGTGATAAAATCCATGGAAAGATCTTCCCACGGGGCGTCCGGTATCGTAGAGGCGTCTAAAGCCCATTCGGTTGAGACCGAGATTTGACAAAATAACATGGCACACAACCCTGATAGTACTTGTTTACATCTCGTGCCATGTGTGGCCAGAAGAAATGCTCACGGAGTGCTGCCAATGTTTTGGCCATGCCAAAGTGCCCTCGACCTTCATGAGCTTCTTTGAGCAACAAATGTCTAACCGAAGATGCCGGAATGCAAAGCTTTCCAGCGCGGTATAAATACCTGTTGTCCAAAAAATAAGACTCATGGATGCGAGAGTGCTCAAGGTCTTTGATGATCGAAGAAAAGTACGAATCTGAGGCATACAGTTCTTTAATCAACACAAACCCGAGCAGCTTAGAATGAAGCAGGGTTAAAAGAATATACCTGCGAGAGAGAGCGTCTCCGACAATGTTCTCTTTCCCCTTTTGATGTGATTCCATCTACCGAGTCATGGCCCCATGATTTGAGTGAAGATTCCATCCCTAAAGACAAGTCCAATTTGCACGACAAAGGAGAGTCATCATTTGGACACATATCCAAGGCCGGTGTCCGAGGCGCTAAGGAACCGAGTCAAGGCACGACGCTCTATTATTGGCGCGTCACTCGATAACCTGCTAGGGCAATGCTTGACAAGATCAAGGAGGAGATTTGAACGAAAAACCTTGTTGCTTAATTTCCTTTCATCTTTCAATTCAAGTTCTTGTTCTTGTTTTCGTTCGTTCAATTCTCGTTGTTCAAGTTGTTGGTGAGTAATATCCGACAATCTCGGGCATCTTAGTTTGTTTGAGAGCTTGGTGAGTCATATCCAAGTTGTCAAGCATCCATATCCCCTTGTTCTCTCCATTTCGATCCATCATCCATCTCGGTGGTTTCTGCACCCCCTCAGTAAAATCGACATATCTTTCAATCCACTCATCATATAGGTCTGAAATTTTGAGGGGTTAAACTAGACTCAGAGATATAACTTCTCGAATTGGAATCACGCAATTCCGAGTTCGGAAGAGGAAGATCAATCCAGTTGAGACGGGTCAGTTTGTGTGGTGTTCGTTGTCGGAATTCCTTGGATTCTCATGGCGATCTCTTTGCACCATCATCCCTTCCGTCGATCTGGCCATCAAGTGGTATCAGAGCCACGCGAAGGTATCGCCATCTAAACCTTGTTCCGACCTTGAATTTCCACTTGTTGCAAGGTTTTAGGTTCGAACTCTTAGGGCTGCGTTTTTGTTGTTGTGTTCGGCCTTGTCCCAATTGTTGTCTTGAGTTGTGGCGTTTTTGAGTCCTTGAATTGTTGAAGTTCTTGGCCGAGTTTGATGTTCAACCATGGCTGAAAAGCTGCTCAAAAAACGTCCCCATAGAACACCAAAAGATCTTCATAAGTTAGTAGTTGAAAGGTTGCTTTTGATTGCTTGATTAATGCCTTACTTTAGTTCTTGATTTAAGTGTGTCTTGCTGATTTTGGCTGAGTGAAAACGTGGGAATTGAGTCCATAAGCCAGTTTTCTTTTGATCCCTTGTTATCATTACATGCTTGTTGAATTGGGTCGACTCTAGGTTACGGGAACGACAACGAGAATTGCTAGTCTTGCTTGGATGTTTCTTTTCTTGTTGTGGTGTTTGAGCTTTTCTTGATCCATTTTGTTGGTCATCTCCTACTTGCAACTTGTCGGATTTTCATCTCGAGCAAGTCTTGGTGATTAATTCGTGTGACATCTATACCTTGATCTTTGCCTTGTTTTTACGATGACAAGTGTAGGTGATGACAAGAATAAGGAACAAGTTGAGGAGACGTCCACTAGTTCGGTGGCTGCCATGATACAAACTTTTCAACAATCCATGCAACAATCCGTGGAAGCTTTGGCGACACGCATGGATGCCTTGGAGCGCCAAATCCTAGGGCTGGACGAGAGGACACAAGTGCCTCAAGTGGTGAAGATCAAGGATATACGAGAAGAGGATCAAGGTTCGAGGACGACCCCTTGTAAAGGGGAGGAGAATTCCTTCCAACAAAGAGTGATGTGTGACACAGAACAACCAAAAAGAGAGACTCCTTTCCATGGATTGGAACAACTCATTACCATCAAGTGTCCAATAGAAATGATGCACATATTGCAAGAAGAGGAGGAAGTTATGGAATTGTCTCCTAAAATCAAGCATCGTCCTGCCATCACTCCTAGCTCCATGAACTCGTTGGCTACACCATGGATGGATGCATTTCCTAAGATTCCTTCATGTTTGCCCTTCTTGCTCCATGAAGAGGACGAGGCTGTTTTAGTCACTCAAAGAGGTGATTACATTCCTTTTCTTGTGGAGGCCAAGAAGGATGTCTTTGTCATGGAGAATGCCACACCAAGGGAGCTAGAAGCCCTACCTTCTTTGTTGAGCTCACAAGGCTTGATAGATTCGAGGACGAATCTTTTTGAAGGGGAGGATGATGATGTGATTCCATCTACCGAGTCATGGCCCCATGATTTGAGTGAAGATTCCATCCCTAAAGACAAGTCCAATTTGCACGACAAGGGAGAGTCATCATTTGGACACATATCCAAGGCCGGTGTCCGAGGCGCTAAGGAACCGAGTCAAGGCACGACGCTCTATTATTGGCACATCACTCGATAACATGCTAGGGCAATGCTTGACAAGATCAAGGAGGAGATTTGAACGAAAAACCTTGTTGCTTAATTTCCTTTCATCTTTCAATTCAAGTTCTTGTTCTTGTTTTCGTTCGTTCAATTCTCGTTGTTCAAGTTGTTGGTGAGTAATATCCGACAATCTCGGGCATCTTAGTTTGTTTGAGAGCTTGGTGAGTCATATCCAAGTTGTCAAGCATCCATATCCCCTTGTTCTCTCCATTTCGATCCATCATCCATCTCGGTGGTTTCTGCACCCCCTCAGTAAAATCGACATATCTTTCAATCCACTCATCATATAGGTCTGAAATTTTGAGGGATTAAACTAGACTCAGAGATATAACTTCTCGAATTGGAATCACGCAATTCCGAGTTCGGAAGAGGAAGATAAATCCAGTTGAGACGGGTCAGTTTGTGTGGTGTTCGTTGTCGGAATTCCTTGGATTCTCGTGGCGATCTCTTTGCACCATCATCCCCTCCATCAATCCTTTCATCACCTTTTATGCGCAATGACGTAAGGAAACATCTCCATAAACTCGACCCAGCGTGCATGGCGCCTATTCAGAGTCATTTGACTCTTGAGATAAGCCAAGGCCGTGTGATCCATATGAATTACGAACTCGCTTGGCCAGAGATAATGTTTCCACGTCTTTAAGACCCGAATAAGAGCGTAGAGCTCCTTATCATAGGTCGGATAATTCAAAGTAGCCTCATCTAGCGTTTTGCTAAATTAAGTGATAGGCCTTTGGTCTTGAAGGAGTATGCCAATACCATAATCGGAAGCGTCGCAATCGATCTCGAAGCACTTGGAAAAGTCCGGTAATTGCAGGACCGGGGCTCGGCATAAAGCATATTTTAAGGCATCGAAAGCGGCCTCATGATGCGGCATCCACATTATTATGGTGGCCTTCTTGGTCAAAGAGTGGAGTGTCCCGGTGATAGAACTAAAGTCCTTGACAAATCGCCTATAAAACCCGATGAGCCCCAAAAAGGAACGAACCATAGTGTGGGTCGTGGGAGTTGGCCATTCACGAATGGCCCGGATCTTGTCAGAATCCACTTGTAGGCCATCCTTGGGTACGACAAAGCCAAGAAAATGTCCTCAAAATACACGACGACGAAATGTCCTAAAAATTTACGTAAAACAAAGTTCATTAAACGCTTAAATGTAGAAAGAGTGTTAGTGAGGCCAAAAGGAATCACTAAGCACTCGTAAAGACCGTGTTTAGTCTAAACGCCATCTTCCACTTGTCCCCTTCCTGCATCTGAATCTGTTGGTATCCGCTCTGCAAATCAATCTTGGAGAAAATAATGGCACCATGTAATTCGTCGATCATGTCATCCAAACGGGGAATTGGGTGATGGTACTTAATGGTGATTTGGTAGATGGAACGATAGTCCACGCACATCCTCCAAGAGCCATCTTTCTTCAGCACCAAGATAACCGAAACCGCACACGGGCTAAGTGACTCGCGAACATAGCCCTTGTCCAAAAGAGATTGGACTTGGCATTGTAGCTCTTGGGTCTTCTTAGGAGACGCCCTATACGCAACCCGGTTTGGAAAGAGATCTATACGATGATCGATCCCCCGAATAGGTGGCAACCCATATGGGAGCTCGACAGGCATAATGTTCGCAAACTCTTGTAAAAGAGAAGAAATAGAGGGGGGGTAACTCATGTGTCTTATCAATTGTAATGTTAAGAAAAGGGCACAAAAGAAAGTAAGAAAAACTCCCCTCGATGGTTTTGATGACGTTGTGGCGCCGACAAAGAAACAAACGGTCTTGGACCGTGCCGAGCAAAGGGGGTCAGCGTCTTCAACACTGCGGGACATGGCATGGGCACCACTTGGTTGGCCAACAGAACCATGCCAATGGTGCAGGTTGGGCCCTGACGCGCCGCTGGAACGCATCGGTGTCGACCCAATGCCGAGCAGTGCCGATTCTAGCACGTTGTGGTGCACGGATGGTTGTGCCAACAGATCACTTAGCGTGCAGGCACCAATATCCGAGGGCGCGCCATCTTCAATTGGTGCCTTGTGTTCTTCTTCCGACTTAGCCTCGTCAATGCTTTCATACGCCGCCAATTGAGTTGAAAACAATACACGCTTCGTGTTTGGACAATCACGTTTGAGGTGGCCCCGCCCACCACATTGATAGCACTCGATGTCTTGAGTCCTTATTTGTGGAGTAGGGGTGTCCTTGTCACAACTTTGTCCAACGAAAGGGCCTTTGGAGTCCGTTCCGGGGGTACCTACCTTAGGTTCAGAAAAAGAAGGAGAGGAAACCGGTTTAGTACCATAAATGGAAGGACTAGAGTTAGAGTCATACCTTTGAAAATTGGACGATTTCGGCCTATTAAACTGCGTGTATAACTCCATTTTCGTGTGAATTAACCGTCCCGAGTCCTTGATTGGCAAGACAACCAATTGATCACGAATCCATTGATGGAGTCCCGCCACAAAGCAAGACCGCAAAGCCCCCGGGGAAGCGCTTATGCCCTCCTCGAAGAATAAATCTTCTAAGTAAGTGATCGCTCACGAATGCGAGGGTCTAGAGATACAATTTATAACCCGACCCCGTTGTAGCATGTGGTGGGTGTCGAACGCTCGGGAAATCTACTCGATTGAGGTGCCTAAACACTAGAAAGCTGGAAAGGAGAACTTAAAACAACGGAAAACAAAGAGAACAGTCGGGACCGACACAAGTGTCACGTCGGGCCCGATGTTGGCGACAAAGAGGGAAGTCGGGACCGACGTAGAGCAAGTCGAGCCCGATGTAGCTGGTTTTGTCGAACTCAAAGATTGAAAGTAGATCTTGGGCTTTTGGGTTCCTTCTCTAGTAGATTAAGGCTTTTCCACCCCAATTCAAGCAATAAGTGATGATCGGAATAGGATCGAGGTGCTTTCACCCTCGTTCCAACCACTTCTACACATCGATCATTGGGGAAATCCCCTTCGAAGCAAGGTCTTGAGATGGACAAATGTTCATTTTCGTTACTTTTCCAATCACAAGCCTTGATTCCTTACTTTCATAAGGAATTGTAGCTCTATGTAGAGTGGGTTCCTAGATCAAGCACTCAAGGCTTATGGAATTGGGGTTTCTAGCCCAACCTAGCTAGAGTTTTCCCCCATAACCCAAGATCAAGGAGATCTACTCCATATGGCAAACAAAGAAAGAAAACAAATCACAAAGAAAAGCAATCAACATCATCAATCTCAAACCAAAGCCAAATTTCATTCACAAATCAAAAGCAATCCACAAACTCCAATCCAAGGTTTCCAAATCCAGAAAATCAAAACAAGGCAAAGCTAATCTATCAACCAAACCTATCAAATCTCCTTCTCCTATGTCGATTCCCTCTCATCTCCTTCTCCTATCCTTCCTCCTTGCTCTCCAAGTATCCTCTTGAGAGTTTTTGAGAGTTGGTTCGTTGCTAAGTGTGTGGGAACCTCCTCCAATTAGAAGATAAGAGAGCCTTAATAGATGAGGGGCAAAAGTGGTAGTTTACAATTTCGTGCCTTGGAGCCCAATCCAGCCAGCGACCGACTCGGACCGACATGGAGCACCTCGGGCCCGACTTACTGGGCAAGTCGGTCCGAGGTCGAAAAATCATCTCAGGTCCGGCGTTGGTTCTAACTCGATCCGGACCTCGTTCCACCTTCTTCTGGTTGGCTTTTCTCTTGTTCTTCTTCATGGCTTGCTCCTCTCTTTCCCTCTTAAGCTCGGGCCTTGCTCCATGTTCCGATTCTCCTTCAAAACGACCCTTGATCCATGCCAAAACACCTACAAAACACATAAAACGAGCATAGTCTCCGAATCTCAAAGAAATACGGGAACTAAGCTAAAAAGGAACAAAACACACAAGAAAAGGGGAAAAAGAAACATATTTACAAAGGGAATCATATATAAAACACCACCAAATAAAGAGACATCAGTAAGCAAAGAACTCCTCCGAATTCATGGATCCTTAACAAGTGTCTTGGATCAAAATCCGAACTTTTTCCTTGTAGTCGGGAGGGATGAATTTCTGCATCATTATAAACACAAGTTGGTGACGACTTTACCCTTTCAGGCCCGATCCGCTTCGAATCGGTTCCACCACATACGAGCGGCCCCCTTGAAATGAAGGGTCGCCACCTTGACTTTCTCGTGCTCCTCGTAATGACAATGCTTGAGGACGTGTTCGGTACCCTACATCCAAGAAATGAATTCATCAGGATTGTAATTACCGAAAAAAATCCTCAAATTTTACCTTGAAGTCACGGCGTGATACGTGCGCCGGACGTTCGTTGTCGATGTGATACGTGCGACGGACATTCGTTGGCACGCAGAGGAGGTGTGTGATGGCGCCGGTTGCCTCGGGGAGGTCCATGGCCTGGCCCGTCACCATTGGCGGTTGGCTCATGGTCTCCGTCGTGCTGAGGGTGCCGCATGTCCTCTCAGTTTCGGTCATGGTTGCGTCGATCCCCATTGTGGCAAGGCCGATCGCGGTTGTCACGGCGTTCAAGCCAATCATACTCTGCGCGGTTCTCAGGCAATTTGGGTCTCGTAATTCAATCCCGATCCCGATCTATCCACTCCTCCGAATCATGGACTGGAGGGTGGTCAAATTCCTCCTCGGAATCTTCCTCGTAATCCGTAATAGAATACTCGGATTCCGAACGTAGAGTTGTTGGAATTTGATGACCCGATAGTCGTCGACATCGAAGTCATCGCGATCCTTGTTTTTCTTTTTCTTAGGTGTCGGGGTGACCACCTTTTTCATTTTCTTGGCATGTTGACGTCGCCACTCCTCGGATTCATACTCCTCCTCAGAATGAACGTCATTAACCTCTGGTACGTCTTGGCCTTAATTAGTCGGCCGACTCTCCATCATGGATTCAAACCATTGGATTCCATGATGGCTAGATGGTTCAACCATCGGGCCCTTGTCCTTTTCTTGTGTCGTAGCCCTCGGAATCGAGACGCCATGTGGCATTATGCTCGGATTTGAAGGTTGCGTGATATCCGCCTTTTTAGCCATGTTTTTAGGGTGTGTTTTTAGTGTGTTTGAGTCTTTTGCTTTAGTTTTGTGTTTTATTTTGAGTCATTTGCGTAGGTTTTCGTATTTTCTTAAGATATGGAGTCTACATAAGCTTTGGTGGTGTTTTATAGGTTTTTAGAAGCTATTTGAAGCATATTTTGAAGAAAGGAGCAAAGTCGGTGATAGATAGCACTCGAGAATGAAAAGAAGATCAAGATTAAAAGCTCAAGTAAATTTTTTGAAGATCAAGTTTGAGCGTGGAAAGAGATAGTGAAATTCGTTACAAGAACATAGGAAAAAGAATCGAGTCAAACGGAGTTGTAACGAATCCTCTACGCAAGTTTTACTCAAGGTTGTTCGAAGTGCTGAACAAGGTCGTTAACGAGGCTCTCAGGTCGTTAACGAGGCATCCCGAGACACAGCGGAGATCCGAGTCGGTGCATTTAAAGGCCTCCATCTTGTTTCCTTTTATGTTATTGGATAAATAGAAGGGATATATCTTGTTAGAAGATTTATTTCCTTAGAGATAGATTTAAGATAGAATAGTTTCTCTATAAATACAGTTGTCCCTTCTTTAGTTTTCTTATCATTCAAGTTAGAGGAGGAGGAGAGAAGAGCGGGCGTGAGGAGAGATAGAGAGACGAGTTTGAGTAGCTTAGAAGACAAGTTTTTGGATTCAAGTTTTAAGCTTTCCCTTTTATTTAATTTAATTTAGATGTTTTTAATTATGTTTTGTGAGTAGTCTCTCTCTCTAAGGTTGGGGTTAAACCCAAGAATGGTTGTGCATGCTTGTTTATGATCATGTCTTGATTGTTTTTATTGCATGAATCTTCTCTCTTGCTCTTAATCCTTGAAACAAAAGTTGAAGGGAATTTCTCATTCATAGTTGAAGCGAAAGCATCAACCTTGAACCAGAATAGTCAAATTAGGGTTTTGAAGCGAAAGCATATCTATCCTAGTTGAAGTAGAAGAGATTAGATAATAAGTTTATTAATTTAGTGAAAGTTGATTGATTACTTGCTTAGGTTGACGAATGTTAGCACCTTTATGTGATAAAAGCATGATCTGTGTTTCATTAGTGCTTGGCATGCATAATTGTTGTTGTGGTGACCTCTTTACCTTAGAATTCATCTTCCTCTTGTTAAAAACCCTATCTTTAGTTGATTGCTTGCGTGAGAAGTAATAGAACTTAGCACTGATTTTCTCCCTGTGGACGAACCTGACTCTGCTATACTCAGTGGGGTCTTGATATGGATTTATTTGTTGTCAAGAAACCCTCTCAACAAATTGGCGTCGTTGCTTGGGAGATTTTAATAGTGCCAAGTTTTGTTCTTTTTGCGTTTTTTGGGACTCGGCCGAGTCGGTAACGACCCCCCAGGGTCGGTACCGACCCTGCTAGGAAAACCAGTTTCTGTGTTTTTTATAGTTTCTAGGCCATTGTCGAGTCGTTACCGACCCTACCCAGGCTCGGTAACGACCTTTTTGGCATGTAGTTGTTTCTTTCTTTTTAGTTTCGGTTTTTATGGGATCACTACAGGCTCGTTACCGACCCCCCAGGTTCGTTACCGGCCTTGTCCGAGACCCCGTTTCTGCTTTTTGATTTCGTTTTTGTTTTTGTTTTTGCTTACAATGTATGCCAGCTGAAGGTCATCAAGCAAACAAAGCCATGGCTACACATTAAGAACTAGCTAAGCAGATTGTTGAACTCTGTTTAGAGATAGAGGAGATCCAGAGAGAAAGGGAAACCATATCTGCTGAGGCATATGAAGAAGTTAATTACATGAGGGGTCCATATAGGAACCAAGGTGATACTTTTTATGCAGAGAGGAATTACAATCAGCCCACCTGGGGCAATTATGCATACGGCGAAGGGAGCCAACTTCCTCAGCGAGAACAGAGAGTTGCACCTTACAGACCCTCAGACTATCAAGAGATGCCATCATGGGTGAATGGACTCTATGAAGGAATCAATGGAGTCCAAGCTAACGTCAACAATTGATGTTCGTGTTTTTGGTATAGGTTTTAGGGTGTTTTCTTAGTTTGTTAGGTTTAGTTTTAGTAGTTTTAGGGTTAGTTTTGTGAGTTTTTGGATAAGTTTGCATATTTTGTAAGAAGTATGGAAGCTACTCCATTTTGTGTCTTTTTTGAAGGTTTTAGCAAGGAAACAGTGCTTTTTGGAAGCTGAATAGAGTGTTATTGTGAAGGACGTTAGAATAAGAGATAAAGAAGTCGAAGTCCAGATTTTTAGAGTTGAAGTGTTGAACAAGCTAACTCCAGGCTCGTTAACGAGGCTTAAAGATAGAGTTTTTCGAGAGTTTGATCTTATGATTACCGACCCTGTGCAGAAGTTTGTTCCGTGTCGGTAGGGTTTTTAATGAGTTTTTAGGGTTATCTTATAGTTTTTTTATTAGATAGTTTTATTAGTATAAATACCCTTCTTTTCTAGTTAGAAAGGAGGTTCGGACGTGTTCGAGAAGGAAGAGCCGAGAGAGAGAATAGTCGAACCGAGGCTAACGAGAGTGAAGCTTAGGTCGTTAGGCGTGTTTTCGATTCGGTATTTTTGTTGTTCTCGGGTTTCTTCTGGATTCTATAAGACGATATTTTCTTATTAATTTGAATTAGTTGTTTTGTTTTCGATGTTTTCTCTTATAGAAGTTGTTTTTTCATAATTATGAGTAGTGAGTAGTTTTCTTATCTAGGGCCGGGTTAAACCCGGCATAGTTATGCATGGTTTGATGAGTAAGATGATGTGTTGAATGCCTTATATCTATTTGTTTTAGATTGCTTGTTGTGTTTATGCCTAGATGAGAATCGAGGTAATTTGAGTTCTTAACTTGATTGAAAGAGAAAGTTATAGACTTGAAGGTTGATATTGTTCGACAACGAAAGTTTCGAGCTTTGGATCCAGAACAAGTGATTGAGTGAATTAGTTTATGAGAGTAGATTGATTTGCTTGTTAGTCGACGAAAGTTGATGAATTTATCTATTTTAAGGCATGATCTTTATCTTCTTACAAGTTTATATGCATGGCTAAGTTGTGGTAACCCTTGTCCTGGATCTTTGTTTTTATTTGAATTTCGTCGATTATATTCGTTACTGAGTTCGTTGCCTCGATTATGAACCTGTTTTTAGTTCGTTAGTGTGTTTTCGTAGTGTGTTCTAGGTTCATTAACGACCCTGACAAAGTCGTTAACGAGGTTGGTCGTAGGTGTGTTGTGTTGTTTTGCTTTGTTTTATTTTCTTTAGTAGTTTGATAGATAAACAACCGTACTTCCCATGGAACGATCCTGACTCCCCTATACTCAGTGGGGTCTTGACTACAAATTTATTTGTTGTTGAGTAAATCCCTATCAACAAATTGGCGCCGTTGTTGGGGAAGCAACAGTGTTTGCTTGTTTATCTATGGGTCCGGGAATAGCCCGACCCCGTTTTTGTTTTTAATTTTTGTATTTTTTTTGTCTGTTTTCTCAGCGTATGCCGGTAGGACGTCGTAGGCTCGAATTTGACAACACTAGTTATTATTCAGAACCCGAACGTTCCCTGCACCGTAGACGCCGAGAGAATCGAGCCATGGCCACACCTGAAGATATGGCTCGTCAATTGGAAGTCCTCCAAAACCAGATGGAGGCGTTGAAAACCGAGAAAGAAGACGTTGTTGCCGAGGCTGAGCGTCAACGAGTCAACAATGCTCACTTACAGGAAGAGTTGAATGCCTATCCGAGGAATGCTAAACAATACATGCATCTGGAACTGAGGGTGCCAGAGTCTCCAATTGTGCTTCCGGAGATAGAGAAACTGTAGGATCGTTAGTACTAGGACGAGTCGGCGACTCCTAAGAAGTCGTCGACTTTGAGTAATAATGCAGCGGAATAAGGAAGATCTCGTGTATATTATTTTCCATTCGATTAGGAAAACACTATACACTTAATCTTTTACAAATCTTTCCAAATAAACAATTATATGCATACTTAAATATTCTAGGAGAATCTTGATTATCTTCATCTTGATTTTAGCACTCTTTTGATGATCTTCTCCTAAAATACAACACACAGCTGGCTTCAATTTAGACGCACAAGATCTGTGCGCTCCTTCCATAAATAGATTGCTTAGCTAGCTGTTTAATGTTAGTGACTTTGTCAAGTCACCGACTTGACTTGCAAACATAGGGTCACTGACTCTGGAACCATCAAAACTCAATCTTCCATCTTCTAACAAATTCCCCCTTTTTGATGGTGACAAACAACCTGTTCTGATAAAAACTATCTAGCATACAAAAAACGACATAGTAGATAGGGCAAAGCACAAAAAACCATAAAAAGTTCCCCCTAAGCTTAGTAACCACATGATTTCAGCATTTTGATCCCCCTTATGAATCTATTCCCCGGTTACTTCCCCCTTTTGGCATAATAAAAAAGATTGCTAAAACAAGAAAAGAAATCAGAGGCAACCATAGAAACTTAAAGCATAATATCAAAACAATCATAGAAAGTCATCCACCATGGAAAAAGAAAAATACGATGCAGACACACACAATCCAGCAGTACGTTACAACCAAATTGAACTAAAAAAAATTTTAAAGTGAAGGGATAGTGTGGTAAGGGAAAAGAAGGAGATAGAGAAGATCATGAGTGCACTTCAGTCACTGACATCAGGCGCTAAAGTCATTGAGCCTTTCATCAATTACATCCAATTTTGACAGTGCACTGCCAACCATATTCTGAAGCCTTTCCATCATCCCCTTCAGAATCATGTTCTACTCCTTGATTTCCTTCAGCTCATCATTCACCGGAGCAGATTTTTGTCCTTCTTCTTGATTCCCCTTGTCACTAACCTCAGATGTCTTCGATACCCACTGTCCATCAACCCAATTCCATCCAAACTTTCTGATCATCTCCTTGTTGAGAATTCTAGTGTTGAGGACATCAGCACGACTGTCCACATAGACCTTGTGCTCATACATCATAAGAGCAATCAGCATCCCATAAGGAAGAGCATGTTTGGCAGTTTCAAGCATGTGATTCATGTGAAGCATCATTAGACGTGGCATGTTAATTTTCTTCCCTCGAATGATCTTGTCCATGACCAGCAGATCTTGAATAGAGGCATCATTCCTCTTGAGTTCCCTTGGCAGCAAGTTGCTTATGAGGTAATCGAACATCACCTTTTTCTCTATTCCCATCTTGTTGACAAGATAAGGGCTAGTGAAGTTATCATCACTGTTAGTGACAGTTTTGATGATTTCACGTTCATCAACCCCTTCAGGCCAACCTCCTTTGTAGTACTCAGCAAAGCCTTCATGTGGAATCTCCAGAATGTCATTGACATCCTTGCTTGTAAAGGAGTACGTCTTCTTGTCAACAGTGTACCTTCCTATGGTCATATTTCCTGTATCTTCAATCACCAAATTCATAAAATATCTTAACCATCAGCGGGTTGTATTCATGTTCTCCCTGAACTAGCTTGTCCCATTTTTGCTTTTTCAACCAGTCAATGACCTTTGTCAGTTTGAACTCTATCATAAAATTCTCATCCCACAACAGATCCTTAGTGAATTCCCTGGACGACATATCAATGTTCACACTCGTTTTCTTACTCTTTTTACTAGATCCAACGGCAGAATTGGGAGATCTTCCCCTTTTCTTTCTAGTGACTTTCTCAAAGAAGGATGAGTCACCTCCTTCTGAGGCAGCCTCAGGAGTTTCCAACCCCTTGCCCTTTTTAGCTTTAAGAGCCATTGCATAGGCTCTAGCACTAGAAGATCTAGTCTTAGGGCGAAAGGGAGGGGGCATTTCTATTTCATCATCTTTAAGCAAATCAGAGTCATCAAAAAGATCTTTTTCTAAATTTCTCTTAACAGACTCTCCATACTTGGCTTTCTTAGATATCAGACTAGGATCAGAGGGCGTACCTTCTTCAGATTTTTCTGTTGTGCCCTTGTGAGAGGGATCCCTGTCGGTTTTCTTGACAACATTCTCCACATCAGCGTCAAGGTCAATGACCTTTGAGGAGTCATTGACAGTCTTTCCTTGAGAGGATAGCCGTTGAGTCTCCTTTTTGCCAGCCTCTTCTTCTTCTTCTTCTCCAAAAGATCCGACTACATTCTCTATTTTCTCAAACTCCATTGACTCCATAGTTGGGGTCTTTGCTCTCTCTTCCTCTACAATCTCTGGGTTTGGGGATTTAGGTAAAGAGGATTCACCAATTTGTGGAAAAACCATTGCACCGTTTGGCGCGTTTTTCCAAACACTGGTGAAGCGATTAGGGTTTCAGTTTTGATTTGAGAAGGAGGGATTTGGGGTTTTTCAGAGGTAGTAGGGGATGAGGGAGTTGATTTCGGAAGAGAAGGGCTTGGATCTTGGTTTTGTGGAGGAATAAGGTTTTGGGATGGAGGTTCCATGGCGGTTGGTGGGATAGTGGAGGAAGACGATTCTCCAGATAAAAGGGCTCGAAGAAAATCGTCGCCAAAGAGGGCGAGAATCTTCTTCTTTGCCGATTCAGAGCTGTCGATTTTGATCTTGGGAGAAGTGGGGACGTCAGAGTTGGATGGGGAATCCATTGAAGAGGAATGAAGGTTTGAGGGTTTTGGGTTCGGGAGAGAGAAAGCAGAAGTTGAGAGAGAGAGTGAAAAGGATTTGAGAAGAGCGTACCTTTTTGGTTTGACGGTTGGGCATAATAAAGAAATCCACTTCCATCATTAAGGAAGTTGTCAAATCACAAGATCTTCTCTTTCCTTCCTTTTGAACACACTTTCCAATTTCAAAATATATTGCTAAGCCATAATCAAAACATATGCAAAGTAATCAATTCTAGCCAATCATTGAGGGAAGTTATGTAGGGAAATAGATCATTGGAGAGAGATCATACATAATTCCATGTGGAGTTGTTCAAAGGGTTCACGATTCAAGGCCTTTGTGAAGATGTCACCTCTTTGATCACTTGTTCTACAGAATTCCATAGTGACCATGCCCTTTTCCACACAATCTCGAAGAAAGTGATGCCTTATTTCAATGTGTTTTGTCTTTGTATATTGCACCGGATTCTTTGAGATGTTGATTGCACTAGTGTTGTCACATAGTATAGGCACTGACCCACACTACACACCATAGTCACTGACTTGTTGCTTAATCCACAAGAGTTGTGAACAACATGCTACAGCTGCAATATACTCTGCTTCCGCCGTTGATAGAGCCACTGAATTTTGCTTTCTAGAACCCCATGACATAAGACAAGGCCCAAGAAATTGAGCCATCCCTGAAGTGCTTTTTCTATCAACTCGATTTCCGGCAAAATCAGCATCTGTGTACCCGATAAGCTCAAAATCAAATCCTCTTGGATACCATAAACACAGATTGTCAGTTCCCTTAAGATAGCGAATGATTCTTTTAACGGCTTTCAAGTGGGACTCTCTTGGATCGGCTTGAAACCTAGCACATAAACAAACTCCAAACACAATATCCGGTCTGCTTGCAATGAAGTAGAGCAATGATCCAATCATACCCCGATACATAGTAGCATTGACTTCTGGATCTTTGTCATCTTTTCCAAGTGAGGTAGTCAGTGACATGGGAGTATCAAATGGTTTAGCATTTTCCAGTTCGAACTTCTTAACACATTCTCTAAGATATTTCTGTTGATGAACTCGAGTCCCATCCTCACTTTGAACAACTTGAAGTCCCAAAAAGAACTTAAGCTCGCCAACCATACTCATCTCGAATTCACTAGACATGAGGTCAGCGAACTTCTTCACTAGCTTATCATCTGTTGAACCAAAGATGATGTCATCGACATAGACTTGAACAACTAGTGTGTGACTTCCTTCTCTTAATAAGAACAGAGTCTTGTCAATTTTTCCTCGAATATATCCGTGTTGAATCAAAAACTGAGACAAACGATCATACCAAGCACGAGGAGCTTGCTTCAATCCATAGAGTGCTTTGTCCAGTTTATAGACATGATCCGGGTGGGCGACATCTTCGAAACCCGGAGTCTGTTCAACATACACTTCTTCTTTTAGATATCCATTCAAGAATGCAGTCTTGACATCCATTTGTTGAAGCTTGAACCCATGATGAGCAGAATAGGCAATGAGCAATCGAATCGCCTCAAGACGAGCCACTGGTGCAAATGTCTCATCATAGTCAATGCCCCCCTGCTGATTGTATCCCTTGACTACCAGCCTTGCTTTATTTTTGACCCCATTTCCTTCATCATCCAACTTATTTCTGAACACCCATCGTGTTCCAATTACAGATCTTCCCTTTGGTCTTGGAACCAAATGCCAAACCTTATTTCTTTCAAACTGATGAAGTTCCCCTTGCATGGCACTGACCCAATCCGAATCTTTCAATGCTTGTTCAACATTCCTAGGCTCCAACATTGAGATGAAAGCATTGAAAGCAAAGAAATTATTCAGAGAATATCTAGTTTGCACACCTTTTTTGAAGTCAGTGAGTATGTTAGTGACAGGATGAGCACTTTTCTGTTGATAGTTTATAATTTGTATCTCTGTGAGGTCGGCGACTTGAGTCTGAGGTGTCTTTTCTGAATTTTCTTCTGAGTTCTCCATGCTTGAGCTTCTTTCAGGAGTTTTCTCACTGTCGCTTGAATTTTGACTCTGACTTCTTCCCCCTGTATTATCAAAGTCGGTGACTTCTGTGCTGTCACTGACTGTTGATTCTTTAGTAGAAACAGGAAGAGGTTCGTCTTGAACCAAAAAATAACCTTGATCACCATCATCAACATCTTCAATCATCGATCCTCCCATAGTATTTTCATCAAACACCACATGAACACTCTCTTCAATTCTTCTTGTCCTTTTATTGAACACTTTGTAGGCTTTGCTATGAGGAGAGTAACCTACAAAAGTGCCAACATCACTTCTTGGATCAAACTTTCCCAAATTGTCTTTGCCGTTGTGGTGAACATAGCATTTGCATCCAAAGGTGCGCAAGAGGGCGACACTGGGCTTAACTCCTCTAAGCAATTCATATGGAGTTTTTCCAAGAAGTGGACGAAGCATAGCTCTATTCATCACATAGCAAGATGCATTTATGGCTTCACCCCAAAAATTTCTTGGAAGACCACTCGAAATGAGCATGGACCGTGACATGTTTTCAAAGGCACGATTTTTCCTCTCGACAACGCCATTCTGTTGAGGAGTTGTTGGAGCTGAGAAGTTGTGACTTATGCCATTTTTCTTGCAAAAGAATAGAATTCAGAGTTATCGAATTCTGTTCCATGATCTGATCTGATTGATACAAGTGTAACTTCAAGCTTCTTCTCAACAACCTTCACCCATGCTTCAAACTCTTCAAAAGCCTGATCTTTAGAAGATAGAAAAATAGTCCAAGTATACCGTGAAAAGTCATCGACAATGACAAAGATATAGTTATTTCCTCCACGACTTTGAACACGCATAAGACCACATAAATCAATATGAATAAGTTCCAAGGGTCTAGTGGTACTTACCTCCTTTTTGGATTTGAATGATGACTTCACTTGCTTACCTCTCACACAAGTTTCACAAACTTCATGCTTATTTGGAACAATCTTAGGTAGTCCTCTGACTAATTCTTGCTTATGAAGCTTGTCAAGAAGTTGGAAACTTGCATGACCAAATCTCTTGTGCCAGAGGTCGGCGACATCTGTAACTGTTCTAAGACACAGTTTTTCTTCAGGCTCAAACCGGGGGTCCACCTTATACAGATTATTTTCACATACCCCCTTCAGAAGAGTCTTGCCTAAACAGATTTCTTGTACCTAAAATACCACCTTTACTGTTGTTGCCGAAGGTAATTTTACCTCCCTTGTATTCTTGAAGTGAGACGAAATCCCTGGGATCTCCCGACATATGAGTTGAGCAAGCACTATCAATGAACCAGGGTTCTTGGACACCCACTTCAAGCTGTATTGAAACAATTAGTTCTTAAGAACCCAAAGTTGTTTTACTCCTCTAGGTTTAGCAACGTAAACAGTCTTTGAGCAAAATTTGTCACAATTAGCACACACAGACTTTGAAGGACAGTCAGTGACAGGAGATCTGTCATGATTAACACTCAGAGTCTGTGACCTTGCATTTTCATCATCTCTTGCCTTCTTGTGACAATCATGTTGATAGTGACCAGGCTTGCCACAATACCAACATGTTTTGTGAGACTTTAGGGCAACATATTTACTGTAGCCCGGATAGATAGGTTTGTTGTTGATGCGAGATTGAAAGTCAATTTGTGAGGGAGCCGAGTTCTGGACTTGTCTTTGCCATATGTTGTGCACCTTTTGATCAGGGTACCACTGTTTCTTCCCTTTATCGGACTTATCCACCACATGTGTAGAACAACTTGCATTGTCACTACACATAGGGGTTTTGCCTTTAGATGCAAGGGGAGCAGCCTTGGTACCTTGAGTGTTGGGTGCACGAACAAAGCCAATTCCAGATCTATCTACCTCCTTCACAAACTTCCTTTTGTAGTCATTTCTAACCTCTTGAGCCTTTTCAGCAACAAACTCATCCAACCATTTCTTTCTTTTGGTCTCATCTTCGATTTTAAACTTTTCTTTCTCACTGGATAACTTGGCATTACCCAGTCTGAGCATGAGTCTTTCACCTTCTATGTCTGTGACATGTTTTTCTAAGTCCTTGAGTTGTTTTTGCAAGTCAGTGACTTGAATCTTAGATTCTGAGCATGACTCACAGGTTACTGACTTAGGAGATGAAATCTTTTCAAGTTCAATTGCTTTAGAGGAACAGTGTTTGTTATCATCGAAGAGATTGGAGATAGTTTCTTCATTATCTTCCAACTTTTCTCGTAACTCAGTTACCTGAGTTCCAAGCTTTTCAATGATAGCAACCAACTGTCCTCTAGATTTTTTTGACAAAAGAGAAGAGAGTTCAGAGTCATTTACCTCTTGGGAAGACTTGTCTTCGATGGCCATGCAGCATTTTCCTATTGTTGGCGCTATCTCATCATCGTCATCAGACATGTCCCAAGTTGCCATCATACTTTTGCCTGTTTCTCCACCTTTTCTTTTAGGACAGTGTTTGGCAAAGTGTCCTTTTCCTTGACATTGATAGCAAACAACATCCTTCATGTCCTTTCCTTCCGTGATTGATTCAGTAGCCTTCGAGGGAGCCTTGTTACGATTCCACAGTCTCTTCATGGCTTTAGAAATGAGAGCCACATCCTCATCTACTCCATCAATGTCATCGTCACCCTGAGCCAAATCAAAGGCTCTTTCAACCTTGAGAGCGATGTTCTTCACTTTCTCAGATCCGAGTCTTTCAACTCTTCTTTGCTGAATGCCTCCAAACATGGTAAGTTGACCAATAAGGTCCTCCAAGGTCAGTGACTTGGTTTCCTTTTGAGTGAGAAGGGACGAAGCAATGTTGTCCCAACTTTTGTTCAATCCAGAGATCAACTTGTTGGTTTGCTTCCACTGAGGAAGCTCCTCTCCCAGAAATTCCAGTTGGTTGACAAGAGTTTGGAACCTTGAGTGGTAGTCATGGAGAGACTCACCCTTTCCTTGAAAAATATTTTCATATTCCCTTTCGAGACTTATGATCCTATCTTTCTTCACATCCTCATTCCCTTGATGAAGTCTTTTTAGAGCATCCCAAATTTCCTTCGCAATCTTGTATCCAATGACCTTTTTGAGGTCACCGTCAGTGAGAGCATGATGAAGGACCTTTTTTGCTCTAGCATTCTTTTCAAGTTTTTTGAAGTCAACATCATCGTACTCAGCAATGGTTTTTTCTGTCTTTCCATCCTTTCCAAGAAAGGTTTTCGGACCTAACTCAATCACTTTCCACAACTGACCGTCTAGAGAGAAGATGTGGGTTTTCATTTGTTCAACCCACCAATCGTACTCTCCAACTTTGAGAATCGGAGGCTTCCAGAAGGAGTCATTCACCGAGGTGTCAGTGGACGTCATTTTCCTGTAGAGAAAGTACTAAAACACAATCTAGAGCCCAAGCTCTGATACCAATTGTAGGATCGTTAGTACTAGGACGAGTCGGCGACTCCTACGAAGTCATCGACTTTGAGTAATAATGCAGCGGAATAATCAAGCAGTAAAATAAATGTTACCAATGGTCACTGACAAGCGATGTATAGTGGAAACTCTTCGTAAACCAACTAGTTTACTTAGAGAAAAACCACTCCCTTCCAAGTTTATCACTTGGTCGGATTTCAAGAGTCCTTAGACTCGCTCTATTGATTTCTTGAGTGATTACAAAGCTCTCCCGTGTACAAGAATGAATCCCACACCCTTGAACCACGCTCTACCTTTGCACTCACACTCTCAATCTCACGCTATGCCTAAGATCTCTTGATTCACCACTTGTACGGATCCCACGCACAAGCACACTCTTTCTTTCTTACACCCAATATGAAGTTTCAGCACACACACACCCACTTAGCCTAAACAAAACGAGTTATTTAAACTAAGATAAGGAAGATCTCGTGTATATTATTTTCCATTCGATTAGGAAAACACTATACACTTAATCTTTTACAAATCTTTCCAAATAAACAATTATATGCATACTTAAATATTCTAGGAGAATCTTGATTATCTTCATCTTGATTTTAGCACTCTTTTGATGATCTTCTCCTAAAATACAACACACAGCTGGCTTCAATTTAGACGCACAAGATCTGTGCGCTCCTTCCGTAAATAGATTGCTCAGCCAGCTGTTTAATGTTAGTGACTTTGTCAAGTCACCGACTTGACTTGCAAACATAGGGTCACTGACTCTGGAACCATCAAAACTCAATCTTCCATCTTCTAACAGAAACCTTTTGAGATTAAGTCTCAATTTATATCCTTGATCAAGCGGGCTCAGTTTGAAGGGAAACCTTCTGAGTGCCCTATGGAACATATTAGGAATTTTCTTGATTTATGTTACACCATAGCTGTTGAAGGTGTATCACTTGAATATGTTCTGTTAAAAGCTTTCAGTTGGTTTCTTGCTGGAAAGGCCCTGAGCTATTTGGAGAGCTTACCTCCTACGTCTATTAGGACTTGGAAGAACTTGTATGATGAATTTCTTACAAAAATTTTCCCTCCTTCCAAGACAACGGAATTGAGAAAGCGAATTACCTTCTATCACCAGCTGCCTAATGAGACTTTCGTTAAAACATGGGAAAGATTTAAAGAAATGCTTAGACAGTGCCCCACTCATGGGCAACCTTTATATGTGCTTCAAGAAATCTTTTTCCAAGGTATAAATGCAGAGACGAAGAACCGCATCAACACGCATAATGCGTGCGGTTTTATAGAGATGAAGCCTACGGCTGCATGGGAATTGTTGGACAAGCTATCTAACTATGATGCCATGTATGGTACCCAGCAAACTCCCCAACCCCAGAAGCATCTCTACATACCTAACAAGGAAGAAGTTGACCCCGATGTCAGAAATCAATTTCTGCAAGACGAGGTCAACCGCTTGAAAAAGCAGGTAAGTTTTCTGAAATCTTCTCAATCTTGTCAAGAGTGTGGCTCTTCTACCCATAGTATGTCTACTTGCACTAACTGATGTCCGCCTTTTTAGTCATGTTTTTTGGGTGTGTTTTTAGTGTGTTTGAGTCTTTTTCTTTAGTTTTGTGTTTTGTTTTGATTCGTTTGTGTAGGTTTTTGTATTTTCATGAGATATGGAGTCTACATAAGCTTTGGTGGTGTTTTGTAGGTTTTTAGAAGCTATTTGGAACACTTTTTGAAGAAAGGAGCAAAGCTGGTGAAGATAGCACTCAAGAATGAAGAGAAGACGAAGATTAAGAGATGAAGTAAAGTCATTGAATATCAAGTTTGAGCTTGGAAAGAGATAGAGAATTTCTTTACAAGAACATAGGAAAAAGAATCGAGTCAAACGGAGTTGTAACGAATCCTCTACGCAAGTTTTACTCAAGGCTGCTTTTAGTGCTAACATGGTCGGTGACGACCCATTTTGGGTCGGTGCCGAGCCACCCCGAGAGTAGCGGAAGACCGAGTCGGCGTGTTTAATGGGATTTTATCCTATTTCCTTTTATGTTATTAGATAGATAGAAGAGATATATCTTATTAGAATATATTATTTCCTTATAGATAGATTTAAGATAGATTAGTTTCTCTATAAATACTCTTGTCTACCCTTTAATTTTCTCTACACAATCAATTGCCTTGGAGGGCAAGTAAGAGAGGAGGAGAGAAGAGAAGGGCGAGAGGGAAGAGACGAGTAGGGTTTGTGGAGAAGAACTATCGTTGGATTCAAGTTGTAAGCTTTCCCTTTTATTTAATATAGTTGTTTGTTTTTAATCATGATTAGTGAGTAGTATTCTTCTCTAAGGTTGGGGTTAAACCCAACAATGGTTGTGCATGCTTGTTTATGATCATGTTTTAATTGTTTTTATTGCATGAATCTTTTCTCTTGCTCTTAATCCTTGAAACAAAAGTTGAAGGGAATTTCTCATTCATAGTTGAAGCGAAAGCGGAAACCTTGAATCAGAAAAATCAATTTACAGTTTTGAAGTGAAAGCGGATCTATCCTAGTTGAAGTAGAAGAGATTAGATAGTAAGTTTATTGATAGGACGAAAGTTGATTGATTTACTTGCTTAAAGTTAACAAAAGTTAGCGCCTTTATGTGATAAAAGCATGATCTTTATGTTTCATAGCGTTAGCATTGCATGATTATTGTTGTGGTGATACCTTTACCTTAGAATTCTCCTTTATCTTGCTTAAGTTCCTAGATTTAATTGATTGCTTGCATAAGAAGTAACAAAACTTGATACTGACTATCTCCCGTGGACGAACCTGACCTCCCTGTACTCAGCGGGGTCTTGATATAAATTTATTTGTTGTCAAGAAACCCTATCAACACTAACATATAGCAGGTGAGAGCCGTTGAGACATATGCTGAAGTGAACTATATGAGAGGCCCATACAGAAACCAGCCTAGTAACTCTGATAGGTCTAACAATTATCCAACATGGGGCAACCAAAATCCGAATGCTAACTATGCAGTGCCTCCACCGGATAGAAGACCTGCACCATATCGACCTCCAGGCTATCAAGTGCCACCATCATGGGTAAAAGGGTTACATGAAGGCATTAACGGAGTGAATAAAAAGGTTAACAAAGTTCAAGCCAACTTGAACAATTAAAACAAAAGATGGGGAGAATTCGACATATGGAAGAAGAATGTCGATTCCCAACTAGGGAACCTCGCTGCACAGCTTCCGAGACCACAAGGGAAACTCCCGGGCCGTCCCGAGGAAAACTCTAGGGGAAAAATAGCAGCAGTACACCTTAGGTGCGGAAAGACACTACCGGAGCGTGTCCAAGCTAAGGACAAAACTGAAGAGGATGTCACGGTTCAGCTTAGTAACGAGCCAGCGAGGGAGAGCCCCGAACTAGGACAACATGGTGACGAGGCTCCCGGGGTCGTCAACAAACCTAGTCCAGGTAAGTTTTCTAATCCGATCCCTCCTCTCAATCCCAGGGTAGTTAACGACACCATCAGGGTCGATAACGAACCGCCGAGCATACCTAACGACCCTAGTGTCGACCCGGTATCATCACCTCTCGAGCCTGATTTGGTTCCGAGGATGGTGAAATCTCTTCCTTTTCCTATAAAGAAATCTAAGGACTCTACTGAAAGTAAGTTCAAGCGCTTCGTAAAGATTCTTCAAGGCATTCATATTTCCATCCCATTCGCTGAGGCCCTAAGCGAAATGTCGGCTTACACGAAATTTTTGAAGGATATTCTTAGCAGGAAAATATCTATCACAAAGTTGCAAGATGAAGTTAAATTTATTGCTCTACCAGAAAAGCTAGGAGATCCAGGGAGGTTTGCCATAACAATTGGCATAGGTGACCACAAATTCAAAGCTTTATGTGATTTGGGAGCTAGTACTAGTCTACTTTCCCTTTCAATCTGGTCAAAAGCCAACATGGGGCCACTAGAGCCAATCAACATGCGGTTATACATGGCAGATGGCTCTTGTATAAAACCAACAGGGGTTGTAGAAGACTTTCTGGTTCAAGTGGGCAACGTCTTTGCTCCAAACGACTTCATAGTCATGGCAATGCCCGAAGACCCGGTAGTTCCTTTTATCTTAGGGAGACCGTTCCTCGCCACCGCTGGAGCCATAATTGATGTTAGGAGGGGACTCCTAACTTTTGAAATTGGGGATAAAGTGACGGAATTCCGGTTTAAACAATCAATGAAGGAGACCGATATGGCCGAAGTCAAGATGCTCTACACCCACAAGGAGATCATTGAATGTGGAGACCCTGTTGGAAAATTGGCGTCAGACGATGTATTTTCAGGTCAAAGATGGGCAGAAATAGCCCCTGTAGTCCCGATAAGGAGTCCCACAGCCTCTGGATCGATTCTATTGGCAAAAGAAGCAGGCTCGTTAACGATCCCATCAGCTTCGTTAACGACATTGGTCGAGGACAATGAAATTTCATCATTCGCATGCCTTGAAAAGGTGTTGAAGACAAAGTCAGAAGAACCAATTCTAATTCCAGCTGAACCTTCTCCAACACTTAAACTCTTCCGGATTCTCTAAGGTATGAATTTCTTGGTCTTAATTCTACTTTTCCTGTCATCATCAATGCTAAACTAAAAGATGAGGACGTAGAGAAACTGCTGAATCTGCTTAAGATGCATAGAAAAGCTATAGGCTACTCCCTAGACGATATAAATGGCATATCCCTTTCTCTTTGCATGCATAGGATATACATGGAGGATAATCATAAACCCACTATAGAGAATCAACGTAGGTTAAATCCTAACATGAAGGATGTGGTCAAAAAGGAAATTATTAGATTACTTGATGCTGGGATCATATTTCCTATATCGGACAGCCAATGGGTGAGTCCAGTCCATGTAGTCCCAAAAAAAAGGGGGAGATGACTGTCATAGAAAACGAAAAGGGAGACCTTATTCCAACTAGGACCATCACCAGTTGGAGGATGTGCATTGATTATAGGAAGCTAAACAGCGCTACTAGAAAAGATCATTTTCCGCTTCCTTTCATTGATCAGGTGTTAGAACGCTTAGCCCAGCTTGATTATTTCTGTTATCTAGATGGCTATAGCGGCTTTTGGCAAATTCACATTCATCCTGATGATCAGGAGAAGACTACCTTTACATGTCCCTATGGGACCTTTGCTTATTAAAGAATGCCATTTCGGCTTTGCAATGCCCCCGCCACCTTTCAAAGGTGTATGGTGGCCATTTTTTTGGATATTATAGAGGAAATTGTAGAGGTTTTCATGGATGATTTTTCTGTTTATGGTTCTTCATTTGATGCTTGTCTTGCTAACCTTGCACGTGTGCTTAAAAGATGTGAAGAAACCAATCTTGTGTTAAACTGGGAAAAATGCCATTTCATGGTTCAAGAGGGGATAGTGCTAGGACACCTTGTCTCTAAAAGACAGATAGAAGTAGATAAAGCAAAAATCGAGCTTACTGAAAAACTACCTCCTCCCTCTTCTGTAAGAGACATTAGGAGTTTCCTAGGGCATGCTGGTTTCTACAGACGTTTTATTCAGGATTTTTCTAAGATAGCTAACCCTTTGACTAACCTACTAATGAAAGATGTAGTGTTTGAGTTGTCTCCAGAATGTCTTGAAGCATTTTACAGGTTAAGAGCAGCCCTCGTGTCCGCCCCTATTATGCAGTCCCCGGATTGGACACTACCCTTTGAGATTATGTGCGACGCTAGTGACTATGCAGCCGGTGTAGTCTTGGGACAACGGAAGGATAAGAAACTCCACGCCATCTACTACGCCAGTAAAACGCTGGATGAGGCGTAGAGTAAGTATACCACAACGGAGAAGGAGTTCCTTGTTGTGGTATTTGCTTTCGAAAAATTCCGGTCCTACCTTGTTGGATCAAAAGTGATCGTTTACAGACCATGAAGTCGTTACATACCTAATGGACAAAAAGGACGTCAAGCCCAGATTTCTTCGTTGGATGCTCTTATTACAGGAGTTTGATCATGAAATCAGAGACAAGAAGGGGGCAGAGAACTTGGTGGTGGACCACTTATCTAGGTTGCCGGTTGAGCATATTATCGAATCCAACAATGAAGTGCCAATAAATCATTCCAGACCAGACGAACACCTCATGTTGAACGAGGTTGCACTCAACAAGACCCTCGTCATCGACCCCTTCAGGGTGGTTAACGAGGCACCAAGGCTGGAATGCATAGATCACAAAGGCCAAGACCCAAAGTGCATCGACACTTCAGGCAGGCAGTTCGTTACCATACCACGGGAGGTCGTCACCGAGGATAATACTACGGCTCCAAGGTCGTTAACGACCCACACAGGTCCAGTGACGACCCGGTCAGGTAAGATTTTTGAACCAAAACTTATTCAATTCAGTCTCTTCATCTCCTGGTGCTTCTACTTCTTCTACATCAATTCATGTTGTTAAAGGGTCAAAAGCCCCTTGGTTCGCGGATTTTGCTAACTATCTTGTAGGAGGCATACTTCCCGAGGGACTAACCCCACAAAAGAAAAAGAAGTTTCTCCACGATGTAAAGCAGTACTATTGGGACGATCCTTACTTGTTTAAGCAAGGAAGTGATCACCTCTTTAGACGCTGTGTCCCAGAAGAGGAGATAGAGAACGTGATCCGTCAATGTCACACACTTCCTATCGGATGCCATGCAAAAGGGTTCAAAACCACGGCGAAGATTCTTCAAAGCGGTCTCTACTGGCCAACCATGTTCAAAGATGTACAATCTTATGTGACAGCATGTGATGGATGCCAACGCTCGAGTAACATCACTTGGAGACATGAGAATCCACTGACCGGGATACTAGAGGTCGAGTTATTCGACGTATGGGGCATAGATTTCATGGGACCTTTTCCCGCATCAGGCCCCTACAAGTATATCCTAGTGGCAGTCGATTACGTCTGTAAGTGGGTGGAGGTTGTTGCTACAAGGACCAACGACGCTAAAACTGTGGCCAAATTTATTAAGACAAACATTTTTCCTAGGTTTGGCGTTCCAAGAGTCCTCATTAGTGATGGTGGTTCTCATTTCATTGAGCGGAGCTTTGAAGCACTTTTGGCTAAGTATGGGGTATCACATCGGGTGGCAACACCATATCATCCCCAAACTAGTGGCCAAGTAGAAGTTTCAAACAGACAAATAAAGAGAATATTAGAAAAGACAGTGTCCCGTTCTAGGAAGGATTGGTCTTCCAAATTGGATGACGCTCTGTGGGCATACAGGACAACATACAAGACGCCTCTACCCACCACTCCATATAATCAAGTGTATGGCAAAGCATGTCATTTACCGGTCGAGATGGAGCATAAAGCACTATGGGCTCTAAAGGAGCTCAACATGAACCTCGACGCAGCGGGAGCAAAACGATCCATGGACTTGCAAGCACTAGAAGAGTTGAGGCTTAAGGCATATGAAAATGCTGAAATTTACAAAGAGCGCACCAAGTGGTGGCATGATCAGAAATTAGCGCCCAAAACTTATGAGGTTGGCGATAAGGTACTTCTTTTGAACTCTAGACTCCGTCTAGTCCCAGGGAAGCTAAGGACAAGATGGAGTGGACCATTCGTGGTTCATCACATCTACCCCCACGGCGCAGTAGAGTTGATCGATAACCAAGGCGCGATCTTCAAAGTTAACGGCCACCGACTGAAAAAGTTTCATGAGTAACCTGAATTGGATGAAGAGTTTAGAGTCACGGTGGCTCTTAAAACGTCGGATTAGCCAAGGTAAGTACGTCGGGCTGACGACGTCAAACATAGTGCTTACGGGAGGCAACCCGCTTTTAGTATAGACTAGATTTTTTTCCTTTCTTTTTAGATCTTTTTCCTAGCTTTCTTTTGAGTTTTTAGTAGTTTTTAGGAAAGAAAATAGGATAGTTTCTTTTAGATAACAAGATGCAGGAGATGGGGTCGTAAATCACTCGAAGAGGCTACGGTGGCTCGTTAACGACCCACCCAGGGTCGTTAACGACCCGATTTGGCGACCCGACTCGGCAAAACGGGCAGGTAAGTTTTTTTTACCCTAATCTATCTTCTATCTACCGAAGAGCCGCCCCTTTTACCTCTTCCCCTACCCCTACCCTCTCCTATATAACCCTTCTTAAAACCCCAAAAATTCCACTCTCAATCTCTCAATCTAGAACCTCAAATCCTCCAAAAATCCTACCGGTTTTTCTTCACCGCCGATCGGAATTTCCACCACCACCGAACTTCGGAGCCCCAAATAGTTAACGACGCCCGCTGCCCCTGTTTTCGTTACCGACGAGATCCAGGCTCGTTAACCACCTAATTTTCGATCTTCGTTCTTCAATTTCCCAATCTACCGGTATGATTTCCTAACTCTAACTCGCTATTGCATGATTCATGGTTTATAGGGTCGAAATTTCATATCTTGTTCATAGAGGATCGAATGGCATGTTCATTGTTGCTCAATGATTTTTCTTGATATATTAGTGGTTGATCTTGCCTTCTAGAGGTTTGTTCTTGCTTGGATTCTCCATTGAAATTTGATTTCGAATAGCATGAACTACCTTGTTTTAGATGGTTCTATCTTCACTAATGAATTTTTGAGCAATCATAGCATGTTTGGGATGGGTAATTAAGCAAGTATGGGGTGCATATATCCGATTGTGTGTCTAGTGTAGGATTGTGAATGATTCATGTTTGATTCATGGTTTAATTTTGGAGTTCTTCATACACTCGGACTCTGCGAACTGGTTCTCGGCAGGTCGTTAATGACCCACCCAGGTTCGTTAACGACCCTGCACATTAACAGGCCTTTAAACACCAGTCCATATCCGTTAACGACCCAATTGGGTAGTTAGCGAGGAAGTCCGAGGGCTATTTCGATACCAAGTATGGGGTCTCTTGTCTATCTACTTGAGTGGATTTTACACACCTTATTGTTTTTTTTTACCAAGCCCCATTACAACCCGGCCTAATAGAAGCTTCTATGAAGTTTTTCATTGAGCCCCCTAAGTTCTCTTGATGATTTTTGCTTGTTTTGACAATTCTTAGGTGGAGAGTTTGGTGATATAAGTTCCAATTTCTATGAGTTTTTGTATATAGGATGAGTTGAGAGTTGAATTTATAAGCCTAAACACATTGAGAGTTGAGTGAAACACATTATCCCTTGTGAGGTTGGATTGTATTTCTTATGTCTATTCAGTGCATATATGTGTGATGACGTTAATAGTCATTTGTTGTTCTACTTCTATATATTGAAGTTGCTTTTTAGATGATGGTTATGGCTTGATGAGTATGATTGTTTGGTTTTGATTATTGTTTAGTGATTGCTTGAGAACAAGCAAGCTTAAGTATGGGGTATTTTGATGTTCGTGTTTTTGGTATAGTTATTAGGGTGTTTTCATAGTTTGTTAGGTTTAGTTTTAGTAGTTTTAGGGTTAGTTTTGTGAGTTTTTGGATAAGTTTGCGTATTTTGTGAAAAGTATGGAAGCTACTCCATTTTGTGTCTTTTTGTAGGTTTTAGCAAGGAAACGGTGCTTTTTGGAAGCTGAATAGAGTGCTATGGTGAAGGACAGAAGAATACGAGATAAAGGAGTCGAAGTCCAGATTTTTAGAGTTGAAGTGTTGAAGAACCTAACTCAATGCTCGTTAACGAGGCTGTGAAGGCTCGTTAATGAGGCTTAAAAGATAGAGTTTTTCGAGAGTTCGATCTTATGATTACCGACCCTGTGCGGAAGTTTGTTCCGTGTCGGTAGGGTTTTTAATGAGTTTTTAGGGTTATTATATTTTATATTTTAGGTTTTGTTATCTTTCTAGGTTTTATTTCTATCTTTTTAAAGTTAGTTTCTATCTTTTAGGAAAGATTTTATCTTATAGTTTTTTTTATTAGATAGTCTTATTAGTATAAATACCCTTCTTTTCTAGTTAGAAAGGAGGTTCGGACGTATACGAGAAGGAAAAGCCGAGAGAGAGAATAGTCGAACCGAGGCTAACGAGAGTGAAGCTTAGGTCGTTAGGCGTGTTTTCGATTCGGTATGTTTGTTGTTCTCGGGTTTCTTCTGGATTCTGTAAGACGATATTTTCTTATTAATTTGAAGTAGTTGTTTTGTTTTCGATGTTTTCTCTTATAGAAGTTGTTTGTTTCATAATTATGAGTAGTGAGTAGTTTTCTTATCTAGGGTTAGGGTTAAACCCGGCATAGTTATGCATGGTTTGATGAGTGAGATGATGTGTTGAATGTCTTCTATCTATTTGTTTTAGATTGCTTGTTGTGTTTATGCCTAGATGAGAATCGAGGTAATTTGAGTTCTTAACTTGATTGAAAGAGAAAGTTATAGACTCGAAGGTTGATATTGTTCGACAACGAAAGTTTCCAGCTTTGGATCCAGAACAAGTGATTGAGTGAATTAGTTTATGAGAGTAGATTGATTTGCTTGTTAGTCGACGAAAGTCGATGAATTTATCTATTTTAAGGCATGATCTTTATCTTTTTACAAGTTTATATGCATGGATATGTTGTGGTAACCCTTGTCCTAGATCTTTGTTTTTATTTGAATTTCTTCGATTATATTCGTTACTGAGTTCGTTGCCTCGGTACCGAACCTGTTTTAAGTTCGTTAGTGTGTTTTCGTAGTGTGTCCCAGGTTCGTTAACAACCCTGACAAAGTCATTAACAAGGTTGGTCGTAAGTGTGTTGTGTTGTTTTGCTTTGTTTTATTTTCTTTAGTAGTTTGATAGATAAACAATCGTGCTTCCCGTGGAACAATCCTGACTCCCCTATACTCAACGGGGTCTTGACTACAAATTTATTTGTTGTTGAGTTAATCCCTATCAACAACAATCAAATGAAATGGTGGGGAGAGTTCGAGATCTGGAAAAAGAGCGTTGACTCACAACTGGGGGACCTAGCTACACGGATTTCAAGACCTTAAGGGGAACTTCCGGGCCGACAAACCCTAGAGGACAAATTGCAGCCATACACCTCAGAAGTGGCAAGGAGTTTCCAGCTCGAGCCAAGCCTAAAGACACTGAGCACGGCAACGAAGATGATGCCCCGGTCGGGCTCATTACCGACCCCAACATGGTCGTTAACGAGGCTCCCTAGCTCGATACCAAGTCCTCCAGTTCAGGTAAGTCTTCTAAACCAGACACCACTCTCAACTCTGAGTTCGTTACCGACCCCACCAAGGTCAGTACCGACCCCTTATCTGCACCGATTGACCCTCTTGTCGATTCGGTAAGGCCTCGATCCAAATCTCTTTCTATCCCGAGTCCGTCTACAACTCTTCCTTTTCCGATTATGAGGTCTAATGATATCACATAAGGGAAGTTTAGGCGGTTTGTTAAGATTCTTCAAGGGCTAAATATTTCAATTCCATTTACTGATGCCCTTAATGAAATGCCTGCCTACACTAAATTTTTAAAAGAGATTTTGAGCAGAAAAAGATCTATATTAGAGATGCATAATGAGGTTCATTCCATAAGGCTCCCTGAAAAACTCAGTGATCCAGGTAAATTTGCAATTTCAATTGGTATTGGGACTCACCGTTTTAAAGCTCTATGTGATCTAGGTGTCAGTGCCAGTTTAGTACCATTGTCTATCTGGACTAAGGCTAACATGGGACCACTAGAGCCTGTCAATATGAATCTCTACATGGCGGACAGATCTTCTGTAAAAGCAACTGGAGTCGTGGAAGATGTCCCTATCCAAGTTGGAAAATTCTTTGTTCTCAACGACTTCATTGTTCTAGATTAGTTAGAAGACCATGCGGTGCAAATTATTCTAGGCATGCCATTCTTAGCCACCGCAGGGGAGCGAGTAGATGTTAGAAAGGGACTCCTCACATTTGATATTAGGGTGGAGAAGGTCGAATTTCACTTCAATTCACCCGTAAGCATAGTGGCTAGTTGTAGTACTAAGGAGCCTACCGACCCACCATGGCTCGGTAACGACCCCTATCTGAGTACAGAAACGAGCAACTTCGATGGAGACATGCCTATCAAGGAGCCTACTGACCCCCCATGGTCGGTAACGACCCTTTACTCGATAAAGAAAGACGATCACATATCTGTTACCGGACTAGACAAGCACATTATCAAGCCACTTCCAGATCCAGCAGGGTCGTTAATGACCCCTTACACTTCGGTAACGAGCCACTTCCCGAATGACCCTGGTGTGTTTTCTTGTTCTTATGCAATTTATTCTGGTCATGATCCTTTCTCTTATCCTTGTCCTATACTAGATCCTACTGTTATTCTTGTGAAGGAGTCAAAACCTCCTTGGTTTTCGGATTTTACTAACCTTGTTGTAGGATTACCAAGTATTCTTATTGATGATAGAGGACCCAATATTTTAAAGAGAAGCTATGGTGTTTTTCAGGCAAAGTATGGGGTTTCTTATGATCCCTTCGATACTGGATGGCAGCCGCCCTAGCTAAGCTAAAGTAAGTTCGTCGGGCTAATGACGTTAAAAAATAGCGCTTACGGGAGGCACCCCACTTTTTATTTTTGATTTCAGTTTGTGCTTTCTTAGTTCTTTTTGCTAGCTTTCTTTTGACTTGTTTTTAGGTTAGATTAGTGTAGTAGGGATAGAAGTTTTTCTAAAGTGACTCAGGTACAGAGAAGAAGAAGTGCTATACATAATCAGTGCTAAGAGCAACAAAGAAAAAATTCGGTGGCAATACAAGCAAGCTTGGTAACGACCTCCACAAGGTCGGTACCGAACTCTACCAAACCGAGAAAATTCAAAACTCCTCAAGTGAACAATGGTTTCAAACAGCTTCAGTTTTATTTTGTGAGAACATCAAAAATCCCTCTTCTTTTCTTGTGTGATTTACTCTCCTTATGCATATTATCTCCTGTCATTGATATGGTTATCTATTTTTTTAGACCTATATGAGATATTAGTTCATTGCATGTGAGAATCTGATGATAGAGAACTTATTTTTCATAAGCCCTATTTAATCCATATCCTAACTTGCATTATCCTCTTTTTGAAGCCAATTTTGAACCTGAAGTCTTTTATTTTCAAATCGACAAAACTATTTCCCAGCCGAGATAAGCTTGACCCTATCCGGGGATTAGGACTTAGTGATGGTTATTGTGATGGTTTTGTTGAGTGAGATTGTTTGGTTCAAGTGTGGGGTAATATTGGGTTGGGTAAGTGAAAAGATCTTATAGTTTATCATGTAAAAGGAGTTTGGATCCTTGAATGCACTTCCTATAAAGGAAAAAGAAAAAAAATGTACAATCAGAACTTGTTACCGACCCTAGTATATCGGTACCGAGCCCCTTCAGCAAGAAAAAAAAAAGTGAGAAATCAAAGCAATATCCAAAAAGAAGGGAAGGAAAAACCAAGAAAAAGAGTTGAGTAATAGTGAAAAATGTGCATGAGCCAAATTTCCTTGTTATTATAAGCAAGATTAGTTGGGATAAAGGATTAAAGAAATAAGAGAGTGTGCATAATGAAGAGTGAGTTTGGTATATGTTTTTATGAGAGTTTTTGTGTTATGTGAGTTTTTAGGAGTCTTTGATTCCCGGATATTATTAGCACCACATAGCCAAAATATTTTCACGCCTATTGTCTTTATCCATTACAACCTGGCCGAATGGAAGCTTCTATGAAGTTTTTCATTGAGCCTAAGTTCTCTTGATGATTTTTATGTGTTTTGACATCTCTGGTGGAGAGTTTGGTGATATAAGTAACAATGACTATGTTGATTTTTGTATATTGGACTGAGTTGAGAGTTGTTATTCTAAGCCCAAACACATGAGAGTTGAGAGAAACACATTACCCTTGTGAGGTTGGATTCTTGGTTGCTTTTGCTTAAAGGTTTCTCATATATGTGTGATGACGTTAGATTCACTTGTCTATCTATTTCTACTTGTGCTTTGATGTTGCTTTTTGACGAAGGCATTGACTTGATATATGTGTTGATGGTTTTGGTTCTTGTCTTGTTTATTGCTTGAAGACAAGCAACTCTAAGTATGGGGTATTTTGATATCCGCCTTTTTAGTCATGTTTTTAGGGTGTGCTTTTAGTTTGTTTGAGTCTTTTTCTTTAGTTTTGTGTTTTGTTTTGAGTCGTTTGTGTAGGTTTTCGTATTTTCTTAAGATATGGAGTCTACATAAGCTTTGATGGTGTTTTATAGGTTTTTAGAAGCTATTTGAAGCATATTTGAAGAAAGGAGCAAAGTCGGTGAAAGATAGCACTCGGGAATGAAGATAAGACGAAGATTAAAAGCTCAAGTAAAGTTATTGATGATCCAGTTTGAGCTTGGAAAGAGATAGAGAAATTTGTTAAAAGAACATAGGAAAAAGAATCGAGTCAAACGGAGTTGTAACGAATCCTCTACGCAAGTTTTACTCAAGGTTGTTCGAAGTGCTGAACAGGGTCGTTAACGAGGCTCTCAGGTCGTTAACGAGGCATCCCGAGACGCAGCGGTGATCCGAGTCGGTGCATTTAAAGGCTTCTATCTTGTTTCCTTTTATGTTATTAGATAGATAGAAGGGATGTATCTTGTTAGAAGATTTATTTCCTTAGAGATAGATTTAAGATAGAATAGTTTCTCTTAAAATACACTTGTCCCTTCTTTAGTTTTCTTATCATTCAAGTTAGAGGAGAAGGAGGAGGAGGAGAGAAGAGGGGGCGTGAGGAGAGATAGAGAGACGAGTTTGAGTAGCTTAGAAGACAAGTTTTTGGATCCAAGTGTTAAGCTTTCCCTTTTATTTAATTTAATTTAGATGTTTTTAATTATGCTTTGTGAGTAGTCTCTCTCTCTAAGGTTGGGGTTAAACCCAACAATGGTTGTGCATGCTTGTTTATGATCATGTCTTGATTGTTTTTATTGTATGAATCTTCTCTCTTGCTCTTAATCCTTGAAACGAAAGTTGAAGGGAATTTCTCATTCATAGTTGAAGCGAAAGCATCAACCTTGAAACAGAATAGTCAAATTAGGGTTTTGAAGCGAAAGCATATCTATCCAAGTTGAAGTAGAAGAGATTAGATAGTAAGTTTATTAATTTAGCGAAATTTGATTGATTTACTTGCTTAGGTTGACGAAACTTAGCACCTTTATGTGATAAAAGCATGATCTATGTGTTTCATTAGTGCTTGGCATGCATAATTGTTGTTGTGGTGACACCTTTACCTTAGAATTCCTCTTTCTCTTGTTAAAAACCCTATCTTTAGTTGATTGCTTGCGTGAGAAGTAATAGAACTTAGCATTGACTTTCTCCCTGTGGACGAACCTGACTCTGCTATACTCAGCGGGGTCTTGATATAAATTTATTTGTTGTCAAGAAACCCTCTCAACACTGCGTATGGATCGTCACAGGCGGAGCTTGTTGATCTATGAACCTCAAAAGGAGGCACTCCATGTTAGCGAAGGGCGCTTCCAAAGCACTGAGCGCGGGTGGCATGGTACCGACCCCTTGTTGCGACGCGCCTGGCATCACGAGGAGTCCTGGTTGGAGCGCCGGTAATGTTTGTTGTTGGTTGTTGTGGTGTTGTTGTTGGTTGTTATTTTGTTGCTCCTCTGAATCCATGCTAGCGTCACCTAAATTGACCATAGACATGAACATGTCAAAAGTTCCAAAAACAACAAAAAAAAGAAGCTTAGAGACTTTACCAGACTCATCAACCAAGTACCCTTAATTGCACGAAAGAAGAGGCTTGAAAGGGTCAGGGAGGCTTTAGGTCTCGAATTACACAAGTAAGGGACAAGCAAGAGTACGAACAAAACAAGCAAACAAAACAAGCAAGAAGGAAAGAGAGAGAGATAGAGGCGTCGGCTAGGCTTAGCCTTGGCACGCAAGATAGAAAGGGAAAGAATATTGAGTGATCTCGACCTTGAGGATATGCGAGATTGTGTGTAAATGAAAAGGCAAGTAAAACATATGCAATCAAAGTTAAATAAATGCAAATCAATTACAAGATATGGCAATATATGAGGGAGAGAAGGACCGAATATTTTATGGGATACTTTCCTTATTTTGGCTTGTGTATCCCACGAGATATTTTTGAGATCTTTTTGTTTTTTTTAATTGGAAATATATTACCTTATTTTGGCTATTATCTTCCAAATATATATATATCAAATATAAAAAGGGCAACTAACAAGATCTTGTGGATTTTATCCTCCCAAATTCTTGCCCTCAATAACTTTAACGAAATATGGCCAAAAGATAACCAAATCTCACACAAACACAAAGAAGGACGACGCACACAAACTCAAACGATCCAAACAAGCAAGAATGAAGCAAGTAATGACTCGAAAACTCAAGTAATTGAACCGATAGCAAGCGCAAGTCGTAGGACAAAGGCAATTGTTTTTTTTTTTTTGATTTTTAATGATTTTTTTTGAAACAAAAACGATGGACCTATATGAAGGATGGTAGAGATGGTGGAAGCTACGTGAAAAAGGATGGTAAAAGAAAAAAATTCGTGCAAAAACGAGTAAGAGGGTGAGAAAGACTTACGCAATCCGTCGGCTTTGATGCCAGTTGATGTGAACCCCGATGGAGGATTCACGAGAGGATCTTTTCTTAGACTCGTATTGGGTCTTCTTCACCAAGTAACCGATAGATTTGAGGTCGGATCCTAGACTTTTGAGATGAGAGGTGAAGTGAAAGGATTGAGAAGGCCGCCTAGGTTGAATTAGGCGTGAAGAATATGGGGTTGGGAAAAGAATTATGTTTGACGCCTTAGAGAATCGTTCTGGAGCAATCTCAATAGAGTAACAATATTATTCAATCAAGCGTGAAGAAATAAGAAGGGGTGTGCCTCTTTATATAGAGGAGAGGCATGCATGAAAACCTAGTAAAACCCTAGCGGCATGGGCGACACAAGGGGGAGGCATGCAAGCGGCCCAAAGTGCAAGTCCAATCCCAAAACTCTTATAAAAGTAGAAATGACATAAATAGTAAGGTTCAGAATGGAATTAATACTAAAATGGCAATAAAGATAGATGGTCACGGTGGCCATGTCGCAAGTGTCGCGACAAGGCCGTGACAAGGTGTCGGCGCGCCAGCGCAAGGCATGTCGCGACGCAGTAGGTGCGGCACGACAAGGCCAAGACACGCGGCGCACACAAGGCATGTCGCGACACACTAGGTATGGCACGAGTGCACGGCACACACGAACCTCATGTTGCGATGCTGGGTTGGCCCGGCGCGGACATGCAGGTCGGGTATCGAGGCGTAGGACTCAGTAACGAGCGTGGCTGGCATGGTACCGGCCAGGGAGGGCTCGGTACCTAACTCGAGGTCCTCGGCACCGTGGTGCGAGGCGTTGGTGTTTAGGAGCGCGCGACTCCAATGATGGTGAGGCACTTGAAGAGGGGGGCGCCAATCGATGCGTCGTGAATTGCGTGGACTCGCGCGATGAGGAACGTTGTGGCTCGAGCTATGGCACGGGTCCGGGCTGGAGTAATGGGTCCGTCGGAGCGCATAGATAAATCTTCCTCTTCTTGGCTCGTCATCAATGAGGGGCTCACATCACATATATTTTATTAGTTGTGACTACTTTATCTTGTATATCATTTCATTGTTGCAACTACTTTATCTTGCCGATCTTTAATTGATTGTGATTGATTGTTCAAGATCTTGCCACCCTCTTGGACGAGATTCTTTCTATACGTGAGCTAAGTCTACCCTAGACCGACGCTCACCTCTTCTTGTCTCTTCTCTCTTGTGCTTTGGATACTTGATTACTTGTTTGCTTTGCACCTTGCTTGTGTTGGTCCAGATCCTAAGCTACTCCAACACTTCAAGCCTCTTGTGTTCTTGCAAATTAGAGTACTTGGGTTGGTGAGTCCTACAAGATCTAGGGTCTTTTGTTTGCTCTTGTTCTTGTAAAAATTTTACTGGTTCATGTCTATGGTTGAAATAGGTGACAGATCAAACATGGAGACACAAGAACCCGGTGGAGGCCAACGACATGAGCAAGGTGTGCACACGGCGCCCCCCGCAAACCAACCGACGCTTGGGGCTGTGCCGAGCGAGCGCGCCTAGCGGCAATCGTGAATATGTTGGCTGAGTTAGGGTCCCAAATAAAAACCATTTTGTCGGCACAAAGCCAGCCCCCGAATCCTAGCGTGCAGCCGCAAAGAGCGATGCTTCCGAGGGCCACGACTTAAGAGAAGGGCAAGCAACTCGCCGACCCCTCTTCACAGCAAGGATTCCAACGATTGGTGTCCATGAAGGAGAGTCGACCGAATGGCTTTGAAGATGGCATACAAGTCCATGACGTCCATTCCGACGAGGACGATGACTCTGCGAAATGGTGGAGTCAACATGCAGAAAAGAAGAAAAAGAAATCCAAGACCTCAACGCCGAATAAGAAGAAAGGACATGGTAATTACAATGTCGATGCCTATCGTGGTCACCAAAGCCCTAATAGCCCCCACGTACTCGAATTCCGAGGGTGCCTATATGGAGTACGATGAGGATCCTGAGGATGAGAGTTATGACCAACTTGGTCTTGCAGCCCAAGTTGCCCGAAAACTACACAACATATGATCAATGACATCGTCATGACTGACGTGAACGAGATTCGTGCGATGTGGACCGGCATCGGGTCCGCGAGGATCATAGGTGCCCTCAACACGACGGAGATGACAAGCCAAGCAACAACGATGGCAATGGTTGCAGGTCACCACGAGACCTCTATCGTCGCCACACTCCTCCCGGTGCCAATAATCGGCGTGCCAATGACAAGCGTCTGACGCTTGTGTCTCACCGAAACATCAAGGTAAAGTTTGAACCTTTTTTGGTCATTATGATCTCGACACATTTATTACTTGGTCGTAGGGAACGGAGCAGCTCTCAAACATTGCCATTATGAGGAATGTGAGAAAGTCGAGGTCGTCACCCTTCATTTCGAAGGGGTTGTTCGATCATGGTGGAACCAGGTTGAATCTGAGCATGCTCGGAAGTGCAAGGACCCCATTGAAGAGTGGCACCAATTTGTTTTCATAATGAAGAGGAAGTACGTGCCTAAGGACTATAAGGAGAAGGTCCGGATTGATATTCATGTTTTAGGTCTAGTTTTTAGTGTGTTTTCTTAGTTTGTTTAGTTTAGTTCTAGTAGTTTTGGAGTTAGTTTTTGTGTCTTTTTGGATGAGTTTTCATATTTTGTGAGAAGTATGGAAGCTACTCCGTTTTTGTGTCTTTTTGTAGGTTTTGAGCAGGAAAGAGTGATTTTGGAGCTGAATTGGAGTACTATGGTGGAGGACGGAAGAATATGAAGATAAGAAGTCGAAGTCCAGGCTTTTAGAGTTGAAGAGTTAAAGAAGAGCAAAATCCAGACTCGTTAACGAGGCTGTGAAGGGTCGTTAACGAGGCTTAAAGATAGAATTTTTCGAGAGATCTTTGTGATGTCTACCGACCCTGTGCGAAAATCTATTTGATAATTCCGTGTCGGTAGGGTTTTTAATGAGTCTTAGGGTTATTATATTTTTATGTTCTATATCTTGTTATCTTTCTAGATTATCTTTTTATCTTTTTAGAGTTAGTTTCTATCTTTTAGGAAAGTTTTTTATCTTCTAGCCTTTTTATTAGATAGCTTTATTAGTATAAATACCCTTCTTTTCTAGCTTAGAAGGGGGGGGGGGAGAGACGATTATTTTCTAGGAGAGCCGACACGAGAGAAGTCGAGTGAGAAGATCATTGAGCCGGGTCGATCGAGAGAGAGCGTTGGGTCGTTAATCAGTTCGTCTGCTCGTTATTGTCTTGTTTGTTTTTGGTTTCTTCGGGATATTGTAAGACAATATTTCTCCTAGTAATTTCAAGTAAGGTTGTTTTGTTTTCAATGTTCTCTCTTATTGAAGTTATTTGTTTTATATCTATGAGTAGTGAGTAGTTTTCCTATCTAGGGTCGGGGTTGAAACCCGGCATAGTTATGCATGTTTGATGAGTAAGTTCATGTGTTGAATGCCTTTTATCTATTTTAGATTGCTTGTTGTGCTTATGCCTGGACGATAGTCGAAGTAATTTGAGTTCTTAACTTGATCGAGAGAGAAAGTTATTAACTTGAATGTTGATATTGTTCGATTACGAAAGTTTCGAGCTTTGGATCCAAAACAAGTGATTGAGTGAATTGATTTATGAGAATCGATTGATTTGCTTGCTAATCGGCGAAAGTTGATGAATTTATCTTTTTAAAGGCATGATCTTTATCTTCTTACGAGTTTATATGCATGATTTTGTTGTGGTAACCCTTGTCCTAGGTTTTTATTCTTAATTGAGTTTGTTTTCGGTATACTCGTTATTCAGAGTCGTTGACTCGGTACCGAACTTGAGTTTCTAGTCGTTAATCTGCATTCGTAGTGTATCCAGGTTAGTTGACGACCCTGACAAAGTCGTTAACGAGGTTGGTTGTAGGTGTTCTGTTTTGTTTTGCTTTATTTTATTTTTAGTAATTGATAGACAAACAACAATGCTTCCCGTGGAACGATCCTGATTTCGATATACTCAGCGGGGTCTTGACTTATAAATTTATTTGTTGTCCAGTGAGTCAAGAAAATACCCGTCAACACGGATGCAAATCAATGACACGCGTCAAGGGTCCATGATTCCCGAGGAGTTCTTTGCGCATCTTGAGGATTTATTCTTCAAGATGGGCATAAGAGCTTCACCGGGGGCCTTGCGGTCATGCTTTATGACGGGACTCCATCAATGGATCCGTGGCAAACTCTTTGTCTTGCCCATCAAGACATCGGGACCTTAATACACACGGCCATGGAGCTATATGAGCAATACAAGAGGCCAAAGTCAAACTACTACACCCCGAGGTACAATTCTAACTTTAGTCAATTTGGTCTGGGTACTAAACCTTTTCTTTCCTCTTGTATGTCTAAAGCCAAGGTAGGTACTCAAGGGAGTGACTCCAAGACTCCCTCAGGTGGGCAAAACCGTGAAAAGATAATCGCCACCCCACAAACTAGGACTCGAGACATCAAGTGCTACCAATGTGGTGGGCGCGTCCATCTCAAGTGGGATTACCCCAACATGAAAAGGGTATTGTTCTCGGCTCGCACATCGACATATGAGAGGAAGAGGATGATTTTGAGTTGGATGAAGATGTGGTGGAAGAAGGTGATTATTGCACGCCCGCAGACACCACCGGTACCTCCAAGCTAACCCTAGTCACACGACGTGCTTTGAGCATCCACGAGGTTGTTAAGACCGATCAAAGAGAAAAAAAATTCTACATCTAATGTTTGGTCCAAAACATGTCCTTAAGTGTGATAGTGGATTCGGGAAGTTGTGAAAAATTCTTGTCTAGGAAGGTGGTGGACCATTTCAAGTTGCCAACAACCAAACACCTCGCGCCCTACAAGCTCGCTTGGATCTCCAAGAAAGGTGAATATTGGATAAAAAGGCAAGTCCTCCTTTCGTTTTCAATTGGTTTTTATCAATATTCCCTTCTCTTTAGTGTAATTGACATGGACGTCACCCATCTTCTTTTTTTCCATCTATGGCGGTTTGACGGTTGCATGTTTCACGATGGATATTTGAACACTTACATGTTCAATTACCATGGTTTGCGTGTGACACTCTACCGATGTCCCCTAGTGAGGCTTTGTGGGATGGGGCCGAAAGGCAATAGGCAAAAGCTAGGGAGGCGTGTACGGCACCGCCAACGCCAAAATAAGGCCATTCGGGCGTTTCTAAGGAGATCAATAGTCCTAGGGGCATTTCTAGGTCATTTGGACCAGATTCTATCCCAAATCCAGATTGCAAAAAGGATCACCCAGAAAAGGTGAAGAAAACTAGACGAGTGCCAATGAACAACTCTGTTGTGGGCCACGACACTGCAAATTTTGGAAAACAGGCCCATCCGTGTTACAGGGGATTCTAGTGGAACTTTTGGATCCAAAACACCTAAAATCCAGGGGCTACTTATGCTTAAAAAGTATCTTCTGTAAAATCTAGATTGAAGGAGGACGTCGAGCCACCACTCTTGGGCACTTGCGCCGAGCACCTTATGATATAACGGCGTTGCGACGTTACTAAGTCGCATGAGGGGAGTTCTTCTAGTATCCTTTTATATCCATTACTTACAATTTTTTTTATAAGGACCACATTCCCCCCCCCCCCCCCCTTGTATTTACTCTCTTTTGCAGGAGTATAGTGATGTCATGCCCGATGATCTCCCCGATGGGCTATCGCCTATTCGTGGGATTGAGCATCATATTGACGTGATTCCTGGTGCATCTCAACTGAACCAGGCTGATTATAGGGCATTGCTAAGGAGACTCAAGAACTTCAACGCCAAGTCCAATCTCTTTAGGACAAGGGGTTTGTTCGAGAGTCCCTTAGCCCTTGTGCGGTCCCGGTGATCTTGGTGCCGAAGAAGGACGGGTCTTGGAAAATGTGCGTGGATTGTCGTGCCATCAAACAAATCACCATCAAATAAAACCATCGCATACCTCGCTTGGACGACATGCTAATCGAGTTGCATGGTGTCGTGTTGTTCTTGAAGATCGACCTAAAGAGTGGCTACCATCAAATTTGGATGCAAGAGGACGATGAATGGAAGACGGCGTTTAGGACCAAACATGGTCTTTAAGGGTGGCTTGTGATGCCCTTCAGGCTCACGAATGCTCCCTCTACTTTTATGCATCTTATGAACTATGTACTTAGGAAGTTTTTAGGCAAGTTTATCGTCATGTATTTCGACGACATTTTCGTTTACTCTCAGACTTTGGAATCTCATGCGGAGCACCTTAGGCTAGTGTTAGGTTGTCTCCGCGAACATTGTTTGTTTGTAAATTTGGACAAATGTATGTTTTTCATGGATACGACAAATTTTCTTGGTTTTGTCATATCCAAGAATGACTTACGAGTGGATTTTGAAAAAATTTGAGCCGATTGTTTCCCACGGAGACGACGAATTTTATTTACAATTTATTTAGTATTGCTTTACAATCCTACTTGATTTATAACTAATTAGTTTGCTCGAACTCGGACTTATATGGATAGTTTGTTGTTGTTGTTTTGTAATTAAAGAGTCGAATGATATTTCATTTTTATGTAATTTCTTTTTATAAGATACTATTATCTTGAATTATGTAATTTCATGTTTTATGTCATTTTATTTTAGCGTTATTTGATTTTATAATCCTCGTTAAACAGAACTGAACTCGATCGAGAAGCTCGCCTTAGTTCTTGGCAAGCTTGTCACCCCATAAGGTGGCGTGAAATACTAGCCAATTTCTGGCCCAGACTTGGGGCCAGGTCCGGGCCAGAAATTGGCCCAAACCATTATGCCCGTATTTCACGCCATTATATGGTGTGAAATTCGCTTATAGATCTGAGCCAATTGGGCTAGAGGGTTTAGGGAGGGTTATGAGGGTTATGGGGTTGTGAGGGTTATGAGGGTTTAGCGTTTAGGGTTTTGATGGTTTAGGATTTTGAGGGTTATGGGGTTGTGAGGGTTGTGAGGGTTTATCGTTTAAATTTGTGAGGGTTGTGAGGATGTAGGGTGTAGGGTTTCTAGGGTTTAAGGTTGTAAGGTTTAAGGTAAGGGCGTTGTCCAGGCTTATATCGACAACTACGAAATATCGTAAATAAAAATATCCAAAATACAAAACAATTCGAACAACTATAAAATCTCGTTTATCAAAATATCAAAAATACAAAGCAAGTCCAACAACTACAAAATCTCATAAATCAAAATATCCAAAATACAAAACAAGTCCAATAACTACGATTTTAAAATATCCTATGTCTTGGATAAGGGTTGGGTCCCACTATGTTAGCCTCACTCAAACTAGGTCTGGGAGGCACGAGGCGGAGTAGCCACAATAGTTGGAAGGGAGCCGGACAAGATACCAATCCAATGCTCAATCTGAGAGCGGTTGAAATCTTGTAAATCGGATCCATTTAGATGCTCACTTATCTCCTCGACTACCAAACGGTTACGCTGCAAAAAAATTAAGCCAGTTAAAACAATTAAATAAAATCGGTGAATAAAAAAGAATTTACCATAAAATACATAATTCTGAGGAAAAACCATGTGCGCCTGAACGACGAATATGTCTTGTGGAATTGTCACCTCTATAGTAGTCGACCTTGGGTCTAGCCTCAGATGGGTTAGAGCCAAAAACCAATTGAGGTATCAAGGGTCCACCTCCCACTCCTCAGCAAATCGACGAATCAAGGGAGATGAGGTGCTCATGTCGTCAAGGCCAATCGACGGAACTTATAACTAAAGAAGACCTCGTACTTCATTATCCCATTTGTCGGGTCAAAAGTCGTGTGCGTGATGCGAGGGAGCGGGATGTCCATCTGTCAAACCACTCGATCCAGCATGTATGACTCCTCGATGTCTCCACAATCGAGTACACCTCGATATAAAGTCATTTGATGCTTGTCGTCGAGCTCCAACGACCCCTATGACATCCAAACAACCTACGCTTTAATTAGAACGTTGCACAAAATGATTTCAAACGAAGGTATAGGAAAAAAAGTCAAATAGTTACTTGGTCCACCGTAAGACCATCAAAGATCAGCCGAATCTCCAAGAGTTGCTCTGAGTCCCTAACAACCCTGTTTTTCTACTCACGGGCGGCAACTCGCAGGTTAGCCATAGTCCTAGTATCCAGTGCTTCTTGGCAGGTGAACATCGGGGAGTAGTGCCACACCCAAGTCTACAGAAAAAACGCAAATATAAATGGCGTCCAAATATAACGAATCCAAATAAAAAAAATTAAAATCGAGTACATGCCTGGATTAGTAGGCACGCACCTGAGATCGACGCAACCTTGGGTTAAGAGGCCGCACCTAACTGCCGACGCATGTACGATAGAACCGCAACCCCCCACGCATAACGACCAACACTGACTCGGTCTCAGACATATGGGAGGATCGAATCTCTCATCTTGTTAGACGATTTTTCGACGAACAAGGTGGACCCTAGAAGAACAAACAGATAGATGGCGACCAACGGTCCGTGGATCCGTCGTCGAGCAGTCGCTGAAATAAGACATTATGCCACACACCCGCTTGGTCGCGATGTTTACGCTCCAAGCCTCCAATAATCTCCTTCATATCTGTACTCTTCATAATCCTCTGCAACATCTAGGTGGCCTCCAAATCAACGCCGAATACCTCAGATATCATCTGAGTTCGTGAGGCGGCACTCGACACCCTCGCCACATCAACTTGTCAATCAACATGGATAAGATCTCGACAACTTCGTGGAGCGTAATAGTAATCTCCCCCCAGCTGAAGTGGAATGAGTTGGTCTCCGGATATCAATGCTCGACGAATCCCGACAACAAATTGTGGTCTACCCTACACCCAAACCAAAGCGTCGTCGCCTAAACCTGTAAGACCGCTCTCCTTGGCCACATCAAACCAAACCTCCGACCTATGATCATCCTCGCTTCGAAAATCTATATAATCATGGAGGACTCGATAATGGGCGCTAGAATAAGTGAGAGCTTTACAAGTCTAAAAGTCGGTAGTGGGTGCTAGAACAGGCGTGAGCTTGAAAATTACGCAACAATCTCAAAAATAGATTAGAACATCTTATTTTATCATTTTTTATGTTAAGCCATACTATAGCGTGAAATTGTTATACTATATTATAGCGTGGTGCAAATAGATCAAATTTCGTGTGCAAAAAGGCGTGCCTAAAAAGTGAATTGTACAAGTCTAAGATTTTTAGTATCTCGAAAAACGTAAAAAGTAGATAGAGTTGTACGTATTCAAGAGTATTAAAAGTTTATTTTTTGATAGAAAGGGCTTTTGTGAACAAATTGAAACAAGGCTTAGGTGAGTTCAGACCAAACAAATCCAAAATTTATCTTCACAGCATGGAATAGATCCTATCAGAACTATACTCTTTAACAAATTTGAAGTAAAATGGACCCGACATAAGGAAAACCCAAACCATAATGGATCCGAATCTAAGCACTTTTAAGTCGAAATGTGTAGAACTAAATGTGGATCGACCCAACCAAACGTTTGTACGTTGATCCAAAACCCGAAATATGAACAATTCCAATTTAACTTGACCCGACTCCATTCAAACATGAACGCATGCCTGACCCGCACTGAAAATGACTCAAACGCGACTTACTCGAATGCCACACTACTTATTGTTGGTGTACAAAATCTCGTCTTCAATTCGTCTTTAATACACCAATTAAGAACTCCTCCTCTTCCGCTCCGTCTTCAATATCTTGACCTAGAAAAACCTGCAAAACAATGGACACAGGGGGCGGGGACCCCCTAATCCACCTCCGATGCCTAAGTCAGAAGAGCAATTGTCGTTTGAGCGTCGAGGTACAACAAGAGAGCGGTGAAACCCTAAACAGTCGAGCTAAGCGAATATTAGCCTGCCTAGGATTTCTGAATATGCTGATATGCACATGTGTCTCTCCCTACACGCTTGGGGCGTGTATTTATAATGGAAGAGGAAGAGGTAGGGGGCCAAAAACTCTATCCATAAGGCTGAAAATATTATCCTCCTAGGGTTGGCCAACTGCCTTAAAGCCCAAGTAAGGAATATTCCACCCTTTCTCCAACTTTAATTCTATCTTTAATGAAAGATAAAATCTTCCATTAAGTTGCATAACCGCCATATAATTTTATATAGAAAATAACGAAAATAACTGCGCAGTAATTTTAATAAATACCTTTATAGCGAAAATAACTACAGTAATTATGTTTGGTTTACCCGTTCACAAATGCCCCACCTACACCGCCTTGCACGACTCACCGTGTTTGGCGACGTAGGGTACAGAGGGTTTCTAATCGAAGTGGCCGTGCAGATTGGTCGACTGGTCCCCTAGCGCTTTCGTATATTCGTATATTCGTATATTCGTACATCCATGAGCGATTATCACGGGGCGAGTGCTATCTTTTCGAGTCGTATCTTCTGCCGAGGTTTAAGATGGAATCTCTAGAACGAACAAAATCAGACTGGGGAGAATAGAACGTTTATGTTGAAAAAAGTGCTTGGCCAAGCCTTCTAATTTTAAGAAAACAGAAATAAAATATATAAAGTCGTTCATTCTAGCGATCCCAGCCTAAGCTCAACATCCACCCAAGAAGCGACTACCGGCGAACCGACGCTCGCGGTTTACGAGCCGCGGCCGCTGTCGACTTATTTCGCGGTAGTCTTCGACGATCTAGCGTCTACGGTTTTCCTTTTTAAGGGAAAAACTCTTCAAACGAGCGAGATTTACAAGTCTGGGGGACATCTCCCCCGTCGAGACTTTCCTCACTCATATGCTCTCCGACTCTGCGCTGTAGTCACTTAATATTGTCGTTTCCAATTCGGGACAAATTACGCCATATGCGTGTGTTTTTTCCATGACCTGTTGACGTATAGGCCTCCACGCATTACGCTACGGCCGCCCGTTGGTAGGATGTGTTTTGTGTAGTAACAATGTCCCGATAATCCTTGGTGTTGACAAGGTGGTGGGAAAGAGCGCAACAATTATTTTATTGGTTTTCTCGAGGCACTTTTAATACAAAGGGCCACCAATATCTTTGCTAACGAGATCGGAGAGTAGAAATGCAATCCTTGGCGTACATCTCATGTAGGCGTTTATCGATCTTATTTCAATTGTAGGCTCAACCTTGCTTGGGGGTACGCTTTTCAAGTTTGGCCCGGAAAAAGAATGACAATTTAGTGTCTTCTCCGGCGATTGCCAAAACCTATGAGCCCTTAAGAGAAATTACCATGCCCTGGCGATAACCCGTTGCCTCAACACGCATTGAGGTCTTAGATGATTCTTGCACGAGTGGATAATGTTGCCAATGCATCAATGGCCTCGTTTTGATTGCTTGATCGTTGTCCGATCTTAAATAACTCGGACTCTTCTATCATATTCGACCATTGTTGACTTTCCGATTTTACAATGCCCCAGCACTTATTTTCGAGTCCTTGATTCCGACACGCGTCGTACGATTTCAAGGATTGATCTTCACTTTGAAGTTCACGGGGGCGAACTGCGGTGGCCATTTAGGGACCCGCGGGCGGTGCTCGTAAAACGAGACAATGAACACTTTTGGAGGTTGGCCGCGATTGCGGCCTCTGGGCGCCGCGATAACGGAATACCTGACCGCGATCGCGGTCTTCGTCGTTCGCAAGGTTCTGCGATTGCGGTAATTTTCCCTCGTACTTGGATTGTATACTTCTTCGATCCTTTCATCAGCATTTTACCGGCTCGGGATCGCAGCGGTTATCGGCGAATTCGATAACACTAACGAGCCATCGATTGGTCCATTCGATCGCCGATTCATCGATGAGGCGCTTTTCTTGGATCTTTACAAAGAACGCTTTTAGCCTGGTGATTTCTCAAAGGCTTGGACAGCGACAAGTCTTCATTCGATTATGCTCGCCTTGAATCCGCTAGTTCTCTCTTAAAGCGGAAGCTAGAGTGCGTATTAAGCACAATCTCGTTTTCATTCTTGATGATGGCCCATGCCCCGCTACTTGATTGCTTTCGGGTTCAGCGACGCGCATCGCTGATTGATTTCATTAAATTGTGTAGCGCCATGACCATCGATTTCGTCGCTTGATCTGAACCTCGCTTGGCTTGCACGAAAAGCAAACATGCTCTAAGGGTGAGGTCGGTTCACGGATTTGGTCATCCTAAAGCAAGTTGTCCTGCTTGGAACTTTCTAGGGTTTGATCCTCCGAGAGAATATCGGAGCCTCGCTTGATCACCCTGTGAATCCTGATCCCTATCCGAGCGAAGATCAGATTTTGCCCCAACGCTTTAAGGGTTTTTGGGTTTCGAAAACACCACACGGCGATTGCTATCGCATGGTTTGCGGTTGTACGGACCGCGGTTTCGGTCGCGCTAGAATTCGTTGGCAGTTTAGGGCTTACGAGTTCGTCGTTTCTTTAGGGCTAAGAAAGTTTGTTTCTTGGCTGGCAGAAATCGATTCCAGCCTCACGCTTGCATGGATTGATCGCTTTTTGACATCTTCTTGAGAACTTCTCTTGCGCCTTGACTTGGAATCCATTTATCGGGTGATCTTGGAAAGCAAGGAGAACTCTTTGGTTGCGCTCTACTACGATTGGTAAAGTCCACTCAGACTCTCCAAATCTCTTGAAAAACGTTGATCTATCTTCATCCCTTAGTGATTAAGGCTTCTGATTGCTAGATAGGATCGCTTCGCTAGCTTTTACGATCGACTTTACGTTTTAAGAGGACGTTCAGCCTATGGAAAGTAAGATCCAATTTGATTTCAAGCAAACTGTACGGGTCCTATGCGGAAAGGTCACGATTACCCCGCATTAGGTTTACGATTGTCGAAAGCCTGTCGGTTTTGCCCCAACGACGAAAGAACTTCTTCTTGGTTCGCCTTCTTCTTCATCTCTAGCGATTGTAGACGCCCTATTTCTGTCGTTTGGAGCGGATAACAAGGTGATGCGATTGTCACCTCTAACGGGATCGGTCCTGGCATGACTAGATTGGCCTTGCTCTAAGCGAGGGCTAACCAAATTAGGGTTTGGCTTGTGAATAGAGAGATTCTCCGAAATACGCAGCCCGCGGTTGCGGTTTCTAAACCGCGGGCACGGCTATACTGGCCGAGATCGCGGTCTCCCTTGTCGCGGTCGCGGTTCGGTTCGACGACGCGATCTCTTGGATCGACTCGCTTTGCTCTTGAACCCTTCATTGTCGTTTCCAAAGCTTGATAAAATTTAGTCGATTCAGGCCTTGAAATACCACGACTGACGATTCCGTTGCTCGACTCGGGCCCTGAACGGTATGTGCGATGCACAACCGTTTTAGCGAGAGGGGCCGGGTCACGGTTCAAGTCGTTTATGGGCACAAAGGTCTCACCTTCCGAGCGAATATCGGAATCAGATTGATCAATTTTCCACTAGGGTTTACTTTCTGAGCGATTTTCGAAAATCTCGGGTTCGATCGCCGATCCGCGATCGTGGTGTATGGTACCGCGGTCACGGTTTACGTTGTCGCGGTCACGGTTTTGCTCGCTAGGCGTACCTCGCGCGATTCGCTTTGCGACAGTGCCCCAGGGTTTCCAAAAAACGACTTCTTAATCTTCCGGGATCGATTCCAACACCACAATTGCGTAGATCAAGTACTCTTTTCCCAAAATTGCTTTCCGTCGATTTGATTGCGGTTGGATGTTTGATTCACAATTAAGTTTTCAACTTTGGGCTGTCGGGCACGCACCCGGGGCCTAATCCGTCAATTGATGGTCGATTACCAACCTCAGGCGGGATTGGGTTCGACAAGGGGCTGTCAAGGTTGCCCCCTGCCCCCAGTGTCGTCGATTTCGCAGCACGCACTGCGATCGACACGGGTTATGATTTGATTATGATCTTGCTTAGGGTTCAAACAAATCCCAAAGCGAATCTCTTTTTGTTGATTTTTGGGACGCCCTTAGGCTAGAAAAATCCAAAAAACACGAATTTCCGGAGTCACATATTTCTGGAGGGGCACTCTGGTCGAAAATCCGGAGGCGCAAATTTCCGGAGGCGCACTTCGGTAAACCGCGCCCGCAGTTGGGTTCCGCGCCCGAGGTTGGGACCCGCGCCCGCGGTTTCGTCGCTGAGGGCTTTTGCAAATAGTTCGATTCGCTCGATCGCCATCGCCATAGGTTTCGAAGATTCACTTCTTTTTCTTCTAGGAACGATTACTCATGGATTTAATCCCCGTTTCCCACACACGGCGCCAATTGTTGGTGTACAAAATCTCGTCTTCAATTCGTCTTTAATACACCAATTAAGAACTCCTCCTCTTCCGCTCCGTCTTCAATATCATGACCTAGAAAAACCTGCAAAATAATGGACACAAGGGGCGGGGACCCCCTAATCCACCTTCGATGCCTAAGTCAGAAGAGCAATTGTCGTTTGAGCGTCGAGGTACAACAAGAGAGCGGTGAAACCCTAAACAATCGAGCTAAGCGAATATTAGCTTGCCTAGGATTTCTGAATATGCTGATATGCACATGTGTCTCTCCCTACACGCCTGGGCGTATATTTATAATGGAAGAGGAAGAGGTAGGGGGCCGAAAATTCTATCCATAAGGCCGAAAATATTATCCTCCTAGGGTTGGCCAACTGCCTTAAAGCCCAAGTAAGGAATATTCCACCCTTTCTCCAACTTTAATTCTATCTTTAATGAAAGATAAAATTTTCCATTAAGTTGCATAACCGCCATATAATTTTATATAAACAACGAAAATAACTGCGCAGTAATTTTAATAAATACCTTTATAGCGAAAATAACTATGGTAATTATGTTTGGTTTACCTAGTGGTGGGTTCGGTTCCGGAACCGGCGGTTCCGGTTCCTCGGAATCCTGGAACCGGGACCGGAACCGAGAACCCCCCGGTTCCTCGGTTCGGTTCCGGTTCCGATTCGGTTCCGGTTTTTCCGGTTCCGAGGCGGTTCCGGTTCCGGTTCCGGTTCGGTTCCGAACCTTAAAAAAATTAAAAAAACAATTAAAATTGAAAAACCGCGATCGCGGTTCACAATTTTGGCGGTATATTTTATTTTTTTAAAGGGTGGAACCGGCGGTTCCGGAACCGCCGGTTCTCCGGTTCCAAGGAACATGGAACCGGGACCGAAACCGGCCAACCCCCGGTTTCACCGGTTCCGATTCGGTTCCCCGGTTCCTTGGAACCGAACCCACCACTAGGTTTACCCGCTCACACTTATAAATCTGTAGTAGTTGATCCATCTGGATGTGGGTAGGTACAAACTCCATAAAAAAAATCTTACAATGCCCAAACTGAGAAATTTCTACTATATACTCCGTATCAACTAGTCAAACCACAATGAAGATATCCAACGTGAGAAATTCATCCATATGGAACAGCGACTTTCTATACAAAAGACGCTAATTGTAACAGCGACCCTCTACGTTCATCGTTAAAAATAAATAAACACCCAAAGTGGCTGAGAGCCTGAGACCCAATTTTATAATAAAAAACAAGTCTTAGACCTGCTGAGTCTTGACCCATTTTTTTATAAGAAAAAGAGTATGAGATTCTATGTGATATTTTTGTATAAAGAAGACATATAAAAATAAAATTATTAAACATTTTCATATAAAAATAACAAAACATACATATATATTTACCCATGTATAAAATAAATATTGAATGATCAAAATTAGACATGTCAATCGGGTCGGGTCGGACGGGTTCGGTTTAAATCAGTTCAGTCTCGTTATGGATCAGGGGTCAATCGGGTCGGATTGTAGCGGGTTTTCTGTCGGTCGGGTTGACCAGCGGGTCTAAAATATCATTTCTTTATGATTATTAAAATTAGTTTTTAATTAAATAATAATAATTAATTATAATATATTATTTTTATTTATAATAAAAATATATTATAATTTTCAAAATAAATTTAAAAAATTCTATAAATATACTAAATCAGATAACTCAACGAGTTTTGAGTTTCAACCCAATGGGTTTCGGGTTCTATCAAGTTCAGTTTATTTCGAAATTCAGATTCAAATATTTGAGTCTTGACTCTAAAATTATCAGACGGTATTAATGAATTAGGTCAGCCTCTAATCAAAATCTTAACTCATAAAATACTAGTGTAAAAATAATGGAGTACTTTATATTATATTATTTCATAAAAATGAATTAACCCATCTCAAGCAAAGCAACGTAAGAGGAGTTTTCGTAAATTGTTGTCAAAAAATCGTTGTACGATTTAGCGACTTTGGTGCAAAAAGTCATCGTTTTTCTCTGCGACTTTGACCGAACCTCTCCAGTAGCCAGCCTATGCCCATAATTTTTTTAGAAATGAGCCTATTTGCGGATTTTTTCTTTTAAAAGAGCCTATAACAGAAAAAAATTCCAGAAAATGAGAGTGGAAAAAAAACGGGTATCCAAAAGATCCCGTGCTGGGGATCCATTAATGAATCAACATGTGTCCTTCGTTACACGTACCACTTGCAAGTTGCTGCAACAGCTGCACTTGCTTCATTTCTTTCTTGCGCCCATCAAAGTCAATAAAATTGTGCCATCCTTTTTCCGAATTTTTCAACCTTTTTTGTTGCAGAGTTTTAAGTGATGATTCACTACTCTACTAGGATACAATTTAATCACATTGCCCTTTTCTCCTTAATGCTTCAGGAACTTTCTCCTTTTCATTTTCGCTTCTCTTTCAAAGGTATCATGATAAGCAATATAAAATGCATCATTATTAATATTGGAGAGAGAAAAACTCAAAAGATCACCAAACACATAAAAAAAAAAAAAATGATCCGACCGATCGACTTACCCTTAAATCTTACTCGATTGATTTAAATCCGATTCTGTCTCAAGAATTTACGATCTCAATCTAATCGACTGTCACCCAACTCGTTTTTGACCTTTAAATGTGATTTTTTATTAAAATATAAAATTATTTTTAATTTTTAAAATTATTTTATTTATTTTAACATATTAATTAGACCTGTCAACCGGGAAGGGTCGGGCGGTTCGGGTTCGGTCATTTCGGGTTTCGGTTCGTATGGGTCACGGGTCAATCCCGTCGGGTTGTAGCGGGTTTTCGATCGGGTCGGGTAGACCAGCAGGTCTAAAATCTCCTTTTTTTTCTTATGATTATTAAATTCAAATTTTAATTAAATAATAATATTTAATTATAATATATTATTTTCCTTTATTTTAATAATAAAATATATTATAAGTTTCAAAATAAATTTAAAAAATTCTATAAATATACTAAATCGATCAACCCAATGGGTTTCGGGTTTCAACCCAATGGGTTCGGGTTCGGTTTATTTCAGGTTTCAGGTTCAAATTTTCGTGTCTTGACCTTAAAGTTATCCGACGGGTCGGGTCGGGTTAGCGAGTTAGGTCAGTGTTCAATGAGTCAGATTCGCAATGATAACCTGCCTTAACCCGACCTAATTTGACATACATTGGAGTATTTCATTCATGGTTTCACCTTCCAATGTGGCTTTTTGTACTACATTAAGAGCTGAGCTTTGGGCTCTCTTTCATGAAATCAAGGTTGTTGTCTCTCTTGGTTTCCCTCAGTTGATTATTGAATCCGATTCCTCTGTCGTTGTTGCTCTGTTGAACTCGGCCATGCCAATTACTCATCCTGATTTCTTTCTTATCACTCAGTGCAAGTAGATGCTAGCAAACACAAGCATAGTTCTTAAGATTTCTAACATCCCACGCACGGCTAATGGTGTTGCTGATGACCTAGCGAATTTAGGTCTAAACAATAATTTTTTTTTCAATTATGTTAATGAACCTCCTATTTCTCTTGTTAGTAAGTTGCATTCTGATGTTGTCGTTCTTCTGTAAACGCTTGCAATTCAGTTTTAATAATATTTAGGGCCTTGACCTCTCCCCTTTTGATCAAAAAAAAAAGTTCCAACGCAAAACTATATGGAAATGGGAGGGTGGCTCATGGAATTATATACTCAACAAATTTAGTTCAAACTTTAAATGTAGGAAAATATTCTTACTAGAAGGTGGATTAATACCGACTTTATATGTCTAAATAGTCAAAAATCCACGTGTTACCCGATTGATCACGGCCCATCAGAATTTAAATGGTATCTGAACAAGTCAGATCGTGGTCTATTTTTCTAGATTTGGGTGTATATAGCTAAAAGAGATTGAGACGCTAATGGCCTATTTAAAAAATGGTTGGTGTATAGCTAAAAGTGTTTAAGACACTCATGACACACCGAAAAAATATGGTTCAAACCCTACACACATTAATTAGCTAAAAAATGAACTTATACAATATTAAAAAATGAACTCCTAACATACATAAAAAGATTCTAGTATATATTATATAAAAACGGTAAAAAAAAACCGGAAATAAAAATAAAAAATAAATCATGACCATCCAAGATATAAAGAAGATAAATCTAAAAAATGAGATTTGTACTTACTTATAAGACTTTGTAATTAACACAGAAAGTATCTCCACTTTAACAAAAACCTATAGATTAACCTTTGCGCATATCCTTATTACTCTCCTGTTTACTGTATATTTTTCTCCCTTGCAATCTCAACCTTTTACCTTCTCTCAATCTAAGGGATGCAGTTCATCAGTTCCTCTATAATTTTCACCCTATCACCTATTTACACCAAACTCTCCTCCATTAAATAAATGATTTTTAAATCACATATCAACTTAATTTTCATTTAGTTGATGTGTCAAATTCTTATAATTATTTTCAAGTATTTGTGAATAATTCTCCGTTAAATATCTATATAATCCTTCAAATTTTTAATCTTAAAAATTTATACAAAACTCATGCATACTAGTTGGTATTATAACGTGTTTTTGGTGCAAATTAAGTGTAGCTTAAATGGTGTTTACTTTGTTAATCATATTGATCGAATATTCCGGTTTGTGGTGGTGGGCGTGCGGTAAAATAAAAATTTCAAAAGGGGTGGCTGTATCAATGGGCTCCACAAATTCAGAGTATAGTTTTTTTTTAAATAATATATTTGTCTGTATTGTTAAGATTTGCAGCAGGTTCATCCCCTCGAGAGCCCTTTAAATAGCAATACGTAGGAAGCTGAGTGTCTAAAATATTCTATATCCCGGCTGCCTTGAGGGTTTCTCTCATCGTTATCGGAAAAAATGGCGAAAGTGGATGCCGGAGCTGGAGAAAAGATCCAGCAAGAGGATCCCTCGGCCACCTCAGTAACTCATAAATTACGTCGTCACGATTCGCTTGACATCGAGTCCGCCAAGGTCGGAGGTCACCATGGCCACGCCACCAAGGTACCTATATTATATACATGTACATGTACTCCTCTCCTTATTATTCGCTAGAAGAGTGTGTATATATATAAATATATTTTAAATATTTATCAAGTTTTTATGTATGTGTTGTTTGATATTTATTTTTTTTGAAAGTTTGATATTGTTTTTATTATTTTAGAAATGGATTAATTGAGAATTGATATAGGTGTTGAGCTGGGCGGTGGTCCTTCAATTGGCTTTTCAAAGTATAGGAGTTGTCTACGGAGACATTGGTACATCTCCACTATATGTATTTGCGAGCACCTTCACCAACGGCATTCGACACCACGACGATACAATTGGAGTTCTTTCTCTCATTTACTATACCGTTACTCTATTGCCTATCATTAAATACGTCTTCATCGTCTTGCGGGCTAATGATAATGGAAATGGTAATAGTTAATATTTTTTCTCAATTGTGTATTATTGGCAATAATTAATTAATTTCGGTTGCAAGAATGATTGAAGTAACGGTTTATCTAATGTGTGTTCATGGACACACAATACAATACTAGTTTTGGAACAGTTAACATCCGTGAGAAAGAATACATGGGGTAACAAATAGTGGGCCCTGGATGGGCCCACTTCGACCCAAACACATGTTCTTGAAGAATCTTTTCTTAGATCCGAAAGGGAAGGAGGTGCATAAGTGCATCACCATTGACAACGATCCGAAGGAGCATAATTTTTACTACCATTATTTTAGTATGCCTTAATTGGTGGAAAAAATACAATTCCAGAATTCATTGGAACTTACTGTGTACTTTTTATTACTTTTTATCTTGTTTTGATAATCTAGCTATTTCATGAACAATCTTCCACCGTTTTGTTTTCATCTACCGAGAGAAGTCGAGATGCTCTTTGCTCTATTATTTTAGTATTATTTATTGATGGCTTCGCGTACTTTGATTCGCGAGATATTCCAAAAGTCGAATTAGCTTATTAGGCAGAGCAAGTGATGGCTAGGGGAGGTTTTAACTGCACGTGCCTCTACCTCGGTCCTTTTTACTCTCTCTGTTTATAATACACGTCTTTTTAATCATAATTTTTTATTTTACAATACTTGTCTTTTTAGCTATTTTGATCTCTGTTTTATATATTTAACCTTGTATTTAATACTAATAGACTAGTAGTAGTGATTTTCAATAAAGTAAAAAAAAATAAAATAATAATTGAAGATATATTAGTATTTTTAATACCTTTTTAAATAATGTATAAATTACTAAAAAGACAAGTATTATAAAAGAAAGAAAATACTTTCTAGGAAGCAAGCAGCCTTCAATTGAATCTCTTACAACAAGTCAAAACACTCTCAAATCAATAAGCTTACCTCATCAATCTGACTTACTTTTTCATTTACACACTCATTGATTCATTCATTGATTATTCATTCCTACACCAATAGGCAATAGCCAATAACCAATAACCAATAACCAATGCGAGGGTGTTAATCGTAAATTTGATTGGTGTTTAATTAGGTGGAACGTTTGCCTTGTACTCGCTACTTTGTCGTCATGTAAAAGTGGGACTGTTGCCGAGCACGCAGGCGGAGGATCGAGAAGTGTCCACATACCACTTACAACTTCCTACCAGCCGACTTCGTTGGTCACTAAAAGTCAAGAATGCCCTTGAAAGTAATCGTTTTGCCAAATTTACCCTTCTTTTTGTTACCATGCTTGCCACTGCTCTGGTCATTGGAGATGGCATCCTCACTCCATGCATCTCAGGTACTTTTTTTTTTCTTTTTAAATGTTTATTCTTATGTTATTAGTTTAATTATTATTCTCCTTACATTTCCTCCACCAATTAAGCTGTTAGAATATCATAAACCTATGGTTGGTGGTTATTCATTTTAATCATCTCTGTATCCTGCATCTTTTACTAAAATATTAGTTGTTATAATTGTCTGCTGAGATAATCATAGAGAAAAATCTATCTTGGCACTATTGAATCACAATGATTGCCGTGTTTTCATATTACTTTTATTTAATTGTAATTTAAAAGTTATTTAACTAATTGACAAATAAATCCCATCTTGTTTATATTGGATTGACAGTATTGTCAGCAGTTTCGGGAATCAGATTAGCCACTCCTGTAATGACAGAAGGTATCCACTTCTCCACTTTAATAGTTTCATCACTGCAAATCTAATGTAATATGCATATTATATAGTATTTATTAACCTTATCATGATTTTTGAACTTGAACGCTTACAAAACAAAAGAGACTATGAGCATATTGGTGATATTTAGAATATTATAATTAAAAAAATTAAAAAATTATTATTAATAAATTAAAAAAAGTCAGATTTTGTTAAAGATTCATTGCACTTATTATAAGAGAGTATATTAACAAAGAAATCTTTATTTTTTTTGGTCGAATAAAATCCTCTTTATTAAACTACACCCACTTTACTATACTGACATTTTTTTTAATAGTTAAAAAGGCTAATTTGAATTTTACCATTGTGGATGATCTAAAATTTCAACTTTATTCTTACTCACCATGTTCCAAACTTCCAGTGGATTCTTGAATATATGTGTATGAGCCAAACAGCTTTATCAACTGAGATGTTGCCTGTCTTGCTTGATGCTCTTGTTTGCCGCCAAAAGGCTTGCTAACCATTTCCATTTTTCTCTCTTAATTCAACAGAGCGAGTAGTATGGATCACAGTTGCCATACTCATCTTCCTCTTCTCGGTCCAGCGGTTTGGCACCGACAAAGTTGGCTACAGCTTTGGCCCCATCATTTGCACTTGGTTCTTCATAAACGCCGGGATTGGCCTCTACAACTTTGTCAAATACGATCCAACTGTCATCAAGGCTATCAATCCATGGCAAATTGTTATGTATTTCACTCGAAATGGCAAAGAAGCCTGGGTTTCTCTTGGAGGCATCGTCCTTTGTATCACAGGTTGCAAAAAAATTTCCTTACTAGCTTCAAACTTATTTACTTCATTTTTTTCCACTAGCTAATGTGGTTGAGGGAAAAAATTTAACTTGTAGGAACTGAGGCGCTCTTTGCCGATCTAGCGCATTTCACTGTCCGGTCGATACAAATCAGTATGTGCTCCGTGGTTTACCCTGCTCTTATGTTGGCCTACTCTGGCCAAGCCTCTTATCTTAGGCAACACCCAGAGCACGTCTCTCAGGCATTCTTCAAGTCAATACCAGGTAAAATCAAGCCATGGCACAACCACCTTTTAGGCCAGGTAGTTGAAAATTTGTGTACGTGAAAGATGAATGATATAAAACTAACCCGGCTTGCTTTTGGTTTTATTGGTTTTGTAAATATATAGGTCCATTGTATTGGCCGGTGTTTGCAGTGGCGGTTCTTGCCGCCATCATAGCAAGTCAAGCCATGATCTCGGGGACGTTCTCCATCATCCAACAGTCGCTCTCCCTTGGCTGCTTCCCGCGTGTAACAATCGTTCACACCTCGGCCAAGTACGAAGGCCAAGTCTACATCCCGGAGGTCAACTACTTCCTCATGATCGCTTGCGTTTGTGTCACCCTTGGCTTCAGAACCACCGAAAAGATCGGAAATGCCTACGGTATGTATACAAATTAAAACCCGTTAATTTTAATTAGTTGTAGTTGGTATATATATACAACAAGTACTGTCCGAGTATAAACTATATATAATAAACTAACTAATGCTGTAGGAATCGCGGTTGTGTTTGCGGAGATGATAACTTCAACATTCATGGTGTTGGTGATGATCTTGATATGGAAGAAGCACATTCTCCTCATCATCACCTACATAGTCATCATCATGTCCGTAGAGCTCACCTACCTGACCTCGGTACTTTACAAGTTCACCCATGGCGGCTATCTGCCCTTAGCCTTCGCTTGCTTCTTCATGCTTGTCATGATCGTATGGAACTACGTGTACCGCCAAAAGTACTACTACGAGATGGACCACAAGATCTCCCCTGACCAACTACGAGAGCTTGTTTCCCGCCCTACCATATGCAAGATCCCAGGCCTTGCAATCTTCTACTCAGAGCTCGTCCACGGAATCCCTCCCATCTTCGAGCACTACGCGGCCAACATTCCCGCGCTCCACTCCGTGCTCGTATTCGTCTCCTTCAAGTCGCTGCCCATCAACAAGGTTCCGCCGGAGGAGCGGTTCTTGTTTCGTAGGGTGCAACCCAAGGAGTTGTACGTTTTCCGCTGCGTCGTTCGGTATGGCTACACCGACCTCAGGAGCGAGCAAGAGCCGTTCGAGCAGGTTCTCGTGGAGCGGCTCAAGGATTTTGTGAGGGAGGAGTCGTTTGTGAGCATGTTGAAGCAACAAGATCAGAACAATGATGCTGCTGTAGAGTTGGAGGAGATTAATGAAGGGGATGAGATGGCGACGAGGAAAGCAGAGGTGGCGGAGGAGACAAGACAAAGGGAGGTGGAGGAGGAGGTGGAGGCATTGGAGAGGGCATCGAAGGCGGGAGTGGTGCATTTGATGGGAGAGAACGAGGTGATGGCTGGCAAGGGCTCCAGTTTTGCGAAAAGGATTATGATAGATTATGGGTATAATTTCTTAAGGAAGAACTTGAGGCAGAGTGATAAGATGCTTGATGTTCCTAGGAAGAGGTTGCTCAAGGTTGGAATGACCTATGAGCTATAATAATGATTAATCATGGAGAAATATAATAATATGATGGATTTAGGGATGGGTAACTCTTGTAACTATATATGTCAATGTGAGTATTCTTATTATCCTTATTATCATGTCACATTTTGTTTGTTTTTTCCCCTTAGAAGATGAAGAGAATGAAAATGGATTTGAAAGTGTCTAACATGGGTGAAACATACGTATACATTCTTCAATGGTCATCATAGTAAAAGGATCGTTCGACCAAAAAAAAAAAGTAAAAGGATCGCTGTCACGTACGCATGACAAATGACATTTGCACAACAATTTGTTTTAAACATGAATTTAGATTAAAAAAATAATAAATATATATATATTTTTTTTTTGGTCAAGAAACGGAGCTTAGCTCCTGCGGGTAGTATTATTCATGGTAGAAGCGTTAGTCTCCTAAAGGACACGGTACATCATTAATAATAAAGTCCGAAATAAAATCAAGCATATAGAAAAATTCAACAAGAGACGTATTTAAAGTAATAGAATGATTGGCCAAAGCATCCGCCACCCTATTAGCGGTTCTAGGAATAGCCTTCAGTTTAATCTCCAATGCTGCAGTATGAAGGAGTTGATGGCAATCTTGAAGAAGAAAGTAATCCTTGTGTTGCTGAATCTGGTGTTGAGCTAAAAGATGAATTGCCTGAATTGAATCAGATTGTATCTCCAATCGTACCAAACCAGCACGCTTAGCAATAATAAGGCCTTGAAGAATTGCCTTCAGCTCAGCCGTCAGCGCATCAAGTGGCCAAAAGTGCAGGAAAATGCTTGAACAAATGAACCATCAGCTTCACGGAAGACCCCTCCACCTCCAGCCATGCCTGGGTTTCCTTTGGATATAGCGTCTGTGTCCAAAACAGTCCACCCAGCACCAGCAGAAAGCCAACCAGCAGATCTCACGACTGGAGATGGAGTGATCTGAATACTCCTCATCGACAGCTTGGCCACTTCATAGGATTCAATAGTACCAACAACCCAAGAGCTAAGGCGATCAATTTCATCAATCCCCTCAAAAGCTAACTTATTACGCACCTTCCAGGTTTGCCAGAGCATAGTAGCAAAAGTGGTGCTCCAAGTATCAGCTTTCTGGATGTTCAACCACAGCCAAGATTGAATATCTGTAGTGGTGAAAAAACCAGATACAAGATTGTTACCTGAAAGTGCGAGCCAAACAAGGCGAATGCTATTACAATCTCTCAACAAATGCATATGGGACTCAGCTCCGTGACATCGAGGGCAATCATGGGTCGTAGCAAAATGACGACGTACCCTGTTCTCGTTACAAAGTGTAGCATTATGGGCAACAAGTTAAAGAAAATTTCGAACACGCTGTTGTGCAGGAAATTTCCAGATTTTTGCCCAACAAGGATTTCAAACCCCATCAGTCAGTAGTATCTCTAATAAGAGCATAAGCAGATTTAGTAGAGAAAGAGCCCGATGGAGAGGGTTGCCAATAAATCCTATCCACCTCCATTTGATCAACTCGAAGAGCGATGGAGTTCAAGCGTTGCAAAATAGGAGACGGGAGGTAAAGAACTAGGACTTGCCAATTCCAGCCATTCGTGGTGTAATAATCTGCAACTGTGCAGTATCTTTCTGAGTCCGGAATATCAGTAAAAGCTAGCTCAATAAGAGGGATTGTATCACACCACCTGTGAAGCCAGAAGAGTGTCGAGTTGCCATTACCAACAGCCATAGCAACTCCTTTGGACAGCACATTCGATCCATGTACGAAACCTCTCCACATATGGGAAGATCTAGCTCTCGGTTGGAACATGTCAATATCAGTTCTATTATTGCCGTACTTGCCTCTAATAACCTTACTCCAAATTGAATCCGGTTCATTAAGCAGCCGCCAACCGAGTTTAGCAAGTAATGTCGCATTAGACTCCCTCATCGGTTTAATGCCCAGGCTATTTTATTTGATGAGCAAATAAAATTCCAGAAAATGTTGCTTAACAAATTTAAAAATTTAAGTTCAAATCAGATTTAGTTAGTCTACAAAACTTTTAATTAATTTATACTATAAATAGATTAAAATTATTATATATTTTATTGATTCGGTAGATAGTTTTAATTTATGACTAATTAATCTATTACCTAAAAAATTTTACGTGCTAATTTAATAATCCATAAGTATAATAATTTTAAATAAAATACAGAAATTCTTTAAAAAATATGATATATTAATAGTTTATAGTTCATTAGGATTATTTTTTTGGTGAAAATAGTTAATCAGGATTATGGTGGTGGTTTAGATCACAATATATTAGGAGATTCAATTTATTTTAAGTAAAAAAAACGATTAATATGGTGATCTATTTTCACTAAATCTTATCAAAAATAAGAATAAGATCTTAACCAATCTCTACAAAAGTTTTATTTGATTGTGTAATCTAAACCACTGAATACTTTTGTTTCCTCTTAATTAAATTAGAATTTACATTTATGTATAATCAATCAAAAACGTTTTTTAATAAGTGTGTACGTAACTTTATATATGAAGAATTTATGTAGAAAAAAATATGTTTGTACAAGATTAAAAATTAGAGCAAAGAGTAAGCTATAAAAAAAATGAACTACACTAGAATATCAAAGTTATTCAAATCAAATCAAGCAAACAAAAAAGTTGCATCTTCAAACTAATTGAAATAACATAGTACGATACATAATCTAAAATTTTAACGTAGAGACCGGATTTATACGTAATGCGGGTTCTTATTCAAATAAGAGGAGAAACAATTATTTTGGAAGATTTGTCTAACAATTTTTGGTGAAATGAAGATTTGTTTGTTAACAAATCTGTAACGAATTAATATGCTAAATTGATAAAATGAAATGAATTTTTCTTTTTTATTTCAAGTGTCTGGACAATAAAAAAAAAGTTGTCAAAATAATATCGGAACTACTTTTTTGGGGGCAAATATATAGATTTTAAAAAAATCATCATCGCTATCTAACAATTTATACCGTGTAAATAGCGTGTGAGTAGTCGGTAGAGATGGATACTTAATTACTTCATCGATCCCAATTCACTAATTAAGGTTCTCTCATACGGAGTACTACATGAAATGGCGACAACAACTCAGGCCGGATTACGTCGTCACGACTCCTTTGACGTGGAATCCGCCAAGGTCGGGGGTCATCGGGGCCACGGCGCCAAGGTATATACATATCAGCGTCCGGTACGGTCGTTGATATTTACATTGCATTGATGATTCTGAATATGTTTGTGATGTGAATTATTAGGTTTTAAGCTGGGCAGTAATCCTGCAACTGGCATTTCAAAGCACAGGGGTGGTGTACGGAGATATCGGTACATCGCCGCTTTATACAAATTCAAGTGCCTTGGCCAACGGCATTCGACACCCCGACGACATCATCGGAGTCCTTTCTTTAATTTACTACACTCTTACTCTCCTACCCATCGTCAAATACGTCTTCATCGTCTTACGGGCTAACGATAATGGAAACGGTATGATGTATACATCAATTCTTAGCTTCTTCAAGGGATTCGTTACATCGATCTATATAGTACTTAATTATGTACTGGTTTGGTAGGTGGAACGTTTGCGTTGTACTCGCTACTCTGCCGGCATGTGAAGGTGGGGCTGCTTCCGAGCACCGAAGCGGAGGATCAACAAGTCTCCACCTACAACTTACAGCCTTCTAGCAGTCCTTCCCTAAATGTCAAAAATGCCCTTGAAAGTAGCCGCTTTGCCAAATTTGTCCTTCTCTTTCTCACAATGCTTGCCACTTCTTTGGTCATTGGAGATGGCATCTTCACCCCTTGTATCTCTGGTACGTACTTTTATATTTATTATCCTAGCCTCTTATAAATTTATGTTCTTTAACAATGAACTCAAATCACATGTATTTTTTCCTTATTGGAATGACAGTGTTATCAGCAGTTTCAGGGATCAAATTAGCCACTCCAGCAATGACACAAGGTAAAGTGACCTTAAGTTTTCTATGCAGTTTCAGGGATCAAAAACATAAATTGGATAAACTAGCTTACCTGTTAAGGACGAATCATTGATGTAGATGATATGAAGCTACATATTTTTGAACTTACCTGTTAAATCTTTCAGCCCTTTTATGCTAGAAGGAAACCAAGTATATTTTTTTTTGATAAAAATGTGCCTCTCTTGCATTGATATATATTTATGCTCTAAATTGGCCACCGAAACTAAGCAATGCCATTTTGCTCTTGTTTTGTTTTCATACAGAAAGAGTAGTGTGGGTCGCAGTCGTTATACTTATCTTCCTTTTCTTGGTCCAAAGATTCGGCACCGGCAAAGTTGGGTACACTTTTGGTCCGATCATTTGCACTTGGTTCCTGATAAATGCGGGAATTGGGCTCTACAACTTTGTCAAATACGATCCAACTGTCATCAAGGCTATCAACCCTTGGTATATTGTTAAGTATTTCACTAGAAACGGCAAAGAAGCTTGGATATCTCTTGGAGGCACTGTCATGTGTATCACAGGTCAGATATAATAATAAGAAAGGAATTCTATTTTTTTTCAGATTTGCTTACATTGAACTTGCAGGAACCGAGGCACTCTTCGCTGATCTAGCCCATTTCAGCGTCCTATCAATACAAATCAGCATGTGTTCTCTGGTTTACCCTGCTATCTTGATAGCCTACTCCGGCCAAGCATCTTATCTTAGGCACCACCCGGAGCATATCTCCGAGGTATTCTACAAGGCAATACCAGGTAAACTTAAGCTTTTATATATATATAGATGAAGTTTTTACTTAGAAAAGATATGATATCATGTTTAATTCTTGGTTTAATTAATTAATATATCTGTATATAGGTCCGTTGTACTGGCCAGTGTTTGTAGTGGCGGTTCTTGCAGCCATCATAGCAAGCCAAGCCATGATCTCGGGGACCTTCTCGATCATACAACAATCCCTCTCTATGGGCTGCTTCCCACGCGTCAGCGTCGTTCACACCTCATCCAAGTACGAAGGCCAAGTCTACATCCCAGAGGTCAACTAACTTGCTCATGATCGCATGCGTTTGTGTCACCCTTGGCTTCCAAACCACCGAGAAGATCGGAAATGCCTACGGTATGTATACAAGTGATCAAAAGATTAATTAATTGGCTGTCTATATCTATATATACTTGAATTAGTGGAGTACGTAAATCATTACTATAGTCTATATATATGACCGATCAATATATGTTATAGGAATTGCGGTTGTGTTTGCGGAGACGATAACTTCGGCATTCATGGTGTTGGTGATGATATTGATATGGAAGAAGCACATCCTCCTGGTCCTCGCCTACATAGCCGTTATCATGTCGGTAGAGCTGACGTACCTATCCTCAGTCCTTTACAAGTTCACCCGTGGCGGTTACTTGCCTTTAGCCTTTGCTTGCTTCTTCATTGCTGTCATGGTCGTATGGAACTACGTGTACCGCAAAAGATACTACTACGAGACGGACCACAAGATCTCCCCTGACCGACTACAAGAGCTCGTGTCCCGCCCTACCTTATGTAAGGTCCCAGGCCTTGCAATCTTCTACTCAGAGCTCGTCCACGGAATCCCTCCCATCTTCGAGCACTACGTTGCCAACATTCCGGCTCTTCACTCGGTGCTCGTATTCGTCTCCTTCAAGACGCTCCCCATCAACAAGGTTCCACCGGAGGAGCGCTTCTTGTTTCGTAGGGTGCAGCCCAAAGAGCTATGCATCTTTCGCTGTGTTGTTCGATATGGCTACACCGACCTCAAGGGCGAGAAAGGGTCGTTTTTTGAGCAGGTTCTTGTGGAGCGGCTCAAGAGTTTCTTGAGGGGGGAGTCTTTTGTGAGTCGAGGAGTTGTGGTGGAGGCCAAGGAGATCGATGAAGGGGGTGAGGTGATGGGGGAGGCGGGGGAGACGAGACAAAGGGAAGTCGAGGAGGAGGTGGAGGCATTGGAGAGGGCATCCAAGGCAGGAGTGGTGCATTTGATACGAGAGAACGAGGTGATGGCTGGCCAGGGCTCCAGTTTAGGTAAGAAGATTATGATAGACTATGGGTATAATTTCTTAAAGAAGAATTTGAGGCAGAGTGATAAGATGCTTGATCTTCCTAAGAAGAGGTTACTCAAGGTTGGAATGACCTACGAGCTTTAATCATGGTGGAATTAGTTAAATAATTTGATGGATTCAGGGGAGGGTCACTCTTGTATTCATTCATGTTATCGTTTCTAATTATCGTACGTGTTTGATATTTTATTTTATTTCTTAAGATATGTATTCATTGCACTCAGAGTAAAATGATCATGTTTCTACTAGTACGTAGATATATATGCGTAGAGTAAGGTACAATAAAGCTATGTCACTTTCATCGTGTTGCACCGCCACAGATATTTGAATATTGCATACTTAATTTTCTTTGTTTTATGTTTATGAAGATGTGCCTTGTAAGGTTAGAGCACAAGGATTTGTTCGTATAATTTTGCAGAGTAAGAAGCTGCATTGCATTTCTTGTGCAAAGTAGTCTTCTCTATCTTCATGCCCTTTTCATTTTTCAACGGAAACGGGGAAGTATATGTCCAAGACAACACATTTTTTAATAACACTGAAGCTTATATTAAGCCAAGAAAAGTTTTCAAAATCCGACTTGAAAAAGAAGCTACCCCCGGTGGTAGAAACATAACTCATATTTGATCTTCTTATATATACTCGTCTTTGGTGAGTGTCATTCATTAGTAGCATATTTGGGCAAGCTGTTTCTATCTTAAGAACATCTCTTTTTGTAGCTAGGTGGGTGTGGGATCATTTTTTCTTACTTATTCAATCCTGAAATCCGAATCACTGAGGACTCCAACAAAAGCTCTGATGCATTTGACACACACTCGATACTTTCTTTATTTCACTCATGTTGCCATCATCTTCTGTCTTCCTCTTTCACGTGTTACATCTGATTAGCCATGGGCGTTATCCATATGTTTTAGGAGAATAACAAATAATCGCAAATTAAGACAGTATAATAAATATGAGAACCCCTTTCCCATTCAGACAAGCTAAGCACCTAAACGAAACACACCCAAACTTATAAGGATCATAATTTTGCTGCTACACTTTGCAAATAATTACGACTAATTCAAACATGAAATGCAATAATTTTTAATATGCAATTCAGATCAAACAAAGATTATGTGCTATTAGGAAGTATTCAAAGTATCACCCTTGTTGTTCCTGCAATAACATACATATCACATGCATGCTGTTAAAAGCTCCAATTGTATGCAATAAGCTATATATAGAATAAGAATTCAGATCAGGAAAAATGTTACCCTACGATAAAAAAAAAAACTTACAAAACCCCTAAATCAATACAAATTCAAGCAAAAAATTCTGATTAAGGATTGTATCCTATCACATTTTTTACAGCACAATCAAGCAAAGAGACGCATGAGCAAATGTCAATTCCATCTTTCTCCAAGTTCTTTTTACTTTTTAAATTCTCATTTCGTATGTGTATTTGTATAATTGTGTGTGTAGAATCATGGGGAAGGGGTTTTTTAATTGTGATATACTATGCGCTGAAGTGATGCAAGTTCACTTACGGGTTCAATGAAGGAATTGGGTAAGAGCTGAAACCAGCATTACACTTGGTGACATTCCTAGATGCAGAGTCAAATGATAAATCAGTTCCTAAGACAAGAGTATCATTTCCAAGCACACAAAAAAAGTTAACTATGGGGTTTGCAATCAAACCAACACTTGTGCTAACTCCAGCAAGCCTGTGCAAGTGCTGAAGTTCAGCCTGATCAATAGCAAAACACAAATATTGGTTAAGGGGATGTAGATATTAGGAAACAATCATGTATTAGTCAGTCATGTATTATTCTAGCATTATTATGGTCTCTTGATTAGCTTAATTCTAGGACATAATTATGTGTGATTGGTATGTGATTGATATGTAATTGATTATCTTCTACTTGTATAAATAGAGCCTCAATGGCTATAATAAAATTATCTTTTCTCCCGTAGTACACAAACTCTCTATATGGTATCAGCCTAAACCGATCCTAGGCCACCATTGTTCCACAAAAACGTCTCAAATGGCTGACCACTCCACCTCCCTTGCCAACCCTCACGAACCCACAAAACCGTTTATCATTGTTCATTTCATGAACATCCTTAAACTAAGCCCTACAAACTACCTTGCTTGGAAAACCCAAGTTAAGGCCACACTTCAAGGCTATAGCCTATTCAACTTTCTCGATGGCTCGAATCCACAACCATCCGCCACACTTCTCGCTGCCAAAAACACTACAATCCCAAATCCTGCCTATCTCTCTTGGACAAGGCAAGATCAACTTCTTTTTGGAGCCCTTATTGGCACCCTCACAACCCCAGTCGCCAATCTTGTCACCCAAGCCACCACCTCCAAAGCCATTCGGAACATTCTTCAAACTATTTATGCTACTGCCTCACGCGGTCATAAGCAACAAATCAAAAACAAACTTCGTACCCTCACGGACTACATGCAATCTATGAAACAATCCGTCGATCTCTTGGCGTCTCTTCAATCTCCGGTTGGTCAAGAGGACTTCACGGATTATATTCTTCAAGGGCTCGATGGCGCGTATCAATCCATCATTGATGGAGTCAATATGCGTGAAAATCCCATCTCATTTGAAGAACTACATGAGAAACTAATAATCAAGGAAATGGAACTCAAAAGATCGTCCTCGGTCGACGGGTCACCAGCCACCGCCCTTATTGCTCAATCCAAGGGTGGTAAGAAAAACAAACCACCAAGCTCTCCTATGCATTGGCAATCTCCGTCCAACCCACCCCCACCACCACAAAATTGGATCTCCTCCAACCAAAACCGTCCCAACCCTTCCAACAACAACTCACCAAACCAACACAAACCTTTTAAAGAAAAATGTCAATATTGTGTTGGTAGTGGCCATGTGATTAACCAATGCCCTGAATTTCGAAAAGACTATCCACATGTAGTCCTCCAAGGCTCGGCTCGTTTTCCAACAAACCCTCCTCCACAAGCCAACCTTACCCTACCTAGCTCCTCAAACCAACAATGGCTCGTTGATAGTGGTGCATCCCACCATGTCACAAATGACCTAAACAATCTCTCCCTTCACTACCCCTACAATGGACCCGATGAGTTGTTCGTAGGCAATGGCGAAGGTTTATCTCTTACACATTCCGGTTCTCTTTTTCTAAATGTTTTAAATCGAAGCTTTCCTATTTCTCAAGTCCTTTTGTGTTCCAAAAATGTTCTTTCCGTTTCAAAGTTTTGTCAACAAAATAATTGTGGTATTCTTTTCTCATCCAGTTCTTTTTGTGTGAAGGACCTCACCACGGGCAAAACCATCATTGAAGGACCATGCATTGACGGTGTCTATCTTTGGCCACAAAATAAACCTCTTGTCTCCACAACAAGTCTCAAGCCTTCGTCTCAAGCTATTCTCCACCACAAACTCGGCCATCCATCTACTCAAGTTTACAATTTTATTCAGAAGCATTTTAACCTAGGTTGTTCTTTGTTTAAGCAATCCGATTTTGTGTCGTGTCAAATAAGCAGGAGTCATAAACTTTTATTTCATGAGTCTACTCTTGTTTTTAGTTTTCCCCTTGAAATAATAATATTCTGATGTTTGGACATCTCCTATTTTTTCTTATGATGGATTTAAATATTACATTATCTTTGTTGATCATCATACGAAATACACTTGGTTATATCCACTCAAAAAGAAATCCGACACACATGACTTCTTTATCAAATACAAAGCCTTGGTTGAAAATTACTTCCGTCAAAAGATCAAAGTCCTATATTTAGACAATGGTGGTGAATACATGGCCCTTAAATCCTTCTTGAGTCAAAACGGCATCACCCATCTCACAACACCACCCCATACACCCGAACACAACGGTATGTCCGAAAAAAACATCGACATATCATTGAAACCGGGCTTGCCCTTCTCAAATTTTTGAGTATGCCGAGTGATCACTGGACTCACGCTTTAAACATGGTGGTTTACTTGATCAATCGACTTCCAACCCCATCTCTTCAAAATGCTTCACCATTTCTAAGACTTTTGAAAAGAGAACCGGATTACAACAAATTTAAAAGCTTTGGTTGCTTATTTTCCATGGCTTCGCCCCTACAACGCTCATAAGTTGGAAGATCAGTCCATTCCTTGTGTGTTCATCGGTTATTCCACAACTCAAAGTGCCTATTATTGTATTAATCCTACCACTCGGAGGATCTACACTTCTAGACATGTAAAATTCATTGAAACCGAATTCCCCTATGCCACCCTTCCTAAAAAAAATGACCAAAACTCAAACCATAGCCAACTTGAAATGTCGTGGAGCACCATGGCCTTACCTATGGCAAGTGAACCCTCGGCCTCCCCTACCATTGATTCTTTCCTGATTTCATCCTCCCACACACCCTCCACGTCATCATCAGATCTCTCCCCTACTTCTATGGGCTCGCCAATATTACCCACACAATCAAATCCTCCTCAAATTACTCCACCAAATCAACATATCACTCCTTTCCATATCTCGTCCAATCAAGATCCAATCTCCAATTCTCTCTCCAATCTTCCACACGCCTCATCCATGCATGATTCTCGTCCAAATCAGTCCAATATTCCCTCCTCCTCAAATCAAGAGGAAATCAATCACACAAGGCCCCATGACGCGCCCTCACTTGCCCAAAATAACGCCAACCTTCCAAACCCTAATTTGGACATAATCTTGCAATCACCCTCTCATACAAGTGTCCCATCTCAAACCAAATCTCCACTCTCTCAGTCCACTCAACCAGTAGCCCATCCGTCCCAAAACCCACCCACACCGCCGCCGGACGCGCCCACAGGCACCACAAAACCCTAATCCGAACCCTAATAAAGCCCAAGCACCACAAACTCACCCGGATTAACGTGGCATTGTCACTCGATCTAAAAACAACATCTCCAAACCCATTCAAAAGCTCAATCTCACCTCACAACTTCAAGCTCCCAAAGAACCAAAGACCATAACTCAAGCCCTCAAAGATCCGGATTGGAGAAATGCCATGCAAAAAGAGTTTGATGTGTTGTGTTCTAACCACACTTGGTCTCTAGTTCCTCATCCTCCAATCAAAATCTTTTTGGTTGCAAGTGGGTCTATCGGATCAAGTATAAGCTGGATGAGTCAATTGAATGCTACAAAGCCCGACTAGTCGCTAAAGGGTTCCATCAACGACCTGGTCTTGACTACACGGAAACTTTCAGTTCGATAATTAAACCGGTAACCGTTCTTTTGGTTCTCACTCTTACGGCTCAATCGGGCTGACCACTTCACCAACTTGACGTCAATAATGCATTCCTACATGGAACGCTTTACGAAGATGTCTACATGATTCAAATCCCGGGTTTCATAAGCAAAGATCAATCGCACCATGTTTGCAAATTGAAAAAGGCTTTGTATGGCCTCAAACAAGCCCCAAGGGTGTGGTACAATGAGCTCCGTCTTTACCTTCTTCATCTTGGGTTCACAAATTCGGTTGCCGATGTTTCTCTCTTCATACATCGACGTGATATGAATGTCACTCTCCTTCTTGTCTACGTTGATGATATTCATCACCGGAAACCATCCACCAACCATCTCAAAACTTGTCACTCTCCTTGGCTCCAAATTCTCTCTAAAAGACCTTGGCCCCCTTTCTTACTCTCTAGGTGTAGAGGTCATACCTAACTCAAACGGAATTTTCCTCTCACAAAAGAAATACATCCAAGACCTTCTTCTTAAAGCCGGAATGGATGACACAAAACCAGTTTCGACACCCATGTCCGCCACCACCACTCTTGTTCGTACTTCGGGCGATCCACTTCCCTCACCAATAGATTTTCGCACTCTTGTCGAGAGTCTTCAATACCTTTGCCTCACTAGACTTGACATTTCTTACACCGTCAACAAGCTATCTCAACTCATGCAAAACCCTACAACTGAACATTGGAATGCCCTAAAACGTCTTCGAAGATACCTTGCTGGTACCCTTGACCTTGGCATTTGCATCTCTTCCTCGTCCCCTCCCATTCTACATGCCTTTTCGGATGTGGATTGGGCGGGTGACAAGGATGACTTCATCTCCACAACCGGCTATATCCTGTACTTTGGCTCCACTCCCATTTCATGGAGCTCAAGTAAACAAAAATCCGTAGCAAGATCCTCCACCGAGGCCGAATACAAAGCATTGGCCGACACTGCCTCTGAACTCCTTTGGATCCTTTCATTAATGCAAGAACTTGGTGTTCGTTCTATGCAACAACCTGTTATCTATTGTGACAATGTTGGGGCTACAAGTCTTAGTGCAAATCCGGGTGTTCACTCTAGGATGAAACACATCGCCTTAGCTTTTTATTTTGTCCGAGAATGTGTCCAAAAGGGTACGTTTCGAGTGTCTCATGTCTCAACCAATGACCAGCTTGTCGACATTCTTACCAAACCGTTGCTTCGAACCCGCTTCGATCAACTCATAAACAAGCTTGGACTTTCCACATGGCGTCGCGCTTAAGGGGGCATATTAGGAAACAACCATGTATTATTCTAGCATTATTATGGTCTTTTGATTAGCTTAATTCTAGGACATAATTATGTGTGATTGGTATGTGATTGATATGTAATTGATTGTCTTCTACTTGTATAAATAGAGTCTCGATGGCTATAATAAAATTATCTTTTCTTCCTACTACACAAACTCTCTATAGTAGAGACTGATAAGAAAAATATTTAGTCAAAAGAAATCGGAAGTTTCTTTCATACCTTGCTGGATTTCTAGTCACTAAGAACAAAGTTGAATATGGTTTTTAGCCCGGGGAAAGGTGCATTAACCGTGACGGTGGTTGAAACCTATGCATCCACCCACCCAAATCAATGAAAAAAGAAGTAAGAAAACAATTAGAAGTCTGGTAGTCACAACCAGAGTTGCACAATAAGTGCAGCAAAATCTCCAAATCTAGCATTCATATCCATTAAATCGGGGTACCTTCCTGTGTCGATAAGTTCATTGATTTTTTCTGTAAGCCTTGACATGATTCTTCCATAACCAAGAGTTAGTGTCCTTAAATTAAGCATCAGTTAACATCCCTGAAACAGAACCATTGGCAACCTGCGGAGGGACATCATAGAGTCTATAAGGGAATGGTTTGAGCTACTTGTTTTTCGATAAGGGGCGATGAATGCCTCCATTTTCTTGCACCTAGAAGTGTGAACAAGGATAAGTGTTGGATCGTAATCGGTTAGCAGTGAGCTTGGGAACTGGCAATTAAGCTGTTCCCAAGGCAGCGGAAGTAAATAATCGCAAGTAATAAAAACAGTAAAAAGGCACAGTTCCTTTATAGAGGAACCCCACTACAACCAACTAGTTGTATGGGTAAACCTCTACCTCCGCTTGGAGGATTTTGAATGACTTACTTATATTGATTGCTTTGTTCCTTAGTTACACAACCGGATTTACACTTCTCTGTTCCTACAAGTTCTTCCTAACTCTAGCAACACTAGTAAATCCTCTCAACTGAGTTCCTAAGCTCACAACAGGAAAACACAAGTAACTCAAACCTTACGCTGACTTCTCAGTTCCCTTGCTCCTGGGAACTTCAGCTTCACCGTCGTCGAGATCACACACTCGCCGGCGGGGATTTCTCTTCCTTTTCTTTCTTTTCTCTGATGTGGGTGTTTGTAAGTTCTAGGAGAAGTACTCAGACCGAGTACTATTCATTTGGCTTTATAGTCCATTTAGCTTGGGCAGTCGCATCTTTCGTTTGTGTCCAAAATGCCCTTTGCTTGATGCCCATGTTGTACTTTCTTCACATGTGACTTTGGTTTGAACTAGGTCAACTTCTTGGATCAATCGGACCGTTGGATGAAGCGTGACAGTCTGATCCTCAGACTGTTCCCTCGGGCTGTCTGAGACAGAATCCCGCGATCTGCGTTGAACGGTCGTTGTCCTCACATGTGAGTTCCCATGTCATGGGAACTGACTTCTTCAGAGTTCCCTTGATGGAAACTCTTCATCGTTGTAAGCTTGTGTTCTCTTGATTGTTTCTGGGAGTTCCCACTTCATGGGAACTTTCCTCTTCAGAGTTCCCTTGATGGAAACTCTTCATTGTGGCCTGCAATGGCTTTTGGTCATTCGTAGGAGTTCTTGGCTGTACCTGTGTTCCTTAGAAATACTTGAACAAACCACATTAGTTCCTTATGGTGTTTGTCATTATCAAAACTTAAGAGAATTGAATCATTGATCCGTTGTTTAGAACCAGAGGTCCCAACAACGTCCCAACAATTTCCCCCTTTTTGATGATGACAAACCCATCACAAAAATGCAAGTATTTCAATGAATGATATGCTGATGAGTTCCTAAGTATAATTTTGGAGAGTCATTTTTTGGTGAAACACTTAGATTTAGGGAGCCACTTCTGGTGAGACACATAGTTCCTATTAAGCTTTTTATGCAGTTGTTCCCCCTTAGCTTATGCGTGGTCTGTGATAACTTAAACTTTTAACTCATCTCGCATTTTTTGTCTTTCCCCCTTTTGACATCATCGAAAACAAGTAAAGCAAGAGGAAGGAAGGGAACACGCAATCAAAATAAAGACCATTTCATTACTTAAGATAGTATGTACAATGGGAACCCAAGTACAATTTGTGGTCATTTTGGGATTTAAGGGAACACGAGGGGGGAGATCATGGGTTCTGAGGGAACAGGGCGTCACAGAGGCGCGTAAGGACTTGTGTAAGCTTTTCTTGTCCTCTGGCCAACACTGCTTGGTCCCTAGCAATCTGGTCGAGGGTATTGGCAATGCGGAGCAACACTGGAGAGTTCCCCTCTTGTGGACCAGACTCTAGTGGAGCCGTCTCCTCTACAGGCTCCGAGTGCCTCATTTTCTGGGCAACTGTAATGTCCAGTTCCCTTCCAAGCTCTATTTCGTCTTTAGAGGTGTCGTAAAGACCCTCTTTTTGTAGGAGCTTCTTGATCAGCCCAGAGTAGGGAAGGGAGTGGGACTTGGAGGCCATGCACTTCTCCATGTGCCCAAGGATTATTCGAGGAAGATTTATGGGCTTCTTGAGGAGGAAGTGGTAGAGGATGATGGCATCTGGGATGTTGACGACCAAGCGCTTCTCTTGGCGCGGGATCACCACGTTGATGATGAATTGGTGAGCGAGCTTGGCAACCAAGGATAGGTGATGCGTCGAGAGGACTTTAGAGGGAACCCGACCCTCAAAGATTGTGTTGCACACTTCGGCGCTGTTGAAGTCGCCCCAGAGCTTGCTGGGCACCTCGCTGAGCCCTTGACCAGGGACCTGGAGTTGAAGGCGGATTGTCGACGTTGTAAAAATGAACTCGTCGCCTTCGTGGGAGAGAGTTCCCTGAGTGCCGTCGTTGGCGATAGTGAAGTTGTTGTAGAATCGACGCACTTGTGAGGGATCTACGCTCACAGTCTCTTGGCAGAGTCTCTCCCAACCCTGGGCCTTGATCAGGTCCCACAGTTCCCCTAGACCATTTTCAGTCAGCACTTCTTCTGAAACAATAAGGTGAGGAAGAAGCTTCCTGCGCTCATCAACATGATGCTTGGTGGTTCCCTTCCTCTTCCTTGAAGTGCTTTTAGATGTGTTCCCCCTTGAGACCGTGCGAGGTCCTTTCTGCTGAGGAGGTGCAGCCGCTTCAATCATAAGCACATGGTCCCTTGGTTGTTGGGAACTCGTGGACACCACCATTTGGTGTCCAGGTGTAGGGATCCGTGTTGGCTCCTTAGCAGCTGGAGCTTCTTCTTCTTCGTCGACCTCATCTTGGGAGGTCCCTTCTTCCTCGGAGGAACTCGAGCTTGAGCCCTCCGCGTCATCTTCAGGATGACTCGTTGTTGCCTCAGCACCTCCAGCTGGTGCGAGGTCCCTACTCTCCTTGGGCTCTTCGGGAGCCACCTTTTCTGGGGACTTTGTCCCTTGGGAGACTGTGTGCTCAGAGGTGTCCCGATTGAGCTCTTCCTCGATGGACTTGAGCTGGGCTTCCTCCTCCAGAGTTCCCATGATGATCGGAGGAGGGTCCTTGGTCATTTTGCCGATGACCACAGGGAGAGGAAGATCGTCGTCGTTTGAGGTGAGAGCGACGGTACTTTTGGATGGTGAGGGAGAGGGGAGTTTGGTGGTGGTGGGAGATGTGATGGAAGAGGGGAGAGGAGAAGAAGGAAGAGGGGTGGTTAGTTGAGTGGAAGGGGGAGGAAGGGATCTGGTGACCTGGGGAGTAGAGATCCCCGAAGTAGAAATGGGAGTGGTGGAAATGTGTTTTGCTGAGGAGGGAGGAGAAGGAGTTTTGTGAGGTGAAGGTGGAGTTGGAGATCCCGTAATGATGGGAACGGGAGGAAGTGAAGAAGGTTGGGATGGTAGAGTTCCCATCGTGGCAGGAACTAGAGAAGGTGGCGGAGGAGGAGTTGGTCGTTTTGTGGGAGGAGGCTTGGGAGGTCCCTCGATTTGAAGAGGAGGGATGGAGGAGGAAGAGGGGAGTATACTCTGGGGTTCGGAGGTCCCATCGTCGGAAGGGAAAGGGTAAGGAGGTTTGGGAGCACAAGAACTCTCCTTGGAGCAGTTCAGGTAGTCCTCAAACTTGAAGAAAGCCTTCTTTCTGGGCTCCGAGAATTCAGAGGCCTCAGAGTGTTTACGCTTTTTGGATTTGGAGGGGTCGTGGGAGTGTTTGGATTTTTTGGATTTTGAGGGATCTTTTGATGAGTGGCGACGTTTGGATGAATGGCGGTGTTTGGATTTATGGGGTTTTTCATTGATTGAGGGGCGAGCGTCTCCGAAGTTGTCAACGATGACAACTCTGGAGGAGGTGTTGGTGTTTGGAGGTGGGAGAGGAAGAGATCCGGAGGAGGAAGAGGTCCAGGAGACGGTTTCGTCGGCCTGAGGAGGAGGAGGGGGCAAGAAGGGGCTTACTTGATTGTATAGCCCTTGGAAAAGAACATCCTTCATCGTTGGGTCCGATTCGTTCTCGATCTCTTTTAGTTGAGAGACGAAGAGGATGCGAGGATTGGCATGTACCCACGCTTTGATCTGGGCGAAGGTGTGTTGAGGGGCCATTTTTGTAAGAGATTGGGAGGTTTTGGAGGTTTCTTGAAAAGAGAGTGAAAGAGATTTGGGGAAGACGATTGACAGATTTGTAAGAGAGAATAAAGGGCCCAAAAATGGCAAAGAGGGGTTTTAAAGGAGAGAGGAGGTGAAGGGTAGAAAGGGAAGTGGAATAACCTCGATAACCGTTGCCCAATGAACGTGGGGCGCCGTTTCAACTTCTCAAGCACGCCTCTGGACACGCGTCACGATCTCTTGGGAAGTCCTTTTCAAATTTTGAATACTTGGCCTTTAACGCTTCAAAGCCTCTAACACAAAAGTCCGCTTCCCAAGTGACGGTTTTTCTTTGCAGATTAGTCAGCGTTCCCTTTGTAGATGCATCAGTTCCCATGATCTTATCAAGGTCAGGGAGAGTGAAGTGGTTAAGGGAACTTCACACTCATCTTTTTGTGGGGCTAGGGAACTCAAAGGGAACCAGACAATTTGCAACTCGATAAAGGAAATATTTTGGCTCATGAGAAGCATTTGTCTGGTCCCTAGCTTAGGGTGGGTCATATGATCAACCGTCATGGTGGCTTGTAATGAGGGATAAAGGGAACTCTGGTTGATCATTTTGGGCCAAAAGAAATAGAGTTCCTTTGTACACATTTTTCTCTAGACTAGTAATCATGGGATAGTGAAAGCAATAAATCCAAGTTCCCTATCATGCAATCTTATATAAACTAGTCAGACATTGAGAGAGAGAAACAGGGACTTGTTTAGTTTAGAGTTATCATCCCTAGAAGCATTCGAAAACGCTGGTAGGGACGTTTGTCTAAAGCTTTGGTAAGAATGTCCGCAATTTGCTCTTCAGTTCTACAGTGTTCCATCGAGATGTTCCCATTTTCGACATTGTCACGTAGAAAGTGATGCCTTATATCAATATGCTTAGTTCTAGAATGATGCACAGGATTTTTGGAAATGTTTATGGCACTAGTGTTATCACAGAGTATGGGAACTGGGCCAAAAGACATACCGTAATCCTGGAGTTGTGACTTAAGCCATAGAACCTGGGAACAGCATGATGCGGCAGCCACATATTCGGCTTCAGCGGTGGAGAGTGCCACTGAGTTTTGCGTTTTAGATCCCCATGAGACTAAGCATGACCCTAGGAACTGGGCCATTCCTGATGTGCTCTTTCTGTCAACCAAGTGCCCTGCAAAATCTGCATCTATGTATGCAATGAGCTCAAGGGAACTGTTCCTTGGATACCATAGGCACAAGTTATTGTTCCCTTTGAGATACCTGAAAATTCTCTTCACCTCTTTCAGGTGTGATTCCTTGGGGTTAGCTTGAAAACGAGCACAAAGACATACAGAGAACATGATATCAGGTCTACTAGCAGTTAAGTAGAGAAGGGACCCGATCATACCTCGATAGTTCCTTTGGTCCACACTAATACCTGTTTCATCTGCATTGAGCCTTGAATTTGGTGATATGGGAGTGTCGATAGGTTTGGAGTGTTCCATTCCATACTTCACGAGCATTTCTGTTGATGAATCTTTGTTCCCTCCTTTGTTTGGGATATTTGAAGTCCCAAGAAGAACGTGAGTTCCCCAATGAGACTCATCTCAAACTCACTGCTCATGAGGTCCTTAAACTTCTCTACAAGAGTTTCGTTAGTTGCTCCAAACACAATGTCATCAACATATACTTGCACAATCAAAATGTCTTTAGATTCTTTCTTTAAAAACAAAGTCTTGTCTATGGAACCACGAATGTATCCATGGGACAAGAGGAATTGAGCAAACCTGTCATACCAAGCTCGGGGAGCTTGTTTGAGTCCGTAAAGGGCCCTTTCCTGGAAATAGACATGGTTGGGCAGTTTCTCATCTTCGAATCCTGGAGGTTGGGCCACATACACTTCTTCCTTGAGATGTCCATTTAGGAAGGCTGTTTTCACATCGTAGTCAGTCCCTTCCTCTTGCCTGTATCCTTGTGCTACTAACCTAGCCTTGTTCCTTGCTACAGCTCCAGTATTATCGAGCTTGTTCCTAAAAACCCATCGAGTTCCTATGATGTTCTTGTTTTTGGGCCTAGGAACTAGCTTCCAAACTTTGTTCCTCTCGAATTGGTGGAGTTCCTCTTGCATGGCTTGAATCCAATCTGGGTCCTTTAATGCTTCTTTGATATTTTTGGGTTCCACCATTGAAACAAACGCGTTAAAAGCACAAAAATTATTGAGAGAGGAATGAGTTTGCACACCTTTATCAAGAGGGGAGATGATGTTCTCAAGGGGGTGGTCCTTCCTTTGTTGAAAGGTTCTTGTATGAGTGAGTTCCTTTGCATGTGTATCATCCTCAGTCGGTGTTTCTTTGTCATGGGAACTCTCATCTCCAGCTTCTTCATTTGATGTTTCTTCAGAGATTTCTGGCAGGTTCCCTCTTTGTTCCCCTTGAATACTTGATTCTGGCAGGGTATTGTCTTGGGGGACAGCAGAGTTGTTCCCTGAAGAGGGGACCTCGAGAGAGTTGGAGGTGTCTTGTGGTTCTTCTGAGGAAGGAGCCTCGAGGGAGGTTTGATCAGTGAGGGTTGGACCTTCGTCGTTGTTCCATGGTTGTGGGATATTGCTTGCACTTGGATAGTCTTCATCCCTTTTCCTTGGCTCATCCTCGTCATCATCATTGTCTTCATGTCTGACTAACTTGAACAGAGTTCCCTTCCCTTGGGTCTCGGTTCCCATCTTTATAGACTTTTCATTGAAGACGACATGAATGCTTTCCTCTATCTTCTTGGTTCTTTTATTGTAGACCCTGTAAGCCTTGCTTTGTGATGAGTATCCCAGGAAGATCCCTTCGTCGCTTCTGGGGTCGAATTTTCCAAGATTGTCTTTGCCGTTGTTGTGAACAAAGCATGTGCAACCAAATGTTCTCAAGTGTGAGATGTTTGGTTTTCTCCCTTTGATGAGCTCATAGGAAGTCTTGTTGATCAGGGGCCTTGTCATGGCTCGATTCAGGATGTATGTAGCTGTGGAGATTGCTTCAGTCCAGAAGTACTTAGGAACTCCACTTTCGATCATCATGGTTCTAGCCATATCCTCCAGAGTTCTGTTCTTTCTCTCGACCACTCCATTTTGCTGAGGAGTGCGAGGAGCTGAAAGGTTGTGAGAGATCCCATTTTGCTCACAGAAGTTTAGGAACTCCGAGTTTCGAAACTCAGTTCCGTGATCAGATCTGATTGCTTTCAGTTTCAGCCCCAAGCTTACTTCTGTTCTTTTGATGAAGGGCTCAAATTCTTCAAACGCTTGTGATTTTGCCTTCAAGAAAATAACCCAGGTGAATCTTGAAAAATCATCAATTAAAACATACATGTACCTTTTTCCACCGTAGCTAGCTGTTCTCATGGGACCACATAGATCCATGTGAATTAACTCCAGGGACCTGGTTGTGCTTACCACCTTCTTCGGTTTGAAGGAGGTCCTGGTCTGTTTCCCTCGAACACATGCTTCACACATTTTGACTCCTTCGAGATTGATCCGTGGAAGACCAATGACCAGATCCTGTAGATAAAGCTTCAGGATTTGATTTACACCAGCATGTCCCAGTCTTCGATGCCAGAGTTCCGTGTCATCTTGGGAACTCGCAAGGCACAGCTTCATTGGTGGTTCAAAGTTGGTGTCCACCACATACACATTGTTGTATCTTCTTCCTCTCAGAATTACTTTGTTGGTCTTCTTGTTGATGACGAGACATTCATCTGAGTCGAAAGTGACGATGTTGTTCCCTTGATCACACATCTGGGAGACACTCAGCAGATTGTATCCCAGATCCTTTACCAGATTTACGTTGCTAACTTTAATAGATCTATTGAGCAACACTTCTCCTTTTCCAATAACTTCTCCCTTGTTCTTGTTGCCAAATGAGACGTGGCCTCCTTCGGCATGAGTGTGGAGTGAGATGAGGATATCCTTGTTCCCTGTCATATGGTTCGAGCATCCACTATCTATGAACCATGTACTGTTCCCTCTCACTGCCACCTACAAGGAAAAGTTAGTGTTTTGAGACCCAGGCAAGATGACTCTTGCCAGGTCCCTTGCAAGGGAAAACATTTTCATTCAAGATATAGTCAGAAATGTTGATGTCTTTGGAATTTTGAGAGTTGGAGTTCCTTTGGTGATGAGCATGACGTTTTTGTCTGTTTGGGAACTCATGGCTTCTAGGGGTTTGGGCTCTCTTCTTGGGACATGCATCCTTGTAGTGCCCATGAGCACCACAGTGCCAACATGTCTTGTAGTATTCTCCCAGGTAGTATTTTGGGTGTGGTCTCTGGATACGGTTCCTATCCATGGTTTCTTTGTTGTACACTCGAGACCCATTTCCCTTAGCAATTTTGACATAGATTCTATGTCCAGAGTTCCCAGTATAGTAGTCTTTCTCACCATTGTTTCCACTCTCTAGGACCTTGATTTTCTCCTCGAGATGAGCATTTTTCTGTTTCTCGCACTGGAGTTTTAAGGCCCTACACTCATGGATCTCATGTTCGCTCAGGGGTGACTTTCCGTTGTTGGAGCACTCACCTTTGTATCCTATGCCATGTCTGGCTGGGACAAACTTAATTTGGGAACTAGAGGCTTCAAGATGTTCTGGAGTCTTACTCAGGTTTTGCAAGAGGGTGTTCTCATCTTTCTCTAGAGTTTTGATTTCTCTTTCTAGGTCTACGATGTGAGACACATGGGACTTGAGTTTTTCTAGAAGGGATATGCAGTTGGGACAGGGCTCGAGACCAACTAATTGAGAATTTATGTGTTCTTGTTTTTCCAACTTGTTTTGTAGTTTTATGTTATCTTTGACAAGACTTGAAAGAATTTTCAACAACTCAGGTTTTTCATAGTTACTCAAGGAATCAAGAACAGTTTCAGTGGTTACCTCACTGGGTTGTTCCCCAGTGGTTTCTCCTATGTCCATGCCACACATGTCTGGGAGTGCCCATGATTCAAGATCTTCGTCTTCATCATCGCTCCAGGTAGCGATGTAGGCCTTCTTTCCTTGCTTCCTGCCATCAGTTCCTTGTGGACATTCCTTCGCAAAATGTCCTTTCCTGTTGCATTTTTAGCAAGTCACTTCTGAGAGATCCTTCTCTGTGGGCTTTCTTTGGGAACTCTGTCCCTTTCCCCAGTTCCCACTGTTCCGTTGAGACTTTCCTTTGTAGAAATTTTGAAGAGCCCTTGTTACAAGAACTAGCTCTTCATCCTCTTCTTCTTCGGAGTCTTCATGTTGTTCTTGGGTTGATTTGAGCATCTTTTCGATCTTGAGTGCGATCCCTCGATGAGCTCGAGTTTGTTCCTTATCATCGATCTTCCTCTTCTCATGTCCCACTAGCTTTCCAAATACTTGATGGAGCATAAGCGTTCCATTTTCTGGGTTTTCCTTGAACATCGTTCTCTCGTTTGCCCATTCTCCAGTCAATCCATTGAAGAGCTGTTGGACCTTCATTTTGTGGGTGATTTCTTCTTTTGTGATCCCCAATCCTTCCATCTTAGTGCAAAGTCCTTCAAACCGGGATTGGTAGCTGTCGACGGACTCTCCCATTTCCATTTGGAAGTTGTAGAACTCCCTTTTTGCATTCATCTGAAGATCTTCTCTGAGATCTGAGTTCCCAACGTGCATTTGTTGGATGGCTTCCCACATTTCCTTGGCTGTGTCAAGGTTTGCAACCCTGTCACAATCTTGTACGCACATGGACCTCTTTAGATATTGTTTTGCTTTGTAGTTTGCCTCCATGCACTTGTACTCGTTGGGACCCCACTTTGAGAGGTCGTTGACAATAGCTGGATCGATTTCGAAGTTCCCCCTTTCGATGACACACCAGGCTTGGTAGTCTTAGCCACGCATCCAATCCTTCATGTCGCGTTGCCAGCTTTCAAATCTTCCTGTGATAAGCCTTGGCGGCTTACTGGTATTGTTCCCCACCTGAGTAAGTTCCTGAGCCATTTTGACACCTGCGATGCTAACACAAATCTAGAGCGCAAGCTCTGATACCAATTGTTGGATCGTAATCGGTTAGCAGTGAGCTTGAGAACTGGCAATTAAGCTGTTCCCAAGGCAGCGGAAGTAAATAATCGCAAGTAATAAAAACAGTAAAAAGGCACAGTTCCTTTATAGAGGAACCCCGCTACAACCAACTAGTTGTATGGGTAAACCTCTACCTCCGCTTGGAGGATTTTGAATGACTTACTTATATTGATTGCTTTGTTCCTTAGTTACACAGCCGGATTTACACTTCTCTGTTCCTACAAGTTCTTCCTAACTCTAGCAACACTAGTAAATCCTCTCAACTGAGTTCCTAAGCTCACAACAGCAAAACACAAGTAACTCAAACCTTACGCTGACTTCTCAGTTCCCTTGCTCCTGGGAACTTCAGCTTCACCGTCGTCGAGATCACACACTCGCCGGCGGGGACTTCTCTTCCTTTTCTTTCTTTTCTCTGATGTGGGTGTTTGTAAGTTCTGGGAGAAGTACTCAGACCGAGTACTATTCATTTGGCTTTATAGTCCATTTAGCTTGGGCAGTCGCATCTTTCGTTTGTGTCCAAAATGCCCTTTGCTTGATGCCCAAGTTGTACTTTCTTCACATGTGACTTTGGTTTGAACTAGGTCAACTTCTTGGATCAATCGGACCGTTGGATGAAGCGTGACAGTCTGATCCTCAGACTGTTCCCTCGGGCTGTCTGAGACAGAATCCCGCAATCTGCGCTGAACGGTCGTTGTCCTCACATGTGAGTTCCCATGTCATGGGAACTGACTTCTTCAGAGTTCCCTTGATGGAAACTCTTCATCGTTGTAAGCTTGTGTTCTCTTGATTATTTCTGGGAGTTCCCACTTCATGGGAACTTTCCTCTTCAGAGTTCCCTTGATGGAAACTCTTCATTGTGGCCTGCAGTGGCTTTTGGTCATTCGTAGGTGTTCTTGGCTGTACCTGTGTTCCTTAGAAATACTTGAACAAACCACATTAGTTCCTTATGGTGTTTGTCATTATCAAAACTTAAGAGAATTGAATCGTTGATCCGTTGTTTAGAACCAGAGGTCCCAACAACGTCCCAACAATAAGAATGAAATTATACATATGAAAATGGAATTAGAGAGATGTAAACATAATTCATGTCAAAAAAAATTGATACGCTATAGTTAATTATAGTTAATTAGGATAATTATTTATTTTAGAATATTTTATTTCCTTTTAATTAAGAGATTTGATTTTATCTTTTTAGGAAGAGTATCTTTTTTATTTCAGCAATTTAGGTTTTTCAAGATATCAGGATTATTATAAATACCTGATAAGTTGTTATTATTAATCAATCAATGAGAAATATTTTTAACCTTAATCTCTTCTCTATCTTCTCCCTTTTCACGTAACTTCTCTGACTCCTCTCTGACTCGTCTGTTTCTTCTTCTTCTGCCTCTAATCTCAAATCCCTTCTTCTATTTCCCCAATTCCCATAATGTCTACTTGATTTAGTACAAATACGATACTTATTTCGTATCAATTGGTGCTTTCATCCGGAACTAAATGGGGGAGAATTACAATCCCCATGGCCAACGAGGAAGAACTAATACAAACGCTATTATTGGAGTACCGTACTACTCGTTGGGAGCGAGAGGAGCGAGAGGGTCGACGTCGAACACTGTATGTCAAGATTCATTTGGAAATCTACCCAATTTCTTGCACTTTATTAGAGCAATTATTTTCGGGGGTTCGGAATTAGAGAGGGCATTGCAATGTTGAATCCGGACACATGGTTCCATTCCAAAATTCGTTTCAAGAGCAGAGAATCAGCCTTGGATACGTTCTACTCCTTCAATGGAAGAAACATCTATGATGGATGTTGTCAATTGGAGTTGTGTCTGGGAGAAGAGACGTATGAGGAGGCTACCCCCTCCGCGCCCGTGATAGCGACTCCAGTGCCGGCGACCGTGGCTATCAGTCCCGCGCCCGCGGCTCCCTGCCCCGCGCCCGCGGCTTCGTCCTTCGCAGCCTTCGTCTGCCCTTGTCCGCCGCCTGCAGATTTAATTTCTAAAATTCTTGGCGTCAATTTTGCAAGGCATGAGACTGCAATTTCAATCGAAGTTGTGCTCGACATTCCACTTGATGTGAAACACATCAACGTTGTCGAGGTCAACTGTGGGTTGGAGAGCATCCTTCTCCTCGAGGACTTTACATTGCGGGCTTTCCATTACAAGTTTCGTCTTCATCTAGGAGTGCCACATCTAATGTCGTATGATCGAGGAAAGACATTGATTCCGACTTCTTCTCCTGATTTCTGCCTCGAGGACGAGTCGATTCTCATCGGGGGAGTAATTGATACGCTATAGTTAATTACAGTTAATTAGGATAATTATTTATTTTAGAATATTTTATTTCCTTTTAATTAAGAGATTTGATTTTATCTTTTTAGGAAGAGTATCTTTTTTATTTCAGCAATTAAGGTTTATCTAGATATCAGGATTATTATAAATACCTGATAAGTTGTTATTATTAATCAATCAATGAGAAATATTTTTAACCTTAATCTCTTCTCTATCTTCTCCCTTTTCACGTAACTTCTCTGCCTCCTCTCTGACTCGTCTGTTTCTTCTTCTTCTGCCTCTAATCTCAAATCCCTTCTTCTGTTTCCGCAATTCCCCTAATGTCTACTTAATTTAGTACTAATACGATACTTATTTCGTATGAAAAATACATAACTACGATGATCATTTAGTGCGAAGACATATCACAAAATGGTAACGAAACCGCGAATCCCAAACCCAACAGAAATGCACACAAAACAGTAAAGTCGTCGATAATATGAAAGAGCTATATATGCAGCAAGAAGAACAATCTAAGCACCACAAATATGTATAGCCATCAAGAGAAAATCAATCTAACAACACTGATGTTAACTAAGTTGCAAAAAAAATTAGATGCTTAAAATCTAAAAGCACTCCACTGCTAATGAATAGCAACTACATAGAAGAAGTCAATATAAGAACAAGAAATTGGGAGATAAGCTTATTGTGTGGAGTTAGAGCTTAGCTCTATCAATGAGTCTGGTGTAGTTAGTCTTTGATTCTGGTATGATAATGTTCCTAAAATGGAATTTTTTTCCGATCTATGTTCGGAAGAATTTATAATTCTAAAATTAGGTTGGGATAAAAAAGTTTAACGAGTATAGGCTGGCTTTAAGGTTAGGTAGAAGGCTCGGCAGAATTTTTTTTTTTAAAAAAAAAGAAAAATGTAAGTCTCTAGTGAAAGCAACGCTTTTATCTTATTTATTTTTCGTTTTTTAAATGTGTAACTCACTTGTAAGTAGAGTTGTCAAAAGCTGACCCAACCCGCAAACCCAACCTGAACCGCCCGAATTTTTTTGGATCAACCCTAAATATTTGAATCCGAACACGAAGTGAACCGAAACCCGATAGAACTGCAACCCATTGGGTTGAAACCCAAAACCTGTTGGGTTGACCGATTTAGTACATTTATAAATTGTGTATATTTTTTAAAATATAATATGTTTTATTTTAATAAAAAAATAATAGAATTTATTTAATTAAAATTTTATTTTAATAATCATAAAAAGTTCAATGTTTTTGACCCGCTGGTCAACTCGACCTGTCCGAAAACCCGCATCGACCCAACTTAGTTTAACCTGTGACTTGTTACGACCCGAACCTGACTCAACCCAAACCCGAAATGACTGAACACGAACCCGCCCGACTCGACCCGATCGACAAGTCTACTTATAAGTATATATAGTATATTTGCGAATGTGCGCATGATTTAATGGTTGAGCCTCTTGCCCATTTGCAAGAGGTCCCAGGTTCGTGCACCAGGGCGGTTGTTTGCCCATGTGAGATTTTATTAATTATTTTAACCTCTATTTTAGTATATAGTAATAAAATGATTAAAAAATAATTTGTACACCTTCGAGATCATTTTAGATTGGAAAATAACCTATAATTTAAATATTCTCATGTCATGTATGAATACAATTTAAGTTTAAATTATTTTTGTTATAGGTTATATAATAAAAATGAATTTTTTCAAAAAATGAGATTAAAATGTTTTCAAAAATGAGATTATATAATAAAAACAAATTTTTTAAAAAATGAGATTAAAATTTTCTCTAATTATTTTTAGCTAATTTTCTATATTTTTAATTTTTTGTCCATCTATCAATTTATTTATGAGTGTAAATTCTATATCTTCTAAGTATTAATGTGATAATATCGGTCTAAAATAAATTTTAATCTCATTTTTTGAAAAAAGTAACATATTTGTAAATATCCAATATATAATAAAAATAATTTAAATTTAAATTGTATTCATACATGACATGACAACATTTAAATTATAGGTTATTTTCCAATCTAAAATGATCTCGAAGGTGTACAAATTATTTATTAATCATTTTATTACTAGCGAAAGAGTTACGTGCGCATGGGCGCACAGGTGAGAATTGAGAATAAATCTCATTCGTTCCTTCCAAAAAAATCAACATCCCTGATTAATCATTCATTAAAAAAAATACAGCACGAGCGAATTTTTCCCGTATTATTCGCGTATTTTTCAATAAAATACGGCACTGACGAATTTTTCCCGTATTATTCACGAATTTTTCGAAAAATACGTTTTTATGAGACGCGCCCAATTTGTTCATCAAAACTAGCGATTTGTTCATCAATATTGACCAATTGTTCACCAATACGAACTAATTGTGCATCGAGTTTTTGATAACAATGTTCATCGATTTTGAACTTTTTTAATTTTTAATTTTATTTTTTAACCTTATTTATGTATATGAATACAAAATATTATATAGTTTTTTATGCACATATAATTAGTTTCGATATACCAATATTTGTTCATTGATATACTACTATTTGTTCATTGATATATCCTATTTGTGAATAGAAATATACTTATGTTTATGTGTCAATACCATCAATTTGTACATTTAGGACTATTAATACCATCAACTTGTACATTGAGGACTATCTATTTGTGCATTTTTTGCATTTATTTTGTGCTTTTAAGGCTATCTTGAATGCAAAAGGATAATACGAATGAAGTGCTTTAAGGCTAACTTGTCAATACAAAAGAAGTGCTCAATATAGTACCTAAACAAGATAAGTTTGATTTAGAGACTTGAATACAAAGAATAATAGATAAAGAATCTGACTTTGCAATAATATGGTGTATGCTAAGAGGTTACTAATGAACAAACATGCATGCATTTAGCAATGAACAATTATATGAAAAGGCAATGAACAAATATGCATAAACTAATGAACAAATATGCACAAATCGATTAACAAATAGGCCAAAACTAATGAACAAATATGAATATAACAATGAAAAGATTATGCATAAACCAATGAACAAATTGATGTTACTAATGAACAAATATGCACAAACCGATGAACAAATATGTCAAAACCAATGAACAAATATGCCACAGTGTTGATGAACAAATCCACATTGTTGATGAACAAATCCATAGTATTGATGAACAAATCCACAATACTAATGAACAAATCCACATTTTCAATGAACAATCTTGGCACGTGTCCTATTTCCTTTTTTTTCAAAAATACGCGAAAAAGTCGCCAAAAATTCGGTCGTACCGTTTTTTCCCCTTTTTAAGTGAAATGATCAGCGCCTTTGTTTTTTCTTGATCCAATGGCTTTTGTTCTTTCTTATTTCGCACCTGAGTGCCCATTCGCACTTGAACCAGACTCTTATTACTATATACTAAAACAGAGGTTAAAATTATAAATAAAATGGTCCCATATGGGCAAACCGTCTGGCGCTCAAACCTGTGAACTCTTGCACATGGGCAAGAGGCTCAACCGTTAAATCATGCGCTCATTCGCAAATATACTCTATATATACTTACAAGTAAACCTGTCATTCGGGTCGGGTCGGGCGAGTTTGGGTTCAGTCATTTCGGGTTTTGGTTGAGTCGTATTCGGGTCGTAACGGATCACGGGTTAAACTGGGTTGGTTCGATGTGGGTTTTCGGACGGGTCTAGTTGACCAACGGGTCAAAAACATTGAATTTTTTATGATTAAAATAATTTTTTAATTAAATATAATATTAAATTATAATATATTATTTTTTATTAAAATAAAATATATTATATTTTTTACAATAAATTTATACATTTTATAAATATACTAAATCGGTCAACCCAACGGGTTTCGGGTTTCAATCCAACAGGTTGCGGGTCTATCGGGTTTCGGTTCACTTCGTGTTTCGGGTTCAAATTTCAGGGTTGATCCAAAAAAATTCGGACGGTTCGGGTCGGGTTTGTGGGTCGTGTCAACTTTTAACAACTCTACTTAAAAGTGACTTACACATTTAAAAAAAAAGCAAAAACTAAACAAAATAAAAGGGTTGCTTTCACCAGCGACTTACGTTTTCCTTTTAAAAAAAATCAAAATTTTGCCGAGCCTTCTACCTAACCGTAAATCTAGCCTATACTCGTTAAACTTTTTTATCCCAGCCTAGTTTTAGAATTATAAATTCTTCCAAGCATATATCGGAAAAAAATTCCCTAAAATGAGGCGATTTAAAAAGGGACAAACCTCACATGCAAACAAGTTGTCAAACCCTAAGCCCAAATTAATTGAATCAATAGAACAAACAAAAACGGAATTACCTTTATCTCCATTGGACACACCTATAACCCCGCAACGCTCTCACTTTCTGAGATTTTGTTCTTGCAAAAAGAAGTAGACGTAAACGACCTCCCTCTCCTACAGGCTACGACTACACTAGAAATCGGAATGATCCTTAGATTAGATATTGCAACTAAAAGTTAAGAAGCAAAGCATATTAGCTGATTCTTTTAATTACAAATGTCGATAGATTAGAGATTACAACAACAATTCAAATTATAAACCCAAATTAAGGAGAGCATCAAAATAAATAAGAGCCAACTGATGTGATGGTTTCCTACACCAATTCAAATCACGGGGATTATTTCTGTTTTATCTAATTCTAGAAACAAGTTCCTAAGCCAAATATAATGATTTTTGGTATAATGCTAACTACGAAAAACAAATAAAACAAGTAAATAATAAGAATGAAAAGTATATGAGAAAACAAAGTTCCAAGGCAAGGAATCACCATAACTTTGATCCACGGGGTTCGAATCTCACTTCTACCTAAACTAAGTTGGATATTTTGTTATGAAGGTTATTGTCTAATGTCATAAATTAACTTTTCTCAAAGTTTAACTTAATGTACTTCTATCAAATTAAGAGCCCACTCTCGTGACGAAACAAAACCGATAGAAACCCTTTAAGTACTTAGAAATCTAGATGGTAAACCAAACTTGCCCCACTCTCGTGATGCATCAAACTTGACTCAAACACCTACAAGTTCTACGACAATTAACCACATGAGAAACTAATCTCAAGTTCAATTCTAGTTTTTCCAAATAGATAGAACCACCTCTCGATGCGCTCTCTCTATTTTGTTTACTTACTTAGACTACCACCTCTCGATGCGCAACCTAAACAAGACTCTAACAAGTTTAAACCTATTAGATTAAGCCCCTAGAATCAAATCATATTAGTTTTCCAACTCAATTTAAGCAAAAGATATTGAATCTAATCCGCTTTACATTGTTGGGATCAACCAAACCCTAGAACTATAGAGTTTAGCCTAGCATAATTAAATTCATGATCAAAGCAATTAAATCAAACATGGAATAGAAATAAGAACAATAATTTGAAAGAGAAACTTACTAGAGATTCAATTGAAGAAACAAATGTAGATCCAAAAGTGCAAAAATCCCAACTTGAAATAGCGTAAAACTCAAAACCTAGAAAATCTCTCTTCTCTCTACTTGAAATTAGAAAATAATAATAATGCATAAAAAATCATCCTAAAAGAGTTTTCTAAAGAGTATTTATATTAAAAGCTAAAAATATCCAAAAATATAACATAAAAGATAGCCCCTCGCGCAAGAAAAGAAGGATCTCGCGGCTGCCTGCCCGCCGTCTCGACCGAGACGAGCACCGTCTCGACCGAGACCATGACTTAGCCAAATTTCTCCTCTTTTTCTCGTCTCTGGCTTGTTGGCTCGTCTCTGGCACCTCTTTAACCTCATATTCTCATCCCATGGGCATCTTCAAAGGCTTGTTTCACCTCTCTTTGACTCTTCTTAATATCATTAAGCTCCTTAACCATCTTTAAGGGCCGAAAACACCTCCAAAAACCTGAAAATACAAACAAAGCTTGTGTAGATAACCATACCACGAATAATACTAGAAATCAACACAAAATGCAAAACCTAAGCTAGAAAAGGACGAAATCTAATCCTAAATGATTATGAAAAACCATGCAAAACTAGATGACATCAAAATACCCCATACTTAGACTTTGCTTGTCCCCAAGCAAAACTTAAAATTAAACCACAAGTGCAAGAAAAGACATTTTGCCTCAACTTGTTTAAATCCTCATAATCATGCTAATTGAAAGATCAAAGACAAGTACCATCATAGCATAATCATTATTATTAATAAGACATGCCCTTCTTAGTCCCTAGACCTCACAAGGATAAATGTGTTTCACTCACTCTCAATGTGTTTAGGGTAATCAATATCGCTCAAATCTTAACTTTGAAAACCATCTACCATATGCTTGCATCAGAGTCCTAAATCTCCACCACTTGGGACAATGCACATGACATAAATCAAGAGGTCTTTTATTAGGTTGTAATGGGGCCAAGGTAAGAGAAAAAGGTAGGGAATTATTTGGTCTTGTGGTGTTAAATGCGGGAAAGAGAAATCTAACCAAATTAAACAACACAACAAGCTTAAGATTTTTTTTTCACTTTCTTCTTTTTCACTACCTTCTCATTAGAAAACTTCAACTCCATTAACAACTTTATTTATTCAAACTCTTTTTTTTTCTTTTTCATTGCTTTTCTCTTCTTCTTTTTTCAATGCATTTTTTTTCCTTTTACTTACAACTCGCTTATTTCCAACAATCACCTCCAGTACTAAAACATACAACTTTTTCAAGCTTGGCTCACACTTAGCAAATTTAATCAAATATCCTAATTCCCGGATGGGTGAAAAGGCTAAAAATAGGCTCAGAATGCTTTTGTGGAGCTTCAAAAATAAGGCTATAAAAGGCTAGAACATGGCTTGAAACACAGGAAATTATATGTAAAGGTAGTCAAGGGATTATGGCTAACAAAACAAATGCCTCAATCATTTCTATGTCATGCACAAAAGTCATATATATGGTCTTGAAAAAGGTTGTAACGCAAGTTCTAGAGATTAAGTAATCAAAGCAAGAACACACACAAAGAATGCAAGAGGACACATTTATGAAGTCCATTAGGCCAAAAATTCTCACAAGGCTTTTTGTCAAGGGACATTCAAGCTATAATCTTATCAATAACTCCATGCTAGGCAATTCATCCAAGAAAAATCAATTCATTTTAGAGAAATTGAAAGCTTAGCATCATAGACAAATATCCAATCATTGTGGCCAATTTTTCAAGTAAGGATACTCATCAACTCATCATAAAACTCTTTTTTTTTTATATTTTTTTATCAAACAAAATAAAACATGCAAGAAAAATAAACATGCAATGCATAACAAGCTAAAGTGAATACGCCCCACCCCATACTTAAACCCTATATTGTCCCCAATATAGAAAGTAAACAAGAGGGACAACGAAACTCACAAGATCCTACAGAGGTGTGTAATTAGGTGGTCGCGGGTAAGGAGCCAGTTGCTCGCCTTTCAGACTAACCAATTCAGATTTACTTCTCTTTCGGGAACCACTAGCCATTGTTAGAGACATAAACCTACACACCAAAAATCAAGCAACAACACAAGCTACCCACAAAATAAGAATAAAATCACTCAATCATACAAAGAAGTAGCAATTAGTGCATACAAGTTGTTAGTCCTCAAATCAAGTCAAAGAACCGAAAACTCAAGTTCTACGACAATTAACCACATGAGAAACTAATCTCAAGTTCAATTCTAGTTTTTCCAAATAGATAGAACCACCTCTCGATGCGCTCTCTCTATTTTGTTTACTTACTTAGACTACCACCTCTCGATGCGCAACCTAAACAAGACTCTAACAAGTTTAAACCTATTAGATTAAGCCCCTAGAATCAAATCATATTAGTTTTTCAACTCAATTTAAGCAAAAGATATTGAATCTAATCCGCTTCACATTATTGGGATCAACCAAACCCTAGAACTATAGAGTTTAGCCTAGCATAATTAAATTCATGATCAAAGCAATTAAATCAAACATGGAATAGAAATAAGAACAATTATTTGAAAGAGAAACTTACTAGAGATTCAATTGAAGAAACAAAGGTAGATCCAAAAGTGCAAAAATCCCAACTTGAAATAGCGTAAAACTCAAAACCTAGAAAATCTTTCTTCTCTCTACTTGAAATTAGAAAATAATAATAATGCATAAAAAATCATCCTAAAAGAGTTTTCTAAAGAGTATTTATATTAAAAGCTAAAAATATCCAAAAATATGACATAAAAAATAGCCCCTCGCGCAAGAAAAAAAGGATCTCGTGGCTGGCTGCCCGCCGTCTCGACCGAGACCATGACTTAGCCAAATTTCTCCTCTTTTTCTCGTCTCGGCCTTCATCTCTGGCTTGTTGGCTCGTCTCTGGCACCTCTTTAACCTCATATTCTCGTCCCATGAGCATCTTCAAAGGCTTGTTTCACCTCTCTTTGACTCTTCTTAATATCATTAAGCTCCTTAACCATCTTTAAGGGCCGAAAACACCTCCAAAAACCTGAAAATACAAACAATGCTTGTGTAGATAACCATACCACGAATAATACTAGAAATCAACACAAAATGCAAAACCTAAGCTAGAAAATGACGAAATCTAGTTCTAAATGATTATGAAAAACCATGCAAAACTAGATGACATCACCAACTGACCTCTCTCCTTAGTGGAACACATAGAGCACTTGGAAGTAATAAGCCAAACCTAAATACAAAATCCATCTTGGCCTCTACTGTAATAAACCTAAACCCTCGGGCATCTCTTTCAACCCCGTTGCGACATACTCTCCTCCAGCGCCTCTTTTCCTTAATCTGTGGTGAAGGAAATACGAGTAAAACCAAGCAAATTTAAAACCATAAATCAGGAACTGCATCATTCAAATCGAAAAAATAGAAATTACACTCAACCTTTCGTTCTGCCTAATTCCTCTCGATGTGCGGTCCAACCTGTCTAGCTGCAACGAAACGATGAAGCTCCCTCGCAAAGAAGACTAGAAGAAGGAGAGAGGAAATTAGGCGTACAAAGGAAGGTTGATAAAGAAAGTAGGGATGCACAATTTTCGAGGATAAATTAGGGCGCTACTAGTTGGCGGGCCTTTTTTGTAACAGTAGGGATATCAACCTGGTAATCACACAACTTAATTTACCTAACCCACATGTGCAACTGAAGTAGTTGAAGCTCCAACTAGACATGCTTTGTTCTATAACAAATTTAGATAGCGTACCTCAAATTATAGGTACTTCTTTGAATAACGGAAAAATATATAAATGGCCTCCTGAACTTGTGTCCATTAGTCACTTAGCCCTCTATACTTTGACACTATTCGATTGAACCCATACAATTGCACTTTGGGACTTGTTGAACACTTGATCGACCATTTTCACTTGCTTTTTTTTATTGTGTATTTCAGACGTGCCAAGATACAATAAAAAAGATAAAACAAATATAATAAAAAAGTTCAGATCAAATATATTAGCAAAAGAAAAAAATTTAAAAAAATCTAAATTTCCTATCAAACTTACTATTTTACCCCTCTATTTTCTCTAAAATTCTACCCAAAACCACCCTTCATCTTCAACCTCCCCCTCATTCAAGATCCACGGTTGCTCATTTTCATATCCTTTCTAAAGTGTTCTCTCTCAATCCCCTAAGCACCAACCCACCATATGCCCCATGACTTATCCTTCGAGATTTCTCAAATCCAAGATCCACCACCTTTCCAGCAACCTAGGTCCCACCATCCACCAATGTCGACTCCGGCATCATCGTTGTTGCCCTCCTTTGCACTCTAATCTGTTTGAATCTGTTCTGAGGGATGAAATTCAAATTTTGAAATTAGGTTTTTATTGAATCTAAACCTAGATCTGAGAAATTGACTTATTATATATCAAATTGAGCATTAAAATTGGGAGGCGGGGTGGAGGTATTGGGCAGACGTCGAGAAGGAGTCGTGGAGACATTGGGGAGGCATGGGTTGGACGATGTTTAGTAGGTTGAAGAACACACGCATACACTTGAAGAAGAAGAAGAAAAATAAAGAAGAAAGAAAAAAGAAAATGATAAAAAAAATTCACATAAGCATTCTTCAGTCTCATCTCCTACGAGAGTAAAATGCACTCGCACTGCCACATCAGTGATTAAGGGTTCAATAGGTCACAAAGTGCAACTGTAGGGGTTCAATCGAATAAGGCTAAAGTATAGGAGGCTAAGTGACTAATGGACACAAGTTCAAGGGGCCATTTATGTATTTGCCCTTTGAATAACTACACTCAAATTTCGCATCCCATTCTCATACCACTCTAAACAAATGGTGCATGTCTTTTCTAAGAAGTTCCAATACTTATACTAATATGCATAAAATCTCCGGTTGGCAAGTCAATTATAATATGCACATCACTGTCACAGTATGAAGATTTAAACCCACTCTTTTTAAAGCCAACTATTCCTAGTGAGTCCTTGAAATTGAAACATACAAAAAAGGTGGGTACATCATCATAAAATAATGAACACCTTACACGACACCAATTTGATCCACATATATCAAATTTATATTTGGTAGATCGTTTGATTCACACATGCATACTTCCATCAAATGATTGAATTATATGACACACCATTTGCAATATGGAAAGGAGCGGTCATTTGTAGGAGTTTAGAGGAGTGTGGATCATCAATCAAAAGAAAGAGGAAACCCTAGAGAAATAATTAGCATCCAAATTAGGGGTTTACTTGATGAAGATAGACAAGAGAGAATGGACGACAAGATTAGAGATTCACGAAAGAGTGTCTCGGTCCCCTCCAAATAAGAACATCCAATCGGAATCCTAACTTGAAATTCAAGAACCAAACGGAGTGAGAACAACCATAGAAGAACCAGTAGGGTCCCAATCGACTGGTAGCCTACATATCAATAGGCAATTCATCACCATCACAAAAATTAGGAATTTTACATAACCAATCAACATAAAACACAAAAAAATCACAAGAAACAAATTGTTTCTATAAAACTTGAACGTAGAAAATTCACAAGCAATAAATTTTATTTTCTATAAAACCTCCCTATAATATCTCTAGAATTCAGTATATTCATAATACCTATCAACATCAATCTCCTTAAAGAAGAGCCTTAGTTTTGCACAAGGCTAGATTAACATCCAAAATCCCTAAAGCCTACCTCATATTGAATCTGCTTCTTCAACCAGCCCCTTCCTACATTTGGTCCCTCCACCGCCGCTCCCTCCACCGCTTCCAAGAATCACAACCGCCACCGCCACACAGTATTGTTTGTACACCGCCTTTTTTGTCATTCCTCTTCTCACAATCAAATTTCCTACAAGTAAAGCAAAAAAAAACTAAAATTAAGGCCTATTACAGGAATTCCATGCATCCGGTTTAGCTAAATCTAGGCTTTATTCCAGTTTAGTTATAAGAACTGGTTCGCTATTATTTCATGTTATAAGAATGGTTGAACTACTCATCCCCTTCCCCGTTTCCTATATGTAACTCGAATGTGCCTTTTGGCAAAATCTATCAAATACAAAATCAAACTTCCAATCTCAAAACTCTCTCAATTACCCCTTCTATGTCACCAACTCCCTTCGAATCAATCATTCTACCTCAATGAATGATTTCTAGGCTTGAGACATCGATCTTCGAGTTCAATTTGAGCTTCTTGGTTGGATTTATCTCGGTTCGTGGTTTTCCCGTTCCATTAGTATTTGAGCTTTCGAGCCTTCGACCTGTTTTAATAGAATCCAATATGGAGGATAAACACTTCTATGTTAGTGTTGGAAAGAGCTTCAATGAAATTCGCAAGACGATCGGTACGATTTCAGACTTGAAGAATTTCATCGTCAAGCTCTTCAACTTGCCTCAAATTTAAGTCACGGAAGATTCAAATAGTGCTATAGTTATCGGAAATCTTTTTGATGGAATCCCCGACGACATAAAGAGTCAAGATAACAAGATATTTGATAACTTGCTCAATCTGTTTGGATAGATCGAGGGATGTGTTGAGCTCCTGGTGAGCTTTGATTCAGTCGCCTCCAATCTGTTCGAAGAAATGGTGACTGATGAGAAGCATATCTTAGCGAAGGAATCTTCTACTCTGTTTTCTCACCATGTGCTCGATGAAAGTCCTAGGTGCAACTTGTTGATCAATGATGACCGTTTGGCTATGGAGAAGCTGGAAATTGATTATTCTATGGAAAATGATGAAGATCTCGTTCAAATTGAGGCAAAGGTTGAACCATCTTGACGGAGTCATCAGATGTGGTTGCACACCATGTGTTCAAAGAAATGCTCGAGTCTCAAAAGGACTTGAAATAAGCTAATTTAAGGATTCTTGAGGTAACTAATCTGAAGAATGCCTCACTGTTATTGTTGATTAGAAGTGAATCCACTAAATTGATTAATTATCTAAATGCATTATCTACACAAGACGGAATACCGACATGTTATATAGGCATATTGTGTTATCATCCCGGAGGAGGGTCCTAGTACCCTGCATTAGTTGATGAAACAATCCTACCTAGGTTAGAAACGCTACATCAATTAACAATAGATTTTGCATCAGTGAGTGATCAAGATGATCCGAAGGTCTTTGATATGAATGATGTAAAAGATGTTAAACACTACATCAATTAGGGTGATCCTTGAGTCGGATTCTCTCACACTGGTGCAACGTGCAAATGGTGGGATCGATAATTCAGAGTAATATCTTTGGCATGTGTTGGCCTTGGCTGTGAACACAAGCGTTGATTTCCTGATGTGCAGATGGAAACAATGCAGGCGTGGAGCTAATCAGGCATCTAATTGACTTTGCAAATAGCGACCTGTTTCTGAGTTTTTAATTACTACAAACTTTTCTTTTCCTGTGAATTTTGTTGATGTACTAAACCATGACTTGCTTTCTAGTTAATTGAATCTCGGTTTTCATAAAAAAAAACCTTTTGTTGGCTAAAAGTGAACTTACTAGTTTGATTAAGATGCCAAACAAGCTCAGTACACAAGGAAAAAATTAGCTTGTGTTCATTGTGTTACTCGAGCACTCACTGATATATATGCTGATTTATGCTATTACTTTGGAGCCAAGTCAAAACTTGGTCAAGCTAAGGTTGCACAAGATAATGTTGAGAGAGCAATGTTTGATCCTAGAGGTGGTCCTAGAATTGATCTTCATCTTTCAAAAGAGGAGAATTTCCTTGTTTACTTACTACACTGGCTTGGGATGTTAGTTGTTAAGGTAGATCCTAAAGTGATGGTATTTGATCCTGGAGGAGAGGTTGTTGTCCAAAGTTGGAAATCAATAAAAGTTGGTGGTTTTGAGAAGGTTTTAGTACTAATCAAGCCATTCAAGTCAGAGAAATCCAAACCTATGTTGATATGGGGTTTGGACGAGAAAGAGTAATGGTTAGAGCTTGTGAAATGTCCAATGCTGGTTTCCAATTGTTTATCTTTGATCTTGGAATTGTCATTAATTAAGTAGTGGATGCCATATTGGTTGCTAATATGTATGCTCAATGGACTGTTTTGCTTACCTTGATTACTCATGAAAAGGGGTTGATACTTGCTACAGTTGGGATAAAACAATTCAATTGTGTGTTGAGCAGTACCATGGGATACTTTCAAGTTTTTGAATATTATACCACTGAAATTGATTACTTCACAGCCAATATTCATGGTATTAGATCTTCATAATCTCATTCATATGTAGACGATGTGGAATTTTTGTTTATTAATCATGCTTTGTTAAGTGGAATGGAGAATAATATATAGGGAAAAGCAGACATGATATAGAAATTCCTTGGTATGTTCCTTGTGGTGGGCCTTGCTTTGGAGATGGAAACTTAGTATTCATTGCACATGATTGACATACATCATCATTGCATGTGCCTCTCAAGGCCTATTCTCACGACACTTATTTGATGTAATATGAAAGATTAGTTTTTTCTCTCCATAAAATGACTCATCATGATCATGTTCCATCAGATGAATTCTCCCATGTGAAACTTCACTCACTTTTATAGCTTCAGATTATATAATCCAGGTGGAGGTGATCAGACGAGTATTTTCAACATTTGTGTTGTCAGTCAAAAAAATGCTTTGTGTGTGATTATTTGCTTGGTAAAGACAAGCATTGTGGTACTCGCTTTCGACCATAGCGACAATTTCCAAGATTGCTTAAGGCTTACAAGTGGGTTTTGTTGTTTTTGCTGTGGTACTAGAGTTATTTGAAGCATATCTAAGGAGTATTGTTCTTTGATCCTCGAGGAAAAGGACCGTTTCAAGCGGGGAGTAATGTTACATGAATTTGTGTATCCGATTTAGCTAAATCTAGACTTTATTCCAATTTAGTTATAATAACTGGTTCGCTATTATTTCATGTTATAAGAACAATTGAATCGCTCGTCCCCTTCCTTGTTTCTTATATGTAACTCGAATATGCCTTTTTGGCACAATCAATCAAATACAAAATCAATATCTCAATCTCAAAACTCTCTCAAATTACCCGTTCCATGTCACCAGCTCCCTTCGAATCAATCTTTCTACCTCAATGATTGATTTCTAGGCTTGGGACACCAATCTTCGAGTTCAATTTGAGCTTCTAGGTTGGATTTATCTTAGTTCGCGATTTTCCCGTTTCAAGGCCTAAATTTCAAAGCTTGACAGGAAGAGAATTAAACGACAAACTGATCCAGCGTATACCGTAATTGTGAACAAAGCAAGGAGGAAATTGAGATTCCTCTGCCAAGAACAAAGTGAAACCCTAACCTCGAAATTGATGGCTTGATAAAAAACCTAACCCACAAAGTGATGATTGAAGAAGCTGAATTGAGGTCGAGAGAGCGATGAGTATAGGGAAGAGAAGGAGAGAGGATGGCAGAAGCGGTGAATTGTAGAGACACAGAAGAGAGAGATGGGGAAGGAGGAGAAGAAGGTGAAGCGATAGGGATTCTGAGAGAAGAAACTCTTTTTTTGGGTGTGAGAGAGGCGTATAGAGGAAGAGTTCCAGTGTTCCACTAACATAATTTCCTATGATAAATTATTAAATTATAACTACAGTAAATTATAGCTACAATAATTTCTATGGGCCTTTTTATTATAATAGTATGGATATTTAAATTTGTCGTGTACATGGGAGAAGCCTTTCCTATTTTTCTTTTCTCTACATGCCTCCTCCTTTAGTTTTGCAATAATTACATCTCTGTTGGCCAGTTTTGGGTTTTTACTTTTCTGCAAAGTTGGAAGAAAAGAGAGAAGACTAGTACAAAACAAGGGGTCACATCACTGCAGAGTACGTACTACTTACTCTCCTTCTTTCTCTTCTGAAACATCGTCATCACTGCAAAATACATATTAAATACATGCACCAACAACAACAAAGACATCAAAGCCAAAGGAAAAAGATGAAATTCCCAACAAGTATGAACGTGATAGGGAGGTGGACTAGACTCAGAAGGTCAAACCCAAGCTTCCATGTTCTCCGGTCTAGTTTGATTATGCCTTTTTTCTTCTAATTATGAATTTTGTTATACAAAATATCGGGCTATTGATTATGCCTTCTAATTATGAATTTTGATTATGCCTTCTAATTATGAACGGTGACGAAGGAGACATAAGGACTCGACGGTCGCGAGTAGCACCGAAAGGCAATGCGAATGGTGTAAAATCAATGACAAAGAAATTTCACCCAAAACTTCAAACAACGATCTAAACCTTGGAGCTATCTACAATAGAAAGACATCGATCAAATTCAAGTCCAAATCCTTCACATATAGAATGAGAAAACCGGTGTTAATTAACTAGTCTATGATCGAAAATTTCTATGTCAAAACTAGTTGTCATCGGTGAAAACTAGTAAAAGGTGACATGCTCTGCCGGTAAAGAAGACCGTCAAAAACAACCAGTGAGAAATCCTTATTTAGATCAAAAAACCATTTTAAGGGTTGAGTATTTAATTGTGTCAAAAAATGAAACTGGATTGTGTCAAAAATTGAAACTTGACGGGGGCTAAAATACCCAACAATACCCGACATCCATCTCCAAGTTTCACCCAGGTGTCGCTCGCTTCTTTTTGGGTGTGAAGCAGTGTCAAACCAAAATACCCAACAAGCATTAGTTCTCCCTGAAAAGGAGGTGATCCAGCCGCACCTTCCAGTACGGCTGCCTTGTTACGACTTCACTCCAGTCACTAGCCCTGCCTTCGGCATCCCCCTCCTTGCGGTTAAGGTAACGACTTCGGGCATGGCCAGCTCCCATAGTGTGACGGGCGGTGTGTACAAGGCCCGGGAACGAATTCACCGCTGTATGGCTGACCGGCGATTACTAGCGATTCCGGCTTCATGCAGGCGAGCTGCAACCTGCAATCCGAAAGGAGGAGTCCTGATGGCCTAAGTTTGAGATTGAAACTTGGCGTCAATTGGGTAGACGTTAAGCCTTCAATCAGTTTCTCACCGTTTACCCTTTTTAGTTGAGGAAAAAAAAGACTTTTCGTTCATATCTTCTCCTGGTGGCTTCTCGACGACGATGAGAAGAATAGTTTCTCACATTACTTCCTCGATTTTCTAGAGAGAGGAAAGAACTTCTCGATCTAGACCCTCTATTGTTTTTATTTTTAGGTAAATATATATTGATAAATAGAAATAGATACATGGATGGATTGGTTTATTTAAATGATTTGTTTATCATCATTTTTGAAAATATTTTTATAATAGAATTAGCAAGAAAATCGTAGAAAGCGCTATAAATAGCGGAAACCACGGCCTCTCCTCCTCGTCGGATCGTAGTAGTGGAGTCAGGGCTTTTGATCCTCCACTCGAAACCCGCCTCCGTGCTTGCTTTTCCGAGCAATCGTTGATCATGTACGTTCGCAAAACATGATTTCGAACTCTATATTCTCCGGTTTGTTGTCTGTTTAGGACTTTGTTTCCGTTTAGGGTTTCGAAGTCGTAGCCAGTGTAAAGCTTCTAGGGTTCCATTACGTGGTTTGATATGGTTTTCGTTTGGTTTTGGATGCGCATTGGTATCAGATTAAACTGTTTAGAAAATTTATAGGTTTACGTTGAAAATCTTAATGTCTGTTGCGTGTTCTCCTCCCTTGTTTTGGCCGACTCTTATCTGACCAATATTCATGTCCTACAAAATGTTCTGGACAGATTAGGGCTCCTGTTTGCACTTTGTGTATTGGGGGCTGTGTTTCAGCGTTGGGTTGGAGATTTTAGGTTTTCCGTTTTTTAGTTTCTAGTGTGTATTGCCTGCGTTGTTCCAATCTTGACGTTAGTGGTGATGAGAGATTAGGTTTTGCTGACACTGTGCGGCTTACTTGATCTCCCTTCTTAGGCTCTTGTTTTTCCACTTTGAATGATGAAGCCTTTCGATATACTCTTCTCTTTCAGCAATCTTCCTCTCTTTTGATTCAGTTTCTTTTTGGTAAGTCTAATTTGTGTTGATGGCCTTGGACTACATCCATTCCATTCTTGTGATTAAAGTTATTGTACTTGTGTTGATTTGTTTGTTGATATTTTTAGCGGTTGATTGTACTACAAATTGGACTTCTGTGCATTTATACCGAGTGCTGTTCTTGAAGAGTCTAGACTTCTTGCACTATAGTCCATTTCATGCCCTTACTCCCAGCTGGAAGGCTTTTGACTTGTGAAAGTGTTGCGCTTAAACAAGTTTTTGTATGATTAGTTCCGTGTTGGTTAGATGCAGAGTCAGTCTTCTAGTCTTTTGCAGTAGGGGCTGTGTCATTATATTAATGTTTGATCTCTGTCCATTTAGCTAGTTTGATCAAATAATGCTTAAATATACACTTTCAATGATTTGACATTTTGTTACGCTTATTCATTGTGCAAAGTTTAGACAATTATGGGTGAGCAAGGCAGACAAACAATAGAACTAGATCAAGGATGGCAGTTTATGGAGCGAGGAATCACAAAGCTGAAGAAGATCCTGGAGGAAATACCAGAGCCTCCATTCTCCAGCGAAGACTACATAATGCTCTACACGTATTTTGCATAACTTTGTTTTTGGTGGTGTTGTCTTGTAATTGTTTCTGGTTCTAATTATGCACTTTTGGATTTTGCAGTACAATTTACAACATGTGCACTCAAAAGCCGCCACATGATTACTCACAGCAGCTTTATGACAATTACAAGCAAGTAATTGTGGACTATATTGGCTCCACTGTAAGAATATCCTACCATAGTTGGTTTGTTAATTTGAGCCTATATTTCCTTGCACAAGTAAACTGTCACTGATTACAGATATGAACTCCTTTATAAAAGAGAGAAATCATGATAGGTTTTCAACCAATTGCGTTTTATTTACTTGTTTCTAGGCTAATATAAAAGTTTAAGTGATAAGTCTATTATTTTTCTGTCTTGTTGAATCCTGGGCTCTTATCTGTTTTTAGCACTGAATGGTAATCATTTTTTCTCTCTTTGGAAAAATCTCAGCTGTTGTTTCTTTTTATATCACCAGTGTGTAATTCCTGTTTAAATATGCATAAAAATTACGGCATCAAAGCTTCTTTCATTTTTAGAATGAGGAATGTATACACATATGGGGCATTTATGTTGAACAAAAAATAATAGTATTGTGAATGCATTCAATTTTTCTCTGAATACATATAATTGTAGTCTGTGTATTTATTATTATTGTTTCGTTGGTATATTCTTTAGCTCTTTTCAAGTTTTTTGTGTATTTATTTATTTGAGAACTATACTTACTGATCAACCTTATTGTTAAAAAGGTGTTATGGTTTTCCATGCTCTATTTGATCTCTCCCTTAGGAGAAGTGGCAATAAGTAGAAGTTTGACCTGTATTTCCTACTATACTCTGTGCAAATTGATAGCTATCAGATTTTCTTAATATCTTTGTATATAAATTGTATATTGTTCTGGTTTGTTTGAAATATTTTACTAACATCTTGACATGTGGACTGATTTCTTTTTAGGTGTTGCCATCACTGAGAGAGAAGCATGATAAATTTATGTTGATGGAACTTGTTAAAAGATGGAAAAATCATAAAGTGATGGTTAGGTGGCTGTCTCGCTTCTTTTTTTATTTGGACCGTTACTTCATAGCTCGGAAGTCACTTCCGACTTTGAGTGAAGTTGGGCTTACCTGCTTTCGTGAAATGGTTTGCAATCTGTATTCCCTATTTTGTGCTGTAAATTTTGTTAGTTTACTATTGTAAATTTGTAACAGTCTTACTATAATTCTCTAGTTCAAAGTTTGTGTTATGTGAGCTGATAGTTTTTCTATTGTATTAGGTTTATGAAGAGGTGGGTGCTAAGTCTAAAGATGCTGTTATAGCTCTGGTATGTTCACTTCCTGCTTGTGCTATACTTATTGTGGTGTGCAACTTCTTCTCTGATTGGTTTGATCAATAGTTGAACTAATCAATTATTTTATTCAGATTGATGAAGAGCGTGAGGGTGGACAGATTGACAGAGCTCTATTGAAGAATGTCCTTGATATTTTTGTTGAAATTGGAATGGGCCAGATCTTGTATTATGAGAAGGACTTTGAAACAGCTATGCTGGATGATACCGCTGCCTACTATGCCCGGAAATCATCAATCTGGATTTTGGAGGATTCATGTCCTACCTTCATGTTAAAGGTCTTTCAATATATAGCTGTTCTTTCAGTGTGTTAATTTGTGCTGGCATATACTATAGCAGTTACTAAAGGTTGTCAACTCTTTTTAATGTAGGCTGAGGAGTGCTTGAAGAAGGAGAAGGAAAGAGTTGCTAATTATTTGCACTCTAGTAGTGAGCCAAAGCTTCTTGAGGTCTGTTTTTAATTTCTTTAATTTTTTTTTTTTTCTGCGCTGTAAAATTTTCATGCTAAATCTCCATGTTTCACCTGTTTTCATTTCCTCAATTAAATATATTAGATTTTGAAATTCTGTGTTTCTCTTGTTTCTTAATGTAGAGAGTTTATCAGGAACTATTAGCTGTGCATGAAAATGTGTTGCTTGAGAAGGAGAATTCAGGCTGTCGTGTATTGCTCAAGGATGACAAGGTAATGCTTTTCTATGAGAAGTTAGGTAAGTGAAACTTTGCTAACTGGTTGATGATGCTTGTTAGGTTGAGGATTTGTCTCGGATGTATAGGCTCTACCAGAAAGTTGTCAAGGGTTTGGAACCCATTGGAACTATATTTAAACAGGTTGATGTTTCCTATTATGTGTATAAAGTGTGATCGCCAAATCATTATCTTTAGTTTATTTTTCTGACTTGTCTACATTTTCTATAGCACATTACCAGTGAAGGTACAACCCTTGTCCAGCAGGCTGAGGATGCTGCAAGTAGCAAGGTCTGACCTTACACTCCTTTTCTGTCGCTTTTTAATTCTACCATAGCTGACAATGTTAACTCGATAAGCTTGCTGCACTGCTAGTGCATTTGTTAAGAGCTTAACCCTGTGTGTGCCCATTATGTTTTATTTTTGAAATGTTATATGCTCATTATTTGACTGGTTATTAATCTCGAAAATTCCTCTTATAATAGGCTGCTAATGCTGCTGCTGGTGCTGGCTCTGGTGCTGCACATGAGCAGGTAGAATTTGTTCTCTCTAAATTTATGTACTAATTGCTCCAATGATTGTATTTCAAAACTAAGCTAAGTGCCTTTCGCGCTGTCACAGGTCTTCGTGAGGAAAGTAATTGAGTTGCATGATAAATTCATGGCCTATGTGAATGACTGCTTTGCAAACCACTCAATTTTTCACAAGGTCACCTTTTTTATGTTTTTTCATTTATGTGACCTAAATATTATTATTTTTATCTGTTAAGATTTACGTTGCGTTTTCAAACTTGATAGGCTCTTAAAGAGGCATTTGAGACCTTTTTGAACAAGGGTGTTGCTGGTAGCTCGAGTGCTGAACTATTGGCTACATTTTGTGACAATGTTCTTAAAAAAGGTGGCAGTGAGAAATTAAGTGATGATGCAATTGAGGAGTCACTGGAAAAGGTTTTCTGCCACTAATATTATTACTTTTGGCTCTTTTTTTAATGGCTTCTGATATGCTAGTTCTAAACCTTGCCTTTCTTATTTTCTGCAGATAGTCAAGCTTCTTGCATATGTTAGTGACAAGGACCTTTTTGCAGAATTTTATAGGTTGGCATATTTTAGCTATCTTGCATTCTTCCATGTTGTCAAATAACAAGTGATATGTTTTTAATCCTCATGCTTTCAACTCCATATAGGAAAAAGCTTTCTCGCCGTTTGCTTTTTGACAAGAGTGCAAATGATGATCATGAAAGAAGTATACTTACGAAGCTGAAGCAGCAGTGTGGTGCACAATTCACATCTAAGATGGAGGGGATGGTAAGTCAGGGCTTTGGTTTCTAATTGATATTTCTACATTGTATAAATTTAGGCAAGTAATAATCCCAATGATTTCCTTCCTGCTTTCAGGTTACTGATTTGACCTTGGCACGGGAGAATCAGGGTCTCTTTGAGGAGTATCTTGCACAAACTCCTAATGTTAGTGCTGGCCTAGATTTGACGGTGACTGTTCTTACTACTGGGTTCTGGCCCACTTACAAAACTGCTGATCTAAACCTTCCTATTGAGATGGTAAGTTTTTATGAATTGACGAGTGCAATTACCTATTTGGTTATTCATCTTTCATGGCAGTAATATGCTCATATAATGTGGCTATAATAGGTAAGGTGCATCGAAGTGTTCAAACAATTTTATCAAACTAAAACGAAACACAGAAAGCTCACATGGGTCTACTCCCTTGGGAGCTGCAACATCAATGGCAAGTTTGGATCAAAAACCATTGAATTAGTTGTAGGAACATATCAGGTAACTTTTAAATTTAATCCTTTGCTCTATGGTTTGTCTAGTGTGGCTAATTTGGAATTGTAAGGGATATATTTGACCTTTTGCAGGCTGCTGCTTTGATGCTGTTTAATACCTCAGATAGGCTATCTTATTCAGAGATTATGACCCAATTAAATTTGGCTGATGAAGACTTGGTTCGAGTGCTTCAATCCTTGGCTTGTGCCAAGTATAAGATTCTACTCAAGGAACCAAACTCCAGGACGGTCTCACCTACTGATGTCTTTACATTCAATTCTGGTTTTACTGACAGAATGCGGAGGATCAGGGTATTTGACTTCTCAAAACATTTTCTTTCTGGAAGTGAATAAACTTTTCCAAGCATTGATTTAATTAATATAATCTTAATCTCTATGCTTCTGATTGTTTGCGGGTAATATCAACCCAAGTTCATAAATTTAATCATGTGGGTTTGCTCTCTGTCCAGGTTCCTCTCCCCCAAATGGATGAAAGGAAGAAGATTGTCGAGGACGTGGATAAAGATAGGCGGTATGCAATTGATGCATCAATTGTCCGTATAATGAAGAGCAGGAAAGTCTTGGGTTATCAGCAGCTGATATCAAAATGTGTGGAGCAATTGAGCCGGATGTTCAAGGTAATATTTGCTCAACTTCTTACACATTGAAGCCAAGATCGTGCTATTATTCTTATAGATTAGGCAATAGTTTGAAGCAAGCTCGGCATATATGAATAATTTCATTGCCTGGGTTGGATTATTTTGAGATAAGGATGGTTACTGAAACAAGGTAATTATAACGGGTGATCGATCAAGGGCAATGTAACCTAATATTTGCCACATTTTCAAGTGCAATATGACGTATAAACTTTGGAGTTGTGTGTTACTTTTCACAACCAACTCAAAAGTTGGTGATAATTTCACAACCAACTCAAAAGTTGGTGAATAATTTCAATTTTATAAGGTACTGAACCAATATGCTTTGACTTGGCCATCAATATTTGATATTATTTCCCTTTTTTCTAAACAAAAAATGCTCTGACTCTTTTTGTTGAATCCTTTATGTTTGCAGCCAGAAGTTAAGGCAATTAAGAAGAGGATAGAGGATCTGATCACCAGAGACTATATTGAGAGAGACCCAGAGAACCCAAACATGTTCAAGTACTTGGCCTGATCAGGTTGAAGCAAAACCACTTTTTGGACAAGGTCTCAGTGTATAGGAAGTCGTATTACATAATCTGCAAGGCAAGGCACAAACTATAGTTCTACCCTGTTTTTTGTTTCAAAAATTTAACCATCCGAGTTGGAAATTTTATAGAGTATTTCTTGATGAAAGAGGATTTTTTAGAAGTTGAGATAGAATGAAGGCTAGAGAACCTACCAGTGAATGCGGAAGCTAAACTGAATAGTATAGTAGCAGGTACGGCAGGTGGTAAATATCTGTTCATGGTACTTAGGAGAGTCAAAACATTTTTTTTGTTCGCTTACTTGTTCTTGATCTTTGTTTTGAGCGAAGGCTGATATGAATTTGCGAAATGTTATCAACTCATCAATGGGTTCGGTTCAGGTGTGTTCTTGTGTATCTGGTGGATTTGGGTTCATGGAAAATCCCACCCTAACGTGTCCATTTTTCTGGCATTGCAATTCTGCTATCTTCGTAGTGTTAGGCACGAAGGAAAATTCTTAAAGTGCTAAATTTAGAATGAGCTGCAGGGTCAAAATTTACCATTTCTTAAGAGAGAATAACTCTCATGCATTGAATCCACTCCCCGATACTCCTGCGACTTTTCCTCTCCACGATGCTCTCTTCTCCAGCCACCCTTCCCTGGTGACTCGCCCCCTCCCCCAGCACACTGCCAGCGTCAACCCTGACAGGTGCCACCCACTCTAGTAACTCTACTCGAGTGACTCGCCCTCTCTAGCCCGAGTGCACCACTCGAGCGTCACCCACTCTAGGCCTGCTCTGGCGACAGCCCGCCGCCCTACCTGGACAAGACCGTTGACGACCAGCGACCCACCTCGGATCTGCCCCTTGGATCCGTCCTCCCTCCCTGTGCAGTCCTCCCAAACCCCAAACCTAACCTCGCCTGGTGCTCGGACCCTGCCTCAGAGCAGTGACGGCCACCCCCATTGCCGGTGACCTCACCTCTGCCGGCCATCTTTTGTCGGTGACTTCAACATTCCGACCTTTCAAAGCTCCAGGTTGTCTAAGTGCTGGCCTTGCTACCCTAGTGCACTCTCGGACTGCACTCCCGGACTGGTACCCCGGTCCCGGTCCACCCCACCCCCCCCACCCCCCACCCCCCCCCCCTAGGAAGGCGCACCCACTGGTGCTCGGATCCCGCCGGCGATCCCGGGGAAGGATTGGCTTCCTTTGTCCCCTCAAGAAATAAGCTCGAGGCGCGGTAAAGGTCCTATATACAATAAGCTTTCAAAGTTCACAATGCAACTTGACCCCATATATTATTATTTAAAAAAATGTCCTTATTACAATCACACAATTGTATATAACACGATAGCATGTGTACATGTAAAAAACTTCATCAGAGATGTATTATTAAATATATAACATATATGTTTGTTAAGGGATGAAACAAAATTCCTACTTTATCATGTTTACCCATGACTCAATATAGTAGTCAATGGCAAGGTGCCAAGGTACTATGTAACTTTTCAGAACTTTAATTCACCTACTTCTATTTACATGTATGAGTAAGAATATTCATCAATATATATTCAGAGCAATAATCTAAGATATGAAAATATCTCATTTATGCTGTCAAGTTTGCAGGGTTGAAAGAAGTTTATTCATTGAGAAAAGTAAACTCAACAGTAGTCTAATAGTATTTAGATTAAATATCTCAAACGAGAAATGTTGTGTATTAGAAAAACAAAGAACTCCATGTTATAAAAAATCTCTATTTTTCAAACACTTTCTTTTATACTTCTTTAATCACATTTTGTTTTACTTACATGAAAAAAATGAAGAAGATTGTATTTGCAAGATGCATGAAAAAGAAGCAAGACAAGCTTATTTGTAATCAAAGGAGAAGCTCCGTTCGACAACTCGGTATTGATGTTGAAGTTGATACTGATACTGTCACTGATACTTATGGTCGGTGATACTGATCTTGGATACTGATATCAGTTGCTTATTTTTCAAATAATCCGGAATGTGTTCAGTAAATTGAATTGCTGATTTAATAAGCAAGGGGTGTAAAAAGGGTGAAAAGTAATTTTGTGTGGACCACACTTGCTTATATTCTGGTAGATAAGTTAGCTTATTTAAAATAAGGTAGGGGGTGTTGATTATTTTTTCAACAGACAAGTATCGAAACTAAGTACCTTATTTCAAATAAGCAAATGTTGCCAAACACGTACATTGATGCTTTTTTTTCCAGATAAACAACTGGATACTTATAAGCAACCAAATAAGTATTGTCGAACGGAGCCTTAATAAATATCCTCTACAAATCCTTATAAGTAATTTAACCTTTCATCTATTTCTCTCATTCATTTGATCTCTACTCCATAATCACTCTTTTTCTTCTATATATTTCCTCTACATATTCTGGCCTACTCTCTTCTTATCCTCTCGACTCCCTCTATTCATGTTCTTCCTCCTCATCGTTTTCTACACCTATCAACATGTCTCACTCCGACCGATTTTTCCTTGAAGCTATCATATGTACTATACTCAATGTTCTAAAAAATGCTAGGTGGACCCTGGGCGGAGAGGGAACGCCTAACATCTAGACGGTCAAAACGGTTGCCTAGACGATCCTAGACGGACGCCTAGACGGGCTGAACGGCTAGGCGGGTTGGGACCTCCAGCGCCTAGGCGGGGCCTAGACAGGATTTTTAGAATAGTGACTATACTTATCTATATAATCTAGGGTTGTCCAACGGATGGGTTGACCCGTAACCCGACCCGACCCACCCGCAAATTTACGGGTTACGGGTCAAGTTTTTTTTCATATTACAGGTTACGAGTTGGGATTTTTTAGATTATGGGTTGCGAGTCGGGTTACGGGTCGACCCGCCTAATACACTGGTAACATTATACGTTTATAATTGGGCTAAAAGCCCAAAAGGGCCAAACCCTAGATTTACCAGTATGAATCCGATACTCCGCCTCCTTCCTTCCTTTCTCTGGCTCTCATTCTCATTGACAGACGACTCGACTCCGCCGTCCATCTCTCGTCGTCGGGTTGCCTCCTTCCTTTCTCATTCTCATCTCTCGTCGCCGGCCATCGCCAGTCGCCCCCATCGCCAAGAGCCCCCATCGGAAAGAACGACTCGATATTCGCCAGCCGCGTCGCCTGTCGCCCTCGCCGGTTTGACCCGTTTGACTGGCGAGGTTGACCCGTGACTCAACCCGTAAACCCGTAACCTGTTTTACGGGTTGCGGGTCGGATCACGGGTCGACAATGTTTTTTTTACGGGTCGGGTCGGGTCGACCCGTTGGACAACCCTAATATAATCCTTTGGATCAACATGTCTCGAATTTAAAGAGTCTTACAAATCCGGAAAAAATGGGTATGTAAAATCTTTTTTTTTAGTTTAGTTTAGATCTGATGTAAACTACGAGTTTATATTTTGATCTTGAATGTAAAATATGATCTTGTTGTAATAGCCTTTCAGATCTAATAAAATACCGAGGTTTATGTTCAAAAATCCTTTTTCATATGAGAAATAAATTTTTTGATGCAAGCTCTGATATCATCGAGCCATTAAAACGATGATCCATAAAGCTATGGTTTGGAAAATTGAAAGTTGTATAAAATATGTACTACCTTCAAGAGATCTAGCCACTCAGTTGGCAATTTGTTTTGAGAAACTCTCGTGTTGATAATGTGTTGTGATATTTTGGAGAAAACTGGTGAAATTTGATCTAATTTCTTTGATTATATTACATTGATTTGTACATGCTATTTATAGGCTAAGATTTCGATTTGATCTTGCCGTGTGAAGCTAAAAAGATAAAGTCGTAAGGGCCGTCAAGCCGTATATTACAGGCCGTATGAGCCGAAATAAACTATAACAAAACATGTATAATACATAAAGCATGAATAATTCACCCATAGTTATCTCTTAACAGGTACTCCATCAAATAGTAATATCTTTTTATATTCGTATCTTAATATATCAAACAAAATGTATTGGATATGGTTATATCCGTGTCTATCAAATGGGTCCTTTCCAAACACATTTTTTCTATTTAAGATGAAGCGTGCTTTTTTACCTTCTTGTCTAAAGAAATGTATTTGACATGTTAGGTTCGTTCACCCAAAAAATTTGTATGGTTGTGACAGTCATTGGTAAATGGTAAACCTAAACTACGTCAATGTTATTATCATTGACAAGTGAATCCTAGCGATGACTGTCTCGTTCAAGAAAAACTATGCAACCAATAATTCAGAAATGTTCTATTTCATATAAGAAAGTTTTAACCAAACATTCATTATGAATGTATCATACGGATAACGGACAATCTTTCAAAAAAATTGACTAATTCCCTTACAAGAAGCGGGGGTGGCCAAAAGTAGGGTGGGGTGGCCAGTATAGGAGATAAGTTGCAAGAATCAAGATTGCGCTGGTATGGACATGTACAGAGACGGGGCCTGAATGAGCCAGTTCGTCGATGTGAGAGGCTGGCCTTGGGAGACGTTCGTAGATGGAGGGGAAGACCGAAGAAATGCTAGAAGGATAGTATAAGGCAAGATGTCAGTCAGTTGGGGATTTCGACAAAGTTGGCAGTGTGCAGGAATAGTTGGAGAGAGAAGATTCGAGTGGTGGACTGCTAATCACCTGAACAGATCGGCCCTCAGGGCCTTGAGGATCCGACGCTTCGTTTTATTTTATGTTTTGCCTTTGCTTCTATGCTCTCTATGCCTTTTCTTCTCTCTGCTTCGTTTTTGTTTTTGTTTTTGCTTTTGTTTTCGGCTTTGCTTTTGGCGGCTTTGTTATCCTACCTTTGGTCTGTGGTTTATCGGGTCTTTTCGTCGCTCCCCACTGCGTTAAGCCAGAGGTGCCCCCATCCTGACCCCCCAGATTCTCCGTAAGGGGAGCTACATTGTTGTTGTCGTCCCTTACAAAAAGCTCAAAAATGCACAAGTATGATACGGCGTAATATAGTATATGGTGGAACCGACTGGAACCATATGGCATTAGAAGCATCATTCAAAACTATATCCGATATCCCAACCTTCTGATACAGCAAGAAGTTCAAGCTCAAGGAATCACTCATCATTTATGAAAACACGCTGTTCTATTTGATATTGTAATCTATTAAAATGAAGCAGTAATGATCAAATCTGTCACAATTTTTGCTGTACAAGACATACTTTTAAACCTAAAGGGAGAGAGAGCATAGTGTAAAACTGAAAATAAAAAGAACAGGTTTTAAACTGTTGAATATGTTGCTGTTGTCACCTATATCACCTGGAAACAAGCTGATCTTCTATAATCAAGATGAACTGATATATACATTTTTTAACGCCAGGTCACTAAGAAGCTCAAAACGTTACTTGACCAAAAACACATGATATTTACATGATCTTCCCCAACCAATAATCTGTTCGTAAACACTAGATGCTATGAAGGACTTGAAAACATGCAAAACTTTTTTAGCATGTTACATTATAAATGCTTTTCTATGAAGAGATGCAGTGTAATTTACCATGTAGATTTCTGCATAGTGGAACTGATGCACTTGTGAAAAAGGAAGAAGAGGGTTTTGTCCTCTATACAACAAAACTTTGGAGAAATTATTAACGAGTAGATGCATTTCAGCCTGCAAAAATGAGAGGGAAGCAGCATAATCAAGTACCAATTGGAATCTCTTGGCTTGACAGATTCCTTACATTGTTGCTGTTGCACAGCAATATTCTGCCACCTTGATCATCCTACTAACGCTCATTATTAGCAAGAAGCAAAAAATTTGTCCAAATCCTCCGACTGCCAAACACAAACAAAATAAAATGTTGGAAAACATCAATAAACAGCACCCCACCCACACACACATGCACACAATTCTTATCTACATATATATTCAAAAACACCAACATAGTACTACCTGAATATCATTTCAATCAACCTTCCTGCATTTGTTCTTGAAACAGAGTATCCATTGTTTCCTATCGTCAGAGAACCTGTTCTCAACACTGAACAGCAACTATAAAGTATAACCTGTGAATTTTCCTCATATCAATATCTTGCCCGTTGCCACCCTATCATAGAGCATTTCAGCAGACCCATCTCAAGATTTGTCCAAACTCACTTATCGATTGAAGCACCTTATGAATGTAATGTTTTGCTGTACACTTGCTATGATCATGGATAAAGCGACTAGAAAATCTATTCTTGACAAGTTTTACAAGTAAGCAGAGATCTATTATCAGCTTCACCTAAAAGTGATGCCGAAGAAAATGCTATACGATTCACAATCTTTGGAGTTCCCTAATGCTTGATTTCCTCCATTGCAAGGTGTACTAAATGCAATAGTCCATTGACATCGTGAAAATTATAATCTAGGACTCTCTTGATAGAAGAGATTCCTTCTTTAGAACCAGGTTGCTTCATTGTTGCCTTAGCTGCTGCGAAAGCCCCCTGTGATTTTCTTGAGGCTTCCATTGCAAAATTAACATCCTGCATCTGCAGCATATTGCATTTTATTATACAAAACTCCATATCATAATAAGAATAAGTCATCACTTAGTGACATAAACCAAAGTCATTGAAATTGGTAATTTGAATTGATGAACTTCTAAATAATTATTCTTTTTTTTTTTGAGACAAAAATCACACTAAATGGAAAGCATAAAAAAGGCCTTTCTTCATGTCTCTTATCTTCTCTTAAGTAATTTGTTTTTGTTTTATTGCTCTGAGAGCATTAGTCAATACCGAGTGATCAATCTTCCAAAAAACCTAGAAAAGTACTTTACAACAATACTACAAACCAAGCGGAAAAAAACTCAGTTAATACATGAACTATTTATCTCGTGGTTTATTTGCTGTTACTTGGTAAGAGTTTAATTTATCTCCAACTAATATATAACCAACATTATTTAATCTTTTTGCCGTAGCTGAGCAAAATTTCACTTACAAAGTTCATAAGCCTCGAGAAGATGGGACGACTTTTAGCAGCAATAATATGGTTTCCAGCAGGTTGTGGAGAGTTTCCATCCTTTGCCTGGGCAGCCTTTTCTGCTGCTGCTGGATTGCTTGCATTATCAATGTCAGAGGCAGATGAAGAAGGCGATTCTCCTGGACAGTAGCACAATGAGAGTTTTCATACTTGAAAGCAGTCAAGCAGCTTTATATGTTCGACATTTCTGATATTCAAGGTGAAAGTGGTAATCTTCTATAGTTGACAACATCTAAATGATTTAAATCTCCTAATAAAGATAATATTCCTAATGAACGCATAAAAATAGCTGCAGAATTGGTCTTTTTTTTTCAGTCTAAAATGTTGAAAGAGAAGGCATTTGTAACTGTTCAAGGTCATTGCAATTGGCAACCCCTCCTTCACCTGAGAATCCTCTCTCACTCACATACTTTGGAACCCATCCTATAAATTCTGCATGTAACTTCTCATCACCATCATCATCATTGGCCCAGTGAGGCTCCGCTACAGCGGAATCTGGGGGGTCAAGATGAGGGTACCCTGCCCAAGGGAAAGGGGGTACGCCCGATAGACCCAAGAAAAACTGAAATTCAGTTATGTGACAATATTAACTGAATTTAGTTAGAATGCACCAAAATTGATATAGGGACTAAATCAATCTCAAAGGCATTGTATAAAAGCCAATGAACATGAGGATGCACCCCATATGTAACAACTTCTCTATAGATTGTAAAACAACTAAACTTTCTCGAAATGAATGATAAGATCTACTCTATCAGTTTCTGACAAAATAAGTACCTAACTGCATGTTTCAGATGTTTAAGAATCGGGATTAAAAAGAAGGCCAAGCACACACTTTTTTTTTCCTTTTCTTTTTGATGATTATTGATCTGCAAATTAAATAGGGCACCAAGGGAATCAATTGTTTAATCAATCACCATGGTGTTTCTTATTATAGGAATTCTTTCCAGATATACATTTCCATCAATCTTACACGTCATACAATATCAAATTGGAAATCATTTGTGTACAGCTTCATAAAGTTTACCAGGAGGAACCATTTGAAGAGAGTTCTGTAACTCATGTCGATCTCTGCTAGCAGCAGGATGTGAGCAATAGATTACCCTCAAGTATGCCACCTCCATGCATTTATAGGCCAGAGAGGCAGAACCCAAGTCTTTCGACTTTTCAAACTCGTGGGCACAAAACCTGTTGATTTAGAAAACATCAGCTTGAACATGGAAGTACAAGGCACACAACTTTCCACCCAAACAAAGACCACAGCATCTAGATCAAATACAATGCACTACAAAACCTGACATTCATAAGCATCAGAAATTTTGGGATCTATATCCTTATATCATGTGAGCATACTGCCATACCAAGGTGAAAACTGGTGCATGACGCTTTCCCATTATTTGATCCTGAACATAGACATCAAATATGCCAATACCAAAGTCCTTATCATATCAAATTATTAATTCCTCCAAATAGATCCCCAGGAGTCCAGGACAATACAAGCTAAGACATAGTTGAGGCAATTGCCATGGAGCTTGAAAAAACAAAATGGCTGAACTACATTAAGAAAACAAACATGATGACCAAATGTTTAACTAACTTATTTTGTGGGAAATAGAAATCTCTATTGAACTGGAGGTGACAGGTACTTCTAGCAAGGAAATGTGCCACCACGAAGTAATTAAGCTTTAAGAGACTGTCAAGAAACTAACGGACACCAAAGTGAACGAGTATAAAAGCATGCCTTTCTTAGAAAATCTTTCAGCAGATTTAAGAGAGACTGATTACTTACTAGGTAATTGAATAATTGTGCAGCATAACCTTGGTTGGAAAGAGTTAAGAAATTTTTTAGGTCTGTTTGGATCATGGCCCATAATGCATTATACTGGCCAGCAATCCAAACAGACCCTTATTCTCTAGACTATGAAAGAAAATAATCTTACAAAACAAAATAATTAAAATTTAATTGTCCTGAAAATACTGCCTCGAAAAGTGAAACAAATTCTGCAGATAAGATCATTCACTTAATAACAGGATCTTACTCGCAAAGTTTTGCAGTGCTGCTATAGACTTGCATGGACTGAATGGTGTCCCCACGCTTAGAATTTTCACTGCCACTGGATTCAAGTAAACAAGCTCCATGAAGAAACTTTAATGCTGCCTCAAAATACAATCCTGTACTCTCAGTAGATCCAGAATTCTGCAAAGGAAAGCATTAAGATTTTAAACCAGTAAAATGCAGATTTTGCTTCGAAGAGTGACATAAAGAAGGTGCACGTATTTAAAAACCTTTAAGCGGTCAGCAAGGTGTTTCATATCTTTTGCTTCTTTTAGAGCATTACTTGCAGCTTGATTGTGAGAATCTCTTCTCATTGGACTTGGGGTATCACGATCCTTGAGTCTATGAGCATTAGACAATTGATGCTTTGATGCAGAAGAATGCAATCCATACTGGATATCAGATTTCTTAGTTGAATTATGTTCTTTCAATCCCTTGCCCCTCTCTTGCAAATGTGCACATGAAGCATCTGCACCAGTACCTTGGTGGGGGAGTGACACATGGTTAAACAAATCCCCTTTCTTTCCTGACTTTTCTTTGCCACTGATTTCCTCATTTTTAACTTGATCAACATGATTTGATATTTTCTCACCACAATCTGTATTGACTTGTTTCTTAGCAATAGATCCCGCTTCATGGTTGCATGTAGAATCTGCTTCAATGATTGAATCTTCTTGTCCCACAGATTTCAGCTTACCATTCTCCTTGGTTGCATTATCTAACATGATTCCAGAAGGATTCTTGCCACCATAATCCATTTCACCAGCATTGCATTCAGACTTCTCCTGAAACTTTATTTTAATATCTCTTGTTTTGTCTTTAAGAATATGTAGATGGTCTCGTGAATCATCATAGGATTCAGATACTTTCAATTTGGTCTTGTCCGATTCGGGTTTGAGAATTTGATTCTTGTCTTTGGACCATGAAGAGACCTTTGCAGATTGCTTTGAAAGATATCCATTAGCTAACTTGTTGCAAACACTCCTGACAGGTTGATTAAGGGCTCCATCATCAAATGGTGCTCCAAAAGTACAAAATTTATGTTGGTCAAAGGTATCAGCTTGACTAACAGCTAAACTGTGAGAGGACGGATCCAGAGAGTGCTTGATCTGGACTTTATCATCTACCAAGCAACCATCGATTTGGTCTTTCAGATCATGAACAGACTGATGGTCATTATTCCCACATAAGTTTTTCCTCATAGGACCAGATTTATCACCATTACTATTATTATCTTCTATATCAGCAAACCTTTTTGAATTATCCTTGGTCAGAATCCCGTCAACGTGTGAGCAATCTTTATAAGGCTGGTTTTTCTTCCCTGATGCAAACTTATCTGAATTTGTAATCCTGAATGGGCATGAAGATATCAGTTCCACAGGTGAACTCTTTAATTCATGTACAATGGAGTTAGATTTCTGAGAATCCATAACCTTTGAAAAGCCAGAATTAGGACCAGATCCTAACTCCCTTTTCAAAGATCTTCCATCATCCATGGTCAAAGCGCTCTCCACACCTTTCTTCACTCGATGGTCCCTTGACCTTTTTCTTCTATTTTCTATCTTACCGTTTCCTTGACTAGAGCTGGAAGCCTTCTCTTCAAGCAAGGGTATTTGAGCCTTTTTTTGTTTTGCTTGCAAACTTTCATTGTCCACAATATCTGACAAAATGCTAGAGTTCACAGCATCAATAGAACTTTTAACTTTTCTCTTCTTTGTATCAGCATTGCCATCATGAGCAATACTCGTATCCAAACAGCAAGCATGAGGTAATGCTTGTACCTGGAATTTTGATTTCTTTATAGAATTGTGCAAGCTGTCATCAATGTGACCCTTGGAGCTTTGTGATGAATATGTGTGATTGATAAGAAGACCTTTCTGAGCTCCATCGCTTAGCAATTCATTGCTTGAATTATGTATTAGCATTTCATTGCCTACATCATGGGTAGACATCCAATCCTCATCTTTTGTCTTCATTCTTTTTGCTCTTGCATAATCTTGGTTAGGCTCTTGTTGGCGTCCTAGTCTTGTGTCCTTAGAATGATCTGCGCATGTAGTGAAGGTCCTGAATGTCTATCTTTTATATAATGAATGGTACATGCCAATTTGTAGATGTGATACCTCTATCAGAGTAGCCATCACGTTTATTCTTTTTGCTTTTCTTCTTGCGCTGATTCGTCTCTAGGACTGGATCAGTAGGTTTTCTGGAATGCTGAAAATGCAGTTCATTCTCCATCTCAGACCCGACAGTATTAGTCAAGCTCGAGGTCTTCACAGAATGCAGTGACTCCTGCTTTGAATTGGGCACTTCTTTCAAATCATGATGCTTCTTCCCACCACCTGGAAAAGTATCTAGCCGACTTTGGGTGAGTTTCAACTCACTAGCTACAGTTACTCCAGGAACGATGACAGCCAGAGAGCCGTGTAGACCATTTCGATTTTGTGGTTGATAAAGCTCTGTTGCTGCTTTTGTAGTTTCCTCTTCAGTTACGTTACAGCTGTTCATCCCAGGCCTAACAAAAATCAAAAGAGTCAGGAAAATCAATTCAAAAGGTATATATAATGTGAAGTTTTGCTGCCTGATGTCAAAATTTGCAGGGCCGTGATATCAGCCCAAATATCATTAATCACAAAAAAGTAGATCTTCTAAATAGTGCATAACATACTAAGAAAGGGAGGGTAATGCTGAAAAAAACTTACAACCAGTTGAGCATATCGCAAAGCCATTTCTCTGGAAGGCTGTCTACTTTTGTGCCAAATGGAAGAAGTCTCCATTTTAAGCACTTGTCACACTGTACCCAGTATTCATCTGGAGCTCCAGCAGAAGCTGGGTCACTAGTCGGAGGCACATGACCAGAGTGAGGGGCAAAATCCAAAGCATTCTTGGAATTTACCTTTGAGATTATTTGTTCATGAGCTCCATTATCTGATCTCTTTCTGGAATTGTTAACAGAAGGAAGCAAATCTTGAGTGCAGATCGGAGCGGTATTCAGCCTGCCATCAGAAGGTTCATCTGGGGAGTCCATCAAGTCATCTCCTTCTTCAATCATGTCCCCTAAGAGATCCTTATATTTGTCTTTAGCTTTGATTATATCCTCTTGCTTTGGAAAATCTTTGTTTCCTGAAACTGCATTCCTAATGCTTTCCTTCTGGATTTCAGTAGCTTCGGTACCTATTAAAGGACTTCCCTTATGTTTCGTTTTCCCCCCTGAATGTAACTGCTCTCTACCAGACACAAGTTTCTTTCCCTCTTGTATAACAGTAGCATGTTTTTTCCTATTCTTCTGCCTCTGAGAACTACTAGGTCCACTGTTTGAACCCTTTTTACTTTTTGGACCCAATTCATTTTCATTTGTTTTACTTGAGCTATTAGCTGCTTCTCCTCTGCTGTCTCCATCTTGGTTAGGATAACTTGGGAAACCAGTTTGTGGATCTACCTTTTTCTCATCTGCAACTTTCCCAGCAAGATTTTTGTCGCCAATCTGCTTCTCATTCCAGTTACCATCACAACTTATAACAGAAATCAATGGTTCACCTCTCTCAACATTTGAGAGAGAATTTAATTTCTGTTTCGAGCCTCTCTTCCCTTCGGATGGATCATGCATATCAGAGAGATGAGGAAGCTTCAAAGCTTCACTAACCAGCATCTCACAGGCTACAGTATTTAAGTCAGCCTGGTAACTCATTATTACATGAACATCATCTAGGGCCTTCACAGGATCCTCCTTGTCTTTTGAAGATAAGTGATCAGTTTCGTCTGACTTCAAGCTATCTTCTACAGGTAATGTTTTATCTGTCTTTTGATTGCTTCTCAAGACAGAATTATCCCGTCTGTGCCCGAAGACAGATTGAACTTTATGACCTTGCAAAAGCTGTTCAGTCAATCGCGCTAAACCCTCTGGGAGAGGAGACAATAGGTGACTTCTGGGAAAGGAAGTCATCATCTGAATCAATAAATAAAGCAAATTAATGATTTATAATAGCATTCAAATTATCAAGAAACAATAGTTTCAAACAAAGGCATTACATCAACTCACTCGAATAATTTGAGTCGGAGACTCATCTCCAGGAAATTGGAACCTTTGAGGAAGCCCCTCACTCCCTATAGGGCTGTCACCAAAGGATGGGGATGGAGAAACAAGACCAAGACCACTATAAATTTCAGTATTCTTCTTTGCAGACAAGTTATCTGAGCCCACTTTTATCCTCACTTTAAGAGTTTTTTGTTCATTTATGCTAGTTGATTTATCTACAGCTTCAACTTTTGCTGTTGATTCCTCAGCTGAATGCTTGAACGGAGTCTGTGCAATTTGTCTCACCGAATCATGTTCTGATGGTGCTTTGTAAAGATCTGATGAAGCAGAACGAACGGAACCAGAACCATGTTTTATTGAATGATTCCCACTTGGTCGAGACAATGAGCTATAATTACCGCCCTGCAGAATAACAGGGATTAAGTGCTCCAATAAGGTCAAATTTGCAGTTGCACCATGATCATCACACAGCCAATGTTCCAGTTATACTAGGAATACAAAAATTCATGAAATTGAAATTCAAGCAATAAGCAATTATTGAATCACAAAATGAAATTGATCCAGTAGATGAACCAGAGATATCGTATATTTTGAAACAGACTACCTCAGCTGATAAACAGGTTACATATTTCTGAGAGCGATTATCTTGAACATTTGCGGGACTCCTTGAATAAGACCAAGCAGGAGACGGCTGAGTTAGGAATGAACCGTATCCACCGTATTTTGCTCCTAACAAATTGTACAAAGCCAAATCACCCTAGAGTAGAAGAATATCGATACATATGGAATCATAAAGCCAACATATGCCAACAGTAGACTTACCCAAATTCTCCGAGGTGACCCCACCTTCAAAATCTTTCTTTAAATGTCCCAAAACATTCTGAAGTTTCTCATCCTTTCAAAGAAAAGAACATGTTCATCAGCACAACAAGATATTGAGGAAAATCACACACATAAGGAAAACCACACCTAATTGCGATGACAAAACTATAGTGACACAAAATACCGATAAATTTCTAATTTCTACTCTCTCTCCTTCCAGATTCCTGATAAATAAGGTTTATGTCATTCGTCTCTAAAGTCTACATAAGAAAGCAACTCAGTTGACATCTTTATTTCTACTCCCTCTGTTTCTGGTATAGACATCTTTGCCCTGGTGTAATCACCACTCACCAGGACAACTCGACATCTAACAAGTTTCAATCCTATAAACTTCTGCCACGAAATCCTAGTTGAATCGCAATTACTATCTTTAACTGTAGCTAATGAAATCAAAAACTTCATTTGACATGTATCTAGCTAACATTCTATGCAGCCAAACATATGACTGGTCCAACACTTCTAGCAGGATAAACCTTTCAATCATTGTAGTCCTTATCCAGATCACATTGCAATTGGAATAAAACAACAAAACCTATGTCCTAACTGGAACTATCAGTTCCTCTACATCCATGGAACATCATAACCAATTTCTAAATAACAACATTACAAACAACAAAAACCAAGCAAAGCTGGTTTAAAGGCATAAATCAATAAAACTAAGCAACAAGTGAGCAGAATTTGACCAAGAACCTTTTAACCAAGTAAATATAGCATAGCAGACAGATTGATGAAAGGAGAAGTAAGAAATCCTTACTATGTAGGTAAGAGCATCAAGATCAATGTTGGTTTCCCTATCATACCGGTAAGAGCACGCTTCCCCTTCTTCAAGCTCAGTGTCCTCCATTTCTATTCTCTCCCACTTCCAACACCACCACCAAATCCTCTACCTTATTTTTTCCATCTATGCTTCCCTGGACAAAAATTATGCCTAAAAAGCCCTAATTTCTATTTTCCCGCTACTCAACTGAACAACAATTAGCCTTCCAAATTCACGAAACTCCTCGCATATTAAAAATCTACACCAAATCTCCTACACCGAATTTCCAAGGACCAACTCTCCTGTGAAGGGAGCCGATACGGATCGATCAAAAACAAAACACCAAACTAAGACAGATTTCTCACCCACACACAAAAAACAGGAGATGCCACAGGTTCTCTTGAACGAAAAAGATGAAGAAGAAGAGAATTGAAGACGGAAAACAAAAAAAAAATCTCTCGAGGCCTGGATCTCGTAAATTGGCGTTGCGTGCTGAGAATATTCTATGATTCTCAGAGATTCCTTTCCTGCTCGTAGCTACTTTCCAGATCGTTAACGATATCTCCGGAGCTGGACATTGATTTGAGCTCAAGGACGGAAGGAGAAAACTACACGGTTTTTGGGTGTTAAGCAGCCGGAGCGGTTTTAATTTTTTACTCTATCAAAATCTCGAGGCCTGGATCTCGTAAATTGGTTAGTAACCACTTTTCATTCCTAATAGATTCTCTAGGCGAGTTCAAGTATACTTGTGATAACCATAATCCTTACTCTATCAAAACTAAATAAAAAATAAAAAAATAAAGCAATTTTTTGTAAATTTGATTAGTCTATTAATTTTATTTTTTAAAAAAAAGGTTTATTAACTACAATTTAGGGAATAGTTAGCATTATTATTGTGTGTCCATGATTGTTTGTTAATTTTATTTTATTTTAAAAGGGTTTATTAACTATAATTTAGGGAATAGTTAGCATTGTTATTGTATGCCCATGTACACACATTAGCTGGACCGAAATAATAATATATAGGAGAGAGGATAAAAAGTAGATTCAACTTTTGTAATTTTCAAGGTTTCAAGCCTACAAGTTCGGACTTATCTTTACAACTCTAAAAGTTCTCTCTCGTGATAAATAAATGTTATATTCTCCATATCTAATCCATTTTTCTTAAATAAAAATGCACTATTCTCCATATTCAATCCATCATTTAAAAGAGGGAGGTTAAAAGTAATAAAAATATTAATGGGCTTGACCTTTCCGACTCCTATGATCATCATTCTATATTCCGGGATCAATCTTTTAGCCTTTCAAATTCCTCCGTCAATGTTGTGATCATACTCCCTTCAGTTTCCCCTCAATGTTGTAACAACACAATAAACACGTACCATTTCCTCTTCCCAAAAGCTACAACCCCTACGTTATAAATAGTCATAGCCTTAGAGCATTTACCTTTCATTCAACCAATCATCGATTGCCTTTCGAATTCCCCTTGCAGACCCATTTAAAGATACGGTATAGGTTGCCCCTTCTTCCCTTTTTGGCTTCATACTACAATCCTGCAAATATTAAGAACAAACATTACCTTTTTGTTTTATATTTTGCAGGGAAAATGGTTGCAGGTCCATCCATAGAGACCCAAAAGATATCACCCTTGGTTAACAAAACACAAGAACAAACCAGAATTTGCACACTTGATGAACTGCCTGATAGTATTCATCATAAGCTTGAAGTGATAGTATATACAAAGTGGGATGCAACTAATACATATGAAAAATATCTAAGTATAGAATCTCTGGTTTCTAACAATAAGATAAAAGATGACATATTTGGAGGCCAATTTATAAAAACTTTCCTCTTAAGTTTTAACATATTTTTATTCATTTACGATTACAAAGAAATCTTATACAATGCATTGCGTGGAGCAATAAAATTGCTTATTTTGCTCATATTAAGATTCATAATATATATCTCCTACAACAAATCAATAATTCAAAATAAAACGTTTAAATGCATTTTCTCTTCATTATTTATTTTCAACAACTAGCACATTTTTTGTATTTCGATGCTAATCTATATAACATATGTAATTATCTATGTTCAATCATAAAATTAATAATTATAGACCGTCCAACGGACGGGCGAAGCCATATAGTTATTCATAGGTTTGTATTTGTCATTTAATGGATTGTAATTGTCATTCCCCCCAACAATTCTTTGCTATTCAAAATTCTGTAATTTAACAAGTCTGTCTTAGAATTTTTTTAGCAATTGAAACCATCGTTTGTTGGCAAACTATTGGCATGTATAATTTTCATTATTCTTTAATCTTTACTTATTGGCAAATATGATTTGCAGTGGCGGGGTTGATATGTATTCGAAATGTTTGTTCGATTTCAATGCTTGTTTTGGGTAATATTACCTCTCTTTGATTTTCTTGCTTAATTTGTTTTTGAAGACATCTGACTAAGGTTTATATAACATGTTCATGTTTGACTATAATTTTGAATTTTTATTTGCTAGTAAGAAACTCCTCAAATTTATATAATAAAAGTTATCTCTACACTTAACTTGATACTCATGTAGTTGTGTTACTTATCAAAATTTTATATTTAAATCTCCAATAGTTTGGTGTTTTGGGTAAGTAGAATTTTCATACTCATAACTCATAACTCATAAAATTTGCTACGGAATTTTCACACTCATGAGTTGTAAATATAATGTAGATGACAATGACTAACTCTTTTGATTATGCTTACTGTAAGATAAGCAATTTGTAATGAATTATATCATTAGCAATTACAAATTGGTTGATTAAAAATTGATGTTATTGATAATAGATGATGAATTTCAAACATGCAGGTGAAAATGGATTCAATGGCTTATTTGATGTGAATGTAGATGTCGTAGATGATGGATATAAGATGTGTTTCAATTTTATATAATAAACGATAACTATTCAAATACAAAGCTATTCAAATCTATTCAAATACAAAGGATGCAAATGATGGATATGAAGGATGATAAGGATTGCAAAACAATTACTGTATGAAGGAACACCAAATCATACTAAAGATAAAGAATACCATAAATATATCATATGATGGCCTCCAAAAACTAAAACTAAGTTAAAGGGAGAATTACATAATTAGAATTCACATATATCACAATCCGAGTACTCATCATATGTTTGCACATAGGGCCGGCAAAACTTGACCCGATCTGAGAAACCCGCCCGACTCCAAACCCGACCGGACCCGAGAAAAATTAAAAAGTTTTATACCCGAGACATGTTTGACCCAATCTGATTTGACCCGAAATCGAGATTAACCCAAAACCGATTATATGCAAATGGACTAGCCTAATGCAACCTGATATCCGATGCTACCCGACCCGAAGTCATCCGAAAATCCGAAGTTACCCGACCCGAAACCATCCGAAAATCCGAAGTTACTCGACCCGAAACCATTTGAAAATTGCATTATGTTTTAAAATATTAATAATAGTGAATATTTATTATAATTATGTTTTTAATTTATGTTACATTAAATATTTAGACCCTAGAGTAGTTAAACTACAAAAAATCATATCAAAATCCGGCTTAACCGAAATCAGATTAACCCGAAATTCGGCCAAAGTCGAAATCCGATTCATCCAAAATCCGAAAAATGGAAATCCGACTCATCCGAAATCCGACTAAATCCGAAATCTAGCAAAACCCGAAACCGGACTTATCCGAAATCAAGTTGGACCGAAAACCGAATGACCCGATCGAAATTGACCTGAAACCTGACACTGCCCGATTAATTGAGCACCTGACCCCAAATGATCTAACCCAATTTGACCCGATTTTCAAAATATCCGAAGTTGACCCGAATCCGAACTTACTCGAAACTGAATTGACCCGATCCAAACCCGACCCGACCCGCCCCGCCTGATTGACACTCCTATTTGCACATCACACCATAAATACAACCATCTCCCTGTTGCTCAAAAGGGGAAAGAGTAATTTAATTTAGAGATAAAGAAAACCAATAATCTTGATCTTCTAATTGCAAAACTATTAAGTAGTAAGAGCTCGTAAAAATGCAATTTTATGTATTATTCCTATTCATGATACAAAACTTCAAACTTTTCTGTTATTTTTTTACTTGGCCTTAAGAAGTTAATCATGTTATCCACACATCTATATAACAAGGGAGTTGTCAAAAAATCACCCCGGCAAATTGAAAATACATGAAATTAAATTGCATATAAGAAAATGTTATTAATGATGAGGTATTTTCAGTCATTTACCTATCAAAGAATCCTAACTTAATCAAATTGAGTAGAATGATAAGTAAGAGTCGATCCCACACAAAGACTCATGTAAGTGTGGTTTACTTAGATGCCAAGTAACCGAAGTGGTTTTTTTTTTTTATGAATGATTATTCTAACTCTACTATGCAAAGTAAAATAAAATATGAATGCAAAGATGTTTAAATCAATGAGAGACAAGTGTGTTTAACTAGTTAAATCCATCATGTGACATTGCTTTGTTGATCATCGATTCTCTTGATTCTCTTCTCACTTGAATAATTTATTGTGAATTATGATCCTACTAAACATTATGATCCGAACTTCAAATTTAGTTAATAGAACAACCAGTACTCTAACAACCCTAATCATCTAAGAACCTAGAAGACTTTCTGAATTCAATTAGACAACATTATAACGATTCAAGTTATCAATAGAAACAATTAAGCACTTAGAGCAACCAGACATCTAAGTGACTTGTGAATTTATTCCATTCTTTAACCAACTAGTCCAACTTGTATTAAGTTGATTAAAGTTCTACTCTTGATCAAATTAACTCCGATCGGTAGTTAATAAGATTCAATTATAACTAGAAATTCAAATAGTTGATCAATCTAACAAAATCCTAGTTTAGATTCTATTAATCACATGGAATAAATTCTATTCAAGTTTGTTGAGAATCAAGCAAACCTCACAACTCATGCAAATTATGACTTAAATTAACTAGCCAAACACAATGGAATTCAGCAACTCATAATTAGATTAAGGAAAAGCTTACAAATTGGTTCAAAGATTGCTCCTTAATAAAAACTCTAAAGTAACCATAGCCTCTAAATTGTCTTCCAAGTTATGAAAGAGAGAGAAACCAAAAGAGTTTTAAGTATCTCTTAAACTACTAAAGATATCCAAGGAAACAAATCTTTAATGACACAATAACCCATACAAGGAATACTCAGAAATACATAAAACCAAGCCCAACTTGAAGTCCAAACACGCGGCCCATTATCTCCGTGTAAGAACACACGCCGCGGGCTCCTCCCAAACAGGCTCGGGCGCACCACCCCTTGCTCTTGCCCGCGCCATCTCTTGCTGAGCCGGGTTCCTCCTCTCGACTTGGCTCCTTTCGCCTTATGCTCTTGACATCTTCACTTGCATTTCTTGAATCTTCATCCATGTACTCTAACTCACCACCATAGCCAGCTTGGATCACATTCCGCCTTGCTCCAACACCAAAAATTCTGCAAAACCAAGCAAACAAGCGCAATCTTACCAAAAAACACTAAATCCTAAAAACTAAACTAAAACTAAGTTAGACCTATACAAAACAAACATAAAACATGCATCTAAACCACTTATATATAAGCTATCAATTATACATCCAGAAACACCCATTTTAAGAGTCTTATTTAGAAAGTGCCATTCAAAGACTTGTTTTTGTTTATTTCAAATGTTAAAATGTAGAGGAATACAAGTCAAGGAAGGATTAAATGTGATATCTACTAGATTTAAATTTGATAAATAACCAGCGAAAAATCTTACATGCTTCAGTATCAGGCTCAACTGCCCAAGGCACAAAACTTAAATGAGATAAACCCAGCCAGCGACGGGTTTAAACTATTTAAATCGTTTTTTGAAATAAAGCAGGACCGGTAGTTTTAAGCTTAAACCGGAAACACAGATATATGACTAAACCGGTTTATAAGAACACCGATTTCACATTTACCTCAGTTCGATAAGACTTCACCATTCCATTTCCAACGTTTTCTTGCGACTTCTCTGGATTTCGAGTGGCTGATCGGAGTCTAGAGAGATTCATAAAGCAATGTCTGTAAGGAAAATTGCCACATCGTTTCCATTCTCTGGATTCTTCAGGTATTGGCTTGTGCTCGTTTCGCTCTATATTTCTCAGCAAGGCTGGACAGTCTTTAGGGCTTAGGGTTCGCGCTAAGTTAACTAAGAATCTTCATATCTTGTATATGTGCCATTATACTTCCTTCCGATACAGTTGTTCTTTCGAACATCTAAACTCAATGTTTAATCATGGAGGGTTGGTATAAGAGGATGTGCAATTGGGACGAATCGTCACAATAAATTAGGGTTCGGACAATGTCATACTCGAATTTATACTGAAGGCATCACATAATGTGTGGCGTATTTGGGCAGTGACCCAAATTTACAAGACATTAGAAAACATTATGGATAAATACTTGTCCATTTTCACTGTTGAATAAATCCTGATCATACTTTGCTCGGTTTACATTGGTTTGGTTTTGCAGTCCCTACAAAATTAAATAATGAATTTAATGCATTGTTATTGTATCTGAAAAATCTTAGACACCACCTAACTTATTGGTAATATGTTATGGCTTGCTTGGATCTAGCTTATGGCTGATTTGTTTGATAGGAAAATTGAACAAGATGTGGAAACTGTACTTAGGGTTCTGCAGCCTGGACCTCTGGGAATCATAGAACACAAATTCAATGACGATGAGATACGAGAGGCACAGATGGATGTTAAAAGAGCAGTTATTAATTGGCAAAGGAGAACAAAGTTGGAGAAGAGAAGTAACATACTGAAAGATTATGTTGATTGACGGTCTCTGTCGCACTTTAGATCATAAAAGTGTAGCAAAACATCTTTTCCTTTATGTTTCTCATCCCGTGCTACATTTTTTTTAGTTTGTAACTTTGTGCTTATGCACGTCAAACTACTTTTGTCAAGTAATGAATGAGTTTGTTACTACCTTCTGATTCATTGGTCTTTGTTCGAAAAGATGATCTTGGATTTGAATATAAAGTAAACTATGTAGCCGGAGACGGCCTCTTGACTCTCTTCTAAATGGTGATCAGTGAAACTTAACAATGGCAGGTGTTAAGTGCACTATAATACTATATGGTCTTGTAGCCTCAGGAGTTGTTTAGAGGCCAAAAGAAATGAAGCATTTGATGATTGCCTGCAATATTGAAGTTAAATTATGAATTGCCATTGTCTGAATATTCATTTTCCTTTTCAGGTAGTCATCCTTGTTTTTCTTTTTTCTGAATTCATCTAAGATTTGGAGGGTATCACAGATGACTTGTTGCAAAATTGTGCTGAATTCTTTTCACATGACTGAGCATATTGGCTTAAATTTATGCGAACATGAGTATAATTCATTTTTAGGATGCTGCTCAAGCAGTGGCTTCTTTCCTTAAGGATATATGAAAGAATTTTTGTGATGGAGCTGTGTACTTAATTTGCAATTGCTATAAAATAAGTATTTTGAAACTCCGAAGGACAATTATTCCTACTCCATAGCCATAAGGATATCCATGAATTGATCAGAGAATTCTTTTTATAGAAGCCACATAGAGCAGTTACTATGTATGCCTTATTCGTGTGCCTGTATACTGAGTTGTCAAAAGTAAGTTGGAGATGCTAATAACTCTCCTTTTTTCCCCTTTTCTTGATTTCCATTAAACCAAGAGATAAAAAAATGACTGCAAAATCATAAATAGATTGCTGTTTTCTTCCTTAGCAACAATCATTATTACTTGTATCAATGCGATTGTTTGTTTTTGAATTTTTTTTGCATTACACAGTGAAGGGAATGAAATTGTTATTTCTTTTGTTTTGAACAGATTTTGTCGGCATTCTTTAGTTTATATATCATTGTACTGAAGTTATATTGTTGTTCCAGGGTAGATTAGCTGCGATTTCTGCCATTGAAACATGTAAGTTTTGCCGGCCCTTAGTTTTCTGCTTAAAGAAGTCTTATGTTTAAGTGTTGCTCTGAAAATTGCAGTTAATATTGAATAACTCAGTAAAAACTACTTGTTTAGCTCTTGTAATATTTGAACTGTTGCCAAAAGTTATGAATTGAGTAAAAGAAATTTTTTCGAAGAGTTAGAAAGTAGTGGTCTATGAACTAAATACATGCTTTCTCAATTATAATTATGGCATTATGATGGAGACTGCTCATATGATTACAAAAATGAATTGGTTATTGTTCTCTCCATAAAGAATTGCTCTAAACTCAACAAGCTTTATAGGTAATCATGAGTCAAGATAGTCTGGGCTTAAGTCCATTTAGTGTGGTAGCATTCCTAACAAAGTAGGAAAATTATACATGAGGCAATGTTGTGTTCTTGATTTTGCAAAATCTGATGAGAGTTTCCAAAGTAGGAAAATAAGGGTCCTAGGAGCATAATATGATTAGTACTCATTTCTATGGTGCTATAGTCTGTGCTTTGAGAGCTTAGTGCATCTAATGCAACTAAGAATAGATGTGGATAGAAGAAAATTAATATATGGAGCGGATGGAGAGTGGATGTTTGCAATAAAATCCCACAATTGTACTAATTGCTGTTGATACTAGTCAATCCTCGATACCCACAAACTCCTGCTTCCATAGTAAGTTGAACTCGTTTGCTTTGGGCTTGAGATTCTACATACCTGGCTGGGAAATTATGCTTGCACCTCTTATATTCAGTGCTGTGTCAAAATCTTCAGTATTTAGGAATTCATTGAGCTCATTAACTGTTGCCTGTTGGTAGTTTGCATATTATAACCTTCTTACAATGAAATTTGTGTTGAAAACATTTAATCTCCCTCAAATGAGGATAAATTCAGAATATTTCTTGCAATTAATATAGCGTCCTTTTTGGCTGTAAATGTCTGCACTTTAACTCCAATCCTCTCTATAAGCTTACATATTCAGAATATAAGTTGAAACTTGAAAGTTTATAATGTTGCATTAAGTGCAAATTCTCAAATCCAATTCTCAATGAAGACCATTTTTGTCTTGTTGTGGTAGTGGTAGGACTATATCAACATCAGACTGCTATGAAAGGATAGCTAAGTTATAACAAGAGAAACCTTTTTAATTTATTTAATAAAATTGTATGTAGTAAACAAAAGCTACAGAACTGATAATATTTTCTGTAGCAGTAGACGCGGCAAGGAATTTAAACAAAAAGGCTCTAACATTTTTTAGGCATGCTAGTAGATGGTTTGGTGGTAAAAGTAATTTCAAGCTGTGTTCCAAACCCATATAGCTCCTGCTCCCATCAGCATTGGTACTAGATTGCCTTGTACCTGGAGGCTGATGACCTCTTTTGCTCCACCTATGAATCTCTGGCCTATGAACACGGCTGGAACACTAGGCTTGCATCCCATGATCTTCAGCGCCTTCTCTATCTCCTGTCCATTGGACATCTCATCAAGATCATAGACTGTTGGGTTAGCTCCATAACTGCTAATGAGCTGTTTCATGGAGTGGGATATGCAACACGAGCTCTTGCTGAAGATCACCACTGGCTTCTCATGAACTAATGCCCTCACAGCATCCATATTAGAGTATGGAGATGAATATTGGAAGTTTTTTTTTGAGGGGATTGGTGAGGATGAAATGTGAGATTTGATTCTTTCTTTGGGATTGGTATGAAACTCTGTTAATATGACTTGTGAATTTTGGTGTGAGGAACTTGAGCTATAATGAACATATATATAGGGGACGTGCTGTGGACTTTTTGGTGATATCCTGGTGATCTCATATAAAGAAGAAAATTCTTTTGCCCCACATAAAATGCCCCCTTATTCTATATGAACTTTTTTTCCCCTCCCCCTCACCTTCTTCATGAAATTTACAATATGCTGTTGCCATTGCTACAGATCAAAGAGAAAATTGTACTGAAGATGTAATATACTATATTAGAACTAGAAGTGCACAAGAGTACCTTCCAGAGAAACTGTTTTGTTTAATTTTACAGTCTTGCTCTTTTCCATAATTCCATTTCATGGTTTAGAGAAGATCTGTTGCCTGAGTAAACTGTTTAATGTAGTCTGTTAGTATAGGTTGCCTATTAGAAGGATGTTATTCAGTTTTTTTTATTTAACAGTTTTTTTTAATTATTAATTACAGACTGCTAACCTCTTAGCTAAAATAAGCAAGATTTTGTTTTTTGTTTGTCATTGCTCTTTAAACAACTCAGAGAATCTGTTGAGATTTAAGTTAATGATGATATGTAGTATTGGTTTATTAAACTGAATTGGTTGCAAGTGCTACTGTCTCTTTCTACCTGATTTTCACAATAAAATTTACAGTTCAAGACTATGTTCCTGGAAGGAGGACTATAATACATGATTTTCTAACTCTTATTTCTATAATTTCCCATCTTCTTCAGTTCACAGTTCACACTATCTTTCAAATCTTACACAAACAGTACTTTTTCTCTATTTGGTTAATGAGCCAAAAGTATACAAAGATTGTCAGAATCTTTATGGAATACTTATCCTTGTACCAGAGCCAGCAACATGCCAATAAGAATGTATGTAGTACACAGAAAAGTTAAATGACCCATTGTAATTCCAAGGGGCAAGTTTCTCTCCTCCATTCTGCTCCTTTTTTTCATTGATGGTCTGAAGAACAACAAATTTTCTCTTTAGACGGGGAAAAAGAGCTTAACAAGTTTTTCTTCAATGGCATCTCAACCTATCAAGAAATTTCCAGATCGTTCAGGGCTTCTCAATGAAGGTATCATCCTGTTACTTTCATACCAAATTAATTTGATTTCACTTCATATCCTTGTCCAATGTAGAATGCCCACGTCGCTACTTAGAATCTTGGAATTAATCCAATGGGAGTTTGACAAACTGGTGTGCACTTATCACGGACCCTGAAAAGAATATGCTTTAAGAAAAGGAAGCAAAGGTACGTCTATACGGAAAGCAAGCCAATTTAGCATTTTGATTGTCATCTTATTTATTCTATGCTAATAGATTAGATAACGAGCACGGGGACGGGTCACAGCATCACATGCACAGTCATTTGCATGTGGTTCAAAGTAGATCTCGTTTTCAGCATCTCTTCCCCACTGGCTTTTTCCTTATGGTAGGAAAAGGTCACTGGAAGCTTCCACCTTTATTATCAACTAACTGGATTCTTAACAGCTAGACTTATGCTCCCCCTGTGAGGAAGATAAAAGAACATATTAACATTAACAATACGAGAGTATATTTTATTTTCCCTTCTGATCCTTGCCACATTGTCATCTTGAGATTTTCCTGTATTGAAATCTCTACATTAGTCTGGAAAATTTATCTGGATAAGATTTTGATATGATACATTCTTGCATATCGAAGTGAGAATCTATTTCCTTTTTATGTATAGTTAGTTGAATGTTGTCCTATATTTCCTTTAATTGTTCATTTGTATGTGTCTCAACACTATTGGTGACTATTAGCCAAGGCAATATCATATAACAAAGTATCCATGTCACTGATATGATATACAAAAGACAGCTAAAAGGGAGGCAAACTAGAGAACGTTATGAAAATAAATTAAGAGAACAGCTTATATAAGAGCTTGTAGAGGCATTTAAAGTATATGGGTTGCTTAAACTCTCGGGGAATGATCACTACAAGAAGCTGATTGAAAATGATTACGTGTTCAAGAGAATATGTATAATTAGTCATAAGGGTATTGACTGTATGTTGTATATTAAAAATTGAAGGAGTAGGTGCACAAAACATAGAGACACTATTGTGTATTCTGTTAATAAGCTTATATGAGAACGAAGAGTAGTCTATGAGGAAAAAATAAGCAGAGTTGCAAGCTTTAACGACTTCTTTAAAGATGACTATGCCTGTAAAGGCGGAGGAGATGTTGTAATTGATTTTTTTAGGAGGAATCAAGGGTATATAAGCATATAATGCTTGTCATTTGAATTTTGAACTATTAAGATTATTATTATTATTGATGCCTTCAGTCAATTTCCATTATCTACTGGCTACAAATAAGATCTTACTAATGAGTAATGAGTACTGATAGACAGAGTTCTGGTCCAGATTATTATTCAATCAATCTAATTTATTAATTTAAGTTAATGTTTAGTTACATATGCTAGGTTGATGAGACTTGATTCTTTAAGGCTCAATTGATCTTTTGATCAGAGATTCAACTACCAAGAATAAACACGTTTATTGATTTTGCATATCGCTGAAAACATAGGTTGGCGATGATTAAAAAATCGTCTATGCTAACTACTCCTAAACAAGATAGACTAATAATTATTATATTCAGAGATAGACTATTAATAAAAATTACTGAAATGGCGGAAAGCTGTACAAAAAGTTGTAAGCAAATATTCTACACTTTCTTTCCATTCGAGAACTTCCTACTATTTCAGAATACATTTGACTTATTCTGCAATACAAGGCGCAAGGATCATAAAACTTGTTCTTTCAAATTATACATAACTAATGGTAAGTAATTTAGTTGGGTTCTTTTTAGCATCAAGTACAAGGGAAAACTAATTTGCTGCATTGTTGATGATGGTGGAGTAACTAAGAAGGAGATCCACTTTAATCCATACCCCTATAGCTCCAGCCTCCTTTAGCAAAGCCATCAGTTTGCATTGTAATTGAAGGCTAACTTTCTAGTTAGATAACATTTGTTGTAGTCAACTTTCTAGTTTTGTCAAGGTGGAGTTTATTGGTTCACTGGCTAGAAATGCAGAGATTGACATGCTTATATAAATGTCCTTGAGCATTCCTCATCATAGTTCTCAGATATATGATGGGTTGATAAGAATATGCAAATACCTATTATATTCAGTGCTGTCTCAAAATGCTTAATATATGGGAATTCATTGAGCTTATGAATTGTTGGTAGTGTGTGTATATCAACCTTTTGACAATGAAATCTTTGTTGAATTGTGTTTATTCAGTGTTGTTCTTATAGAGGGTAGCTTGCATAGGTTGTATCTAGTTGAATTCCCGAGCCATTCACGGATTTTATTTTTGTTTGAATTTTTAAGTAAATGTCTGTGTAAGATTACATAGATTTTAAGTACTTGTAAATGTATCTTTGTAAATAATTGTTTGAAATAATCAAAATGAATTATAGGTGGGCCACACGTGGAAAAAGACTCCTTTAGTGTATATATCATCATCATCATCATCATCGACCCATTGAGGCACCGCTACAGCGGAATCTGGGGGGTCAAGATGGGGTACCCCTACCCAAGGGAAAGGGGTACGCCTGATAGACCCAAAGAAAAACTGAAATTCAGCTATGTGACAATAATAACCAAATTTAGTTAGAATGCACGAAAATTGATATAGGGACTAAATCCATCTCAAAGGCAGTGTATAAAAGCCAATGAGCATGAGGTACAACTCAGTTAGGCTGTGTTCCAAATCCATATAGCTCCTGCTTCCATCAGCAACGGTACTAGGTTGCCTTGTACCTGGAGGCTGATGACATCTTTTGAGCCACCTATAAGCCTCTGGCCTATGAATACAGCTGGAACACTAGGCTTACATCCCATTTTTGTTAGTGCTTTCTCTATCTCCTTTCCATTGGACATCTCATCGAGCTCGTACACTGTTGGGTTAGCTCCATAGCTGCTTATGAGTTGTTTCATGGAGTGAGATATGCAACATGAGCTCTTGCTGAAGATCACCACTGGCTTCTCATGAACTAATGCCCTCACAACATCCATTTTAGAGAGTAGTCTAGTACAGGGATGAATATTTGGAGGGTTTGTTTTGGAATGTGAGACTGGATGCTTTGTTTAGGATTGATATGAAACTCTATTGATATGGCTTGTGAGTTTTGGTGTGAGGAACTTGAGCTACAATGAACACGTATATATAGGGATGTGTCGTGGGCTTTTGGCCCCACATTACATGCCTTCTTATTCAACATCAACTTTCTTCTCCTGCCTCGCACTCCATGATACGTACGTACAGCATGCTGTTGCCATTGCCACGGATTAATGACGCGAGTTTAATATGCAAATTGTACTATGGATGTAATATACTGAATTGTACAAGAGTTGCCACCCAGAGAGAATGCTTTCTTTAGTGTTACTCTCCTCTTTTGTATTTTAAGGAGAATAGAAAATCTAATTGTTTAAATAAATAAGAGAAAAAACAATGTTTGGGGATGATTATCAACGTTTAAAAGGAAGTAAAACAGCATATTCAGAATACACAAATCGCCTGCTGCTGGACGAGTAGTTCAGCACTTGTGTTAGTATAATAGACTGTCTATTGGGGGCAATGCCATTCAGTTTGTCTTATCAACCACATATTATTCAGTTTAAGTTAGCAAGATTTTGTTCTTTATTTGTCACTACTTAATCAACTCAGAGGAGCTGTTGCTATTAAGCTGATGCTGCAACCTGGTATTGGGAGAAAGGCTTATTTTACATGATATTTTAATTCTTATATTCTCTCTAACGCTCAATCTTCAGCTCACACTTGCTTTCAAATCTTTTATCGAGAGTACTTTTTCTTTGCTGGGTTAATAGCCGAAAGAATACACAGAATCGTTATGGAATGCTTGTCCTTGTACTAGAGCCAGCAAATTGCAAATATGCATGTATGCGGCACACAGAAAAGTAAAACGACCCATTCTAATTCTAAGGGGCAAGTTTTTCTCCTCCTCTTTTTCATTGACGTTCAAATTTCCAGATCAAGAAATTCCAAGGACATGAAGAAATTTCCAGATCATTTAGGGCTTCTCAATGAAGGTATCACCCTGTTACTTTGGTACCAAATTAATTTCATTTCACTTGATATCCTTGTCCAATGTAGAATGCCCACTTTGCTGCTATGAATCTAGGGGCGACCCAATTGGAGTTTGACAAAAAGGAAGCAAAGGTACGTCTATACGGAAAGCATGTCAATTTAGCATTTGGATTGTCATTTTATTCATTCTCTATGTTAATACATAAGACGAAGAGCATGAGGACGGGTCACAGCATCACATACACTGTCATCTGCATGTGGTCCAAAGTAGATCTCCTTTTCAGCATCTCTTCCCCACTGGCTTTCTGCTTATGCTAGGAAAAGGTCACTGGAAGCTTCCAACTTTATCATCAACTTTCTAGATTCCTAACAGCTAGACTTATTCCCCCCCTGCGAGAAAAACACAATGAAGAGAGGCCATATAAACATTAACAACATAAGAGCATCTTTATTTTTCCCTTCTGATCCTAGGCCACATTGTCATCTTGAGATTTCCTTCTATTGAAAATTTCAAATCTACATTTTTCTAAGAAAGTAATTTGGATAAAGATTTTGATATGATACATTCTTGCAAATGGAAGTGAGAATATTTACTATTTCCTGTATAGAACTAGTTGCCAAGACAGACGGTCTCCCATGCTTTGTTGTGTTTTGTTTGATGTTTTCATTTTAGTGTTTTGTTAGTACGTTTTGTTGTGTGTGTCCTTTTCTTTGTTTCCGTTGAGTTGGTGTGTTGTGGTGAGTTGTTTGGTTTGGGTGTCGACAGTGGTATTGTGCTCTCAGGGTTTCTGGTTGGTGGTCCTACGCGGGCCTTTCAGGGCACTCCCCCTCAGCTTTAAGCCAGGGGTGTTCCTATCCTGGCCCCCCAGATTCCGCTGAAGCGGAGTACACTGGGTCATTGTTGTTGTTGTATAGTGCATTGAATGTTTGCTTTATTTCCTTCACTTATACATTGTTATAAGGCTGATTGATACTGATGACTATTACTCTATTAGCCAAGGTAAAATCATGTAACAATATATAAAAGATCTATGTTACTGATATATAAAAGATCCGCAACTTGTCCCCTATACTGGTCACCCCCACCTTGCTCCTGATCACCTCATTTCTGATCTTGTCTAGTCTAGTGGGGCCTCACATCCATTGAATCATCTGCATCTCAGCTACCATTAACCTCTGCTCATGTGATCTCGTAGTCGGTCAACACTCTGCACCAACTTGGTGCTTTATTCTTAATTTTTTTAAAATCATGGTAGACTAACTTATTTGCAGATCAGCTTTATTTTCAGATCCATATAGCCCGAGCCTCCTTTTGGCATAAGCATCAGTTTTTCTTGCAATGGCAAGATAAGTACTTCTTCAGTCCCACCGATAAACCTCTGGCCAATGAAAAAGGCTGGTACACATGGCTTGCACCCTATATTCTGCAATGCCTTTTATTGGTTTCTTGTCCATTTTGGATTTGATCCAACTTATAAACAGTTGCAATGGCTCCATAACTAGCTATGAGTTGTTTCACCGAGAAACTGCCTTCTTTGAAAATTGTGTTTATATACTTCAAAAAGCTTCAGAACTCTGCTTTGTGGTAATTGGAGCGTAAGGTGATTTATTTATAGTTGTGTTGATAATGACTGATTCTTCTACCATACTGTACTTAAAACGGAAATGGTGAGATTATCCTAAACGAAAATGTTCATTTCTTGCAAAAGCTAGATTCCCTTTAACCATATTATACTACCTCTGTTCAGAAAAGATAGTCATTTTAGCTCTCAAATTTTGTAAGAAGTGTTTTGTCATTTTAGAGTTGTAATTAATGATTTACTATAGAGTTAAGAGGTTTGTTATTGGAATTTACACCTATTGACTCTTTCTATGCAAATTCTATTTATTCATTGGCTATAAATGAGGTGAATAATTGATAATATGTAAATTTTAGAAAAATGTAGTTGAATTCCTTAATATTTTGTCAACGACTAAAATGACAATCTTTTGACAACGGAGGGAGTATGCTGTATTTAAATTTCTAGTTTTGTTGAAGTGGAGCATCTCCAGTATTATAAGAATAGTTCCCATTTATTCTTACGAGTGTAATTCCATGTCTGCGGCTCAATCCCCAACCGAAGGGTCATTTCCTACGTAGATGATCAGATCCAGGGGAAGTTTACTTTGATCTTGCATCTAGCTAGATATGACCTTGAACAATGCCAAGGACTTCGTGTGGATACAGGGAGAAATAATTAACTTTCGGCCTCATTTTTTTTTTCTTTCAGATTCAACATATTGGAAAAACCAGCTAAAGATCTGCTTCTAAAACAGATTCCTCCACAGGTATAAAATATCAGGCTTGCATTAAAAAAGATATTTATGGTATAAATATAGATACTCAAATGTTCATATATTCTCATTTTGCTTAAAATTAGAGTATAAATGCTACTCAATGGCATAATAAAAGAATAGTGTCTTACAGTTTGCTGCACAAGTTGAAAATCCCCACCCCACCGCCCATGATTTGTAAATGCTTATTTTTGTTAATAAAGATTTGATCTGATCTGATGGTGTCATACAAGGATGAAAGAAGAGGCTGGAGGTGAAACACTGATGTTCAACATGCATGTTCATGATCATATATGTTTTATGTTGAAATTCAACTTTTCTTCCAGACGTTGTTTCCTTATTTGTATGTGATATCGGTGTAAAGGCTCACCGGCCAGAAATGTAGAGATTGACATCCTAACATATAGTTCTTGACCATTCCACAGCATAGTTCTCATACATAGATGATGAGTTGATAAGAATCATGCTGATATTTAGATAATAGATGCAGACTATATGTTGAAATGTTGTATCAAGTGCAGATTCTGAGAGTCAAATCTCTAGATAATAAATGACATTTGCTTCTTGTTGCGGTACTTTTAAGACTAGATCAACATCAGACTACTATGAAGGGGACTGCTAAAAGATAACAAGAGAAACCATTTAGTTTTAATTTGACAACTCTTATTCAGTAGACAAATAGTTACAAAACTACAATTTTTCTAGAGCATTAGACCCTGTGTTTCTGTTTGATTTATATTGTGCTGGTAGAGAGTAGTAGCTTACATAGGGTGTCATAGAGTTACAAAAAAGAAGGAAAAAAGGCTCCAAAATTTTCAAGCATTCTGGTACAGGTTTGGTGTTACAATTATTATAAGTTGTGTTCCAAGAGTTACCTTCCAGAGAGAATAATTTCTTTGATTTACACGCTCTCTTTTCCATTTCATGGGAAGAGAGAATTATTTGTTTAATGACATATAAAAGAAACCTTTGGTGTTTATCAACGTGTAATGGAAAGTAAAATAACATATTTCGAATTGCATGCTGCTTGCAGTTTGGCTTGAAAGAGTTGTTAAAAACTTTTTACTCTAGTTTGTAAGTACAGATAGATGATTAGGGGTATCGCATTCATTTCAATTTATGAACATTGTACCACTGATCTCTTAGTTGAAAATTAGCAAGTTCTTGTCCTATGTTTGTCATCACACTTCAATCAAATAATCTACTATTAAGTGAAAGGTACTATCTTGTGTTGGATTATTGAACTGCATTAGTTCATGTAGTTGCAAGTGCTAGTGTCTCTCTTTGCCCTATTTCACCATAAAATTCACTGCTTAAGAATATGTTCCTAGAAGGAGGCTGATTTCACAATCTTCAGTTTACACCTTTCATATGTATAAACAGTACTTTTCTTGGTTGCCAAAAGAATACACATAATCTTTATGGAATACTTATCCTTGTACCAGAAGCAACATGTCAATATGCATGTATGCAGTACACTGAAAAGTTAAACGTCCCCTTGTAACTCCAAGGGACAATTTTTTCTCCTCCATTCTTTTTCTCTTATTCATTTGATGTTTTGAAAGACATTTAGCCTTTTTAGATGGAAGGGAAGGAGCTTAACAAGTTCTTGAATTGCGTCTCAACCTATCAAAACATTTCTAGAAATTTGGCTTCTCAATGAAGGGGGTCATTCTGTTACTTTTGGACCAAATTCATTGTTTTCACTTCATATTATTGTCCAATGTAGAGTACCCATGTCGCTTCTTGGAAACCTGGGGGAGTCCTATAGGGGTTGACAAACTGATTTGAAATAATAATGCACCCAGAAAAGAATATGCTTGAAGGAAGCAAAGTTACATCTATACAGAAAGCAAGCCGATTTAGCATTTTGATTGTCATCTTATTCATTCTATGTTAATCCATAAGATGAAGTGCACGAGGTCGGGTCACATCATCATATATTTTAGCATCTCTTCCCCGCTTTATTTCTGCTTATGGAAGTAAATGGTCACTGGGAAGTTTCCAACTTCATCATCAACTTTCTTAGATTCTTAACAGCAAGATTTATTCTCCCCTTGTGAGAGATAATGGAGAGAGACCTTATAGTTTGAGACCATAGAGACAATAACAACATAAGAGCTACTTATTTTTCCCTTTTGATTCATGCCACATTGTCAGCTTGAGATTTCCTATTGTTATGTTTATAGGAAGAATAAAGTGCACAATCATATCATGCTTGTCATTTGAACTTTCACGTTTTTGGTTACTACTGTTGTTGATCACCATTATCTGCTGGCTGGTGATGTCTTACTAAATGAGAGACTCGGTACCGGTCCAGATGATGTCCCAATCAGTCTAATATGAGCTAATGTTCAAGTACACTTGCTAGGTCTGTTCTATAATGGTTAATTGCTATGTATGAATTAGACCAAGGATATTAGTGACTGCATACATGAACAAAAGCGTAATTAAATGGAATATTAGATAACAGACGAATAAAACTTGAAGGTTTAGTTACAACATCCTGCATCGCTAAATCATTGACCTGTCTTTGCTCTTGAAGTTGGAGAGAACAGTTTTTTTTTTTTTTTTTTTTGCTGTTATAACTTATAAAAGGGTAAAATTACTGTTTTGGTGGAATGATGTGTGCAAAAACTAGCAAGAAAAGATTTACACTTTCCATGTGGAAATTTGTGAATAGATTTAGTTTATACTTCTGTAAAAAGCACAAGGAACAAACATAATCATTAAACTTGCTCGTTCAGATCATACATTACACATGCTATAAGTAATCAAATAGGATCATTTTAATATCTACAGCAAGATAACTTATTTAGTGATCAGCTTGATTTCAGACCCATATAGCTCCAGCCTCCTTTAGCATAGGCATCAGTTTGCCTTGCAATTGCAGGCTAAAAACTTCCTTAGCTCCACCGACAAACCGTTGGCCAATGAACACAGCTGGCACACTTGGCCTGCACCCTATGTTCTGCAATGCCTTGTCTATTTCTTGTCCATTGTAGATTTGATCCAACTCATAAACAGTTGCATTGGCTCCGTAACTGGCCATGAGTTGTTTCACTGAGTGACTCATGCAGCAAGAGTTACTACCAAAGATCACCAATGGCTTCTCACCGACTAACACTTTCAGACTCTCCATTCCTTCTTTGTAATTTGTGTTGGTTTACTTAAAACAGCTTTTGAACTCACCTTTGTGACAATGGATGCAAAGATGGGAGTCACTTATTTATAGTTGCTTTGCTAATAATTGATCTTCTACCGTACTGTACTGAGAATGGAAATGGTAAGATTATCCAAAAAGTTAGATTCCTTTCTATCATTAGTTGAAGTCAACTTTCCAGATTTGTCAAGGCGGAGTATCTTCAATTTTTATAAGCTAATTATTCTTTGAGCTTAATTCCATATATTTGGCTCAATCCCGACTGAAAGGTCACTTCTTAGGTAGATGATCAGAATCAAAGGAAATTTTCTTAGAAATTGTTACGCACCTAGCTAGAAATGACCTTAAACAATGTCAAGGAATTCATATAGATACACAGGGGAAAATAATAACTTTCGGCCTCTGTTTTTCCTTTCAGATTCCACAATTTAGAAAAGCAAGCAAAAGATCCACTTCCAAAAGAGATTCTTCTACAGGTATAACATTTCAGGTTTGCATTATTAGAATATCAAATTGTTATATAATGCTGGATACTGTAGATGTTTATCTTTCTCCTCGTGCTTGATTTTAGACTATAAATGCTGATTAGGCAAAGTTAAAGAACAGTGTTTTTTTAATTGTGCTGCACTGGTTGAAAATTCCCACCACGCCACCCATGGTTTATAGATAAATGTTAATCTGTATAAAGAATTCTTCTGATGGTATCATAAAAGGATCATAACAGAGGCTAGGAAGTGAAGAACTGGAAACTTCAAGTCATGATCGTATATGTTGTTTGCTGAAATACAACTTTTAATTTAGGTGTTCCTCATCTCTATCTGATATCAGTATAACTGTTCATTGGTTAGAAATATAGAGGTTTGACATGCTAACATAAACTTCCTTGATCATTCCACGTCTGAGTTCTCAGAGATGATGGGTTGATAGGAATTGATGAAAATTTATGTGCTTACTTCTAAGAATAAGTTCTCTTTTCGTTTACTAGGTCTATACCCTAAAGAAAATGTGCACCGAAATCCTAGATAACATCGACTTGCTGACACATATCTCAAGTTGTTTTGTATAATTATACCTTTTCCAAAAATCAGTTATTTTCATTATACTCTCAATTAAAAAAAATCCAATTACAAGAACATACTCATTTGCCTGCAATGGTAATCACATGTTGACATTTAATCTTGTGATTGCATACCAATATATCACAATATCTTCTCTTTTGGCTCATCCTTGGCACTTGACAAAAGTTTTCAGAATTCCTTGTGTCAAAATGTTTCTTCGTTGTGTTTCACTACAATGACTTGCCATATTTCGGTGTCTGATTTGATGAAAAGGTCCAATTAAAAGTTTTCCTTTTTGCTTCTTGAATAGCCAGTATCGAACCTTATATATGTCAACGGTGAAGAGAGGAAAAGGGAGATCCGGATGTGTAAGAACATCTACTCATTTCTCTGAATAGAGACATGATGAGCACATCAATTGACAAGGACTTATAAATTGTCAAATTCAATGCATATATGCAGATTCTTGTTTAGATGTGATATTAACGCACAAAGAAGAGTTCTAGTTCCGTTCCTCATATCACATTCATCTGGCATTTCAACTTATTCACTTCTTAGCTCTGCCTTAACATTTTTATCATACAAATCATATGTCTCTGAGTCGTTGCTATGATCATATCATCTTAATATATAATAATAGCTTTGGGTATGAAAATTTAAGTTTGCAGGAATTTTTTTTCTAAAGATAAGTTTGCAGGATTTAATCATTGTAATTTTGCACCCAAGAACCATCAATATGATATAGGCATTTAACTATCATTTCTATTTTGAACTCTTTCATGAGTACATTTTTCATAGGCACATATATAAAGGCGGGAATTATATTTGTGTATATATATGTGTGTGTATCTGATTCATCTGCTAGCAAACAGCACCAGAACCATGAACACTTAGAAGTTACAACATCAGTAAGACGAGTAATCGTCTGCATTACCTAAGCCCGGAAACTTAGTTTCATCTCATCTACCAGCTATTGAAAAAAAGGCATGCTTGTACATTTTATATAACGTCGTCATATCCATATAGCTCCAGCATCCTTGAGAAGTGGCACCAGCTTGCCTTGGACTTGAAGACTAATGACTTCTTTGGCCCCACCTACAAACCTCTGCCCAATGAAGACAGCTGGCACACTGGGTCTGCTCCCAATGCCTTGCAAGGCCTCATCAATATCCTGCCCATTGGACATCTGATCAAGCTCGTAGACTGTTGCATTTGCCCCGTAGCTTTTCATGAGCTGCTTTATGGAGTGGCACATGCAACAGTTGCTCCTGCTGAAGATCACCAATGGCCTCTCGTCCACCATATGCATCAAGCTCTCCATAATTATCAGGTTTCTGGCTCTAAACTGTTCACTTCTTTGATTGTTTTTTTTTTCAAGTGTGGAGGTGAAGAGGTTTTCAGCAGTGTAGGTAGGTGACTTGGTGGTGTTTTCTCTGAGTAAATCGATAAACTTGCATCAGCTATTTATACAAGTAAGGTTAGGTTGATGGACTGCATTGATGTAGTTTGGATTTGAGATGTAGAAAAGTAGCATATTGGAATTATACCGAAAGAGATCTTCTGATTATGGTGCTTTTTATACAGTTCTTTTTCTGGTCAAGAAGTTTTTTCTACATTGTCATTAGGTGACAGTGACCAACTTCTTATGTAAAATGTCATAATGACACTGTGATACAAATTTTTGCCCTCTTGCTGTAAGAAGATTTTAAGCATTAGATATAAAAATAGAAAGAATATTTGTTTATTGCAATTGCATACTGTTTTTGTTAAGTATGAAGCAGATTAGAGGGAAGGCTACCATAGTAATATTCTGTAAGTAAGGACTTCAATTTTGGTGCCTAGGGCCTGCAATTCTGGAGAGATATTCTTGGAGCATCTGCTTAGGGGAAAAGAAAAAAAAGAAGTTAGGGTATCAAATAGGATAGTCCTTTATGATCCTCTTTCATATTCTGATCAAGATCGTCTCCTCGACAACATGAAAGGGCGAATGAAGCACCAGAAGAGCAAGCATCTGCAGAAATTGGATACTCAGCAGCTAAGTACATAGATTATAGATCTTCTGGCACTTGAGGCAAAGATTTAAATCTAGTGGTACGCTTTATGTGATTGACACAATCTACATTGTTTTGGAGGTCAGGACAGCCTTAGCAAAGAATTGAATGGCTATTCGGGTGAAGGAAGAGGCAATAGAATCCTTAAGAGATGGTTACTGAGTAGAGAGAGCTGCATAGATGCTGCATAGAAAAGGAAAGCACATATTCTTATCTATCTGGTATCTTGTTTTTGTTGAAACAGGTACTTGCATCCTAGTACAAGTGTACCGACCTGCCCATAGTTTACCAGTTAGCGTATAAATTTTAATGTCTTACTGTTTTATCTGATATTTGATTTATTTGCCAAACGTATTCATGATTTCTCATTATTTTCCCATCTTCATCATGTCTATATCATTTGAATTGAGATGTTAGTGCTAATATATGTACCGAGCTCATTCCGAAAGGATTGTCCCAAAACAATTCTCTAGTATCATTGATGAGCAGTGCACCTTAGAAGGCCTCAATAGGCATATTTAATGTTCTAAAAAACGCTAGGCGGTCCTTGGACGAAGAGAGAGGTGGGTCAGACGGATGCCTAGGTGGGCTGGAAGGCTAGACGGGCCACTGCCTTCTAGCGCCTAGGCACCAGAAGAATATTGCTTATTTCATTTTGATGCCAGAGATAACTCCCCTGAAATATGCTATTTTGGGTAGCCACCCACTACAAGCAAAATTAGAAAAAAAAAAAAAACTAAACTTCATGCTGAAATCAGTTTATAGGTCAATTGGGTATTCACAAAATCAGAATACTTTTCCCCAGAAATCTCCATTAAAAGGAAGGCATGAAATTTTAATGGTATGTTGTTGCTTTCTTCTTGATCAGAGTTTGCTTCTCCACTACCTTTTATCGTCACTGCAGGCCACACAAGAATCTTATTCTTCTTACCCCAAAGTGTGATTACACAAAGAAATTAAGTGTACTTTTTCTCTCTATAGCCGTTGTATGTTGCTGAAAAGATCATTATGAATTAAAAATAAATAAATTGATTTAAATCGGATAGCCTTTACATGAAGAATAAGGATTACTATATTCAATCCTATAGTGGGCTTCCTCATGATATTTTTTTTACTTAATGTAGTACTGTAACACTAGTAAAGAAACAGGGCATAAAATAGAAATATAAGATGTAGGATCGATGTTAGTTTTAGACAGTTGGAAACTGTTCCAGTGACAGTTCCCTTACGCAGCGGAGTAATATAGAACAAGACTAAAACAGGAATTTAAAGCTTGGACACAGTTCCTTATAGAGGAACCTCTTTAGCCAACTAGCTAAAGAGTAAACCTCTACCTCCCTTGGAGGATTTTGAACACGCACTATATTCTATTGATATATCTCAGGATCTACAATACAAAGTCGAACTTCTCTATTGCTTGCGATCCCACTCACAAACAATACTAACGACTAAGACATAATAGTTCCTAGATCTAAACACAAATGATTATAGAGAGTGAACCTTCTCGTTCCTGTGCAGTTCCCTTTAGCACAGGAACCACCTTCTTCAAGCTGATGAAGAACTTCACGCAGTCTTCATCACTTGATCTTTCCTTCCTTGAACTTCTGGTTTGAATATCTTCTATGAATCAGCTCGGGCTCTCGATCTCTTTTCTTTCCTTTTGTAGATCTGGTTTTCAGATGTGCGAGAGCTCAATTAGACCTAGCGGCGTCGCATTCCATTTATAGAGTTTCCATCTTTAGTTCTGACGCCTTTGCCCTTATTGTCTTGGGGAGTACGACACTATTCAAAAAGACTAGCGTACCCTTCTTCATCTCTATTCATTCGGAGCTTTGGCTTGCCACCCAAGACAATAGTGAAATGTCTCTCTTGTCCTTTTAATTACTTGCCACGTATACAGGTGACTTGACAGGGAACGTTTCCCTTTACTTTTCCTGTAAACTTGCTATCTTTCCTGAGATCACTTATACAGGGAATTAGTTCCATTTGTTTGTCATTATCAAAACTTTGATTACTCGAATGGAGAACCCATTGTTCCAGTGTTAGTTCCCTAACACTGTTCCAACAATTTCCCCCTTTTTGATGATGACAAACTTTCATAAAAATGCATGTGTTAAACATTCAGGGATACAGGAAAGATGTTAGATAATTAAGCATCAATGACACAGGCAATTCTTTGTAGATACTTAGTTCCCCCTGAAATGGACAAGCAGTTTGATTTTCAAGATTTTTAAGCTAACAGTTCCCCCTCAGCTTATGGCTATTTATTCTGTATTCTCTTAGACAAAGCATCTCTGCATTTTTTCACTTTTCCCCCTTTTGACATCATCGAAAGACAATCAAGTATAAACATGCAAGAACAAGCAAGTAAAGCACAATCATAACTAAAGAACAAAAGCAAAATGCAATTCATTAAAACATTGTTTATACAAGTACATGATGAGATTCTTAAGAGCATTGAAGGAGGGAGAAGACAGTTGTGGATTTTTCTTGTAGGGGGCTTGTTCAAGGGTTAGAGGAGGAAGAGGAGGAAGGGAGCTTCTTCTGTATGTCCTTAAGAACAGCAAGGATGTGATCATTGGTTCCCTTCGTCTGTTGAATGTCGAGAAGGACATCAAGTATGCGCTCAGTGACCCCACACAGACGGTTGAGAGCTTGAAGGACAGTTTTCGAGTCTCCTTGTTCAATGAACACAGCAGGAGGACCTTCTTCTTGTGGTTCCATGGAATGCTTCATTCGTAGAATGTTGGACATATCCATCTCTTGTCCTAGCTCTTCTTCCTCTTGAGGATGATACACATCGTTCCTCTTCATTTTCTCCTTCACCAACGCTGCATATGGAAGGGCGTGATTCTCCTTGGCAACGCATTTGCACATGTGCAAAATCATTATCTTGGGCAGGTTGATGCGCTCTTTGCGAAGGAACAAATCCAAGAGGATGGCATCAGTTGAGTTGAGAGTTGTTCTCTTTTCCAGTCTTGGCGTCACTATCCTAGTGATAAACTGGTGTGCCATCTTGCCTACTTGACTCAAGCTGTGAGTCAGGATCTCCTTTCCTTGTGGAGGAACGTGCCCTAGAAGCCTTTGAAGAATGGCATCTCTTCCATCAGAATCTTGCCATGGGCGTTGGGGAAGCATATCAAACCCTTCTCCATTTGGGCAGCGGTGAAGGTGAAGTCATCCTCTTCTGTCTTCCATCTTATTATGGGGTCAAGCTCAGTTCCCTTTTGTAGGGCGAATTTGGAGTAGAAGTACCTTATTTGAGCTTGATCCACCATTGCCGGTTCGGAACAGAGCTTATCCCATCCTTGAAACTGGATGAGTTCCTGAAGCTCGTTGAACTCGTTTTCTTGTAGGAACTCGGCTGTGATTACTAGAGGAATGACCAACTTCCTCTCTTCTGGTTTCTTCTTCTCCTTTTGTTTAGGCTTTTCTTCCAGCCTTGGCTTCTTGGAGCCTCTTGTTGAAGGACGCCCAGGTGGCGGTTCCTTGTACCCAATTTGAAGGGCAGGCTCTTGGTATTCCTCCACCTCATCGTCGGAGCCCTCAACGGTGACGATCTCCGTTGATGGATGAAGAGCGTGGAGTTGCTCAGATTGTAGAGGCTGTAGTTCCTCATCATCTTATTCTTCTTCTACTTTGCTTATTTTCCTATAATTTCTCCTTTTGGTTCTTGGAGCAGTTGGAATTTGTGGAAGAGAAGTTAAAGAGGAAGGGCATTTTGGAAGAGAGGGAGAAGATTGAGTCGGTTTGTTAGGTGTAGTTCCCTGTGAAGTAGGGAACTCCTCTCTCTCAAATTGGGAGATGGATTGATCGAGGTTGGAGAGGTCCAGTTCCTTGTGAGATGGAACTTGGATTTGAGGAGCATGTGGAAGAGATGAGGGAGCCCTGCCTTTTTGGATTTGAGGGGTAGGGTTGTTAGAAGTTGAAGCAAGGAGATCTGGTCTTCGTTTGGGAGAGAAGTTGTCAACAATTTGTGTATGGTGTTTGGGAGAGGAATGAGAGGAGGCTTGTAATAGAGGGGTAGGATTGGAATCATGGATCGTGGTAGGAACACCCTCAATGTTTAAGGTGAGGGTTGAGGAGCCATCCGGTCTCGTAGTGAGTACCGGAATTTCAGATCTTGGTGTTTGGGGTGGTGAGTTTTGTGGTGTGAGACTGGGTTGTCCGTCTCGTTTTCTCAGAAGAGAATAGAGACGATCTTTGACATCGAAGATGTACTCAGGTTCATGGTGGTCGAGGTCTAGGTCTGTAAGAAGCATTTTCTTGAGAGCTTCAGGGTCATTATTAAGAAGATGCTCAATGAGTGGGTTTTTGTGGTAGACGGAGAATTTGATGATGGGTTGATTTTGGTTGGCCATTGTAGTGTACGGATGGAGTTTCAGAGAAAGATTGGAAGAGAGTTTTGCGAAGTCTAGGGTTTGGAAGAGAAGATGGAGGAAGACGATGAAGAGAAAAGAAAGAGAGGAAAGGGTTAAGTAGTAAGAAGAGAAGAAGGTAAAGGGGTGAGAGTGGTTACCAACCTTTCCTTGAAACTAGCAATTAGTTACTCCAAAAAGAATCGGAAGAGATTTGGTTTTCTCCACGCAAAGATCTTTTCCTATTCTACAGTCTCAACGTGGAAATAGATAAGCACGGGTAGCAAGATGAACGGTTCTGATTCACTTTTCCCTTTCTACAACCTGTCGCTTCCTGAACCAGTTTTCAATGACCTTTCTCTTTCCAATAATACATATGAGAGACGTTTTTGAATTTCAAACACCCTTGTAGTTCCTTTGTAAATTGAAGCGGTTCCTTTCCTTTCTAACTCCTCTTTCCATGAACAAGTAAGACGAGGCCAAGTTTGGATATGTAAAGGATTTTTGTGAAAAGATTAAAAGAAATATCCAAACTAAATAGGGTTATGGAATCAAGTGATGTTGTCATCCAGGTAATTGAATCCCGTAAAAAGGGGTTTATTCATTGAGGCTCATAGGAAACGTTTACCTGGATGGGTTTTGAGGGACAAGTCTTATGATCAACCATCATTTCGGCTTATAGTGAGGGACAGATAAGATCAAGTTGATCATTTTGGGACAAAAATAAACAAAGTGCTCTTAAGGAATCAGTTCCCATACCTAGTTATGAACATGTTTTATGCAAGTTTGCAATTGTTGAAAATGAAAGTTGCTATACCATGCAGTTCCCTAGCTATACTGATATCTAACTAGTCAATCATGGAGGGAAAAGATGGACCGGGACTTGTTTAATTTAAGAGAATCATCCCTAAGAGCATACGAAGATGCTCAAAGGGTTGTCTGTCCAAGGCTTTGGTAAAAATGTCAGCAACTTGTTCATCTGTCCTGCAGTGAACCATCTCAATGGAACCTTTCTCTACGTGATCACGCAGGAAATGGTGCCTAACCTCTATGTGCTTTGTCCTAGAGTGATGCACTGGGTTTTTTGAGATGTTAATTGCACTAGTACTATCACATTTAATAGGAACAACTTCAAGAGACATACCATAGTCTTTGAGTTGATACTTGAGCCATAGGACTTGGGAACAACAAGCAGCTGCGACAATGTACTCAGCTTCAACAGTGGAAAGTGCCACAGAGGATTGTTTCTTGGATCCCCATGATACTAGACAGTCTCCTAGGAACTGTGCCATACCGGATGTGCTTTTTCGATCAACTAGATGTCCTGCAAAATCAGCATATGTGAAGGAAACAACTTCAAAGGAACTATTCCTAGGGTACCATAAGCAAAGATTATCTCTCCCTTTGAGGTAGCGAAAGATCCTTTTGACTTCCTTTAGATGTGATTCCTTAGGATTTGCTTGGAACCGTGCACAGAGACAGACAGCGAACATGATGTCTGGTCTACTAGCAGTGAGATAGAGTAGGGAACCAATCATTCCTCGAAAAAGTTTTAGATTGACACTGGTTCTAGTCTCATCGGCATCAAGTCGTGTGCTAGGTGAGATTGGAGTGTTGATTGGCTTTGCAGTGTCCATCCCATATTTGGATAGCATTTCCTTGATGTACTTTTGTTGATGAATCTTGGTTCCATCTTTTGTTTGAGAGATTTGAAGACCTAGAAAGAAGTTGAGTTCCCCTACCATACTCATCTCAAACTCACTACTCATTTGTTTCTCAAATTTTTCTGTAAGCACAGGATTAGTGGAACCAAACACTATATCATCAACATAGACTTGCACAATTAAAATGTCACCTGATTCTTTCTTCAAGAAGAGTGTCTTGTCAATGGATCCTCTTTGATAGCCTTTGGATAATAGAAATGAAGCAAATCTATCATACCAGGCTCGAGGAGCTTGTTTGAGGCCATAGAGAGCCCTTTCAAGAAAGTAGACGTGATCAGGCTTGTCATCATCTTCAAATCCAGGAGGTTGCTTCACATAAACTTCCTCTTGTAGATAGCCATTGAGAAATGCTGTTTTGACATCCATTTGGAACAGTTTGAACCCTTTGTATGTAGCAAAAGCAATGAGTAGTCGTATTGCTTCAATTCTGGCAACTGGTGCAAACGTTTCCTCATAGTCGATTCTCTCCTCTTGATTATAACCTTGAGCCACTAGTCTGGCTTTGTTTCGGGAAACATTTCCTGACTCATCCAGTTTGTTGCGAAAGACCCATCTAGTTCCAATGACATTCTTGTTTGATGGTCTTGGAACTAACTTCCACACCTTATGTCTTTCAAACTGATGGAGCTCATCTTGCATTGCTTGAATCCAATATGGATCTTTGAGTGCTTCCTGTATACCTTTGGGTTCAACAAGAGAAACAAAAGCATTAAATGCACAAAAGTTATGGAGAGAGGAACGAGTTTGAACTCCCTGTTCCAAAGGTGTGAGGATGTTGTCAATAGGATGATCTTTTCTCTGATGATAGTTCCTTGGTTGAGGATGAGTTGTTCCTGGGATTTCTTCTTGAGCACTGGAACTATCTTCAGATGTATCTTGTGGAACCACATTGGTTTGATTATTCCCAGAAGTGGATGCTTCAGTTGTTACTGGTGGTTGTTCCTCTTCTTCAGGAAAATGAGTTGAGGGATCATCAAATTGGTCCATGGTATCATTCTCTTCATGATCGTCTTCAATGTTTGGCTCTTGTGGATGAGAATCACTTCCATTGATGTACTCAGAGTCATCTCTTCGAGGCCTTGAACTTTCATCCTCGTCTGTCAGTTCCCTTGCTGGTTCTTCTGGAATAGTAAATGGTTTCACTACTGAACGAGAGAATGGATTTTGGATGATGATGCATGATTGATAGGCTCTTCATCAAAGATGACATGAATACTTTCTTCAAATTTCCTGGTTCGTTTGTTGTAGACTCGATATGCTTTGCTATGAAGAGAGTATCCAATGAAAATTCCTTCATCGCTCCTTGGATCAAACTTTCCAAGAGTATCCTTCCCATTGTTATGGATGTAACACCTGCAACCAAAAACTCTGAGATGGGAAATGTTTGGCTTTCGGCCTTTGATTAGTTCATAAGAAGTTTTAAGCAATAAAGGTCGAATCATAGCCCTGTTAAGGATATAAACCGAAGTGGAGATGGCTTCAGCCCAGAAGTTGGATGGAACTCCACTCTCTAGCATCATGGCTCGAGCCATATTCTCTAGTGTGCGATTCTTCCTTTCAACAACTCCATTTTGTTGTGGAGTTCTTGGAGCAGAAAAGTTGTGAGAGACTCCATTTTCATTGCAGAAGTTGACAAAAGCTGAATTGTCAAACTTTGTTCCATGGTTTGAGTGTATGGACTTCAGCTTAGTTCCCAGACTAACCTCTGTCTTCTTGATGAACACTTCAAATTCTTTAAACACTGTTCCTTTGGAAGACAAGAAAATAACCTAAGTGAAACGTGAATAATCATCTATTATAACAAACATATACCTGCTTCCTCCATAGCTACAAGTGTCCATTGGTCCACATAGATCCATGTGTAGCATTTCAAAGGGTTTGGAGGTGCTAACGTTTTTCTTGGGCTTGAAGGAACTTCGAGTTTGTTTCTCTCTGGCACAAGCATCACACAGTTTTGCTGACTCTGGGCTTATTCTTGGCAAGCCCACCACAAGATCTTGCAGGAACAACTTCTGGATGAGATTTAGACCTGCATGACCAAGACGTCTATGCCAGAGATCGGTGTCATTTGTAGAGACTGTGAGACATAGCTTTCTTGGAGGTTGAAAGTCTTGATCAACAATGTAAACATTGTTGAATCGTTTCCCTCGAAGAATAACTTTGTTAGTTTCTTTGTTCACGACAAGACATTCATTTGAGTCAAATGTGACTACGTTATTCCCTTGATCACAGAGTTGTGCCACACACAGTAGATTGTATCCAAGATTTGCCACAAGATTTACATTGTTGACCTTGATTGATTTGTTGAGCTTTACTTCCCCTGAGCCTTGTATTGCCCCTTTGTTTTTGTTGCCGAAGGACACATTTCCTCCTTCAACTTGGGTGTTAAGCGAGATCAGATTGTTCCTGTTTCCTGTCATGTGGTTGGAGCAAGCACTGTCTATAAACCACATACAGTTCCCTCTCGCTTTCACCTGCAAAAGAGTCAATGTTTGGTTACCCAGGCAAGGTGTCCCTTGCATGGTTCCTTACAGGGGTAGTAATCAACATAATCTGCAATGTTCACATCAATCGAGTGATAGTTCCTGTAAGATTTTGTGTGAGATGTTCTGTTGTTGCTTCTACTTGAGAACCCTTTTGATTGACCAATTTTAGGACATTGTTCCTTGTAATGACCATGACCTCCACATGTCCAGCAAGTTTTGTAATATTCTCCTAGATAATACTTAGGATGTGGTCTCTGAATCCTATTTTTCTCAACTGTTTCCTTATTCGGTCCTCTGGAACCATTTCCCTTAGCTATCTTGACATAGATTTTGTGAGAGTTGTTTCCAGTGTAGTAGTCCTTTTTTCCTATAGTTCCACTCTCTAGAACCCTGATTTTTTCTTCTAAGTGAGAATTCTTAATTTTTTCAGTTTGTAGCTCTAGAGCTCTACTTTCACTTAGTTCCCTTAAGGTAAGAGTTGTTTGATCAGTTTCAGAGTTTCTTTCGGAATATCCTATTCCATGCCTAGAAGGAACAAATGTGACCTTAGGAGTCTCTACTATTTTCTTTCCCTCGGTTATTTCTAATTTCTTACTAATGGCCTCCTTTTCAGTGGTGACAATGGCAAGAGTAGAGATAAGTTCATTTTTAGAGGTTATAGTAGAGTCAAGTTCCTTCCTTAATCTATCACATTCAAAACACTGAGCTGATTCAGAATTTTTTAAGCTAAGTTCCTTTCCAGAGGCATCATTTTCAAGTTTAAGACAATGCTCTTCAATTGCACTTACTTCCTTTTGTAACTTCATGTTGTCTTTAACAAGTTTAGAGAGTATACGAATGAGATCAGATTTAGAGTATTTATCAAAGCAACTAGTTAGAGATAGAATACTCACTTCCTCTTGAGGTTCCTTTGGATCTTCATTGATTGCCATGGCACACATGTTTGGTGCAGCCCAAGATTCTGGATCATCATCATCTGAGTCATCCCAAGTTGCTATGTAAGCTTTGTTCCCAGACTTGTTCTCATCATTTCCCAGGGGACAAGCTTTGGCATAGTGACCTTTCTTGAAGCACTTGAAGCATGTGATGTCCTTTGCATCTTTGTCTCCTGATTTGTTGTAGTCTCGTGAGGAACTGTTCCCTCCATAGTTCTTTCGGAACTTTCCCTTCTTATAGAGGTTACGTAGTGCCTTTGTGATGAGCACTATGTCATCCTCTTCTTCATCTTCAGACTCTTCACACTGTTCCTGAACAGACTTAAGCACTTTCTCCAATTTAAGCGCAATTCCCTTTTCAGGTTTGTCTTGTGCTTTATCGGAATTCCTCCTATTCTCATAGGATTTCAGCTTTCCAAAGATCTCATGAAGCATGAGGTTCCTGTTGGATGTATTTTCTCTGAAGGTTGTTCGATCATGAGCCCATTCACCAGTGAGACCATCTATCACCTTTTTGACCTTGATTCGTTCAGTGACTTCCCTATCAGAGATTCCCAAGTTCTCAAGCTTAGTCACTAGTCCCTGAAACCGGAACTGGTATGATGATACTGTTTCTCCAGGTTCCATTCTGAAATTGTAGAACTCTTGTCGAACATCCATCTGATGATCTTCCTTGAGATCTGAGCTTCCTATATGCATTTGTTCAATAGCAGCCCACATCTCCTTGGCGGTCTTTAGATTTCCCACCTTGGCTGAATCGATCTCACTCATGGTGTAGTTGAGATACATCTTTGCCTTGTAGTTGGCTTCCATGCATTTCCACTCATTTGGTCCCCACTTCGTGAGATCATTCTCAATCTCTGGATTGATGGTGAAGTTCCCTCTCTCGATCACAGCCCATGCCTGATAGTCATGGCTCTTCATCCAATCCATCATCAACCCTTGCCATCGTTCAAAACGGCCTTCTATCAACCTTGGTGGTTTGTCGCTTCCATGTCCAACGGCACTGAGTTCTGAAGACATTCCTGTAGACATCCTGCGAGTTTTCACAGAAAATCTAGAGCCAAGCTCTGATACCAATTGTAGGATCGATGTTAGTTTTAGACAGTCGGGAACTGTTCTAGTGACAGTTTCCTTACGCAGCGGAGTAATATAGAACAAGACTAAAACAGGAATTTAAAGCTTGGACACAGTTCCTTATAGAGGAACCTCTTTAGCCAACTAGCTAAAGAGTAAACCTCTACCTCCCTTGGAGGATTTTGAACACGCACTATATTCTATTGATATATCTCAGGATCTACAATACAAAGTCGAACTTCTCTATTGCTTGCGATCCCACTCACAAACAATACTAACGACTAAGACATAATAGTTCCTAGATCTAAACACAAATGAATATAGAGAGTGAACCTTCTCGTTCCTGTGCAGTTCCCTTTAGCACAGGAACCACCTTCTTCAAGCTGATGAAGAACTTCACGCAGTCTTCATCACTTGATCTTTCCTTCCTTGAACTTCTGGTTTGAATATCTTCTATGAATCAGCTCGGGCTCTCGATCTCTTTTCTTTCCTTTTGTAGATCTGGTTTTCAGATGTGCGAGAGCTCAATTAGACCTAGCGGCGTCGCATTCCATTTATAGAGTTTCCATCTTTAGTTCTGACGCCTTTGCCCTTATTGTCTTGGGGAGTACGACACTATTCAAAAAGACTAGCGTGCCCTTCTTCATCTCTATTCATTCGGAGCTTTGGCTTGCCGCCCAAGACAATAGTGAAATGTCTCTCTTGTCCTTTTAATTACTTGCCACGTATACAGGTGACTTGACAGGGAACGTTTCCCTTTACTTTTCCTGTAAACTTGCTATCTTTCCTGAGATCACTTATACAGGGAATTAGTTCCATTTGTTTGTCATTATCAAAACTTCGATTACTCGAATGGAGAACCCATTGTTCCAGTGTAAGTTCCCTAACACTGTTCCAACATAAGGTATTATGCATTTGTTAGACTTAAAAGGCTAAAAGCATTAGTGCACATTCAAGGACAGAAATTTGTTGAAACTTTTAGAGCTTGTTTTAATTTTTATTTTTGATAAAGGCACTGTCCATGGGAGTCGAATTGGAGACCTTCGGGTATTACTGTTGAGGTTTAACTGTTTGACTAGATGCCCGAAGGCTAGAGCTTTTTTCAATCTATGTATATATATAAAAGACGCAAGGAATAAGGCTACCACGTTGCGCCACCTAGGATTTTCTAATGTGTCGTTCTCACATTAAGCCACCTAGGATTTCGCCACATAGGATTTTTTATTTTGGGAATTTTTATATGTTGATATTATTTTAGGATAATATAGAAATAAGATAAATTAATCTAGGAAAAATTCTATCTAAAATAAAGATGTTATCTAATGTTAGTAAGTATTAATATGATAATTTATTTAATTTAAAAAGATTATATCTAAAATAAAATAAACTATAAAAGAATTAAATATTTGGTAAAATATTATTGATGAATATTATTTATAATAATTTATTTAAGATATTTTGACTATCGCTGTATAAGTTATCTGCACGTAGGTTTTTACCATGTTGTTCCACCTAGGATTTTTCGTACATGTCATTCTCATGTTGATCCATGTAAGATTTTGCCACATAGGATTTCTTTTAAAATTTTGACAGTTTATATATATTGAAAAGATTCTATCTAACATAAAATAAACTATTATTATATATTAAGATAGATTCTAAATATATAATTGATTATATCTAAAAGATTTTATCTAAAATTAAATTAAATTATATAACATTAAATATTATATATTAGTATGGATCTAATAGATTTTTTCTAAAATTAAAATAAATTATAGAACGTTAAATTATATATTAAGATAGATATAAATTGATTCTATACAAAAGATTTTATCTAAAATTAAAATAAATTATAAAACTTTTAATATTATATATTAGGATTTAGGATAGATCTAAATGATTTTATCTAAAATTAAAATCATAGAACATTAAATTATATATTAGATAGGTATAAATTGATTATATCTGAAAGATTTTATCTAAAACTTAAATAAATTATAAAACTTTTAATATTGTTAATAAGACATTAAGACATCAAAATCATATTGGACTCACCTTAACGATTTTGACTCTCTCTCTATATTTTACATTATATTTTTTATATTAATATCCAATTTATAATATATCTAAAAACTTTTAAAATTTGAGTCATAGTCGTGCATGACACGACGGGTATAACTAGTAAGATCTAATTTGTAAATTTTAACATATTTTCAAGAATTGAGTTTCATGAAAGGGACAATGAAAATTTACTAGTCTAGTACGATTGAAAAAAATACGTGCACTCGGCTAATTTTCCTGGCCTAATGTGCAAAAGAATGGGCTACAAAGGCCCAATATGAATAATGGATTTTCAATATAACCATTTATAGTTTAGACTTTAAATGCCATTTTTATTGTCATTTAAGATTGCTCCCGAACTTTGAAAAATTTAATATAAAAATATTATTAAAATGAATGTGAAAAAAAACTAGAAAAATAGTAAAGAATATATAGATTTAATATGTTTTACTAACGTGTGTTAGTTATGTCCACCAAGCAAAAAAAAAAACAAATTTTATTAAGGAGATAAGATTTTCTAGAATAAAATTATGGGGCGTTTCAAGAATTTATATAGAGACTCTGGAAACCCTAGATTATGGATCGTAAGTGCAAAAAGAAAGTAACGATAGACCCAATAATTAAAAATAGGCCTAATGGTGAGATCCTCATGACAACTCTGCGCAGATGGAGTTTCTGTTTCAAGGCATATTAACACATACTATTTAGAGGAACGCTCAGGAGAAAAACATATTAAGGAGGAACGGGGGAACACCTTCTAGACGTTAGATCTAGTGAGATCAATGGTAAGGGAATGAGGGTGTATATAGTGTAATTTATGGGTAAAATATAGGGAGGAATTTCATGAAAATAAATCAATAAATATAATCAGCCGAAAATTGAGGAGATAATGGGGAAAAACTGCCATATCTTTCCAGACTTACCATATCTAAAAAACAAAATATTGCACACAATCAGGATTGGAAAAAACTCTCTATCGTCAAAAGAAAACTAGTATAATCTCGCCATTGAATCACAGATCTGTTCATCATCTTTCTTTGGTTTTTTCTTCTACCTTGCTTTGAAGTAATCGTATTACAATGGAGAGAGGTATGTGAACTCAATATCGTTTTGATACTTTTGCGTTTTTTTTGCTTTGTTTATCATTGATTTTTTCGAAAATCAATATAGTTGTTCTTGTTTTTTTTTCTTACCCTCAATTCTGAATTGAATCGAATAATGAATGAAAAACGATTGATCTAGTGTTCGTATATTAAAAATGATGAATGAAAATTGAATAACATGCTATTTAATAGTGAATATCTGTTTATTCAAAAAGGACGTATATTGTTGTTCAAATAGGTATGTTAAGCTGTTATAATAGGCATGTATTAATTTTCATATATGAGATTATTATTTTTCATATCCATTTGGTTTTTATTATTCCTTCATGATATTCTTCATACAAATACATAATTTGAGGTGTTATTCTTATCGTAGTATTGTTTTATTCAATTAGTCGCGTAAGATTATTCCTACATAACTGTATTACTGTTCGTACTTAACTGTATAGTTGTTCAACTTTTCATTAAGTGTTATTCAACTATGCGTATTTTGATTTTCATATAATTTTGAATTATAAATGTGTGATATATTATTCAAATATACTTGTCTTTTTATTCATGATTAAATAACATGTTTTTCAACTATATGTGTCTTATAATCATATATAGTTGTATTATTATTCGTGTGATTGGTATTTCTTAAAATATGGATTTTTATTCATAAACCCGTGAAGTGATATTCAAATATGAGTGGCTCATCATTCATATACAATTGTCTCTATTTTCTTATAACTTTGGACAATTATTCATAGTCACATGAATTGTTATTCCTATACGTGCACATTGTTTTTCATTTACGCATGCATGTATGTCTTGTTATTTATATAAGCTTGCATTTTTCATATATACGTATTTTGTTATTCATATATGCTTGTCTCATTATTCATATAGTTGTGGTTTGTTTCCAAACCAGGTTGAAGATAAAGAAAGTCTGAAGACATGGAAGAAGATAGGGAATTTTTTTTTTATATATACGAGGCTTGTTTTTGAATCACACATTCTCATTGTAATACGAATATGGATGTTTTCAAAATAACACAATCCAACGAGTTTCTGCATATCTAACAATTTTACAAATATGGATGTTTTAGAATAAATGTTCATCGTAATATGAATATTCCAGTATATGGTTTTGAACATGCATATCTATTATTATTAAACAGTTGGAACAAACAAGTAGAGTGACTATGTTTTCGAGAATGGATCAGACATTTCATATTATGAATTTGAAACATGTGGGAATGAAGACATCAATGAAGATACTCAAAATTTTATATAAGATTCTCATTGCATAAATGATCCAATGACATTAGTATAAAGTATTGGGTTCCTAGGTGTCCAAACCGAATGAAGAATGTAATTGACATGATTTACCTTATTACAAAAATATTTGTCAAACGAATATCATTATTAATGACATTGAATATGTAATTGCGATACATAGAATATGACAAAAATGAGTAATTTTATACTTGCATTCTAACCTGACAAAATTGAGTATGTGTATACACTCATTCTAATCTCGTGAATGAACAATTATAAAAAGAATATGAATATCACCACCCAATTACATGAATATTTTCACATAATATTATGAATAACATCACATAATATCGTGAATATTATCAACTACCACCATTGCTATGAATAACACGACCTAAAAGTTTTCTATACATTTGCAATCTTTCTTCATCACCGTCTTGAATTGTTCCTATCTTCTTCCATGTCTTTAGACTTCTTTATCTTCAACCTAGTTTGAAAACAAACATCACACATATATGATATGAATAACAAGACACGCATAAATGAATAATAAATCATACATATATGAACAATAAACAACGTATATATGAATAATAAAACACACATATATGAATAATAAGTTATGCGTATATGAATAACAAATCGTGCATACATGAATAACAAATACACACATATATGACTAACAATACACATATGTCGAATAACAAAACACGCATATATGAATAACCAACCACATATATATGAATAACAGAGCACCCTAACCCATTGGAAAAGGATTGTATATACGAAAACATGTATATATGAATAAAAAACACTCATACATGAACAACAAAACACAAATACATGAATATCAAGACATGTACCATAAATAATAATAAAGGTTTATATGAATAACAATTCACATGTATTTGAATAACAAATCACACATATATGAATACTAAACAACGTATATATGAATAACAAAACATGTATATGTGAATAATAAAACAAGCATATTTGAACAATAAGTCATGCGTATATGAATAACAAACCGTGCATAGATGAATGACAAATACACACACATATATGAATAACAATACACACATGTCGAATAAAAAAACACACATATATGAATAACCAACCGCACATATATGAATAACAAAGCACCCTAACCCACTGGAATCAACCTATTTGATCGTACAGAAAGGGTTTTTGTGAAGAACCATACCACTGTTCACCATCAATCCTAGAACAAGTACAAAATCGCCATTGATTTTGGAATGAATAAAAACATCGACAAAAGAAACCAACAAACATGCAATCATTAAATCTGAACAAAAACATCGAAAAATCCTATGCGAATTGGAAATCGAAATCTAGAAATAAAAACATCACCATACCGTCTCCGGGGTTGATGCTGATGGCGATCGTCTACTTAATTACACGTAAAAATCGACGACAAATCCACTATCTCCAGTGTTCGAGAGGAAGGAGCCTCCCTTCAATCGGTGAAGATAATGACGCACAAGAGGTGGTCGGTTATAGCAGCCATGAGAGACTATCAAAGAAATCGAGAAAGAGATCTGAGAAATTGAATTTGGAGCGTTTTAAATTTTAGAATGAATAAAAGATATGGAAAGAGGGTGTGATATGGAGGAGATATTTTAGGGTATAGATATAATCTTGTATATTCACCCCCACAATAGGTATTTTGTTCTTATTTTCATTTAATCTCAACCCTCTATTATATTAGATCTAACGACTAGAGTTTCTTCCTTCATTTCTCCTTAAATGGATATTTCTCTAGAGCGTAATACTACTATTTATATGCCATTGAATCTATCTTATAATTGTCCTAAGTAGACTTGTCAAATATGTCAATGGGTCCATTTTGAATCATTGATGTTGAAGTCAACAAGTTTAGTTGTTGATGCATTAAAATTTATAAGTTAATCGGTTCGAATCATTGCGTGTCCAAGTTCAACTAGTCTATTTTAAATTTTATTCATTATTTATACTATTATTTAAAATAGACTAGTTGAACCTGTCATGTCAAGCATGACTACGACTCAAACTTGAAATTATTTAAAATAGACTAGTTGAACCTGTCATGTCAGAGTGGAAGTGACAAGAACGAGATTGCCTGAGAAATCCACCAAAAAGACCCCGGTTGCATTGAAGCTGGACGAGAACACCGGCAAGAACTTGATCAAGTTCTGGATACAGTTGTTGGCTACGACAAGAACTCGAATGAGTTCTTTTCCGCGTCTTGTTTTTCCATGCCGACTTAATGAGCCTTTTATGTTATGTTTTATTGGCCCTAGTTTAAATATTTGGAAGACAAGATTGATTAATTATCTATTTTTAGGCTATACTTTGGCTCTCTTTAGAAAAACCCTAAGGAGAATATTGGAGATTTCTCTTTGTTGGATTGGATTGAAGTTTGATTCACTTTGGAACACAAATTATTGCATTCTACAATTCAGTATGTTGTTTATTCAATTTGATATGATTTCCTTCTATTCAATGTTTAGCTAAATCTCTAATTCGAAGGAAGGGTGAACCCAATAATGGAATAGGTAGATTTAAATTATAATATTTGATTGAATGGATAGTTGAATAAAGTTTGATTTAATCCTATATTACTTTATGCCCTATTTGCTTTGCATATATATGATTCTTGTTATGATTTGAGACCGACATGAGATAATTGTACTAAGATATTGATTTGTCATGTACCAAAAATTGGTTCTTAATAAGATCCATAGGTATTGAACTAGATAGTTATTTATGCGAGTAATTTCTCTTGTGTGATTTTTAATTACTATAGTTGCTCTAGGGTTTGAATGATTCCAGTGGAACCTGACAACGAATGTTATGATTGTTCATCCCTTGTCTCTAAAGAGCTAAGGAGTCTAAAACCGATTAACCTTACGCGACAACGATTGTTAGTTGAGTCTAGGCACATTCACCTATCTTTTGAAAAGAGATTTGTGTTGGTATAAGATAGTTAATCCTTCAAATGACATTCAATTTGAAATCCAAATAGATATCACTTAAGATCTACTAAGATGTGGGAATTCTAACCTTGGAAGCTTTTCTCCATTGAAATTTTCTTTGTTATTTTCAACACTGCTTACAATCAATCATCAACGCTTTCATTGTTTAGTTTTGGCTTGGTCTACTTGTTCGAATCATAATCGGTACTACATAGTCCATGTGTTCGACATCATGGTACTACAATCGATCTCATACACTTGCAGGGTAGGATTTGACCTATAAAGTTTTTGGCACCGTTATCGGGGTACTATTGCTATTATTGGTTGTCTCTTCCAACTGGTAGACTAAGTGATGTTTTTGTTTTTAATTTTGTTCTGTTTGGTTTTGGCTTCAGTTTTTTTCTTCTTCTTATGCGGAGATCCCTGGGCGCTAGTGACTACACAACTACGATTCTGAACTCAAGCATGCTTTTCACATAAGAAGAAGAGAGCAAAGAGAAGCTAGAACCTAAGCTATGTACAATTAGTAGGCAAACGCTAAGCAGTAGTTGTTGTTATAACAACAACAACAACAACAACAACAACAACAACAACAACAAAGAGAGCAATTGCACTTGCAATTCCATCAACGACAGTTGAATGTTCAACCACCTATGACATTGGGTGATTATGTGTTGCCACACCACCAAGGACCCACATCTGGTGTGGTCCAACCTTTAGTTCAGACTAGGAATTTTGAGTTGAATCCATCTTTGATTAATATGGTCCAGCAAGATCAGTTTGGAGGTCTACCTTCTGAGAATTCTCACCAACATCTGAATACACGCTTTATTTGCGCGCCTTCTTATTCTCTCTATGAGACAGGGCTAAAGATTGTTCAAATCCCTACCTCAAGGCACTATCACGACATGTGATGAGTTGGCCAAAGCTTTCCTAACCAAGTATTTACCACCTAAGAAGATTGTAGAGATGCAGAATCAAATTAACTTATTTCAAATGAAGGATGGGGAATCTCTATATGAAGGTTGGAAGAGGTTCAAGGAACTCGTATTGTTATGTCTTCACCATGGACAACACAAGTGGGTGCTTCTTCATACTTTCTATAATGTTGTGGACAACACTATTAGACTGCTCATTGATGCCTCATTTGGGGGACACAATAATAAAGATGAATGTTGATGATGCATGGGAGCAAATTGAGAATATTGCCCATCATACTCACTATTATAATGATGCTCAATCTATTCCAAGCTTTAAAAAATCAGATGGGCTTTATGAAGTTGATAAGGAGACCATTCAAGAGGCAAAGATGGAGGCCATGGCTCAAGAGATCAATCAGCTGAAATTAAAGGTGAGTGGGACTCAAAATATAAATGAAGGAGGCTCCAAACATTTGGTCTCAAGTGTGGTGTGCCAGTTTTGTGGAGCAAGTGATCACACTATATCATCTTGCCAAGTATTTTCTGCTAAGGAGGAGCCACATGAGGAGGAGGTGAGATACATTAATAACTTCTACAAGGGTTCTAGGAATGATTCCTACTCTAACTCCTACAACCCTGATTTGAGAAATCACCCTAACTTCTCCTATGGGAACAATCATCAACAACAACGAGCACCTCCTGAGTTTCCACCTAAGGCTCCACTATCCCCAAACCAAGCTACCCCGCCATCCCAAAAGCCTGCATGGGAAATTGCTATAGAAAGCCTTGCCACTTCCATGAGGATATTGACTAAAGAAGTAAGAGCTCAAGGGAGGAATTTAAAGATTATAGAACAACAAGTGGCTCAACAAGCTTTGAATGTTCCTAGACCACCTGGGCAACCTAAAGTCAATCCTAAAGAGCAATGTCGAGTTGTCTCTCTAAGGAGTGGAAAAGAGCTTGAAGAGCTTCCACCGGTGAAAAAAGGAGTTGTAGAAAAGATAATGGAGAAGCCATCCAACGATGAAGAACCCAAATATGTTGCTCCCCCAACTTACAAACCCCCTCTACCTTCCCACATAGAAAGGTTCAGGCGGTGCAAGGGCAACTATTTGGGAAGTATGAGTATGATAAAGAAGCTCCACATTAACATTCCTTTCATTGATGTCCTCGCTCAGAATGTACATGGTAACTTAAAAGCGGCCGACTTTTATAATATATTTATTAACATACTATTTATGGAAAATGCATAAGACCGCCCCTTATTTGCACTTGTTTACACAAAATTACCTCTTATAAACAAAAGTTTGCACAAAACCACCTTTCCAATAAAAGTTTACACAAAATTACACCTTGCTTGTAATTGTTTACAAACAACCTCCACCTTTATTGTACTAAACTAATTGTTACATGTTTTGATAAAGTAGGTTCGAAGAAAGCATGAATTTCGATTAATATATTAGCTAGACCCAATATCTATCAAATTCCTAAATTATTTTGATGATTTTTATTGATTTTCTGTGTTGATTGAGATTTGTGTAGATATCCACATAATTAAGTTTGGACCAACCACAAAGAGATTATAGAAGGGATTTAAAATCAGTTATCGAATTATCAAATTTAACTTCTCTGATTCGAGTCTGGTCTTAGCTCAAAATCGAAAGCATTTCAATTTAGACTAAATCAAACAAAAATGTTCTAGGAGAACATGGGTGTTATGATTTCATATAGATGAAAATTTTGGAATATTTGAATCACATTTATGATGTTCAATGTTTGTTAGTGAATACTATAATTGTAATCTTAACTAGAATGCTTAACCCATCCGTTGGACGGGGTAAATTTATAATCTATTTTTATTATTTGAAAAATGAATATATTTTTGGTAATCATAAGGTATAACATGTATTGACTAAAATCTAAATATTATCATATAAAAAGATTACATAAAAATAAATCGTGAAAATTTTAACTTGAACGAAATAATATTAGTTTGTGTATGGTATGTAATATGTTTCTATTTAACTTCCACTATTTTTTCACAATACCCTCTCGAGCAAAATCTTGTATTGTTTATTCTTTTCTTGCAAATTGGGTTGTCTTTTTTTTCTTTCATAGTAGTGAATGAAATACATATGTAAAAAGTAAAAGACTTATAATGAGAAAAGAGTAGAACATAAAAAATTATACATTAAATTAAAAATTATCTTTTGTTTTTAATGTCAATGGTTGTCTTATCTTTTTTACTTTTATTTGTAATCTCAAAAGTTATATTTTAATGATTTTAAATTACTTATGTAATACCAAAAGTTTGATGTTATCATTGTGTTTAATATCAATGGTTGCTAATTAATGGTGTAATGCCTGATATTATGCTTTGTGTATAATACCAATGGTTGATGTCATATTTTGTGTGTAATACCAAAAGTTGTAAAATTAAGATTGACCATTATTGAGAAAACCTTCTAACTTTAACCTATAGGTCTTAAGTTCAAAGCTTCTAACTTTAGAGTAGTATATAATATAATAAATTTCTAGAAGTAAGAAAATAATTTGGCAAAATAAAATGCTCTCAAAAAGATTTGAACTTAAGACCTATGTGTTATTAATAACCACCATTACAACTATGATATAGATGATTTTTTTGAATTTTTATCACCAAAATTTATATTATACATAAATTTGTAATAAATACTATGACATTTATGTGACCTTGAGGATAACTTTTAAGTTGTTATGATGATGATTATGTTAGAGAAAGAGTCTCATGCGAAAGGGCGCCTATGTGAGAAATAAGAATAAATCTCGGTCGTTCATTCCAAAAAATCAACGTCCCTGATTAAACATTGATTAAAAAAATAAAATACGGCACGGGCGAATTTTTCCCGTATTATTCGCGTATTTTTCAATAAAATACGACACAGGCAAATTTTTCCCGTATTATTCACGAATTTTTCGAAAAATACGTTTTTATGAGACGCACCCAGTTTGTTCATCAGAAATAGCGATTTGTTCATCAATATTCACCAATTGTTCATCAATACTAACTAATTGTGCATTAAGTTTTTGATACATTATTCATTGATTTCGAACTTTTTTAATTTTTAATTTTATTTTTAACCTTATTTATGTGTAGGAATACAATATTATGTAGTTTTTTATGCACATATAATTAGTTTTGATATACCCATATTTGTTCATTGATATACCTCTATTTGTTCATTGATATACCCATGGTATACCATTATTTGTTCATTAGTATACTTCTTTTTTGTTCATTGGTATACCATTATTTGTTCATTGATATACCCTATTTGTTCATGGATATACCCTTATTTATTCATTAATATAACCTTATTTGTTCATTATTATACCCTTATTTGTGAATTGAAATAAACTTATGTTTTATGTGTCAAGGCTATCAACTTGTACATTTAGGACTATTAATACCATCAACTTGTACATTTAGGACTATCTATTTGTGCATTTTTGCATTTATTTTGTGCTTTAAGGCTATCTTGAATTCAAAGTATAATACGAATGAAGTGCTTTAAGGTTAACTTGTCAATACGAATGAAGTGCTCAATATAGTACCAAATTAAGATAAGTTTGATGTAGAAACTTGAATGCAAGAGATAATAGATAAAGAATTTGACTTTGCAATAATATGGTGTATGCTAAGAGAACGAGATAGCAACAAATCGAAGAGGAGTGCTTGTGCCTTATTTAGCTATGAACAAATTGATGTTATTAATGAACAAATATGCATATATCAATGAACAAATTGAGGTTACTAGTGAACAAATATGCATCTAGTAATGAACAATTATATGAGAAAGGCAATAAACAAATATGCATAAACCAATGAACAAATTGATGTTACTAATGAACAAATATGCACAAACCGATGAACAAATATGCCAAAACACATGAATAAATATTTTTGTTTTTTATGAGCAAAATCACAATGTTGATGAACACATTACATGTAATTTTGGTACACATTTGTTCATTTTTTATGTACAAACAATAGATTTTTGATGCACAAGCAATAGTTTATTTATGCATAAAATCACAGTTTTGATGAACAAAATCACAGTTTTGATGAACAAATGCACATTATTGATGAACAAATCCACAATACTAATGAACAATCTGGACGCGTCTCCTATTTCCGTTTTTTTCAAAAATACGCGAATAATTCGCCCGTGCCATTTTTTCCCCTTTTTAAGTGAAATGATCCGCGCCTTTGATTTTTCTTGATCCAACGGCTCTTGTTCTTTCTTATTTCGCACCTAGGCGCCCATTCGCACCTGGACCGGACTCATTATGTTAATACACATTATAAATTTACAGGTTTGGGCTGGGTGGGCCTAGTTCGGATTTAGTCAACAATAGCTTTGGGTCGTCAAGTCGAAAAAATTTGCAGGTTGATCGGTTCGGGTCGTTGTAGGATCAGATCGAATCGTAGTGGAATTGGATTGACCCAATTGAGTTTAAATCATCAATTTATTTATTAATTAAATAAAATTATTAATAGCTACTACAATATTTTATATATTTTTAATAATAAGATGTATATAAAAAATATTTAATATAAATGATATAAAATATGTTAAATAACAAATCGAGTCAACCCAATAGGTTAATTCACTCAACCCACTTAGGGTCCGGGTGAGTCAAATTCACGCCGCTTTTGATTTTGATCAATTGATTTTCAGGTTAAAGTTTCAACCCTAAAATAGATTGATCTACTCCTATGTCATTCCTATGCAAATCCTTCATTTCATTTTCGGTGTTTCATTTCCATCTTCCACTTAAATTTAAAATATCAAACCAATAATAAAAAAATTTATATTTATATTTATATTATAAACAACTATATACATATGTGTGAAAATTTGTATCTTAAAAATCATAATATAATTTTTTTTTAACTTAAGAGAATGATTTCCATATAAAATATTACCCTTTTAATTTTTAAAATTATATAATATGATTTTTAAGTAAAAAAGCTACACACGTGTATATATGTGTTTGAAGTACAAATATAATTTTTAAATTTCTTAACATTAATTTCATATTTATTTAACTAATTGGAATACAAAATGGAGTAGAAAATATGCAAATTTGTCCTTAGAATCCATTACTTTTAGGGTAAATTTCATAAAACCACCCTCTAAATATACACTTGTGCACCAAACCACCCTTATAAACTGAATTTGCATATAACCACCCATAAATCTAAATCTCTATCAAGTAACCACCTAAATTCACGGACGTTTATTCTTCCGTTAAAATGCAAATGAGATTAAAAAAATATCTTCGTTATTAAAAAGCCTCTGAACTCCTGAAGTCTGAACGATGAACTTGGGGGGCATTTGTGATTTGTGAGTAAGCTAATTTGTTTTCCAAAATCAAGCAACCACAGCTTCTTCGTCTACTAGAAAACCCAAGAAGACAAATAGCCTCATTTTGAACAAGATCAACTGGAGTGGGAGGAGTGAAAGAAATTGATTGATAAATACGCTTTTTGAAAATCCGTCGATCAACACCGAGTCACCGACACCCGAGTGCTACGAGAGTACCCACTCAATTGCTCCTAATTATTGTACGCGGGGGGTTGTATTAGCATGTCATAGTGAGTTCTCCAGTGGTCCGAAGTGGCTTATAGAGGCATCTCCGTCAACGATCTAGTTTGCCTTTGTCTCTTGAAATCTCAATCCCTTGTTTGTAGCTTTGTTTATAATTATATGACTAAAGCTTCCAATTATTGTGCCAATTAGACTGATGCCTTGTTTGATTCGTGATTTGGGTACACAGGATTAGCAATCCATCCCACAAAATCCAGTTTCAATGAAACCTCAAATTGGGGATTAGGGTAGTTTTGGGAAATTTAAAGATAAAAGAGGGGTATTTGTGTCATTTAGTTCTATATAACAGAGAAATGAACGGATTTAAGTTGGAGGTGGTGGGTTGATAACGTTTCAAATTTGTGGGTGGTTTTATGTAATTTCCGTTTTTAAGGGTGGTTTTGTGAAAAACCCCTTATTTAAAGGGTGGTTTTATGAAATTCACCCTTACTTTTAATTAGGCGTAATTACATTAGTGAAAAAATACCTTACCAAAAAAAGAAGGAAAGATACCAGCTCGAAATCACCATTACATAAAGTTAACCCTTCATGTCGACGTATAGGATTATCGAATCATTTTAATATGAAAATAATGAAGAGGTAAATTTAGAATGGATGGAATTCATTCAATACAACGAGAAATTTGGAAGTGCCTACAGGCTAAGGTGTGTTTGTATTCGATGCTCGTATCTATTGACATTTGATTAATGTCTTTGAAGAGGGGATTGTATTGCGGTCGTTAATGTTCTAAGATTCCATTCCAAAAGATGATGATCATACCGCCTGCAAGGCACTTCAATTTCATGCAAGCTGACTTTGTCAGTTATATAAGCATTAGATCTTGATCAAATTCTTGCGGACTTTCAGCACCAATCGACATGTCAAAGAAACACGGGTGGTGGTCCTACAAAGAGTCTCACCATCACTTAATCCCCATTGGTGCTCTCGTATTTGGTTCTTCATATCGTCCACAAGATTCACACACTGGAAGCATAATAGCAAAAATGGAAAATAAGAATGAAAACCATAGGGAAAAAAACAGAATTAGGCGACAAACATTCGTCTGAGATCTGAAATTACCGCGCCATACTGTTGTAACTCGCTATCTTTTATGCCATGCAAATAGTCTGGAACAAACAAGCATTATATAGTTGAAATATTAGAGCAATATCAATACTCTGTTGAGCAAGTTTCATCGCAAAGCAAAGAACTTTCTAAAATATTCAGCAGAGGATGTGTAACTTGCCTGAATAAGCCAAGTCCTTGAAAATTAGAAGACTACGAGGCATGAGTAGCAATGAAAAGCTCTGGGGACTCTCCGAGGAGTCTACTTCCTCATCAGTACAAGTAACGTGTTCAGATTCATTTTCACTTGGTTCCAATTTCAAATGAGGGGTGAAATCCATCACCACAGGTGATCCAAGAGACAAGATTGCTGCAGCTGGAAAGTAAGCTGGTCCATCTTGGTGTGGCTGAATCAGGGGTTATTATAATAGTTAATTAAAATTCAAGAAATTACTTGGGCAGTGCATTCCAAAACCCAAGAATAAAGAAAATAAGATTCCTGAATGAGAGAAAATAACCAATTGAACAAACCATGATCCCTTGGTCAGGGAGGTATTCATTGATGAGCACGTGGTTAGGAGCTGCAGGAAAGATTCCTGAATCCTCATATATCCTTCGAGTTATGGTGGTTAGCCATGTAGGTACTGCACAAAAGTAACTGCCACCATGTAAGAGAGATTACCTCATTGAAACTTCTGTAAGAGAACTTTTAACATAGCATTAAACATGGTCAAAACTAAATTATGATGTTGACAATGGTTCTATCAGGTATGGATCACAAAGCAATACAAGAATATCATATGCCATAACATTCATTTTTGAGGTATTACAGCTTTGTAAATCTTTCTAACGCTCCATATCAAGAAGACATATCATATATGCAACTGCAGTAGCATTTACTGAGAGGAAAAGACTAAATCATTCAATAGAAATACCTGCACATTTGGAAACTTGAAAAGGCAGAAATAATCACACATACTACATTTGCACAAGTATGAAGACGGAACAAGAAGAAAAAACAAAACTTATGAAATATCTTTGCACTTACGCTCTTGACTAATTAGACCCTTCTCATGGACCACACCACCTGTGAATAAAAAGGATAGCTGATGATAGCAGACAAAAAAAAAAAAAAAATTCAGCTTGAATGGAAAGTCTGTATGGATATAATAAGGCATTGTGTCTTTCTGTGCATACAAGATATAAATTTGAGCAAAATACCCCAATTTTGCAACCTTCTGTTCATCAGCTTTTTCCACTTCGAAACTGGTGCTTGGTAGATCTAGTAAATGGGCGATTGAAGAAACACACTCTCAGATTACTTCGAATATACAACTTACAAGTAATTCAAAATTCATTACTTGAATAATCATTTCATAGCGAGCAGTAGAAGAAAAAAAATTAGTTTACATTATCTAAAAGCTGCTTTTCTTCATCCTCGGTGAGAAAATTAGGATAATATATCAATGTTGGCAAGTGACCAACTGTTGAGCCACTCATTTTGTCATCTACCAACCCTCCAAGAGACATTCTTATGACAAGTTAGTTTAACCAATAACCAGCAATACTATAATTTAGAGAAACAGCACTTTTACCACCATGTAAGAACTTCCCTTCCTCCAAAAGTGACAAGTATCACCTGCATCAATAACACTATGTAGTAAAAACTTGGAGCACTTTAGTCAATGCAAAATTTCTAACGACCCACCCAAGAAGAGACCTAAAACTAATAACACCAGCAGAAGCAACTACAACTACAATAATAGTAGACTAGTAAGTTGTGTAGTTCTTTATCTTGTGAAATGTCAATTTGATCTACACTCTAGTATAATTGCAAATAATGCACCCACTAGAGATATTATAAATGTATACCCAAAACTGACATGTTTATTTCATATAATGCACCATATGGATTACAATCACCAATTCTGCATTCTTCAAAATACATGTTCAAGCTGTCAGGTTAAAAAGAAAAATAGTTCAAAACCCTATATGTGATCAGGTGAGCAATGACATTTTTCTCGGTGCACACATATTGGATGCATTGACACTACAAAAGTTGTGAAGACAAAGAGACAATGCTAAAAGTAATTTTACACTCGCGTAGCAAGAATTCCACAACTCATGTCCAATTGGCGAAATCATCGAAAATCCCAAAAATTGAAAGGAATTGTTCAGATTTGTGATTGAAAAGTTGAAAATTAGAAAGGGAAAGAAAAGCCAAGTACCTTGGAATCGGAGGGAGGAGTGGAGGAGGGTTAGCGAAGAGGAGAAAGAGAGGGGATTCTTCCCTCTCGCCGGTCGGTAGCTCTGCACAGGATTTACTCAAGCTACCTAAGTACCTAACGCATCGTTTTGCACTGAATCCTGAACCCAATATCTTCAACTATACCCTATCAAACGATGGCTCGGGCAGGTTGTGGATTAAGAAATGGGTACAAAAGATGAAGTAGTCAATAGGGTAAAGGGAGAGATTGTGATTGTAATGGGTAAAAGTGGTGGGTAAAAGTGAGAAGAAAGAGAAAAAGAAAGGAAAAGACTAAAATAGATTTGAAGGGGTAGATTTTTTGTTAGATAATGGGGGTAAAAGATGAGATAAGATGAGGGTAATATTGTAAGAAAAATTGATATAAAAGGAAAGTTGAAAAGGTGGACAAACTTTACGGGACACCCAAAAAAGAATACAAGAGAAACTTTCGGAGACGGAGGGAGTATTTTTTTTGTCTCAAAGAAAACACATGTTAAAAAGATCTTTCATAATGACTTAACATATGAACTATAAAGGGAGAGATTTTAATGAATATGTAAAGATTCTAAAAACAGAACTAGCAGAGGACATAATGCAAAATCAGAAGACCAATATTGGACGGAGAAAGACTAGGAAAGAGAAATGGGAAAAACCACCCGAAAGAATAGCAAAAATAAATTTTGATGGTTTAAGGTGCATGAATGGAGTTTCAACGTCTGGTTATATAATTCGAAATTCTAATGGAGATGTACTTGCACTAGACGTTGTAAAGGGATAATATGGTGATGCATTACAAGGGAAGCAAGAGGTATGTCGATGGGAGTTCTAGCAATGCACGAACTGAATTTAAAATGTGTTATAATTGAAGGAGACAACATACAATTTATTTCTGCACTACGGGGAAGTAGTAGCTGCCCTTGGAATATAGACATGGTAGTAGCTGACTCATTGACAATCTTACAACCTTTCGGGGCAAGTGATTTTAAACATGTGCCTCGTTCGTATAATTATACAGTTGATTGCATTGTTAAATTGTGTCACTCTTTATCGCCCGATCAGCTGAAGACTCATTCAGTATTGAATGTTCTCATCCGAAAGAATGTACTAGGCTAAATCTCTCCGATTTTACCTAAATCTTTCCTCATAAAAAAAAGATATATAGAACACATCATCACATAAACAATCATATGAAAATTAATCTAAGTGAGTTTCACATTAATTACTAACATCAAACATGTAGAAGATATGCAAGAAATATTATATATATATTGGTAAATATTCAGCAAAACACAAGTAATTCACAGCTAATATCGGTGAATCGAAAGGTTAAAGATCTAGAGTTTTATTTTTATGTAGATTTATAATATCTTATATATACATGTATATACGAGCCATGCTCTAAAACTCGAGCAAGCCTAAATCAATACCCATACCGATCCTCTTACTTATCCTAGTCGGGCTACATTTATTGTCCAAACCTACCCATTTTGTCAAGTTGGTGGGTGTATCGGCTCGCATTTGCTCAAGTCTATCTTCAACATCGTTTTTAAGGGTCCCAACTCTAAGTTCATCCATTTTAGGGTACGTTCATTAAATCATGCATTATACTGTAAGATAACACATTATCAGAAACAATCTAAACACAACCTTATATTTTTTTCTTAAGTTGTTCCATGCTAATTATTTTTAAAATTGTTATATTGCCATTTTGAAATAAAAAATGCTTATATCTAAGGGTCCAATTCAGGTGCGAATGGGAGCCTAGGTTTGAATTGCGAATAAACATCATCCGTTGGATAGAAAGAAATCAAGGACATTGATCATTTCACTTAAAAATCAGAAAAACGACATAGAAAATTTTTTGGCGAATTATTCGCGTATTTTTCAAAACAAAAGGAATACAAGGAACTCGCACACGATGTGCATGGCTTTTTGTGCATCAAAACTGATTTTTTGCGCATCAAAACTTATTGTAACTGCATCAAGAAGGGCTGAATGTGCATAAAAACTAACATCTTAGATATGTCCTTGTACATCAAAATTAGTCATATGTGCATCAAAACAAGTTGAGTGTGCATTAAAACAACTAAAAAGTGCATCTTGTATGAGTGTGCATCAAAACTGGCAGCTTGTGCATCAAAACTAACATCATAGATATGTGTTTGTGCATTAAAACCACTAGTATGTGCATCAAAATAGCATGAAAAGCGTGCTTTATTTATGTATGTGTATCAACTCGTCGAATGTGCAATAAAATAACTGAAAAGTGCATCTTATTCAGGTATGTGCATCGATACTAATTCTATGTGCATCAAAATTAACTAAACTACAAGAAAGTACCTTATTCATGCACATAAATAAGGTAAAAAAAAAACAAAAGTTCGAATACAATGTGTATCAAAAAATCGATGCACAAGCAATAAGTTTTGATGCACGTATGTTAGTATTGATTCATATCCAAGGCGAAACCGATACACAAACGTGTGTCTTAGTATGTATGCGCATTGAAAGTAACCATATGTACATAAAAATAACAAAAAAATGCATGTTATTTTGAACTTATAAAATCATATCCCCTCTTTGAAAATGATCAAAAGTTCAATACCCACACTTTCAGCGCTATTCTCACAGGAAATTCTTTAAGAACAATAGCCACAGTTTTGTAAATCCAATGATAATAATAAGCGCGTTGAATAAGAATCATTTTGCAAAGGCAAACATGCAAAGAAGAAGGACTTTCCATCTCCGAGTAACATAGAGTTTCATTAGTGAGCTCGGTTGCGGATAGCACATTCACCCAACGAATCTCTTCGGGAAACTCCGCTTGTTTCGAACGTCTCAAGGACGCTTGGGAAGTCGGGGAAATGGAAGTTGAGATGATCCACCCACTTAGTCTCGATAGGAGCACTTTCCCTGTGTTCGGGGTCAGTGCGAGCTCAGTCCCCGCAGCGTGGGTGAAGGCAATGATGTCTTCCTTCTTTTTCTTATTCTTCTCCACTACGGCAAGAGATACCACTCACGTTCTCTTAGCGTCGGCCTTCATCACATGTTATAGGATGATCCATAAGAACCAACTTTTCACCCTCTCCTTTGGTTGTGATCCAAGATTATATCAGTATGTCACGTGATGCCTCTATCGCCTTGGAGGTATGCACCTTGAAGACCCCCTCTTTAGCTGGGAGTTTGGGTCCTTCCTTGGAAGCCAGGGAAAGTTGAGAGCCCAACACCTTGCCGGCGCCGATAGGTAGAAAGGAAAACACCTAGGTGGCAGTCCCCTATTTCTTTATCCTTGTATCCATCACCTTGGAATTCATCTCTGAAAAGCGTAAACACAAAGTTAGTCAACAATAAAGAGTGAAAACATGGGAAAAGAGCTAGTACCCTTCTTATCATCGTATTGCGGAAAGCGGAGACTCAATCATGCGTGCTCAAGCGATCCTTGGTCAAAAGGTATTTGTGCGACCTCAATTTCTCTGCCTTGAAGCGTTTCTTATCCATGTTTTTCGCATTCTAGGACGCTTTGGTCGGTTACTTGTAAGGAAGCGGTATGGTGGGAAAGTTAAAAAGTGCCTCGGAAAGGTGGCAGACCAAAAACCATTTCCCCCTCCAATTTCCCAAGTTGGAAGGAGTGGTAACATGCATGTATAGTGGTAACATGCAGGTTAATTGACTCGATCCCCGCCTGATTCAGATTAACATGCATGTATAGGTTTAAAGGCGGGAATACTTACCAATTAAGATAGGTTTCAAATCAATTAAAGGAAAGTAGAGTTCATTCAATCAATTCCACCTTTTTAATGATTCGATCATGGATTCATCCACTTTTCTATAATTCCTAGGTTAATTCCAATCCTTATAAAAGATTTCCGCTTGTCCACGGTCCAAGCGAAACTATGATATGAACAAGGACGCTTAATTCATATCATGCAAAGTATTAAGGATAATAGGAAATCAATTCATACAATCAAACAACGAGTCTCATGCATAAAATAACAATCAAACACTCTTTCTCAATTCCAGTCCACGGTCCTGGAAAAGAGTTGTTTCAAGGATAAATAAGATTGCACAGACAACAATCAAACCTAATCCAAACAGTAGATTTAAGTTAATCAAACAAGTTGATCAGGCTCATAAAATCAAACATAGATCATGGAATTAAAAACAAGAGTTTTGATATTAACCAAAGGATAGAAAAGTTACCGGAATCTCACGAATTCAATAAAAAGGCTTCCTTGATCAAACAAACTCCAAGGAAGATTAGTGATGTCCGCCTTTTTAGTCTTGTTTTTAGGGTGTGTTTTTGTGCGTTTGAGTCTTTTTCTTTAGTTTTGTATTTTATTTTGAGTCGTTTGTGTGTGTTTTCATATTTTCATGAGATATGGAGTCTACATAAGCTTTGGTGGTTTTTTTTTTTTAGGGTTTTAGAAGATATTTGGAGCACTTTTGAAGAAAGGAGCAAAGCCAATGAAAGATAGCACTCAAGAATGAAGAGAAGATGAAGAATTAAGCTATGAACAAAGATGTTGAAAATCAAGTTTTATCCGAGAAAGAGATAGAGAAATTCGTTTCAAGAATATAGGTAAAAGAATCGAGTCAAACGGAGTTGTAACGAAGCCACTACGCAAGTTTTACTCAAAGGTTGATTTTGGTGAACAATGCTCTCAGGACCGACCCTATCAGGGTCGTGCTCGACCCAAATAGAGAGAGGAACCCTCAGGAACGACCCTATGAGGGTCGTGTGGGTCGTGCGTGGCGCCGACTTTCTCTCTATCCCGAGATCTTATGGATTTATTCTATCTTTGTATTTTAGGAAGGTTATTTTATCTTGTTTCCTAGTTGAATTAGGACTCCTTTTTTTTCTATAAAAGGAGGTTAAACCCTTTGTTTCATAGATCCAACTAACACCGGTCTAGGGCCCGAGGGGCACGTTAGAGGAGGCGAGAGAGAAGTTGGTAGGAGAGGATATCGAGTAGAGATTGGTGTTGCTTGGAGAACAAGTTTGTTTTGAATTCAAAGTTGCAAGCTTTTCCTTTTTAATTCAGTTTTGTTTTCAATTATTATGCTTAGTGAGTAGTTTTCCTCTCTAAGGTGGGGGTTAAACCCAACAATGGTGGTGCATGCTCTCTAAAGCAAGGTCATACGGAAAATAAATGTTGGCTGAAGTCTTAAAGCTATGTCGAAATTAAAAGGTTACGTCTAAAGTCTTAAGCAATGCCACATAAAATGGAAAATACGACTGAAGTCTCTTACTAACGTCTATGCTATGTAGACATTCAAAATTACAATAAGGCTAAAGGTTTGCCTTGTTCAATCCTTTAAATAAACTTATGCTATGTTCTAAGTGTTAGAACTCCGTTCCCTTAAATGAACTCGGCTCTTTCATAGCCTCCACACCCTTAAAAGTCATTAATGCTATGTAAAGTTTTGACATGTAATAAATATAACTGCTAGTGCACATTAAAAGATCGACATCAAAACCGGGCCGTTCTAGAAGACCGACCCGACTCTCGGTCCGATAAGGGCACGAAAGGTTTTCTATAAACTTATGTGTAATTAAAACATTCCCAACAATAATCTACTCTAAAAAGTTCTACAATCTCGTAGTTCGTTCTTTTTGGTTTAGAATTATCTCGCTTCGAGATATACTCATTTTCGTCCTTAAGCTCCACATAAAGGTTATACATCTCAAACACATTTCGCATACCTCTTTAATGATTTGTTAACTTACCCAAATTACCCTTGAGAATTTTCGTTCTCACTTGCTTAGTCTTCTTAGACTAATTCCGCACTTTTCTGCATTTTTGCCTTATATTTGTCGCCCTTCGTGACAAATACCAGACTCTAGGAAATGTTCCTCGAAGGTTTAAAGAACGAAGAATCAAGAAAGTTGAAGGAAGGAAGGTCAAGTCTCTTCTCAAATATATTTCTTTCGTATTTTGGATTCACTACGCTTTGCAAGAACAAGGTTTCATTATTTCCGATGCTTAACTCTATCATGTTGTTTTGAAGCAGTTAAGATGTAATGACAATATTTAAAGTCTCAAGTTTGAGCACCTTTTAATGTCATGTATTACCATTTAAATTCCGCATTTCTTTAAGATTAATACCTTATAAAGCCTAGGGTGACTTTGGACGGTCAAGTCCGAGGTCACTGACGGTAATACCCATCGTTGCAAAATAGGGGTGTTACACTCATGGACTTGTTTGGTCCCATTAAGACTCAATCAAGCCTAGCCACCTATATCAAGAAATGAAAGGTTCCTGAACCGCCAAAATAAACCCAAGGCACAAGGGTGCCCGTCATGTACAATTGGCTCGCACCTCCTCGTGGAGAAAAGACATCGCATCTCGTGAACGACAAGCATTACACACAATGCTATAAAGGAAGTTCACACAACCCAAAGGGAAAACTTACAAGCTATAAAGAAGAAAGAAAAGAAAGAAGTAGAGCGCACATCTTTACGTTGTGGTTCTAACATGCAAACAACAAGTCATTGGGTTGTAATGGTGTGTGATTAAAGCCATGTACACACAGACAAAACTGTTGACCCACATGTAATAACTACGGTTTTTAAGGATATTTTTGAAATTTCTCGGATATCCTTTTAACCTTTTTGTCCGTTTTAACGCTTAACCCAATATTTTTGTTGGAGATTAAATCCTAGAAAAGTGTTGGTGATATCCTAAAATCTCAAAGAAATGATTTTATGGATTGGTGTGAATTCTAGGATTTTTCGGTGAAAAAAGAACATTTATTGGATAAGCCGTCTTTCAAATTATGTACTGTAAAGGATTTAAAATACGAAATGGAAGCCTTAAAAATTGAAGGTAGCAAGATAAAATCATAAAAAATTGGTTTTATTGGTCTACATAATTTACGGGACGTTTTTCGTTTAGTGAGTTTTTCCACCCGAGGTACGGGTTTTGAATTTTATAAGCATATTTTTCTATGCTTAATACGGAAGGAACCTAGGAGAATGATTTATTCTCCACAAACATATCTTCTGCTTAGTCAAAGTCTTATCAAATTGTGATAAGAACCAAAAGGAAGGAACGAGAGGAATCAGGCCGGAACGACGCACTAGGGAGAAAGAATTGAGCTCCACTGCCGGCAACCTTCTCCGCCCCTTCCACCTCCATTTCCTCCACCTCTCTCCTTCTTCTTCCTCCTTGTTCTTGCTATGTTGCTGCTGCAAAAGAGGAGCTCGAGAGCGAAAAGGTGAAGTCGACGGCGAGCTCGGGGAGATAGAATTCAATTCGTCACCGTCGGCTCATCTTCTTGCATCGCCTCGTTATGCCATGCCGCCGGTGATCGTTGGCTTGTCCGTCCACCACCCACCAAGAGGAATACTCCCGGGCAACGCTCAGCCACCCTCGAGCTCGGGGATCGAGCCACTATCGAGCCAAACGAGCCATGGGCTCGAGTAAAGGTATATACGATCGAAATTAATTAGCGGGTTGATTGCGGAGCCACCGTAAGGGCCTCTTGGTTCCACTTTGCTAATTAAATTTATGGTTTTTATAATCTTGACGTTGATACGGTCCCACAGGTTCAAACCGCTCGTGAAACGGACGTCCGAATCTTCCGTTATAGCGAATACAAGTTTTGGTTTCCGATTGGCAGGTAAAAGACTTCGGTTAATTACTCGGGATTCGTTGTTAATCTGTTTGATCCGAAATTTGGTAACCTTTAAGAACTGTTTTCGAGGAACACTTTTTGTTTAGAAAGTTGTTTCAAAAGTGAAGCGGATAATTAGTTATAATTCCGCCAAGATGGGTCCTTGAAGCATGATAACTAAGGATTTATTATATATCGATATTCGGAAATTAAATCGTTTATCGATTAGGAAGTTGTAGGAGTTGAGAATACAATTAAGAAGTGTTTCTGTGAGCTCGTTGCTGAGAAATCCTTTTGTTATATTTGTCAGAAGGATGATAAAGATTGTTGTTGGAATTGTTAAGGACGTTGAGCACGCCTTCTAAGGCAAGTGAACGATTCTCTCTTGCATTATTGTTATTAAATGAGGAATTGGATCCCATTTATATTTGCGTTGGGAACAACTTGTGTTCTTAATAAAATATGATAGGTTGTTATATTTGTTAGAAATAATGACCATGTTGTTTATTCAGTTTCGCGGTAGAACTGGATTTAGGTCCGTTATGGGTGACCTTGGATGTTGTCTCACGCTGAGACATTGTTATTGAATTAAGGTAGTTTCAGGGAGGGGAACGTGGTTCCATATCCTCTCTTTAAAACAATATTGCATTAGGAGGGGCGTAATCCTAATGGTGGGTCATGACTCTTCCCCTGCTCTTCGTGTGAGAGGGGTGATACGCACTCTAGCTAAGTGCAATTGGAGGTGCAGTGTAGACGACAGGGTAATAGGCCTCTCTGTTCTCTACCTAACCATATGCAAATGAAAGATCAAGGATGGCTTAAGTCCTGTGATCTTGGTATAGGGTAGATGACCATGGATGAAATACTCCAGTGATCTCTACGGTACCAAATATTTCGGCAGTAGTTCGAGCCGATTATGAATCACCAACCTGTTTGTGAAAACTTTTGAAAGTAATACAAGATAAGTGCGTTAGGCACATTAATGTACCCAAATGGTTAGTCTATTCGATAACCATTCTTGCTCCCGGTTACGAGTGATTCTTAATCAAACTTTGATTAAGTCAATCTGATTAGTCAACGGAGTCTTATCAAAATGTGATGTCATTAATATGAGTTCCCAACAATTGTTTATGCTTCGTAAAGGAAACCACAAGCGGTGGTGTTCTCTCTCTCTTGATTATGCGGGTCTCCTTCTTGTTCTCTATAAGACTGCTAACTATTGGATCATAATCCGAGTCTAATCGAATTTGGATGCCAATATGTTTAGTTACAACCATAAGAACCAAGTTAGATTTTCCGCTTGCTAGTTTTTCATTAGACTAACCCGTCCATCTTCTTTTCTTTTATATGGTCGGCTGGTGTCCACCGTTTGTTTACGACACATTAGGTTCTTCTTGGAAGTTGATTCAAGAGGCAAATTCAGATGTTTGAAGCTCCAGAAGTTGAAGAAAGGTTTCCAATGGCTATACTTGAGTGAAGATCATGGTTGAACTACTTCAAAGCGAAGCTGAGTTTCAGAAATAAGAACTTAAGGAAGTCTGGATGAAGATTTTGTGTAAATAGAAGGTTGTTCTATTTATTTACTAATTCTTTTTAAGTTAAGGCTTGTATAAGACTTTTTATTCTCTTTTCCGCTGTAAAATTTTACTTAATTTTGTTAGGTTTTAAATGGTTTCTTTTACCTTGTTCTAGTTTGTTCTGTTAGTTTAAAGCCTTGGGTAGCTTCGGTTTAGTCTTAATCGGGGTTACTGGCGGTAATACCTCCAGGGTAGGAAGGGGGTGTTACAGAAGTGGTATCAGAGCTAAAAGTTCCTAAGTCTTGCTTAAGACTTTCATCTTCCATATAGAATTATGGAGAATTCTATATTGGTGTTGTCTTAGAACCATTTACGGAAAGTGGTTAAGATTGAAGGTCAGACTCGTGAAAAAGATTGGAGGAGGAAAGGAATTTGAGAACATGAGGTAATAAGTTTTGTCCTATGGTGGACATTGGGATTCCCTGGAGATGGTAATGGATTCCGAGAAGGATCCAAAGTAAGATTAGGTGAAGATTCCTAAAGTTTAACCGGTTCTAGACCAAGTTCTCATTGAATTCTTATTCTCTCTTGAGAGTCTGAACTGGGTGTACCGTCGTTGTTTCTTCCATATTAGGAAACTTCTTGTGAGATTTTGAAGTTAAGTATTGTACTTCATAAAGACTTCCTAGTTTGAAGGTTTCCTATTTTAAATTTGTATGATGGAAGATCTCAAGTTAAGAATTTTTGTTAAAAAAAATTCATGATTGAAAATTATGTGAAAGAAATTGTTAATTCTTTTTCTTGAGATATGAAAGTCCAAGTGTTGTCTTTAAAAAGGAAAATTTTAAAGTAAGTTTCTTTGAAGAGTAAGAGTTTTCCCGAGAATATTTTTTTTAGGAATTTCTGAATTTGGTTGAAGTTCGTTTATCAATAGAAATTTGGAGTTGGAACCTCTACTCCTCAATGTTGAGATTTGGAGAATCTTATGAGCCTTGAGTGATTCTAAAAAGATCAGTATGGATCATGAAGGGATGTAAAAGAATCCTGAAAAGAAAAGTATTGTCTTTGAAAACTTTCTTCAACAACTGTGTTTGTGACTCTATGGTATAGAATCATGGATATTCTGTACTTTTCTTTGCCCAGTGGGAAGTTAAAGAGCTTTGAGGTGGTCAAGTGTTGGATCAATTGAATTGTTAACTTATTGGAAGATGCAATTCAATTTTTAACCTGATAGTGTTCAAACTCGGATTTTCATATATGTTGTGATCCTTTGAGTTAAGAGGATTGAGAATCCTAAATGGAATGCGGATTTCTTATGATTATAGTAAGAAAGAAAGGAAGAATATTGGTTCAGATCAAATGGTGTACAAGTGGTTAATCACCAAGGTTGTTATGAATAAGGTTGATTGGTCAAAAGGGATTGAACAAGAAGAAGTTCATCGATGATGTGTTTATGTTCAATTAACTACTTAGTACAAGTGTTAATTGATTACATGAGTTGTTGATATCCAAATGATTAACCTATGAGACAACGTTATTGGAGTTTCGTTGTATGATACCCAACTCGGGATAATGAGAAGAGACTTGAGGTCTATAATGGACTAGTAATAGAATCAGCATTGAGATGTTCTAAATTGCCAATGGTATTGGCTTATGTTTCTTCAAGGATGGGAATGAAAATGTTCAGTTTTGAGAAGATCAATCAAGGAATGATCTTAGCATATTTGTCTTTGATATTTTAAACAATTGGGAGAAAAATATCAATCATTCAATATTGTGGTTAATAAGGCCTAGCCTTTATCGCTGAAAAAGAATTTCAGTTGTGTAGGATTTTTAAGATTTTATAGCTCTCAAATCTAATGCCTAAGATGCTACTGGTGAAACTGTTAAGTTGTCGGCAAGCTTCCTAACCATAAGCTCTTCCTTTGCAATGTGGTTTGAATTTAAATTAAGGAAAAGGTTTATGCAATCTCCTTATGGTTAAGTAAGAAGACAAGGGAATGATGGAGAAGTAGTTTGCTCACCAATGTTGAATTGAGAAAGGTTTAAGAATACCTTGTTTGGTCATGTGCATTCTTCTGCTAAAAGAGATTGGAAATTAAAGGAATTTCCTTATATGTAGAGAGATATAAGGATTGGATGTTTTGAACTAGATGCAAAGTTTGAAAGTTCACTTCTTATATTGAGAAGATTAAGTTGTAAAAGGATTGAAAGTCCTTAAAATCGTCAGAAGAGTTTGATAGTTTACTTTTGGATATAAGAATTTATATGAAGATTCACTTGCAGAAAGCTCATTGTCTTGTGAATGGATGAACTCAAATATTAAAATTTTGTCAATGGATCATGTTTGCATAACTTTAAAGTAATATGTCAAGATGGTACACAAGTTGAGAGCGACCTTGGAAGAAGTTGTCATGAGTATGAAAATGTTGGAATAATATTTTCCTAAGGATTGCAAGTAGATTGATACAAACAATCAACTTCCGTTGTTGAACTTGTGAAGTTAAGTTGGATTGAGATTGAGTTAAATCAGGAAGAGATTACTCAATACTATGGATTATAAAAAAATCTAGCAGTATTTCTAATTAAGAAAAGTTAAGGTATGTCATCAGGTTCTACCTTGAGAAGGAAATGAAGTGCCATATTCGAAGGGAAATGTGGGGCTCAGAAGTGAGTTGGAGCATCTTAGCTCCTTTGAGACTCGGTTTTGATTGAAAACTTTTGCCAAGTTGGTAAGGCCAGCTAATGTGCAAGTGTCATCACAGAATTAGAACAAAGTGTTAGTAGCATCATTAAGATAAGGTCAACAATTTTACGTGATGCATTGGCTTGACGCGCACAATTCTTCAAGAGAGAAAGCAAGTATCTTAGTAACCTATGTCGAGTTCCTGTCAAGTTGTTATGATTTAAGGATATTTGAGATCGTTTCATGATTTTCTCTTTTTAGAAAACTCTTTGGACTCCATAGATGTAACACTCCTATTTTACAACATTGGGTATTACCGCCAGTGACCTCGGACTTTACCGTCCAAAGTCACCCAAGGCTTTTAGAATGATATAGAACAAATAAAATGCGGAATAAAAACATAATACATAATGAGAAAAGGTGCTCCCGAGGGAGACTTGGTTCTTACAAAACATCTTACATTGTTTTCAAACCTAAAGTTGTTTGGAATTGAATTGTAAAACCTGCTTGTCCTTGAAACGTAACGAAACTAAAGCAACATGATAGAAAGGTACATCTTGAAAATCCTTGTTCTTCCTTCGTCTTCACTTCACTTCACGCCTTGTTGGGATTCCTAGATTCTGACATAATTCGCGAGGGGCGAGAGAATGCCAAGCAAACATGCGGAAAAGAAGAATTAGTCTAAGAGACTAAGCAAGCGGGAATGGAACTTCCCGAGGGTATTTTGGTAATTTCAAGTATTAATGAAAGAGATATTAGGGTTGTGTTTACGATGGGGCTATACGATAAGGCTTGTTTATGTGGAGCTTAGTGGTTCAAAGGAGAGTATTTCTTAAACGAAGATAACTCGATGAGCGATAGAAGAGCTACTAGATTGTAGACTTCTTTGGAGTAGAAAGTATGTTGGGAACGTGATTAATTTATACAAGTCAAAAACCTCTCGCGCCTTGAGCGGACCGAGAGCCGGGTCGATCATTTGAGACCGGTCCGGTTTTGGTGTCTTAATTGTGCATTGGACACTTATCTTCTTTAGTGACAAAAGGCGTTCGATTTCATTTATGATTTTGAATAGGAAGTGGTGGGACACGGATAATCCGAGCCACCCGGGGGAAAAACTCAGTTTCCCGGCACTTAGCTAGAGTGCGCTCATCCCTCCTTGCAATCGGAGCGAAAGGAGATCATGATCCCGAAAGTCGTATGGACGTACGACTTAGTAAGGTGATATAGAGGCGTCGGCTATTCCGCGCCCCTCTCTAGTTCGTTCGACGTTGGTCTATGAGCGAGATCGCAAACAATCAAGATAACAATTGCACTAGCATAATAATCCTAACATAGAAATGTAAAGCGTACTATGCTAACAATAGTTGTTATTTCTAGCAATCAATATTTCCTAGGTTCATTTTTTTTTATTTAAGCATACACATTGTTCCCAACATCGATAATTTTCACGGAATGGAATATAAAGGTCACAAGGGGAAATTCCACTTGCCTTAGCTTTGGCGAGTGCTAACAATCGAGCTTTGACGGAACTATGTGATTCACGACTTCGAGCGAGAATCCTGACCTATCGACACGGAGTTTACGAGCGAATTTTAATCATGACTTCCTCTTAAGGTTTGGATTACCTCTTATAATACTTCTATAAGAGAAGCGGAATTCTAAATTACTATGGTAATAATTTAGAAGATTATTTAAAATAATAATATTCCTTCATTATTATTTTGATTTTGTAATATCCTTATTATTCCATAAGACCTTTACTAAAATAATCTCTTATAACTTTATTTTCTATTTCTTTAATATAAGTAAGCAATTAAAATTTTATAAAATACTATACTTTGCCTAGAAGTATTTTTCTTATAAAACTATAAATTTTCTTTAAATTATAAGAAATTCACTTTAACCTTTTTATGTACTTGTCTTAGTTTAAATATTACTTTTAAATTCCTTAAGGATCTTGTAGCGATATATCCCTCACCAAGAATATTTTATTAATAATATACCTTTAGCAGACTTTTATTTAATTCTATAATTCACCTAAAACAAATAAGTCTCATAAACTTATAATCTACTTTTCTTGAAAGTTTCCATAATTAGAAATCTCTAATTTTCTTTATAAGGTAACTTCCTAAAATTAACATATATTAAATTAATCTTATTTATTTTATTCCTACAGTTCTTTTCACATTATATGACTTATAAAATATTTGTGATCATAATTTTATAAAATAGGGTTATGGCTTATAAAATATAATCATGGCTTATAATATCATCATGGCTTATAAATATCGTCATGGCTTATAAATATCCTACTTCATATTTATAGTCCATTATTATAATATTTGTAGGTTATAAAATAATATCCTTTCTATATCTATATGATTTATTTCCAAACAAGTCAAGCTTATGCAATAAAATATCATTAACTCATTATAAGATCATACTTCTTGTATATAACCTAGACTTATGTTTGGTAATAATTCTCTACACTTTGGTGATTAACAAATTAATATTCTTCTCTTATGGTGACTTTAATAATATAGTTATTATCAATATTATTCTTTTATAAAAAAAATCAATGTCTAGTGTCAACTATAGTCCATGACTATAATCTTTGTAATAATAATATCTTTATAAGGGTTCTCTACAAGTACTTAGATTAGTTATAATTATACTATGTCATAAGTATTTTATCCTTGCTACCATTATTATTAAATAAATCTTATGTCTAGACCATTATGATATCTTAATTCAATTTATAACATCTTTCCCATATTTCTCCAATATCTTGTCATGCAATTCAACTTTTATAACTTAGTAATATGATAACATATTATGTATTAGCTTATTATCACAACTTATATATTTATAATTAAAGCTTGTATCTTTTAGAAATCTCTACACCTAGAGGTAGGTCAAACTAATATTTTTATTAAACAATAGATTCATTAACATATCTAACATCATTATAAAAATTCATATATCATTATATTCTTTACACTTAGTGACATGCTACTTTATATTTTAGTAAATAATGAATTTATTTAATGTACCTAATTTCATATAATATGATATCGTCTATAGTTTAAGACATGCAACAATTTATATCTTCTAGGAATCTTATTTTCTTTTTATAAAGATGATAATATTAAGCATTAATTTCATATGCTATATTTATTTTATAAAAATCCATTTATATTAGGTAAGGAGCATACTTTTAATAAATACAATAAAAATGTTCATTTTTCCTTATGAGGTTAATTTACCATAGTAACTCTAAGTTGTTTCTATCATTCAACTAACATGATTTTATACCTAATATTTTTATTCCATAAATCCTTATTTGATTTCTACTATTACATTTACTAATCATAAAAGGCTAATATTTATAAAGTACATAAATTAATTTAAATAAAATAAAGCTTAGGAGTATACTTTCTTAGTTATGTATTGCAGAACAATGGAGAAGAGAGGCGGGGGAAGTCGGCGGTCACGGGTGGCGCTAGACAGGGACGACGACGAGGGCTCGGCGGCACCGACGTGGCTCGACGGAGGCAGGGCGGTCCGGTCGTGGCTCCAAGGGCGGTCCGGCGGGCTCCAATGAAAAAGAAGGAGGGTGTTTGGTGGTGTTTTTGATGGAGAATTGGAACTTGGAAGGGGCTGATTTTTAAACACTTGAGAGCTATTTGCAAGAAGGGGAGGAGAAGGATGAAGGTGTGGGTGTTAGGGGAAGATGAAGGCCCTTTTTATAGGCCAAGGGGCAAGCTTCTTCAATCCATGGAAATAATGATGGACCTATGGAGGAGAAGGAGGTGCTCATCTATTGGCCAAAAGTGTGTTTGTTGGAGGGTGATGCAAGGTGATGTAGAGAACTTGGTCTTGCAAGTAAAGGCAGAAGGTGGAAAGCATGCATAGCTCAAGTGTCAAATCAAGTTGATTTGTTTGGATAAGAAGACTTAAGAATTGATATGAAACTAAAAAGGGTAGGGTAAATGGCAAGGAAGCTCACTTGGTCTAGCGGAGGAGGGGAGGGGCGTGTGTGGAGATTTGCAAGAGGTCTCGGGTTCAAGTCACGACTCTTGCATTCTTTATATTGAATTTTCATGTATTTTCACTAACTTGTTGTACCTCTTGTTATCTACTAAAACCTAAATTATGAATTATTATTTTTATTTAAATGCTTTTAATTATTCATAACCCTAATGCCTTCTTGAAATTTGTTTCATTTTAAATTTACGTACGAATTTCTTTTTAAAGAGAAAAAAGGTTATATATAAATAATATATATATATAAAACTCCTCCTTTATAAAAGAAAGAATTATAAAATTATATTATATTGGATTTAACGCCTTGGAATATTGAAGATATTACAATAGAATTCAACTTTGAATTTCTAAAAGTAATGGTAGTTTGTTATAAGGGATTCATGAATAAATTTCTACGATTTTCATAGTGGTGAGTAAGAATGTGATTTGTCTCCCATCTTGATCACATGGTAAGGCAAGATTAGGGCTGGGCAAAAAAAACCGTAACCGAAAAACCGAACCGAAAAACCGAAAAACCGAAAAACCGATCATTTTTTACGGTTAACCGAACCGAAAAAAATTTAAGCGGTTAAGGTTAACCAACCGATACTTTTAATGGTTCAACGGTTCGGATACGGTTATTAATATTTTCACGGGCGGTTAACCGATGAACCGATAATATTTTTAATATATATTATATGTTTTTAAAAAGTGAATTATATATCTAATTTATTTTATTTAAAGCTTTGACAATATTTTTAATATACATTTACACGTCCAAGTTGATGCCTGTGAGTCTATCACGTTTGATCGATCCATTCCATTACCAAAGATATCCACTGCATGATCTCAAAACAAACAAATAAACAGCCATTGCCCTATAAAAATTGTACCATTAAATATTTTTTTTAGCATTCTCTTAATTTCAAGCTTTGATTCAGAGAAAAACAAATTCCAAGTTGAAATGAGAAAGGGTTCTTCATATCTTCTGTGTGTGAAATTCGTACGTCCATATTCAAGGACTCTTCCAAATGGTATTTATTATATAAACATATGATTAAATGTTTTTTTGTTCTTATTTATGTTTTTTATATGCAAAGTTGTTTATTGAGAAGATTGATAAGTTTCATATTTAAGATTTGATTAGTATTGCTTATGTAATCAATTTTAATAACGGGTAGTTCTGGTTTATCAAAAAAGCTTGAATCTTGAAATTGATCACAGTTTTTCAAAGTAAAATTCCAAAATTTACGAAACTATACCCTAAACCCCTTTTCTATATAATATTATAACATAGTATATTACATGTTTTTCAAAGCGGAAATTTCGAGTTGAAATATCTGATTTTATTTTATTGAAAAAAAAGGTAATTTTTGTTTTAAAAATCTGATTTTTGATTTAAAAATAAATAAATTAAACAAGTCGGTTAACCGATAAACCGTACCAAGTTTCATGGTTAACTGTTAACGGTTAACCGGTAATGAACGGTACGGTTATGGTTAGTAAAATTTACTAATCGAAGTTTCGGTTAACCGATGTACGGTTAACCGAAACTCTGGTTAACCGATGTACGGTTAACCGAAACTCTGGTTAACCGACCGTGCCCACCCCTAGGCAAGATTAGATGTCTCATTCCTATGAGAATGCAGTAAAGGATTATGTTTATTTTATCTCCCCATCCTGATCACATGGTGGAATAAGATCACATAATTCTTGGGTTTTAAAGAATAGTTTCTAGTATGAGTTGGTAATCATATAAGTTTCTCTCAAGTAAAGTTATTGAGATTCAAAGACGAGAGTTTTGCAATTATATGAGTTTTGCAAGTGTAGTTGTTTGAGATGAAAAGATGCAAGCTTTCTTTTGCATTATAGCAATTGCTATATCTATTGCTATATCTAGTATACTGTAAAACTCCTTTGAATTAATATATCCTTGGTATCCTATACCATTTAAGGAGTATGGTCAAACTTACCAAAACAGTTCGATTATAAGTAAAGAAATTTGGTAAGATTCTTACAAATCTGTATTGGTTTCTAAAGAGCATGGAGTAACTCCGTACTTCTCTAAAAGCTTGGGATTGTTTTTAGTCAACGATTATTGGAATGCTCTATGCAGTTTGCTAGTAGTTCATCTTGGTTGACGTCATGATCTAAGAAAGTTATTGCCTTTTTAGCGAAATTGTCCTTGAAGGTAAGTTGATATGGATTCCTGGATGAACCCTTTCTAAGGAATGGTATTGTAGTAATCCTTTCTTTGGAATAAAGGATGTACTAGTAATTTCTCCATTAGTTGTTATTTGTTTTCATGTTATCCTGAAAACTTAAATCTCTTTGAGATAAGATAGTCAAGTGAGGACTTTAAGCAGAACTCCAATGGGTCTGGAGTTTGGATATCTAAATTAGTATTGATATTCAATCTCAGCCTGATAAGTTATTGGATATAGAGAGTGGACACGTGAGAATATGTTTTTAATCCTAAGAGTTAGGTTGCTCAACAAATCAGAACGTTAAGTGAAGTCTAAACAGTTCTTTGATGAAAAAGACCAAAAATTGTCAATGGAGACAATTTTGTTGGAAATTATTAGACTAAAGGTATTATTGTCCAATATGTTGATATAGTAATGTGTAAGAGTGTAGTTTGAAATAGTTGAGTAAGATTACTACTTTTGAATGTCAGTATGCCCAAGCTGAGTTTTGGTTGAGAAAAGGATGTAAAGGATTGACAAGATAGGTTATTATCTTGTCATGTGTTGGATAAATCTCATATTCTTGGTTAAAGTAACACTGAGATTTTATCTCAAAAAGGAAATTGAGTAAGGATTTTAAGTAATCCTTGTAAAGAAACTAAGTTGAGAAGGACTAAAGGTTTAGTTTGGATGACAACAAGGTTGTGTGAATCCCCCGGGATGTTATTCAAAATCTGTTGACCAGATCAAGGAAAAGTAATATGGGAAAGTAATATTGTTTAAGATCATTGGGGAAGATCAAGAAGGTAAGACACCAGGAATTGTTATTCAAGATTATGGATTGCTTGGTTTTGAAACTGTTCATGTGTGTCTATTGTTGATGAGCTTCGAAAGCTTAATTCAAAGGAAGCATAGTTATTTGCTTAAGTAGTTCAGTCTGGAACAAGTAAATGTATAAGGATTTAAGATAAAACTTTTGATGGATTGACATGAAGCGAAATGTCACCGAGTTTGTTTTGATGTGTTTGGTTTGTTTGGAAGTCCTAATTGAGCTTAGAAGACCAGATGAAATGCTATAGTCTCTTCCTGTTTCAAAATGGAAGTGGGGAGATATTACAAGGGATTCTTGTCATTAGTCGTTCAAGACTTAATGAAAGAAAAATGCAATATGAAGATTGTTAATAAACTCACCTAGAGTGTTCTTTTAATGTAATTAAGATGACTTAAAGAGTACAGAAGTTAGCTGAGGTGTTCATGCATGAAGTTTTTCATCTTCATAAAACTCCAAAGACGATTTTCTCTGATTGAGATGAATGGTTCATGCTAAGGTTTTGAAAGGAGTAACATCAAGCTTTGTGGAGTGAATTGAATTTTAGCGCTGGCTTCCCTCATCAAAGTGATGAACAATGCAAGGAAATAAATTCAAACTCCCGAGGACATGTATTTTGGATTCCACACGAGTTGGAATGGTAGTTTGAGGTTGAGTGAATTCACATACAAGAATTTTGATTTCACGATAAAGAAAATGACTCTTTTAAGGCTTTATAAGGCCGGAAGTGTTGGTTGTCAATTTGTTGGAATGACAATGCTGACAAGGTTTTTCATGGGCCAGACTTGGCCAAGAGAACAACAATAATATCGCACTAACATGTTCAAGGGTGTTAACTGCTCAAAAGCGACAACAGTTGTGTGTTGTGCTAAAGCGAGAGCATGTTAAGTTCATTGTAAAGAACAACGTTTTTGTTCTAATATCCGCCATCAAAGGCGTATTCCGATGGGGAAAGCGAGACAACAAAATGCTCGCTATGTTGGATCTTTTGAGATACTAGAAAGAACTGGTAAGCTTGTTTATCGGTTGGCATTGTCACCTTTAGTGCATTCTATCTATAATGTCATCCTTGTGATTCTTCTAAGATAGTATGCGTTCAATATATCTCATGTACTCAACAATAATGAGATGGATATTCAACCAAATGACACCTACGAAGAGAGGCCAAGTTGATTCGTGAATAAGAAAAATACATTTGATTAAGTTATCTTGGCCAATAAATGGAGGTAAAGAAAAGACTTGAGAAACTAGACGGGAAATGCTGAGTCATTTTCCAAAGTCAGTAAATGTTGTAAAGAAGGAGTTTGGTAACTAAGCAATGTTTGTTTGTGCTTGGTGTAGAAGTAACATTATATTTTTTTTAAGGGGGTACTACAAACTTCTGTATAGGTTTGTAATGGTTGTGTGTGTGTGGTTATGCTATCTTTCCTTGTGATCTGAGTTCTCCTTGGTTTCGAGGACGAAACCATTTTTAAGGGGGTACTAATGTAATAACTGCGGTTTTTAAGGATATTTTTGAATTTTCTCGGATATCCTTTTAACCTTTTTGTCCGTTTTAACGCTTAATCCAATATTTTTGTTCGAGATTAAATCCTAGAAAAGTGTTGGTGATATCCTAAAATCACAAAGAAATGATTTTATGGATTGGTGTGAATTCTAGGATTTTTCGGTGGAAAAAGAATATTTATTGGATAAGCCGTCTTTCAAATTATGTACTGTAAAGGATTTAAAATACGAAACGAAAGCCATAAAAATTGAAGGTAGCAAGATAAAATCATGAAAATTGGTTTTATTGGTCTACATAATTTACGGGACGTTTTTTGTTTAGTGAGTTTTTCCACCCGAGGTACATAATTTTACCGGTTTAACGCGAGTCCCGTTCCGAGACGGGTTTTGACTTTTACAAGCATATTTTTCTATGCTTAATACGGAAGGAACCTAGGAGAATGATTTATTCTCCACAAACATATCTTCTGCTTAGTAAAAGTCTTATCAAATTGTGATAAGAACCAAAAGGAAGGAACGAGAGGAATCAGGCCGGAACGACGCACTAGGGAGAAAGAATTGAGCTCCACCGCCGGCAACCTTCTCCGCCCCTTCCACCTCCATCTCCTCCACCTCTCTCCTTCTTCTTCCTCCTTGTTCTTGCTATGTTGCTGCTGCAAAAGAGGAGGTCGAGAGCGAGACGGTGAAGACGACGGCGAGCTCAGGGAGATAGAATTCAATTCGTCACCGCCGACTCATCTTCTTGCCTCCCTCGTTATACCACGCCGCCGGTGACCGTTGGCTTGTCCGACCACCACCCACCAAGAGGACTACTCCCGGGAAACGCTCAGCCACCCTCGAGCTCGAGGATCGAGCCACTATCGAGCCAAACGAGCCATGGGCTCGAGTGAAGGTATATACGATCGAAATTAATTAGCGGGTTGATTGCGGAGCCACCATAAGGGCCTTTCGGTCCCACAGGTTCAAACCGCTCGTGAAACGGACGTCCGGATCTTCCGTTATAGCGAATACAAGTTTTGGTTACCGATTATCAGGTAAAGGACTTCAGTTAATTACTCGGGATTTGTTATTAATCTGTTTGATCCGAAATTTGGTAACCTTTAAGAACTGTTACTGAGGAACACTTTTTGTTTAGAAAGTTGTTTCGAAAGTGAAGCGGATAATTAGTTATAATTCCGCCAAGATGGCTCCTTGAAGCATGATAACTAAGGATTTATTATATATCGATATTCGGAAATTAAATCGTTTATCGATTAGGAAGTTGTAGGAGTTGAGAATACAACTAAGAAGTGTTTCTGTGAGCTTGTTTATGAGAAATCCTTTTGTTATATTTGTCAGAAGGATGATAATGATTGTTGTTGGAATTGTTAAGGACGTTGAGCATGCCTTCTAAGGCAAGAGGACGATTCTCTCTTGCGTTATTGTTATTAAATGAGGAATTGGATCCCATTTAATATTTGCGTTGGGAAAAACTTGTGTTCTTAATAAAATATGATAGGTTGTTATATTTGTTAGAAATAATGACCATGTTGTTTATTCAGTTTTGCGGTAGAACTGGATTTAGGTCCGTTATGGGTGACCTTGGATGCTGTCTCACGCTGAGACATTGTTATTGAATTAAGGTAGTTTTAGGGAGGGGAACGTGGTTCCATATCCTCTCTTTAAAACAATATTGCATTAGGAGGGGCCTAATCCTAATGGTGGGTCATGACTCTTCCCCTGCTCTTCGTGTGAGAGGGGTGATGCGCACTCTAGCTAAGTGCAATTGGCGGTGCAGTGTAGACGACAGGGTAATAGGCCTCTCTGTTTTCTACCTCACCATATGCAAATGAAAGATCAAGGATGTTTTTAGTCCTGTGATCTTGGTATAGGGTAGATGACCATGGATGAAATACTCCGATGATCTCTACGGTACCAAATATTTCGGCAGTAGTTCGAGCCGATTATGAATCACCAACCTGTTTGTGAAAAGTTTTGAAAGTAATACAAGATAAGTGCGTTAGGCACATTAATGTACCCGAATGGTTAGTCTATTCGATAACCATTCTTACTCCCGGTTACGAGTGATTCTTAATCAAACTTTGATTAAGTCAATCTGATTAGTCGACGGAGTCTTTTCAAAATGTGATGTGATTAATATGAGTTCCCAACAATTGTTTATGCTTCGTAAAGGAATCCACAAGCGTTAGTGTTCTCTCTCTTGATTATGTGAGTCTACTTCTTATTCTCTATAAGACTGCTAACTATTGGATCATAATTTGAGTCTAATCGGATTTGGATGCCAATATGTTTAGTTACAACCATAAGAACCAAGTTAGATTCTCCGCTTGCTAGTCTTTCATTAGACTAACCCGTCCATCTTCTTTTCTTTTATATGGTCGGTTAGTGTCCACCGTTGGTTTACGACACATTAGGTTCTTCTTGGAAGTTGATTCAAGAGGCAGATTCAGATGTTTGAAGCTCCAGAAGTTGAAGAAAGGTTTCCAATGGCTATACTTGAGTGAAGATCATGGTTGAACTACTTCAAAGCGAAGCTGAGTTTCAGAAATAAGAACTTAAGGAAGTCTGGATGAAGATTTTGTTTAAATAGAAGGTTGTTCTATTTATTTACTAATTCTTTTTAAGTTAAGGCTTGTATAAGACTTTTTATTCTCTTTTCCGCTGTAAAGTTTTACTTAATTTTGTTAGGTTTTAAATGGGTTTTTTTACCTTGTTCTAGTTTGTTCAGTTAGTTTAAAGTCTTGGGTAGCTTCAGTTTAGTCTTAATCGGGGTTACTGGCGGTAATACCTCCAGGGTAGGAAGGGGGTGTTACACCACATCTAGGGGTAATTGCGTCAGTCAACGGGCTCCACAAGATGAGAGTCATCAAAGATTCTCAAAAGACATTGTACAAGAAGTTTTCCGCCCCAACCAAAAAACAACACACATGTTATACACAGATGTATCAAAAGTATTATTGAGAAGGGAAAAAAGGGAAAACTGTGTGCTCATGCCAAAGAAAGAAGGGTTGAGAAGGAAAGAAGGGTAAGCAACACACTGTTGCCGAAGGAAGAAGGATAGGGAGAAAGGGCACAAAACGCGGCGACTCTTCCCACATCAGAAGATTCAGAAATATCTTAACCACACCTTGCACCAATTAGAGTGCACCACTTTTTAGACTACTCAAAAGCCACCTCTTTCTAAACCAATCAAACACAAGAAGCTCGCTCATCCCACATCGGAAGATTTGTAACTATAGCTCCGCCTAACCTCTATAAATAGGTTAAGAGGGAGAGAGTTACATGGGGTTCAAAAACATCTCTAGCTCAAGATTTTCTTGTTACAAGAGACTCGACGTGTTGAACATTCGAAATGACCGCGCTATTTTCAACGTAAAGTTATAAAAAGACTTCAAATCACCGAAAGAAAAGAATCATTAGTAGAGTAAAGAACGTGCACATTCTGAAAGAAGTCGCGGATAATCAATTGTAATACTTCAACGACGCATGCTATCTAAAGAGCGCGTCGAATAAATGATCTCTATTGTAAAGAACGACGCATGCTATCTAGAGGGTGTTGACCAATAGTTTGGTCTTGATATGAGTTATTGTGGGTTTACTCTCTCATATTTGGCTTTTCTATTGCTTCCATGTTAAGATTCGATTTGGATGGTGTTTTCCATACTAGGTTATGGTGTTTTCATTGGCCTAATATTACGAGCCAACTCTTTGTCTTCTTGAGTATTGGCTGGACTAGCCTTTTCCTTGTAGACTATTGTGAATTATGCAACTTTCTTGCTTCCCCTTTTTGTCTCATCCCCCCTTTTTCTTGTGACATAGAAGACCACACCATTTTAAAAAGGAAAGCTTCCATTTCATTTCATATCCCCATGTGTACAACCTCACATAAGATTCTAGAATTCGATCTTTCCTTAACCACACCTATATCAATTGCGTTGTCATTTTATTCTTCATGTCTATCGTCTAAGGGATAAGAAATATCACCATTTAGTGCCGAGCAACATTTAGTTGTTGTATTTTACTATGCAACCCCCTTTTATTTTGTCCGCCTACTTTTTTGACCATCTAGGTTTTCTTGGCGTTTGGGTCATTATCATCCATGGACCAAGGATGCCACTAGATGCCACCGTGTCTACCGCTGCCAATTTTTTGTTGGAAGTATGATCTTGCATTGGCGCGTTCCTTTTCATTGCACTATCTACTCTTCCATTCACCTTTCGAGCCCTATTAACATTTGATGATTGTTTGGAAGGACTCGATTTTAGAGAATGATCATTGGGATTCAAATCATACTGCCAATGAGATGGAAATACCTTCATAACTTTATACGAATTTCACTTAAATCCTCATACTCCATCATATTTATTTCTCCATTAACAAGTATTGCACCACTAAGTGGTTTGCTCAAATCTAGTTCCATATAAACCCTAGAAAATTCACATAGTCGTGTGCAGGGTATTGTTATCAACTTTGAGTGGTCAGTTGATACTAGAGGCTATGTAACAAATGACTCTCTCGTCATATAGCACAACCGACATGGTGGAAAGTTTTATGTAGGTGTAGATTGATTTAATCATGTCCTTCACATGATTGAAGTTGAGGCATCAACTTTTGACCATGAGACATTGGCCAAAGATATTTCACAACCTTCTAGAGAGTAATCTTGTTTTTACTCGAATTTGACTACTAAGATGTAATACCCGGATATTTTTCCTTTAAGGTTTCATCACTTGGAGAATTTCCATATTTATTAAAAGCTAATTTTATTAGATAATCATTAGAGCTTTGATCATAAGATTTATAATAAAATTATTTGGAGAGATAAATAACAAGATCATTAGACTAATTTCGTACGGTAAACATACACATATGCGTATACGTGTATGTATACACATATACGTATATGTATATGTATACATTAATATATAAGTAAACTTATGATTGTCGGATTAATTTTTTATATATAAGTAAATGTGTTGTTCGGAGAGAGAAGCCACCACCACACACTTTTTCTTGTTTCAATCTATCTCCCTCAACCATGTCTATCTTTCTCGACCTTTTCTTCCTATCTCATTCTTCCTCTCGGTTGCCCTTACCACTTTCCACCACCACTTCGTCCCTTTGCCAACTCTATCGTGTGCCATCGCCCGAGCTCTCTATAGGTTCCACTATCGAGGTCTAATTTCCTATCCTGAAATCTGGCTTGATCATAGTCGATCCTTGTCGCCGGTGAGCAATTTCTATCCCTAGGTTTGTACTAAAATTAAGTGGATTCAAGATCTCGGATAAAGATTTTTTTTAGCTTATATTAGGATTTGGTTTTTAGTGTTTTGCTTTACTAGCGATGGATTCTGTTATGATATAGGTTTATTTCTTCTAATTGGTAAGATTAAGGTGTTAGGATTTTGGCTAAGGATTTAAATATAGTAAAATTCGTACATATACATATATTAAGATTTAAAGCGGGGATTGATTTGGATAGGTTGGTATGGTTAAAATCAAGATTATATATATATATATATGTCTTAGTATCGGGTCAATGACTTGATAGCCGGGTTAAATCCTTTCCTTGAAATTTAACTCAAATGGGTTAGACCGCCATTTCTTATGAGTGTTAACTTATTCCTAGGTATCTAGTTTAATCAGAAGTTAATTACACAGTTTTCAAATGATTTTTGATTGTGGGCAAATTGGTTTTTAGGGGTATGACTATGGATATGGGCAAACCAATGGACAAGAGACCTTGACACAATCATGCGGACGGGGACACCACCTTCTAAAAATAATGAAAATGTTTTGGCAAATGCTCTAGTAGAGGCTTAGCTGGTAAAGAATAGTGATGGAAAAAATGGACATGTGTACAGGATGCGTGCTGACCGTGTGCCATGTTTATAAAATGAGTCAGGCAGGGTTGCCTAGATTGTGGAGTATGGATGTGGATTGGAATATGGAGGAGGCGTTGCTAAATATTGTGATATGTGCTACATGAGAATTATATTGATTAGTCTTATGCTTATGAGATGTTAGTGAAATGAGTGTTGATTTGGAAATTGATATGTTAGTCTATATAACTATATGATGTGTTACTTGTATGCAATTATGTATGTAAATGAATGATTGGTTGCATTATTTTAATAACATTTATTTTGTCCTATATGTTTGATTTTCTTTTTTGGCACATAACATGATTGTTAGCTAATGTGTTCTTCCTACGAGGTTTTAGGTAAAGGTCATTGTATGGGGATGTGAAAGGGATTCACATACCAGATGGTGATGCTCGTTCTCAACGTGACGCGTCATAGTGGGGAATATTGGATTACATCCTTAGGTTTGTTAGCACAATTAATGTATTTTTTATGGTAATTTAGTCTAATACAATGTTGTATAGAAACCAAGTGGATTAGTAACTTTTAGAGTGGTGTTTCCTTTTTCGTTAAATAGTTGCATACTTGATATTTTCCTAAAATTGGTATAGTAAATATAAGTTCGATGTTTTTACTTGGTTTTTTCTCAATGTGCATTGCAAGGTCTAATACCAGTGAGCTTATTGTTATGCTAGTTCTAGTAGACCCAGGTGTGGTCTAATAACAGGTAATAGCCATGATTACTAGATGGGGTGTTACATGGGAAACGTTTAGTGATATCCATAATTACCATGCATCCATTAGTTTTGTAGATGTTCCTCAAGTGCTGCTTAAGAATATGAACAAAAGTTAGGTCATCCAAAGAGTTTAATTGTAACACCCCGACTTCCGTCGAGGCGCTACTGGGAAATAGACCTTACAAGGTACTATTATTTAGGTTGACAACTACACTGTAGGACCTTACAACTCGGGCACGACGAGAAAACATAATAAAACATCCAACCTTTATTTAATAAAACTTAGAAAAACGTAATCATGCATGAATCCCCGAAAATTATAAATATTCAAATACGTCACAACGCCTACTGAAACTGAACTATCTGAACCAAAAAGATAATATCCGAAACAAAATACCAACTCCGTCTAACAAATATTAAAATCAATATTCCAACTAATATAAAAAAACTAATATAACCAATCCCACTATGGCACGCGCTCTTTACCGCTCCGGCCCGCCATCTTGCCTAGGTTCCTGCAGGGCTCCCTGATTCATATCTGGAACTGAAAAATGTTCCCCGAAGGGTCAACGTCTAATCTACCAAGCTAGAAAGAATACGGAAACTGTAGAACGCTTTAAAAATCATTTATCTAAGTCAGCATACAAATCCACAATCGCAATCATAACTCTAAAGGCCAATACCTTAATTAATTATATCAGTCACACAAGTCACATACACATTTACAATCACAATCACACAGCAATGCAATTCTTCCTTTTCCGCAATTCGTCTTCCAAGGCGCTCATCACCGCGCCGAGTGCAGAGGCAGGCCCTCTCACTCCACTTCCCAATCTCCCTTCTAACTCCGGGCTAAGCCTCCACTGGAGCGCTTGCCAAAAACACACAGAAAATAATTTTCGTTTGAAGGGCTACGATTTTCCCAGTCACACGGGTCAAAGTAGCCAACTCTTCCTCAACACCAGCTACGATGGGCCGTGTCGAAAACGGTACCAACACAGAGAATACGTTCCAAAATAATTTCCGATAAAACACATTTAAAATCATTAACGCACACAACACACAAGGAGCTCAAAACGATTTAAAAGGTATTCGGGACTAGTTCCCAAAACTCGTCCTACAATATCGATACGCAGTCTAACAAGGGAGAAAAGAACCGAGCAAGTCGAAAAACGACTTACCTCGAACGAAGGATCCTCGAAGAAAACGGGACTACGATCTCAAACGGAAACAATTCCCTAAAGAATTATAAGGGAAAGATTAATTAAAATACAAGCCGAACCAAACTAACTCCAAGAAAAAGCCACTTCTAATTTTCTTAAACCACCGACTTTTATTGAAGAATTCCTTATTAATAGATATTAATATGTGCTAACCCAAGCCCCTAAAAAAATACCCTACTTATCTAACAACCTAATCCACCAAGCCCAACTAATAAAATTAACCATAAAGAAATAAACCCAACCTAAATTGGGCAAACTTGATCCGAAATTCCAGCCCAACTACCCATGAAAAAAAAAACAAATGGAAGAAACAAAAGCCCAAATTGGCAAGGATGGCCCAATCCAGCTAATGAAATAAATGAAACAAAAAAAACAAAAACCCAACCCACATTCTAGCAGGTACCCACACCGATTGAATTCATTTGTCAACCCCTACTATTCACACAAGAGAATTGCGGAGCCTCACCCATCTTGACTTTTCAATGTGGGTCCCCCACCCTTTCTTCTTCAAAGCGAAGGCTGGATTTTCAGCCTCTCTGGTTCGGTTTCACGACCGATCTCGTTAGCGACTGCGATCACGACTCACCCCGCTCGGCCTTGTTATCCCAGGTCTGGGCTCGCACCTGCCCGACGACCCTTCCCGACTCCTCTGTTTTCGCGAGCTATAGACCGACGCCGGCGGCCCACGACGACAAGCCCACCCCTGCTCCGACTTCTCCTCACACTCCCGCTCGCCACCCAACCCGCCTGGCCTTTACTCTTCCCCGCCTTTTTCGACTAGGACGCCAACCCGACTAAAAAACAATTCAACGATGAAAACAGAGACAAATAAAAACTCACCCGGTCGACACGATCGACAAAGATGGTGGCGACGAGTTCCGACGACTATTGCGACCTCTCCGATGGCGTCCTATCCGGAATCAATCGGCGACGTAGTCGGTAGCGCTGGTGCCTGACAAGGACGTCGGTGAGTTCCTCCTTCCACGCAAGCTACTCAATTGGAGAGGCGTGATGATTCGACGGTTCCGAAGGATAGGCTTGAATGTTTGGTTTAGGGGGACTATATGGTAGTTTTTAAAAAAAATCAACCCGAATCTTTTCGGTAGGATAGTGATTTGGATAAAATTTTAGACGCGTAGAAGATTAGGATAGTGGGTTAATTTGATTAAAGATAAACCTCTGGATAGAAATCCATGTATAAAAGATAGCGGGTGGTTTTAGCATAGGATTCTAGTTTACTAACAAATTATTTGATTAATCCGTCGACGTCCCCTTGTCACTCGACATTTACTTAATTAATCCGACACACGAGATTACTTATAAGATTAGGACTCGATTGATTGTCGACTTATAAGATTAGGACTCGATTGATTTTCGTCCGGAAACTTAGATCCCGAAGAAAACTATAACTCTAGGCTTTTCAAACCTCTCCCCCTAAAGAAAAAGGGTTCGTCCTCGAATCGGAATCTAATAATCAAGCAATCACTAAATAACTAAGGCACACAACAAAGAATCTAAGCGGTCAACAAGAAAACCCGAAGTAAAATAATCACGAAACAATCATGAAATCTAGAACAATTCACTAGTTACTAACCTTTCCCTCAAACGCCTCTACTAGACTCGGGTAAATCTGTGGGTAATTCTCACTCATCCTGGACTCCGTCTCCTAAGTGGCCTCCTCGACTCCCCGCCGAGACCACTGAATCAATACCAAAGGAATCTCCTTGTTTCGCAGCTTCTTCATTCGTCGATCTAAAATCTTCAGCGGTTGTTGTTGATAGGGTTTCTCGGCCAACAAATAAATTTGTAAGTCAAGACCCCGCTGAGTACAGTGGAGTCAGGATCGTTCCACAGGAAGCAAGGTTGTTTGTCTATCAATCTAATAAAAATCAAATAAAACCAAGCAAAACACTAACGAGATGCCTCGTTAACGACCTTGTCAGGATCGTTACCGAACCACCGAACACAAAAACATCAATTTACGAGCTAATAAAATTCTAACTAACACTCGGTACCGAAGCAAATATTCAGCAACGAAAATTTATCAGAAATAATTCAATAAAAACAAATATCTAGGATAAGGGACACCACAACATAGCCAAGCATAAGAATTCGTAAGAAGATAGATCATGCCTTAAAAATAGATAGAGTCATCAACTTTCATTGACTTGACAAGTAAATTAATCTATTTTCATAAACTAACTCACTCAATTGCTTGTTTGGATCTAAAGCTTGAAACTTCCGTTTGCAAACAATATCAACCTTCAAGTTACTAACTTTCTCTTTCAATCAAGTTAAAACTCAAATTACCTCAACTCCCGTTTCGGTATTAAGCACAACAAACAATTTCAATAAAGATAAAAGGCATTCAAAACACTATCTTACTTCATCAAACATGCTCAACTATGCCGGGCTTAACCCCGACCCTAGAAAAATAGACTACTCACTACTCATGATAAACAAACTAAAAACTTCAATAAAAACAAACATTGAAACAAAAACTCAAACTTAAATTAATAACAAAAATATAGTCTTACAGAGAATCAGAAGAAAAACCAAAACAAAACAATCACCGAACCATAAACTCGATCAACGAACCTCGGAAACCGTCGTCACCGAACCTTCGTTACCGACTTCCGATCCGGCAGCCTTCCTTCGAAGTCTCCTCCAAACTAGCTCTAAAAATCTACTCCAAAATTCGGCCTCCCTTTCTATGATAGATAGAAGGGTATTTATAGAAAAAATCCTAAAAACTAAAAAGGCTAAAAGATAAAAACTTTCCTAAAAAGATAAAAACAATCTCTAAAAGATAGAAATAAAATCTAGAAAGATATAATCCCTAAAATACATATTCTAACAACCCATAAAGATTCTAAAAAGATACTCAACCGATACGGAAATAAATTCCCGCTCAGGATCGGTGAATAATAAAATAATACTCTGAAATCTTCTCCTTCATGGCCTCGTTAACGACCCTTCATAGCCTCGTTAACGAGCCTCGGGTTTTGTTTTCTTCAACACCTTCTCTCGATCTCTTGAGCTTCGACTTCTTAAATCTTGCACTTTTCCGTCCTTCACTGTGATGCTCCAAATTTAGCTCCATTTAACTCCTTTCCTAGCTAAAACCTGCAAAATACACAAAATAGCGTAGATTCCACCCTTTTCGTAGATTTATGCAAAACTAACTAAAAACAGTTAAAACTAATCCTAAACTAGACAAAATTAATCCTAATAAACAAAGAAAACCTATTAAAAACTATACCAAAAATGCGAACATCAAAATACCCCATACTTAGACTTGCTTGTCCTCAAGCAATAATCAAGATATTAACCAAAACCAAAACAAATCATGCTTATCAAGACATATCCATCTTCAAAAAGCAACATCTACACATAAGAAAATTATAGCAAAAGACTATTAACATCCTCACACATATATGCACTTAAATAGACATAAAATAATACAATCCAACCTCTCAAGGGATATAATGTGTTTCACTCCACTCTCATGTGTTTGGGCTTTTAATTTCAATCTCTCAATTCATCCTATATACAAAAACTCATAGAAATTGGAACTTATATCACCAATACTCTCCACCCAAGATTTATCAAAACAAGCAAAGAATCATCAAGAGAACTTAGGCTCAATGAAAAACTTCATAGAAGCTTCCATTCGGCCGGGTTGTAATGGGGCTTGGTAAAAACAATAAGGCGTGGAAATATTTTGGTCATGTGGTGCTAATAATATCCGGGAACCAAAGACTCCTAAAAACTCACACATAACATCAAAACTCTCATATAAAATAACATACCAAACTCACTCTCATATTATGCACACTTATTTTCACTCACCCATTTATCATCCTAGAAAGTCTCATGACCAAAAATAAAAGAATCTCTTGATATTATCTTTAAACACAAATGCACTTCAACTTTTCCTCTTTCTCTCTTTTTTTTTTTTCGCTGCCTCGTTAACGAACCCATAACCGGGTCGTTAACGATCCACCGTATACATTTTCTTCCCTTCAAGCTTTATTTTGTGCATCTTTTTATCAAGAGACCTTTCTTACATGTAATAACAAGAGACTTCCAATCTACCCTTCCCAAAATACCCTTTAATTCAAGCGAATAGAAACTCTTTTCTTTTCAACAAAACACAAAACTTCACCTCTCCAATCTAAGTCCTAATTCCCGGATAGGGTCAAGCTTATCTCGGCTAGGGAACAATTTTTGTGGAGCTAAAAATAAAAGGTTTCAGGCCAGAATTGGTTATCAAAAGAAGGAATAATGTAAAGGTAGGTAGGGAATAATAGGGCTCATAAAAATAAGTTCTCTATCATATGATCTTCACAAGTAATGAACTAAAAATCTTATAAGGGTCTCAAGAAATAGATAACCATCACAATTCCAAGAGATAATATGCATAAGGAGAGTAAATCACACAAAAAAGAAGAGGGATTTATAAATGTTCTCCCTATAAGGCCAAAAATTTCTCACAAGGTAAGTTTTGTTGGATTGCATCATCTATGCTATAAAGTATATGTGCTCAATTTCATCTAATGCTATTCCTTTCTAATAAAACAATAATTTCAATTTTTAAGAATCCGGCTATACTTTCAAAGACATGTTTGCAAGGAATTATATGATCAAACTAGTGATTGCTATCATGGAACTTTTTAAGAAGGAATATCTATCAATTCTAAACTCTTTTTTTGAATTTTTCAAATTTTTTTTTTGGTTTTTATTATTTTTTTTAATTTAACAAAAGTAACAACTACATAGAACATAAAAAAAAACCTAGGACATAATTTTTCTACTTTCTTCCCACCCATACTTAAAATTACAGTGTCCCCACTGTAAGAGAAATAACAAGAAGAGGGAAAAGAAAACAAAAAATTAAAAAGAAAAAGAAAGACATAAAACTTACAAAAGTGGAAACAAGGAAAGGAAACTTCATCTTGAGCTTGATCAACGGTTCTGTGGAGGAAAATAGTGCTCAAAGTTCCCCATGAAGTCATACATCGTCCTCTAGCGCTCAGCATCCTCCGCCTCTCTCTGACGTTGCCGCTCGTCCTCCCTCGACATGCGTGCGGAGTAGACGGTTTCCCATCTATCCATCCTCCGATGAATGTGATCGGTCTGGAGGTAAAGCTGCTGCATTCGTGCAGAAAGATCCTCGGCCCATGGTGGTGGTATGCTCGATCCTGTGTACTCGGGCTGAGGAGGTGGTGGGTAGTGAGGCTGAAAATGATCTTGGTATATCACCGGGTTATAAGGCATTAAGCCATATGTATGAGGGTCGACAGGAGCTGGTGGAGGGTCGACAGGAGCTTGCGGCACCTCGTTAACGAAGCTGGTTGCCTCGTTAACAGTGTTGGGCGGTGGCTGGAAATGGTCGTTAACGACCCTGGTTGGCTCGTTGACGAAGATTTTGCCTCCTAATTCCTCCGTCTCCATGTCTTCTTCGGTAAGGTTGAGCTCCTCAGTGCCGCCTTCGGTGTCGGCTTCCTCATTGTCATTGTCTACGACCTCGGTATCCTCTTGCTCATCTTCTTCATATTCGTCCACATCATCCCGCTTAAACCGGGTGTGACATGGTCGAAGTGAGAGCTCATCCTCCGGTTTTGGCTCCAATGGGTAAGGCTGGCCCGTCCACGCTTCGTATCAATTTGGTACGTAGAGCAGCTCGTACATGTCAAGGGAAGGTATGCCGACTTGATCTCGAACCTTCACTTTGTAGCCTCCATCGGCTTGTACAAAGATCCCGGCACTATACCAATAGTTCTTGTTGAGGAGTTGAGCGTGGGCCGGTGTGTAGCGGGTGAGATCCACTCCAAGATTCTTAGCCAAGAGGCTAACCAAATTGCCACACCACACCTCCTTGGACTTGTGGGACTTCTCGACGTAGTAGAGCCATTCGTACCCCAAATTCAAGGGCCCGGGCTCCTCGAAGAGGATGGTGCGGAAGCAAGCGACCTCCGTCCTTGTAGACCGGTTCAACTCCTTCTTTGGCCAGAATAGTGCGGCGAGAACTCTTAAGATGATCCGGAAGATGGGGTTGACTATGGTTGCCCCGGATAGTGCCGCGGTGGAGGATTGAACCTCTCCGGTGATGTAGCTCCAAGTGCGGGTCACTCGGTAGTCCTTCAAGCTATAGTCTCTAGACGGGTTTGGGAGCTCCAAGATTGCATTGAACTCCGCCATGGTGAAGTCACGGTCCTCGTTACCGAGCCGGAACCGAATGCGTCCCGCCGAGATCTTCGACGAGAAGTTGGTCTCCAAGGTGGCCAAGAACTCGGATGTGAGGGCCGGATAATGTGGCAAGTTCTCTTGCTTCAATAAGTGTGCGGCCCCAAGGATGACGAAGGCATCCTTGACATCCGTGTAGATGCCCGTAGAGACGGCGCTAGACTTCGAGAACCATCGGGTGTAGTGGTCCTTCTCCAAGAAATCCCGGTAGCGCCGTACTTGGCTTTGACTGCTCAAAATCACATCGTCCACCCGGGGTGGAGATGGAGACCTGTGGTTCCTCCTCTTCTTCTAGGCTCGGGTAGCGGGTCTGCTTGAACTAGCCATGGATCCTACAAAATAATCGACAATTTTCCAAGATAAGATCCACTCAAAAATAATAAATATGAGACCCCATACTTGGTCTCAAAATTAACCTCGGAATTATTCATAAACTACCCAATTGGGTTGTTCACGAAGCTGGCCTCGGATCAAGCATTAATGAAGTGCAGGGTCGTTAACGAGCCTGGGTGGGTCGTTAACGACCCGCCGAGAGCAAAACCAGTAACTTCCGAAATTAAAATCTACCTCTAATTCAGCACAAATCAAGCATGCAATCTTATATTATTCTCCACAATTCCCTCATTGGGTAAAAGCACCCCATACTTACTCAATTACCCATCCCGAACATGCTACAAATTTCCGAAATTTTGGCATGCAAAGTTCGAACTTTTAGATCTAGAACAAGAAAAATTCATGCTTTCTTAACTAAAGGGTTACAATAGCTAATCTAACATGAATCATCTTTCCTAAAACATAAACAACTAAGCACAATCAAGAATTTTTAGAACGGAATTTAGGCATGCTCATCGATCTCCCTAAAAATCATGATTCAAGATATGAAATTTAACCCTATAGATAATCAATCATGCAAATTCAATCAAGGGTTTAGAAATCATACCGGAGAACCGAGAATTTAAAAAACAAGGGTCGGAATCGGGGTAGGTTAACGAGCTCGTCATCGACGGTGGGTGGCTTCCGAACTCCGGTAACGATGGCGTCTACGGTGGTCGTTAGCGTGGGATTGCCGACTCGGTGGGAGAGAAGGGAAAGGGGTTTTGAGAGAGTTTTGGATTTGAGAGTGAATGTGGGAGAGATTGTGGTAGAATTTTGGGAGGGGTAGAAGGGTTTTTATAGGAGGGGTAAAGATAGAGGGGGGGGGGGGTGGCGGCTAGGGTTAGAAAATTTTAACTAGGTTAGAGTTACTTACCTGCCCCGTATTGTGACGAATCGGGTCGTCCGAACTGGGTCGTTAACGACCCTGGGTGGGTCGTTAACGACCCTGGGTGGGTCGTTAACGAGCCACCGTAGCCTCCTTGAGTGAATTTCGACCCCTTTTTTCCTGAAATCTTGTTAGCTCAAAAATCTTATTTCTATCCTATTTAAACTAAAAAAAAGAAAAATAAAAGAAAGCTAGGAAATAATCTAAAAGAAAAATAAAATGAAAATAAAATAAAATAAACCTATTCTAAAAAGCGGGTTGCCTCCCGTAAGCGCTATGTTTAACGTCGTTAGCCCGACGAGCTCTCTTGCTAGTCTCATGGTGGTTCATGTCTGGCCATGTTAGGGTCTTCAAATACCTTGCCTGTAGCTTTACTGCCTCTGTGCACTTGAATTGCTAAATTGGGACCTTCTTCTTCTATCAGTAAGCTCGGTATCCCTGGGTTATTGGTGTAGTCCGAAAGCCAAGGTGGTTTGGACTTTTCTGTAACCTCTGTAGTAGGGCTTTTGTGCAATGGATCATCATTGATCGGCAGATGTAGCTCGGTAGGGGCTGTGGTGTTTGGTTCGGGTTGAGTCAACTCTAGTTGTGCCACTCCAATTGGGTCGTTGGCTTTTTGATCTAAATTGAATTCCACCCGTTCCTCTCCTATATCAAAAGTGAGGAGTCCCTTACGCACATCAACTCTTGCTCCTGTTGTGGCTAAGAATGGTCGCCCGAGAATTATGGGGACATGAGGGTCTTCCGGCATATCAAGGACAATAAAATCATTCGGTATAAAGAATTTCCCGACTTGAATAGGGTAATCGTCCACTACTCCTGTTGCTTTGACACTTGACCCATCTGCCATGTACAGATTCATATCCACTGGTTCCAGTGGTCCCATATTGGCTTTAGACCAGATTGAGAGTGGAACAAGACTAGCGCTGGCACCAAGATCGCATAAAGCTTTGAACTTGTGGTTGCCTATGCCGATTGTGATTGCAAACCTCCCGGGATCTCCAAGCTTTTCTGGAAGAGCTATGGATCTGACCTCATCTTGCAGCTCTATAATAGATCTTTTCCTGCTAAGAATATCTTTCAAGAATTTTGTGTAAGCCGGCATTTCGCTTAGGGCCTCAGCGAATAGGATGGAAATATTAATGCCCTGAAGAATCTTAACGAAACGCTTGAACTTACTCTCAGTAGAGTCCATAGATTTCTTAACTGGAAATGGAAGAGTTTTCACCATTCTCGGAACCAAGTTAGGCTCGAGAGGTGAGAGTACCGGGTCGACGCTGGGGTCGTTTGGTGTCCTCGGCGGGTCGTTACCGACCCTGAAAAGCAGCCTCTCGAGCCGCCCTCACCACCGGAGGACAATACTGATCTCGAATCTGTCTCTCAAACTCCTCCAAAGTAACCTCAGCTCGGTGGTCCCTACACAGCTCCCACCAGTCAAAAGCGCTCTCTTGTAGCAGACTCTGTACTAAGGACATTTTCCGCTCTTCCGGTGCCTTAATAGAATCCAACGCAGAATTCACCCTCCTCAACCACTGCTCTACGTCAGAGCCCTGAGTTCCATCAAAGTTCGACACTCCAGTCTTCCTAAACTCCGCGAGCCACTTGTCAGGCTGAGGCTCACGATACTGTCTCCTCGGTTCGACCACCTGATCAGCTATCACTGGTCCTCCAGAAGCTGGCGCTGCTCCTAGATGGGCAGCCAAAATAGAATCTGGCCTTGGTGCCCTCCTCTCAGCTCCTTGTTGCCCCGCAACTGCGTTCAGATTTGGTGCAGCTCCCGCACCCATCAAAGTCTGCAATAACAACTGGATCGCAGCAGTCACCTCTGGGGCCAATCCTGCTGGTGGTACTCCTCCTCCCACCTGAGCCCCGTTTGCTGGGAGACATCCTCCAGCGACAGAGGCACTGTCCTCTCAATGAACAGCAGCAGCCACATCCTGACTCTCAGCAACCTCCTCCTGATGGTTATCCTGTTGTACCTCTGGCTCAGCAGATACAGGGGCCTCTCCTCTACCCCTGCCATGACCTCCTCCTCGGCCTCTACCGCAGCCTCTTCCGCGGCCTCTTCCGTTAGCTTCAGTAGCTCTAGCTCTGGTTGGTGGGGCCATCTATAATAGATAGTCCCACAGTCAAAACTTTAAACATTCTATTTTTCAACCTAATTCTTACTATTCTACGTGAGGTTCTTCGGCTGATGGAGCAGAGTCGCGACGTGTCACCTACCCCCCTATATGCAACATGTCTACCCCAGTAAAAACATTTGAAAACACCGGCCGGTTTTGGTTTTAAGTTGGACCTCGGGTACTCTTTGTTGGTCAGTTCCATGTGCCCTGTTATCAACCTAGATCTGATACCAATTTGTAACACCCCGACTTCCGTCGAGGCGCTACTGGGAAATAGACCTTACAAGGTACTATTATTTAGGTTGACAACTACACTGTAGGACCTTACAACTCGGGTACGACGAGAAAACATAATAAAACATCCAACCTTTATTTAATAAAACATAGAAAAACGTAATCATGCATGAATCCCCGAAAATTATAAATATTCAAATACGTCACAACGCCTACTGAAACTGAACTATCAGAACCAAAAAGATAATATCCGAAACAAAATACCAACTCCGTCTAACAAATATTAAAAATCAATATTCCAACTAATATAAAAAAACTAATATAACCAATCCCACTATGACACGCGCTCTTTACCGCTCCGGCCCGCCATCTTGCCTCGGTTCCTGCACGGCTCCCTGATTCATACCTGGAACTGCAAAATGTTCCCCGAAGGGTCAGCGTCTAATCCACCAAGCTAGAAAGAATACGGAAACTGTAGAACGCTTTAAAAATCATTTATCTAACTTAGCATACAAATCCACAATCGCAATCATAACTCTAAAGGCCAATACCTAAATTAGTTATATTAGTCACACAAGTCACATACGCATTTACAATCACAATCACACAGCAATGCAATTCTTCCTTTTCCGCAATTCGTCTTCCAAGGCGCTCATCACCGCGCCGAGTGCAGAGGCAGGCCCTCTCACTCCACTTCCCAATCTCCCTTCGAACTCCGGGCTAAGCCTCCAATGGAGCGCTTGCCAAAAACACACAGATAATAATTTTCGTTTGAAGGGGTACGATTTTCTTAGTCACACGGGTCAAAGTAGCCAACGGAGAAAAGAACCGAGAAAGTCGAAAAACGACTTACCTCAAACGAAGGATCCTCGAAGAAAACGGGACTACGATCTCAAACGGAAACGATTCCCTAAAGAATTATAAGGGAAAGATTAATTAAAATACAAGCCGAACCAAACTAACTCCAAGAAAAAGCCACTTCTAATTTTCTTAAACCACCGACTTTTATTGAAGAATTCCTAATTAATAGATATTAATATGTGCTAACCCAAGCCCCTAAAAAAATACCCTACTTATCTAACAACCTAACCCACCAAGCCCAACTAATAAAATTAACCATAAAGAAATAAACCCAACCTAAATTGGGCAAACCTGATCCGAAATTCCAGCCCAACTACCCATGAAAAAAAAAACAAATGGAAGAAACAAAAGCCCAAATTGGCAAGGATGGCCCAATCCAGCTAATGAAATAAATGAAAAAAAAAAAAACCAACCCACATTCTAGCAGGTACCCACACCGATTGAATTCATTTGTCAACCCCTACTATTCACACAAGAGAATTGCGGAGCCTCACCCATCTTGACTTTTCAATGTGGGTCCCCCACCCTTTCTTCTTCAAAGCGAAGGTTGGATTTTCAGCCTCTCTGGTTCGGTTTCACGCCCGATCTCGTTAGCGACTGCGATCACGACTCACCCCGCTCGGCCTTGTTATCCCAGGTCTGGGCTCGCACCTGCCCGACGACCCTTCCCGACTCCTCTGTTTTCGCGAGCTATAGACCGACGCCGGCGGCCCACGACGACAAGCCCACCCCTGCTCCGACTTCCCCTCACACTCGCGCTCGCCACCCAACCCGCCTGGCCTTTACTCTTCCCCGCCTTTTTCGACTAGGACGCCAACCCGACTAAAAAAAAATTCAACGATGAAAACAGAGACAAATAAAAACTCACCCGGTCGACACGATCGACAAAGACGGTGGAGACGAGTTTCGACGACTATTGCGACCTCTCCGATGGCGTCCTATCCGGAATCAATCGGCGACGTGGTCGGTAGCGCTGGTGCCTGACAAGGACGCCGGTGAGTTCCTCCTTCCACGCAAGCTACTCAATTGGCGAGGCGTGATGATTCGACGGTTCCGAAGGATAGGCTTGAATGTTTGGTTTAGGGGGACTATATGGTAGTTTTTAAAAAAAATCAACCCGAATCTTTTCGGTAGGATAGTGATTTGGATAAAATTTTAGACGCGTAGAAGATTAGGATAGTGGGTTAATTTGATTAAAGATAAACCTCTGGATAGAAATCCATGTATAAAAGATAGCGGGTGGTTTTAGCATAGGATTCTAGTTTACTAACAAATTATTTGATTAATCCGTCGACGTCCCATTGTCACTCGACAATTTACTTAATTAATCCGACACACAAGATTACTTATAAGATTAGGACTCGATTGATTGTCGACTTACGAAACTCGGGTATTACATAATATGACCGAGTTCCTCCATGCCCTAACTAGGGCGGTCATGATATCTTGGGAAATGGTCATATAGTGGATACCATTCTATTGTAATCTTGTGTTCAAGTGGTGAGTCCCGTAAGGTGTCTTTTTGCTTGGTTGGAAGTCCTTCAAGGACCTTCTCTTTACAATAGGGTGTGAGATTGGTAGACCTCTTAGTGAGATTACAATGGGTTGGCCTCCACCATTGGGACATCCTTGGGGGTTACGAATTGCTAGAGGCAGCGCATTGAGCAGTTTATGGGTGGTGGGGGGAGGGGTATTTGGGAGGACAAGAGGCTAGGGCTAAGGTTCAAGGTTTAGCATTATATAGAACTTTCATGAATTTTTTTAGTTGAAAATTTTTGCACTATATAAATGTGTCTTTTTGATATATAAATGCATTTTTAGATGAATTTTCAACAAATTTAATTATTTTAGCAGATCTAACTCTTGATTTGAGTACATGACTTGAAGTATTTTTTTTTGGTCGAAGTGGCTTGAAGTATTTTTGTACTCTTGTACTAGAGTCTTTCTATTATGAATTTTTCTATAACATCTAAATATATATATACTTCTTAAAAAATAAATGAATCAACTCGAAGGGAGTCAAAACAGCACCCGAAGTATGACTTGAATGCTAAACCGAGGGGTGTTGACTGTTGTTGGCAGCGCGTGCCGCTAAAAGGGCAGCGGGCGCCGCCTTTACTGGGCTGAGAATCAAGACACATTATATCGTACTATTATTATTTTGGGCTTATTTCATACGAGATCTATGTTGTTTAGACCTAGTTTTCCTTCTTTATATTAGGGTTTTGGGGAGAAGAAACTCTCATACTTTTAATTCTCATTCTCATTCTTTTCGTTCTATGTTTTTCATATAATTTCTATGGAGAACTAAGCACCTGTGCTTAGTCAGACAGTTGAAGCATCGTTTTGAATACAGTTGTGAGAATTCTAATTCCTTATCTATTGCTTGGATTTAATGTTCTCTCTTGCTTGAATGTTTATGATTGATTTCAACAACTTCTAGCCTGATCAACTAGGGTTTGTTGTTATTGAATCTATTGCTAGATCTGGAGTGTTACTTGTTGAGCATCTCTAGATTATAGTAGCAACTTGTAATAACCCTCTCTTTTAAAGAAGGGTACGGTAGTACTTTTCGTTTTTTTTCGTGTCTTTCTAATTTCGAAGACAAAACACTTTTTAAGTGCGTATTAAGATAATAACTTCCATTTTTAAAGAAGGGTGCTTTAATACTTTTTCATATTGTATCTTATCCCAGTTTCGAGGACGAAACTCTTTTTAAGTGGGTACTAATGTAATAACCCTCTCTTTTAAAGAAGGGTACGGTAGTACTTTTCGTTTTTTTTCGTGTCTTTCTAATTTCGAAGACAAAACACTTTTTAAGTGCGTATTAAGATAATAACTTCCAGTTTTAAAGAAGGGTGCTTTAATACTTTTTCATATTGTATCTTATCCCAGTTTCGAGGATGAAACTCTTTTTAAGTGGGTACTATTGTAATAACCCTATTTTTCTATAAGGGTATTTATGTAATTTCTCTTAATTGTTTTATTTAAAAATAAATATATGTCGTATCATTAAAATTAATAACCGCATTATTTTTTTAGCAAATAACTTATATAAGTTACTTGGATAATTGGACCTTACCCGAAAGGTCATAAATTATAAGTCTTATAAAAAAAGGATAATCATTTAATTTTTTTATAATATGTTAACGAAATTAAATAATTTTATTTTATTATATTTAGTAATTTCAATTATTTCTATATTTCAAAAGATTAAGAGAAGTAATGTTTTGTTGAATTTATAAAATTCTTATCTCTTTTAGTATACCATAATTTAAGGAGAGATCATTTTTATTAATAAAATAAATTTATATTTTTATGGGTAAAAGTATGAGTATTTAAAAAAGAATACAATTTAAATTATTAAAAATATTGTGTATAATCTTATCTTTGGAAAAAAAATCTAGAAAATCTTCCTATTTTCATCTCTTCTTCCTTATCCATTCAAAACTGATTTTGAGATCAAACTAAGCCACGATTTTGGCCAATATCTAAACGGATTTTAGAGATCTTCCTTTGCTTGATCCCTACGAATCAAAAGCCCTATATATAGGCGTTTATTTTGCTCGAATTTGGCACACATTCAACTGAAACCCTAGAATGCGTCTTTCTTGTTCAAGCTCAGTTTTCTCCCAAACCGTGAGTCCAATCGTAAAATTGAAGCCATATTCGGAATCCTCATGAAAAACCCTTCGAAAACACTACACATCCATTAATTTTCTCGTGCCCTAAGCCTTCCAAAATCCCCATTGAAATGCACGAGTCTGCCCAGGAAAACAGAGCACACGTTGCTCGCGAGGCGCTGGTGTCGGCCTCCATTCACCGCCGTCGGACCGCCTCCACCTCCGCGACTGCCAACAGTAGAGAGAGGAGGTTGCAGCCTTCCAACTATCGCCGGTCCCATCCCGATCCCTCGTCGGAGCCGCCCTCACCAAGCCTCCAAAAACCCAATTGAAAACGTCGGATCTGTCCAGTGAAAAACAGAGCATGACTCGTCTCAGTATTTCGGTGATATCTTCCTTGTTTCTCCACCTTTTTACAAGCCGTTTAAACCAACATATTCTATACTTCGAGACGGTCCAACCATACCTTATATGCCTCGAACCGATTCATGACGTGGGAGAACGAGCCACTTGAATCTCGCTGAACTGCACACATCGTTATGTCCGAACTGCCTCGTTAATTGTGGTTGTTCTCTCTCCATACACAACGAAAAATTTCCCACTTTATATCGTTAGAAAGCTCTAGAAGTCACGGTTCCAACGCCTCCGGCCCCTCTCCATTTCGTCGTCTGTAGCATCCTCAGCGAGCAGAAAACTGAGGTGGTGTATGATTAGCCGTGAACAGTAACATGCACAAGGTTGAAGATGAATCCTCAGTTTCATTCCGTCCCGTTCGATATATTTTTTTTCGACTCAATCAATTCAATAAATTAATTATTAAAATTATTTAATAAATATAAGGATTATATTTATTGAAGTTTATGATTTTAATTATTATCGATCCGTTTAATTAATTTGTCCAATTAATTAAACTTTTCCACATTTTCTAGTGCATCGTTTTTCGGCATTAAAGGCGATATCAAATCTTCGAGATGATGAAGTCCATAAGTAAATTTCCGAATCTTGAATGTCGTATTGAAATCTAAGGCAAGTTCCCATACTTGCTCAGCTAGGTCTCTTGTTTGATTTGTGTGAAAAGTCTAATAACCATGTGTGTTTCCTTGATTGATGTGATGATGTGTAATATAATTCATGCATAAATATATTGAGTATGTTAGAAATATAATCATTGATGAACTTGCATAAGCATTTAGTTATATTATTTAATAAGAATAAAATTAAGAATAATATTGATAATAATAGTTAGGATGGTGTTATTAGTTGAACTACGATTAAGTAAGTCTTGCTCTCATCTGAATTCGTACTCGAGCTTGTCAAATGCACCTGTAAAAATGGCAAGGAGGGCTTGGTGTTGTCCATTGTATGACTATCCTCCCCTTTCCTAGAGCTTCAAGTATGATACAATGAGTCAAGACCGAAATCAATAACTGAAAACATAATTTAGGTGCTTGACGTAGTAAAATTGATGACCTTAGTTAGGTTGTGGTGTACTAGAATTGCTAGGAAACACTAGTTTTGTTTAGGTATTGATGACTGTGGATTTATGTGTTTATCGTCTTGATTGAGACTTGTTTTGGATTAGCTTAGTACCTAGGGGAGTGAGCTATAGTTGCTCTGGACGCCTCTTTATAACATTCGCATTAGGATGGTCCTAAACCCTAATGTTGGTCATTACCCTGCCCGTCTCATCCGAATATGAGGGGTGTAGCACCTAGCTAGTGCTCTTTGAAATTCCGTATTTGTTCTTTTGGGACATATGAGCCCACTCATCAGGACGTAGAGCCTCGATGGTTTAAAAATCGCAATCCTATGTGTATATGTGTGGTCATTAAAAGATAAGTGCGAGTAAGCACCATAAAGAACTAATGTAATTGTTGTTGTGTTATTTTTGTCTTAGTTTAGAAATTCATGGAGTTTGTATGATGTTTGCTAGGAAAGTTTTGAAGTAAGGTAAAGTGCATTAGACAATTTAAAATGTGCATTCACAATATTAATAATCTTGATTTAATTATTTATTTTGACCTAATAAATAATGGAGTCGACCTAGCTGACCCCGTTGAGGGCTGACCACTTGTGGTACCAGGTATTAGCAAACAACTAGCGTCAATCCAAGAGCATTCGGGGTGATGATGAATGGAGCTCATGATACTATACAAGAAGGTTTTACCTATAGTTTTGTTTCATTTAATAAAGAAAGTTTATTTTTATACGGAATAGTTTTAGTTAATCTTCCGCTAAATATTTCGTATTGTTCATGAAAGTTTTATTGGTGAAAGAATGTTTCAAAAGTCTTCCGCTATTGTTCATTTATATGATTTCATAGACATCTTGACAAAAATTTAAAACTGATGCAAAGCCTTGGGTGGCTTCGGACGTTAAAATCCGAGGTCACTGGCGTGTGACATTCCCGAGATAATTTGGGGGTGTTACACAGCTACATCGTACTAGTATCTGGTTGTGCTAGTCATATGCAGAAGATATTTGACTTACATTTTAGGGTAAAAACTTGTTGTTTTATGCTAGAATTGTATCCTATCATATTGCTATCCTTACTGCTGCTATTAAACTGAATCATTGATGGTTTCATGGTTGTTTAATTAGTTAGATATAATAGTATTTGGTTGTGCTGTTAGTTACAATTGAAAAGGAAATAAAAAATCCATTTCATGTGATATTGAGGTGGAATCAATGATCAACTTGTCATACGATTGTGGATATTTGTTTTCCTAAGCTATCTTTCCAAATCTTGTTAACCACAATCTTGTATTGCTTTGCTAGTTTTGCATGCTTAGAAGTTTTCACAGTACAAAACCCCCTTGTTACTGAATTTTGACACAAAACTCATTATAAAACATAAAACCTGTCTCCCTAAGGATTTGTCCCGGACTTCTTTAAGACTACGATTTTAAGCTTGTTTGGATTCTTTTGCATAACGGTGATTTGAGAACGATGCATGAAATCACCATTATACCTAGCATAACAACATGTGGCTAAAGCTGTTGGCAAGACTAATCCGAACCACTAATGCCAACGTATGCCCGATTTTTTTTAAAACGATCCTATTTCCGGAATTAAAATTTGAAAAGAGCTTACATCGAACAAAAATTCGAAAAAAAATCGACAAGTATATATAATCACTTCTTAAAATAAATGGATCATGTGAAACATTTGTTCATGAGTGAATTGAGAAAGAAAATAGGTAGGTGGATTAAATAAGTGAAGGTCTAGAGATCTCTTATTTTTTAAAGGAAAAGTTTTGGCGCTGTTAAATCTTTTTTCGAATGAACGGTGGTTTTTGAAAAATAGGCTCACAGGGTGGACACAAGGTGTACATAAATTCTTACATATGTATAGATAAATATTAACTTGAATACACACATACGATAAATATATGTGAACGTGCGATAAAATCTTTGAACTTTTAATATGATAATTTGTTCATATACCTTGTCATAGTGTGAACATAATTTAAAATGTCAAACATCATGATTTTGGAAAAAAAAGGAAACAATTTTTAAAAATGAACTTTATTTTAAAAAGCAAAAATTACCATTTTATACATATATCTTTTAATATTGGCTATTCATTCTTCAAAACTAAGGATCCTCATTTATTTTTAGTTTTTAGCATAAGTCCATATCCATGTAAATCAACCTCCTAAATATACATTTGTATATTTTTAAAGTAGGACACATGTGCATGTCCTTTCCACTATATTAAATAATGTGTTATTCAGATAATATTCGTTTGTGTTGAATTTTTAATAAATGTATTTAAGCATTTGATTTTTATATTTTATGCATATAAATATGGAAGTTGATTCATATGGAAATGAGCCTTGTCATGAAAACTAAAAACACATTAGGATCCTTGGATTTGAGAAATGGATGAGCAAGATTAAAAGAGATAATGACAAAATGATACTTTTGACGAAAAAGAAAAAAAATAAATCTTTTTTTTCTAGTTTTTTTTAATTTTTTTTCCTGCTTGTTTTAGCCAAAATCATGATGTTTGAATTTTTACATTATGTTCACACATTTTATTCATAAGTTCAAACTATTATAACATATGTTCACATATTATCACCTTAAATGTTTAGAGATTTTAAAATACGTTCACATATATTGCAAGTGTGTTCACATATTAGTATTGTTTGTTCATGTTATATAGTTATATGTTCATGTTCAATTAAAAAAAAATTGTTTCTACATTTTTATATTTTTATTTCGCTTGTTTTTGCCAAAAACATGATGTTTGACATTTTACATCAAGTTCACATATGTTATACACATGTTCACATTATTATAAGGGTTGTTCAAATAACCACCTTTTAATTTTAGAAAATTTAGCATACGTTCACATATTATACAAGTACGTTCACATATTAGTATTGGATGTTCATGTTATAGTCATATATTAATACTCAATTTGTATCATTCTATATATGTTAAAAGACTTTTAAAATAATAAAAAAATTTAAAATTATCTTTTTTTTTATCAAATGATATATATATTAATTTGTAGTTTTCATGATAAGGGCTATTTTTATTAGAATCAATACCTAAAAATGTAACTATTTCTCACTTCATTGGCCATTGGCATCAGATCTCGCCTTAAAAAATGGCCTAAATAAATTCACCAACTTGAGATCTCGAATGTGATTAATCGTCACTAGCATCCCAAGTTGTTTTTCACTTTTTCCAATTCAAATTCTTTCTCCATTTCTTAGCACATTACAATTGCAAATATATAGCACCCAAAAAGATATTTTTGACGTCATGCATAGTGGAGTCTACCCTTTCAAGACAACGGTAGGTTAATTCGTTGTTCACGAGTGGCGTCTTAAGATGAACAATATAATTGAGAAATGATTCTCGGACCTAAGAGCATCACACCTAAACAATATATTATTTTTTAATTGGATAAGGTTTATGAATTATGATAGATCCAAATACTAAATTAGCATAAACTATTTATAACAAATGCTTTTACAGTGTTACATATTTAGAATTGAGAAACAAGGTACAATCATTTATGTGGTTTGAAAGAAAAACCTCATGATACTATATATTTTGAGTCTATTGCTGAAAGAAATGTCCAAAGATTAACACCTTATAATATTATTACACTTGTTTGATTAGGTAAGATTTAGGAGACGTTCCCTTCAGGGAAAGCGTCCTAATGCATTCTGATGGATGAGAAGTAAAAGTTCCGGATGAATCTTGATAGCGCTAACAGGGAGATTGTGGCTCAGTCTAGCAATTTGATCAGCAACAGTGTTAGAACCCCTGGGCACATGGGAGATCCAGACCGATTGGAAATCAAGGAGAGAAACAAGATATCGGCCATAATAATTTCAATTTCTCAAGGAGAATTCTTAATCCCTTCGGCTGCTTTGATGACTTGTATGTTGTCACCTTCAATTTCTAAGTATTTATATCTTACTTGTTTTGCTGCCCTAATAACATCTCTTAAAGCAAGAGCTTCATCCTTAAGTGCCGAAATACGTCCATATTTGTGCGCCATTAGTTCCATCGCCTTACCATTGTGATCTCTCATAATTACTCCTCCTAAATAATGCATATCTAATATCTAATCTTGATTAATCGAAACTACACTTTATGATACTTTGCCTTGGTTTTTATCCAAGATGCGGATTTATCCTTCTTCTTTTTTATTCTTTGATAACTTCTAACAATTATATCCTCATCTTCATTCCAATGTTTAGTTTTCTCCCACTATTCTAATGGTGTCCTAATATATTGGGGTAGATTTTGTATATATTTATTTGGTACTTTTTGGATAACCAATTTGTTTCGTTGGTGTCAAATGTACCACCAGGAGACTGCCAAGACAATAAATGCAAACTTGTTCTTAAACTTTTTTTAATTAAAATTCTTGAACTAAAAATTAAAAGATTTATTGTCAAACAAGAATAAAAAAAAAACCTAAATATGGCCTTCTTTAATTAATAAATTGATGGGAGGGGTGGGAGGCTAGGTGTGGAATCTTATAGGGTAAATCTTCCCTTGGTTTTTATATTTTATTAAATGAGGGCATCTTTAATTAGGGATGTTCAATAGGCTGGGTCATCTGTAATTTGTACTAACTCGATCCAAAGATAATGACTCGGACTGTGGGTCACTTTTTATTAATTTTGGAGTTGCAGGTCGGGGCGGGTTTTAACCCACGGGGATGCAGATCGACTCGCAAGATCCACAACTTTTTAAAAAAATTATTATATTATTTCATTCAAGAGTAGAAAATAGTAAAAAAATTTATATTACTTGCGGGTCTCGGGTCGGGTGGGACATTCAGAGTTGCCTTTATGTGTGGCAAACGGGTCAACCCTTGACCCGACCCGCAACCCGTGGGTCAATAATTTTTTTTTTGGTCAACACGCGACCCGCAAGTCGGGTTGTGGGATAGGTCGTGTCGTGTCGACCAGTTAAGCACCCCCAATCTTTAATTACTAAATTAATGTATTGCTTTCCTTTGTCCTTGCGGAAAAACGTTGACACCCCTATTTCGTTCAATTCCTACTAACTAGTAACATTAAATATCTCACATGTACTGTGGTTATAATTACCGGCAAAGTATCCCCTTCACCTAAGAAAGCATACTTGAGATGGTCTGGAAGCTGCTTCAGTTCCACCACTGGTGCCTGCACAATAGATGGCAAAAGCTTCTCGCTTGGCAAGGTTAGTGGTATGGGCTTTGAGCCCGGTGGCATAAGCGGACGCTCAAAGTGAGCATTCAACTCTGCCACCACTTCCTGTAGGTCAGTCTTTAAATCCAAATCTGAAGTATCATTCATAATAGCATTTTCCAAGGTGGATCTCAATGCTTCAGATTCATGCATATTGAAAAATTCTTGAGCAAGTGGCTCTACCACATCAACTAAGCACATCGAAGAATCTTCGGGAGGATATTTCATTGCATCATAAATATTATACTCTACCCTTTCCCCGTCGAATTCCATAGTAAGAGAGCCACTACAGACATTAATCTTAGTTTTAGTTGTTTTCAGAAAAGGTCTACCTAGCAAAATAGGTGCATCATGCTTATCATGGTCCATATCTAAGACATAGAAATCAGCAGGAAATATCAGATTATCAACCATTACAAGCACATCTTCAACTATTCCTCTAGGGTAAGCATTTGACCTATCAACTAACTGTATAACCACACCAGTTTCTTGCAAAGGACCCAGTTCAAGCATTTTGTACACAGAGTACGGCAAAACATTGATTGAAGCACCTAGATCAAGCATAGCTTTATCAATTTTTGTTTCACCAATAGTGAAGGGAATAGTGAACATGCCAGGGTCACCACATTTCTGAGGCATACGCCTTTGAAACACAGCTGACACATGCTCACTTACAGAGATTTTCTGTTTCCCTTTTAGCTTTTGAGTTCTTTTTATGGTGCACAATTCTTTCAAAAACTTAGCATATCTAGGAATGCTCTTAATCATATTAAGTAAAGGAATGTTTACCTCACATTTGCTGAACGTCTCAAATAGTTCCTTTTCATTCACCAGCTTCCGGGTGTCTTTTAAAGCTTCTGGGAAAGGTGGAATAGGTGGATAAGATCTCGGATCGGCACTCGGAGAAATCACCGGCGGCGCGGGCGTTGAAACAGGTGGCGCGGACGGGTCAGTTACGTGTCGCGACCGAGTCAGTGGTGGCGCAGCCGCGTCACCCCCGTTTTTGCCCGCGTCCAGATCTTCTGGATCTCTGGCGACTTTACACGGGCTTAGCTCATGGTGGCGCGATCGAGTCACTTCATGTTGGAGCCCGTGCTCTGCTGCGTCCTGCTCTTTTGTTGTCCATTCATCTTCCCCTTCATTGATTTGGAGATCGTCCCCGAGCTTCCCATTTATTGTCATGCCACTTCGTAACGTGATGGCATTAACATTTTGTTTCGGATTCAGCTCAGTCTGAGAGGGAAGCTTGCTTGAATCTCTAGCTTCTAATTTGCCCACATCATTGGCAATTTGGCTTACTTGGGTCTCCAAGTTGTGGATGCTAGACTTGGTCTCTTGTTTAAATTGGCTCATTAAGCCTTGCATTGTAGTCATAATTTGTGCAAGAGTCCGAATCAAATCTTCAGTAGACATAGCATTCTTATTGGCCCCCTGAGGACGGGGTTGGAAAGGTGGTCTGTACTGAGCTTGTCCACCTTGATTGTTGAACTGCTGATTGCTTGAATTGCCATACCTCAGATTAGGATGATCCCTCCATCCTGGATTGTAGGTGTTGGAGAAGGGGTCATACCTTGGCCTAGGTGGTCCATATTCGCCCACTGCATTCACCTCAGCGTTTTGATCTTGAAGTGTAGGGCAAGCATCAGTGGGATGCATGTTATCAAAACAAATCTCACAGGATTTCACCTGTTGTCTACCACCTTGTTGCAAAAGCTGCTTCATCATCGTTTTCAACTCAGTGACTTCATCTTGGATTCTTGAATTAGTCACCACAGAATTTGCAGCTCTTGAGCCAGTCTCTCTTCTGAACTGTCTTGTGCCCTCAGACAGTTGTGTGAATAGTTCAAACGCAACAGCGGGAGTTTTGTTGAGAATATTACCTTGGCATGCTGCATTAACCATCCTTCTCTCATCATCCAAGAGGCCATTAAACAAGTATAAAATCAGATCTTGATCAGTGTAGCCATGGAATGGACAGCTGGTTATCAACCTCTTGAATCTCTCATAGTATGGATACAAGGTCTCATTAGCTTCTTGCTCAATGTTGCTAATCATCTTCTTCGGTTCATTGAGCCTTGTAGCAGGGAAGTACTTCTCTAGAAAAGCTTCTTTCATCTTAGCCCATGTATCAATACTTCTCGGAGCCAAGTAATAAAACCAGTCTTTAGCCTGATCCTTGAGAGAAAAAGGAAAGGCTCTCAGCGCAATCTGGTCATGAGTCACATCAGCAGGCTTCATGCTTGAGCACACATCATGAAATTCAGAAAGATGTTTGTTGGGATCTTCACCACTAAGCCCATGGAATGAAGGCAAAAGGTGAATCAACCCAGATTACAGCTCGAACTTGACTCCCTCACCAAGAGCAGGGAATTGCACCGCCAGCGGTTGTTGCTCCAGATTTAGTGCAGTCAACTATCTCAATGTTTGATCACCCATCTCAACAGACTCAGCAGATTCAGAATCAGAGTCACATTCTTCAAGAAAGAGCAGTAAAGCCTGAAAGTGATTTCGGATTTCCTTTCTTAGCTTGAAGAGAATCCTGTCAATATCTGGATCAAATAGCAAAGGAGATGAGTTAGTAGCACGGGTATGAACCATATAACAGGTTCACACCCAAAAATAGCACAAAAGTAATAAACACAAATAGCGACGAGTCCCCGGCAACGGCGCCAAATTTGATGAGGTATTTTCGGTGGTCGTGATACCTATCAAAGAAACCTAACTCAACCAACTCAGTAGAGCGGTAAGCAAGGGTCGATCCCATAGAGACTCGTGTAAATGTGTTATTACTTAAGTGCCAAGTAACGAATATGGGGGGTTTGTAATTATAAATTCTAAACTACTATGCAAAATAGAAAACTATCTAAGAATGCAAAAGATGGTTTTAATCAAATAAGAGACAAGCGTGTTCAACTAGTTACATCCATCATAGATATGCTTATTGATCATTGACTCTCTTGATTCTCAATTCCCTTGAATAATCTACCGTGGATTATTATCCAAAACTTTATATTTAGTTGAATGAGCTAACAGTCTGAACAACCTTAATCATCTAACAACCTAGAACAACGTCTGGATTCAATTAAACGATAGCTTTAAGTCCAAAGTATCGAAAGAAACAAATACTCAACGCAAACAGCTAATCAAGTTATCTGTGGTTTATTCCCTCTACAACTGAATAGCCCGAACGGGTCTAAACAATTATAGTTTCTACTTTATCTAATCAATCCCGAACGGGACTTGATCAGATTAGTTGTAAATTAACCTAGAAATTCTATTAGGTAGCTAATCTAACAAAACCCTAGAATAATTCTGATTCAATTAAGCACAGGGAATAAAATCTATTCAAGTTGTGGAGAATCAATCAAACCTCACAATATTATGCAATCTATGATTTCAATAACTAGTCAAACACAAGAGAATTTAGCAATGCATAATCGAAATTAAAATCAAACTTACAAAGGTTTCAAAGTCTGCCTCCAAAGAGAAAAACCCTAGCCTCCAAAGTTGATCAAAAGTTATGACAATGATTCAGAGAGAAAACTAAAAACAAGGTTTTAATACCCCTAAGATATCCAAAGATCAAATTATCCCGAAATACCATAAGACAAGTCGGTCAAGACCTAACTTAAGCCCATCTCGAAGCCCAAACACTCGGCCCAACTCTCTCCGCGTAGAAACATAGGGGCGGGCATTCCAAGGGTGGCGCGGCCGCGCAGGTTCATGTTATGCCCGCGGCACTTCTCGGTTCAGCATTTTAGGCGACACTTCAAAGGCTGTTTTCACCCCCTTAGAGTTGGAATTTGGACTCGGAGTAAAACTATGAATTGTAGATCCTTGAGTTAGCTTTCCAGTGATAACAAATTCAGCTTCATCCGACCTCTATATCTCCCAAACCAAGCATTGCAAGATAGAGGTATCTAAACAAGACCTTCAATGCATAGCACGAGTTTAGCTTTCTTTATCACACAAGCTCTTGGGACTTAGCTCTTCTAATCTTCAGTTGTATCATTATAAGCTTCCTCAAACTTCACCAAGTCCTCTAAGATCCATCCCATCTGTTGGGACGTTGTTGGGACCTCTAGTTCTAAACAACGGATCAACGATGTAATTCTCTTCGGTTTTGATAATGACAAACACCATAGGGAACTAATGTGGTTTGTTCAAGTATTTCTAAGGAACACAGGTACAGCCAAGAACTCCTATGAATGACCAAAAGCCACTGCAGGCCACAATGAAGAGTTTCCATCAAGGGAACTCTGAAGAGGAAAGTTCCCATGAAGTGGGAACTCCCAGAAACAATCAAGAGAACACAAGCTTACAACGATGAAGAGTTTCCATCAAGTGAACTCTGAAGAAGACAGTTCCCATGACATGGGAACTCACATGTGAGGACAACGACCGTTCAGAACAGATCGTGGGATTCTGTCTCAGACAGTCCGAAGGAATAGTCTGAGGATCAGACTGCCACGCTTAATCCAACGGTCCGATTGATCCAATAAGTTGACCTAGTTCAAACCAAAGTCACATGTGAAGAAAGTACAACTTGGGCATCAAGCAAAGGGCATTTTGGACACAAACGAAAGATGTGACTGCCCAAGCTCAATGGACTATAAAGCCAAATGAATAGTACTCGGATTGAGTACTTCTCCCAGAACTCACAAACACCCACACCAGAGAAAAGAAAAGAAAAGGAAGAGAAGTCCCCGCCGGCGAGTGTGTGATCTCGACGACGGTGAAGCTGAAGTTCCCAGGAGCAAGGGAACTGAGAAGTCAGTGTAAGGTTTGAGTTACTTGTGTTTTGCTGTTGTGAGCTTAGGAACATAGGGGCGGGCATTCCAAGGGTGGCGCGGCCGCGCAGGTTCATGTTATGCCCGCGGCACTTCTCGGTTCAGCATTTTAGGCGACACTTCAAAGGCTGTTTTCACCCCCTTAGAGTTGGAATTTGGACTCGGAGTAAAACTATGAATTGTAGATCCTTGAGTTAGCTTTCCAGTGATAACAAATTCAGCTTCATCCGACCTCTATATCTCCCAAACCAAGCATTGCAAGATAGAGGTATCTAAACAAGACCTTCAATGCATAGCACGAGTTTAGCTTTCTTTATCACACAAGCTCTTGGGACTTAGCTCTTCTAATCTTCAGTTGTATCATTATAAGCTTCCTCAAACTTCACCAAGTCCTCTAAGATCCATCCCATCTGTTGGGACGTTGTTGGGACCTCTAGTTCTAAACAACGGATCAACGATGTAATTCTCTTCGGTTTTGATAATGACAAACACCATAGGGAACTAATGTGGTTTGTTCAAGTATTTCTAAGGAACACAGGTACAGCCAAGAACTCCTATGAATGACCAAAAGCCACTGCAGGCCACAATGAAGAGTTTCCATCAAGGGAACTCTGAAGAGGAAAGTTCCCATGAAGTGGGAACTCCCAGAAACAATCAAGAGAACACAAGCTTACAACGATGAAGAGTTTCCATCAAGTGAACTCTGAAGAAGACAGTTCCCATGACATGGGAACTCACATGTGAGGACAACGACCGTTCAGAACAGATCGTGGGATTCTGTCTCAGACAGTCCGAAGGAATAGTCTGAGGATCAGACTGCCACGCTTAATCCAACGGTCCGATTGATCCAATAAGTTGACCTAGTTCAAACCAAAGTCACATGTGAAGAAAGTACAACTTGGGCATCAAGCAAAGGGCATTTTGGACACAAACGAAAGATGTGACTGCCCAAGCTCAATGGACTATAAAGCCAAATGAATAGTACTCGGATTGAGTACTTCTCCCAGAACTCACAAACACCCACACCAGAGAAAAGAAAAGAAAAGGAAGAGAAGTCCCCGCCGGCGAGTGTGTGATCTCGACGACGGTGAAGCTGAAGTTCCCAGGAGCAAGGGAACTGAGAAGTCAGTGTAAGGTTTGAGTTACTTGTGTTTTGCTGTTGTGAGCTTAGGAACTCAGTTGAGAGGATTTGCTAGTGTTGCTAGAGTTAGGAAGAACTCGTAGGAACAGAGAAGTGTGAATCCGGCTGTGTAACTAAGGAACAAAGCAATTAATATAAGTAAGTCATTCAAAATCCTCCAAGCGGAGGTAGAGGTTTACCCATACAACTAGTTGGTTGTAGTGGGGTTCCTCTATAAGGGAACTGTGTTCTTTACTGTTTTTATTACTTGCGAACTGTTTACTTCCGCTGCCTTGGGAACAGCTTATTTGCCAGTTCCCAAGCTCTTTGCTAACGTTTACGATCCAACAATTGGTATCAGAGCAAGCGCTCTAGATTTTTGTTAGCATCGCAGGTATCAAATGGCTCAGGAACTTACTCAGGTGGGGAACAACACTAGTAAGCCGCCAAGGCTTATTGTAGGAAGATTTGAAAGCTGACAACGCGACATGAAGGATTGGATGCGTGGCCAAGACTACCAAGCCTGGTGTGTCATCGAGAGAGGAAACTTCGAAATCGATCCAGCTATAGTCAACGACCTCTCAAAGTGGGGACCCAATGAGTACAAGTGCATGGAGGCAAACTAAAAAGCCAAACAGTACCTAAAGAGGTCCATGTGCGTACAAGATTGTGATAGGGTTGCAAACCTTGACACAGCTAAGGAAATGTGGGAAGCCATCCAACAAATGCACGTTGGGAACTCAGATCTCATAGAAGATCTTCAGATGAATGCAAAGAGGGAGTTCTACAACTTCCAAATGGAGATGGGAGAGTCCGTCGATAGCTACCAATCCCGATTTGAAGGACTTTGCACTAAAATGGAGGGATTGGGGATCACAAAGAAGAAATCACCCACAAAATGAAGGTCCAACAGCTCTTCAACGGATTGACTGGACAATGGGCAAACGAGAGAACGATGTTCAAGGAAAATCCAGAAAATCGAACACTCATGCTCCATCAAGTGTTTGGAAAGCTAGTGGGACACGAGAAGAGAAAGATTGATGATAAGGAACAAACTCGAGCTCATCGAGGGATCGCACTCAAGATCGAGAAAATTCTCAAATCAACCCAAGAACAACACGAAGACTCCGAAGAAGAAGAGGATGAGGAGCTAGTTCTCGTAACAAAGGCTCTTCGAAATTTCTACAAAGGGAAGTCTCAACGGAACAGTGGGAACTGGGGAAAGGGACAGAGTTCCCAAAGGAAGCCCACAGAGAAGGATCTCTCAGATGTGACCTGCTACAAGTGCAACAGGAAAGGACATTTTGCGAAGGAATGCCCATAGGGAACTGATGGCCGGAAGCAAGGAAAGAAGGCCTACATCGCTACCTGGAGCGATGATGAAGACGAAGATCCCGAGTCATTGGCACTCCTAAACATGTGTGGCATGGCCATAGGAGAAACCACTTGGGAACAACCCAATGAGGTAACCACTGAAACTGTTCTTGATTCTTTGAGTAACTATGAAAAACCTGAGTTGTTGAAAATTCTTTCAAGTCTTGTCAAAGATAACATAAAACTGCAAAACAAGTTGGAAAAACAGGAACACATAAATTCTCAATTAGTTGGTCTTGAGCCCTGTCCCAACTGCATATCCCTTCTAGAAAAACTCAAGTCCCATGTGTCTCACATTGTAGATCTAGAAAGAGAAATCAAAACTCTAGAGAAAGATGAGAACACCCTCTTGCAAAACCTGAGTAAGACTCCCGAACATCTTGAAGCCTCTAGTTCCCAAATTAAGTTTGTCCCAACCAGAAATGGCATAGGATACAAAGGTGAGTGCTCCAAGAACGGAAAGTCACCCCTGAGCGAACATGAGATCCATGAGTGTAGGGCCTTAGAATTTCAGTGCGAGAAACAGAAGAATGCTCATTTCGAGGAAAAAATCAGGGTCCTAGAGAGTGGAAACAGTGGTGAGAGAGATTATTATACTGGGAACTCCGGACATAGAATCTATGTCAAAATTGCTAAAGGGAACGGGTCTCGTGTGTACAACAAGGAAACCATGGATAGGAACCGGATCCAAAGACCACATCCAAAATACTACTTGGGAGAATACTATAAGACGTGTTGTCACTGTGGTGCTCATGGACACTACAAGGATGCATGTCCCAAGAAGAGAGCCCAAACCCCTAGAAACCATGAGTTCCCAAACAAACAAAAACATCATGCTAATCACCAAAGGAACTCCAACTCTCAAAATTCTAAAGACATCAACATTTCTAACTATATCTTGAATGAAAATGTTTTCCCTTGCAAGGGACCTGGCAAGAGTCATCTTGCCTGGGTCTCAAAACACTAACTTTTCCTTGTAGGTGGCAGTGAGAGGGAACAGTACATGGTTCATAGATAGCGGATGCTCGAACCATATGACAAGAAACAAGGATATCCTCATCTCACTCCACACTCATGCCGAAGGGGGCCACGTCTCATTTGGCAAAAAAAACAAGGGAGAAGTTATTGGAAAAGGAGAAGTGTTGCTAAATAGATCGATCAAAGTTAGCAACGTAAATCTGGTAAAGGATCTGGGATACAATATGTTAAGTGTTGCCCAGATATGTGATCAAGGGAACAACGTTGTCACCTTCGACTCAGACGAATGCCTAGTCATCAACAAAAAGACCAACAAAGTGATTTTGAGAGGAAGAAGATACAACAATGTGTATGTGGTGGATACCAACTTTGAACCACCAATGAAGCTGTGCCTTGCGAGTTCCCAAGATGACACGGAACTTTGGCATCGAAGATTGGGACATGCTGGTGTAAATCAAATCCTGAAGCTTTATCTACAGGATTTGGTCATTGGTCTTCCACGGATCAATCTCGAAGGAGTCAAAATGTGTGAAGCATGTGTTCGAGGGAAACAGACAAGGACCTACTTTAAACCCAAGAAGATGGTGAGCACAACCAGGTCCCTGGAGCTAATTCACATGGATCTCTGTGGTCCCATGAGAACGGCTAGATACGGTGGAAAAAGGTACATGTATGTTTTAATTGACGATTTTTCAAGATTCACCTGGGTTATTTTCTTGAAGGCAAAATCACAAGCATTTGAAGAATTTGAGCCCTTCATCAAAAGAACAGAAGTAAGCTTGGGGCTAAAACTGAAAGCAATTAGATCTGATCACGGAACTGAGTTTCAAAACTCAGAGTTCCTAAACTTTTGTGAGAAAAATGGGATCTCTCACAACTTCTCAGCCCCTCGCACTCCTCAGCAAAATGGAGTGGTCGAGAGAAAGAACAGAACTCTAGAGGACATGGCTAGAACTATGATGATTGAAAGTGGAGTTCCTGAGTACTTCTGGACTGAAGCCATCTCCACAGCTACGTACATCCTGAATCGAGCCATGACAAGGCCCCTGATCAACAAGACGTCCTATGAGCTCATCAAAGGGAGAAAACCAAACATCTCACACTTGAGAACATTTGGTTGCACATGCTTTGTTCACAATAACGGCAAAGACAATCTTGGCAAATTCGACCCCAGAAGCGACGAAGGGATCTTCCTGGGATACTCATCACAAAGCAAGGCTTACAGGGTCTACAATAAAAGGACCAAGAAGATAGAGGAAAGCATTCATGCCGTCTTCAATGAAGAGTCTATAAAGATGGGAACCGAGACCCAAGGGAAGGGAACTCTGTTCAAGCTAGTCAGACATGAAGACGATGATGATGACGATGATGAGCCAAGGAAAAGGGATGAAGACTATCCAAGTGCAAGCAACATTCCACAACCAGGGAACAACGACGAAGGTCCAACTCTCACTGATCAAACCTTCCTCGAGGCTCCCTCCTCAGAAGAACTACAAGACGCCTCCAACTCTCTCGAGGTTCCCTCTTCAGGAAACAACTCTGCTGTCCCCCAAGACAATACCCTGCCAGAATCAAGTATTCAAGGGGAACAAAGAGGGAACTTGCCAGAAATCTCTGAAGAAACATCAAATGAAGAAGCTGAAGATGAGTGTTCCCATGACAAAGAAACAGCTACTGAAGATGACACACATGCAAGGGAACCCACTCACACAAGAACCTTTCAACAAAGGAAGGACCAACCCATTGAGAACATCATCTCCCCTTATGATAAAGGTGTGCAAACTCGTTCCTCTCTCAATAACTTTTGTGCTTTTAACGCGTTTGTTTCAATGGTGGAACCCAAAAATATCAAAGAAGCTTTGAAAGACCCAGATTGGATTCAAACCATGCAAGAGGAACTCCACCAATTTGAGAGGAACAAAGTTTGGAAGCTAGTTCCTAGGCCCAAGAACAAGAACGTCATGGGAACTCGATGGGTCTTTAGGAACAAGCTCGATGATACTGGGGCTGTAGCAAGGAACAAGGCTAGGCTAGTGGCACAAGGCTACAGGCAAGAAGAAGGAATCGACTACGATGAGACCTTTGCACCGGTTGCAAGGATCGAGGCCATCAGACTCTTAATTGCCTATGCTGCTCACAAGGGATTCAAGCTCTATCAAATGGATGTGAAAACCGCCTTCCTCAATGGACATCTCAAGGAAGAAGTGTATGTGGCCCAACCTCCAGGATTCAAAGATGAGAAGCTACCCAACCATGTCTATTTTCTGGAAAGGGCCCTCTACGGACTCAAACAAGCTCCTAGAGCTTGGTATGACAGGTTTGCTCAATTCCTCTTGTCCCATGGGTACCTTCGCGGTTCCATAGACAAGACTTTGTTTTTAAAGAAAGAGTCTAAAGACATTTTGATTGTGCAAGTATATGTTGATGACATTGTGTTTCGAGCAACTAACGAAACTCTTGTAGAGAAGTTTAAGGACCTCATGAGCAGTGAGTTTGAAATGAGTCTCATTGGGGAACTCACGTTCTTCCTGGGACTTCAAATATCCCAAACCAAGGAGGGAACAAAGATTCATCAACAGAAATACATTAAGGAAATGCTCGTGAAATATGAGATGGAACATTCCAAGCCCATTGACACTCCCATCTCACCAAATTCAAGGCTCAATGCGGATGAAACAGGTATTAGTGTGGACCAAAAGAACTATCGAGAGAATTTTCAGGTATCTCAAAGGGAACGATAACTTGTGCCTATGGTATCCAAGGAACAGTTCCCTTGAGCTCATTGCATACACAGATGCAGACTTTGCAGGGCACTTGGTTGATAGAAAGAGCACATCAGGAATGGCCCAGTTCCTAGGGTCATGCTTAGTCTCGTGGGGATCTAAAAAGCAAAACTCAGTGGCACTCTCCACAGCTGAAGCCGAATATGTGGTTGCCGCATCGTGTTGTTCCCAAGTTCTATGGCTTAAATCACTACTCCAGGATTACGGTATGTCTTTTGGCCCAGTTCCCATACTTTGTGATAACACTAGTGCCGTAAACATTTCCAAAAATCCTGTGCATCACTCTAGAACTAAGCATATTGATATAAGGCATCACTTTCTACGTGACAATGTTGAAAATGGGAACATCTCGATGGAACACTGTAGAACTGAAGAGCAAATTGCGGACATTCTTACCAAAGCTTTAGACAGACGTCCCTACCAGCGTTTTCGAATGTTTCTAGGGATGATAACTCTAAACTAAACAAGTCCTTGTTTGTCTCTCTCTCAATGCCTGACTAGTTTATCTAAGATTGCATGATAGGGAACTTGGATTTATTGCTTTCACTATGCCATGATTACTAGTCTAGAGAAAAAATGTGTACAAAGGAACTCTATTTCTTTTGGCCCAAAATGATCAACCAGAGTTCCCTTTATCCCTCTTTACAAGCCACCATGACGGTTGATCATATGACCCACCCTAAGTTAGGGACCAGACAAATGCTTCTCATGAGCCAAAATATTTCCTTTATCGAGTTGCAAATTGTTTGGTTCCCTCTTTAGTTCCCTAGCCCCACAAAAGGATGAGTGTGAAGTTCCCTTATCCACTTCACTCTCCCTGACCTTGATAAGATCATGGGAACTGATGCATCTACAAAGGGAACGCTGACTACTCTGCAAAGAAAAACCGTCACTTGGGAAGCGGACTTTTGTGTCAGACGCTCTGAAGCGTTAAAGGACAAGTATTTAAAATTTGAAAAGGACTTCCCAAGAGATCGTGACGCGTGTCCAGAGGCGTGCTAGAGAAGTTGAAACGACGCCCCACGTTCATTGGGCAACGGTTATCGAGGTTATTCCACTTCCCTTTCTACCCTTCACTTCCTCTTTCCTTTAAAACCCTTCTTTGCCATTTTTGGATCCTTATTCCATCTTCCATCTCCGTCTTTCGTCTTCTCCACATCCCTTTCACTCTCTTTTTTGAGAAACCTCCATAACCTCCCAACTTCTTACAAAATGGCCTCTCAACACACCTTCGCCCAGATCAAAGCGTGGGTACATGCCAATCCTCGCATCCTTTTCATCTCTCAACTAAAAGAGATTGAGCAAGAAACAGACCCAACCATGAAGGATGTTCTTATCCAAGGGCTATACAATCAAGTAATCTCCTTCTTGCCCCCTCATCCTCCTCCAGCCGACGAAACTGTCACCTGGACTTCTTCCTCTTCCGAATCTCTTCCTCTCCCTCCTTCAACCACCAACACCTCCTCCGGAGTCGTCATTGTTGACAATTTCGGAGACGCTCGCCCTTCCATCAACGAAAAACCCCGAAAATCCAAACACCGCCATTCATCCAAACGCCGCCACTCCTCCAAAGATCCCTCAAAACCCAAAAAATCCAAACATTCCCACGACCCCTCCAAATCCAAAAAGCGTAAACACTCTGAGGCCTCTGAATTCTCGGAGCCTAGAAAGAAGCCTTTCTACAAGTTTGAGGAATACCTGAACTGCTCCAAGGAGAGTTCCTGTGCTCCCAAACCTCCTTTTCCTTTCCCTTCCGATGATGGGACCTCTGAACCCCAGAGTCTACTCCCCTCTTCCTACTCCATCCCTCCTCCTCTAATCAAGGGACCTCCGAAACCTCCTCCCACAAAACGACCAACTCCCCCTCCACCACCTCCCTCAGTTCCCACCTCCACGGGAACTCTCACAAAACAACCGACTTCCCCTCCACCACCTCCTCCAGTTCCCACCTCCAAGGGAACTCCACCTCCCCAACCTTCTTCACTTCCTCTCGTTCCCATCATTACGGGATCTCCAACTCGACCTTCACCTCACAAAACTCCTTCTCCTCCCTCTTCACCAAAACACATCTCCACCTCTCCCATTTCTACTTCGGGGATCTCTACTCTCCAAGTCACCACATCCCTTCCTCCCCCTTCCACACAAATCTCCGCCCCTCTTCCTTCTTCTACTCTCCCCTCTTCCATCACATCCCCCACCACCACCAAACTCCCCTCTCCCTCACCATCCAAAAGTACCGTCGCTCTCACCTCAGACGACGACGATCTTCCTCTCTCCGTGGTCATCGGCAAAATGACCAAGGACCCTCCTCCTATCATCATGGGAACTCTGGAGGAGGAGGCCCAGCTCAAGGCAATCGAGGAAGAGCTCAACCGGGACCCCTCTGAGCACACAGTCTCCCAAGGGACAAAGTCCCCAGAAAAGGTGGCTCCTGAAGAGCCCACGGAGAGAAAGGACCTCGCACCAGCTGGAGGTGCTGAGGCAACAACGAGTCATCCTGAAGATGACGCGGAGGGATCACAATCGAGCTCCTCCGAGGAAGAAGGGACCTCTTAAGATGAGGTCGAAGAAGAAGAAGAAGCTCCAGCTGCTAAGGAGCCAGCACGGGTCCCAACACCCGGACACCAAATGGTGGTGTCCACGAGTTCCCAACCACCAAGGGACTGCGTGCTCATGCTTGAAGCGGCTGCACCCCCTCAGCAGAAAGGACCTCGCATGGTCTCTAGGGGGAACACGTCCAGAAGCACAACAAAGAAGGGGAAGGGGACCTCTTCCACAAAGCACCATGTGGATGAGCGCAGGAAGCTCCTTCCTCCACTCATCGTTTCAGAAGACGTGCTGAATGAAAATGGCCTCGGGGAACTGTGGGACCTAATCAAGGCCCAAGGCTGGGAGAGACTCTGCCAAGAGATAGTGAGCGTAGATCCCTCACAAGTGCGTCAGTTTTACAACAACTTCAATATCACCAACGACTGCACTCAGGGAACTCTCTCCCATGAAGGCGACGAGTTCATCTTTACAACGTCGACAATCTGCCTTCAACTCCAGGTCCCCGGACAAGGGCTCAATGAGTTGCCCAACAAACTCTGGGGGCTTTCAATAGCGCTGAAGTGTACAACACTATCTTTGAGGGTCGAGTTCCCTCCAAAGTTCCCTCGACACACCATCTCTCCCTGGTCGCCAAGCTTGCTCACCAGTTCATCATCAATGTGGTGATCCCTCGCCAGGAGAAGCGTCTGGTAGTCAACATCCCTGATGCCATCCTCCTCTATCACTTCCTTCTCAAGAAGCCCATCAACCTTCCCAGAATCATCCTTGGGCACATGGAGAAGTGCATGGCCTCTAAGTCCCATTCCCTTCCCTATTTTGGGCTGATCAAGAAGCTCCTACAAAAAGAGGGTCTCTACGACGCCTGTAAAGACGAAATCGAGCTTGGAAGGGAACTGGACATTTCCGTTGTCCAGAAGATGAGGCACTCTGAGCCCGTAGAGGAGGCGGCTCCACTAGAATCTGGTACACAAGAGGGGAACTCTCCAGTGTTGCTCCACATTGCCAACACCCTCGACCAGATTGCCAGGGACCAAGCAGCATTGGCCAGAGGACAAGAAAAGCATACACAGGTCCTTACGCGCCTTTGTGACGCCCTGTTCCCTCAAGACCCATGATCTCTCCCTTCTTCTCCCCTTTAATCCACAATGACCACAAAATTGTACTTGGGTTCCCATTGTACATATTATCTTAAGTAATGAAATGGTCTTTATTTTGATTACGTGTTCCCTTCTTTCCTATTATTGCTTTGCTTGTTTTCGATGATGTCAAAAGGGGAAAAGACAAAAAATGCGAGATGAGTTAAGAGTTTAAGTTATCACAGACCACGCATAAGCTAATGGGGAACAATTGCATAAAAAGCTTAATAGGAACTATGTGTCTCACCAGAAGTGGTTCCCTAAATCTAAGTGTTTCACTAAAAGTGACTTCCCAAAATCATACTTAGGAACTCATCAGCACATCATTCATTGAAATACTTGCATATTTTGTGATGGGTTTGTCATCATCAAAAAGGGGGAAATTGTTGGGACGCTGTTGGGACCTCTAGTTCTAAACAACGGATCAATGATGTAATTCTCTTCGGTTTTGATAATGACAAACACCATAGGGAACTAATGTGGTTTGTTCAAGTATTTCTAAGGAACACAGGTACATCCAAGAACTCCTATGAATGACCAAAAGCCACTGCAGGCCACAATGAAGAGTTTCCATCAAGGGAACTCTGAAGAGGAAAGTTCCCATGAAGTGGGAACTCCCAAAACAATCAAGAGAACACAAGCTTACAACGATGAAGAGTTTCCATCAAGGGAACTCTGAAGAAGACAGTTCCCATGACATGGGAACTCACATGTGAGGACAACGACCGTTCAGCGCAGATCGCGGGATTCTGTCTCAGACAGCCCGAAGGAACAGTCTGAGGATCAGACTGCCACGCTTCGTCCAACGGTCCGATTGATCCAATAAGTTGACCTAGTTCAAACCAAAGTCACATGTGAAGAAAGTACAACTTGGGCATCAAGCAAAGGGCATTTTGGACACAAACGAAAGATGCGACTGCCCAAGCTCAATGGACTATAAAGCCAAATGAATAGTACTCGGATTGAGTACTTCTCCCAGAACTCACAAACACCCACACCAGAGAAAAGAAAAGAAAAGGAAGAGAAGTCCCCGCCGGCGAGTGTGTGATCTCGACGACGGTGAAGCTGAAGTTCCCAGGAGCAAGGGAACTGAGAAGTCAGTGTAAGGTTTGAGTTACTTGTGTTTTGCTGTTGTGAGCTTAGGAACTCAGTTGAGAGGATTTGCTAGTGTTGCTAGAGTTAGGAAGAACTCGTAGGAACAGAGAAGTGTGAATCCGGCTGTGTAACTAAGGAACAAAGCAATTAATATAAGTAAGTCATTCAAAATCCTCCAAGCGAAGGTAGAGGTTTACCCATACAACTAGTTGGTTGTAGTGGGGTTCCTCTATAAGGGAACTGTGTTCTTTACTTTTTATTACTTGCGAACTGTTTACTTCCGCTGCCTTGGGAACAGCTTAATTGCCAGTTCCCAAGCTCTTTGCTAACGTTTACGATCCAACACCATGCATGCTTGTTTACCTAAAGATTTGCAAAACCGAACAAAATAAGCGCAAAACCCGAATTTCCTAGAAAACCTAAAAATCTAAGAACTAAACTAAACTAAACTAAAACCAAGCAAAATAAACATAAATATGCATCCTAAGCTATACCTAAATGCTAGCTATCAAATTCCCCCATGCTTAACCCTTGCTTGTCCTCAAGCAAGACATAAATCCAAATCACACCATAGAAATGCAATCATACATCCATCTCAAGTCAAACAAGCATTTCACATATAATTAAGAACCCGACCAAGACTTCTCAACATGCATTATGGTAAGCAAAAAGTAAAGACCATTCATTCATTCTAGACCTCACCAAGGAAATTGTGTTTGCACTCAACTCTCAAGTGTATAAAGGACGTGTTTCACTCAAAAATCACCCATGAAAAGTAGACTACCATATGCTTGCATCAGAGTTCTAAATCTCCAATGCTGGGGATCAAATACATAACAAAAATCAGAGTTCTTTTTCTTACTTCTCCCAAACTCTCCTTTCTCAACTCCATACATTCACATTCAAACACTTTGCTTTTTTTTTCTTTTTTTTGCCTCTTTTCAACTCTTTCTTTGCTACTAATGAAGACTAATAACATTTAAGCACTTTTTCTTTTGCTTATTTTGCAACAAACTTCATCTTCATTTTTTTCACTTTGAACCCAAGAGTTTTATTTCCTCTTTTTCCACCTTTTCATCCAACTCCCCCATACTTATACATAACTCACACAAAACAAAAACACAACCTAAAGTCCTAAATCCCGGATCCTGGGTCAAACTTATTAGGCAATGAAAATTTTGTGGAGCTATCAAAAATAGGCTTAAAGCTTAAAAGAACGGGGTGTCAAAAACATGGATCTTGTAGGGTAGGAAGGGAAATAATAGGCTAATAAGAAACATTACCTCAATCACTTTAATGTCATGCATTCAATCATATAAAGCAGCCTCAAAATAGAGTATTAACCAAGTTCTAGAGCTAGATAATCATGGTGATACACTCCAGAATGTAAAGAACAAATATATCATGAAAGGCCAAAAATCAAATCTCACAAGGCTAATTGTTGTCTAGAACTTCAGAATGAATCAAATACTCAAGCTAAATACATGCTCCATCCTATAATCAAGTCATTTAATCAATGATCATGCTTATATCATATCAACTTCAGTAAATTATGCAAATCATGGGTTAGAACTTATACTTAACTTAGAGAAACAAGAGGAATCAAACAATGGGGAAATAAGAACCTAAATGCAATATTTTTGTATTTTTTCAAATTTTCTAATTTTTTCCATTTTTCAAAATTTTAATCAATGCATGCAAAAAATTTTAAACATGACCTAAACTAATGCAAACTATATGCAATGCAAACAAGTAATCCCCTTCCCCCATGCTTAAAACATACTTTGTCCCCAAAGTATAGTAAAAAGGTAAGGAAGGAGAAAAACTCACAAAATCTAATGATCTGGCGGGTAGTAGGGCGGAAAATCCTGTGGTGGCGGTGGCTGATATGGCGGGAACTAAGGATATGGCGGCGGAGGAAAGCTGTACTGAGGATAATACGGATGAGGCGGATAGCCGGTGGAACTCCAACCATTCAATCTAGAATGGAGCAGCCTAAACTGCTCATCGTGACGTGCTTGGAATGCCTGCTGCTGAGCTTGGAAAGCAGCAAACTGCTGATCCTGATGAGTCTGAAGAGCAGAAATCCTCTGATCCTGACGTGTCTGAAATGTGGTGAAACGCTCATCCACATAATCATGTAATCCCGTGAATCCCTGAGTCTGACTCAACTACATCTGTTGCATCATCCCAGACAACTGATCAAACTGGGCTGGAGAATAGCCCATACCATGTAATGCATCATCATCAGTGGTTGGCTGCTCCTCACTCTCATCATCATCAGCAGCATCAGAATCTACCTCCATCTCATTATCCACGCCATCATCAACATCCTCTAACACCTCATACGGTGCATGATAATCTCTAGGCTGTCTGACCCCTGTATCCTGACGTCTGACCTGCTCCAGAGGCAAATCAGTATCTAATACTTCGATCCTCCAAGTCTTCCATTTCTGGCTCCCAATCTTGATCTTAGTCCTTTCATCATCAGGCATCTTCATGGCACGACCTGAATCTCCTAAAACCCAATAATATGTCCCCCTAACTCTGTAGCACACATTCATACTATGAAACATCTTAAAGCTCATGGGTAAAGGCTGAATGTCAGGCTGGTATCCCCTCAGATCAATGTGAAAATGGCGAGCAAATCTAGTAACAATCCCGCCAATAGCAATATAAGTGCTTGGAACTCGAGCCACTTGAGACAACTGAGTCATCGACAAACCAGCTAGGTTGACTTTTTCTTTCATTAAACATGCACATAACAACAATAAATCCTTCTTGGGGCAATTGTTTTCCCCATCCCCTCTCCCACTAATGGTGTGAGCTATGAATCTCTGAAGAATACGAATGAATGGATGGGAAATAAAAGATGACTTAGCCCTTGAAGACTTGTAAACAACCTGCCCTGTGATATGACGCCAAAAATCTACAGTCAACCAAGTAGCCTGAGCCTCACAACGAGTTACTTCTTCATCATCAATCTCAGGAAAACCAAACATGACATTAATATCATTCAGTGTCATCCTCCTTTGCACATTCCTCAGTCGGAACGTACATAAACCTGCTTGAATTCCTGGCCCTTCAATGATATCACATTTCAGAGTACTCAGAAACTCCAATGTAAGGCCTTTGTAAGTGTCCTCTCTGAAATGAATAAACTCCTTAAATCCCAAGGCAGTAGCAACCTCATTCAACTTTCCCTGAATCCCCAACTCCTCCATAAACTCCCAATCCATAAAGCGGGTAGGTTTCCACACCCTTTCTGCAAGATGTTTGAACCGAGCCCGGCTCTATCTTTCATTCAAGATGAACCCATACTGCTCAGGGGTAGCCTCTCCTAAAATGGGTAATGGCTCAGGCGCCTCTGGAGCTCGCCTCCTACTAGTAGAAGTACGAACCGGTCGTGACCCAGTGTTTCCCCTTGCTCTAGATGCAGCAACACAGGAAGTAGAAGCACCCTGACTAGCTCTTTTAGGACCCATTGTACCTAAATTATGTCAAATTCCTGCACAAGCACCACAAAACAACACAAATGCATTTTTTGTTTTCCCGGCAAGGACAACCACAACAATATTTCACAAATAAGCTCTCAATCACTCTCTTCCCCCACTACCTAGAATATTTTAATTAATTTTAATAAAAAATTCTAGGGTTAATCTCAAATCTTCACAAATGAGCAAAATAAGCACAAATCTAGCTCATAATCAAGCAGGGAACAAACTTTTGTGAAGGAATTAAGCCAAAATCGAACTAAATTAGCCTAGATCTAAGCTTTTCTAAAAACCTAGAACATGCCTCTAATTCGAATTTAAGCTTAATCTGAAGTAATTTGGAGTTGAGAATGGAAAAGCTTACTTGAATCTTGTTGTTGGATGGAGTTTTGGGCGATTTTGATGACAAATCCGAGCTTGAGAGGCCTTTAATGGAGTTTTTGAGTAGGAGGAGGCGTGAGGAAGGAGGAGAAGTGGTATATGTGGTGTGTGTGAATGACTCGGCCAAGGGTATTTATGACGCGTTGAATCCAACGTGTCGCGGGCTTGGGCCCTGCCTGACGCGGCCGTGTCATCCAACCTCTCCGCCCCCGCCACACTCTCTGGCGACTTTACGCGGTCTTGACCTGGCTCGGGCACGGGCGCGCCACTTCATGTTATGCCCGCGGTCCTCTAAATGCTTCGGGGTATTGATTTTCGAACCTGGGGTATCTAAGACACACACCAAAACTACCTAAAAAACAAAAGATTAACTGAAAATTTAATCTACTCTAAACCTTGGGTTGCCTCCCAAGAAGCAGTTGTTTAACGTCATTAGCTTGACACAAAAAGGATATCAAGGCTCTTGTTCCAGCTCTTGGAGAGCCGTTTCTTCTATGATGGCGATGTTGAATCCTTCAAAGTATGGCTTTAGTCTTTGACCATTAACTTTAGACAGGGCTTGAGTGGTACTGTCATAAATGTCCACAGCACCGTGCGGATAAACACGAGCAACCACATAAGGACCCATCCATCGAGACATCAGCTTCCCAGGGAATAGCTTCAGGCGGGAATGAAATAAGAGGACTTTGTCGCCCACTTTGAAACTCTTCCTCCAAATATGCTTGTCATGCCAGGCTTTTGTCTTTTCCTTATAGATTGATGCATTATCATAAGACTCAAGCCTAATCTCCTCCAATTCTTGGAGTTGAAGTTTCCTGAATTCGCCCACCACATTGGACTGCATGTTGCATTTTTTTACCGCCCAATATGCCTTGTGTTGAATTTCCACCGGTAGATGACATGCTTTGCCAAACACTAAACGAAATGGTGACATTCCAATTGGTGTTTTATAAGCAGTCCTGTACACCCATAGTGCATCATCCAACCTAACACTCCAGTCCTTTTTGTTGGGTGCCACAGTTTTCTCTAGAATAGACTTGATTTCTCTGTTGGACACCTCTGCTTGGCCATTTGTCTGAGGATGGTATGTTGTAGAAACCTTGTGTGTGACATGATATTTTTTCAACAATGTACTCACCATCTTGTTACAGAAATGGGATCCCTTGTCGCTAACTAAAGCTCTAGGGACTCCAAATCTAGTAAAAATGTTGGTCTTCAAGAAATCTGTCAGCACTTTAGAGTCGTTAGTCCAGATGGCCTTTGCTTCCACCCATTTGGAAACGTAGTCCACCGCAAGTAAGATATAATAATTCCCAAAAGAGTTGGGAAATGGACCCATAAAGTCAATGCCCCACACATCAAAAATTTCACAAAAAATCATAGGAGATTGAGGCATCTCATTCCTTTGGGACACATTCTCAACCCTTTGACATCGATCACATGATTTACAAAAACCATGAGCATCCCTAAAAATGCTTGGCCAATTAAATCCTGCATCCAATACCTTCCTAGTTGTTTTGTTAGAACTAAAATGGCCCCCACATGCATAATTATGACAGAAGGTTAAGATAGAAGTTACCTCATTATCCGGGATACATCGTCGGATTACCTGATCAGCGCAGTGTTTCCACAAATATGGATCATCCCAGATGTAGTATGTTGTTTCACTTCTTAACTTGTCCTTTTGAGCTTTTGTGAATGTTGGTGGGAATTCACCCATAACTATGAAATTAACCAAGTGTAGCATACCAAGGTTTTACAACCTTAATAGCAAACAAGGTGTCATCTGGAAATTCCTCCTGAATGGGTGAACTCGCTGGCCTCTTCTGTTCTTCCATCACCAAACGACTCAAATGATCAGCAGCCACATTCTCGGCCCCCTTTTTATCTTTGATCTCAATGTTGAACTCACTCAACAATAAGATCCACCTGATTAACCTAGGCTTGGCCTCTTTTTTTGTCAGCAAATAGCGGAGTGCTGCATGATCTGTATAAACAATCACTCTTGTTCCCGGCAAGTAAGAGCGAAATTTCTCCAATGCAAACACAACTGCTAGGAGCTCCTTCTCTGTAGTGTAGTAGTTCCTCTGAGCCTCATTTAATGTCATAGAGGCGTAGTGAATCACATGAGACGCTTTGCCCTACTTTTGTCCCAAAACAGCCCCCACTGCATAGTCGCTAGCATCAGACATGATCTCAAAGGGGAGAGACCAATCTGGGGCTTGAATAATGGGAGTTGTGGTGAGGCGGAGTTTTAGCTCATCAAACGCCGTCTTGCATGCATCACCAAACTCAAATTCGGCTTCTTTCTTCAACAACTCACATAAGGGGGAGGCAATTTTGGAGAAGTCTGTGATAAACCTGCGGTAAAACCCTGCATGGCCTAAAAAAGAACGCACTTCACGCACATTAGTAGGATAAGGCAAAGATTGAATTACTTCAACCTTAGCCTTATCGACCTCAAAACCCCTAGAAGACACTACATGGCCTAATACTATACCTTGTTCTACCATAAAATGACATTTTTCAGAGTTGAGAACAAGATTAGTATCTTCACATCTTTTAAGCACTAGTGTCAAATGAGTTAAGCATGAATCAAAGTCATCCCCATGGATGGTAAAATCGTCCATAAATACCTCAATAAATTTCTCTATGTACTCAGAAAAGATACTAACCATACACTGTTGGAATGTAGCTGGGGCATTACACAGTCCAAAAGGCATCCTTCGGTATGTAAAGGTGCCAAAAGGACAAGTGAATGTTGTCTTCTCCTGATCCTCTGGTGCTATGGCTACTTGAAAATATCCAGAATATCCATCCAAGAAACAATAGAATGAACTACCGGCAAGTCGTTCCAGCATTTGGTCAATGAAAGGTAATGGGAAATGGTCCTTCCGGGTTACCGAATTCAGCTTGCGATAATCAATGCACACTCGCCACCCGGTCTGAACTCTAGTGGGAATGAGATCACCCTTGTGATTCTCAACCACTGTGATACCCCCCTTTTTAGGGACAACCTGAGATGGGTTGACCCATTTACTATCAGAAATAGGAAAGATCATACCTGCCTGAAGGAGCTTCAGCACCTTCTTCTTTACCACCTCCATCATCGGGGGATTCAGCCGTCTTTGGGGCTGTCTAGACGGTGTAGCTTCATCTTCTAATAGAATCCGATGCATACATGTTGAGGGACTAATCCCTTTAATGTCTGCAATGGTCCATCCTATTGCCGTCTTATGCTCCCTTAGAACTGCCACTAGTCTTCCTTCTTGCGCATTGCTGAGCTTGTTGGATATAATTACCGGCAAAGTATCCCCTTCACCTAAGAAAGCATACTTGAGATGGTCTGGAAGTTGCTTCAGTTCTACCACTGGTGCCTGCACAATAGATGGCAAAAGCTTCTCGCTTGGCAAGGTTAGTGGTATGGGCTTTGAGCCCGGTGGCATAAGCGGACGCTCAAAGTGAGCATTCAACTCTGCCACCACTTCCTGCATGTCAGTCTTTAAATCCAAATCTGAAGTATCATTCACAATAGCATTTTCCAAGGTGGATCTCAAAGCTTCAGATTCATGCATATTGAAAATTTCTTGAGCAAGTGGCTCTACCACATCAACTAAGCACATCGAAGAGTCTTCGGGAGGGTATTTCATTGCATCATAAATATTATACTCTACCCTTTCCCCGTCGAATTCCATAGTAAGAGAGCCACCATAGACATCAATCTTAGTTTTAGCTGTTTTCAGAAAAGGTCTACCTAGCAAAATAGGTGCATCATGCTTATCATGGTCCATATCTAAGACATAGAAATCAGTAGGAAATATCAGATTATCAACCATTACAAGCACATCTTCAACTATTCCTCTAGGGTAAGCATTTGACCTATCAACTAACTGTATAACCACACCAGTTTCTTGCAAAGGACCCAGTTCAAGCATTTTGTACACAAAGTACGGCAAAATATTGATTGAAGCACCTAGATCAAGCATAGCTTTATCAATTTTTGTTTCACCAATAGTGTAGGGAATAGTGAACATGCCAGGGTCACCACATTTCTGAGGCATACGCCTTTGAAACACAGCTGACACATGCTCACTTACAGAGATTTTCTGTTTCCCTTTTAGCTTTTGAGTTCTTTTTATGGTGCACAATTCTTTCAAAAACTTAGCATATCTAGGAATGCTCTTAATCAGATTAAGTAAAGGAATGTTTACCTCACATTTGCTGAACGTCTCAAACAGTTCCTTTTCATTCTCCAGCTTCCGGGTCTCATTTAAAGCTTCTGGGAAAGGTGGAACAAGTGGATAACTCTCGGATCGACACTCGGAGAAATCACCGGCGGCGCGGGCGTTGAAACTGGTGGCGCGGGCGCGTCAGTTACGTGTCGCGGCCGAGTCAGTGGTGGCGCGGCCGCGTCACCCCCGTTTTTGCCCGCGTCCAGATCTTCCGGATCTCTGGCGACTTTACGCGGGCTTAGCTCATGGTGGCGCGGTCGAGTCACCTCATGTTGGAGCCCGCGCTCTGCTGCGTCCTGCTGTTTTGTTGTCCATTCATCTTCCCCTTCATTGATTTGGAGATCGTCTCCGAGCTTCCCATTTATTGTCATGCCACTTCGTAACGTGATGGCATTAACATTTTGTTTCGGATTCAGCTTAGTCTGAGAGGGAAGCTTGCTTGAATCTCTAGCCTCTAATTTGCCCACAGCATTGGCAATTTGGCTTACTTGGGTCTCCAAAAGCTACTTCATCATCGTTTTCAACTCAGTGACTTCATCTTGGATTCTTGAATTAGTCACCACAGAATTTGCAGCTCTTGAGCCAGTCTTTCTTCTGAACTGTCTTGTGCCCTCAAACAGTTGTGTGAATAGTTCAAACGCAGCAGTGGGAGTTTTGTTGAGAATATTACCTTGGCATGCTGCATTAACCATCCTTCTCTCATCTTCCAAGAGGCCATTAAACAAGTACAAAATCAGATCTTGATCAGTGTAGCCATGGAACGGACAGCTGTCTATCAGCCTCTTGAATCTCTCATAGTATGCATACAAGGTCTCATTAGCTTCTTGCTCAATGTTGCTAATCATCTTCTTCAGTTCATTGAGCCTTGTAGCAGGGAAGTACTTCTCTAGAAAAGCTTCTTTCATCTTAGCCCATGTATCAATACTTTTCGGAGCTAATTAATAAAACCAGTCTTTAGCCTGATCCTTTAGAGAGAAAGGAAAGGCTCTCAGCGCAATCTGGTCATGAGTCACATCAGCAGGCTTCATGCATGAGCACACAACATGAAATTCATAAAGATGTTTGTTGGTATCTTCACCACTAAGACCATAGAATGAAGGCAAAAGGTGAATCAACCCAGATTTCAGCTCGAACTTGACTCCCTCACCAAGAGCAGGGAATTGCAACGCCAGCGGTTGTTGCTCCAGATTTGGTGCAGTCAACTGTCTCAATTTTTGATCACCCATCTCAGCAGACTCAGCAGATTCAACAGATTCAGAATCAGAGTCAGATTCTTCATGAAAGAACGGTAAAGCCTGAAAGTGATTCCGGATTTCCTTTCTTAGCTTGAAGAGAATCCTGTCAATATCTGGATCAAATAGCAGAGGAGATGAGTTAGTAGCACGGGTATGAACCATATAACAGGTTCACACCCAAAAATAGCACAAAAGTAATAAACACAAATAGCGACGAGTCCCCAGCAACGGCGCCAAATTTGATGAGGTATTTTCGGTGGTCGTTATACCTATCAAAGAAACCTAACTCAACCAACTCAGTAGAGCGGTAAGCAAGGGTCGATCCCACAGAGACTCGTGTAAATGTGTTATTGCTTAAGTGCCAAGTAACGAATATGGGGGGTTTGTAATTGTAAATTCTAAACTACTATGCAAAATAGAAAATTATCTAAGAATGCAAAAGATGGTTTTAATCAAATAAGAGACAAGTGTGTTCAACTAGTTACATCCATCATAGATATGCTTATTGATCATTGACTCTCTTGATCTCAATTCCCTTGAATAATCTATCGTGGATTATTATCCAAAACTTTATATTTAGTTGAAAGAGCTAACAGTCTGAACAACCCTAATCATCTAACAACCTAGAACAACGTCTAGATTCAATTAAACGAAAGCTTTAAGTCCAAAGTATCGATAGAAACAAATACTCAATGCAAACAGCTAATCAAGTTATATGTGGTTTATTCCCTCTACAACTGAATAGCCCGAACGGGTCTAAACAATTATAGTTTCTACTTTATCTAATCAATCCCGAACGGGACTTGATCAGATTAGTTGTAATTTAACCTAGAAATTCTATTAGGTAGCTAATCTAACAAAACCCTAGAATAATTCTGATTCAATTAAGCACAGGGAATAAAATCTATTCAAGTTGTGGAGAATCAATCAAACCTCACAATATTATGCAATCTATGATTTCAATAACTAGTCAAACACAAGAGAATTTAGCAATGCATAATCGAAATTAAAATCAAACTTACAAAGGTTTCAAAGTCTGCCTCCAAAGAGAAAAACCCTAGCCTCCAAAGTTGATCAAAAGTTATGACAATGATTCAGAGAGAAAACTAAAAACAAGGTTTAAATACCCCTAAGATATCCAAAGATCAAATTATCCCGAAATACCATAAGACAAGTCGGTCAAGACCTAACTTAAGCCCATCTCGAAGCCCAAAAACTCGACCCAACTCTCTCCGCGTAGAAACATAGGGCGCGGGCATTCCAAGGGTGGTGCGGCCGTGTAGGTTCATGTTATGCCCGCGGCACTTCTCGGTTCAGCATTTTAGGCGACACTTCAAAGACTGTTTTCACCCCCTTAGATTTGGAATTTGGACTCGGAGTAAAAATATGAATTGTAGCTCCTCGAGTTAGCTTTCCAGTGATAACAAATTTAGCTTCATCCAACCTCTATATCTCTCAAACCAAGCATTGCAAGATAGAGGTGTCAAAATAAGACCTTCAATGCATAGCCCGGGTTTAGCTTTCTTTATCACACAAGCTCTTGGGACTTAGCTCTTCTAATCTTCACTTGTATCACTATAAGCTTCCTCAAACTTCACCAAAGTCCTCTAAGATCCATCCCATCCATGCTTGTTTACCTAAAGATCTACAAAACCGAACAAAACAAGCGCAAAACCCGAATATCCTAGAAAACCTAAAAATCTAAGAACTAAAATAAAATAAACTAAAACCAAGCAAAATAAACATAAATATGCATCCTAAGCTATACCTAAATGCTAGCTATCACATGCTCGCCCGCTCGTTGATAATCGGACTCCCCAACAACCTCAGGGTTGCTTCTAAATTCTAATTTACCCTATATTTATTCTTAATCTGGGTTTAATTTCACTTGTCATGCTTCTAAAATTTCAATTGAGATTTTTTCTACACTTACTGAGATACTTTTGCACTTGTCCTGCTTCTATTTTCACTTGTCCTACTTATCAGAAAAATCATGATTTCAAATTAAATTGTATGGTTTAATGGTTTGATGATTTAATGAATTGTGTGTGAGTGTGTGTGCTGAATTTTAGATTTGTGTTAGCCTCAATATTAGATTTGATGAATTTGTGTTAGCCCTAATTTCATAGGGTATTTGTGTTTGTGTGATGAGTTGATGAATTGATGATTTTTGTAATTGTGTGTGCTATATTGATGATTTCAATTGTTTATGTGTGTTGAATTTATCAAATTTGTTGATGGAGGAACTTCCGTTATGATTTATGACTTTAGAATTTGATGTTCATGTTCTTTAATTGTTCAGGAAATGAATAGATTTTTTCCACTTACTGGGGATTCACAAAATATAGGTTCTAGTTCTAGTCCCGATCCATTAAGTGTTCTAAGTTACTCACGTAACATGTTGAATTTTTTATATATAGAAAAATACAATTTTTTTCTTTATTTTTAAATACAAAAAATTTAGCCCTCACTAGTACAAATTCCTAGCTACGCCACTGGCCTTACTGTTTTGAGATATTTAAGGCCAATATGGACTTTGGTTTTACCGTGTGAAAAAAAGAATGAAAATGAATCTAGTTACCACATTAATTAATAGTACAATTCTTTTTTTTTTGAAATATGATCGAGCTTAAAATTAATTTTTCTAGCTACAAAATAGGTTTGAGCAAACATCGACTGGTTGTTTGACTGCCAACCTGCTCGATAAGAAGAGCAAGTTTGGACAGCGTATGTTGCCGCCGGCCGGTCGGCTTGGATAAATAGGAGGGTTGAGTATCATTATTAATAGATGAGGCTCGTGTGGGCTTTAAAGCATGTGCTATGAAGGGTATTACCAATCCTCTCTTCACTTTCTCTCTCCTCACCTCCTTTTGACACCTCTCTTTCCTCTTCCTCTTCCTCTTTCTCTATATTCACCCACAACAATGAGAATCATTTTTTCTCCTCTCTTCCAATTTTTTTATACATATATCTTATCACATACTCATATTAACATTCAATAAAAATATATATTATTTATGACAATATAAATTGATTACTACTAATAATTAAATCTTGATTATATTAAGATAATACAAACAACAACATAAAATAAGATGTAAAATGAAAACATTAAGCATAAATAACAACATTATTGTCATAAGAATTTAATCACAATCCGAATCCGATGCCAAATCCTTAAACTTCTCCCAAATGTGATCGACCAAGTCGTTCTTTAGAGTCGTATGCATATCTTTATTTCTAACCTCCTCCCTCTAGCCATAAATCTTCTTAGAGATCGATCATTATAGCGTCCACGTGTCACATTGAATGTCTCGTTATCATATTTTTAATATTATTGTTTGTAATTTATTAATGCTTAATTGTAATGAAAATAAATGATTGTAGTTGATAGATGAAAAAGATATGCAATATTAGGTTCAATTTATAGACAAAAAAATTGCAAGAATTATTATTTATTTTATTTGTTTTTTTAAAATATCATTTTTAAAATATTTTTATTTGTAATTTGTTAATGCTAAATTGTAATTAAAATAAATGAATGTAGTTGATTATAAGAGACACATGTCAAATTTTGATTGGGTGAATATGGAGAGGAATGCACAAAAGCCAATGTACACATTCCTCTACCCATAGAGGAATTCACCCCATTCCTCTCTCAAGAGAGGTTCCTCTCTTTCAACCCACATCCAAGAGAATCCTCATTTTGAATAAAAAATGGGTAAAAAAAGGAAGAGAGAAGAGGCAATCCCCTTAATAGCACATGCTCTTAAAGTTCGATCCGTATTTATATATTTATATAAAGTCTTACACAACCATATCTCCCCGTAAAATGAAACCCTAGATTGTACTATTAGTCATTCCCTTTTCAGCCTCTCGCACATCACCACCACCTACCACCAAATTGACTAGTGCCCAACACTGCTCAACACCGCCTCTCATCTCTCTACTCTTGCCCAACACTAGCCTTGTGATTGTGTTTCAAAGTTGATAGGTGAAATTCCAGGGTTTTGGAATACATGTTGAGTCTAGGCTATATATAGGGTTGATAGGTGAACTTTTAGTTAACTAGGAACGATTTCTATTTATGAAGAAGTCATTGCCTTGTAAATATTGAATATAAATAAAACAAGTAGAATATTGCAATATTATTGAGTGAAGGGTCTAAAGGTAGAGATTTTCTCTCATCAACTAAGTTGGTTGTGTGTGGGTAAAAAATAACTACCATATTATTATTTTCCTATCTATCTCCTTAAAGGTATTTTTATATATTACGTATTTATTATCTTTTATCTATTTTCTTATTAAATTAAATATGATGGTTATGCAAATTAATGGAAGATTCTATCTTTAATAAAGATAGAATTTTACTTGAAGAAAGGGGTAATATATTGCTTGCCTGGGCTTTAACGCAATTGGTCAGCCCAAAAGATAGGATTTTCGCCCCCCCTAGGCTCTCCTTCTTCCATTTTAAATACATGTCTTCACCGTGTATAGAAAACATACTACAATATACTGCAAGCATATTGAACAGGCTAATATTCGTTTAGCTCGCCTGTTTAAGGAGATTCATACTCGTTGATTATCTACCTTTCTTGTTTATTCCTTAACGCTCAATCGATAACTACTCTTTTGACTTAGGCATCGGAGGTGAATTAGGGGGTCCTCTCCCCCTGTGTCCATTGTTTTGCAAGTTACAGGTTATGAGAATCAATTGGAACGGAAGAGGAAAAAGGAGTATTCAATTAGTGCATTAAAGGCGGAATTTTTGTGCACTAACATTGGTCAATCGTAGTTTCGTCTCTAACTGACTTGTCTTTATTTTTCCTGCTTTATTTTTATTTTTGGTTACTAAGGTATCCTCCAATATATTAATCCATACAAATTAAAGACTAATACCTTTTTCAAGGTATGGTTTTCATTTGTTTGTGTGTTGATAGTTTCTTGCATCCTATCCATTCTTTTGAAAGGAAAAAAACTCTCTTCTTCGTGACACTTATGACCGGTAGAAACGAGAAAGGTACGGGGAAGGTACCCACTGATATGTGTGATTTTCCCCCTAAAGTTAACAAATTTGGAGCACTGAAGATTTTGGAGAAAGAGAGTATGATTGCTAACCCACACCAAATCAAGGAGGATCACAATTAACATTTTGGAGCACTGAAGATTTGTGTGTTAACAATTTATTCCTGGGAGGTTGATCTCATATAACATTGTGGTAGCTCAGGAGAACGTCCATTAGATGTGAAGGAAGAAAGGTGTTAAGGGATGGATGATTCTCAAGTTTGACCTCGAGAAAGCTTACGATAGCGTGAATTAGGATTTTGTGGAGTCCAATGTTGAGATTGTTGGGGGCTTCTGTTTGTTGGATTAGATGGGTTATTTCTTGTATCTCGTCACATCGTTTGCAAGTTCTTTGGAATGGCGAGTTAACCACCCAATTTTATGCGTCTCGTGGGGTGTGTTAGGAGCATCCTATTTCTCCCTACATATTTCTCATTTGCATTGAGTGTCTTAGCCACATCATTCTCGAGGCGGTTGATTCAAGAGAGTGAAAACCAATAAAGCTCACGAGGAGTGGCCCTTTGCATTCTCAGATTTTCTTTGCCGACGATATCATGTTGTTTGCCGATGCGTCGGTTGGACAAATTCATGTCATCAAGAACCTTGACGTGTTTTGGATTGCCTCTGGTCAGAATGTTAGCCCTAGTAAATCCAAGATCTTTGTTTCCCTGAATGTCAACCGTGATTGGAAGAGGAATCTTGAGGTGTGTTGAAGGGCTGATTTAACCCGACAACAAATAAATTTGTAGTCAAGACCCCGCTGAGTATAGGGAGGTCAGCATCGTCCACGGGATGCAAGGTTGTTTGATTACCGAACTACAAAAACAAGAAAACAAAGAAAAACACGAACAAACTAGGCTACGATAGCCCTCGTTACCGACCTTGTCAGGGTCGGTAACGACGCTGGTTTTCAACTAAACTACACAAACAAGACGAATCAAATGCAGTCTCGATACCGACCTGTGTGCCTCGGTAAAGAGTCTATACGAATGAACACGAAAGTTAATTCAAATATGAAAACAACTAGGACAAGGGTTACCACGACATAATCATGCATATAAACTAGTGTGAAGGATAATTATCATGCCTTTAAGATAAATCAATCAACTTTCATAAACCAATTCACTTTCTACTTATTTTGAATCCAAAGCTCGAAATTTTCGTTATCAGACAATATCAACATTCAAGTTCACTACTTTCTCTTTCGATCAAGTGATAAACTCAAATTACTTCGACTTTCGTCTAAGTATAAGCACAAAAAGTAGTTAAAAGGATAAAAGGCAATCAAACATTCAACACATTCATTCAATCATGCATATCTATGTCGTGTTTCAACCCCGATCCTAGAAAAGTAAACTACTCACTCATGATTGAAACAAAACAAACAACTAAATTGAAAGAAAACATTGAAATAAAACTTACTTGAAAATATATAAAAATCTTGTCTTACAATCACAACCACGTTCGAACTCAAGAGAAAACAACGAAGAACAATGCTCTCAATCACGACCCTCTCTCTCGATCGAACCGGACTGGATCGCCCAAAACTAACGTGTTCTCTCCAATGACTAGCTAACCCCCTAAACTAGAACTAAAACAGGGTATTTATACTAAAAGAAACTATCTAACAAGGATCCTAAAAGATAAAAACTTTCTAAACTAAAAAGATTACGAGATAAAAGATAGATTTTCTCAAAGTCGACGCCGCCTACCGACACAGGTCACCTCGGTAACGACCTGCACAGGGTCGGTAGACTCTTGCTGAATTCCTCGAACGAAACTCTGTTGCTCAGCTCGGTACCGACCCTCACAGGTTGGTAATGAGCTCTCTGTTTTGGGATTTTGCACACGTCGGTTAAATCCGTTTTGATCCCTCCCAGTTTATTTTATGTCTAAAACTCTGATCCCGAATAGCTTATGTACGTACTCAAATTGATTAGAACAACAGGGGCTTCATATGGGGTAGCACTAGCGAAGAGTGAAGGATTCATAAGGTCGCTTGGACCGAGATTAAAAAACAAAGGCGCATGGCTTGCTTGGTATAAGACCTACAAAGGAGTTGAATATGGCATTTCTTGGCAAACTTCGGTGGCGCTTTGTTGTGGAGTATGGTTCCCTTTGGACGTTGGTTCTTAAACACAAGCATGTTGATACGGCTCTCGGAGGAATGCCAGTTGCTTCCCATCTTTGGAAAGGCATAAAGATGGGTATATCGGAAGTGGTGATCCAAGGCTCCAAATGGTTGTTGCGTAATGGACGTTCTATTAGATTTTGGTGTGACCATTGGTTGTTTGAGGTCCTGCTTATTGATCTAGCTGTTGGTTTTGTTGACAGTATGACGCGCAAGGTTATGGTGGCAGATTACTAGGTTGAAGGTGTGGGTCGGGATTCGAGGCAACTGTCACCTCTTCTTCCTTCTATGGTCATGATGAGACTTACGACAACTTTGATTTTTCCGGAGCATGATCAAGCTGACGACGAGTTATGTTGGAAATTTGCACAGAATGGAATTTACTATGTCGCTTTAGGTCTCAGTCTGTTACAAGGTAATTATGATAGAAGAGATGTTGATATGGGTTTTTACAACAGAATATGGAAAATCATGGTTCCGAAAAAAGTTCCGTGATCTGTGTGGCTTGCTAGCAAGTATGGAGCATTATCAAACGCTGAACGGAGAAGAAGACACATCAGTCCCACTACTCACTACACCCTTTGTGGAGCCGATGAGGAGAACTTTAATTTAAGCATCTTTTTAGGGATTGCCCCTGTGTTAGAGGGTTCTCAATCAATTTAAAGACTACTAATGTGTTCTTGTCTTTTTTCAAGATTCTGTCACCTATTGGGTTCGAGCAAAAATCTTGTCAACGAACCGGGTTGTTGCTGGTGATTGGAACGCGCTTTTTGCCACCACAATCTGGTGGATCTGGAAGTGAAGGTGTTCGGTTACCTTTGGCGAAAGGATTTCGGTCATGAACAAGTCAGATTTTGTCTTGAAAAAACCACTGATGCACAAGTGGCGACATGTAAGTTCAATATCTCTAGTTCGGTTCCAATTAAATATATGAAAGATATTTGTTGGGAGAAGTTGGAAGAAGGTTGGGTTAAGATCAATATAGATGGGGTGGTGAAGGACAATTTGGCGACAACAAGGGGTGTCATCCGTGATGTTGAAGGTAAATGGATTAGAGGCTTCGCTCACAACATTGGCTCTTTCATGGTGCCAATGGTAGAGCTTTGGGGCGTCTCTAATGGGCTTCAAATGGCTTGTAACGGAGGATACTGGCAAGTGCTCCTCGAGACGGATTCTCAACTGGTCATTCAACTCTTGAGCAAACAAATGAAAAAGAGTCATGCTCTTTATAACCTGGTTAATCAATGTCAAGGCTTTATTAGTAGGAATGGGTCTATCCGAATCCGTCATGCGTATTATGAGGCAAATACCATTGCGAATCACCTTGCTTTCAATTGCTTTTAATTACCCGTCAGGTTTTCATGTATTGTTTGCCCCGCTTGAGGGGATTACTTTCTTGCTTTGTGATGATGTTAGGGGTCGGGTTGTCGCCGTTTGATGACTACTTAACCCTCTTATATATTTTTTATAAAACTGCCCTTGGGGAATCAGAGAATGCCGCCTCTCCTTCAACCAAAAAAATATCTTTTTCAGGTACTACAAAGACTTATCCCACTAGTTCAAGTAATTATTGGTTACATTATTATTATTTCTGTTGTTTAAAGAACATTCGTTTCTTATCTAACACACTAATTTAACAATGGACATTCATCAGCAGAGTGAGGATGACACATTAGTTGATCTTATAACAACTTTACATAGACTTAAGATATGTCCATAGTAAGCCATAGCCGTCGAAATGCATTATTGCAAAGTGCAGTCTATTTTCAGCAGAATCTATGCTGTTCCTGAAGATTCTGATGTAAACATATTTCCGAATTTTTACAAGAAACTTGAATTTGAAAAATTGATTGATCTGGATGGTGTGGCCAAAGTTGGGGAAATGGATAAACTCTAAAATCTCTACACATCAGCAAGCCAGGGCCATACATGGTATCTATCAATTTATTTAAAGTATATGGTTGCCCGTGATACTATATCTTTTTTACATCACAAAGCATCTCTCCGAAAATTAATAACCTATATATATATATTCCGAACTTCGGTGTTATATTAGAGGAGAAGAAGCTACATTTTATGGAAAAGTATGCCTCGTGAATATTTATTTTGGTGTGAGATAAAAATAAATCTCGTACGTATGTTTTATTAAGAAAATCAGTATCTAGGATTATATTTTTATTAAAAGGAGAAAAAAAATGAAAAACGCGTTTTTTTAATTATTCAGGATTTTTTATAAAGATTTGTTTCTAGGGGACGTGCGCATTTTGAGCATCGGTGTTTTGATGTACATTGTATCAAAATTTCGATTTCAAATTTCTTTAATCGACCGACATATCCAACGGCAACGAACTCGAAGGGATAGTATATTAGTTTTTTATTATTAAACTTCAACTGTTTTGGCTTAGAGGAATATATCCTTTGTCTAGCCATTAGTGATAAATTAGTTCCACAACTAAATAAACTAACATAAACGGGAGATGGTTAATATCTTGGTAATCATATTCTTCTTTCTAGTGTGTAAGGAATATATCTTTTAACTAGCTAGGCCAGCTGAACATTGGAATTTAATAATGCTTAGTCATGCATACGCTATGTGAATATTTTCATGGTTATGCCTTAAGATTGTGCAAAAATATTCCAAAGGGATCATTTAATTGTCAACGAATTGAACCATGCATGAAGGCATGCAACTCTGATGACCATCTCTTAGATATGCTCAAAGAACATCTTCTTTTTCCTATCTCAATTTCAATCTGATCCATTTGCCCGGCTATTCTCCTTATAAATTGCTCTCCAACATTTCAAATGACTCCACACTACCACCAACATATAACCTCTAGAACCATATATAACTTCTTCTTCTTTGAAACGTACACCTTAATTTCTTGTCGAAAATGGAGAGAGTGAATGAGCTTGCTAAGATGAAGGCAGCGGTGATCTTCACCAAGAGTTCATGTTGCATGTGTTATAGCATCAAAACGCTCTTCTATGAAATGGGCGCGAGCCCTGCAGTGTATGAGCTTGACAGGAATACTGCGCACGGGAAGGAGATGGAGCGCGCCCTTCAAAGGCTTGGTTGCAATCCGACCGTCCCTGCAGTATTCATAGGAGGAAAGTATGTTGGTCCGCTCGGGACGTTCTTGCTGCACACCTTGACGGCTCACTCAAGGACAAGCTCATAGAAGCAAAGGCTATATGGTTCTAATCTACATATATATGCTAACCAATTGAGGGAAAGTAAACTTGCTCAATAAATAATGTTGTAATTTCAAGAGCTTTTCTTTTAATAAGCTTTTGAAAATAGTGAATTGTACGTTGAACACAATGTTTACCCCTTCTTGAAGAAAAGTAAGGGGATAAACAATTAATTAAATTACCGATTTACAGACATTTTAGTCTCCCAGTGACACGTTTAATCTGTTGGCCAATATATATTTGAGAAAATATCTTTATTTTTGGTCGAAATTTTGCGAAAATATCTAGCTTGATAGTATGTTGGAGCTAGCCATATATATGCATCCTTTCCCAGTTTCCCTACTCAAAACAAATCGAACAATGTTGGTCAATGATCAAGGAGTGTCAGAAACCTTTCACAGTTTTGTCGTCAAGCTAAGGCCTTCTAGCGTCCACCGCTTAGGAGGTGTCCCGAAGCGATCTTCTTGCTTCCTCGCAAGCAAACCGACTTTCACGGTTTAGTCATCGTACTAGACCTTCTAGTGTTCAACGTTTAGGAGGCGTCCCGAAGTGATATTTCTGCCTCCTAGCAGGCAAACCCAGTTTCATGGTTAATTTTATCATCGGACTAGACCTTCTAGCATCAACGCTTAGGAGGCATCCTAGAGCGATCTTCATGCCTCATTGCAGGCAAACTAATTTTCACAGATTTGTTGTGACAACAATATAATTTATGACATGCTCATTGGGCGACTTCTGCCGATGATCATTTTCGGGGAAAAAAAATAGGCAAAACATACTGCAGGAAAACCCATTTATTGCAACGCTAAATGCCGTTGCAAAAGATCTAATGTCGTTGCAAAAAATATTTTTCGCAACGACTTTTGTCGTTACTGGTACGTCGTTGCTAAAGCCTATTGCAACGACTTTGGTTGTTTTTTGCAACGACATTTTTTTGTTGCAAATAATTTGTCGTTGCAAAATCTTTGAATTTAATAATTTGCTTTAATATTCTTTTGCAACGACAACCGTCGTTGCGATAAATGGTGTTTTTGCAACTAATTATGTCGTTGCGATAAATGGTGTTTTTTTTAACTAATTATATCGTTGCAATAAATTGTACGTTTTTGGAACAATAGTGTCGTAGTGATAAATTGTGATTTTTGCAACAACATTTGTTGTAATCAAAGATCGCATAGTTGCAATACCTGATATTTTTTGCACTTATATATCATAATCCAACATACAAAGATGGAATATATAATATTCCTTGTCAAAAAATCTACATAGAAAATCCAAAACTATTATATCCAATACAATAAAAAAAAAGTCATCTAAAAAACTACATAATTTCAAGCTAACTTTTAACATCAAAAAAAAAAAAACATGCATTAAATTTCTTCTAGCTAGTTTCAACATTCAAAAGAAGATAATTCCAATACAATTAGTAACTCATCTCATGTTTCAATGAGAGAGGCTATAAAATTAACAAGCTCTCCCAGACATACATCTACATTTTACCTGAATCTACAATTAGTCCATCTCTCTAGCTTGTTTCCAATGTTAATGATTAAAGTCCTGCACGAAGTGACATTTTAATGTTGAGATTTTTCAAATGAGAAAAGGACCAAGACTTTAATCGTTAACATTGGAGACATGCTAGAGAGATGGGGAAGGGGGAAAATTATTCCATTTTTTTATATTGAAAATCATCATTACACTCGATGGTGAGGCAATCATTAGTCGGGTGTTATTGGCCTGACTTTCCTTGGTGTCGTTGGGCTATGAGTCGACCTATAATTGGTATTTTTTTAGGTTGGCTGCATTTTTAGCTACGTCGCAGAATGTTCGCAACACCTTGTTCATTTTCTTGTTTTGTGTTCGCATTCAGTTTTGATCCTCTTTGAGTAGGATTCTCAATTTTATTCCTGAAGACGAAATACTAGACTGTTAGTTCTTTTAGCTTTCCAACGCCACCTAAGACAAAATGATGATTTTTTCAGTTTAACTACTCTAGGGATCAAAATATTTAATGTAACATTTAAATTAAAAAACATAATTATATTAAATATTCACTATTATTAATATTTTAAAAAATAATGTAATTTTCGGATGGTTCCGGGTCGGGTTACTTTGGATTTTCGGAAGGTTTCTGGTCGGGTAACTTTGGATTTTTGGATGGTTTCGAGTCGGGTAATTAATTCGGATGTTTGGATGACTTTTGGTCGGGCAGAATTGGATATTAGGTTACATCCGGCTTGTCCATTCGGGTATAATCAGTTTTGGGTTAATCTCGGATTCAGGTTTTTTTTCGAATTCGATCGAGCCAAATCAGTTCTGGTCAAACATGGCTCGTATATTATATTTTTTGTTCTTTTCGGATGTCGGGTCGGGTTCGGAGTCGGACGGATTTTTCGAGTCGGGTCAAGTTTTGACAACCCTAGTGGGTGGCCATCCCTTCCATTCCCCTAGATCCGCCACTGATCTTGGAACTAGAGTTATCCCTCTATTATCAATAAATGCTATTAATTTTGTAGTAGTTTAAATTTTTTATTATACCTACAACCTAATTTAGTTATGATTTCTATTAAGCCTACAACTCAATTTAACTATTGGAACTTGAGTTGTTAAAAGCTAACCTAACCCGCTGACCCGACATGAACCGCCAGAAAATTTTAGGGTCAAGACCTAAACATTTGAACCGGAAACCCGAACTCAAATGAATCGATAGAACCGGAAACCTGTTGGGTTGAAACCCGAAACCCATTGGTTTGACCGATTTAGTATATTTATAGAATTTTTAAAATCTATTTTGAAAATTTTAATATATTTTATTATTAAAATAAATAAAAATAATATATTATAATTAAATATTATTATTTAATTAAAAATTGAATTTAATAATCATAAAAAAGCATATTTTAGACCCGTTGGTCAACCCGATCCGAGCGAAAACACGCTCAACCCAACCCGATTGACCCGTGACACATAATGAAACCGAACTCGATTTAAATCGAACCCGAAATGACCGAATCCGAACCCGCCCGACCTGACCCGATTGACAGGTCTAATTGGAACACATAATAAATATCAAAATTTTTATGCAGTTCTTAATGTATAAATTCTACAACTTATTAGATCATATACGTTTTAAATTCTAGGTTTTAATTTTTTTTCTTCTAAATTAAGTAACTAAATTTAAAACAATACTTCATCTACTAAATTAAAATGAAAATAAATTATGTTTAAGAACTATACATATATGATGAAATAGTTTATACTAGTCTTAGTTCCCGTGCCTTGCACGGTATTTTATGAAATTATTTTATTATTTTATTTGTATTTATTATCTTCCCATCTATCATATCCAAAATTAAAAGATTGTTTAGTAATGAGATTTTCTATATTATATTCTAAAAACATGGATAAGAATTTATCATATCATTCACTATTATATTTTTCATAATAAATTAATTAAGGATAATAATAAAATTTAATTAACTCCAAACAATTAGCCATTATTAATAATATTTTTACACATATTTTGTATTCTAATTCTAATTGTTTCATACTTAAAAATCCATGTACATTTAAAATTAAACAAACATAGAAAAAAATCACACCGTCCATCGGACGGGTTAAACCTTATAGTAATATAAACATTTTATCCACATAATGAGGAATTCATGGCCTTGTTGATCTGCATTCTTATATATGTGCATGGTAACTTGGTAAGGTAAGCCAGGACTTGGTGCAAATGCATTATTGCAAAGGCAAACCATTTAGCGGAATCTATATATGTTGTTCCCTATGAAGATTATGATGTAACATATTTTCATGTTTCTTTTTTTAAGCGAATAAAAGTTGAAATTTTGATCGATCTGTCAGGGGGCCGAAGTTGGGGGGAAATGGATAAACTCTAATCTATCAATTTATGTAAAGTATATAGTTGCCCATGATACAACATCTTTTTTATATCACAAAGAATTTCTACCAAAAAAAAGAACCGCCCTAAGAATCTCTCTCCATATCATGAATTAGATTCTGATCTTCGGTTTTATATTTGAAGCTAAGAGAGCTCTATTTATATTCCGTGCAATGATGTATTGACACCTTTCGGAGAGAATTTTTATTGTCTATTATTAAGCGTCAACTGTTTTGGCTTAAGAGGAATATATCCTTTGTCTAGCCATTAGTGAAAAAATATGCCCACAACTAAATAAACTAACACCAGGGGAGATCGTTAATATCTTTATAGTCATTATTTTCTTCTTTCCAGTGCAAGGAATATATTTATCTTTTAGACAGGCATGTTGACGATGGAATTTAATAATGCTTAATAATTAGTGTATACACTATGATCAAGAAGTCGACCTAGAATATTTACATGATTAAGCCTTAAGACAATCTTTCAAAGGGTACGTAGCATAAAGAGGGGTCATTAATTAATTGTCAACGAACCTTATTTGCATGAAGGCATGCAAAATCCTGATGACCATCTCTTAGATATTCTCAAAGAACATCTTCTTTCCTATCTTAGTTTCTCCCTCTTATGAGTAAGCACCTTTTTACCCTTATAGGAATATCAATCTAGCTGATCCATTTGCTCGATCGCTCTCCTTATAAATTGCTCTCCAACGTTTCAAATGACTCCACACCACCACCACCAACATATAACCTCTAGAACCATATACATATAACTTCTTCTTCTTCTTCTTCTTCTTCTTCTTCTTCTTTGAAACGTACACCTTAATTTCTCGTCGGAAATGGAGAGAGTGAATGAGCTTGCTAAGATGAAGGCAGCGGTGATCTTCACCAAGAGTTCATGTTGCATGTGTTATAGCATCAAAACGCTCTTTTACGAAATGGGTGCGAGCCCTGCAGTGTATGAGCTTGACAAGGACGCTACGCATGGCAAGGAGATGGAGCGCGCCCTTCAAAGGCTCGGTTGCAACCCGACCGTCCCTGCAGTGTTCATAGGAGGAAAGTATGTCGGTTCCGCTAGGAATGTCCTTGCCGCACACCTTGACGGCTCACTCAAGCATAATCTCATAGAAGCCAAGGCTATATGGTTCTAATATATATTCATTTGCTAACCAATTGAGGGGAGGATCAAGATCCAAGCACTATGCTTAACCAAGTGAAAGTAAACTTGTTAAATTAATAATGTTGTAAATTCAAGAGCTTTTGTTTTTATAAGCTTTTGAAAATAGTGAATCTACCCCTTCTTGAAGAAAAGTAAGGGGATAAACAATCATATTACAGAATTTAGTCTCCAAATGACATGTATATAGTATCTTGGAGAAATATATATATTTGAGAAAATATCTTGCTTATTCAACCTTTTCCTATTGCTTAAAAAATTCGAAAAAATTGATCAATGATGATTGAGTGTTAAAAATTATGGGGAGAGTAATCATCTATAAGATTTTGATCAATCAGATCTAAATTATAAATATATATATATAGGATTGAGTTCAAGTAAGGAGGTAATTTAGTGTAAATAGTTAGGAGAAATAAGGAGCGTTGGATGCATGAAAATGATTGGTACTGGTTTGATAGGATTAATGATTTAAAAGAAAAAAGAATGATAAAAAACATATCACGTAGATTACGGTAGTTAGCAAAATTATATATACCTTTTTCATCTTTTATTATTGCCGTAAAATCTAAATTAGCATACATTTACATCCTATTATAAGTTGTTCATCAATTAACATAGATTTGTTCATTACAATAAAGAAATTGTTCATTAAAAAACATTCGTACATTGAACTAATTTGTTCCTTGTTCATTATATTATGTTGAGTTATTGTTCATCAATTAATATAAAGTTGTTCATTACAATAAAGAAATTCTTCGTTAAAAAATTTACATACATAGAACTAATTTGCTCGTTGTTCACGATTTTAGGGTTGAGTTATTGTTCATCAATTAATAAAGAATTGTTCAATAGAATAAATAAGTTGTTCATTGAAAAAAACTTCGTAAAAAACTTATTATTTGTTATGTGTTCAATATATTACCCTAGTTGTTCTTCTGATTATATCTAATTGTTCATTCATAACTAAGTAGTTGTTCATTGTTTTTTTTTTATTAATAGGTGTGAGATTGTAATTGTTCATGCGAGGACAACTAGTTGTTCATTCGAGAACAAGTAGTTGTTCATTTGTGATATATTAGTTGTTCAATATGTATTATAGGAGAGAGATTTTTTTTCATCAACGCTATATAGAAGCGATGAATATTATAGGAGAGAGAAATTACACAAAACTTCCTGCAATTACACAGATTGATTTTTTTCTTATACGGTAGTTACCAAAATCACACCTTTTTTTCTCTTTTTTATTTTAAACAATAAAAGTGAGTAGATCAATACCGTTTATCTCCCTTCATCCAAAGCTCCTTATTTCTCCTAACTATTTGCACTAAATTACCTCCTTACTTGAACTCAACCCTATATATATATATACCTACTACTCCAACTTAAAATACCCCACACGAGTGTTCTAGACTTCTAGTAGTAGGAGACCTGGAGGAGGATGTTAAGAGATCATGTTTGATTTTTGCCTACGTCCTTTCTCTTGAATAGAAAATAAAGTCTCACCATTGTTCTTTCTATTTGGTCGAACCCATCAACTACTTTGTTCTTGAACTTTCCCAACTATTTTACAAATCCGAAATTTAGAACCAAAGATAGATTCCTTGTAAAAATACACAAAAAAAATCAACATGACTTTAAAAAATTGACTGAAATTGTTGATATTTAAAAGGAGCACATTTCCAAGCTAGATCAACCGAACGGGTACCTGTCAACTGTCTAGCGTATGATAAAAGATAAAATAATATCTCACGTTTAAGGATATAAATGCTTGTGGCACGGAGATATAAAATAATGCTTGAAGCCTAATTAATATCCGAGTTCTTATATATCTTGTAAATCAGTTTATAGAAGAAAAAAATTGGATGGAAATATTTTTTTTTTCGTCCAAAGAAAATAATATAATATCATATCCAATCATCTTCTATAAATATGATTAGATTCTAAGATTTATTTATACCATTTTCTATTGTGTTCAAGTGCTATGTGCAAACAAGAAGAAGCGAATTAGCTTTGGCAAGAAGGAGTTCACTATTGCTGCATAGTGGTGGATTTGGCACCAAAAAAATAAAATGATATTTCAACAAGATCGGTATGATAACATCTCCTGATTTAGCAAATTACATCAGAATACAATTGGGCAATTGGGAGAGATCGAGCCATTAGGCCGAGGACGAAGAAAGAAATAAGACTCTATATCATAAGCCGTAGAAACGAAAAATACAATTGTCTAAAAAATGGAAAAGACCTAAGGAAGGATTTATAAAAATCAGTGATGATGCGTCCAGACTTTTAAACGAGCAGACATCAGGAGGAATTATCATAAGAGACCAAAGTGGACAAATAATTAATATGTTGGTACGAAATTTTGGTCGGATTTCAACACTAAAAGCTGAAACTCTGGTGCTCAGAGAGGCAATTAAAGAGGCGAGAAAAATGAACCTAGAAAAGATTGAAATTGAAATTGACAACCTACAAGTTATCAATTCGATTAACGGAAAAAACAAATGCTTTTGGGAAATTGAATCAATTATTTCAGATATCTTGCTTTTCCGGCATGGAGCTCAAGATTTACTATTAATCATATTCCTAGAGATTGTAATACTGTGGCCGATAAAATCACTAAGCTGGGTCACAGTCTCCCTATTGAGTCTATTATGAATCATGCAGAACTTAAGGTTCTCATCCGTAAGCATGCTCTAGGACGTCCTCCGTAAGGAGTAAATTGTTGGTGATTTTTGAAAAGTCATCAATCCCATTATAAGCATGTTGAGGAAATTAAGTCACAAGGAAATGTTAATTGAGAAAATTGACTAGGTTACTTGCCATGATATGATAAGAGAAGTAAAGTAGTCATTGAAAAGAAGAGAATCCAAGAGATGCACACCGACACCGAGGCGTGAAACCTCGTGTGCAACGACACAAGATGAGAGCGCAACTAGGTAGCGTACGACGCTTGGATGCAGCACAAGGCATCGACGCTCGGTAGAGGCAGGCCGGTGCACAATGTGCGCGCTTGCACGGCATTGGCACGGTGCTTGGACAAGGCACGCCGATGCATGTTCGTGTGGGGCCGCGCCTACGCCTTGGAAAGGGCATGAGCATGCGTGCTTAGGGTGTGTAGCGCGCCTAGGATGTGTGCATCAAGCTTGCGGCATACCTAGGGTTTAGGCACGAGGCACCAAGTACGAGCATTTGAGCTAATTTTTGGTTTTTAGTAAAGAATCTGAGTCTTATAGCTTTGTGCAAGGTTAAATGAAGTGTATGGAAGCTTCTCTAAGCTTGGTGAATGCATTATGCAAGGAGCAAAGCATAGGAGTAGCTTAACACATAGTTATGAGTACTAGAAAGGAGTATTGAAGCTTCAAACTAGTTTAGAGTTAGCTCTAGAAGCTTAACTAAGCTCTTAACTCAAGGAACAAGCTTTGTAAGACGCTCATGTAGCTAGGGTTTAGCTCACGGAAACTCAAACTAGATAAAGTTAGCTCAAATAGCTTGTAAGTAAGCTCAACAAGTTAAAATGCAGCTCAAGTCAGTTCAACCAGCTAAGGGCCAGCTACATTAAGTAAGTGACCTAGCTAGGTACCTAGCTATGCAAGCTTTCTATGGGCCTCGGTGGGCCGGTTCATGGGGCATGACATTTGGGCTTGATGGGCCGAACATATGGGGTAGAGCATGGGCCACATGCTTTGCCATTTTGGGCTTTGCTTGTGGGCTTTAGGATTGGATTTTCTAAAAGAGTTTTAGGTCGATTATATGAGCCTTTTGGGCCGGTTTTTTTGGACAGCACCATGGGCTCTTTTGTGGGCTGGATTCACGCCTATGATGACAAGGAAAGAGAGTGTTTGGACAAGGTTGAAGTTGGTTACAACTTCCCTAGAGGCTCTCTCAACCTCTCAACTTCTCAGCCGACTTTTTGTAACTTCTTTTGGGCAGTTTTGGACAGCCTTGGACGCCCATAAATAGGGTGTTGGTCGTCTGTTGGACACACACAAGAGGGCACAAAATCGTTCTCAATATACACAAGTAGTCGGTGTAGACTAGGGCGTGTGTGAGTGAACGTTTTCACTAGAAAATCAAACACATTTTGTGTGATATCATGGAAGGTCTTTCATGAGTGCAAGTGAAGAAGGAAACTCAAGTTCCATGGCGTGATGGTTTCATCCAAGTGAAGGAAGAACCACAAGGATCATGGGAGAACGACTTCGTCCAAGTCAAGGAGGAAGAAGAATCGTGGGACTCGAACAAGGTGCATTTAATCTTCATAGAGTTGTCTTGCCAACATTTCTATTGCCGTTTTGCTACATTTTATCTCACAACAATATTGCGGTATCCCTTGGCATGAAATAGGGGCAATATTCGTTGAACGAAAAATCGATCTAATTGGTTGACTCGTAGCCTTTATCCAAGTTACTTAATAAAAGTTTTAATTGGTCGGTGGTGATTACTTTTACGGTCTACACCCAAATGATATTACACTTCGGGGTCTACTCACGAGATTACCCTTCGAGGTCTACTCAAACCACCTTGTCTTACAAGGGCTGAATTTTACTTCAACTTCTTTATGCAAAATGCTATTCCGTTTCTACCCTAAAACTCAACAATCTTCGACGAATATTTGTTTATGTTTATGTTTTTCCATTGTTGTTTTGTTAAGTTTGAGGATTTGGCTAAACAAGGAGATAAAACAGTTGAGACGTAACCTCTTACTTGAGGGAAGTCAAGATCGAACCTCCTAGTCCTATAAGGCCGATCGAAGTGGACAGCGGAGGGCTCCAAGACTTCAATGATTGGCTTGAAGAGCACAACCGTGGCTTGGAGTATAGGGATTGGTACATCACTAATGTGAGGGTTGAAACCAATCATGAGAGTGCTAAGGGAAAGGAGGTTCTTGCGCCTCAACCCTCCAAGGCAATGGAAGCTCGTGATCCTACTCATGGACATGAGGGAAGGCAAGGGTACTCAAGGTTCAAGCGGCGTACGAGGTCGAAGGCTAAGCATAGCGTGCCAAGCCTAGGAGCGGCGTCTTTAGGGCTGAGCCATTAGGGGATGGAGGAGCCGCTGTTGGTGGAACACTGGAACCTGTTGGGAAAACGTCTATGGGGATCGAAGGCCTATAAGGCCGGTGTATTGCTCTTTATGTGGCGTTCGACGCCATGATTGATTTATGCATAGTTTGTAATTTCCTTTGAACACGTTTGTGTGTGTATTTTAGCATTAAAAGTGTGCTTTTATTTGTGTGTGTTTGCAAACCTTGAATAAAGGATAATAGTGTGTAATTTGATCAATAAAACGATCATGTAATGTTTATGGTAGAATAATAAACAATGGTTTGATTTATAATATGATCTTAACAACATGTGTGCAAGATGAGGACTATGTCTAATTCTTAAGATCTGCTTTGGAAAAGTTGATTCTAGGTTCATTCCCTTTTGGATGATCTTAAATAGATTACCCTTGAGTCCATCATTCTTTCATTGGGACGACTCATACTCTAGACTACCTTTGGGTCTACTAGAATAATTAGACTACCTTCGGGTCTACTAATGTAAGGGTCAACTGGGTTGCCCCTCACATGAGAGGGTGAACACATGTTGGCCATGAATGCACTAAAGAACACATAAAAGATATGTTGAGAGTCTCTTTGATAAGATACGTGTGGAAGATCACTTAAGTGTTTTCATGCTTCTTATGGAAAAGGAAATATGATAGTCTTGATTGGTTTAAAATTAAGATTTGTTGCATGGTTATATTAAGCAATGATTTCATGAGTCATATCTCGTATGGCCTAGTTGAACAAAAGTTTGACAAAGTTGAAAGTGTCTAGTGCGTATGCTTTGATACTTTGTCGTGACTAGAGATGGTCATGGCTTCATCGGTCTTATCATATGTTTATGTCCTCAAAGGATAATGACTTGCTTTAAAATGAAGTATGAATAGTTGTTGGCTTATATAAATGTCGACATGGAAATATGCCTTGATTTAACAAGATTAATGTTAAAAGGTTTTCCATGATAAGGAAGCCGGCGCAAGATAAGTCTTGGAAAACCGAGACGTGCCTTTGTTGAGGGCATAAGGCGCACCGGGTGGTACCGAGTCTCAGTATCGTTCTCCATGGCACTCAGCATTAGTGGTCGTGACACCCACGACGCACTACAAGCACCACCAAAATGGGTCAAGGCTTCGACCTTCTCTGCGCAAGGAGCAAGACGTTAGGAGTCACCGCATAAGGGTCGAGCCATGAGTGCGCAATGCCGAGGCATTGGCATGCCCATGATATCGCATGCCTTGACACGTCGGGATTCGGTGCTTGATGCTTGGCATGGGTTGGGTTTACGACAAGGATTAAGGTGTCCTTGTGCCAAATTGTGGCGTCGCTTCTTTGAGTGCACGACGCTTGTTGGCATCGCTGCTTGGCGAGACTTGTGGCATGGCCTTGCGTAATGAGAGGCACGCCGAAGTTGATTGCAACCAAGCCTTGACCATGATGGGTGTTTGGCGCTTCGCGTCATTGTCTATTTTGATGGATCATGGGTGCACCTACTATAGGCATTTGGTTTGGTTGTTTAATCAAATGGAATCATACTTGAGGTCATGGGATGTTTCCTATCTTAGGAAATGTTAAAATGATTGAGTTTAAAACTTGGATTATCACATACCCCATAAGGTTTCTTGGGGTGGCTCATGTTGTATGTCATTAGGTTGGATTGTTAGAACTTGTTTGAGAATTTTGAAAGGCTGATTTAAGAACTTTTAATTTGACAAGTAATGGTCTATAAGAGACCTAAGAAGACGGTTGATCTATCCTCGAATCAAAGGAAAGTGTCAATACACCATGAAGCCTTGATATTGACAACTTTGGTATATTAATCATATGGTTAAGTGGACCATTGAAATGACTAAGGCAAGTATAATGGCATGTGTTGTGAAAGACTAGTCTTAACATGTGAAGTGAACACTTGTGATAAGATGATTATCTTATGAGCATAATTCTTCAAAGTTTTCTTTGATAAATGATTTCTAAGAAAAGGAAGAATTGGATCAGCATATATTATCATATGGATGATGATCCTATAGAAATTTCCAATAAAATTGGTAGTTAGGATGAAAGAGGTACATGAAGTGGAAAACTTTATGTTGAATGACCAAAAGCAAAGAAATGTCATTTGGAAGTCTTTTTAAAGACTCTATATGCTTATAGCATGAAAGAATATAGTAAGTTTAATAACTCTAGTTAAGGAGTGTCTAATAAGTCGATATGGAAATGACATGGCTGATTTGGTAAAAACCAAATGAAATGGATAAGATGTAAAGGGTCTTGTCTATGGAGTTCTTTATAAATAAAATTATGAAGATACCAATGTTTAGAGATGAAGGTGAATTAGATTTTCTAAATCTTCATCTAGGTTTGCAATACACTGGAAAGGGAATGAAAATTCCTTGATTTTACACATGTTTAAGACACCTATGGATCAATGGATACACGGTTCTAAAATATGTGTGTCATGGCTTGAGGACGCTCAAGTGATAAAGTGTTGATACCTTGACATGACCATTGTCAAAGGTATGATGTTTTAAAATGCCTAAGGCATTGATGTATGGAAATACTTTCTATGTTGGAAAGTTTTAATGCAAGTGGGATCACTTAATTAAGGAAGACCTCTAGTCGAAGATTGGTCATGAGTTCCTAATTTTGGTGATGGGAGCTCGTTCTTGGGAAATCCCAAGAGGCAATCTTGCTGAAATTCGACTATAGGTCGGAATTTGACATTTAAAGTATGAGTGGATATTATCTTAAGAAAATAATTCATACTTAGAGTCAACTCGGTTGACTTTTGAAAAAACACAATAAAGTTGTTGAACTATTTACCAAGTGGTTTAGCATAAAATTTTGGTGTTAAAACCAACTCGACGGATGGGTGAAAATCCTAGAGATCAATCTATGACTTGGACGCCCAATTCCCCCTTACCGAAAGGTGTAGGACTGAATTCAATGTGGTAGGCCAAGGACGTATGGTTGGAGAGCATAAAATGCTCATCAAAGGAGATGCTCTAGCCTACATATAAAGGGGAAGTTTTGAAACTTTGTTTCATTAATGAAACTTTGGAAAGTGCCTTGGTGGGAGCACGTTAGAAGTTTCAACTAACCATATGTGCAAGTATACGGCTTATTCCAAGGGAGTTCTAGGACTACTCTCCTAAAAGCATATGTAAAATGGATATGGGACGTAAAAGCCATCAAAATCATCAAGTTTAACGAATAAACATTAAGGTTAACTCATGTCTTACTATTGCTTGATGTACTTAGAGAAGTTGAGTGGTTCAATTCTTAGAACACCACGATTCGTTAGTGCACAATGTGATAGCTACAAGTTGTAAATTTAAATCCATGAGATATTTACTTCTATGATATAGAGTTTGGTAAATTTTTGAGTTTTGATGACATTGCTCTAATGGGGGAGGAATGTTGGTCATTTGTGAAAAGTCATCAATCTCATTGTAATCATGTTGAGGAAATTAAGTCACAAGGAAATGTTGATTGAGAAAATTGACTAGGTTACTTGCCATGTTATGATAAGAAAAGTAAAGTGGTCATAGAAAAGAAGAGAATCCAAGAGATGCACATCGATGCCGAGGCATGAAACCTCGTGTGCAACGGCGCAAGACGAGAGTTACTAGAAAGGAGTATTGAAGCTTCAAACTAGTTTAGAGTTAGCTCTAGAAGCTTAACTAAGCTCTTAACTTAAGGAACAATCTTTGTAAGAAGCTCATGTAGCTAGGTTTGGCTCAAAGAAGCTCAAACTAGCTAAAGTTAGCTCAAATAGCTTGTAAGTCAGCTAAATGAGCTAAAACACAGCTCAAGCCAACTCAACTAGCTGGATGCTAGTTCAACTAGCTAAGGACCAACTACACTAGGTAAGTGACCTAGATAGGTACCTATCTATGCCATATTGTTATGGGCCATGGTGGACCAGCCCATAGGGCGTGCCATTTGGTCTTGATGAGCCGCACATATGGGCTAGAGCATGGGCCACATACTTTGCCATTTTGGGCTTTTCTTGTGGGCTTTTGGATTGGATTTTCTAAATGAATTTTGGTCCGATTCTATGAGCCTTTTGGGCTGGTTTTTGGATGGCACCATGGGCTCTTTTGTGTGTTGGATGGACGCCTATGATGACAAGGAAAGAGAGTGTTTGGATAAGGTTGAAGTTGGTTGCAACTTCCCTATATTCTCTCTCAACCTCTCAACTTCTCAACCGACTTTTTGTAACTTCTTTTGGGCAGTTTTGGACAGCATTGGACGCCCACAACTAGGGGTGTTGGTCGTCCTCTTGGACACACGGAAGAAGACACAAAATCGGTCTCAATATACACAAGTAGTCGGTGTAGACTAGGGCGTGTGTGAGTGAGCATTTTTACTAGAAAATCAAACACATTATGTACGTGTGATATCATTGAAGGTCTTTCACGAGTGAAGTGAAGAAGGAACCTCAAGTTCCATGGCATGATGGTTTCGTCCAAGTGAAGGAAGAACCACAAGGATCATGGGCGAACGACTCCGTCCAAGTCAAGGAGGAAGAAGAATCGTGGGACTTGAACAAGGTGCGTTTAATGTTAATAGAGTTGTCTTGCCAACATCTTTATTTCCGTTTTGGTACGTTTTATCTCACAACAATATTGCTGTATCCCTTGGCATGGAATAGGGGCAATACTCGTTGTAGGAAAAATCCATCTAATCGGTTGACTCGTAGCCTTTATCCAAGTGACTTAATAAAAGTTTTAATGGGTTGGTGGTGATTACCTTTACGGTCTACACCCAAATGAGATTACTCTTTGGGGTCAACTCACGAGATTACCTTTTGAGGTCTACTCAAAATGCATTGTCTCACAAGGGCCGACTTATACTTCAAATTGTTTATGCAAAATGATATTCCGTTTATATCTTAAAACTCAGCATGCATCATAATCCTCACCTAATCAAATTAAAAAGAAGCGAAGCTTTGTCGTAGTGAATCAAGAGTGGAAGTGGTTACTTAGGTTGTTTTTCGTGTAATTAGTTTATTATCTTAACATTTTTAGGTTCAAAAGTTAGGGTTATATTGGCCTAGGTGTAGTGAGTGAGAATTAGATTATCTAGGAGTCCATAATTGCCATTGTAGTTCATGAATGAATTAATAAAACAAGTAGACATTGAAATTTCCTATTCAACTAAGCAGTGATTTGTACTCGATTGACCTTGGTTTCCACTCTAAGATATTCTGTCATTATTGATACTTGCAACACTGTATTATTTCCGTTGCCCACGTCATTATTCTCATATAACAGTGCTTGTGTTACTAACATTATATTCCAACCATTAATATCAGGAGTAGGGTTCTAGTGAGAAGGAGACTTATGTTGAAAAACGAGGAGTAAAGTGGGTCGTTGGATTAAGCAAATTAAGGGTCGAGATTAGAAATTGGGCATTAATGGAAAAAAAAGAAGGAATATGGAACGGTGGAAAACATGTAAATAGCTCAAAAAACATACCCCTCTTATAACCTAAAAAAAATACGTACCCTCTCCTCCTCTTTGAAACACGACACTCCATCTCGATCTCCATAGTCCTCTCTGAAACACGACATGCCATGGATTGGTGCTGGCACGATCAATAATCTCTCAAATCGTAGATCCATAATTCCGAGCACAAGCCATGACATTTTCTTGTCCTACCAGGCTCGTGCCAGCACCAATCCATGGCATGTCTACATACGCACCATGCCGATGGCATATATTGGCATGTCAAGACTTGCACTTGGCCTTATCTTACTATTTTTAGTATTATTTCCTTTGTTGGACATTTCTTATTATTTATGTTATTTTAGAATTACTAGTTATGATTTATAGATTGCATCCAAACTCTCCTTGTTTGTGCGTCAATTATCCATCAAACTTCTTCCTCTCGTGCATCTCTCTTGTGTGCCATGCCTAAACCTAGTGAGCCGCACACCCTCACCTCTCTTTCTCTTGCATTGCATGTTATTTCTTGTTTGCATTTGATCCTTGCATGTGTTGGTCGAGATCCGTAGCCCCCTTACCTTAGCCCTCTAGTGTCGTGCACATTAGAGTAGTTGGGTCGATGAGCCTTACAAGTATCGACTTTCTTTAGCCTATTTTTTATGAACTAGTAACTTCCGCTATAACTCATGTTGTAATAGGTATTCATCGAAGACACTTCATTAGGTATGATGACCGCGAGGCATTTTTGGATTGGGTAAAGCACATGGCTGTTGAAGGGTTGTTTCTTGACAACAAATAAATTTATAATCAAGACCCCGCTGAGTATAGGGGAGTCAGGATCGTTCCACGGGAAGCAAGGTTGTTTATCTATCGACTACTAAAAATCAAACAAAAGCAATCAAAACACACACTAGCAGCCTCGTTAACGACGTTGACAGGGTCGTTAACGAACCACCGTAGACAAAATTCCAAGACTAACGACCTAGACAGGTTCGGTACCGAGCCAACGAACTCAGTAACGAATATGATCTTAAGAAAAATCAAATAAAACAAAGATCTAGGACAAGGGTTACCACAACATAGTCATGCACACAAGCTCATAAGAAGATAAATATCATGCCTTTAAATAGATAGATGCATCAACTTTCATTGACTTCAGCAAGTAAATTAATCTACCTTCATAAACTAAATCACTCAATTGCTTGTTTCGGATCTAAAGCTTGAAACTTTCGTATTCAAACAATATCAACCTTCAAGTTTATAACTTTCTCTTTCAATCAAGTTAACAACTCAAATTACCTCAACTTTCATCTCGGTATAAGAACAACAAACAATCTCAACAATAGATAAAAGACATTCAACACATAATCTTACTCACCAAACATGCATAACTATGCCGGGTTTCAACCCCGACCCTAGATAAAAAGACTACTCACTAATCATAACTAAGAAATAAATAACTTCAATCAAAGAAAACATTGAAAACAAATCACTACTCAAATTAATAAATATCGTCTTACAGAGATTCAGATGAAACCGAAAATACCAAAAACACTAGAACAAAACCTCGACTAACGACCTTGGTAACTCTCGTCCACCGAGCTCTCGATCTCGACCTCGATCTGTCTTTCTCTCTCTCGGCTCTTCTTCCTCTCTCTCCTCTATCTATGATCGATCCTCCTTTTTTTTATGCTAGATAGAAGGGTATTTATACTAAAAAGGCTAGAAACTAAAAAAAAGCTAAAAGATAAAAACTTTCCTAAAAAGATAGAATCTATTCTAAGAGATAGAATAAGATCTAGAAAGATAACGTGACCTAAAATACATAATATAATAACCCTAAATAATTATTAAAAAGACTCTACCGACACGGAAATAAATTCCCGCACAGAATCGGTAAGTCACAAAATCAACCTCTCGAATATTCTATCTCGTGGCCTCGTTAACGAGCCCTCACAGCCTCGTTAACGAGCATGGGTTTGGTTTCTTCAACACTTCTTCTCCAAAAACTTGAACTTCAACTTCTTTACCTCGTATTCTTCCATCCTTTATCAAAGCTCTCCAATTTCAGCTCCAAATAGCACCTTTTCCTTGCTAAAACCTACAAAAAGACAAAAAACGGAGTAGCTTCCATACTTTTCACAAAATACTCAAAACTATCCAAAAATACACAAAACTAACCCTAGACTTATCAAAACTAAACCTAACAGACTAAGAAAACCTATCAAAAACTTACTAAAAACACGAACATCAATGGCCAACTACTTCGGCCAAGGAAACTATGACAAATTTGAGTGATGTGACATTGCACAATTGTTTGCTTCACCGGCTATGCTCGTGATTGGTTTGCTCGGCTTGAAGATGATTGATGGTCTAGGCGCCGACACCCCATGAGACTTGGTCACATCTTGTATTCCACGTGGCTAGACATTTTGCCCTCAATGTCGATGCACATGCATTCTCAGAGCATGTAATAGAACTCATGAATCACAAAAGAGCACCATTGGAAAGGGCCGCGCGAGTGTGCCATCCATGGCCACAGTCATAGACACCGAGGAACCAATAATGCCCACGATAGAGGTCGTTCTCACTCCTTATGTGCCCGTTTTTGCGCTGATACTATGCACATCGAGGCTTATGCTCATGGTCGCACCGACACCCGACTTTGTGAGGATCTATGGATTCACACATTTCATTGAAAGCATAGAGGTTCTGAGTGTTCGACCTGACTCCATCTCTATCTTTCCACTACGACCCTCAATGCGAGGATGCGTCAAATCTAAGGGAGGGAGGATCATTAATGCGACCTTGTGTAGGATCAGACCCGATCCCAACCATCCCAAGACGACCTAGACCATGGAGACCCCCTTGGCATAGGACATAGTCTCTAATATGTATTTATATTATTATTTCTATTTCCGTCATTTGTATTCCATCTTTACCAAAATTTCGACTGATATCATCCATATTTATTTTGCTCCCCAACCTTTTCACGCTTCTCTCATGTTCTTTTTGGCTCTTTGCTGTTGAGGGCAACTAGTACGAAGGATCACACCACCCACCACCATGCCTCTCTCGACAGCCACCATCTATCCCCACTCACACCAGCTTGTTAATTTCTCTAGCAAGCAAGGCCAATTTTACAAATATTTCAGATTTGGGAGATGATGGACACCATCAAATATTTCAAATATGAAAGTCAAAATTGATATTACAAATTGTGTAGATGGAAGACAGATTTGGAGGAGGTGGGAATGGGGTGAACAGACAAATCAAAATTTAGATCTAGATCTGATGGGAAAAAGAAGGGAGAAGAACCGAAACAATTTTCCTATACTTCTACTTTTATTTTATGGAGTTCTTTAGTGTAATTTTCTTCCATTATTTGGAGTATTCATTTAGAAATTCGTTTTTAAAATCATTTTCTTTATGTAAGAACCAAATAAATTATTGATAAAAATGAAATAATTTTCTTTAAGGTAGAAAAATTAATTATATTATAATTCATGATTAGTTAATTTTAAAATTTTAATTAAATTTGATTCATATTATGTTTTAAGTAGAAGATATTTTTATTAAAATTAGTGTTTGAAATCTCATATCATAATTCTTCATACCAAACAATAGATATAAGATATCAATTGGTATCAATAACATACCAAACAAGGATATCGGATATCAATTTCATACCCATATCTGATATCTGATATCCATACCCATATCCGATACCTGGTATCTAAGATATCAATACCAAACGAGCCCTAAAAAAACTGGTTGAGATATGTCGTGGGCCACATGCTCATCTTTTTGGGGAGATTCTAACATGTGGGATCGTTCAAATCGTTGAGCCAAAGGCTGAGACTGACATGATCCCAATTGGATCCCACCTTATCGCCTCCAAGAAAATCGGGCCCACTACCTTGACGAAACTGCCAAGTCCTGGCATCATTCCTACGGCGAGCGGATTCCCCTTATTGGAGCATCAACTTGCCGAGATCTTGCCACATTTTCGCGCCACACTCGCGGCGACGGACGAGGATCCGGCACCCCATACACCATTGGCATCAGTGTCGAGCGATCCCGTCATCATCATGGATCCCACGCCTACAGTGTCGATGCCCGAGATGGTGATGCAAACCTGCCTAGGCTCAGACCGGTGGAGACCCCTTTAGCATAGGACATAGTCTCTAATATGTATTTATTATATTATTATTTCTATTTCCGTCATTTATCTTTCGTTTTTACTATTTTGGATGTGTTCTCTCTTATGCTTAAGAGACTGGCACATTAAGATACCTTAAGACCCATAAGGCCATTAGGGTTTAGTTGCATCTTTTTATTTATATTAGACGCTACTATTAGTTTATGGGCTTCAGACGTTGGGTCGACCTAGCATGTTGTTAACCCTATGTCATTAGTACACTAGGGTTTCATAAGCCTTCTTCTATGTAAGAGGCACAACTCCCATTGTATTTCTCACGGAAAATTCAAAAGCCAAGTTAAAGTAAGAGTCGAGAGTCCCTCCTCCTTATTTTGCCTGACGTCACCCCCTTCTTCTAATCCCTTTCCTTCTCATTAGCCTTCCCTTGGACCGACGCTTCTCATATCTATGCCTTGCCCCACCCTCGTCCCGATGAACATTAGAGGCCCACGATTCCATAACGTTAGACTTGTACCTATTCCGTTTCTATTGTCAAAGAAGATTCAGACGTTTCGATCCTAGATCCTCCCCTTGTGACCCGAAGCTGAGTAGGGTCACATCAATAATGCGACCATGCCTAGGGTCATTCCCAGTTCGATCTGACTAGTCCAAGGGTCCCGAGACCATGGTAAGCTCCCTAACCCAACCCGCATCGAGTCTCCCGACACCATGTCTATCAACACATGAGGTTCCTACCATGCCTGGCTCATGCCAGGAAGAGGTGTATATGCTTACTCCTTTTTTTTCTTTGTTGGATTGTTGGGAAGGTCTGCAAACTTCAAAAATCTGTGTATATGTTATGTTCCTAGGAATTGGTTCCCTAAGCTTGTCACTGCTCTCTATAAATTCGGCTTCATACAAAGTCGAGTTGATTATTCGCTGCTTTCTTTCTATTCTTCTAATATTGCACTTCATGTTTTTGTCTACGTTGACGATCTAGTCATTATTGGAAACAATTCGAGGGTTATTGGTGCTTTCAACGCTTATGTGAGTAATTGTTTGTACAAGAAGGATGTCAGTCATCTGAAGTATTTTTTTAGGACTTGAAATAGCTCAGAATTTGGGTGGTCTTTGTGTGTCGAAGAAAATATGCCCTCGATATCATTGTTGAAACTGGTCTTTTAGGGTCCAAGCCATATGACTTTCCGATGGACTCTCATCATCATATTGTCATGGCTTCTGGGCCGAATATGGCTCATCCAAATTGTTACAATTGGTTGATTGGTTGCTAGTCTATTTAACTATTACTCACCTAGAGCTCTTCTACTCGGTACATACTCTTGTCACAGTTCATGCAAATCCAAAGGATGATCATTAGAATGATGTTGTTCATGTTGCTCATTATCTCAAGCATCATCATGGTCAAGGTCTTCATCTATCTTTTTCTAGTTCTCTTCGGTTGACCATGTTTTGTGATTGTCCTCTCACTCTTCGTGCGCCCGTCAAATTCAACAGTAAGCGAAGTTGAAGAGCAACAAATTTTGAAAAGACACTTTCGCCTCTGATTCTACTCATATGTATGAATTAATTTATATATATAATGAAGTAATTCATTTAAATTTCATCTTGCATTGCAACTCTAGTTTCTTGGAAGATTAAGAAGCAGCCTACTATCTCTTATTCTTTCACCGAGGTCGTATACCGAACAATGGAAGTTGCTTGTAGTGACGTACTTGCTTACATCAATACTGCTCAATATAGAGGTAGACTAAAAAATCTAATATGCTATTAGAGTGGGTCCGCTATCGGTATTTTTTAGTTTTCATATACAACACTTATTTCAGCAAATCGAAACAATTTACATCCTATAAATGGAGGCCGGCAAATTCGGAGGAAATGGATAACATCCGATCTCTCCACTGCCGCCACATGAACAGGGCCACCGGCCATAGATGCCCATACCCATGCGCATATTATAAGATACAATTAATATTCTTATTCATCACAAAGAATCCCTTCAAAGAAGAAAATTCCCATGCCAATGAATGACTCAAGTCCATTTGCATTTATAAATTGGATTCTGATCTTCTGTTTTAGATTAGACGAATTAATGGATCCTATTTGTAGCCATTATTAGTAAACATGGAAACTAATAATTAATAATGCTTAATTAATTTGCATATGCTATGATCGAGAAGCCGACATTGAATATTTACATGATCATACAATGCAACGTAATTATTCCAAACAGGGTCATTGTCAACGAAATAGAAACCATGCATGAAGACATGTAATCACCATCCCTTAGATATTCTTAAAGAACATCAATTCTTTCCTATCTTAATTTCTCTTTCTTATGAGCACCTTTTTAACCTTGTAGGAATATCAATCTGATCCATTTGAAGCTTCTCCATTCCCTTATAAATTTCTCTCCAACAACTCAAGTGAATCCATACCACCACCCAAAACAAAACCTCTCGAATTAATAAAACGTTTGAGCTAGCTAGCAACCTACACAAATCATACACATATTCATCTCTTGTCAAAAATGGAGAGGGTTAATGAGCTTGCTAAGAAGAAGGCAGCGGTGATCTTCACCAAGAGTTCATGTTGCATGTGTTATAGCATCATGACACTCTTCCATGAAATGGGAGCAAGCCCGGCAGTGTACGAGCTTGACAGGGATGTGCACGGGAAGGATATGGAGCGCGCCCTTCAAAGGCTTGGTTGCAATCCGACTGTCCCCGCAGTGTACGTAGGTGGAAAGTATGTTGGTTCCGCTAGAGACGTTTTAGCCGCACACCTTGACGGGTCACTCAAGGACAGGCTTCTCGAAGCAAAGGCTATATGGTTTTAGTCTATATGTATCCCCTAGTAATCAAACCAAAGATCATGAAGTGCTAACAATATATTTTTATGTCAGAAAGAGAGACGACTACTTGAACAAATGAAAAAAAACTTGTTCAGATTGTAAATTCAAGAGCTTTTCTTTTCGTAATCTTTTTTTAATAGAGTTGTGTTGCATAGTGTTTAACCCTTCTTGAACAAAAGTAAGGGGGGAAACACTTATACTAAATATATTTTACTCTTAAAACTTGTTGAACGATGTTAGTGCACAAAAATTCGCCTCTAATGTACTGGTTGATTACTCCCTTCTTCACTTTCCGTTCCAACTGCCTCTTTAACCTAGAACCTGCAAAACAATGGACAAAAGGGCGGGGACCCCCTAATCCACCTTCGATGTACTCTAAGTCAAAAGAGCAATTGTCGATCGTACCTCGAGTTAAAGAACTAGACTTGTATGTGAGCTCAGCGAATATGAGGTGATCATCATACATGGCGAATCCATGTATTTATAATGGAGAAGCGATGGTAGGGGGGCAAAAATCTACCCCTAGGGCAGGCCAATATGCCTTGTCACCCAAGCAAGTGATATCTTGCTCCCACTCCAAGCGAAAATTCTACCTTTCGACTAAGATAGAATCCTCTATATAACGAATAATTGCCATATTTAATTTTATATTAAAATACTTAAAGATAGAGAAAGAATAATAAATAAAAATACCTTTATGGTGGAAAATAGCGAAAATAATTATGATGATTATACAAATGCCCCACTTAGGTACTAGTTACGTTATCTACACATGCTCGCGCGCATACACGAACGGCAAACAAAAGATGTTCGTTTGGGGCTTCGTTTTTTCGTTGTCATAATCAAGTAGGTGAGAGAAAGAATGCAACTAAGACGTAAGGTACTGTAGGTCCTACACGAAGTGGCCATGCAGATTAGTCGATGGGTTCCCCTTACGCGCGTTTTCGTATATTCGTATATTCGTACATCCATGAGCGAATATCATGGGATCCATGCTCACCCTTAAGCATATAATTTATTGAGAATCAAGGTAGACTTATTGGAACAAGAAAAACAGATCGATGAGGGAGAACAGAATGTCAAATTAAAAAGTTACAGGCCAAGATTTTATTAAAGAAAACAAAAAATACTAAAAGCGAAGTGATTGCCCCATTATCCATTCTCTGAACTCAACACCCACGCGAGGGGCCTCCCAAAGAACTTACTATTTGCAATTCCGCGGTCGCAGACACATGGTCGTAATGACTTGAATTGGGTGCTCTTGGAAATAATGGTTAAGTTTGTGAGATGTAGTAACCAAAGCTAATAGTAGTTGTTCCATGGGTGAGTATCTTGTCTCAGCATCAAGTAAAGTTTTGCTTGTGTAGTAGACTGGCCTTTGATTTCCTCCTTGTTCCCTAATCAAGATGGCTCTGACTGCTCGAGGGGACACGGCTAAATAAAGCTTCAAAGTGTCCCCTTTATCAAGCACGGTAAAGATTGGAGGTGATTGCAAGTATGCTTTCAATTTATGCAAATCTCCTTCGTACTCCTGGCTCCATTCAAAAGAGAGGCCTTTCTTTAATCCTTTGAAGAACGATTGGCACTTGTATGAAGACCGATTAATGAATCGGTTGAGATTTGTTGCCATCCATATCAATCTTTGCACTTCTTTCATGGTTTTGGGCTTGCAATGGCGTCAGGGGATCGAATTTGATCAGGACTTGCTACGATTCCTCGACGAGTAATGAGGTGTTCCAAGAACTTGCCCGAACCAACCGTGAATGCGCATTTCGCGACATTGAGCCTAAGTCGGGACACTCGAAGGATGTCGAAAACATCCTGCAAGTCTTCTAGATGAGATGATTCCGTTTCACTCTTGACATCCATGTCGTCGATGTAAGCCTCAACGGTCTTCCCAATCTTTGAGATGCATAACTTGGTAACGAGCCATTGAAAGGTTACCCCGGCATTCTTCAATTCGAAAGGCATTACCTTGTAGCAAAAGATCCCTTGTGGTGTTATGAAGGATGTCTTCTCTTGGTCATCTTCATGCACTGGGATTTGATGGTTACCCCGATATGCATCTAGAAAGCTCATGTGCTCATGGCTTGTAGTAGCATCCACTAGTTGATCGATCTTTGGAAGTGGAAATAGGTCATTTGGGCATGCTTTGTTAAGATAAGTAAAGTCCACGTATACTCTCCAATCTCCCATATTTTTCTTAACTACGACGATATTTGCTAGCCAAATTGGATACCACACCTCTCGAATGGCGTCAGCCTCTTGTAATTTCTTGATTTCAGCAATCACGGCTTCGGTATGCTGCATAGAGGACCATCTTGCTTGTTTTACGATCGACTTTATGTTTGTAAGGACGTTTAACCTATGGCAAGAAAGATTTGGGTCTATTACAAGCATGTCATACGGGCTCCAAGCAAAGACATCAAGATTGCTTCGCAATGGATGTGTGATGGTTGAAAACTCATCGTTAGAAAGATTTGGCCCTACAAAGAATTTCTTCTCGGGTTCGTCATCTCCAACGGGAATCTCTTGAAGTTCGTCCACAAATTTCTAATTTGGTTTGGAGGCTATGCTGGTGAAGTCCTTTAGCTCACACTGCTTCGAAGAACGCTCAGCCTCTAAAGGGTCGCAATCGCGGTTTCCAAGCTGCGATTGAGGCTATCCTGACTGGGGTCATTTTCTGACGATCAGCAATCGCGGACTTGTCCTGCCGTTAAATTCCACGATCGCACGTGATTGATCAAGTGAGCCTTGATCGTTGCCACTTTTTCCCGAGAAGTTGATGTCTTCCCTACGCTTGGGACACCGAGAACGCATCCGGACCAAAACTATCACACTTTGATCGATCAATAGACTCAGGATGCGCCAAGGTTTGATCATCTGTGCGAATATTGGATTACGCACGATCTTCGTGCACTCTGCGGTCGTGGCATTTAGGGATACGATCACGGTGTCATGTTCTGCAGTCGCAGATCTGGGTCAATCGCTTTACGCGATTGAACCAAGACTTCGAAAAGTTATTCCTTTTTCTTTTAGGATCGATTTCATCATTGTAATTGCGTGGATCGCTTACTCGCTTCCCACAGACAGTGCATAAAAATTTGCCTTTAATGCACTGGTCGATTACTCCCTTCTTCACCTTTTGTTCCAACTGCCTCTTTAACTAGAACCTACAAAACAATGGTCAAAGGGGGTGTGGACCCCCTTATCCACATCCAATGCCTAAGTCAGAAGAGAAATATGCACCTCACGTGCCACATTACGTGTGACACGGCCAAGCGAATCCCCTGGCTATTTGGTGCACGCCTTGAGCCCACAGATGGTGCATCATTTGGAAGGCGATATTTTCTTCTTATCCTTGGCCAACGAGTGGCTATTATTGTCTTGAGGTTATTCTAGTTCCCTTGAAGTGTCGGTCTCTTTAGAGCAAGAGTTGCTTTCATCAGATTCTTCCCCAACATTGCAAGAGTTTCCTAAGGAGTTGTTTTCATTGTCTTCATGTGAGTCTTCCTCCGAGCCAAAGGCGGAAGACAAGTCTTCTTGCACTTGAAGGGTTTTTGTAGTTCGTTTCTTGCCTTTCCCACCACCCTTTTTACGAGGGATAGGAGCATCACACCTCTTTTGTTCTTCCTTCCTTTTGTCTCCCTTGTTGTTGATATTCTCTTTAGGTGGCACAAGGTTGGTGACCGAGGCCACAAATGGAGGATTGGCCACGACAATGGAAGAGTTTTACAACGGACCCTTGCCCTTGTCAACCAAAGGGGCCTTATCTTTGTCGAAAGTATCCATTGGCGTGCCCTTGGGAGTCGGTTTTCCAAAGCCACGATCATCAAACCTTGTTTCGTTAACTTATCTCTTAGCTTTGACACCAACACCATTTCTTTTTTCCTTGAACTTGCATCCCGCATCATCATGGCCAAAGGAACAACACCCCTTGCAAAACAAGGGTTTGTTTTCCACAAGGAAGGAGCAATCAATGGAGACTCCGTCATCAAAATCAACACTAACCTCACGTGTGATGACTTTGGAAAAGTTAATTTCCACTAAGACTCGAGCATACGAGCCTCTCTTTCTACCATCAGTAATCGGGTCCATGTAGAGTGGTTTGCCAACATGAGAGGCCACACGGCCAAGTAAATCGAGAGTCCAATATGTTTGGGAGAGGCCATAAATCCGACCCAAAGCGGAATAGTAGTAATGTCATGTCGGTTGAAAGCAAACTTATCCGGGATGTGTTTGAGGATTATAGGCTTACCGTGAATGAAGTACGGGATGCCTCTATGGACCTTGTCTTGATCTTCCTCAGAATCAAATTGGAAAATGATCCAATCTTCTTCTTCCAGGAATAGAGCTTTGATACCCCAAGACTTGACAAGTTCCTTGATCAAAAAGTAGCCTAGAAAGAAGCCCACGTATTGCCCGAGCATGGACCAACCCCAAACGGTTTGTTTTGGGAGGCCTTCCGATACATTGATGGCAACGCGGTCAGAAGTTGGTGGATTATACTTGAGTTTTCCACCAAGCCCGGAGTTCATAAAAAATTTCTTGGATCGGTTAGCCCATGCATTGGGGTGAGTCGCAATAGAGCCGGGTTGATGAGGCGCGCAGGGGAGCTTGGCCGAATGGGTGTAGGATTTAGGGGCAAAACTGTTGGTGCCTATGTGGCTCGTAGCAGCAGATCTGGGGTTGCCATGGCTAGCAACATTGCCACGGACAAGCGGGGGATGACCGTTGGCATGCGTGGATAAAGGTACGCCGGCCTCGAGAACCTGCACGGCAATTAATGACGTTGTTGCATGCGCAGCCTTGGGATCTTGGGGCAACTCTTCGAATTCCACCATGCCATTACTGCCATCAATGGCACGTAACACCAGGTCAGCATTGCAGCGCTGGACAACGGTGCGATCCACCAACGCCGAGGACGTTGGCTCAATCCCAAGTGGCAACAGGAGCGTCGGGTCCTCCAAGTCTTCATCGGACAAGTCATTCCTATTTTGGACAGCAACTTATTCGTCATTCTCTCCCATGAAACCATCTTCATATTGTTTAACCAAAGCAAAATCCAAGGTCTCTCCAATGGTGGTCTTTGAGGGGGAAGACGCCCCATTGACCTCGGCTTTGTTGATAACCTTCTTCTTCGACCTTGCTTTAGACAATCCATCCATGGATTCCTCCACGAATGAATCCAAAGCCGAAAAGATATCATCATGTTTTGGATCTTCATGCTTTTTAGACTTGAGAGAGGGGGAGATTGAGTTTCTCTTCTTTCTCCCCATGGCGGCCAAAGGCGAAACCACGAGCATCAAGAGGGGAGAGCGGCTCAAGGGGGACGTTCAACCATGGGCAAGGAGGGATGGTCGGGGGGAGGAGCAAGAGAAAAGGCGAGGGCAGGAGTGGCAGCGCAAAACTAGGTTAGAAGGAGGGGAAGGTGAGCGGTCACCTCGAAACGCCAGCGCTCAAGGGCAACTGACGGAGCTCCGGTTCGATGATGGCTCGAGAGGATACCACCATGAACGATGGGCGAAGATCTTGTAAGGATAACCACGCTGGAGCAAGGTCGGAGAAGGAGGAGAATGAGCCGCCGAAAATCGCCCATGGAGTCGCCCAAAAAGAGAACGTTTTTAGAGGCCGATTTATTACACTAGGAAAACGTTGCTTACGAATAAATGTATTTATAATGGAGAAGAGAGGGTAGGGGCCGAAAATCTACCCCCTAGGGTCGGCCAATATACCTTGCAACCAAGCAAGCGATACTCCAAGTGAAAATTCTATCTTTCGGCTAAGATAGAATCCTACATCATAATGAATAACCGTCATATTTAATTTTATATTAAATACTTAAAGATAGAAAATCCATAATAAATAAAAATACCTTTATTGTGGAAGATAGCGAAAATACGTATGACAATTAATTTTACTCGCTCACAAATGCCATGCACAGTTATGTTTAAATAAAGATTTGACTTTTTTATAAGGAAATGAGTTAGGGTGACCACTAAAAAGCTAGTGACCATCCTAGGGCATCATGACGGATGAGGGTATGTAAACCCGAATCAACTGCAAGTGGAATAGTGGAGACACGTCAGAAGGAGCCATTGATAGCTTGCATTTAGGTATAACTTAGGATGCATACTTATGTTTGTTTTTGCATGGTTTTAGTTAGTTTCTAGGTTCTAGGGATTTCGGGTAGTTGCGCTTGTTTTGCTTTGTCTTACAAGTTTCTATGTGCATGAGCAAAGGTGGGGACGTGATCTAACTGGTTATGGTGGTGCTTTGGAAGACATAAATTAAGACAAGAAGATTTGTGCAAGTGAAGATTTTAAGAGCTAAGGCTGAAAGGAGCGTATTGAAGGTGAAGTTGGCTCAACTAGGCAGAGTGTGGGCTCGAGGTTGATGTAGCATGGCCGCGCAACCTTGGGAGGAGACCGCACACAGTGTTTTCATGTGGAGAAGTTGAGCCGACGGAATGGGCTTTGAGATAGGCTTTTATGATAAGATGTCCGACGAGTTTATTGTATTTTGGGATATTTTGATCTTAGGAAGTCTTGGGTATTTAAACTTTTAGTTTGACTTTTCTTTCATACTTTTGAATCACAATTTGGAGACTATGGTTTTCTAGAGAGGTTTCTCAAAAGCTCTTTGAACCAAATTTGTAAGTTTGTTTTTAATACAATTATGCATTGCTAATTTCGTTTATGTTTGGCTAGTTAATTGAAGTTGTTATTTGCATGAGTTGTGAGGTTTGATTGATTCTCAGCAAACTTGAATATGTTTTATTCATTGTGCCTAATTGAATCAAAGTTGATCTAAGATTTTGTTAGAGTGATCACCTAATAGAATTTCTAAGTTAATTTATAACTAATCTGATTAATTTCTTGTTTGGTATTGATTAGATAAAGTAGAATCTATAATTGTTTAGACCTATTCGAGCTATTTAGTTGTAGAAGGAAATAAATTCACAAATAACTTAGATGTTTTTTTTCGCTAAGCATTTGTTTCTATCAATACTTGAAAATTAAACTTGTTGTTTAATTGAAACTAGAAGTTCTTCTAGGTTGTTAGATGATTAGGGTTGTTGGAATGTTAGTTCTATCAACTGAACCTGAAGTTTGGATCATAATCCACGATAGATTATTCAAGTGAATGGAGAATCAATAGAATCAATGATCAACAAACCAATATCATGAAGGATTTAACTAGTTGAACACACTTGTCTCATATTGTTATAATCATCCTTGCATTCATATTTAGATTTTATTTTCATATTAGAGTAGATAATCTATTCCAAAAAACCCCATATTTTGATTACTTGGCACGCAAGTAAAACACTTATACACGAGTCTCTGTGGGATGGACCCTTATTTACCATTTTACTCAATTTGGTTAAGTTAGGATTCTTTTAATTTGATAGGTAAACGACAAAAAAATACCTCATCAACCATCTATGTAGCCCACCATAGAATTGCACTCACGGTAGGCATGAGTGATACTCCAATCCTGGAATCGAGCCAACATGCAATGGATGTCCAAACATAACAGTTGAATCTCCCATGGGCAGCTCCAGTCACCAAGAACGGCCTTGACCGGCTACAAATTATTGCCTTCGATCTATTTCCAAGGAATACCACGAAGAATAGCCTCTAGGAGTCCCTGGCGCAAGGCGATGGTCTCGAAGATTAGTACAGATTGTTGCCCAATCAGTCCTCCGTCGAAATGGATAGGGAGCCATCGGAGTCCCAAAGCATGAAACCAAAGGAGGCCACGACATTCGAGCAAACTGGACCATCACAATTCAGCTTAACAAAGTCCTTCCTATGTTTTGCCCACTTCATAATCTTTCGACCATACACGGAACAAGGGCAAGTATAGGAGGTCTTAGGGGTTCCATCTATTTTCCATTCTTTGACCTAGTTGCGAATAAACATGCTTAGGTTTCCGGCCTGATCCGAGGCTTGGCCATTAGTGTTGTCAAAAAATCTTTTATTCCTAGAGTACCATAGACTCCGCCATGCGCTTGAGCGGAGTTATAATTCCTACTTTGATGTCATTGCTCTTATTTCTTCTAGGACTTGGTGCAGATTTTGTTATTAGGTGACACCTAATCGACAATCCAACTCAGTTTTTATCTTAAGGAGTTCAGGGTTGCCCTGGTTAGGGGACATGATATTAAGATTTGGTTGGTGTCCTCATCATGACAGTTGCAGGCTTCGCAACTTTATGGTATCGGGATATGGTTTATTGCAAGCCTCACTTTAGTCGGGAGGCCTTTTCGCGTGACTTTCCATAAGAGGTTCTTTATTTTTGGTGGGATGTTGAGCTTGTTTATCCATTCCAAATTAGATATGGTTTCCCCTTTAGCCTAGTGAAGCCATAGCAAGGTAGAGTGGATAGAATACCAACCATTTTTATTTGGTTGCCAATACAACCTATTTGGATTTTTGTTAATAGGGTTAATGATTTTGGTAATTTTGTTCATGTCTTCTTGCTTGATGACTCTTTTTAGTTTTTCTAGGTCCCACGAGTTTTCCTCCTTGAGGTAAACCTCGACGAGTTCCTCCGAATTAATGAAAGTTTCAACCTCACTCTTTGGGTTAATAGGGTCGTAGTCGGTCCAATTGTCCTTCTAGAAATTACCCAAGAGCTTATGTGTAACACTCCGGGCCAAGGCGGCTTCATCCCCACATTACAATGCTTCCCGACATTATTATTGTACTGGACCCTAGCATGTTTCTCCCATAGCTTATGTGTAACACCCCGATAATTTATATGGGATAGCATTTCTTAGGCCTCTGGCCTTACAAATGGTATCAAAGCCGACTCTGGGTTACGAGTTGGCTTGGCCCGGAGGGCGGTCGCTCGACCCGGAGGGTGGTCCTTAGGCCTTGACGAGGACGTCAAGTGCTTAAGTAGGGAAGATTGAACACCCCGATAATTTATATGGGTTAGCATTTCTTAGGCCTCGGGCCTTACATTATGAACGGATTTGAGGTCCATGCTAGGCTAAGTAGCGTACCATCGAAACTATGTTTGAAACGAGAAAATAAATAAATAACAATATTAGTAAATAAATCTGTAATTTTTATTGAGTTAAATGGGAAACCATACCCTCCAAGCCACAAACCAGAGAGTCTTTGATTCCGAACACGCATAGTTGAACTCTAAAGCTCGGTGGTCAGTTTGGTTGGTGCATATGTGTGTCAACCACCGCGACACGTAACTAGAGGGCTACAACCTGCAAGTACCTTCATCTGGACACACGTGTGACTTCACTTTACATACCACTATTCAATCAGCATCTGTACGAATAAACTTTGGGTAATCGAGGAAATAAACTTTAGTGGTCGGCTTGATGTACTAAGATGTACGATGTACGGTCCTTCGTTCTCAACATTTTTATATGTGAACATCAAAAAGCTTTAGTAGAGGGTGAGTGTGGGCTCCTCTACAAAACACAAGTAGTTGAAGACAATAGGTCGCTTGACGATTGAAGATATGTAATTGAGCTCAATTGTAACACCCTTTTTTATACAGGGATATTACCGCCAGTGACCTCGAGAGTAAACTCTAGAAGTCACCCAAGATTTACAGTAATTACAGAACTTAACCAACTTTAAATGCGGAAGTTATGTATATATACATAAGTGCGGAAATCTAATACAAAAAGTTGAGTAGATCTCAAACCGTTACAAAAGTTGAAATGGAAAGGGTTCCACAAGTCGGAACCTCGAACCTTAAAAATTTATTTTGAATTTTTTTCAAACTAACCACCTTCACTCCAAGTACTCCTCAAGCTTTTCTTCCACTTCAAGCTTCTTCCTCGTGATCCTAATCAACGAACTCCACTCCTGATGTGTCGCGACAAAAAAAAATGCGATGAACACAGCCGACCATGCAAGGGAAAATAAATGGTCGGTTAGTCTTGTGACAAACCAAGCAAGTGGAGTTTTGGAAGGTGGTTTAGATTTTAGGAAGGGACGAGTTGGGATGTCAAGTACCGAATGAAGTCGGTCGCATCCTCGAAGCTCGAACCTCCTATGAAAACTATTATTTGAAGAAAAAGAATGAGAACGCCACCCAAGGGTGATTCTCAGTTTCGAAAAAAAGATTCACTTATGTTGGGAACTTGGGTTTCACCCATTTAGTCAGGCGGGTGATTAAACCCCTCATTGATCACCTTTCCCTCTACCAACCTCACCGCATACGTGTAGTGCGAATTCAGATTGAAGCCGGAGAATTATGAAATCCGAGGGTAAGGATGGTATTCCATTTTGTACTAGCCTTCCCATCACTTTAATTGTCTCCAACGGGCGCCTATTTAATCTCTACCAATTTTAAGGATCACAATATCGTTCCACTTGGAATTCAGCATACTTTTTAAGTAAGACAAAATGTGGGTTACTGCCCCACGGAAATACTCAAAGGTTGGGTTGCCAGTCCAGACTAACACGAGCTACGTGCCATCACCCCTCATCGAGCAAGCGGGTATTGACCATGGTCTTATAGGTAGAGCATCGGCTCAAGATTAAAATCGAATGATTCGACACGTATACAATAAAGTACGCACATACAAGCCTACTCATCTAGGCACACATATCACAAGGCAACGACCCTAAAGTCTATCTAGAAAAACCTAAGTACGGCTAGAAATAACATGTCATTAAATCTAGAACAATATAAATCCTAGATTCATTTTATTTCATAAATTATACAAGAGTTCCCAACATAGTCATAAAACAGTTTAAAGCACATGAAAACATATAATATGATATGTAAGATGCTTGTTAAAACGAGTGATGCATAAACGACTTTATATGGAAATCGAACTCAAACCACTTGCCTCGAAATTGACATAGATGGGTTTTGACAAGAGGTCCCACTTGGAGACTTGGGATCTCAGCAGAAAATGCAAAGGTTGCTTAAAGCCGCCCGGGGTACGAACACCCGCGATTAAGGACTTGTTCATGTTTCAATCAACCACAAAATAAATTATCGTCATTTTATTTTGTTCACTCGATAACATTAATTTTCAAGAAATCGTAATGGATTTAAGTTTATAAAAACTATAAACTTATACATTATATTAATAATTTCCTTTTTATTAATAAAATGTCATTTAGCCTCGTCTTTTCACTATAACATATTAACCTAACATTATTTTTAATATTAATCTAAATAAAAACCTTTTTACACATACATATTCAAAAACCCTATTATTTAATTTTTAAGTAATCAAAACATTTTTAATCTTATAGTGAAATAAGAAATTCTTTTCTTATTAATATCCTTTTTAAAATACCAATTTATTCATATGAATACTAAAAATACCCATTTAAAATTCATATATCTACCTAATATATAAGCAGAAACCGTGTCTTTTGAAAAAATTCCGCCACGTGTCATTTCTTGAATAAAATAATCTTTCGTTGTTTAATAATAAATCTTATAATTACTTGTATCATCTTTCAATATATCAATTTTTTTATAATATAAGAACTTGATCTATATTTTGATACATAATAATTTTTTATACATAATAATTTTTATACATAATAAATTTTTTATCTATTAACAAGACTCGGGTTTTAAGTATATAATTGTATATGTTTATAAATATGAGGCACAATCTTAAAGTTTTTTTTATAACTTATATAATTTTATTATGATATTATATATAAGTGTTTTAAAATTTATGTTAATATCATAATATTGTATAATCTTTAGTAAAATTATCCCGTGATTATCTCAGCGATTCAACTAGTTTATTTAAAAAATATGAAATACAAAATTCTTAACATTTCTCCATTTAAATAATTCTTACCCATTTTAATTTAACAAAAGAATTTTTTTTTAAATTTTAAATAAAAACCTTAAGAAATACCCTAAGTGAGCAGCATGGTTGGGCCGGGTCGGGCCCGACCTGCTCATGGGCTCACCAACAACCTGCGCACGTATAGAACAGGGCTGAAACAGAGGCTCGACTTCGGCGCCTTATTTCTTCCTCGTTCGACATCGGTTCTTGGCATGTGAGTAGGCGTTGGAACCATAAGAGAGAGAGCTTTCCAATTATATAAAATGAAAAAAAATTGGTTGTGTGTGGAAGGAGAACAAGCCCAAAAACCGAGCCTTGCTATGTTTTTTGGCGGAACAGAGGTGACTTGTTCCCGAGCCAATTTAGGCAAATTTGAGAGCGTTTTTGGAGAAAGTTTCTGAATGAAAAGTGTGTATGACGGATTTTTCTTCCCATTGGCCATTTATAGCACTCAAAACGACCCCTAGAATGCTTCAACCGAAGCTCACATCAATACTCCGAAAACAAAGCGTCACTTTGCTTTAATTAGGCTTTATCCAATAATTACCGGCCAGTTTAAACATTAAACGATTCAACCACCCAATTAAACCTCCATTACTCATTCTTATCCTTCCACATCATTACCTCCCTCCAATTCGAGCTTCCCATGGCCAATTTGAGCATTTAATCCATTCTAAGTCATGTTAAATGCACATAAATTCGGCCCCCAAGAGTGTACTAATTCAAACAATTAATTAAAGGGTTTTATAGAACACCTCATGACCTTTCCATAACATCTTTCGGATCAAAAATCTGTTGAGAAACGGCTGAGATATGGCCATTTGAAAATTCGGGCTCAAGGTTGAAGACAACCCCAATCGGGTTTCAATCCATTTCCGAGAAATTGCACAAACACCCTCTTGTTTTGCAAAGGTGATAAAAATGTTCTTCAACCTTAACTTTTGCACTCCAAATAAAATAAATAGTTATCATTTGAACTTTAAACAATTTATTGTATTAAACTTTAGCTTTAAAACAGTTATATAAATTTTAGAAATATTATTATAACCCTTTTTTCTTAAGTTTTGTCACTTATAATTATTCTCTTATAACTTTAAATAATAAAATAAGAGTTTATTACTCATGGTTACATTTTATCACCTTATAATAATCATAAAACCATAACTCTTATGGTTCATAACTAATATTTACAATATGAGAAAATATCTTTTTATAACCTTTAATATGGGGTTGTAACCTTATGAAACAACCTTATAACATTTAAAATGTTATAACATTATAACTTTAAGAGATAAAATATCTAAATATTTTATTATGTTAAGAGAAAATGTAAAATTACATTTTGACACGGTATAAAAATGAGGGATGTTAAAAATTATTTCCTCTAGCACACAATAGAAATCATCGCCATCAGTGTCGAAGCTTTCTTTTAGAACACAAACTCCACTGTTGTCAATTGCTCGGGTTGATGCGTGTGTCTTTGTGTGGATCCGATAACCATTCACAAAATAAATAGGATATGTCTTGACTTTATTGGGGGGGGGGGGGATCCATGACCTAGTGTTGCAATGTTAGGATCTAAAATTGTCAGACTGTCAGCCTACATATGAAGAAAATAACATTTTTGAATTACTTCATTGTATATTGAAATTTAAATGAATTACTTCATTATATATGAATTAATCCATACATGGGAGAAGAACCAGAGGTGAAAGCATCTTTCCAAAATCTGTTTCTCTTCAACTTCGCTTATTGTTGAATTTGATGGGCGCACGAAGTTTTTCAAATAATACATATCACAGAATAATTGAATATTGTATATTAATTTAGTCAATTCAACATATATATATGGAGAATATATAGTCACTTACTCAATAAAGGGCCACTACTTCACAATTCATGAGTACTTAAGTTTAGATCAAATAGTTTTTAGCATCTGTGAGCACATGACCACTTGCTCTACCCAATGTTCGATCAATTGATGTGAAATAGAAAATTGTCTAAATCAACTCCAACAGAAAGTGTGGAACTTACGTTGTGGGAAACATTCATTTGATTACTCGCAATGTGCGAATTAAAAATAATATAATCAAAATGTGGACATATCCTGAACGAGATAATTACTGCAAATTGAGCTCTCAACGTGAGCTTTATCACTAACTATGCCCTTCAGCCTTTTTAGGAACCTACAAATTAAAAAAACTTGTTTGTTTTATAAAAGTATGATAAAAACAAATTTAACAAAATTTAATATACATTTTAAATGGATACATCCATCTATAATGGAAAAGGCCATAAATTGAAGCTTCCCTTGGCAAATGTATAGGTAAGTGCTCCATTGAATCAAAGAACCCTTGGGGGGATATTCGCTCTAGCTTGCACAATATTATTGGTATTTCCTTGGCAAACTGATAACTACTTCAGACATAATCTCGTAACACATGAAGTCCCTAAAGAACACACTGAGTGGAGCAATGAGTTCCCAAACTTTATCCTCAAGAAATGCTCGAAAAGCAATAGGCAACAACATTTGCATGAACACATGACAATCATGGCTCTTCATCCCAAAAACTCTAATCTTATGCAAATCAATGCAATGGCTTAAGTTGGAAACATAATCATCCGAAAATTTTACGGATTTCAACCACTCAAGAAGCACTTGCTTTTCATGACGATCTAGCGGATATCAAGCCTTTGGGTACCTATTCTCATCCTCATCGGTCGCTTGCACAAATACTTTATATCCTTTCTTGTCTTGAAATTGTCTTTTGACTTGGACCAGAACGTCGAGAATGGTGAAAAATACATTACCAAAGACATTTTTTTCAATGTGCATGACATCCAGATTATGTCTTACCCGCAGACTTGCCCAATAAGGTTGGTTAGATAAAACACATTTTGCGTCCATGGGTTAGATAAAACACATTCGTGTCCTCCATGCAATAAGGGTAAGCATATCATTCTACAAAAGCATATATTGGGTCAACACAATAAATTTAATAAGTACATATATGCATAATCATAATTATCCATTTTTTAAACCTAAAACAATATAACATACCTGACAACATCGAATATGCCGGAAAGTCACTAATAATCCATAGTTCATCCGCATGCATGAAAAAAACGTTGCTTCCTCGACGCATCGTATGTGTACACCCCATGAAGCCACAAACTCTTGAGCTCGGCTATCTACGGTTGCAAGTAGACATCTAACTTTTGCTTCAGGCCTTTCAGTCCAGGAACAATAATGTTAGAAATATAACCTCATCTCGTAGACAAATTGATGGCAGAAGGTTTTAGGTTGTCAAAATCACAGACCATGAAGAATATTGCCGCCCCGATGACTCGAACAAATTGAAACTGTCGGTGTACATAGTTTGACATTTTGTGATTCCGCTAAAAAATCTAGACACACTATATTGAAATGATTCCATGCCTCTGCATCTGACAGATGGCGCATCACCCTATCTTGTTCATGCTCTGCATATCATCGCATGTGTTCAACAGTCACCAATGATTCGTACGTATAAGCTCTGCAACCGTTCAGTTATAGGCAAGTAAAACATACAACAGTGAGGAATGAACTTCATCTTGCTATGCCACGATCTAGGATATTGACATATATTGCAAGCCGCATATTCTGCATCTGCACCCCACTATATCATACAAGAGTTTGGGCAACAATCTATGTCTTCATAAGGAAGACCGAGATGCTCAACCAATTTTTAAATTTCGTAAAACGTGGATGGTAATGTCGCTCATGGTGAGATATGCGTTCGTAGAAATTTAAAATCATGTTGTATCCTTGTTTTGCCAACCTTAACTTTGACTTGAGACTAATTAGCTCAGTCTCCGCCTCCAACAGGGTGACATCACATCCAAGCCACAACTGCATATTCACGGCTGCCAACATGTCGTACATACATTGTGCATCGAGATTGGTTGCTTCATGATAATATCTCTCTCTCTCTCTCTCTCTCTCTCTCTGGCATTGTTCTAAAAATCCCTTCTAGGCTCCACCTGGGTGCTAGAAGGTCCTAGCCCGCCTAGCCGTCCAGACCACCTAGGCACCCATCTTGGACCACCTAGGTCACCTTTCAGGCCCTCTAGGTGCTAGGCAGTCCCTCTCCGCCCCACGTCCGCCTAGTGTTTTTTAGAACATTGCTCTCGGATCTTACCTCCTTATTCTGGAAGTGATCAGTGTGAGGAGGTCATTCAATAAAACCATCATAGACCCTCGATCTCCTCCATTTGGTTATCATACCCAGATTTTTTTGGTGTTGGGTCAGTACTAGTACAACCTTCATTCTTTGTAGACTCAACAAACAATGCAGAACATCTCATTTGTCTCCCCGTGAGAAATCCACTAGTAATAGTGAGGAGCAAAACCCTTGGAAACAAGATGATACTGCACATCATCTAATGAAATCAATTTGCTATTCTTGCACTTCCAACAAGGACATCTTAATTCTTGCGGGTTAAATCTCATCATAGACTTGCAAATTTCAATAAATTGATCAGCGCCGGTGAACTTTTAGCGACCATGGACCCTCGGGATGTGAAATCCATGTCCGAGAGTTACTCTTAGAACAGAGTCATGTCGGCCGAGAACCTCCAAAGGTTCCTTTTTCAGTAGCAGAAGGAGTCGACGGCCACCATCCAAGGCGCTCAATCCATAATCGATAGTCTCAAGCACCTCCACGTCTTCCACCGTGGCGGTCTCAATCTCGAAGGCTTCTTCAAGTACCTTTTCAGTGATCAGAACTCTCCGATTTCTCCCAATCTCGGGGTATTCTTTTCGATTTTGCTACTAATGGTTGATTTTCCTATAATTCTGAGTTTCAATTTTACAATTGACTGCGTATATTTGCTTATAACAGCTTACAATTTCTATCATCTATATTCACTATTCTCTACGGAAAGGGGAATTTGGCTTTGTCTATGTACTCGATCGAGTAAGGTCCGATTTTTTTATCATCTGAATTTATGAATTTTTCGATTAGTTGAGTTTTAGATTGAGATTGCTCCCACCGAGTGTAATCCTGGACAAATTAACAGAACTGAATCAGCTTAGACTAGTTTCATGACATGTTCTTTATGACTACAGATTAGATCAAAGCAACTTTTGAGATTGATGTCAAAACTCTCTTAGCAATTTGGTCAAAACTAAACGTATTGTCATGTAAATTCAATTTTGTTGGTGAGAACTATTGTAAGGAAAATACGAATAAGAACTTTGGTATTTGTAATAAATTTACTGATCTCCTGCAATGTTATGGTTCAGTAACCAAATTTAATTTGTGCTATTGGTTGAGTGTTATAAAATTGATGGGAAAAGAGTTTCCTTATGTTTAATATCATTTGCTGCATAGTATAAGATTTAGCTTGTACAGATGATAACTATATATTTTTAAAATAAAAAAATAGTTCTAGTACTATTGAAGTGATTTATAGGTCTTGAGCTGAACTAGGAGATTTAATATGGTCTACAATTTTGCTACTCTATTGATTGATAGTTAGTTCCGCGGAATATTTAACTCTTAGGTGCATTAATTATGTGAGAAATGACACATCAAAATGATGTGCTTCTTATTGTTACTTGGCAATGATAGAGTGGTTATTGAGCTTCTTCCACTGGCCTACTAACTAATATTAAAACCTGCTGGTTTATGGTTAAAAAAGTGCAAAGTTTACGTTAGACTATGATGCCTTAGCATGTAGATATATATGGTCTTTTCATTATTGAATATAAAAACCTGTTGCTTCCTTTCTTTCTTACAACATCCTCATAGGTACAAGAAATGATATGGTAGAATCTCTTCTGGATTCAGTTGGGGAACCTTGTATTGTGATTAACGCAGTTCTTGCCTTCATTCGAGGTCAAATGCTGCTTTTATTAAGTTGAATTAGATGATTGGCTTTCTAAAGATATTTGATTTGTAATGCTGCTATTAGATATGAAAAAAATATAATAAAGTCCCTGCTGATGCTTGTGTTTACTAATCTACAATGATAGCTCATATTGGGTTTTTTGTCTTTCAAATTGCTTATGCTTGTGATATTACTTCCTCGGAGCAAGGATATAATAAAGTCCTTGCTGATGGTATTTTTGTCTCAGGATACTCGGTACTAATTGATGAGTCAGGCTTGACTGGTGAAAGTGAACCCGTAATGGTAAATATTGACACTCCATTTCTTTTGTCCGGTACCAAAGTCCAGGATGGATCTTGTAAGATGTTGGTCACCACTGCTGGAATGAGGACACAATGGGGTAAGCTGATGGCAACTCTAAGTGAAGGCGGAGTTGATGAAACCCCTTTACAAGTCAAACAAAATGGAGTTGCTACCATTATTGGTAAAGTTGGTTTTTTCTTTGTTGTAGTCACCTTTCTAGTGCTAGTGACTGGACTATCGGGTAGATTTTGATCAGCAAACCTGAAAATGTTCAACATACCAAGCGTGTAGTTGAAGAATTGTGATAGTGTTATTGTCCCTTTTTTGTTCAGTCTAGCCAAGTTCTAAGTGACATGGTTTTGTCTTTTGCACAATATTCAAAGCCTGATTGTACCAGTTCACTTGATTTTCGTTGACTAATTTGAAATATGCATCACCTTTTTTTAGTTTAATATTATTATATACTTTGCTAGCTAGAGTTTGATTGCTCCTGATCATTAATAGGTTTATAATAGGTGGTTGATGACATGATATATGATATAAAGGCCATTAGGCACTTCAACACTCTAGATTAGTCCATTATAATGTGAACTATAGTCTATAGATTGACAAAAAAGAAAATTGAATTATAGAGTAATTAATATAGTAGCATTTTTGTGGCTTTTATGTAGGATGAGGAGGTTTTTATAAATATAAATAAATTAAATTAATGACAATCGAATCATCATCAAATAACGATGATGATTGATGACAATCGAACTGTCATCAAGTAGAGATGACATTTGTGATGATAGTTGATGACAATCAAACCTTCATTAGGTAGTGATGACAGTTTATGGAAAAAATCGTACGTGATGACACATATTTGATGACACTTTGAATAATAATACTAAAAAATATATGTAATGACACTAAAAAATAAAACGTGATGATATTTGATGACACTAAAATATTAAACGTGATGATAAATATTTGATGACAATTTTGTTTTTTTCTTATTTGTGATGACAATTGTTTTTTATGCAGTGATGACAACTATTTTAATGTAGTGATGAGATTTGATGACAACTATTTTTTGTGATGATGATAAAAACAAACAAACTTTGAGTGATGACACTTTATGACGGTTGTTTGTCTTCAAGACCATTGTCATCAAGACCCTTTTGATGACAAATTAATCGAACCGTCATCAAGTAGTGATGATAATTGATGACAATCGAACTGTCGTCAAATAGCGATGACGATTGATGATAATTGAACCGTCATCAACTAGAGATGACATTTATGATGGTAGTTGATGACAATCAAACCGTCATCAAGTAGTGATGACAGTGATGATAGTGATAACACATATTTGATGACGCTTAAGTGAGGATAGTTTAATAACACTTGATGACACTTGTTTGTCATCGAGGCCCTTTTGATGACAAATTAATCGAACCTTCATCAAGTAGAGATGATAGTTGATGACAATCAAACCGTCATCAAGTAACGATGACAAGTGATGACAGTTGATAATGGTTCAAACCGTGTGATGACGGTTGTTTTTATATGGTTGAATGCCTCTGATGATACTTTTTGTTATCAAAACGTTGTCACCAAGACATTTTTATGACACGTTTTGCGTTTTATTACACTTTTTGTCATAAAAAAAGTTTGATGACGGTGAATAAATTGTGATGACGGTTGTTTTTATGTGGTTGAATGCCTTTGATGATACTTTTTGTCATCAAAAAGTGTCATTAAGACATTTTGATGACACTTTTTGTCATCAAAAAATTGTGATGACGGTGAAAAAAATTGTGATGACGGGGGATGACGGTTTTTTTATGTGGTTGAATGCCTTTAATGATACTTTTGTCATAAGAAAATGTCATCAAGACATTTTGATGACACTTTTTTACCTTTCATTACACTTTTTGTCATCAAAAAATTGTGATGACAATGAAATAAAATGTGATGTCGGTGAAAAAACTGTGATTACGGTTTTGAAAATGATGATAGTGATGATTGTGATGACGGTCAACGCCGGTCAACGGTCAGTCAACACCGGTTAACGGTCGGCACTATTCTAAAAAGCGCCCTAGGCGTCCGCCTAGGCGCTGTGCGGGCAAGAGCCGCACAGATTTTGGCATAGGCGGGCTTCTGGTCGGGTTTAGGAGCTAGGCGGGGGTCTAGGCGGGTTTGGGCGGGACTAGGAAGGTATAGGCAGATGATTAATCGGTCTAGGCGGGTTTAGGAGCTGGGGTTATTTTGTTCTGTTTCAATTGAATCTCGTCACTTTTTTGGCATTCCCACTTCCTCGTTCTCCTCTCTCATTCTCAATAGCATAGAACAACCATTACTATTGACGATTAAATGTCGAGAACAGCCATCACCGACGACGAGTCTCCTTCTTGTAACACCCCGTCTTTCCACAGGGAGCTACTTGGTAGTAGACCTTACCAGGTACTACTTAGGTGGGTAGACAACAACACTTTAGGATATTACAACGCGGGCACGACGAGAAAACAAGTAAAACATCCAACTTTTAGATTTATAAAACTGAATATAAAACATGTTTGGATGCCCGAATGCATAAACAATTACCAAGTAACCCTTCCCGAATTTTCCTCAAAATATTCCAAACAATGCTTAAAAATTACAATTAAAATAATTCAACAGAACTAATAGTAATAATAATATATCCTCCCGAAGAACACCCGAAAAACCCAAACTAATGACACGTGCGTCAACGATCCACTCCACCATCCTGCCAAGGTTCTTGCACTGTTTCCTGTGACATACCTATAATTGGAAAAATAATCCCCGAAGGGTCAGCTACTAATCTACCAAGCTAGATAATATGCGGAAATTATAAGACGTTTAAAAACAGTTTTCTATAGTCAGCAACCAGAATCCACAATCGCAATCATAACTCTAAAGGCCAATACTTAAATTAGACGGTTAGTCATAAATAAGCTAAACACACATACACACAATCGCACAATTAAAGCAACATAACTCTTTCTCCATCTCGTCTTCCAAACCATAGTGCAGAGGCAGGCCCTCCCACTCCTCACATCACTTCTTCCTTCTAACCCCGACTAAGCCTCCACTGGAGCACTTGCCAAAACACACATATATCATTTTGTTTTGAAGGGGCACGATTTCTCTGTCGCACGGACCATACATAGGCAACCCTTCCTCTCCGCCAACTAGATGGCCGTGCCGAAAACGGTACCAACACAGAGAAAACGTTTAAAAATTTATTTCCGATAAAAACCATTTAAAACCAATTTCCACACAACAACACAAGCAAGTCCAAAACATTTCAAAAAGATATTCGGGACTAGTTTCCAAAACCAATCCTACAATAATGGCACAAAATCTAACAAGACAGAAAAGAACCGAGCAAGTCGAAAACGACTTACCTCAAAACTAGGTATCCTTTGATGAAGACAGAATTAAGAGCACAAGAGAAAACGATTTCCTAACTGATTATATGACAATAAGATTAGGTTCGACCCTTACTACCTCTCAACAACATTTGAATCAGTAATCCTTGCTTAACGAACCCAACTTAGAGAGTGACCCAAACGTACTTATCCTAACCGAAATCCTATGCGAGCATATATATATAGGTATTAATTCCACATACGTTCTAATCTTATTGACCCATCCGCAAAACCAACTCCTTATAATATACTAAGTTGATCGGTAATTAACAAGACAACCCTTTTAACTAAAAAAAACATCCCTCTATAATACAAATTCGACCTGCACTAATTAAATCAAGGTAACCTCCTAAGTTCCACTACACAACCAACCCACTGACTATAATTACCCATTACTACAAATTCAAGTATGAAGTAAAAAGCTCCCTCCATTAACAAAGTAACAAAGAAAATTAATCTAACCCGCTGCCCCACTAATTAATTCGATCCCTCTAACCCTTATATACTAACTAATGTATAGATATTCGTACAAACCCCACCCAAAACCTTAATGATAATAATATACTAATAAATAGATCGAAGCCTGCTTTCCCCAGCGACGCACTCGAAACAAAGAAAAGTAGAGTTTTATCAAAACAAGGGAACGCACAAGTTACGCTAATAGGAGACCGATTCACTGCATTCACCGACGCGTGGTTTCTGTGATCGGCGACGTTACTTACTGACGGTATCAACAGTCCCCGATGCTTGCGGTCCGTTATAGATAGGCTGAGACGAGACTACTCCAATGCCGGCACTGTTTGCCCGAGAATGACGAGGTTGGTGCCGACTTCAAACGTGTAGTAGACGGAGGAGAGTGCTTTCAGAATTGGTTATGAACGGCTGCGTGATTTGGGGTGGGTTAGGAGTATTTACAAGGCTAACCTAGGGTAAACTTAATTTTAATCTATTATAACTAACGTATAGATAGGAAAAAGGTGATGGGCAATGTTTGTGTAAAAAGAAGGATAACAACGGATTATTTCTGTCTTACGAGATTACTTGTGGGTCAAGAAATTCGATTACTTATACCCAAGGAACTTGTTTTTTGGACCTTTAAAAGGCAAAATTGAACCGTGTATTACACTTCTCCCTTTTCTCGTTCTCATTTTCTGGTTTGGTGCAGTGGTGCTGCCGCTGGTGTCGTCTTGTGCGGTTGTGCTTGTTCTCGTTCCTCTATAAGCTTCAACGACTAGCCAATAGCGCAACAGCTCCAGTGCTCCATGCCTCCACTGGCCAAACCTCGTCCGCCCGGTACTCACCCATGCACGATTCGCTTGCCCACGCCTCCACTGCTCCACTTTTAGTTCGTTCAGGTTCTCGTTCTCTGATTTGATTTGTTTTTATGTATGTGCTCATTCTCGTTTTTAGGTTTTGATTCTTTATTTTTTTGGTTTGTCTAATTCAATTCTTATGTATTACTCAGCTTGAATGGTTGATGTGCAGCATCAGTTTTGTTTCAATTTTTTTTTTGTTTGTTTGGGAGTGAGTGACAAACAACTGTTGGAGAAAAACTACTTCTCACGTCAGGAATATAGGAGATAAACCACTAGCATATATAGAAGGAGGAAACCCAACCCAATGACTTAAGCTTTAGGGTAAAAATGATGGATCCCGACTTTATATGCTAAGTGGTAAAAACTCCCGATACGTCACCCGCTTCTTCGGTCCCCGAAATCTAACAACACAGTGGCTTTTTGGGTGTTGATGTGCAGGCAGTGCAGCTTGTTCTTGTTTTCATTTTTTTTGTTTTAATTGTTGATGTCTAAATCAATTTTTTTGTTTCATCTTAAAAATTATGTAATTAAATTTTTTAGTCATAGCACATAACAATACTTCAGGATAAGAGAAAAGCAATGTAATTCAATTTTTCCGTTTTCTTTATTCTGCATCTTATACATTATCATGTTGTAATTGGAATTGTTTGTGAGTGAAAGGAAAAATCTATTAGTTGCACATAGCTTTTATATATTCTGAACAAAAATTGTTCATTGAATACACCATTGTTGTGTGTTTTGTTTGAACGCACACCACTGCGTTCAACTCAAAATGCGTTTATTCCCTATGGCTATATGTTGTGTGTTTTATTTGATAAATTTTTGTAGGAAATTACCATGTATTCATCAATACTAATTAGTAATTTAGCATATGGAGTTCATGAAATATCAAGTATTTACTATATAATTTAGGTCGTATGGTATCTTATTAGAAATCATAATTACCATTTTATATATAAATTAGAGATTTTGAACAATAGAACAGACGTGAAATACAAGAAAATGACTAATATCATCCAAATCCACCTAGGCTCCGACTAGCTGTCTAGGCGCTAGGCCCCCACTCACCTTCTAGCTCTCGTCCAGCGTTTTTTAGAACATTGACGGTTGGTCAACGACCGAGTCAACCCGGTCAACGGGCAAGTCAACCCGATCAACGACCGAGTCAACTCGGTGGAAGTGGGTGGGAGTGGGTGATGGGGAGTTTTGCTATTTACCTAATTTTCACACCCTATTTAATATCCACCTAATTAGCCTCTTTTTTTGTTATTTACTTAAATCATCCTAGAATTATCTTATCAAAATTTACCAATAACTCCTTGTTGTGATTCTTTGACGTACATGTTATGTATTATGGAATTGAATCAAATGAAATTGGGGCTTATCATGAAAACTAAGAACAAATCTGGACCATCCGATTGAAACACTAGAAATGAATCTAGGCCATCCGATTAAAAAATAAAAAAAAATTAAAAAAAGGTAAAAAAAAATTAATTTTTTTGTATTTTCTTACTTTATTTTTTTAAGTCTTTTTACGTATGTAAAATGATGTAATTCGAGTATGAACATAAGGCCCTAAAACGTGAACATGCAATACTAATATGTGAACGTATCGCTATTATATGTGAACGTATACTAAATTTTCTGAAGTTAAAATGCGGTTATATGTGAACAGCTCTTGTAAAAATGTGAACATGTGTATAAAATATGTGAACAAAACGTAAAATGTCAACCGTCGTGTTTTTGGCAAAAATAAGTGAAAACATTAAAAAATAAAAAAATAAAAAATAAAAAATAAAAAATAGAGAATGGTGGGCAGTCTAGCAACAAGTTGAGCTCCCACACCTTTTTGAATAACAACTCCTAATCTATAAAATAGAGAATTGCCAAACTCAAAGTTGGCATCATGCCTAGCCATACAATTCCTCAACCTTTGTAGAAAAGATATAATATCAACTCCGAGCTCTCCCAAGGTAGAAAAGGCCAAAACTCTGAACCCATAACCATGCAAAGTGCATTTGTCCAAATATTTGTTGTTTTTGCGTGTGATAGCTGCAACAATAGCATGTCCTGGAGCAATATTACGTTTCCTAGCACTTGTGAAAGGTGAAACACCCGTCACATCCATACAAACATCTTTACCATCTTCCCAATTATAAACCATGATGTCGGCGGGTCTGAGTTCATTCTCAGTATTTGAAAGGAAACCCAAAGAGACTTCTTTCCGAGCAACAATCCCAGCTTTGTAGCATATATCTGCCAAGACGTCTTTGACCAAATCATGACGAAATTTGAGCCCCACCTCACTGGCACAATGAATAGCATGGTCACCAAAAATGTCCATAGGCCTGTTGCAACAAGAACACAAACTGTCTTCCTCAAAAAAGGGTATACCCAACCGATATTGCAAGACGGCACTGAACTGTCTAGGTCCAACAGCCTGATTAAGCCCGGGGATAGGGATAGCCTTAAGAAAATCCATTGTGTGTTCGGCTCTATTACATTGCCACAGGGTTGCATCACGCGATGAAAGAGAAAAAGTATGGGGTATCTTCTCCTTGACAACACCAAAATGAATAACTGCCAAAGAATTCATGAAATGGGGGGCAGTATCATTGATATTGAAACTAGAGGAGAGACCACAAGTTTGAGAAAAAACCTGTAAAGCGTGTTGAAAGCTGAGACAAGGATCTGAAGTATCCGAAAAATTAAGGATCTTGTTCTGTAGATGCTGAGTTTGAGCATGAGATGCTAGGTAACAAAACATACCCGTATCAGCCATTGTAAGCACGCCAAGACCACCATCTTTAATAGGGAGGGTAGCAAACCTTTGCTGGACCAAACCGAAACCCGCTCCGTCACCAACTATTAAACGACGTAAATATATCATAAGATACTTATCAAATCGATCAGTAGCAAGCTGAAGAGATTTGGGGCTTGTTGTGCGGAGGGTGAAATACAAGTTAGAAACACCTGTGCAATTCCGTAAAAGCAATAACTCACATTGTGGGTCTTGTAAATCCTGTATTTTGCTCATAAGTTGAATAGAAGTATCCACCCTTTTCATCACCATGTTACTGCAAAACTCCGAATCTAGACTGACTGGCCCACCAAGGAGTTTAACACCAATATTGGGAGGGAAAACAGACTTGATATCTCTCCTAGGATCATATGATGGCCAAAAAATAACCGTCTTCAAGACATTCAAATGCAAACCATAGCAGGGACCCTCCTCTTGTATAATTTTCAGAGCCTTCGACACCTCCATAGTATCACCTACAATAGTGCCATCATCCAGATACCAAGCATGGAGATCTAAAGTGCATTGGGTAGCAATCTTCTCAATAAGGGGTGGAGAGCAAGAGCAAAAAGAAGAGGGCCAAGGGGGTCACCCTGTTGAACACCCTGAGCCGAAGAAAGAACGGAACCCTGATAATAGAGCCTAGCTGGTTTTGCATAACAAAACTCCACCCAATTAGCGATGGTCGGGCAACGAGCTCTTACTTCCTTTATGATGGTGGGTCTGTCAACAAGATTGAACGCATTCGAGAAATCAATAAGCAACATAACCCACGAAGCGTCCTCCCCCTTCAACTCCAGCAACCTATTGGCAGAGTGCAAGATACCTTCTCCACCACATGGAATGCCAACTCCAAATTGGTGCTTGCCTAGATATGATGTCATTTCCTTGCGCACTGACGTAGCAGCCACTTTAGAACAAAGTCTCCTCCATATAGTTCCCACATCGAATGGCCTTAACCCTCCACCCGGTTTAAGAAGCGGAGTTAAGGGAGCACTGGCCACGAAATCACCAAGAATAGGAGGGCACTTCCCTGCCAGCCACAGATTAACAACGCCCGTTATGGAGAGGAGTAATTCGTCAGCAACGGCAGCCCCAGCACCACTCAAAGCATCTAATAAGTGTTGAGCTCTAAGACCGTCCCTCCCGCACGAAGTGCCTTTGGGAAAACTCTTAAGAGCCAACAAAACATCTTTTGTACTGACAGAAAGTGCAGTTGCACCCACATCTTCGGCTGGTATATGGGGCAAACGTGCAGGGGGTGTTTTTGATGAAGTTCGAACAGTGTTTCAGGGGAAGAAGGAGCCACACCATTGGAGGAAAGTACCCTGATTGCCGCGGTATAATGCCCATATCCCAACTTCCTCCTACAAGCCAGCAAATTAGGATTTATATTCTTCTTGTTCGAACGCTCCCGAGGAGTTTTCTTAGGAACAATTAACAATTGTTGGGTCAGTCTGAAACAACCAGACGGTTCTTTCCAACACAACAACGCCTTGTTGATTGAAGTTGTCTGTAGTTTCCTCCGGTTACCTAAACGTTCCTCCATGGAGCTTTTAGGCTCATATAAGCTCAAAGTGCAGAGAGGCAATAATAATAAATGAACCCAGGTTGCTATGCTATTAGGATTTGCAATGACACGATCGAGAGCAGACTTTAAGGTACGAGAGAATAGTAACCTGCTGGGATGCGGAATACTAACAGTAGTAATGATTTGCTTCTGTAACATATTGTTGAGTAACTCAACGGTGAGGCCAGCACCAACATCATCAAAACCAGAAGCACTTATTACCATCTCAGGAACCTCAGTTTGTGGTTTATCAACCCCATGAATAAGAAAATCAACTCCAAGGCCATTGAAAGGACCTGTAACGACTTCCAAAGGATGAGATTTTGAACAATCCTTCTTCCAAGCATGGATACTCAGACATTTAATACACAACCATCCCTGCAATTCATTCAAAACACTTTCCCACGCATCAAAACATATGCTGCTGGTTCTGATCCTTTCTCTGCAAGCCTCCATACAACACTCAGTAGGAAAATGTTTATCTTTCAAATGTTTATAGATGGCACTCTTTGCATATCTATTACCTCCAACACCTCCCTTACACCCATCATAATTCTTGAAAGGGCAATTGATTTTAACACTCTGCGAAGAAGAAGCAAAAGGAGGAACCTGAACGGAAGTTAAGGGTGCAGGAGAACCGAGGGACCGAATAGGGGCTTGCGGCTGGTGCTCACGACGATCTGAAGAGGCTGAAGATCGAGTTCTGGGCATTGCTGCTCAGAAAGATGGGTTATGCAAAAACAGAGAACTTGAACAAGAGAAAAACCCAAACTGAAAAGGCAGCATCAGCATCAAGCGAAGGAACGCTCGATCAGGGGAGGGCGATCAATTGTTAAATGATCCATGAATCAAAGAAGAACGATCCAGGCTTTCAATCACCGGAAAAGTCTTGCCCCTATCTCTTCTAATCTTAGCCATCCATTTCTCAAATTCAAGGGTCCTCGTTTGTTCTTAGTTTTCATGATAAGCCCCATTTCCATGTGAATCAACCTCTATGTATATATTATTGTAGTTTTCTTTAATTTGTTACTAATAAATAAGTAGTATTATTATATATTGGGCCTATACAAAAATTAATTACATATAGAGAAAAAAATCCATATCTGAATAAACAGTGGTTAGAGAAAAACGAGAAATAATTGGAAGGCTCATAATTTCCTCCTTTTATAGGATAACCTATACAAACTCTCTCGCCCCTCTCTTCTTAGAGAGGGAAACAGGGAATGAATAACCAAAAGGAGGAAATCCCTCCAGATTGAGAAAAGCTCTACAAACTAATTCACAAAAAATTGAACAATTTTCTAAGGAAATATCTCAACCAAATCTCAGGAAAATATTAAGTAATCTCCCACTCAACAATATGGGTTATGGGGCAACCCCCTCACCTTCTCGACCACCATAGGGTGACTTTGCTTTGAACCACTCCTACATCAACCATTTAACCTTACACCCAACAAAGATCTAACCAAAACATTGTATAATCAAGCAAACCCATCTAAAATTAGAAGATATAAGCTTTATCCATATTCTTCCCATGAATAACTCACCTCGGATGGAATCCATACCAGTCCTAACCACCCGATCCTGGTTCGCCCTTACCAAATCTACACACAAAACCATCAGAGTCAGACCACTCATCCGTTTTGTATGTCGGATGGATTCTTTCAAATGACAGTGCGTTCACCGACCAACATCAACACGCAACGCCGGGTGCCAACTTCTTCGACTAGATTTGGTATATTCCGCTTGGAACCCCAGATCTGTTGCTTGGAGATTGGAGTTGGCATTTTAACAGTATACCCAAATGAAAAGTCCCTTCGTGTTCTTCTCTACCTCCACCAGAGTTCAGTTCATCAGTCACCCTTCACCATATTTGATTCACCAACTATACAAGAGGACGAAATCACAACAGTCGATTTGAAAACAATCAATAAAGCATACATCCCATTTCCATCAAATGAAAACAATCAATAAAGCGCACTGTTGACGATTTATTAAAAAAAGGAAAAAGGGAAAAAAAAACAAAATCATAGTGGGGTCCGAAAAACACTTTCTCTCCAGACTTTTGGAAAAAAAGAGAGGAAAAACCTATCATTTGTAATATTTTTGGGTTTGTGGGCCAAACGGCCCAAACCAATTAGAACCATCTTTTAGCAAACTATGCTAAATATTAACAAATTGCATCAAACATGTCAATGTTTTTTAAAAAAAAACTTTGTTTGTAACTGGTTCTCAAGAATACTTTTAGGTCTGGTTTTTTATGCCCTCGAGATCGGTACGGTGGTTTGACGGTGATGGTTTGGTTAAAATCGTGGATGTGCGATCGACACTTGAAGGCTCCCAGAGCGAGTCCAAATCTGAGGTGTCCGCAGTTGTTCCCCAGGACCTCGTCTTGTGCGTTTTTCTCCAGTTGACATCTTCTCTATGCCTCTCGTAGTGCTCCACACAGTTTGCTCCTAATGTGCTTATTCAGATCCAGTTTCAGCTTTGATCATCGATGTTTTGATCTTGGTTTTGTTGCTTTCTAGTTTGCTTTTTTTTTGGTAGCTTGTATGATATCCTTTGCCGGTTTTTCTAGTTGTCGTTTTATTGGCCTCTCGATCTACCAGGCTTGTCTGGTACATCGAATCGCTTTATTTATCAAAAAAATGGAAGGTCTCTTTGGTTTCTCCAATTCTATCCCTAATTATTTTCATCAAATCTTTTTTTACCGAATGAATTCAATTCTTTCTCAAAACGTTTTTCTGATTTCTCCTATTATACTTCTCTTCTCCAATGCACTTGTGAATTTAGTCTACTCTCAATTAATGAGATTTTTTACACCACCATATTCACAGTATCCGATTCCACCATTGTTGTCCTTGGATCTGGTTCTTTCGGAGGAATTCTGACCAATGTCCACCCATTTGAGTTTTCCGGTAAGTTCATACTTAATCTATTTGTTTTTCAATCTCAATTCCATCAAAATTAGATGATAGGTCGTCGTAATAGAAAATATTGATGTTCAATTTATTTTTATTAATTTGTATTTTTTTAATTGCATTTATGTGATTTGCAATTAATTGGATTTAGACTAGTATTTGTACTTTATTCTAGTTCCGAACTTCTACGATCCTGTTCCCATGGAGTTTGTGAGAAACTCTATGGGTGAAGTTACTAAAACCCTATAGGAAAATTGGTGAACCCGTCGGAAAAAAAAAAAGAAAAAAGAAAAAATAATAACTTGATATGGAGAGAGAAAAATCAAATCTCGACCCTTCAATTAGGGCTGTCAATTATCCACGGGTGACCGACTCACCAGCTTAACCCACCCGAAATAAACGGGTGAAAAACCAATCAAAGCGGGTGACGGGTCATTCGGGTGACGGGTGAAACGGGTTATGGGTCGGGTAAGGGTGAGATTTTATCACCCAATAACCCGACAGAAATAACCCGACCCATCACCCATTTCACGCAAACCACCCATATAACCCGTTTCAGCCCATAATTTCAACATGTATGGGCCTTTGAAGTCACGCATATAACTCATTTCGAGCCTTTGATAAATAATCTCATTTGTAACCCATCTTTGACTCCATTTTGATATTTATTGCTTATGAGATTTGTTTTTGCTTATGTATGGATTATGGATATTTATTTTAGTTTATGTATGAAAATTTATTTATAGACATAAAATACAGAGGTTATACAACAATTATACAGGTGAACGGATCACCCATATAACCAGCGGGTGACGAATGGTTTGGGTGACAGGTGAAACATTTCACGGGTGACGGGTGGGTCGAGTGGGGCGTTTAACTTGCGGGTCGGGTGGTGGAAGTGCTCCACCCACCCATAACCCGACTCATTGACAGCCCTACGTTCAATTTGTATCTAATGGTCAGGATTTATTCAACTCTATCTATGGAGTTTTTTCACAACTCCACTAGAACTAATTCCGAACTCTTCTAATATAGAATAGCGATGCTCTTACTCAATTTTTTTTATTGAATTGATTTATTAGTTATTGGATTTAGTGGTTAATTTGGTGGTTTAATGGTGTTGTTGACTGATTTAATTTTAAAAAGTGGAGATTTGATACTTAATTTGTGTGGGTGTGTGGGTGTGTGAATCCAGGCCTGTGTGAATTAGAGGAACCTACTAATTTATATATGCAAGGGCTCTCAATTGTTATTCTTATTTGTTACTGGAAGGTCATGCCTGTGTTTTTGCACGGGTTAATAGTCTTGCTTATAATGTGCTTATGTGTTTATTTTTTGTTGTATCGGATATTATGTTTCAACAATATTTTATCATCCCTTTGCATGATTTTAAAATTGAATAATAGGTTGAGAAAATAAAACAAAGTACAGAAATGCTACTCCCTTCGATCTTTAAAAAATGTTGTTCAAGCATTTAGAATTTGATCTAAATTAGATGACGTAAAATGTTTCAAATTCTTCTCTACATTGATTATTTTGTCATTAGAAATCCTCCCCCCCCCCCCTCTTTTCTAAAACTTTAGTGTTTTTTGTTTTGCCTTTGAAATTTTAATTTTGACATGTTAATAAAGCAAGAAGAATGTGAAAGATAAGAAAGGGTGGCGGTAATTATTGTCATCCACATGCATGTGGGCAATTACTGAATGTTTTAAATAGTATATATTCATGTGATTGAGTTTTGTCTGGTAATTATATGGTTCTTAATAAATGAGTCTTTTTGTTTAACGACACTATTTAAGAATCGGAGGGAGTATATTATAAATTTTAGATTATGTAGAATTTCTAGGCAAATGTTTACCCTTCATTCATAAGGTAGAAATCAACATGCTTTGACCTATTGGTAATATTTCATATGACATGTGAACATTAATAGTGTAGGAATTAAGGATGAACTTATATATATAATGCATTGAATATTATAAAATAGCCTAACTTAACAATTAGAAATTTAATATCATTTAAAGCAATATCATCAAAAGTAGTCAGTTGAAAGGTGTAACGAATAAGCCCTTCAATCTACATTCAACCTTATTAAGAACAAAATTGTCTTCAAGTTGAACCATATTAGCCACTAAATGTGATAATTTCCCACTTTAGATTCCTAATTAAATAAGCTTCAACGTTTTTGTATTTGTATGAAGTTGAATTTTTTTCATTTGATTTAAGAAGAAAGAAAAATATATAGGGATATCACTTTGCATTCCTAATTAAATGTTTTTGACGTTTTTAATTAAGAAGAAGCGAAAAGATAAGGATGTCATTAAGACTACTCACAATGGTGATCCAATCTCTTGGGTTTTTATCCCATCAACTATCTCTTTTTATTATTTTTAAAACATACTTTATTTTTCTACTAGAGCCCCTTCTTATTATCTCACTACTCACCTCTCTTGTTCGGGTTTTAATTTTGAAGTTCGGCCTTCAAATTCAAGATGCATAGCACTATCTTCTATGTAAATGCTACTGTTGGGAAAAGTTTAAATATTTTTTATAGTTAAAAGCCAGCGTTGTGGATGGTCTAATAGTGAAATATAAAGAGAATAATTAAATAGTAAGATCATAAGAAATTCCAACATTAAATGTGCTAATTTACTATTTTTTGTTATAAATGTAAATTACTATGCTATTATAATTAAAAAAAAAAGCTAAGTATTATAATATATAAAAATATTTTTTTTATTAATCCAAATGAGGCAAATTAAAAAAAAGATAGAGACTATATGATGAACTATATAAAAATGAGACATTATACTTTTTTCAATGACATTATGAATTTATTTGGTGCTTCTTTAAATATATTCCCCGATCTAATTGAACTATTGATCTTTGCACTTATTTTTAATTCCTACTGATTCTTTTTAGTGTGCACATTTTTTACTTAAGATTATGAAACCTATTAATATCTACTAATAATTTATTTTGACTTCATAAAATGATTAATTTATTATTTTTATTATTTTTTATTATATTTTTTATAAAAGGTTTTCTAAATATAAAAATATAGGCATGATATTATAGTGGAAGACCAAGAGGCTAAGGTCAAGTATGTATGATGTATTATTTATAATGTATGCTATTAGGTAAATATTGTGTGTGGAAGGCCAAGATACTAAGATTAAATATGTATGATGTATGATGTATGATGTACGATGTACGATGTATGATGTATGATGTATGATGTATGATGTACGATGTATGATAATAAGTAAATAGTATGTGTGAAAGTCCATGAGGCAAAGATCAATTATATATGATTGATGTATGATATTAAGTAAATATTATGTGTGGAAGAACAAGAGACTAAGGTAGCATATGCAAGATATGTAACTAAATAAGTCTATAGGGGGCAATTGAATGCTTTAAATTCAAAACATTGAATGTAAAAAAATACAAATTTACATGTAAGTTAGATAGATTAGATTAGATATGGGGACTTTTAAAATTTATTTTTCCAAGGGTCTTATCAATTGTCAGGTTCGACCCTCAATGGATCTTTGAACAAGCATTCAAAAGTTTATTATAGAAAAAAGATAAGGAATATATATGGAAGTATAAAGTATCAATTATTAAAGCATTTCAGCAAGAATAAAGCATGGAATCTAGCAATGCAAGAAAGAATCAAACCAAGTTAGTGGGTGTGCAAGAGAATCACACTCACCGAAAGCTCGCTTCAACTTGATATTTCAAGATTTGCCCATCCTCTCATGTATCCAAAGTGGCCCTTAATATGAAGAATCTTGGAAAATCAACCATCCTTTTAAGAATCTTATTCCAAGCCCACCTTTTTTAGAAAAAAAATCTAAGTATTTGATTTTTACAACTGGGTGCAAATAACAAAGGCCATTAACTGAGTTGCTTGTATACAACTCTCGAATCATGACTTCATCTTCCGCTAGCTTGATGATGTCCAGAGAGATTATGACTATTCCTGCATTGGTTATATATTAAGCAAGCCATTTCTAGCTAGGAGACATTAATGATATATGATGCCAAGCCAACTTGTTTATATATATGCATTGGCTTGTCATAGTCAAGCTTTCTCTAGGATCTTAAAAAAGGCTCCACCCCTTTTACACATACTCTCTAGTTAGTTTGATTGACAAGAAGAGGAAAGAATTCAATCACCCCCATTCATATATCCCTATAAATAGTTGAACCAAACACCTTAAAATATATACATCTCTCCAACACAAACCTAACGTGTCTCGTGGCACAATCTATCTCTGAAGATAGATAGCGCCACAAGACCTAGCTAGCGCACGGTTGGAATCAGGGATCAAGCCATGGAAAAGGTGACAAGGATTGCAACAGAGAATAGGGTTGTGATCTTCAGCAAGAGCTCGTGTTGCTTGTGCTATGCGGTGAACATACTCTTCCAAGAGCTCGGAGTGATCCCGGTTGAGTACCAACTAGATCAAGACCCAGATGGGAGGGACATGGAGGCCGCGATCGCAAGGATGGGTTGTAAACCGGTTGTGCCAGCTGTCTTCATTGGAGGGAAGCTCGTCGGATCGACCAATGAGATCATGTCTCTTCACCTAAAAGGCTCTCTCATTATCATGCTCAGAGCCTTGCCAGGCTACATGTACTGATATTTATTATTTTCTTTGCTTCCCTATAATTGATGGCTGTGTGTACTGGCTAACCAAGCTAAGTAAGAAAGAAGACATATATGCTTAAGAGGTTGTTATTATTAATTTATCAATGGTATTGATGTTTGTAAGAAGAATAAAAGACTAAACCATAGCCATATATATATGGTTTAGTTGGTATGATAGGGCAATGGTCTTCATCTTCAGTTATGATGTACATGCATGTAGTTTATTCATATATAATATATTATAGTATCTTATTATAACTCTATTTGTTTGATTAGCTCGATCTTTTTGGATAGTTTCAACTTGTTCAATCCATTGTTTTAAAAATCCTTGTCTAGCTCCGTCTAGGCCCCGCCTAGGCGCTGAAAGGTGCTAGTTCATCTAGTTTGTAGGCGCTTGTTTAGATTATTTAGACACTAGGCGGTCTCTCTTCACCTAAAGTCCGCATAGCGTTTTTTAGAACACTAGTTACGTTGAATGAGAATGTGAGTTCAAGCTCAGAGAAAGGGAAAGGGAAGAAAGTTAAGTATCAAATTTGAGATCAAGTTCATTAAGTAAATGAAGATCCTATCTTATTCTGAACCATTTGTTTGTTGCGTTAGTAAGGGAAGGGGAAGAAAGTACTAAATTAATTAATGTCAAGTAAGAAACTTATCCGGAAGCCAATTCTAAATTTCCAAACTTGTAACATGGACGAGGGTGAGGGAAAAATCAAGCCATTTTTCCAATCATAAAGCCATCTTTTCTGTTGTATGCTATTTTTGAAACTAGTCAAAGTATTTACAAAGGAAGAAAGGGAAATTCATTGCTTTTAGTTCTGAGGCTGCTTTATCTTCATAATCATATAAAGACAAAATTATTGTGCATTTTTCATTTTTTCACCACTTTAGTGATTATACTCCCTCCGTCCCATTTTTTCCTTTCCACTTTTCTTTAAATACGTCCCAAAATCATCTTTTCATTTCTAAAACTTTCCATTTTCAAATATGTGTAAATTATCCATATACCCTTACATTTATTGTTTTTTTACAACTAACCCTACCCACTCCATTTAAACCTCTCATCTCTTTCTCGAAGAAAACCCTAGATCAGGATTGTACTATTGATTTGGCTTTAACAAACCCTACACCCGGCTAATGGGGCTTTTGATTCTTGGAGTTCATTATTTCTATTTGATGTTCGTTAGGGATGCATTATTTCCATTTCGATTGTTTATTTCCATTTAATGATTCCTATTTTCTTAGTGCATCTCCTCTATTTGTGCTTGACCTTGTATTGCTAGATAATTCACCCAATTCTTTGCTGCTTTGCTTGCATGTTGTTGATCTACAACAATTGATGCACTTCTATCCCATAACGTGAACTTACTGAGGTTGTGCCCCCTGTGCTTGATCTTCTTGTGTTTATTAACTCAATCTGAATAACACTAAATCTGCATTTTTGGGATGAAATTGTAAGATTCTCATTCATCATGAGCCTCCTTAGTGACACTGAATCCGAGAGCAATTGCTGCTCAAAGTATCCATATTGTGAGTAGGCTTCTGATTGCAAATGTGTTCATTATTTTATTCCCCCAACGTTTAGAAGAAACTATTAAGGATGATGATGGTAATTTTAAAGAATCTATTAAGCCTCTAAAAAGGCCTTGTGGCTCCTGATTTTGAAGACAATGGCCTTGTGGCTCCTGATTATGAAGATAATGAGTTAAGTGACTCTTAATCTCTTCAATCTTTTGAGCATGAATTTGTTGATGATGGATTATGCATTGCTTGTTGATGATGGTTATGCATTGCTTGATTATGATGGTTGATGCATTGCTTGACGATGATGGTTTATGGCTTGGTTGTTGATGATGGCTGATGGATTCTTTTTGGATATGTCCCCTTTATTTGTGTATTGGGCGTAACTCTATTCATATGCATGCTAGTTGATGATGAAGATGACCCAATTCTGATATTTGTGTCCCCTTTATATGAGTTACATTTTGTTGAATACTTGTCAATGATGAAGTCCTTTTATATGAGAATTTTTGCTCTAATGATGTTGTTAAACCAACTAGTAATGAGCAACCAATCTCTTTTAGAATTAAGATGCAGGCTTAGTTACAATTTGGTCAATGACAAAAGAGTAAATATGTCAATGATGATTGGGGACATTTGAGACAAAATGTATATACATATTCATGCATGGGGACATTTGAGCTTAAATACAAAAGTACACATTGTTTTTTTTTTTTTGCATTACAATCCCACATTCATATTAGATGAAACTAATTTTAACAAAAAAAACAAAAGTACATTTTTAATATGAACTAGAGAGCTTTTTGCCCCCGAGCATTTGGTTTGGTGGTTGGGTCTTCTCCCAATGTGTATCACGTCTAGGGTTTGAGCCTTGCTGGTGGCACATGTGAATTATTTCACTTGTGGGAAAGATAGCTCCCCTTGAAACATGCCTTTGTGTTGAGGCGCACCACCATTGCTTCGCCCCGCGATTTACCCCCTCCTGGTGGCCCAGGGCAGGGTGCGTGGAGGCACGGGGCTAGTCGGCACCACTCCTTGCAAAGCAGGTTCGAGCCTTGGGAAACCTGTGACCCCCCCCCCCCCAAAAAAAAAATATGAAATATCATAACTAATCATAACTAATCATACATAACTAATCATACAATTTACTAAATTATAGTTTATTGAATTGCAATATGATATATCATAACTAATCATACAATTAAAAGAAAATAAATATTGCAAATCATACAAAAATAAACTATTTGATTATTTAATCGGTGTACACTACATAGCAATTTAAGATATAAAAAATTAATTTTTCTAACATATGCCCCAAAGGCATAGGTTAAGCTCCTAAATTTGGCAATCTCTTATAAGTTTGTACTTATTTTGGATTAATGAATTTTCATAAAAGAGTTTATTAATTTTCTAATAAGATTTTAGTTTCCTTGATTAGTATGCTTAACCTATACCCTGAAAAAACCAATAAAAATTTCTTTTCCATCTAAATTTTGTTGGAATTATTTTGATTTTATTTGTTCAATCTACCGTCGATTTCGCCGGTTTGTTTTTTATAATTTATTTTTTCAAATTCAAATTAATGTGGTTCTCGTGCATATGAAATTGTGAATAGCCAACAATAATATTTTATCACTTTTTAAGAAAAATGATATTATTTCTTTATATGTTTTATATCATACATAGTGTTTATTATTAATATTTTTCTAAAAGAAGAATCTCAAATTTTTTAAAGGAGATAAGTAGTCAATATGTAAATATGTATATAATGTATTCAAATAAATTTTCAAATAATTATTTTATATTAATATTGATTAAAATTAATACATAAATGTAGTGCATTTATTTGACTTGAGAGGGACAATTTCTTAGTTGTATAGATAGATAGATAGATAGATGTTCATCTATGTCCCCTATTTTCCATATCATCCAAGAATAGCACATGATTGTACTACTCTGGGATGATGTGAGATGTCCTTGCATTTTGATTTCCTTGATTTGCAACTGCATTAGGTGCTTCTTGAGTTTGTTATGCTTGATTTGTTGTTGTACCATTATGGACCAAATTCCATGCTTGAAAAACAGCCCATTGTGGAGCCTTGACCATGGTGGGTAGGTTTTCGTGACCTTCCAATTTTCTTTTACTCACATGTGGCAAGTCATAATCATTTTTCCCCTTTTGTCTTGAGGATCTCATTCATTACATATTGTAGATACATTTACACATTGCTTAGTATTTTGGGTTCTAATTCATAAAATGCATCCTTCACAGCTTGTACCATTTGTTCCACGTCTTTAGGCATTTTCTTATGCGTTAAAGATTGTATGCTTTGGAAGAAACCTAAGTCCAAAATGTTTAAATCTGGACTATTGGGTGATTGTTGAGTTAGAATGAAAGTGAACCCATCTTGCGTAATAGCCACTATTTTTATGACTAATTTTTAAAAAAAAATTATCACTGATTATTTATTCAATAAAATAAATTCATAATATTTTTCACTCAGAGTCTATTTCTAAAATAAGAATTTGATAAAATTCTTATAGAATAATTATTTAGGTAAATAAATTTATTAAAGACGGAATTAATAAAATTATAACCTAACGGAAATTCTAGTCTCAAGCCTATTCACGATTCTTTCTTAAAAAGAAAAGACGGGCCTTAGCCCGGCCCACGTAAGTCCACAAAACAATTAAAAAAAGGGTAAAATAAAAAGGAGACAAGATGTGGGGATATGAGAATTGAGAGTTTTGTTCAAATGAAACAAACTCTTATCCTAAAACGAACTCTTATCCTAAAACGAATGCACTTTTTGTAGTTAGTAGTGCACTTTTCATACTTCAGAGTGCACTTTTTCGCATTTGTACTTTTCGTACTTTTTAGTGCACTTTTCAAATTTTTTTAGTGCACTTTTTCATAATGCACTTTTTGTATTTTTCAATGCACTTTTATATGAAAAGTGCATTACTAACTATGAAAAGTGCATTCGTTTTAGGATAAGAGTTCGTTTTAGGATAAGAGTTTGTTTCATTTGAACCAAACTCTGAGAATTGAACCCTCTTGCTCCTTTACTCTCCCCTTTACCAATTATGCTAATTTGTTTTTTTGAAAATGTAATACACCCATTTGTATTTAAACTCATTCCTTCTAGTGGTATATTGTAAAAACCGAAAATTTATCTGATTGAATTTTCGATTGAGGCATTTAGTAGAGGATTTATGGAGGATTTGGAGCAGGATCTACCATCCACTCAAGCTCTATTTTAATTGAAAAAAATCTCCCATCTCCCAATCCCCTTCTTAGATGATATTTGATCATCATCACTTTTATTCCCTCCACCATTATAATGGCTATTTAAAGGCTCTTAGACCTTCAAAGAGAACACCCACCAAACACCTCCTTTCTATCTCTTGATTTATCACTCCCATTCAACAAAATTTCAGCCTAAGAGTAACTTTTATGGGCTGATTTTTCCACAAAAGAAATATCCAACCCTAGTTCTTGTGTCTTCCAACCGCCGGTAGCACCTCCGACCACCGGGGCATGGCTGCGCCGCCCTCTACCGGTCACGCGCGGCCATTGGAACCACCAGCCGCCGCCACTGCTGCCTTCTCCCCTGGCTACCGGCGTTCTGTCCTGCTCTCTGTTTTGCGGTAAAACAAAATACAGAAGAGAAGCATGTATATTTCTAGGTTTTTATTTTAATCTTTTTGGGCCGATTTTAATTGTTGGGTATTTATCTTAGGCCCATTTAACTAAACAGATTTTTAAAAAAAAAATCAAATTATGAAAAATATGAAACTAGTACCTATTTCTTATAAAATATAACATGCATGCAAGGATTTTATAAAGGGGAATAACTTTTTTACAAGTTATAAGGTATATTTTAATAAATCCTAAACTTATAAAAGTGGCCACTTGAATTAGAAAAATTCTCTTTTTACTTATTTTAAAAAGCCTAGACTTCTTTCCTTTTTCTATAAAAGAATCCTTTTATTTATTAAAGTAATGACTTGAGAATCTCATAAAATATTTTTTATGAATAAAACCTTCTTGCATGTCTTTTTATAAGCTTTGGGATATTTTTTATATGAACTTTGAATATAAATAAGCTTAATAAAAATAAGACATGTTTAATTAAATTATATATGCTCTTGCATGTACCTTTAAATGAATTTTTATGAAATAAATCCTATTGCATGTTTTGTTCCTTATATTTTTAAACTTCAGAATAATTGTTATATGAACTTTTGAGTAACGAAAAAAATAATAATAAGATCAAGATATGTTAATTAAGTTAAAAATCTCTCTGCATATAGTTAAGGAAGGGTTTGTATAACTTAAACCCTCTTGCATGTCAACTTAGGATTTAAATGAATTTTTGATAATTAAATTACAACCTTTCTAGATTTAAAAATGGACTTATAAGAGTTTTACTCACTTCACCAAGTTATAAATGATGTATGTGCTTTTTATAAAGTTTTATGACTAAATCCTATTTTTGCATGAGGCTTAGAACTATTAAAATATTAAAATGAAAATGGTTATAACCTTCTTAATGAAAAGGGAATAACTTTTTAAAATTATTTTCGGTCCATCAAGAATTAAAAATAAACTTATGAGAATTTTATTCACTTAAACAAGTTAAAATAATAGTGCATGTATTTCTATAAAAAACCCATGGAAGGAATCTTGTCTTACATATAATAAAGTTTATTCAATATATATGTAGAGACAATAATCTCTACATCCTTTTTGACAAAAAAAAAAAAGAGAAAAGATTGTTAATAAGCATAATCTATTTAAATAGTATAATGTGTTGCATGTGAAAAATAAAGTGTTTTTATGAGGTAAGATTTACATGCATGCAAATTCTAGACTTTAGTATATTCTTATAATAAATCAATCATAACATTTGAATATGATTTTGATCATGATAATAATTTATTAAGTAGCCTTACATAAATAATGATAGTTGGAAAAAGGTTTAATGGTGGTTAAAATATGCTTGCATGTCAAGATCATTCTTGTCACATAAACTTTTGGTATAAAATAAAGTTTGATTTATAAATAATAAAACACGTGCAAATCATATTTTAAATCTATTTTAAATAATTAGTGCATGTGGTTTAAATAAGGAATTTCATTTATGCTTAAATAAGGCCTTAAATGTTTTCTTTAATAAATATTTTAAACTCATAAATAGTACTATCTTGAAAATAATAATAAAGAATTATTATTTTATATCTCATATCTAAATTATTAACTAAATAATTTAGATGTAACCTTCTTTCTCTTAGAAGAGGGAAATAAGAGAAGGTTTAATTTAAATTAAAATAAGGATTTTGTGTTGTTCATCGCTCTTTCGGTTAAATAAGGTCGAAGTTTCGAACGTCACCAAAAACTTTCTATTACTGAGTCCATCCCGAAGGAAATTTCAAGTCAAGTGGACATTCTCCTTGTAACCTTTTCGATATCTCGATTCCGTTAAACTTCTCTATATTGGGAACAAACTTGTTTGCGTAAATAAATAAACTTAGGATATATTGATTGCTAGAAATAACGACATCTCATTATCGTTATTATGTTTCGAACACTAGAATAAACTTAGGATCGATGATTGTGGCCTTGATTGTTTAAAATGTCTCGTTTAGAGACATCGCTTGGAAAAGTATAAGAAAAAGTGTTAGACATAAGTCTTGAACCACTTTTTATAACGTCATATTAAATGTAGTTCATGACTCTACTCTTACTTCGTTGACTGAAGTCTTAAGCAATGTCGAAATAGAAAGGTTTCGTCTAAAGTTTAAAGCAATGTCATACGGAAAATAAATATTGGCTGAAGTCTTAAAGCAATGTCGAAATAAAAGATTTTGCCTAATGTCTTAAGAAATGCCACATAAAATGGAAAAGACGACTAAAGTCTTTTACTAAAGTCGATGCTATGTAGACATTCAAATTTTATAATTAGGCTAAAGGTTTGCCTTATTCAATCCATTAATTAAATTATGATATGTCCTAGTTAAGAGTCAGAACTCCGCTTCTTTAAGTGGACTCGGCTCTTTCATAGCCTCCACACCCCTAAAGTTCATAAACAAAATACAAAGTTTTGACACATAATAAAGATAAGTGCTAGTGCACATTAAAAGACATCAAAACCGGGTTGGTTTTAGGAGACCGACCCGACTCTCGGTCCGATAAGGGCACAAGAGGTTTTCTAAAACTTGTTGTAAATTAAAACGTTTCTAACATTATTGTACTCTAAGAGGAACTACAACCTTGTGGTTTCCTTCTTTTCGAATCCAAGTTGATCTCTTTTCGAGATCAACTAAATTCCGTCATTATAAGCTCCACAAAGTAATTATATTTTCAATTACTTCTTCCCTTAATATCCTTTATGAGATAATAAAAATTACCATATCACCCTTGAGAATATCCGTTCCCACTTGCTTAGTCTCCTTAGACTAATTCTGCTCTTTTCTGCATTTTGCCTGGTCTTTCTCGCCCTTCGCGACAAATGTCAGACGCTAGGAAACGTCCCTCGAAGGTTTAAAGAACGAAGAATCAAGAAAGTTGAAGGAAGGAAGGTCAAGTCTTCTCAAAGATATTTCTTCCGTATTTTTGGATTCACTACGCTTTGCAAGAACAAAGTTTCATTAATTATTTCCGCTGCTATGTTGTTTTGAAACAGTTTAACATGTAATGAAAATATTTAAAGTCTCAATTTTGAGCACCTTTTAATGTCGTGTATTACCATTTAGATTCCACATTTCTTTAAGATTAATACCTTATAAAGCCTAGGGTGACTTTGGACGGTAAAGTCCGAGGTCAATGGCGGTAATAGCCATCGTTGCAAAATAGGGGTGTCACATCTTGCATGTAAACATTTTGCCACTCTAGATCTTCTTGTGTTATATGGGCCTTTGCATTATCTTGCTGAATGGAAATCACTCTATGATTACCATCACTTAACCATTATGGCTTTATTGCTGGAATGATTTGGTTGATCAACATGCTTCTTGTCACATTTTTATTCACTGATTCCACAAGCTTTGTTCTGAGTGTCCCCTTGTCTCTGTTCGTTGATGACCTCTTTGTTGGTTCTTCGTATGTAAATGGAAAGATTCCAATCTTTTCATCAAAAGTAAATTGACCCTCTAAATTAAACCTAGGTTTGGCCACCACAATAGTGAACATGACTTTTGGGATGAATTTGCTAGAACTTGCTTCTCTATATTTGCCTTGCTTTGACGATGCAAGATAGAGTCTTTTTGATTTTTTGCTTAGATAAAACCATTTTTCGTCTATATGCACAAAATCAAAAATTGATAATATTGTTGCTTTGTTCCAGTTGTGTCCCCTTGTAGTAATGATAAGATCTATTTCAAAATAGTTATCTTATTTTCATCCTTCAATCTAGGATGCAAGGGGTTTGTGTCTGGATTTATGATGCCCCTTTGGACATTTCTATGCATTGTAGTATTTGACATTTCAAGATGTTGTGCTAGGTCTCTAATGCATGACTTGTCCCCCATGTTAAGGCTTGTGATTTTTTCAGCTGCAATTTGTATTCTTTTTCTACGACAATTGTGAAAATTTGTACTCACATTTATGGGTTGCCCTTGTCTTTAGGGTTGTGCATACTTAGACCGGACCGGCGGACCGAACCGGACCGTAATTTTACGGTTCGGTCCTCGGTCCTAATATTTTGAAATTTTCAGTCCCGGTCCTAAACCGGGACCGGAACGGGAATTTCCGGTCTGGGCCGTAGGACCAATTTAGATATGTGATATAATTAATATTAGGCTTATTGATAGATTACTTGGGCTGGACGCTTGGCAATTATGGCCCAATTTCACCTCTTCATTAAGTCCAATCTCTCTTCTTTCATTCTCCATTCCAGATTTCCTTAAATCTCGTTTCTTTTCGCAACCCTAACTGTGTTGCGCCACTCCTGAATCTCACTAGTGCGATACTGCGATTCTCCTCCAACCGGCTAAAGTGGTGACCTCTAGTCCCAACATTACCAAATCTCGCTGATTTGTGTCATCTCCCCAATTATTTCTTCATCATCATCCTCCTCCGTCTCTTCGATTCAGTATTTCTCTTCTTAGTGGAACAACTACATCTCACAAGTTCTTTTTCTCGTTTTTAGCTCGAACAACTACTTATATAACTATATTATGTGATTACTCCCCTATCGTTGTAAAGCTACAGCTCAAAAGCTGGCCTTACCTCCTCGTTCTGGGCGCTTCAACACCACCCGTATATATATATATATATATATATATATATATATATATATATATATATATTTATATATATATATGTTCTTTATTGCTTAATTTACAATAATTTATCGATTTTTCTAACCTATGTCATAAGGGCATAAGTTAAACATTCCATTCAAAGGAACTAAAACCCTATATGGAAATTAATAAACACTTTTACAAAAATAAATAAAATTTACATAAATAAAAATTAACAAAACATTACCATTTTAAGGAGCTTAACCTATTCCCTTGTGGCATAGGTTAGAAAAATCGATAATTAATTATGTTAATTTGAGGTTCAACAAAGAAGATGTAATGTATAACAAACATTAGTTTAAAGTGATGGGATCTGATATTGTATTCAATTGATCTAATATTTGATGGATGATATTGTATCAAAATCGATCTATTATATGCTTAATTAATTAATAAGTCATGCACTTTCCCTTTTTAATTTGCAACTTACCATAATTGACAATGTTAAATGAATAATCTGGTCAAACCGGTCCAAACCCGAGATTGGACCGTGATAGGACCAAACCATAATGGTTTGGTCTGGTCTGGTCGCCGGTCCACATTTTTTTAATTACGGTCCACCGGTCTAGACCGGACCGTATTTATTCGGTGTGGACCGAATGTACATCCCTACTTGTCTTGTTTGTTGCTTGGCTTTGTTCCATAGAGGGCCTATGCTCCTTCTTGAAACTTTGCAAAACTATGCAGCTTGTGTAACAACCCCTCGTGGAAGCTTTCCATTATTGGCTCTCTATAGAAGCCATAAGATAATTTGCATTCTCTTCTCATTGTTGAGCTTGTTGTATGATAGCTAATGTTGACCTAAGTCTGGAGAAGTGTTCATTTCATCTGGTTGTTGGTTGAGATCAAAAAGATTTTCATGTGGCTCTTTAAGATCGAAAAGATCATCTTCATTAATGTCCCCTGGTGTATCGTTGAGATCAAATGGAAAATGTGAAGGACCACTTGCATGCCGAGCTCCATTAAAGTTTGAAGCCATCTTCTACAGCAGGTTGTGATGTTGTTTTTCTTTTAAATTTTCTGAGTATTTCTAGTTTTTGGACTGTAAATGGCCTTTGAATATTGGATAAAATGGATGTAAATGTTGTCTTAAAGCAGGAATGTTTGCCTGTTCTAAATACTGGCTTCCTATTGACCGAAAAAAGTGAATTCATGGCTTTGTATGGATTTGTTCTGATTTTTTCAATGAGGTACAGATTTGAACAATATAAAAGTACAACAATCACTTCACTCATTTTCCCATTTTTTTCTTCCTTAATTCTTGTGCCAAAACCCTAATGGGAAGGGGAAAATGGGATAAAGAGATTATAATTTTATGTATTCTCCTCAACCGTTCTTGTTCGATGAGACCGAAACCTTATTCGATCATTTGTGAGAATTTTTAGGACATTTCATCTAAATTAAATATGAAAGATAGCAACGATTAATATTAGCTAGAGATCATTTTATTATGAAAAAACAAGATTATAATTAATATAAGCATAATAATTTTTTATTAAGTCATTTTCTTTTGTAAAACCCCTTTACTTACCCTAGAGGCATTACCGCCAGTAACCCCGATTAAGACTAAACCGAAGCTACCCACCCAAGGCTTTAAATTGGTTGAACAAACTAAAAGAAATATTACAGCGGAATAAATACAATTGGTCTTATACAAACCTTAACTCAAAAAGAAATCAATAAATAGAACAACCCTCTATTTGAAAAAAAAAGTCTTTAAAATGTCTCCTTAAATTCTTAACTTCTTTTACACTTCTCTTTGCAACAACTTAACCAAGAACTTCACTTTAAATATAGCCATTGGAAACCTTTCTTCAACTTCTAGAGCTTCAAACATCTGAATCACCCTCTTGAATCAACTTCCAAGAAATACCTGGTGTATCGTAAAACAACGGTGGACACCAACCGACCATATAAAAGAAAAGAAAATGGACGGGTTAGTCTAATGAAAGACTAGCAAACGGAGAATCTAACTTGGTTCTTATGGTTGTAACTAAACATATTGGCATTCAAATCCGATTAGACTCGGATTATGATCCAACAGTTAGCAGTCTTATAGAGAATAAGAAGAAGACTCGCATAATCCAGAAAGAGAACACCACCGCTTGTGGTTTCTTTTAAGAAGCTTAAACAATTGTTGGGAACTCATATTCATCACATAACATTTTGAAAAGCCTCCATCGACTATTCAGATTCACTTAATCAAAGTTTGATTAAGAATCATTCATAACCGGGAGAAAGAATGGATTTTCGACTGGACGAACCATTCAGGTATATTAATGTGCCTAACGCACTTATCTTATATTACTTTCAAAACTTTTCACAACCAAGTTGGTGGCTTTTAATCGGCTCGAACTACCGCCGAAATACTCTGGTATTGTAGAGATCCTCGGAGTATTTCATCCATGGTCATCTACCCTGTACCGAGATCACATGACTTAAGCTATCCTTGATCCCTCATTTTTGCATATGGTGAGGTAGAGATCGCAAAGGCCTATTACCAGGTCATCTACACTACACTGTGCCGAACCTGCACTTAGCTAGAGTGCACAACAAACCCCTTGCCAAAAAACAAGGGAAGAGTCATGACTCACCATTAGGATTAGGCCCCTTCTAATGCAATATTGTTTTAAAGAGAGGATATGGAACCACGTTCCCCTCCCTGAAACTACCTTAATTCAATAACAATGTCTCAGCGTGAGACAACATCCAAGGTCACCCATAACGGACTTAAATCCAGTTCTACCGCAAAACTGAATAAACAACATGGTCATTATTTCTAACAAATATAACAACCTATCATATTTTATTAATCACACAAGTTGTTCCCAACGTAAATATTAAATGAGATCCACTTCCTCATAACAATAACGCAAGAGAGAATCGTCCACTTGCCTTATAAGGCGTGCTCGACGTCTTTAGCAATTCCAACAGTAATCTGTATCATCCTTCTGACAAATACAACATAAGGATTTCTCAGCAACGAGCTCACAGAAACACTTCTTGGTTGTATACTCAAATCCTACAACTTCCTAATCGATAAACGATTTGATTTCCGAATATCGATATATAATAAATCCTTAGTTATCATGCTTCAAGGAGCCATCTTGGCGGAATTATAACTAATTATCCGCTTCTCTTTTGGAACAATTTTCTAAATAAAAATTGTTCAGTAGCATCAGTTCTTAAGGGTGACCAAATATCAGATCAAACGGATTAACAACGAATCCCGAGTAATTATCCGAAGTCCTTTACCTGCCAATCGGTATCCAAAACTTGTATTCGCTATAACTGAAGATCCGGACGTCGGTTTTCCGAGCGGTTTGAACCTGTGGGACCGTATCAACGTCAAGATTATAAAAACCATAAATTTAATTAGCAAAGCGGAACCAAAAATCCCTTACGGTGGCTCCGTAATTAGCCCGCTAATTAATTTCGATCGTATATACCTTCACTCGAGCCCATGGCTCGTTTGGCTCGATCATGGCTCGATCCCCGAGCCCGAGGGTGGTCGAATATTGCCCGGTGACAGCCCTTGTTGTGGTTGGTGGTCGGAGGAGTTGGGGGTCGCCGGCGGCGTTGCATAACATGGCGGAGAAGATAACAGGCGGTGAAGTTCTTTCCTCCCGAACCGGAGTTCCGTCCTCACTTTCCCTTCCTTGAACAACGAAGTAGCAGCCAGCTCCCATGGAAGAAGAAGGTGAGAGGAAGAAGATGATAGGAAGGTGGAGGAGGAGCTAGAGGATGAAGATGAAGATAGTCGGCGGTGAAAGTTTCGGTTTCCCCCGAGTCCGTCTTCGTTCCTATCCAAACTCTCTCGGTTCCTTCCTTTGGTTTAAAAACAATTATACATGTTGACGAGGCAAGAAGATATGTTGTACGTGGATAAGCTCCATCAATCCCTACCCCATTAAGGCATAAGAAGATATGCTTAAAAATTCAAAACCCGTCTCGGAACGGGACTCGCGTTAAAGCGGTAAAATTATGTACCTCGGATGGAAAAACTTACTAAACGAAAAACGTCTCGTAAATTATGTAGACCAATAAAACCAATTTTCCATGATTTTATCTTGCTACCTTTAATTTTTTAGGCTTCCGTTTCGCATTTTATATCCTTTCCGGTACATAATTAAAAAGACGGCTTATCCAATAAATATTCTTTTTCCACCGAAAAAATCCTAGAGTTCACACCGATCCTTAAAATCATTTCTTTTTTATTTTAGGATATAACCAAGAATTTCCTAGGATTTAATCTCCAACAAAAATATTGGATTAAGCGTTAAAACGGACCAAAAAGGTTAAAAGGATATCCGAGAAAAATTCAAAAATATCTTAAAAAACCGCAGTTATTACAGAATTTCAGGTATTTGGAGTCAGTTTTGGAATGTGACGGCGCATCAACAAGTACATCACGCATCCGATCCAAAGAGGTTGGCAAAAGTGGAGGGCGACGTCGGGGGTTTTGTGTGACAAGAAGATACCGCTCAATCATAAGGGAAATTTCTTCAGAACAGCTATTAGACCCTCTATCATTTATAGGGCAGAGTGTTGGCCCACCACGAGGGCACATGAACATAAGTTCATGGTAGTTGAGATAAGGATGCTTTGGTGGATGAACGGGCACACACCATTGGACAAGATCAAAAGTGAGTGACGGGTGGGTCAGGTGATGGTTGAAACGGGTGATGGGTTGAATATGGGTGAGATTTTACACCCGACCCACCGCCCATCACCCGGCTCACCCATTTACCACCCGCATATATGCCGTGTTCTGTTTTGTATCTTGGCTTTCCCCTCGGCTTCCTCGATAGGTGTTGTCACTTCCACTCTGTCAATCGTCTTCTTTGCATCTCTATTGTCATCTTCTCAACATCACCACCAATAACTCTACTTCATTGCTCGTTTTCTTCAATCCGGTCGTCGCCCCATTTCAATGTCACCACAAGTCTATGTTTATTTTATTAACTCTATAATTTTATAAAGGAGAAATTGCTCTGAATATCCCAACCTTTTATTCAATTGCACACTCTACTCGACCGTTTCGAATTTCACAACATATCCTATACTTTGGGAAAAGTTGCGCACTCTACCCTCGAAGTGTCCACATTTTGAGTAAATTTTTTGGATTGACTTCTCACCTTTCATTTTGTGACAAAATAACCCAAATCGTGTAAAAATAATTTTTAAAAATGATAAATTTGTCCTTAATTATAAGGATTAAAACATTAAAAAATAATCATTTTAGATCTATTTTTGTTCTAAATCAATTTTAGTGAAAATTAATTGAGTTCTTAGCTTAATCATGATAAGAAGGCCATTCAAAAATAATCATTGAGTTTATAGTTTTTCATTTAATAAAAAAGAAATTTATATTTTATGTTTAATTTAATATTTTTTATTTAATTAGTTTGTGTCATTGTGTTTAAATAAACAAGCCTGAAAATAAGTTGTACACTATCTTCTTGGTTAAGTTGGACAAGGTAGAACATAAGTTTTTAAACTTTTATTAAAAAAAAGGATATGATTTTTTTCTTGTGTCTAAATTTATTTCAAAAATAATAATGGAAAAAGTATTAAAATGAGCTACTTTGTGAAGTAAAAGTTATGGATTAATTATTTAAGTGGTTTATTATAAAGGTGAGAAGTTATAACATAAGTTTTATAAAAAGGTTATGAAATCTTTCTTACTTGTGTTGAATTTTCTTAAAAAATAATAATGAAAAGAGTATTAAGATGAACTACTTTGTAAAGTAAAAGTCATAGTTCAATAATTTATGTGGTTATTATAAAGATGATATATATATTAGAAAATAATAAAAATAATTATATTATTTTTTTTATAAGTGAGAAAATTAAACCTATAAGGCTATGTTAAAAATGAAACTTTTTTTGTACATGGATTGGATATTTTTGTTACAAAACAAAATATTAGGGGCTAATTCATAATTTTACTCAAAGTATGGATACTTTCGAGGGTAGAGTGTGCAACTATCTCCAAATTATAGGATATTTTGTGAAATTTGGAAAAGGTCGGGGTAGAGTGTGCAACCGAGTGAAAGGAAGGTTGGGATATTTGGAGCAATTTTTCCTTTTATAAATTCAACAATAATAACAACATCTACCCAAGTGGAACCTGGTATGTACGGGATCTAGAGGGTCGAGATGTACGCAACCTTACCCCGACTCGACGTCGCGAGCGTATTTAAGGAAGGCCCAAAGTAAAAAAGGGGGAAGGGAGAGAAACAAGCGATAGAAAAAGCTAGAGGGGGCACAGAAAGCAAGAGCGAAAAAGTGGTCTAGGAAACCCGACAAACGATAATAGAGAAACTAAAAACAAAGAGAAGAGAAAGAGCATGACACTCCCTTTCAGGTCTTTCATACTACCACTCTGTCATTGTAATCTTTTGACACCATTGGTCCCTACATAAGGCCATATCTACTGTGACCGCCAACGAGATATGGTCTTGTTTTATCACTTCTTACCAACTCTTATTCGTTCTGCTCCTTTCCCTGCGAAATTCGGTATCGATCAACCTCTCAATTCTCCGAACTGGAGCTTTTGGTGGTCTCCTCTGTATATGCCCGAACCATATGAGCCTTGACTCTCTAAGCTTTTTGTGACACCCTTATACCCTATGACGTATACTTAGTAAAAACTTATTTCACATATAAACATATAATTTACATATAACAACTATCCACTAAACATATAACAAAACTAACTACCATATAAGGTTGCGCACACACACACACACATACACGAAATTCTATGTCGTTACTTCTTATGCTAATACGTCTATTACTCTAACATTGTTACAACACAAAAGTCTAAGATGCAAAATGAGGAGGAGAAGGTTGCATTGTGCTTCATCCGGCCGACCTGTATGATTGTGACCTCTAAAAGGACACACGTCAGTAAGAACTAGATGAACCTGAAAAATTGTTTTGCGATTTACGTGAGTCGCATACTCAGTGAATATAAACCATCATCAATTATTTCACACAAAGCCAAACAATTGGTCAGTATACCTATTCATACATATTATATGTCATATATGAATTTACTGTGCAAATGCAAATACTGATGTTTCCGATTCATTATTCTGTGAACTGTTCAAGCCAGAATCTGCCCCGGGTTTACTATATTTGGACTCTTATGGTCCCTTTAACAAAGAAATCCGAAGATTTCCTGAATATTGACTCTTATGGTCCCTTTAGCAAAGAAATCCGAAGATCTTCTTAATACTGACCCTTAGGTCCTGTATGATCCGTAGATCTTGTATGACCCGTAGGTCGCTTTAACAAAGAAATCCGAAGATTTCCTGAATTACAGTTCAGGGCAAGACAGGCACAGATCCTTTTAATCTCATTGCAATATGCTATGCAAGCAAATGCATCATGTGATCATATATCATATGCCATCTGTTAACAAACTTTCTGTGCAAACAACTCTGGAAATTTCAGAGCTATTACATCTATCCATATAACTCATATAGAACATATACCCATATAGCACATATAGCACATATATCACATATATCCATATACCACATATAGCACATATATCCATATATTCATATTTCATATATAGCACATAGGGTTGAATCTTCGGTCTATACTCACCTGTTCAAGACAATTACTATATTTCTCCCCCTTGTCTCTGACCCCGTTCTATGATTGGTGCTCCTATATGTAACTCAATGCAAATTAGACTATTTATTCTCATAAACTCTAACCCTAAATGCAATAAAATGCAAGTATGCCTTATCACTTTTTGTGCATAATTCCAAATCCTTTAAAACTTCACAATAATAAACTATATATAGAAGAACATTTTTCTAGTTCAAACCTTTATGAAAAACTTGATCAAAAGTCCCCATAATATCCTTACAAGGCAATAGCCTAAAATTACTCTGAAACCTTTTACCGAATATATATCTAATATCAAAAACATCCTCTGAGAACTATAAATCGACTGATTTTCAAATCAAAATCAACAGTCGATCTAGATCTGGAAAATTAGAAAATTCTAAATAAATCATTAACTAATTAAAAACTTACCAAATCACGCTTGTACTTCAAGATTAAAACCCGATAGAAATTTTTTTGTACTAGATCCACAACAAAAACAACAAAACCTTGAGTTTCCTGTTCACTTCTCTCGTTTCCTTCTCTCTGGAGCCTCTCCCCTTTTTTTCGTTGTACGTATGCTTAGCAAAGTAGGAAAGCTTACAAATATATATATCATAAAGGCCTAACAAGACAAATTTCAATTTCCAACAATTTAAACCATAGAAGACCAATTTCAACTTCACCGCACACAATCAATTTTCGTACGAAATTGGCAATTTTTTTGGATAATTTCGTTTTCCACCCTCAAATTTCCTTTACTACAAACTTTACCCTGAAATAATTAATAATTAACTTTTTCTTAAAAACTTTTTAAATTATAAAAACTTAAATTAGAAAATAAATATTACTTTTAAAAATGCACTATATATCATGTCAATATGTCATGCATATGCTTCTAATATTATATGAATGCAAAATGACGTATGCACTTTGGTTGGGGATGTTACACTTTTCACCTAAACTGGCCACTCCCACCTTGCTTCTAATCGCGTCATTTCTGATCCTGTCCAGTCTCGTATGCCCACACATCCACCTCAACATCCTCGTCTTTGCTACCATTAGCCTTTGTTCATGCGCCCTAGTAGTCGGCCAACACTCCGCCCCATACAACATAGCTGGTTTAACAACTGATTTGTAGAATTTGCCCTTGAGCTTGAGTGGGACCTTTTTGTCATAACACTCCGAAAGCACCTCTCCACTTCTGCCAACCTCTCTAGATTCGGTGTCTAATGTCCTCCTCGATGCTCCCATCACTTTGCACAATTGAGCCTAGGTATCTAAACATCTCCTTTTTCGCTATGACATCCCCTCCCAAACAAACTCCTCATCTGGCTCCGCCTCCTGACTTAACTTAAACTCTACATACTCAGTCTTGGTCTGACTCAAGCTTCTCTCTCCAAGATTATAGCTTTCTGTAAACTCCCTCCCTAGACTCGTCCACAACACTATGTCATCAGTGAAAAGCATACACCACGATAGGGGTCTCCAAACCCGGTTAATCGAGATTTCGGCTAACTGAAGTTCGGTTAACCATGATTTCGGTTAGTAAAAATCATGAACCAAAACCGAATTGTGAATCCCGGTTAACCGTAGTTCGGTTAACTAATTTTTCGGTTCATTTTTCTCGGTTAACCGATAACCGTTTATGTAATTTTACTTTAGATAATTAAGACTAAAATAATAAAATTTGAATAAAAAAAGTGATCAAGCAAGACTTTTAGTTTAAATATGCACTTATATCATATTGGTTTGGTTGTTGTAAACAAATATCGAGAGTATGTACTATATTGTGTGGAATCAAGCATTGCGTGTATTGATTTTTTATCCCATCAAATTTAATAAGAGACTCTTATATCAATGAGAAGTGGAAAAATAGCGTATAAATTGAAAGACTAAAACTACATTAACACCTTGAAAATCATAGAGTTTAACCACTAAATAAATCAAAGATAACTAATATTTGAAAAAATATTAATATATTTTTGATTTTTCGGTTAACCATTATATGTAAAGTCGTGAACCGAAACCGAACCAATAAACCGAAAATATTTTCGGTTCAGTTAACCAAACCGAAATTTCAAAAATATCGGTCTGGTTAACCTAAAAAATAATTAGTTTTTCGGTTTTTCGGTTCGTTTTTCGATTTTGGTTTCGGTTTTTTATGGACACCCCTACACCACAATATCTCTTCTTGTATCTCCCTCGTCAACACATCTAGAATGATAGCAAACAGAAAGGGGCTCAAAGCTGACCCCTGATGCAAGCCAACCCCTACTTGGAAAAACTTTTTACATCCCCTGGGGGTGCACACAATTGTCAACAAGCCTTTATACATGTCCTTTAGTATTCTAATATAAGTCCCTAAAACATCTCTCGTTTCCAAACACCTCCAAATTAAGTCCCTAGGGATGAGCAACGGGTCGGGTCAGGTCGACCCGCGACCCGCAAATTATTTTTTTTTGACCCGCGACCCGACCTGCGACCCGACCCGCGGGTCGCGGGTCGACCCGCTTGACCCGTTTGACTAACTCAATCGGGTCAAAACTAATTTTTTGCCTAAAAAAATTAATTTTTAACCTAAAAAAATTAATTTTTAACATAATAACATGTATTATTTTTAAAAACCCGTCGGGTTTACGGGTCGACCCGTAAATCCATCGATTTTTTATAAATAAATAGTTTATACATTAATAAAATTATAAAAAATATATATATTTTTAAAAATATTGCGGGTCGACCCGACCTGACCCGCGACCCGCAAAATAAAAAATTTCGACCCGCGACTCGACCCGCACGGGTCGCGGGTCGACCTGCAACCCGCAATTTGCGGGTCGGGTCACTGCGGGTCGCGGGCGACCCGACCCGTTGCTCATCCCTTAACACGACGCTCTAATTTGATCGTCGCAGTAATATGATGCGACGTTGTCGTGCCCCAAAATAGCACCTCTTGGTCCAAGCCCCCATTGACCGTTAGATATGTGTCGCACTCATCTTGAAAAGACTGCGGGGTGCCCGACTAAGAGAACCTCTTCAGGATTTACTGGGACAGTTGTTATAGAAAATATCGATCCATGCCTTGGGTGTGCGTCTCGATAAGCAACTCAAGAGGCAGTATTTGTTGACCGATTTGTTATTGCTACAAAATAAATAAATTGTTAGTAACTGTTGGATTATAATTAAATAAGTACAAAAACTACAAATGTTAATGTACATACCAACAAAATCCAAGTCTCTTGGTGGGACCTCGAACCGTTGGTGGAGCGGGATTTACCTTCTGGTGCGTCTGAAATGAAAAATAAATAAATAACAATATTAGTAAATAAATTATTATTTTGTAAAGTTAAATATGAAACCTTACCTTCCAAGCCGCTACCAATGAGTTCGGGATTCCAAACTCGCAAAGAGAAACATTGAAGCTCGATGGTCTTGTTGGTTGGTGCATACGAATGTCGACCACCACGACACTAAACTAGACGGATCCAACCTGAAAAATCTCAGAAAGCGTGTTATAGTATATTTAACAAGTATGAATTCGGAATGACAAAGTTGTAAAATAAGTAGTTTTCGTACATCTTGTCCATAAATGGCCAGATCCACGATCTTGCTAGGGTCAAGCCTACGTGATTAGCGACGTTGCAAGCCTTATTCGACGGTAGGGACCGCAGATTGAGTATCGTCTAGTCCATCCGAAGGGCCACCAATCGTCTCCTCTCTATTAGGGATGTCGAGCTCATCATCCCCGGATAACGGTGCTGCCTTGGATGACGATCCCGATTTAGACGATGGTGTCGCCTCGAACAACGGTCCCGTCTCGTCTGGACGAGGAGGACTTAATCCTCTACATGGCGCCATACTATATTCAAAGTTAACAACTTAATCAATCAAACTTCCTAATTAACAACTTAATCAATTCAACACATGAACAAAACACTAACTCAAATTCAATCCTAAAAATTAATTTGATCCAAAAATTAACCAAATTCATCAACCGAACAAAAGTTAACCAAATTCATCAACAAAATTTAACTAATTTTCGACGACAAATGCCAAATTAACAAATTTAACGCAAATTATCAAACAAATACTTTTCTACAGTTATCAAACTTAAACAAATCTAACCCAGTTTAACCCAAATTTTATCTAATTTAACCTAATTTCACATAAATTAATTCAAGAGAGACTTATATGAAATTTTCATTAGATTGTGTTTGAGTGTTTTGGGGAGAGAGAAGAAGAGAAGAAGAGAAGAAGAGAAAAGAGTGTTGAGTGTTTTACAATTGTTTTCCATGCACAAAGAATATAAAACATGTGTAATAAATATCGTTAGGTAAAACGTTGTTATGCTTCTACAATAAATGAAGGTTTTTAAATTAGCGCCCACTACAATTGTTACGGGTCAAAGTGGCGTTAGCTTTGACTGTAATGGTTATAGTGGGCGCCGTGTATATATGCAGACTTACGTATAGACTGGGTGCCAAATAAAACCATCGTTTTTTTAATGAGATAGTTTATACTTTATAATATACTACGTATTAGGTTAGATAATTTTATAAAAACTCTTAAAAAGAATTTTATCTCCTCCCTCTTTCTCAATCTACTAGTTCCACCACCGCTCTCTGCAGGCAGCCCTCTGATTTTAGGGACTCGTTTTCGAGTCTTCTATCACATAATTTGGATTCTTCTTCTTCTTGTCGATCTCCCCCTTTCTTGGCGCTCTTATCAATGGAGGAAGACAAATTGTTGGACGACATCGAAAAACCTGACGACATACAACGAGAACAGTTTGGAAAGCTAGAATATGGGTACGGGTAGTTCTTTCTCTTCCTTGTCAGATTTCCATTCAATCGACCACGAAAAATTAATCTCTTTTTGGTTTTGATTTTCTGTTTCCAGATGCGAACATTATAGGAGAAGGTGTAAAATTCGAGCTCCATGTTGCAATCGGGTTTTCACCTGTCGCCACTGTCATAACGAGGCCATGGTTGTCTCTCAATGTCTCTCTTCACTGTATTCCGCATATCCAATATATTTGCTGTTGATTTGGATTTCGTTCTGTGATTTTCCTGAACAGAGTTCCTTAAGCAATCCTAAAGAGCGCCACGAGCTTGTTCGCCATGACGTTAAACAAGTGCGTTTCCCCTAGGCCATCTTGGTTTGTATGGATAATATTAGAAATCGAGCTTTCTTTGGAATAGCTGGCTGAATTTGACTTTGTTTTTGCAGGTTATCTGCGCTGTTTGCGAGCATGAGCAACTGGTGAGCGTTATAATATCTTGCATTATTGTGCTAGGCTGGATTATGATAGGGAATGATTATATGGGTTTTAAAAGGTGTTGTAGAGAATGTGGTAATGTGGCTTGAGGGATTTTCTGAACTTACTTTGATTTCGTAATCAACTCTTATACTCTGCTTATACTCATGCAACTAGGTCTAAGAATACTAGTTGTTTCTTCTCATATTCGTTGCTACACTAATATGTAATGACCTTGGCTCATATGCTAAAGCCATCCATGTCACATATTCTCTTTAACGATATTTGTTGACAGGCTGCTAAAATTTGTGCTAAATGTGGGGTCAACATGGGTGAATATTTTTGCGAGGTGTGCAAATTCTATGATGATGAGGTATTGGCATTTGTCTTGTTGCATCAGTTTTAGCATTTATTTGAGCAAGTTCTCTATTTATTCCCTGTTGTGGTGATAAAATTGCGTCACAGTCAGATTGATTCATCATTCGAGTAATATTCTTGTTGCAGATCAATAAAAAGCAATTCCACTGTGACGACTGTGGGATTTGTAGGTAACCAGGCTTAATTTGATCCTCTTATTCATCTTAGATGATTGCTTTCCAGTACATGTATTTTCCATGGGATGTATAATTTTCATTTAATCTAAACTTCAGGGTTGGTGGTCGTGAGAACTTCTTCCACTGCCCAAAATGTGGTATGTACTCTCTGAAACTTATGGTCTTAAATAGGGTCGGAAATTCAATAAACTGAGCATTGGTAGTCTAGTCTGATTTTAAGCATTTCTTATCTCGTATCATGCGTTTGATTAGTTGTTAACTTGTTAGTTCTCTCTCCCCTTTTTTGGCATCTGATTCAGTTAAAGTCAAAAATTTCCTTGGTAACAGAGTCCATCAGTCAAATTCCCTAGCTCACGCTGGACATGACATATCTTGTCTATTGTTTAATTAACAGGATCTTGCTACTCAATAGGCCTACAAGACAATCACTCATGTGTGGAGAACTCTATGAAGAATTGCTGCCCCATCTGCTATGAGGTTTTATGAATCTTGATTCTATTTGTTCTTTCAACAAAGGGCTTCATCTGTATTATGTAATCACGTTATAATGTACTGTGTTACAGTATCTTTTTGACTCAATCAAAGGCACGGTAGTCATGAAGTGCGGGCACACTATCCATATGGACTGCTATAATGCAATGTTAAACCAAAATCAGTAAATTCATACTCTATCCTCTTTTTGTTGCAAGAGTTGGTGCTTGTTTGGTTGTTAAACAAATTCACATGAATTTGAAAAATCCCAGGAAGTTAATAAAGTACATGTGTTTGGTTGAATATTAGCTATTGAAAAACCCATGATTTTTAACTTCCATGGATTTCTCAATTCCTACATTTTAATGTGATAAAATTACTTAGGGGGGAGTGGGTAAGATTTTCTTCCCACATAATTTCCTAGGAAATAGATTTTTAACCAAACATGTTTTTTAAATTCCTATGATTTGCAACTTCATGTAAATTACTTCACATGAATTAAATTCTTGGGAATTATACTTCCCACATTCAACCAAACAAGCACTTGGGGCAACAACAAACATGTACCTTCTACTTATAGACAGTGAAATACTTGCCATACCTGTCAACCATTTCAACTGTACTAATTTCAGTTTGTGTAGCTTGACTGCTGCGGGTTTTTTTTTGTATCAATCACTTTGGTTAGTTTAACTTACTAGTGGATTTATTTGATTCTGATAGTTCCAGTCTCATCGAGTTTTCTGTTATTTCTATATAAACGAATGATATCAATACATATATCACTATGAGCTTTGACACTCACAAGGCTTCATTAAACACTAGGCTGAAGCTTGGTGGTGATGGGTGCGTAATGTCTAGCTGCCTAGCTGGCCACCAAGAGTTTTTTTCCAAAAGGTTTGATGCACACTGAGTATCAATCCAGCATAGCCGGCCCGCCTGGACCCTGCCTATACTCACCTAGACCCTGCCCAGGACCCCAACCCACCTAGCCCCCAAAACAGTACTTTAGGTGGCCATCTAGGCTTATTTTTAGAGCACTGGACACTCATAGTTTATCTTGAATTTGGTAATATGTCTTGTTTTTGTTTTATCCTGCCATTTTTGTGTGATTATGAAATGATAGCTATTCCGATTAGAGAAAAACATCATTCTATTGCCTGCAATGGAAAAAAAAAAGGTGATTCATCTTGACAGCTTCCAAATAATTATTATATATGGATCGGAGCTCACACAAGACCACCTATACAACTAGTTACCTAGAAATGAGGAAAGCTTGTACACTTGGTCTGGTGATTTGTTACCAATATTGAAAAAAAATACCACACCTAATGCTATGATTTATGCAAGTGAGATTCTGTCACATCTACATAAAAGAATCTTTATTGCTGTTTAGTTTGATTCATGCTTCATCATTTATATGTTTATGTAGCGCTAGTTTCTGGATAGTCTAGTTTCATTGTGATGTTTTTTTCATGTAATGTTTTTCTACCCTTTTGCTCTGTCATCTTTTATATGTAATGAGGTGATCTGTTTTACTAAAAGAATTTTCATTTCTTTAAAAACATAGGTATCGTTGCCCAATCTGCTCTAAGTCAGTCGAGAACATGAGAAGAACCTGGGAGAGATTAGACGAGGAGGTATTTCTTTATTTTTATGTTCTTCATCCTTTGCTCATAAAGTGTAGATAGTCTCTTGCACCTTTTCTTTGATGATACTCATCCTAATCACATTAGAGCACGATTTTGCATATTCATATTTTTTTATACAAGTTTGTTCAGTGTTTTTTTTTTTGTTCTGTCTCTGTTCCTGTGATAAAAGGTCACAGAAGCATCAATAGATAGAGAATACCCTTTAGATGTTGTTACACCATTGAGATTTTCAGCAATATTGTTTCTCTATTTGGTATGTTGAAGACAACATTGCTGCAATGACAAAAAAAAAACAGACAACATTGCACACCAGATCTCAAAAACTACCCTGCATACGTATTTTATGCATGTGATCTGTTGGAGAATTCAATTTATATGCTGCCTGCTAATTCTGAGAGGCGAGTCTGTTGCTTGCCTAAGGTGATACACTCGTAGTGTCATCGTTCCTCTTTTTTTTTCAAGATGGGATATTGATTTTACATTAGGTGCATATGAATCATGTTAGTGGAAAGTTATCCGGAAGGTCTGGACCATCTGAATTGACAAGTTAAGGAGGATTGAGAGGTGAAGAAATAATGCAACCGTCCCAGTATAGTAGTATGGGGGTCAAGATGCATGCACCCTTACCCCCAAACACGTCAAGAGAGTGTTTCCAAAAGACCCGGTGAAAATAAAAATAAAACAAACAAATAGAAAGGAACTCTAACCACCCCTACACACATACAGACAAAGGAAATTACACTAAACATCCACTACCCTAATTCTAACCCTCCAAAACTCCTTATCGAGCCATATCCTATGAAAGCGCCAACCAGTTGAGGTCTTGCCTAATTACCTCCTTCCAACCCTTCTTGGGTCTACCTCTGCCTCTCCGGAGATCTCCAAGAAGGCAAGAACTAACCTTTCACTCCTTCTCACGGTGGCATCGGCCCTCCTCCTCTGAACATGCCCAGAGCATTGGAGTCGTGATCCATGCATTTTGTCTTTGATACTAGTTTGAAGGGATGAATATAATCTGATCATGTAGTACTTTGATGCATTTTGGCTTGATTTTCAAATTAGAAGAGACAAACAACTGTCATGGTTTCTTTTGGCTTTGCTATCTCTCCTTTATTGTCTTATTGATGTGAAGTGAGAGAACTATTAGCATAGATTGGGGTACTTACTAGTAGAATCTCCTGCTTTATTATTTTTTTATACAAATTTATCATGCCAATCTTCAAAAAAATTATGTGTAGACAGAACTTGACTGCTGTTCTTGCAATACTAAGACTTAATCCTTCTGAGTGATATCAGCATTTTCCTACAACATTATATATAAAATGATCTAACGGCAATAGTTTTGACAGATTGAAGCTACTGCCATGCCTGAGGAATATCGTTACAAGGTATGCTGTTCAGTCACACTTTGTGACCCCTGAGCTAGGCTGCTTGGCTTGTTGTGTTTTTTTTTGGATGGAAATGGATGTGAAATAAGGTAAATCTGTTAGGATATTTTTTTGACAAAAACATTAAATTCCTCACATAAAGAATGAAAAAGAATCAGAACGATGACTTCGAAGAAGAAAAAAAAGTAAGCAGGAGAGCCTTGCCTTTAATTAGCGGTAAGAAGTGGCCAAGTACTTATTACCCGCTGGGGGAAAAGAAATTTTCTGTCAGCACTCAGCAGCAAACTTCTTATGAAAAATATAATAAATCTTCAGCTTGTCCACTCATCTGTGATCTGAATTAATTTTTCTGGATTTACATTCTCTAAGGTGTCGAATCATTGGTTTTGAATCTTTTGATAAAGATAACCAGCTAAATTGGACTTTAATTTTTTCCTTTGAACTGTCACTCTATGCCCCCTGAGTCTTAGTTGAGCATGGAGCTAAAATCTGATCTTCCAAGAAATTTGTGTCTTTCATTCAACATGGTTTAGGTTCTCTCCCTTGTGTATATATATTCTGTTTAAGAGTCGGTGTGCATAAATTTAAGTAAGAGTTTTGATGAATGGAAGCACGGATACTGATTTTGAGAATGATTTGGCAGGTGAGTATCCTCTGCAACGATTGCAGCAGCACAGGCGAGGCGTTCTATCACATATTCGGTCATAAGTGCAGTCAATGCAGTTCATACAACACCCGGATAGTTTCAAGAATAGATGGCCAGCAGCAGGAGGAACCTGCACCGGTAAAAACTAGATTCACTTATAACTTGATAAAGTTTACCTTCTTATTCCAGTCACTTTTATCCCCCACTTGCCAAAAAAACTGACGAAACTGATGCAGAGCCTCTTTTTTATGCAGTAAAATTTTTTTGACCACATCTGCTCCATGTTCTGGCGACTGACATGCACTTCACTTCTATTCCATGTATATCACTGCAGTTATTTTTTTCCCCGGTATTATTAAATCGAATAATTTCAGCATTTTCCAACGCAGAAAAATTGTTGCTTTATTTATTATTCTCCTCCCTATTTTTATTTATTATTGTTTTCTTAATTCGTGAACCGATGATGGTGTCTCTGTGTGTAATGAAAAAAAAAGTGGTGGATGGAACAGATGGCAGAAAAAATGATGAATGATTTAACGAGTGATATTCCTTTGTGGTCTCTGGCAAAAATGTTATCTAATCTTTTCCACCCTTCCACAAACCCAACTAACATTTGCCACTGAATATTAAAATTAAAATCCTAAAAAGTGCATCTTTTGACCATGGAAATTGGAAAGGATCAGCGTACACAAGCGGAGCACAAATTTCAGCAGTGAAATTATCATGGGTAGAGAATGTCGTGGCAGCGGCTGATGTGTAAGTTATGTCAAAATAATCGGGATTAAAAACGAAACTGTACTTTAAAAATGAGTTTAAAACAAAGTTGTTTTGATGATTTTTGTAAAAATCAAACTAAAATGATGCTGTTTTGATCTTTTTATTACTGAGTATACATTATGATCAAAATTGTGTTTTTATCCATTTTTCAAAAAAATTAAGGCTAAATTTTCGGACATCTAGTCAAGCGGTTAAACCTGAGTAACTAGTATATTTTATAATATAAACATTATAAATAGGATATTAAATATTTTGTTATTTTTTTTATTAATTTCTAAGAATTATAAATATTTATCACTAATTTTTTATAAAAGAAAATCACTATATATCTATAAATAATTTCGTCAAACGATATATACTAAAAGATTTATATTTATTTTAAAATATTTTATCTTTAATTTTAAATACTTGTATAAGGAAGCTTTCAAAAGATATTGTTATACTAAATAGATATTTGTTAGATGTTAGAGATAAATTTAAATAACTAAAAAAGAATTTAATAGAAAGAATATATAATAATAGAAATAAAATTAATTTTTTAAATATGAGGTGGGGCAAGAATCGTTCTGGTGGCTCGAAAAGATACATTTTTAATATATAGTTATAGATTTTAAAATATTTTAAATTTGTTATCTTTAATTTTAAATATTTGTTATAAGGAAGTTTTCAAAAGATATTGTTATACTAAATAGATATTTGTTTGATGCTAAAGATAGACCTGGATCCGGTTCGGGAACCGGAACCGGCGGGTTCGGTTCCCGGTAAGGTTCTGGTCCCCTCCCCGGAACCGGTGAACCGGCGATTCCAAAACCGGTGAACCGACGGTTCTAGAACCGGGGAACCGGCGGTTCCCCTCTAACGGCAATATTTTTTGACCGGATTACAAAACCGCGGCCTTAGCGTCGCGATTGCGGTTACCCGTTCGCGACCGCGGCCTGAGACCCCGCGGTCGCGGTTATTTCAACAGAATGGTTCTGTTTTGGCCAAAATAAAAACCGCGAACGCGGGTTTCAGGCCGCGGTCGCGGTTTTGCTTTAAAAGCCAACAACTAGTTTTTAATGGCTATTTCATAATTCCAACGGCTAGTTGATAAATTTCTTCTATAAATACCCACCACATGATCTCATTCCCACCCACACTACCAATCTTTTTCTCTCTCTCAATCTCTCAAGTTTACAAAGCTCTCTCAAATCTCAAATCTCAATCGTTCAATCTAAACTAGTTTTTACAATTGTTTTCATAATTGTTTTTTCAATGTTCATTACCTTCTTAATTACATATTTTGTTACCACACTTTGTTTTCTTGTTTAGTTACAATTTAAAAAAATGGAAGGATTTCTTAAAATTAATTAAATTTTTGGCTCACAAGAGAGTGGTTCAAATGTAGAATTTGTATCCCTATTAACTTGGCGGAATTTTCGAATCCCTATCCCAATGTGGTACAACCGGGATCGTCCACTCCCAATGAAAATGAGGGAGTGGATCATGGATCCGAGGCGACCGAGGGTGAGGCTCCAATCCTTAAATCCGACATTTTTACAAAACATTTTCATAAGGGAGCTTATGAGGCATCTACCAAGAAATTTCAAGTTCATTGTAACTATTGTCCTAAGCATTACACATGGGTGTCGGGATCGGGCTATGGAACATTGTCAAAGCACGTGAAGAGAGCACACCCCGACAAGTTAGGCATGATGCAAGGACAATCCCAACTATCCGGGTTTGCAACTTCTTCTTCCCTTAATCCTCATCATAACCCTCATTTATTTACTTATAACCATAATGATAGCATGTATGCCTTCTCCGAGTCTATTTGTGTTGATCACTTATCATTTAGTTTTGCCGAAAAGTTAGGATTTAACAATTGGATGACTAATCATGTACAACCCGCTTATAAACCGACTACTAGGAAGTCGGTAAAAAAGAATGTGATGAAAGCATATAAAACTCGCAAAATGGCATTGGTGAGTTTTTTTTCTCAAAATGATATTAAAGTTTCAATTTGTAGTGATATTTGGAGTGATCATTGGCAAAATCATTCATACATGGGCTTAACATGTCATTTTCTTGATGATCATTTCAATGTCCAAAAACGTGTTTTGGCTTATAGAGTATTTCATTTTTCTCATACCGCTTTAATGATTACTAACATTATTCGTACTATTTTGGAAGAGTATAGACTACTTCATCGAGTTTTTTCTATCTCGTTTGACAATGCATCTAACAACACCGCTTCAATCCGAGAATTGGTTCCGCATTGTCAACCAATTCTTGGAGCGAAGTATTTTCATGTAAGATGTGTTTGCCATATTTTAAACCTTTGTGTCAAAGATGGTTTAAATGTTATGTAGGGTTTAATTCTCCTATTAGATATGTTGTTAGTCGTATGTGGGCTAGCCCCCGAACCGCCCAAGATTGGATGGCGTTTTGTAGTCAAAAAGGTGTTCCACCTCGAACATTTCCAAAAGATGTTTGCCACCGTTGGAACTCCACTTATAAACTACTTCATGCATGCATGCCTTACAAAGATCTTTTGACTTCTTTTGCGTCCATATATTTTCCCGACAATCCCATTATTTTTCAAGTATGGGATTATTGTTATAGAATCTTAGAAGTCTTGAAAATATTTAATGATGCAACATTAACTTTTAGTCATGTTTATAAACCTTGTACTCATTTGTTTTGTTTTGAAGCATTGAATGTGGCGGGCGGTTTTTGTGAGGGGCGTAAATTCACCGAACTTTATGGTGCTATTGATTCTATGAAAGTGAAATGGTTGCACTATTATAAAGTTATCCTCGATATCTATCTTGTTGCTTGTGTGTTTGATCCTAGGTTTAAGATGAGTGGTTTAGAAGCATGTTTGAATGGTTATTATGATGCATTAGAGTTGGATGTTATGATGATATTGCTAGTGTTGGGGATATACTTAGTAAAGTTAGAAGATTGATGTCACCCTCGATTGGCAAGAGATGGATCTATGTTCGAAACGTCCGGATTCTTCTCCGACAAGGATAACCGGGATAAGTACGAGACCACAAAGTGGACTCGCGGGCCTCTAATGCTCGTCGGAACGAGGGTTGGGCGAGGTAGAATCAAGAGCGAGGGGAAAAGGGATAGAAAGGGGTGACGTCCGGGCCAAAGGGAGGAGATTCTCGACTCAAGCTCTGGCTACTCAAATTGGACGTAATTAATAAGAGGGGGTGTGGCTCCTTTATATAGAGGAGGCCACACAAAACCCTAGTTCTAAATGGGCTGGATTAGGGTTACCAACATGCTAGGCCCAACATCCAAGCCCATAATACTAATAATAGTAACTGCTAAAAATAGAAAGTTACAATCTAACCCTAATGGCCTAATGGGCCTTATGATAGCTTAATGAGCCGGTCTCTTAAGCATAAGAGAACACATGCCCAAAATAGTAAAGACGGAATGTAAATGACGGAAATAGAAATAATAATATAAATAATACATAAATGATACTAAGTCCTAATCCAAGGGGGTCTCCAAGGTCTAGGATGTTTCGGGTCCATTTGAGTAGGGTCCGAGCTAGGGCAGAGTCGCATCATTCTCCCCCGCTTAGCTTCGAAGCGTCCTCGCTTCGACGTGTGTCGGAAAAGGGAAGAAGGCGACGATCTCAACAAAGCCTTGCCATCGACATGTTTAGTCTCGAGTAAAGATGGTGTCGACACAGGGGCAGGCGCGAGCTTGGGCTCGATGTCAGCGTCGGAATCAGGGAGGACCTCGGGAAGAACCTCGGGAGAATCCTCGGAAATGACCTCGGGAAGAACCTCGGTAGAATTCTCGGAAAGGGCCTCGGAAAAGACCTTGGTAGGGGCCTCAGTAGGGACCTCGTCCGGCGCTGGGCTCGACTCGTGGCTCGGCACGTCGCTAGGGACCTCGCTAAGTATGGGCGCCGACGTCGCTGGACTCGACGTGTACGAAGGCACGTGGGGTGCCGACCACAGTTGAGACTCTCGTTTGGCCTCGGCTAGAAGGCGCTCGAGCTCCTCGATCCGTTGCTCCGCGGTCATGGCGTAGAGTGTGCGCCGATGGTTCTCGGAGAGGGTCAAAGTGTCGGCGCTAGGGGCTGGTGATGCGCGGGCCGGGGGAGGCCTTTGGGCCTCCGCGGTGCGGTTTTGGGGTCGCCGAGGTGGCGGACTCATGTCCCACTCATCGTATCGGGTACGCGTGCGCCGAGGTGGCGACTCCAATCCCGCTCTTCGTATCGGGGATTCGGGCGCCGAGGTGGCAGACTCCAATCCCGTTCAACGTATGATCGACGTCGGGGTTTTGGAGTTTCGCCGTAATAGCGGGCCCGATTCTCCGGGAGTCTATACGGTGGGATCCAATCCGGATCGTCCCTCGGAAGCGGCCTATAGGAACGAGTGTTGACTCGTCGATGAGGCCGATCCCAAGAATCCGAATCGTCCCATGCTACCGAGCAAGTCCAAGACATGGCTCGGGCTTCTCGTTTTTTTTTACAATATTACGAGATCTTCCACAAATCGAAAGATCCCGTTAAAAACAGAAATAATAAAATCTATCCTAAAAAGAAAGATAAGAAGATCTTTTATAAGATAAGATCTTTTAACAAAAGGAATAAAATTCAAACAAATAAAATAAAATAAAATAAATAAAGATGTGTATCCGCAAATAACCCAAAGATCTCGAAATCTAGGGTTTCCGGATTCGGCGCGGGGCTGGCACAAGGCTGCTGCGGATCGGCGCGTTGATGGCGCACTGCTGGTGCGGTGCTGCAGCGCCGGGACTGCGCCAAGACTCGAGTCTGGCACGCTGTTGCTGCTGCGTCGAGACTGTGCCGGGACTCGGATCCTGGCACGCTGTTGCTGCGCCGGGACTGTGCCGGGACTCGGATCCTGGCACGCTGCTGCAGCGCTGGGACTGTGCCGGGACTCGGATCCTGGTGTGCCGGGGCTGGTGTCGTGGATCCTCGAGTGGGTTCGAGGGACGACAACACCAAATCTGTTGGGCAGGTCGGAAAAGCGATCCGTTCGAACCGCCTAACGCTCTGATACCACTGATGTGACCCTCGATTGGCAAGGGATGGATCTAGGTTCGAAACGTCCGGATTCTTCTCCGACAAGGGTAACCGGGATAAGTACGAGATCACAAAGTGGACTCGCGGGCCTCTAATGCTCGTCGGAACGAGGGTTGGGCGAGGTAGAATCAAGGGCAAGGGGAAAAGGGATAGAAAGGGGTGACGCCCGGGCCAAAGGGAGGAGATTCTCGACTCAAGCTCTGGCTACTCAAATTGGACGTAATTAATAAGAGGGGGTGTGGCTCCTTTATATAGAGGAGGCCACACAAAACCCTAGTTCTAAATGGGCTGGATTAGGGTTAGCAACATGCTAGGCCCAACATCCAAGCCCATAATACTAATAATAGTAACTGCTAAAAATAGAAAGTTACAATCTAACACTAATGGCCTAATGGGCCTTATGATAGCTTAATGGGCCGGTCTCTTAAGCATAAGAGAACACACGCCCAAAATAGTAAAGACGGAATGTAAATGATGGAAATAGAAATAATAATATAAATAATACATAAATGATACTAAGTCCTAATCCAAGGGGGTCTCCAAGGTCTAGGATGTCTCGGGTCCGTCTGAGTAGGGTCCGAGCTAGGGCAGAGTCGCATCAAAGATCAACAGAGGAATTGATTACCGAATATTCATCTAGTGTAAGTTCTTCTCCATTACCTCCACATTCATCCTCCTCTTCGAGTTCGAGTGCCCTCGGTGCTACTAAAAGGTGGGTGGGGGGGGGTTAATCTTTTGTATACCCTTACCAAGAAACCGAGACATTCGAGCTCGAATGCGGAGTTTGAAACATATCTAACAACCCACTTTGAGTTTGGTGAAGGAGAATTTGATATTTTAGATTGGTGGAAGACCCACAAGAAGACTTTCCCAACCTTGGTCAAGATCGCGGCTCAAGTGCTTGTTGTTCCCGCCTCGACCGTATCGGTAGAGCAAACATTTAGCGAAGGAGGACACATCCTTGACACAAAACAATCTAGTTTAAAGCCCGATGTCTTGGAAGCCCAAGTGTGCGTATGTAATTGGAAGAGGGCGGAAATTCGTCAACAAAAGGCGGAGGTACCCGAAACTTCCGACTCGGACGAGCAAGACGATGAATCCCAATCCCAAAGCGCTTCGGATGCATCGACGTAGATGGTAAGCAAATCGGGGTTTCATATCGAAAGGTAAGAGACTACGTGGTCTTTGATTCCTCTATAACCACGAGAGCATATATAGGCAACTTAATTGTAAGTCCAAGACCTTTAATTATCCAACTTTTTTTTTTGTTTTGAAGAACAATGATTAATCGCAGATTCGCCTTAGTCCAAACCGCGATCGCGTTTGACCATTACCCGGTCGCGTAATGGAACCGCGATCGCGTCCCTCAGGCCGCGACCGCGGTTGCTCATTACGCGACCGCGTAATGGTCAAACGCGATCGCGGTTTGAACTTTGGCCCAAAAACAAAGTTTCTGTTTTTTGGGCCCGCGATCGCGAGTGACGGACCGCGATCGCGGTTGCTCATTTTCGCGATCGCGGCTTGACTCGGTTTTTTTATTTTTTTTAAATGTCCGGTTCCGAACCGGAACCGGAACCGGGTGGAATCGGCGCCGGAACAGGCAGAAACCAGAACCGGACCGAAACCGGGACAAGGCCGGTTCCGATTCCATGGTTCCGAGGAACCGGACCCAGGTTTAGCTAAAGATAGATTTAAATAGTTAAAGAAGAATTTAATAGGAAAAAGTTAAAATTAAGAATAAAAATTATTTTTGTAAATATGAGGTGGGGTCAGAATCGTTCTTGTGGCTCGAAAAGGTATAGCTTTAATATATAGTTATAGATATTTGAAGGTCCCTGCAAAAAAAAGTCCAAAACGATGCTTGACATTCGTTAAGAAAAAAGAGCATAATGAAATATCGTACAAACCTGAAAGGAGAATGACTAACCGTTTGACGGGATTTCGGAAAATTTCATAATAGCACCCTCTGGCCGTTACGGCTAGAGCATGCCTGACCGTAACGGTCAGAAGGCCCCCAACCATTACGGTCGGATGAGCTCCAGCCGTTACGACAGAAGCTAATCTGGCCGTTACGGCTGAGTTTTTTTTCTTAAATCGAGAAATTAAATGCTTTCACCTACTTTAATCCATTCCGTCGTATGCCTTCATACTTATACAATGTCATACTTGTAACATCCCCTTACTTACCCTGGAGGTATTATCGCCAGTAACCCCGATTAGGACTAAACCAGAGTTACCCAAGGCTTTAACCTGACAGAACTTACTAGAACAAGGTAAATGAAACCATTTAAAATCTAAAAAAATGAAGTAAAACTTTACATCGGAAAAACACGTAAAAGGTCTTATACAAACCTTAACTTAAAAGAATAAATAAATAGAACAACCTTCTATTTAAACAAAATCTTCATCAAGTCTTCCTTGAGTTCTTATTTCTGAAACTCAACTTCGCTTTGAAGTAGTTCAATCATGATCTTCAGTCAAGTATAGCCATTGGAAACCTTTCTTCAACTTCTGGAGCTTCAAACATCTGTATCAGCCTCTTGAATCAACTTCCAAGAAGAACCTGATGTATCGTAAACCAACGGTGGACACCAGCCAACCATATAAAAGAAAAGAAAATGGACAGGTTAGTCTAATAAAAGACTAGCAAGCGGAGAATCTAACTTGGTTCTTATGGTTGTAACGAAACATATTGGCATCCAAATCCGATTAGACTCGGATTATGATCCAAAAGTTAGCAGTCTTATAGAGAATAAGAAGGAGACTCGCATAATCAAGAAAGAGAACACCATCGCTTGTGGTTTCTTTTAAGAAGCATAAACAATTGTTGGGAACTCATATTAATCACATAACATTTTGAAAAGCCTCCATTGACTATTCAGATTAACTTAATCAAAGTTTGATTAAGAATCATTCATAACCGGAAGAAAGAATGGCCTTCCGATTGGACGAACCATTCAGGTATATTAATGTGCCTAACGCACTTATCTTATATTACTTTCAAAACTTTTCACAACCAAGTAGGTGGCTTTGAATCGGCTCGAACTACTGCCGAAATATTCTGGTATTGTAGAGATCATCGGAGTATTTTATCCATGGTCATCTACCATGTACCAAGATCACAGGACTTAAGCTATCCTTGATCTTTCATTTGCATATGGTGAGGTAGAGATAAAGAGGCCTATTACCCTGTCATCAACACTACACCGTGCCAAACTTGCACTTAGCTAGAGTGCGCATCACCCCTCTCACACAAAGAGCAGGGGAATAGTCATGACCCACCATTAGGATTAGGCCCCTCCTAATGCAATATTGTTTTAAAGAGAGGATATGGAACCACGTTCCCCTCCCTGAAACTACCTTAATTCAATAACAATGTCTCAGCGTGAGACAACATACAAGGTCACCCATAACGGACCTAAATCCAGTTCTACCGCAAAACTGAATAAACAACATGGTCATTATTTCTAACAAATATAACAACCTATCATATTTTATTAAGCACACAAGTTGTTCCCAACACAAATATTAAATGGGATTCAAATCCTCATTTAATAATCATAATGCAAGAGAGAACCGTCCACTTGCCTTAGAAGGCGTGCTCAACGTCCTTAGCAATTCAACAGTAATCTTTATCATCCTTCTGACAAATATAACAAAAGGATTTCTCAGCAACGAGCTCACAGAAACACTTCTTAGTTGTATTCTCAACTCCTACAACTTCCTAATCGATAAACGATTTAATTTCCGAATATCGATATATAATAAATCCTTAGTTATCATGCTTCAAGGAGCCATCTTGGCGGAATTATAACTAATTATCCGCTTCACTTTTTAAACAATTTTCTAAAATAAAAATTGTTCATTAGCAACAGTTCTTAAAGATTACCAAATCTCGGATCAAACGGATTAACAACGAATCCTGAGTAATTATCCGAAGTCCTTTACCTGCCAATCGATATCCAAACTTGTATTCGCTATAACTGAAGATCCGGACGTCCGTTTCCCGAGCGATTTGAACCTGTGAGACCGTATCAACGTCAAGATTATAAAAACCATAAATTTAATTAGCAAAGCGAAACCGAAAGGCCCTTACGGTGGCTCCGCAACTAACCCGCTAATTAATTTCGATCGTATATACCTTCACTCGAGCCCATGGCTCGTTTGGCTCGATAGTGGCTCAATCCCCGAGCCCAAGGGTGGATGAGCGTTTCCCGGTGGCGGCCCTTGCGGTGGGTGGTGGTCGGAGGAGCTAACGGTCGTCGGAGGTAGCCCAAAACGAGGTAAAGAAGACTAGCGCCGGCGTGAATTCTTTCTCCCGAGCCCATCGTTCCGCCCAGCTTCTCTCGCTGGTTCAGCCTCCTCTGTGCAGCAGCAGCATCCAACAAGACCCGAAGTGAAGGTGGAGGAGTAGAGGAAGGCGGAGAAGAATTCTATCTCACTTTTGGTTCCTTCCTTAGAAATCAAAGAAAGGCGGTTTAACGAGATTTCCCGTTTCGGAACGGGACTCGCGTTAAAGCGGTAAAATTATGTACCTCGGATGAAAAAACTCACTAAACGAGAAACGTCCCGTAATTTATGTAGAACAATAAAACCAATTTTCCATGATTTTATCATGCTACCGTCAATTTTTAAGGCTTCCGTTTCGTATTTTAAACCCCTTCCGGTACATAATTAAAAAGACGGCTTTTCCAATAAATATTCTTTTTCCATTGAAAAATCCTAGAAATCATACTGATCCATAAAATCATTTCTTTGTGATTTTAGGATGTCACCAAGAATTTTCTACGATTTAATCTCCAACGAAAATATTGGATTAAGCGTTAAAACGGACAAAGAGGTTAAAAGGATATCCGAGAAAATTTCAAAAATATCCATAAAAACCGCAGTTATTACAATACTATTGTAGGTGTCTTTCTCGGGCGACTTTCCGTTGTCGCATGTATCTTCACAATGGAAGCTTAAATGTGCTAATAGTGCACTATTTCTACTACCTCAAATCCAAGACCGTATGAACATGTTCGGGGGTAACGACAACCATGTTATTCTTGATTTGGTGTCTTCATATGAAGACAAACATTACTCTATAACTTTGAACTGAATGTTGTAAACTGTCTGTTATCTATTTTACTGTAAACTGTTCAGGTCCCTAAACTGTCTGTAAACTGTTTTCTATTTAGGCTCCGACCGTAATGGCCAGAGGCACTTCGGCCGTAAGGCCCTGAGGTGCTCTGGTCGTTACGGTTGGTTCTCATCAGACCTTAACGGCCAGAGCACCTCAGGCCGTAACAGTCGGAGCTCAACAATGCTTCATTTCAATTCGTAATCCATCACTTAAATTCCGGTAATGCATTTTCAATCAAACTCGGAAAGTCGAAAAATACATAAACGTCATAAACATCATATGTCCCAATCATGTCTAAACATCATAAGTCGGAAAATACATAAACGTTAAGTACGAAAATACATCCCAAGTCTGAAAATAACTAAACGTCAAGTAAGAAATTAAATACTCCCTCCGTTTCACAATAGTTGTTCTTAGACAAATTTGCACATATATTAAGGGGGGGAAATTCTTCCAAATTTACCCCTATTAAAAGCTACTTTATACTCTAAAAGTTGCATTGGGAAAAGTGTATATAATTAATATGGTGTAATTATTAGGGGTATAAGTGGAAAAGAAAATTATATGAACAACTATTGTGAAACAAGAAAAAAAGTGTATATGAACAACTATTGTGAAACGGAGGGATACTACATAAGTCATTGAAATCATAAGTCAAAACAACATAAAAATCAAGTGGCAGGATCATCATCATCATCATCATCGTGAGGTCTAGTACCACTCCCCTGGCTGACCTCTGGCGGGGCCACTGTCCTCCTAGATCAATAATAAATCTCCTAATGGCCTCGCGCATATCAGGATCGACAACCATAACATATGGTGCAAGATAACTCACAACCCGCTGCATGCGTTGTACATATAAAAAACATTTGTTAATGCAAAAAACATACTAAATTATTGCGGCAAACTTTCAAATAAAAAATTTTACCTGCTCCGCACCCTATGGACTCATATACATATGATTACGAGGCTCATACCACGCCATATAATTCGAGGAACAAGCCGATGTGTCATCCGTTACTAAAGGTCCCATGAGCTCTAGACTAATGGAGCGGAAGTTCTGTGTATCCCAAACCCACTGAGACATGTCATACTCCACAATGTAACTCCGTACGGCGGCTACTCGTGTGGCAATGTGAGGCATGATAGGGGGACGTGGTATCTGTTGCACACGACGGTACTGCCTAGAGGCTTGATCGAGCATATACGGCTCTAGGACATCAGGAGAAGATATCACGCCGTGGAAACGTGAATGGGCTAGACTGTCGATGAAATCTAACTCTCCGTAAGACGACCAATCGACCTAATGCATAACATTTTTAATATAGATCATCTGATAATCAAAACAATATTTATTAAGTGTATTTTGTACATACTTACATCTCTCGCAATCATACGATTGAAGCCCAAAAGCAACTCTGGTATCTACGAGCCACTGGGTACAGGACCGATCAAGAATGGATAAATGTCAAGCGCACTGGCATGTCTCCTACGTCCCTGGCTAGAGGAAGGACCAACTGGAATCGCATCAATTCCACCGCATGTAGCCTCGGTCAGTGTACTATCAGCCCGGCCTCGGCCTCTAGCGCGGGACCGTCGAGGCTGACTCACGTGCATTGATATCGGATCCTCTACTACCTCAGCCTCAATCCTAGTAGGTTGTGAAGACCACCAAGGTAGGAGACGTCTAGGTCCCTGTCTATACACCTGACTAGACGAACCATCTTGCTCCTGGTCTACCGGCTCAGCCTAAATGTCATCTAGTCCCTGTATTTGTCTATTTGAGGATCTGGCTGCGACGCAACCTACTCCTTTCCTGCATCTCTGAGACGATGACGAATAGACCTATCTACCATCTGAAACTAAAATAGTTATAAAAAAGGGTAGCATCAAACAAAAACAAAAATATTTGTCCATTTCTGGCCGTTACGACTAGGAATGATTTGGCCATTAGGGCTAGAGGGCAACCGGCTGTAACGGCCAGATGCAACTCTGTCGTAACGGCCAGATGCACCTCGACCCTAATGGTCAAGGTCATCGTCTTCTTCGAGCGGCATCCGCCATGGCCGTTTGAGCTCAAGTCCAACCCCACAAAATTCGAGCATAAATCTAATTACGCGCGTTTATAAGGGATATTTATATGAATTTAGAAAGCTAATGTTATTATATCTCTCATTTCATTCTACAAAACCAAATCAAAATAAAAAAAAAAACTCATTTCAAAATCTGAAATTTGAACTAAAAAACTGAATTTTAACAAGATAACTTACATTCATATGAGTAATTGTTGTTGAAATATTTGCCTTGATGTATCCTCTTAGAAATTTGATAGGAAAAAATGGAGATTTTGTGTAAATGAAGTCTTGGTGAGTTTGGAATAGTTAATAGAAGGTAAGAGAAGAAAGTGAATTTGGGTGTGAGTGTAATTTTAGATGGAATTTCTTTTATATGAGAAAAGGATGCTCTATTATGTAATTTTGAGGGTGCTTTATAATGAAAGCCTCCTATTTTATGGGGTATGTACTAATTAATCTAGTCGGATTGATGGCCAAAAGCGAGAGCACAAGCCCCCAATGCTCTCCTTGTATCTGTCCCTTGGTGTAGATATGAACTTTAGACATTGCTATAAAAATGCAAACTTGTTACATTATGGGCGAAAAATAATACTAGATGACTGATTTTCCAACCTAAATGAACACAAAAATGTACTAAAAACAACTTTTATTATTTCAACTAAATTTTAGTTGAGATTTCTAGGGGAGAAAATGAATCAACTACTTGTTACATTTTTTTTTTTAATCTATTTATTTCTTAGTATATTATTATTATTTTAAAATGATGGAAATTCTCAAATTCGCCTTTTCGGAGATGCTTTCAAGTCGCAAGACTCGAGTCAGAGTTCTTTTTCCAGGTATGGCAATCTTGAAAATTTGGCCTCTCTCTTTTTTTTTTTTTTTTTTATTATATAGAAATGCTTAATTGCATTGATCCAACACAATACATCCATCCAATTTCAGTCAAATACTAGTTGACATTCAACCGAAACATCCCATCCTCAAATATGGAATATGCCATAATAATTCTGTGTTATACTCCACTACTAAATTGCTATTCATTCAATTGAAGATCGAAAAACTCCTTCATATATACGTACAATTCCTACTTTGAACGACGTGTCCCTTTTTTTCCAATTATTAATTTGATGATGATCATATCATATTAAGATTGTGTTGAATTTCAACGTCCTTTTTTTCAACATGCTTGTGGATTGTCACTTACCTTTAACTGTACGTTATATATGAGCTCTTGTACGAAATTCCGTTTCATGATTCATAACATACTACTTACATTTGTAATCTTTTTCCTCAAACGAAAGATTTAGCTATAAAAAAAAGTGCTTCCATTTCCGGAAGAGTCGCATCAGGTAGCACTTAAGGATCCAAGTACGTAGTAGATGCACACATTAATTGATTTGTTGGTGAAGTGTACATTACCTTTAACTGTTATGAGCTCTTGAGCGAAAAGTCCGTTTATGATTAATAATTCGTTTGTTATCTTTTTTTTTTTTTTTGTTCTTGTCTTCAAATGAAACGAAAGATTGATTTATATTAGGTATAAATTGCAAATTAGTTGAGTGGCATGGTGTTTGAAATAAAATTCTCAAAACTTGGGTGTAATTTCCCTGGCTAGGGGCCTCTAATATTAATTATATGACGATGATTTACGTACACTTGAAAGATTCCTACAATTTGGGCTAAAATATTGGAAGTGGGAATTGATGGTATCGATCAGATCAGAGTTTCACATGCAACGCTCAACCCCTTGTTTCTTACAAATTCAGCTCACGCCTGTCCTCCTAACTGGTCATGACTCATGACTCATTCCCCTCTACTTGTTAGGCCTTGTTTGCTTCTTATTTTCCCTTCCTTTTTTATTTCTAAAGTAGATTCTCTATCTCATCCATCCATCCATCTCTAAATTAATTAATCTACATTGCTTGTATATCTCCATCAATTGTACTCTTTTATTCTACAAGTATAACATACATAAAAAGATATAAGGTCATTAATCAATTAGTGGTGATATTATATAGATAAAAAGTTTTTTTTATGAGGAAAGAGATTAGGAAAATCAACTAACAAACTAGTAATCTCCCTAGAGCATCCTAAATGATGAAGTTCCTATGATCCGGATCGACTGCAAGTGGAACGGTAGAAATGCGGCAGAAGGATCCAACAATGTAGTCAGCCACGATTTTACCCTCTCTAAAAATATGGGACGCACTCCAGCTCTGGAAACAGGCAAGCAGACAGTGGAAGTCAGACCGCATCAACTCAATCTCCCACGGGTAGCGTCAATCACCAAGCATTAGGGGTGGGCACGGTCGGTTAACCGGAGTTTCGGTTAACCAGACATCGGTTAACCGGAACATCGGTTAGTAAATTTCAATAACCATAATCGTATCAGTCGTTTTCGGTTAATCGTTAACAGTTAACTGCGAAATTCGGTACGATTTATCTGTTAACTGACTTGTTTTAATTTTATTTTATTTTAAAATAAAAAATCTGATTTTTAATACAAAAATTACCTTTTTTCAATAAAATAAAGTTAAAATTTAGATTAAATACAAAATACAAACAAATTCATAATATATGAGCCGAGAATGGGTTGCTGCAATTTCACTTGCTCGAATGGTTTGCCCGAAGAAAAGAACAACGGAATAGTGCGTATCGAGAATGGTCTTCAATCGAATGGTTTGCCCGAAGAAGAAGGGGCGGCAAGCATGCAGCTTGGTGGAACTCTTGGAGATGGAAGAGTGGAAGTCTAGAAGAGATCCCAATTTTAGTTTGGGTTTGGGTTTGGGAACGAAGAAGAGCAGAGAAGGGGCGACGGATTTGGGTTTGGGAAAATATTAGCCTTTTAGGTCAATGTTTAATCCGATAAAGTAAACTAGCAAAGCAGGTGAACGGCTGAACGTGTGAATTCCTTGTTAAGTCTGAGTTGCTTTGTTTGATAATCTTCGGTATTGAAAAAAAAAACTATAAAAAAAGTATAATAGGTGATTTATTATTTATTAAAATACATTTATTATTAACTAAAACTAATTAGATATATACTTCCCTTTTTAAAAACATATAATACATATTAAAAATATTATCGGTTCATCGATTAACCGCCCATGAAAATATTGATCGATAACCGTATCTGAATCGTTAAACAGTTAAAAGTATCGGTTGGTTAACCGTAACCGCTTAAAATTTTTCTTCGGTTCGGTTAACCCTAAAAAGTGATCTGTTTGTCGGTTTTTCAGTTCGGTTTTTCGGTTACGGTTTTTTTTGCCCAACCCTACCAAGCATGATATTGACTAGTTGAAGATTATTGCCCTCAATCGAAATGTGGGAAATACCATGTCGGGTGACCTCGAAAATTCCTTGGCGTAGGGCGATAATCTCGGAGATCAGAACAAACAACCGACCTACCAGTCCTCCGTCGAAATGGATGGGAGAGCCACAGTGATCCCGGAGTATAAATCCGAAGGAGGCCACACCATCCGTGCTAACTGCACCATTAAAGTTTAGTTTAACATGGTTGATTCTGGTGTTTTCCCAGTTTGCCCTCTTTCTTGTAGATCTAGGTTTTGGGAGTTTCAGATCTATAGCCGATGTCCTCGAGTTTATTGGCAAGTTTCCAATATTTAATCTGTTTGTGGACCTGTGTTTTGTCCAATTTTATTGTTGAACACTTTCTTATCCATGTAATACCACAAGCACCACCAGGAGCTAGCAAGGAGTTCTATCTCGTCCTTAATTAGAGGACATGGCATGTATTTCATTCAACATTTAGTGTAGTTTTTTTACCACCAGGAGCAATTTAATTGGGTGGTAATCCAAGCTGGCTTAGGGTTAATTGAGTTAAGTATTGTTTTAGTGAGATGAAAGTTAAGAAGGATGTGGTTGATGTCTTCCTCAAAGTTATTATAGGCCACACAACGCTGCACGATTGGGATATGGTCGGCCGCGAGTCGAGCTTTAGCCGGAAGGCCATTTCGGGCTACTTTTCAAAGGAAAATTTTCACCTTTGGTGGGATATTAAGTTTGCTAATCCATTCCAGGTTAATCCGAGACTCTTGTTTTTGGTCGAAATCTGAGACTCCCTTTGTTATTATGGAGATATTGCATAGTTGAGTGGGTCGAATACCACCCGTTTTTACTTGATTGCCAATATAGTCTATCTGTGCCACTTTTCAAAGAAAGTCGTGATTGATTGTATGTATCTGATATTCCCTTTATTTCGAAATACTTGTCATTATAAATGAATTAATAATAAAAAAATTAAAAAAATCAATTAATTTTACTTAAATATCTTCTATATAGGTTATTTTTTATAATTAGTTTTACTTTATGAGAAGGAGAACTTTTGCCTTTTTGGATAGTTTAAAAAAAAATTAAAATAGATTTCACAATTGATAAATAGTATTAAATAAATTTAAGAAAATATGTACTAGAATGACAAGTAGGTTTAAACAAAGAGACCATGAGCTAATAAATGTTTATAAGTGAAAATGTAAAATTTTGTTAAATGAAAAATGTTTAATTTATTCTTTTTGTAATAGTTTTAGTATACATATGAAAGGATTAAGCATGAAGTAAAACAAAATGAGATATAGCACATATATATATTTTAGAATATGGAATCGTACCTGTTTATTCCTTACATCAACAGAACAACCATAAGATTTTTTTAAATTTGGTTTATTATGAAACTTTATACTTTTGAGGCCAAGACCAGTGCTTTTTCTTGGCTTCCATCGATTTGAATATAACACCCTTTCTCCTCCAATGGACCATATGTTGAGGCTTGATGCTTCTTCTTCACTTCTTCCGTCCAATCTCTTATACATGTTATAAAATATATAGGAGAATTAATTAACACACTTTTTTTTTACCTAAACCAAACTTAATTTTTTTTTTTTTTTGAGTTTTGGTGCAAGGATCACAAACTTAATTAATTAGCCAACTTTTACAACTTATATGCATGGGGCTTATATTGAAAGGTTAAATCATATGATTAACTTACATAGGATGCACAGTAAGCAATTAGAATACATAAGGATCAAGGAATAGAACAACTAAATATGTTTAACGTTGAAACTGCAAAAATACCACAAGAGTAGGAAAATTGTAAGTAGCTAGTGTGGATTCTTTTTTGGGCTTTTTTCCTGATATTAAATATGCAATTTAGTATACTAAATACAAAATTAGATATATTAAATATACTCTTTATATAATATATATGTGTATCTAGCAAACACTTATATATAATAAATATTTACATATAAAAGCGACAAATGCACCATGGTATACTTAATATGAACATTAATAAGTACGTGTTTTCAAATATATGCATTTTTGGTGCATATATATGCATATGTATATGTATATACATTGTTATTTAAAGCATTTGTAATGGTGAAGTTTGGGTTAAATATCTTAAGTAATTTAAAAAAATTAAAAAATATCATGAAAATCGAAAAGTTCTGATATTATTTTAATTTATTTTTTACTTAAAAATTCATGATATTTCCAACATTTTCATTGCAAATGCTCTTTTTTCTGTGAAAGGCATTGAACAAAGTTGTACCGAAAATCTCTGCGTATTACTTTTAAAGGCTTAACCGCTTGCCTAGTTTCCAGAAGCCCATCATCACAAATGCTCTTAGATATATACTTTTGATGCTAAGATATTCATTTTTGGTATTTTATGCACATCAAACATAAAATTTGTAAACCTTGTGTGAAAAAAAAAATCATTTTATTTACAATTTTGTCAGTTCATACCATTTTTCACTATTAATACTACCTCTCCATTCAAACGACCACCATAATTTTCTACTATTCACCTTATCCTTATGTACTCATACATTCGATTAAACATGGAAATTGTGAATGGTGTTTATAAAACAATATTTCATAATATTAAATAATAATTGGTCTTTTTAATCTATGTTTTTAGTGAGTTTGGTTCAAATGAAACAAGCGATCTTATCTTAGAACGTGAAATAAATACACTTTTATTAGTTCGTAATGCAATTTTTATACAAAAGTGTATTGTAAAATACAAAAAGTGCAATCCGAAAAAGTGCACTACAAAAAATACGAAAAATGCAGCGTAAAGTATAAAAAGTGCAAATTCGAAAAAATACACTCCGAAATAGAAAAAAGTGCACTACAAATTAGGAAAAATGTATAATATATAAATTATTTTTTTTCTCACATCATGAGATCATAGGTTAGAAAACATTAATAAGGTATCGATATATTATAAACACATTTAAAGGCAAATGATATTTTATTGAACACATACTGATTAAGCCTTAGTTGTTTTTTTTCGGTAGAAGATTAAGCCTTAGTTAAGACTAACGTTAAAAGGCCATTGAAAGTTGTTGGGCGAACCAAATTTTAATACGGTGAACCAAATTTAATTTCTTACAAAAGTTTTAGCGAGCTGGTTAAGTAAGTTGAACATCGATATATAATTAACCAAGTAAATTAAAGCAGCTCCTCTAAAATAAACGTTAACACCGATCGATCGATTACATGCATGATATGGGTTGTATGAAGAAGGGTTAGTTTTGTGTACTTGAAATATAGTCGATCGATCGTGTATTGGTCTTGCCCCTTAGTCATGCCTATGCTATATATACCCTACAATAATTAATCATACAAGTATCATATTCATTTTTTAATATATTTATATTTAAACGTACACATTCAAGTGTTGTGTGTTTCCCCGATACTTCCCTTTTGTTAATGGGATCAAGCTGGCCAACAAGCTTTGGAGGTTCACACTTGACAATAGAAAAACTATGTATATCGGGAGTAGTTTTGAGAGGAGAAAGAAAACAAAATGTAAAATTGTACGGTTGTACTGCACTCCTCGACTCCATTTGAAAGATTTAAATTGTTGAGCTCATGATTACCAATTTACCATCAATCGAGATCACCGCTTGTAAAATCTCTCTCCTCAGTCGCATTGTGGCTTTTAGGTCGACTAGCTAGGGAGTGTAATTTTCCAAGAAAATAAAAATGAAACTACTTAACCTATTAATGAATAATCAAAATTAATTGATAAAACAGTGAAATATATATAGGATGTGATCCAAATTTCAATAGTTTTTTTTTTTTCAAACTATGCAAAAATGTTTCGTTATGTTAGAAAGAGTATACTAGTCCAATTCAATTTAATATAAAATTTTAAGATGTGAGATGAATATTCTAATATAATAGAATATTAAAATGTATTTCTTATCTCACGCCCTAAGAGCCTTGATATACTTACTTATTAAAAAGTACCGATTATTTTTTGGAAAAAAAATTATGCTTTTTTATCATGAAATATGTGAAGAATAGCTGTATTTTTGTGTTGAAAAAGGTGAAAGATATACGTTTTACTAAAAATTATTTTTCAATTAGTAAACTATAGCAAGCCTTAAGTTGAAAAATCACTCAATTAATTTGTTTACTCTCTCCGTTTCACAATACTTATTCTTAAAAAAATTATATGAACAAGTATTGTGAAAGGGAGGGAGTATATTATAGGGAGTCCGGCCAAGTGATAGGACAAAGGGGGAATTGAAAGAAAGGCAATATTCAAGAACCAAACAAAACCTTTGAAAATGGAGTAGTAAAGATTGCAAGAAAGAAAGTTGAAAAAAGGCAAATCAATAAAAGCTGAAAATGAGGGGAGTAGAGAGACTAGAGAGGGTATCGGGCCGTAAACAACCTCCCCTACACCGCACAAAATTGAATCTTTTCAAACCCGAGAAAGGAAAAGGCAAAAGCTAAATGAAACATGAAAACATCAGCCAACAAATATATATGAAAGCAATTTTTTACAGTTAAAAAAAATGATAATAATAAAGATGCAGTCCAACCATCATGACCACTACTAGCTACCTCTCTAATGCATAATGCATAATGCATAATGCATAATGCATCATGCATCATGCATGTGTCAAGTGAGAGGCTAAAAGCTTTGCTATAAATACCCACCCCCACTTGCTCTATTTGCTTCTCATCAGCTCACAATTTCAGCTCTCTCTCTCTCTCTAGCTAGTGTCCTCCCTTCCTCACAATCACAATTACAAATACAAATACATATTTGTGTGTTGTGTTGTGTTGAAAGCTAGGGAGCGATCGATCGAGAGATCAATATCACATATCACTACATACATACTACTATCAAGTATATATACATAATGACTACCTTTTTTACCTATCACAACTTTGCCGTTATCTTTGGCCTACTAGGTACGTTCTTCTTCCATCAGATCGATCTCCTTACTTGCTTTCCTTAATTAGGCCCTATATATACTTACGTACTATGTTCTATGTGAATTGATGATGTCGAATAAATCGATCCTCTTGTTTGTGGTTTCACAGGAAACGTGGTGTCGTTCATGGTGTATCTCTCTCCAACGTAAGTAGTAGCTCAATTGATCGATCGATCGATCGATCTCTTTAATTAATTATACACGATTTAATTAATTAGTGATTCGTACGTACGTAAGATCGATCAACAATATAATAATAAGATATATTATGTAACGCAGACCAACGTTCTACAAAATATACAAGGCGAAGGCGACCCAAGGATTCGATCCCTTGCCTTACGCGGTGGCCCTCTTCAGCTCGATGCTGACATTGTACTACGGCCTCATCAAGCAGGCCAACGGCACTCTTCTTATCACCATCAACTCTGTTGGGATCGCCATCGAATCCATCTATCTCATAATATTCATGATCTACGCTTCTAAACAGGCCAAGGTACGTACGTCTAGTATATATATATATATATATATATATATACTTGTCTGTCTAAAATTAATATACAGTACAAGTTAATTTATATGAGTAATATATAAATTGCAGTGGAAGACTAGCAAAATGCTGTTAACATTTAACGCGGGACTGCTTGGACTCATCATACTGCTGAGCAGTCTGCTTACTCATGGGGCTCAAAGAGAGGTGGTCATCGGCTGGATTTGCGCCATATGCTCCGTTTGCTTCTTCGCCTCTCCTCTTTGCGTCATCGTAAGTCTTTCTTTGACATAATTTATATATATATATATAGTAAAAATCAATTGATGGAATGGAATATCATATATATCTTATATATACATTTATATATATGCAGAGGACGGTGATAAAGACGAAGAGCGTTGAGTTCATGCCGTTCTGGCTGTCCTTCTCTCTCACCATAAGCGCCGTCATGTGGTTCCTCTACGGCTTCTTCATCAAGGACTTCTTTGTTGCCGTAAGCAATTCATTTATAATTGAATATATTGCTTTAATTTATTTATGACATAGAGATAGCGTATTATTTGATACGTGGCATATCTTTTTGTTTTGAATAACATATCTCATAACCAAAGCTCCAAGCTACCTAGCTAGCTATGACACGCGTACTACATCACATGATAATTTATATGATGTATGTGTTGATATGCGTTTCAGTTGCCGAATGTGTTGGGGCTGGCGTTCGGGATCACCCAAATGACGCTCTACTTGATCTACAAGAACTCCCCCACCACCACCAAGACCCCCAAGGCCGAAGAGACGCTTCCCACCACGGTGGCCGTGGACGTGACGAGTGTGAACAAGATCGAGTTGGAGCAAGTGAAGGTGTCGGAGCAGCTGGTGGCAATCGAGGTGAAGCCAGCTGCCGATCATCAGTCTGAACAGCAGGATCTCAAGAAACACCTCATGCTCAAAGACGAAGACGAGCAGCACAAGGTCATCAAGGTCTCCGAGCTCGTTGTCGCCGGGATTATGGCCGTTGACAAGCAGCCCCCGGTGCTTCAATGCGCCGCCTAGCTCTTCAATTCATCCGTCCAGTCACGCCACCGCCCATCTATCTGCTAATTATATGTACTATTATTCTAGTGTCCTGATCTTAATTAACTAGCTAGTAGTAATTAGGTAACTTAATTAATTTGGTGGAGTCATGATCGTATAGGGTTAATTTGGATGGTGGATGCACCATATGAGCATTTAATGAAAGGGACTGCGTACGTACTACTCATCATTTACTAGCTAGCTGCTGTACTTTCGCCCCCTACCTTGTACGTTGTTTTCATTAATTAATTTGTCATATTTTATACAGCTGCTGCCTACTCAATAAAGCTTTCAATTTAAACACGCCTATGCATAATTAGGTTATTGTAAAACAAGATTTATTGGATTTTTCAGTCACCAAACCCATGACTCTCTGAAAAAACGCTCTCTCTTGTGGTACTTAGTTTTCCGTGAACGTTGTCTCGAATCCGGTGTTCGCATCGGAGAATATATCAACAAACCTTAGAACGATGGAATGCAAGTCGATCAATGGGTCTAATTGTGTAATGGGGATAGGCCACCAGGAGATCCCCCGGATAAAAGTCTCTTGGAATTGAATGAAGTGGAAGAGGGGGGCGCATTAATTCCAACCGAAAATAATATTGGATGATGAGTTCATGCGAGGGAAAGTTACAATGTCGTTTCTAGGAGGTGAGGATAGCGACCAAGTTGTATCCATTTCCAATGATGTGATGGAAGCGCTGGCATAGGTTTGGACATGGTCAGTGGTAGTCAAGTTGTTGGGCTCGTCGATTGCGTTTCAGGTGATAGATAAAAAGGTTAGAGATAGACGACGTCTCGCTTCCAAATACTCGATCTTGAACATGGATGCTTCCTTGTCAGATTTGAGTGTAAGGAGGACTATTTGACGGCGGTAACCGGTGGACCTTGAATGGTGTACGTTTGGTAGGTGTTTATCTGTTTGAAGTTGGACTCCTCGTTTTCGTACTACAGACCCAATCAGAGCGACCCCAGTGTGGATCAGATTGACGGGACTTCCAATAACTTTACATGACGAAAAAATCCTTCTCCAGGTTGCTGAGCGGGACGACCGATTAGAGTGGACTCGATGTACACTCATGCAGGTAAATTTGCGCGGATATGCGTCGAGCTTGACTTGGAACGACAACTCGTGACCGCTTTCTGATTGAATATGAGGGCATACCTACCAGCTGGTCCGAAAGTTTCAGCCAATGCTCTGCATAAAGAAACTAGCGTGGAAAAAAGCCCAATCGAAACAACGAGCCTAATAAACATGGGTTCTATGGTGGGTGGATGATTGTGGTTAGAAAGCCAAGAACAGTGAAAGGCAAGGGGAAACCGACGAGGAGCAGAAGCCTCCGACCCGCGAACCGATGATCAGCGAAAGGTGTCGAACCAAATTGGAAAAGGAAGGATATTCTGTTCTTGGCTTCATCTATCAAACAATCCAACCTCTATCTTCAAGAACAAGGCTTCATATCTCTCCATGAAAACCATTTGTCCATTTATACTCACTAAGCTATTTTACGTGTTCATCACCATCGAAGGAAACATTCCATCAACTGAATTTAAGAAGAAAACATTGAAAATAAATGCGGAAAATCAGGACAACAATCAAACAATACTCAAGAGTCGCACATATCAGCGGGGATGACCTTTGAAAATCGGTAAATTACCTAAAATGCCCCTACTTTAGTTAAAACATAAGTTTCCTTCAGCTTACATCAACTCAGTATCAACTAAAACTATAGTATAATTTAACAAAAGACTGGTAGAATAAAAATGAACTTGCTTTAGACGAGGTAATAAAAATAGATATTGATCTGATTGATCTTCAAAAACCTAAGATCTAGTTAGACCAAAGAACTTGACAAAAGCAAAAGGAACAAGTGGGTGCCTTTTCTATGCAGCAGACCTTTGTATTGTCTCCAATAGGTGTTCAATTCTGTACTTCATCACAGGCTGACCTTTCTTTGTCTTCTTGAACATCTTTTCCCTCAAATCTTTCCTCCGAGCTTCTGCTTTTCCACGCTCTTCATTTCTAGCTTTTATAACGGCTTCTCTTTCCCGCCTTTCCTTCTCCACCTCTTCATGTTTCTTTGCATACACTGCTTCCAAACTGTAAGACCCCTTTTTTATTTTCTTGTTTCCCTTGGTGATCTTCTTGGTGTCGCCCTCAAGTTCATTTTCATCATCCTACAATACAAGGGGTGGAACCGTAAAAATCTTATTGATGACAAAAATATGATTATTGAAAGAGAATTTACACAAAGAAACACTGAACCTGCTGGATTCCTTGCTTGACTTGCTTCTTGAACTTCTTTAAATATTTTGCATTCTTGTAAAATTCCTTCTTCTTCTCTAATTCAGGGAGGCAAAGGAAAGGCCCAGTAAGAGACAATACATATAACTGAGTGTTTTTTTTTTTTTTTTGCAATTCCCAACCACATTACAGAAATGACTGATTTGTTGGACTAAAATCACTTTTTGAGTTATAAGATGAGGTGGCACCCAGCAGCCAGAGAAGAGCATAAATTACAGCAAGAAAGTAATTAAGGTAATAAACTTAAGAGTTGACAACTAATATAAGGCAATAATGATTTCCTACAGCAACATGGCTCAGCAGTCGGGGAAGCAGAAATTTCCTAAAGAAAGGAAAATCATGAATTTGCAAATCCCTCTCATGGTACTTATATGATGAACAAAATGAGCCACATCACTCTAAAGTGAAATGAATCATGACAATGTTCAATCCGAGATGATACAAGAGTTACAATTTTCACAATTGTGAAATGAAAGAGAAAAAAAGCAGGTAAATTGTAAATATCAAAGAAAGGATACATTTTCACTAAATCTAAGCATGTGTTGCAATCTGCTCATCAAGGATGCGCATTAAATGATTATCAGCACGGCACCTCATACAAGCTACTGCTAAACTGGGCTTTAACTATGGGGAATCAATATTTCAAACAACAAACAACATTAAAAGTGAGAATCAATATTTCAACAAACAGAAAATCAAAGCTGAATCAAACTACCTAAGTCCAAGGCAAACTGTTGTGGTCATTTGATTTCCAACAAAAAGAGATCTGGAAGACCATTGCAAAAGTTCTCCTTTGCATAATTACTCCAACTACACCTCATGATTTCCTTGCATATACTCAAGCCTTATGAAACTAAAATTTGCTCATAATCCCAAGATTGCAAAATACTATTCCCAATTACAGCAGAACCAATATCATAAGTCATTACTCATTTTGTATGTAACCCAACTTAGGTTCCATCAGCAAAGAATTGGTCAAGATGATCCACCCTCCAAATAATATTTTATAATTAACCTAAGGAAAACAACACAATAAACGACTGTTCTATTGGCAAAAGACACCACATGTCACTGGAAGCTACGTTTTAATCTCAACCAAAAAAAGGCTGCTCAAATTAGTTAGCCCGAAATTCTAAAAATTCTTATCTTGCTTAATATCAAACTCATAGAATCATTACCCCTCAGGACACAATCAACTCATACAGTTAAAATTGAGAGCTTTCTAAACACAGTTTCTCAGCAGCAGACAGAATATAGAGACAAAGAGTACAACTTATCATACTTATCTCAGAAGGATTGTAGTGCATGCTCTTGGTCTTTGCGCTGGCAAAGGCTTCGAGGGAGAGACCTCCACCGCCCAATCTCTGCAAGTTCTTCGTCTTCTGTATCGTACTAGATGAGCTCTTAAATCTATTGGAACCGTCGAGCTGATTGCCACTTTTAGATTTTGAGTTCTTCATCTGGGACGAGCGAATCTGCAGAGACGGAATCTCCAAAACTAGGTTAATCTATGAGCTCTCTGGGTGCTCACGGGTTTTGGGTTTTACGGGTCGGGTCACGGGTGGACCCGCGTCCCGCATGTATTCCATTAAAGTGCGTTTTTTGCCCTTTCGCGGGTCGGAACGCGGGCGACCCGCGACCCGACAGTATTTCTAGTATCACATTTGGCAAGTATTTCCAAAATAGAAGTGTAAAGACTCAAGAGTTAGAACAAAAGCAAAATTCAGTCAAAAAATTGACATTACATGTGTATTATCACAAATCACAATTTATGCAGAAAAGGCCAACAACTTCTATTATGCAGCAAACCAGCAATTTATCAACTTTTATTGTCACAAATCACTAAATCACAACAAACCCACCAAATTAAACAAAACAGCCCCTTATTCGAGAAATCACAACAATTAATCAACAATTAAACAAAGCAGCTTACGTCTACTGCAGCAGCTTCACTCCAAGGCTCCGAGCAGGCTGCGAGCACCGATTTCTGTAAAGCACCGGCAGGGCTAGGCTGCGAGGACCGGCGACTTCGGGCGAGGCTTCAACGGCAGAGATCTGGACGAGCAGGCTGCGAGCCGGCGACTCCCGAATGCGCGAGTCGGGCTTCAACAGCAAAAATCTGGACGAGAGGCGTGAGGCGCGATCTGGACGAGAGGCGGAGATGGAGATCTGTGCGAGTCGCCCTAGGGTTTTTTCGAGGGAGGCGCGGGTCACACTTAGGCAAGTAGGAGGGAGACCCAATTTTCACATTGAAGTTTTTTTAAGACTAGCAATTAGGCCGCACGTTGCGCGGCGATTATAAGACGGAGACTTCATTAGTGTAGAGATACGAAAATGACATTTTCGTAAATTTATTTAAAGGGGCATGAGTTTTTTGGAAAAATAATATGTAAATGGCATTTTCGTAAATTTATTTAAAGGGACATGGTTTTTTTGGTATTAATTTACTTGACTTCATGCTATCCAATGTCTTAAAACTTGTTTTATTACGTATACGAGATTTCTTCACAACTAAGAAACAAACTTATCCGAGCTTGCTTACGAGCGAAGTTACCTGGACACATTTTTCGAGACATGTCTAAATTACCCGTTCAAATCCAAATATCACCTAAGTCGAGCACGCTTTTCCAAGAATTTTTTTTACGAGCTCGCTTACAAGCGAAGTAATTTGGACACATTTTTGGAGACATGTCAAAATTACCCGTTCAAATCCGAATATCACCTAAGTCGGGCACGCTTTTTCAAGAAAATATATTTCTTACGAGCTCTCTTACAAGCGAAGTAACTTAGACACGTTTTTCGAGACATGTCAAAATTACCCGGTTAAATTCGAATATCACTTAAGTCGGGCACGCTTTTCCAAGAAAATATATTTTTACGAGCTCGCTTACAAACGAAGTAACCTGGACACGTTTTTCGAGACATGTCAAAATTACCCGGTTACATCCGAATATCACTTACGTCGAGCACGCTTTTCCAAGAAAATAGACGGAGACTTCATTAGTGTAGAGATATGGAAATGGTATTTTCGTAAATTTATTTAAAGGGGCATGAGTTTTTTGGAAAAATAATATGGAAATGGCATTTCCGTAAATTTATTTAAAGGGGCATGGTTTTTTTGGTATTAATTTACTTGACTTCAAGCCATCCAATGTCTTAAAACTTGTTTTATTACGTATACGAGCTTTCTTCACAACTAAGAAACAAACTTATCCGAGCTTGCTTACGAGCGAAGTAACCTGGACACGTTTTTCGAGACATGTCTAAATTACCCGTTCAAATCCAAATATCACCTAAGTCGGGCACGCTTTTCCAAGAAAATATATTTTTTTCGGTCTCCCCGAGAGCGAAGTAACCTGGACACGTTTTTCGAGACATGTCAAAATTACCCAATTACATCCGAATATCACTTAAGTCGGGCACGCTTTTCCAAGAAAATATATTTTTTACGGTCTCCCCGAGATAACTTAAGAGCTAAGCAAGAACGACACGAATTTCGAGTAACATTAAAATAACAAATCGGATTATTATACCCACACCATAGTGCAACACGTATTTTTAAGTAATTGGATGGACGGTCAGATGTTACTAAATCGAACGGCTAGAATAAATGTAAGTTGAACGGTTAGATAAGATCTATATTGGTGTTTTATTTATCAACGGCCGGATAGTGTTGTGATATCCAAACTCTTATAGTAGCATGGATAATTGGATGGACGGTCAGATGTTACTAAATCGAACGGCTAGAATAAATGTAAGTTGAACGGTTAGATAAGATCTATATTGGTGTTTTATTTATCAACGGCCGGATAGTGTTGTGATATCCAAACTCTTATAGTAGTATGGATACGTATTTTACTTCTTTTTTTTAAAATAAAGCACAGGTATGCGGGTCGACCCGAACCCGTCGGGTTTGGCCCGACCCGCGACCCGAATTTTTCCAAATCTTGACCCGCAGACCGACCCAAAAATGGCGGGTCGGGTCAGTCCAGGTCGGGGTCGACCCGGACCCGTGAGCACCAGTACTAAATTGGGGAGCGCTTGTGGGAATTGGGATTTACTCGAACTAGTTGTGAAACACGAGCCGGTCCGGTCTAGAAACGTGGACCGTGTATCTCCCTATACCAAGGTTATCAGGATCGGGATTTTAAGTTGGACCATTGACGATCTTTTGGATCGGATTGTAAGATCGGATGGTTGAATCATAAGATCATACATTATAACTAAAAGTATAAAAGGATAACCTAACAGATTGTATATTTTGTTATATATAATGTAAGAAAATGATAAAAAATATTAGTTTGATTATTAAAATTATTGTAAGTCAACTATTTTAATGGAAATGAAACGTTAACCTTGAAATTATTAATAATATATAGTCATAATTGTCATTTTATAGGATCGTAAGAATCGTTTGTAGGATCGTTAGAATCGTTTATCGGATTGTTAAAATCGTATGTAAAATCGAGATCGGATCGAGATTGTATTCTAAATCATTTACGACCCTACTCCAATAAGAATCTACTTAGGATCGTGGATCGTTTCGCATGTTATGAATCGTATCATTAGTCATAGAATTGGATCGGGATTCTGATAACCTTACCGTATACCTTAACATAACTGTGCAGAATATTTGTGTAAAAAATGGATTTTTTTTGGGCGATTTTGATAAATAGACCATAACTAGTGTAAGGGCCTACCCTGTTCGGGTTATGTTAAATATAAATAAATAGTTAAATAGTAGAATTTTTTATACTACAAATTTATTTTTTTCTTAGGAAAATACAGAGTCAAAACTAATATTTATTAACGTTTATGTTTTAATTGAAAAAGTTTATAACTTTTCAAGGAAAAATTGGTATTGAGAGTCATAGTTGAAAAGAATATTACACATTTATTTTTACTCTAATATTCACCTTTATATAAAATATTTTACCTAACTCTTATCTAATATTTTATAACAAAAATTATTATAATTAATTTTTTAGGAAAATTTTATTATTATCAAAATAATATAATTAAAATTTATTCTTTATTATCAAAATGAATAAAGATAATCAATTGTCAATCTCTTATGAGAAACGGTAAAAGTTAATTATTTTTGTCAAAATTTAATTTAATCATTAAATTGTCAATCTCGTAAGAAGCCAGTGACGAACTCATGTGTGAAAACGAGGATTTACCCTCAAAAGATATTGAAAAACAACATGATGCGAAAGTAGAATCAAGATTGTCCATGATGGAAAAGGAGATTAAATTTGTTGGAAAAACCTGCTTGATAGGATCTATAAAATGCTTGATAGGATCTGTAATTAAATGCTATCCTTTAGTTCAATTGAATATTAGCAACCTGAATGAATTTTGTAATCTGAATTTAATTAAGATGCAAGATATTGATATGGCCGTTGAAGTAGAATTAAGATTTGATAAACACTATGATGTTGCTTTTTCTCTAGTATGCCATTGGCATTTTGATGAAGACAAGGTGCTAAGGCTATATGGGTATTTGGTTCTTCTTTGTGTAAAGTGTTTTTTTTTTTATGAAGATAATGATTATCTTTGTTATTAACAGCTACTCTATTAATTTCTGCAATTTGGAACGAGCTGATAACTGGATGGAGTACATTAAGAATATGGATGCTAAATGCAAATCGAAAACAGAGCTTGTGATCTCGACAATAAAAGACTCTATTATAGATCTAGATAAACTGGTGCGTGATTTGGATAGAGTCAGAACAAATGACGTTATGAATTGGGCCAGATTAATGAGAATGACCAAACCTTTTGGTAAATCAGGGCCACTAGCTGTCACAAACATTTCAGGGAATGTTAGTAACTCACGATTACACAGGAATATTGACCAGATTCAAATCACGACAGTCTGTGGGCGACGATCCATAATAAATAATCAAAATGTGTTATGAAATTAGCAATCTAGAACATATGTGGTATGTGTAAGAAAAAATTTTGGACACATATTCAAACCTTTACCAAAATCAATCATATTAAAGTAATGACAATAATAGAAACTAAAACGGAACAGATACCACATGAAACATGTTGGCGAAAAGCGAGCTTTGATAATATGGTAATGTCACCGGCACAGGGTCGAAAAGGAGGAATCTGTGTTGTATGGAAAGAATACCAATTACAAAACAATGAAACGTTCATATTAATAGACCAATACAATATATTCATCACTTTTTTGTATACGGACCCTTGTAAGAAATATAATATCGTGATCATTTTCATATACGTCCCACAACGAGAGAATGAAAAGAATGCATTCTGGGAAGACCTAAAGCAATATATAACTAATACAGCTTTGCCATGTGTTATAACGGGTGACTTTAATGATATTTTAGACTCATCGGATAAATATGGAGGTGTCGATCCTTGTCCATCAAGATTCAATCGACTAAAAGAATTTGTACAATAATGCGATTTGAAAGATGTTAAATCCACAGAAAACAAATTTACATGGAGAAAGCGAAAAACGAATAATGATAACGAATATGAAAAATTGGATAGAGTAATGGTATCGTATAATATAACACAATGGTACTCAGATTTGGTTGCAATGAATCATGCCTTTTCTTTCTCCGATCATTGCCCAATTCAATTCATTTAAATGGATCACATACATATAAGGGAAGACTGTTTAAATTTGAGAAAATTTGGATGCAGGGATTTTGGAAATTTAGTAAGGCAAGCATGGAGACATAATTGTACGGATCTCATATGTTCAAACTAATCCAAAAGACCAGATTACTTAAGGCAAAATTTAAAATTTGGAACAAAGTATACCTTTGGAAACATTTTTAGACAACTTGAGGAGATTGATCTACAACCGATTCAACTACAGAGCAATCCGACACATACCACTGAAAATAGTGGATGCTTACGACAAACCAGGTTAATTAAAAAGAAAGAGCAATTAATACAGTTTCACAAAACAAATTGGGCACAGAGAGATAAGGTAAAGCATATAAAATATGGCGACTCAAATAGTGCGTATTTTCATAGATGTGCAACAAGACGACGAAATCATACACGTATAAAATATATCCAAGCAAATGATGGAACTTTGTTGCTAGGAGAGGACAATGTCAAGCAAGGAATAAGACATGAATTTAGTAATAGGTTCAAAAGAAACAACAAACTAATTGTAGAAAATTGGAAAATCATTTAAACCTGGTTAGAAGCGAAATCATAGAATGAGAAAATGTAGAACTTATAAAGGAGATAACAAATTTAGAAATTTGAAATGCAGTCTTTAGTCTTGGTAAGAATAAATCACCAGGTCCAGATGGAATGATTGCAGAGTTCTATCAGAAATATTGGAATTTAATAGGTGTGTCAATTACTAAAGCAGTTAAGGCATTTTTTACAACCGACTTTATATTAAAGGAAATCAACCATACGTATATATCCTTAATTCCTAAGTGTGATAATCCAACAATAATCAATCAGTAAGGACCGATTAGTTTGTGCTCCACTATATACAAGATAATTGCAAAGATATTAGTTAAAAGACTAAAGAAGATTTTACCAAATGTATTCCACCCACTTCAGGGAGCGTTTGTCACGATTCGAGCCATAAAAGATAATGTTCTTATAGCACATGAAATATTCCATACATTTCGACAATGAAAAGGAAAGACAGGTTGGACAGCTATTAAGTTAGATATGGAAAAAGCGTATGATCGGGTTGATTGTGAGTTTTTACAACGAGTATTACAAGCATATGGATTCCATTCGACATTTGTAAACTGGATAATACAGTGTGTAACCACATTCTTGTTTTCTGTACTAGTTAAAAATGAACCAACGGAAATATTCAGCCCAGAGAGAGGAATACGGCAGGGAGACCCACTATCTCCGTTACTATTTATATTAGGCGTTGAAATCTTAGCTCGTAGATTGCATAATGAAAGTGCGAACCATCCTAAAAATGTTGGATTTCAGACGACTAGAGGGGGAACAAGGATTCCGTTCTTATCCTTTATTGATGATATTATTATTTTTAGCCCGTCAATTAAGGTGGCTTTTCAAAGTATTAAGAATATTCTAGAGGATTATTGTGATGTTTCAGGACAAAAGATTAATTTTCATAAATCAGCATTCCAAACTACTAAAGGTGTAATGGCATCGACAAGAAGACTTCTGCAAGAAGAAATAGGTATACCGTATACTACTTCGTTAGAAAAATATTTAGGGTGCCCCATAATAAATTCAAGGGTCACAAGAACTACATTTGAATCTGTCATCAGATCGGTAGAGAAACAACTTTCGAGATGAAAGCAAATTATTTGTCTCAGGCAGGAAGAACAATGCTAATTAAATCGGTTCTGGCCACGAAGCCGTCTAATACAATACAGAACTTTATGTTACCAACAGGAACACTAAATAAGTTAGATTCGGTTGATGGTGCGCAAAATAGCGGAATAACGAGATTCGGCGAGATTCCCGAGGTTAAACTCAAAGGCCATTGTCGTACCCATCTTAAAAAAGGCAAATTCATACCTTTTATGAGGCCTCAAGACCTCGATCACGAGGTCTAAACCTCGTTGCTCAAAAGCTAACAATCTAACACCCCTGCCCCATCTAACCACTCATCGGCCACCGCTTTACCAACCAATGATCAACTGCCTCACTCTTGACCAATCAAAAAGCTCGATCTCGGGCATCCCACATCAAGCAAACATCAAAACCTGATTCCTCAAACCTCTATAAATAGAGGAAAACCTCGTAGGTAGCAAGGGGTCGAAAAACATCTTGAATTCAAGAACTATCTTGCTCGTTGAAGATCGACGTGTTGAATCATTGTTAAAGACCGCGCTACAGCCAAGTGAAGATCCACAAAAAGATTTCAAGTCACCCAAAGAGACCTCGTCTCGATCAAAGATCTCGCCGCATCACCTCGCATGCCATAACCATTGCGTGCTTAATCAGCTCTGCGGCTTCGCTACAAGAGTTCGCTCATAGTCTATTGGTGATAGAACCTCGTTGTAACTAGGAGATCTCGAACCTTGTTAGATTGAGATCTCGAATCCTCTAGAAAGAGATCTAGGGTGCAATCTCATTGTTTGTAATCTCTCTATTCATAATCTCGTAGTCTGTAACCTCATTTTGAAGATATAAATAAAAAGCAAGTGTTTGCACAGTCGAAATAAAAGTAATCTCGTTCTTGTCTTCTTGCGCTGGTTTATTTCGAGTTTCATCACTGGCGCCGTCTGTGGGAACCTCTTCACCCTAAGCAGATTCCCGACTCGCGCAAACCTTGGCTTTTGAATCCCTCAAAATGGCATGTCCAAACAATTTCTTCCCCCAGCACCCCGAAAACATGCTCGAAACCTCATAATGGATGAACGTGGGACCACCACCAGGTTGTCCATTCGGGGTCCTTCTGGGGTGGGCGTATAACGTGCCACAAAACCGTTACCCATTCCAGGGTAACTAATCGGGCGGTGCTCCCCCGAACCCATATCCCTACCCGGGCTATGAGCAATACCAATAGGGCTTCGCCCCTTCATACGTCCCTGTTCCCGCCCCTGGCCAGCCCCAATCTGAGTACGTACCCGCGTACGTCCCTAGGCATGTGCTGGGGCACGAGGCGTCAACCAACGAATCGTCAAAGGAGAGGCCTCCCGGGGACCCCATGCAGATCTCGAGGTCTCGCTCGCGTCGCTCGAGGATGCAAGACCCAGAGTTGTCCTGAATGGCAAGGAGCGTGATGCACACCCTGATGTCACGCTCACGACGTTGCCACATTGAGGCCGGGAGCCTCTCACCTTTCGTGGATGAGATTCAGAGCGCGCCTATGCCCAAGGGCTTCCATAGTCCGCAAATGGGACTTTATGACGGTGCGGCAGATCCGGAGGAGCATATGAAGCATTTCGCCGTCCAGATGAACGTCAACTTCTACAATGACGCCATCTTCTGCCGCGTCTTCCTGACCACCCTGGAGAAGGCCGCGATGACGTGGTTTACAATTCTCAAGGTCGGGTCTGTGGCCTCGTTCGCTCAATCGTGTGAGTCCTTTATCTCACACTTCAGTGGTTCGAGGAAGCGCAAGAAAAACATGCGGGATCTCCGCGGTATCGAGCAGGGAGAGGGCGAGTCGTTGGGCACCTTTTTCACAAGATTCACAACCACGGTGGCGGAAATCGAGCATATCGACGAGTCGTCAGTACGAGACACCCTCATGGGCAACCTATGCCAAGGGGCTTTCAAGAATTACATTTTCCTGAAATACCCGATGACGTATGACAGCCTATGCGCTCGGATCACGGCCGAGGTGTACGCCGAGGGCGCAGCCAACCAGAGCTCTCGGTCGAGGACAGACAAGGAAATCGTTGCCGAGGCTAAGGGAAAGGCAATGGTGGGCACGTCGGCTGCAAGGCATGCGTATGTAACGCAGGCCCAAAACCCCGTCAATAACAACAACAACAACAACAACAACCGAACAACAACAGAGGCAACAACGGTGGGAGTTAGAACTGCTTTGGAGGGAAGCAACGGGGTTATAGGGGAAAGGTGGCCCTTTATATAACCCAACAAAAAGGGGCGCGCCAACCCTACCTCGGGAGCAAACAACGTGCCGTAGGGCTCGAGCCAGGCCAGGGCCAACAACGTCGAACAGCAGGCTCCAGCAAAGCAAGCGCGGTCCGGGCACAAAACGACCCCCGATGGGTATATTCATACCATCTCGGGTGGCCCCTCGTTGGCTGGATCAAGTCAAGCTGAAAGGAAGAGGTGCGCGAGGGCAAGCCATCATGAGCCCTCGGTATTCAGCGTCGCACAGACCTCACGATCCCACGTAGGGCTGGCCTTCACCTCTGAGGATGCCGAGGGTCTGCACATGCAACACTCTGACCCCTTAGTGGTACATGCTCATATGGGCTCAAAGATGGTGAAGCGGGTATTGGTGGACACGGGGTCTTTTGTGGACATTATGTACTACGGCTCCTTCGAGTAGTTAGGCATCTCCGAGACGTCCCTAAGACCCTACGCTAGGAAACTCACTTCCTTCTCAGGGGATGAGGTCGATGTCGCGGGCCTGATAGACCTCTGGATGACGCTGGGTACCGGATTGACAAGGCGAACCGAGATGGTGGAATCCACCGTGGTACATCTTCCCTCGGTGTATAATGCAATCATCGGAAGGGTGTCCATAATGAAGTTTCAGGTGGTGGTGTCTATCTACCACCTGAAGATGAAGTTCCCCGTCAATGGCGGGGTCGGGGAGGTAAAGGAAAACCAAGAGGAGGGTCGCGTCTGCTGTGCGACCTCTTCGAAGTAAAAATGCCCGGTGTTCATGGTGGAGCCTTCCGGCAAAGCTGATCTCGAGTTTCGGGACTTCACGATCCCCATCCCATAGACAGAGAGAAGGGTTGTTACCCCCTTCGAAAATGAAGCCGAAAAAATCTACTTGATGAGTGTCTCTCCGGGAAATCGGCAACCATCGATGGAGGCCTTGCTTGCAAGATCCCGCGACGTGTTCGCATGGACCGCGAAGGACCTCTGCGGCATCCCGCGAACTGTGGCCCAACATTCCTTGAACATTGATATTACCACCCATCCCGTGGTACAACGACAAAGAAAGATGAATGAAGAGAGGGAAAACGCCGCAAATGCCGAGGTGGGGAAGTTGTTGGCCGCGGGGTTTATCTGCGAGGTCCAGTACCCTAGATGGCTATCCAATGTTGTGCTGGTAAAAAAGGCCAACGGAAAATGGCGAATGTGTGTGGACTTCAAGGATTTAAACAAGGCCTTCCCCAAAGACATCTATCCCCTACCCATGATCGACGAGCTGGTCGATTCGACGGCGGGTCATGGGGTCTTGAGCTTCCTCGACGCATACTCGGGATAGAATTAGTTCTTTTGAGCCCGTTCGACGAGGAGGAAATATCCTTCATCATGCAGCGAAGGACCTACTGCTACAAGGTTATGCCGTTTAGTCTGAAGAACGCGGGGCAACCTTCCAGCGCCTAATAGACCGAATCTTTAAAAATCATCTGGGGAGGAATGTGTTGGCCTACGTCGATGACATTGTGGTCCGAAGCAAAACCCCCGAGGAGCATCTGGTCGACCTCGTTGAGATATTTGCAACACTCATTCACAACCGGCTCAGCCTGAATCCCGAGAAGTGTGTATTCGGAGTGTCATCGGGAAAGTTCTTGGGCTTCATGATCAGCGAGCGCGGGATAGATGTGAATCCTGCCAAGATTGAATCAATTCTTTCAATGAGGTCGCCACGATCTCGTACTGAGGTACATCGGCTCAACCGCGCCATAGATTACCTGAGGAGGTTCTGCTCCCGTTTGGCGGATAAGTCTCTACCCTTCTTCGCGACCCTAAAGAAAAATGACAAGTTTGTCTAGGATGAGGGGATATAGCTCGCCTTCTCTGGGTTGAAGGCATTCTTGTCAAAACAACCCACGTTGTCACCTCCAATGGTGGGCGAGGACTTGCAGCTGTACGTGGTCGTGAGCCCGAAGACAGTTAGCGCGATGCTAACAAGAAAAGCTATGCACTCTGTCTATTTCATAAGCAGCGATACTCCCCGGTAGAAAAAAATGTCCTTGGCTGTGGTGACCACCGCGAGGCGCCTACGCCCATACTTTCATGCACACCCCATCCGGGTCCTCTCCGATCTCCCTCTCCGACAGATCCTCCATCAGCCTGCCCTTTCCGGGCGGATGACGAAGTGGGCGGTCGAGCTCTCCGAGTTCGACATCAACTACCTACCCAGGACCGCCATAAAGGGACAGGCTCTCGTTGAATTCATGGTAGAGGTGACCTTCCCCGAAACCGACGAGAGCGCGAAGGAATGGAAAGTCTTTGTCGATGGCTCGCGGTGCAACGCCGGGGGCGGGGCCGGCGTGTTCCTTGTCGGTCCCTCGATCGAAACGGAGTATGCCCTTAACTTCGCCTTTGACGCCACTAACAACAAGGTCGAGTATGAGGCCATGATCTCTGGGATTGAGATGGCGCTGCTTAGTGGAGCTCTCAAGATCAGGGTGTACACCGATTCCGAATTGGTGGTGCGACAGTTGAGCGGACAGTGGAGCTCGCAAGATCAGGGTGTACACCGATTCTCAAAGCCTTGGTATCTTGCCTAGAAACCTTCGCGGTAGAGTCCGTCCCACGCGCTGCGAACACAAAGGCGGATGCACTCGCGAGGTTGGGGTCCGCTCTCCACCTAGAAGTGGGCAATCGCGTGATGGTAGAAAGAAAGCTCTCACGAAGTGTAACCAGCGAGCTTCTCTCCGTCAAACTCGGGGACTGGAGGATTCCATCACACGATATGTGGAGAGCGGTGTCCTCCCTAAGGATCCCACAGAGGCTAGAAAGCTCAAAATGCAGGCTGCCCGCTACTGCGTCATCGGAGGTCGACCCTAACTTTGGGGCTTTGTGGAACCCAACTTGCTATGTTTTCCGGCCGAGGCCGTAGAGCACATCTTGTGTGAAGCACATGAAGGGGTCTGCGGTGGCCACCCCGGGTGGCGCACCTTGTCACATAAGATCGCCCATTTGAGATATTTTTGGCCCACTCTCAAGCAGGACGCAAGGGCTTACGTCCAGAAGTGTGACGGGTGCCAAAAGCACGGTAACATCCTGCACGCCTCGACATCACGCTTGCGCTCAATCCACGCACCCTGCCCCTTTGCAATGTGGGGGATGGACATTTTAGGGTCATTCCCCAAGGTTGTAGGCCAGGTAAAGTACATACTGGTCATCGTCGACTATTTCACGAAGTGGGTCGAGGCAGAGGCAATGGCAAAAATCACGAGGACAAAGGTCTGCAACTTCCTATGGAAAACCTCGTGTGTCGCTTTGGGGTCCCCATGACCATTATGACTGACCATGGCCCCCAATTCGACTGCGAGGAACCTCGGACCTTTTTCTCTGAGCTTGGTATAACCCTCAAGTTCTCCTCGACGGCTCACCCCTAGTTCAACGGTCAGGTGGAGAACGTCAACGCCCGTATCATGTCCGGTCTTAAGAAGCGTCTGGGCATAACACAAGGTCGCTGGGCTTTTTGTAGGTTTTTGTATTTTGTAGGTTTTTGTAGTGGAATTGAGCATTTTCAAGCGAAGCTGAAGTGAAGTGGTGAAGTGTGGAATGCATAGAAGAGGAGAAAGAAGAGTGCATCTTGAAAATCAGGAAAAGTGCAAGTAAATCGATGGAAAGAGTTCAAAAGAGTCGAAACAAAGAGCTCGTTACTGATTTGTGAGGGTCGGTACCGAGCTGTGCATCAAAGATTTTGCTAAAGAATTCAGCAAGTGTCTACCGACCCCGTGCAGGTCGTTAACGAGGTGACCTGTGTCGGTTGAGTGCAACCGACTTTCGGGATTTATATCTTTTATCTTGTAATTTTTTTAGTTTAGATAGTTTTTAGCTTTTGGATCTTAGTTAGATAGCCTTCTTTAGTGTAAACTAGGGGTGAGGGTCGCGCGCGACACGCGCGCGGGAGTTTAGCCGATTTTTTTGTTTTAGCCTAACCTCTGTGTATCGGAAGTGTAAAAAATGTTAAACACAACAAAGTAAAATGGAATTGGAAATCAACAGAAGACACAAACAAGTTGTAGTAGTAGTTAATAAGGACAAGTTAATTCACCATTGGAAAGCTTTGAAGCTGAGCCAAAAAAGGATTGCATACTTGTATTAACTTTTACACTTTTAAAATTTTCTAAAATTAAAATGTATATGTCAACGAAAGGATGCACTCGAACAATTAGATGACACCAGCACCTCTCTTTAAGACCTCACTATTTATGTAAATCTTTCTCTTGTATCAACCAATAAACCCCTAAAATCAACAATTATATTAAAATTGGAAAAGTCAAAATTTAACAGCTTACACCATCAAATAGCATAGAAAATCCATCATTAAGATCCATTGCATTACACATAATTTTGTATCCAAACAAATTTAGAAAAAAAAAGATTTCTAATTAGCTTATATATACTCCCCATAAACATGAGCTTGGCAAAAATATTAACCTTAGGATTTTTGTCTAAAAATATTATAAGAAACAGTATGTAAGTTTTTTTAAGTCAATCAAATTCAACAAAGCACCGGATTAGTTCCATTTCACAGTGTCTACAACTCACCAGGTCGAAAGAAAACAGGGCCAAATGCACAAGAATAGCTTGTACCCAAGTATATACCTAAAATAACAGAAAAGTAGAAATCATCAATGATGACAAAATTTAAGGGCTTGTCTGGTTCAGCTTTGATAGGGTCCAACTGAATCAAGCAAGCAAAAATGAGGAAATCAGACTCCCACAAGATCAAGAGGCAAGCCCACGAAATCAAGCGTCACAAAAGAACTCGACCTTGAAAAACATTTGTAAACTAAATAAACTAATCATCATCACATACAAATTTAACCAAGATGAAAGTGAAGATGTGTCAGCTAGAAGAACACCAAAACCATCTGAGAGGAAGCCCATCTCATTAACATTCTAAACTCCAGAGGTCAGGTTTAACAATATCATCATTTCTCTAGGTGGTGCACTGGAAGCTTCAAAACCATGCAAACCTTAGTGCCAAGTTCAATGGTTTCTTGTTTTGGCACAGTGAAGGCATCATATGATCATATGCATAAAAAATCCTAGCAGCATTATTCCATCAGTTATCTATATTTGTAGCTCCTATCCAACATTTATATTCCAAAAAAAAATAGATGAATGAAAGTTGTGATCACCTTTTGTCTATAGCTTCTACTTCTAAATGTCATATATAGTCTTTCTTGAAAGCCACATCTTTTTTTTTTAGTTCTGGTTTTTTCTCTTTAATTGTTTAGAAATGAAATAAAGTCTAGAACATTCTTTAAAACCCAAGGAATTATGTGATCTTATTCCACCATGTGATCAGGATGGGGAGATAAAATAAACATAATCCTTTGCTGCATTCTCATAGGAATAAGACATGTAATCATGCCTATGTGATCAAGATGGAAGACAAATTACATTCTTACTCACCACTATGAAAACCGTAAAAAACATTTACTCTCAAATCATTTTAACCACTAACATTGCCTTAAAATTTCATAATTGAAATTTTCTCAAAATCAAAGATGAGTCTTAGAGGAGCAAAGACAAACTAATTCGTTTCTAGACATATCACTTCCCTTTTGAAGTATAACACTTCTTTTCTTCTTCAAGGTAGTTCCTGGTGACTTACCTTGACCTTTTCTCACTTCCAATACACTATAATACTTTTCCGTACTCCATAATATGAAGTAATCCTCATTTGATACGACCTGGTCAGAACTCATCTTAACTTTACAAGTTCTAATAAAAAGGTTGATTACTTGAATTCATTTACTTGCAATCCTTACTAAGGAAAAGATTTCAACATCTTTATACTTATAACATAGGTTCTTCTTAGATCATTCTCGATTTGTATATCATCTTGACATACTGCATCTAAGATGAGGTTTTAATGATTCCCCACTACAATTCAAAGCTTGGATTCATTTATTCTCCAAAACTATAGATCTTCTGGAGCTTACTTGTCATCTCAACTTCTATATTCAAAGGTAAACAAACTTACCCTGTAACAAGTCCCAAAGGTAAATACTACCCATTTTATCCTTACATAAGGAAATTCTTCCAATTTCCAATTCCTTATCACATATGAAAGCACATGGCTCCATATAACCTTTTGAGATTCTTCCAAATTCTACCTTGGTTAAACAAACTAGACTTCTCCGTCATTCTTGTCTTCTTACTTAACCATAAGAAGAAGACATATACCTTTTTATTAGCTCAAGTTCAAACCACATTGCAAAGGAAGAACTTGTGGTTAGGAGACTTGCCGACAACTTAATAGTTTCACCAGTACCACCTTAAACATTAGATTTGACAGATATAAAATCTTCAAAATCCAAACACAACTGAAATTATCCTTTCAATTATAGAGTCTAAGCCTTATTGACGATAGATGTTTGCTATTTTTTTCTCCCAACTGTTTAAAACATCACAAACGAACATACCAAAATCATTCCTTCAATGATTTTCTCAAAACTGAACTTTATCATTTCCATCCTTGAAGAAACATAAGCCAATACCATTGGCAAATTAGAAAATCTTACTACTGATTCCATTACTAGTCAATTATAGACCTCAAGTCTCTTCTCATTATCCCTAGTTGGTTATCATACACGATATTCCCATTACGTGTCACATAAGTTAATCATTCGGACATCAACAACTCATGTAATCAATTAACACTTGTGCTAAGTAGTTAATTGAACATAAACACATTACTGATGAACTTTTACCCGTTCAATCCATTTTGACCAATCAACCTTATTCACAACAACCTTGATGATTAACCACTTGTTCACAACTTAAACTGAACCAACATTCTTCCCTTCTTTCTTACTATAATCATAAGAAATTCCCATTCCATTTAGGATTCTCAATCCTCTTAACTCAAAGGATATCAACATATATGAAAATCCGAGTTTGAACACTATCAGGTTAAAAATTGAATTGCATTTTCCAATAGATTAACAATTCAATTTATCCAACATTTTAGCACTTCAAAGCTCTTTAACTTCCAACTAGGCAAAGAAAAGTACAAAATATCCATGATTCTATACTATAGAGTCACAAACATTGTTGTTGAAGAACGTTTCCAAAGACAATCCTTTCCTTTTCAGGATTCTTTTACATCACTTCATGATCCATACTGATCTTTTAGAATTACTCAAGACTTATAAGATTCACCAAATCTCAACGTTTAGAAGTAAAGGTTCCAACTCCAAACTTCTATTGATACTCGAATTTCAAAATTCAGAAATTCCTATAAGAATATACTCGTGAAAATTCTTAATCTTATGACTTCAACGTCAAAGAAAATTACTCTAAAATTTCCTTTTTAAAGACAACACTTGAACTTTCACATATCAAGAAAAGAAATTAACAATTTCTTTCACATACTTGTGAATCATGACGTTTTTAAACAAAATTCATAACTTGAAATCTTCCATCATACGAGCTTAAAATAGGAAACCTTCAAGATAGAAAGTCTTTATGAAGTACAATAATTAACTTAAAAATCTCACAAGAAGTTTCCTAATATGGAAGAAGCGACAAGGGTACACCCAATTCAGACTCTCAAGAGAGAATATGAATTCATTGAGAACTTGGTCTAGAACCGGGTCAACTTTAGGAATCTTCACTTAATCTTACTTTGGATCCTTCTCGGAATCCATTCCCATCTCCAGGGAATCAAATGTCCACCACAGGACAAAACTTATTACCTCATGTTCTCCAATTCCCTTTTCTCCTTCTATCTCTTCACGAGTCTGGCTTCCAATCTTAACCACTTTCCATAAATGGTTCTAAGATATCACCCATATAGAATTCTCCGTAATTCTATATAAAAGATGAAAGTCTTAAGCAAGACTTAGGAACTTTTAGCTCTGATACCACTTCTGTAACACCCCCTTACTTACCCTGGAGGTATTACCGCCAGTAACCCCAATTAGGACTATACCAAAGTTACCCAAGGCTTTAACCTGACAGAACTTACTAGAACAAGGTATATGAAACCATTTAAAACCTAACAAAATTAAGTAAAACTTTACAGTGGAAAAGAGAATAAAAGGTCTTATACAAGCCTTAACTTAAAAAGAATTAGTAAATAAATAGAACAACCTTCTATTTAAACAAAATCTTTATCAAGACTTTCTTAAGTTCTTATTTCTGAAACTCAGCTTCGCTTTGAAGTAGTTCAACCATGATCTTCACTCAAGTATAACCTTGGAAACCTTTCTTCAACTTTTGGAGCTTCAAACTTCTGAATCCTCCTCTTGAATCAACTTCCAAGAAGAACCTGATGTGCCGTAAACCAACGGTGGACACCAGCCGACCATATAAAAGAAAAGAAGATGGACGGGTTAGTCTAATGAAAGACTAAGCAAGTGGAGAAACTAACCTGGTTCTTATTATTGTAACTAAACATATTGGCATCAAAATCCGAATATACTCAGATTATGATCCAACAGTTAGCAGTCTTATAGAGAATAAGAAGGAGACTTGCATAATCAAGAGAGAGAACATCACCGCTTGTTCCTTTAAGAAAGATAAACAATTGTTGGGAACTCATATTAATCACATCACATTTTGAAAAGCCTCGGTCGACTAATCGGATTGACTTAATCAAAGTTCGATTAAGAATTATTCGTAACCGGGAGAAAGAATGGTTATCGAATAGACTAACCATTCGGGTACATTAATGTGCCTAACACACTTATCTTGTATTGCTTTCAAAACTTTTCACAAACAAGTTGGGAACTTTTAATCAGCTCGAACTACTGTCGATGGAACACAATATTATCGAGGTCAGAGGGCCTGTTTCATCCTTGAACAACGAATAGAACGGGTCCCAATGATGGAGAGATTAGAGGCCTTGTTTCATCCATAATCCACTACCAACACATATTGAATGGAACACAATACTATCGAGATCAGAGGGCATATTTCATCCTTGAACAACGAATAGTTCGGGTCCCAATGATGGAGAGATTAGAGGGCCTGTTTCATCCATAATCCACTACCAACACATATTGAATGGAACACACTACTATCGAGGTCAGAGGGCATATTTCATCCTTGAACAACGAATAGTACAGGTCCCAATGATGGAGAGATTAGAGGGCCTGTTTCATCCATAATCCACTACCAACACATATTGAATGGAACAAAATACTATCGAGGTCAGAGGGCATATTTCATCCTTGAACAACGAATAGTACGGGTCCCAATGATGGAGAGATTAGAGGGCTTGTTTCATCCATAATCCACTACCAACACATATTGAATGGAACACAATACTATCGAGGTCAGAGGGCATATTTCATCCTTGAACAACGAATAGTACGGGTCCCAATGATGGAGAGATTAGAGGGCCTATTTCATCCATAATCCACTACCAACACATATTGAATAAATGCACTTAGCTAGAGTGCATAGTCACCCCTCAAGCGTAGAGCGGGCCATGGTCATGACCTAAGTGTTAGGGGATCAATATTGATACTGCCTAATACAAGTTTTAAATAGATGCTTTCGAGACTAAGCTCACATCCCTGAACTAAGTTAATCCATATCAATGTCTCAGCATGAGACAACTAAACATACAAGGTCACATACGACGGACCTAAATCTAGTTCTAGCGCGAAACTGAATGAATAACAATATGGTCATTATTTCTAACACAACAACAACCTATCATATTTTATTAATCATACAAGTTGTTCCCAACGCAAATATTAAATGACATTGAATGACTCATTTAATAACAATAACACAAGAGAGAATCGTCCACTTGCCTTATAAGGCGTGCTCAACGCTCTTAGCAATTCCAACCGTAATCTTTATCACCCTTCTGCCAAATATAACAGAAGATTTCTCAACAACTAGTTCATGGATACATTCCTTAGTTGTATTCTCAACTCCCACAACTTTCTAATCGATAAACGATTTGATTTCCGAATATCGATTCATAATTAATCCTTAGCTATCACGCTTTAAGGAGCCATCTTGGCGGAATTATAACTAATTATCTGCTTCACTTTTGAAATAATTATCTAAATAAAAATTGTTCAATAGAAACAGTTCTTAAAGGTGACCAAATCTCGGATTAAACGGATTAACAAAGAATCCCGAGTAATTATCCGAAGTCCTTTACCTGCCAATCGGTATCAAAACTTGTATTCGCTATAACTGAAGATCCGGACGTCCGTTTCCCGAGCGTTTTGAACCTGTGGGACCGTATCAACGTCAAGATTATAAAAACCATAAATTTAATTAGCAAAGCGGAACTGAAAGGTCCTTACGGTGGCTCCGCAATCAACCCGCTAATTAATTTCGATCGTAAATACCTTCACTCGAGCCCATGGCTCGTTTAGCTCGATAGTGGCTCGATCCCCGAGCTTGAGGGTGGCTGAGTGTTGCCCGGCGGCAGCCCTCGCAGTGGGTGATGGTCGGAGGAGCTAGCGATCGCCAGCGACGTCGCGCGGTGAGGCAAGAAGATAGCCGACGATGATGAACTCTTTCCTCCCGAGTACGTCGCTCCCCCTGATTCTTTCAATGGTTCTGGTTCCTCTTTTGCAGCAGCACAAAGGGAGGATGAAGAAGATGAGGTGGAAGGTGAGGATGGAGAGGTGGCAGGGAAAGGCGGGGATATGCAGCGGTGAAGAGATTCGATCGCCGGTCCGTTGCCCTTCGTCCTCTCGCTCTATCCTCCTCTATTTTGCTTTGTACAAAGCTGCGAGCCCCTCTCCCATATCTATCTCTTTGGTTCCTTCCTAATTAAGGCATAGAAGAGATAGGTTTTAAAACAAAACCCGTCTCGGAACGGAATTCGCGTTAAAGCGGTAAAATTATGTACCTCGGATGGAAAAACTTACTAAATACAAAACGTCCCGTAAATTATGTAGACCAATAAAACCAATTTTCCATGATTTTATCACACTATCTTTAATTTTTAAGGCTTCCGTTTCGTATTTTAAATCCTTTACAATACATAATTAAAAAGACGGCTTATCCAATAAATACTCTTTTTCCACTGAAAAATCCTAGAATTCACATCGATTCATAAAATCATTTCTTTATGATTTTAGGATATCATCAACAATTTTCTAGGATTTAAATTCCGCTAAAAATATTGGATTAAACATTCAAAAGGACAAAGAGGTTAAAAGGATATACGAGAAAAATTCAAAAAATATCCTTAAAAACCACATTTATTACACAAAAGACGTTCACGTAACACAATTAATTATGTGTCCCCTCGAACAACATGAAGTGAATTACCATTTACATGATAGACAGTTACATGTCTAGTTTTCGTGTGGTGTTACTAGATTCGGGTGATCCAGATCTGATGTGAACCCCGTTGGGGATTCACGAGCGGATCTTTGATTGGACTCGTAAATGGTCTTCTCACGTTGGAACCGAAAGAATTTGAGACGTAAACGTCTAGACTAGGTCGAGATTGAAGGGAAAGGATTGAGAAGGGGGCTTCGTTTGACGGAAGCCTCCTGGGTATGAGATTGGGAAAAGAAAAGGGTGACGCCTTAATAATAACTCTGGAGAAAACTCGACAGCATAATAGTTTATTAAACAAAGCGTAAGAAACAAGGAGGGGGCGTGCCTCTTTATATAGAGGAGAGGCACGCATAAAACCCTAGTAAGGCTTAGTGGCATAGGCGACACAAGGGGGAAGCATGCAAGCGGCCCAAGGTGCAAGCCCAAGCCCAATACTCTAAACAGAAATAGAAATTACAGAAAGGGAAATGTTTCAGAATGGAAATAATGCTAAAACAGTAATAAACATAGATGGTCACGGTGGCCTAGTCGCGAGTGTCGCGACAAGGCCGTGACAAGGCATCGGCACGCCAAGACATGTCGTAACACGGCGAGGTAGTGACGAGGCCGGTGCGCACCCAAACCTCAAGTGTCGAGGCCGAGGTGCACCAGAACCTCAAGTTTCCATGCTGGGATGGCCCGGCGTGGCACGGTGCTCGGCAACAACGGCTGGAACGGCACCAAGGGTGAGGTTCTCGGTTCCGCGGTGCATGACGTCGGCTTGGGGTAACGGCACGTCTCCGATGAAGGCAACGCACTTGAAGAGGGGAGCACTAGTGGATCGTCGTGGCTCACTTAAGCGCGCGCGACGAGGGACGTCATGGCTCGATCTATGGCACGGGTCCTGGTTCGAGTAATGGGTCCGTCGGAGCGCATAGACAAGACTTCCTCTTCCTGGCTGGATGTTAATGTGGGGCTCACATCACCCTCCCCCCCTTGTGTGGGAAACGTCCCCGTTTCCTCGTCATGATACTCGAGATCTATATAGGGAGAGAGATCCGAGACATTGAAGGAAGCGGACATGTTGTACTTGCCCAGGAGGTTGAGTATGTAAGAGTTGTTGTTGATGTACCGAAGGATTTTGAAGGGCGCGTCACCTTAGGGATGCAGCTTCGTCTTCCGAGCCTCGGGAAAATGCTCCTTCCGAAGATGGAGCCACACCAAGTCACCATGCTCGAAAATCAAGTTACGACGCCCCATGTTGCGTTAGGCGGCGTATTGATCTGAGCGCTTCAGAAGATGCGCCTTGGTACGCTCATGAAGGCAGCGGATGCGGTCAGCGCGGTTGGCCGCGTCGACGTTCTCGCCGGTCTTGAATGGCATTGGTACCAAATCCATGGGCATGCATGGATTACGCCCGTATACCACCTCGAAGGGTGTCATCTTCGTCGCAGAGTGGAATGACCTATTATAAGCAAACTCAACATGGCAAAGTAAGTCCTCCCACCGACGTGGGTTTGCCTTGAGCATCGTCCGAAGAAGAGTAGCCAAGGTCCGATTGGTCACCTCAGTCTGACCATCAGTTTAGGGTTGATAAGCGGTAGAAAATAGGAGTCGTGTCCCTAACTTCCCCCAAAGCGTTCTCCAAAAGTGGCTGCAAAATTTAGTTTTCCTATCACTAACAATAGTTCTAGGAATACCAAGCAATTTCACAACATGTTCGAAGAATAAATTCGCTATTTCCACCGCGTTTTTAGTCCCCTTACATGCTATGAAGTGGGCCATTTTGGAGAACCGGTCCCCGACTACGAAAACGGAATCCTTTCCACGCCTCGACGTTGAAAGGCCCGTGATAAAATCCATGGAAAGATCTTCCCACGGGGCGTCCAGAATAGGTAGGGGCGTGTAAAGGCCATTCGGTTGTGACCGAGACTTAGCAGTATGACACGGCACACAACTTTGACAGTACTTGTTGACATCTCGATCCATGTGAGGCTAGAAAATATGTTCACGAAGTGTTGTCAATGTTTTGGCTATGCCAATGTGGCCTCGACCATCGTGAGCCTCTTGGAGCAATAAGTGTCACACCGGAAATACCGGAATGCAAAGCTTCCCATCTCGGTAAAGATACCCATTGTCCAAGAAAAAGGACTCATGGATTTGTGAGTGCTCTAGGTTTTTAATGATTGAGGAAAAATACGAATCTGAGGCGTATAAACCCTTGATCAAAGCGAACCCGAGCATCTTAGAATGGAGTTGGGTTAAAAAAATGTACCTCCGAGAGAGAGCGTCATCGACGACGTTCTCTTTTCCTTTTTTTGTGTGCAATGACGTATGGAAACGTCTCCATGTACTTAACTCAATGTGCTTGGCGCCTATTTAGAGTCATTTGACTCTTGAGATAAGCCAAGGCCACGTGATCCATATGAATTACGAACTCGCTTGGCCAGAGATAATGTTGTCACTTCATTAGGACCCGAATAAGAGCGTAAAGCTCTTTATCATAGGTCGGATAATTGAAAGTAGCCCCACCTAGCTTCTTGCTAAAGTAAGCGATAGGCCTTTGCTCTTGAAGGAGTACGCCACCCATACAGTAATCGGAAGCGTTGCACTCGATCTCGAAGTGCTTGGAAAAGTCCGGCAATTGCAGGACCGGGGCGCGGCACAAAGCATCTTTTAAGGCCTCGAAAGCGGCCTCATGATGCGGCATCCACTTTATTATGGCTGTCTTCTTGGTTAAAGAATTGAGTGGCCCGGCGATAGAACTAAAATCCTTGACGAATCGCCTATAAAACCCTGTGAGCCCCAAAAAAGATCGAACCATGGTGGGTCGTGGGAGTTGTCCACTCACGGATGGCCCGGATTTTGTCAGAATCCACTCGTAGGCCATCCTTGGATACGACGAAACCAAGAAAATTCGTCATATCCGAGCAAAAAACACATTTGTCTAAGTTTACATACATACAATGTTCGCGGAGGCAATCTAACACCTACCTAAGGTCCCCGCGTGACAGTCCAAAGTTCGACAATAAACTAAAATGTCGTCAAAATACACGACGACGAAAAGTCCCAAAAACTTGCGTAAAACAAAGTTAATTAAAAGCATGAAAGTAGAAGGAGTGTTAGTGAGGCCAAAGGGTATCACCAACCACTTATAAAAACCGTGTTTTGTCTTAAAAGCCGTCTTCCACTCGTCCCCTTCCTGCATCCGAATTTGATGGTAGCCGCTCCGCAAATCAATCTTGGAGAACAACAAGGCACCATGCAACTCGTCGAGCATGTCGTCCAAATGGGGAATCGGGTGGCGGTATTTGATGGTGATTTGGTTGATGGAATGACAGTCCACGCACATCCTCCAAGACCCATCCTTCTTCGGCACCAAGATAACCGGAACCGCACACGAGCTATGGGACGCACGAACATAACCCTTGTCCAAAAGAGATTGGACTTGGCGTTGTAGCTCTTGAGTCTCTTTAGGAGATGCCCTATATGTAGGCCGGTTCAGCAATGAGGCACCGGAAATGAGATCTATGCGGTGCTCGATCCCCCAAATAGGTGTCAACCCTTTGGGGAGCTCGGCAGACATAATATCCGAGAACTCCTGCAACAAAGAAGTGATAGAAGGGGGTAATACATGTGTCGAATCAACAATAATATTAAGCAATGGACACAATAAAAACAAGAAAAACTCCCCTCGATGTGCTTGATCACATCGTGCCGACGGCAAAGGAAGAGGCGATCTTGGATTGTGTCGAGAAGCGGTGGCTCGACGTCTTCACTAATCCGAGGTGTGCCATGGGCGCCAGTTGGCTGGCCAACAGAACCCTGACAATGGGGAAGATTGGTGCCAGGCGCCCCGCTGGATTGCCTCGGTGTCGAGCTTGCGCCGCTCGGTGCTAAATCTGGCGCGGTGTGGCGCGCTACCGGGTATGTACTCCGCGCCCGAGGTTCTGCCTTCGGTTTTGCTCGGCGGTTCTGGTGGGAATCATCCCCCTGTAATCCAGAATTTGGGGTGTGTGCACCAGAAGCGCTGCCAGAAGTGTCGCCATGGCCAGAAGCGCCTTTTGGGGTGGCATTCGGTGTGGGCGCGGCCGTGGAATTCTCCCGAGCGTTAGCTTGTTGCCTTTTGGCTTCATCCTGTAACACTTCACTCGAAGGTATAGGTAAGATGGTCACACGTTTACCATGGTAATTGAACATGTAAGTGTTCGATTGGCCATCGTAAATCACGTGACGGTCAAACTGCCATGGACGACCAAGAAGAATATGTGTGGCGTTCATGTCAGTGACATCAAAAAGAACGGAATCGGAGTAGACACCAATTGAAAAGGAAAGGCTAACTTGTTTCGTGATCCAATGATCTCCATCATTCGGAATCCATGCTAGCTTGTAAGGCTTCGGATGGTCCGATTGAGGCAACTTGAAGCGGTTGACGACTTTCCTTGATAAGAAATTTCCGTAGCTACCCGAATCAATTATAAAGCTCAAGGAGACATTTTGCACCAAACACCGAGTACGGAAAATATTTTCCGGAAAATATTTTCCCATTGATCGGTTGGTACGACCTCCCGTAAGCTAAGTGCACGGCGTGTCACGAGCAAAAGTTTGTCAACGCCGGCGTCAATATCCGAGGATGCGCAATATGCACAATCGTCAATCGGCGCCGCGTTGTCCTCTTTCGACTCAGCCTCATCAACGCTCTCATACGCCGCCGATTGAGTCGAAAATAACACGCGCTTCATGTTGGGGCAATCCCGTTTCAAGTGGCCACGGCCACCACATTGGTAGCACTCGATGTCTCGAGTCCTTTGTGGGGGACGCGCAGCCTTGCCACGGTTTTGGGCAACCGAAGGACCCTTGGAGTCCGTCTCGGGGGTACCTACCATGGGTTTAGAGAAAGAAGGAGTAGAAAACGGTTTAGTACCTAAAGCGGAAGGACTAGGGTTAGAACCATACCTTTGATAAGAGGACGATTTTGGCCTCTTAAGCTGCGTGTACAACTCCATGGTCGTGTGTATCAATCGTCCCAAATGCTTGATCGGCAAGACAACCAAGCGATCTCGGATCCATTGGTGAAGTCCTGCCACGAAGCGAGACTGCAACGCCCCCGGGGAAGCGCTTATGCCGGCTTTGAAGAATAGATCTTTTAAGTAGGCAAAGAACTCATCCGGAGTCATGGATCCTTGGCGTGTGTCTTGGATCAAAATCCGAACTTTCTCCTTGTAGTCGGGGGGTATGAATTTCCTCTTCATTATAAAAACAAGTTGATGCCACTCTGTAATGGCGGCTTTACCCTTTTGGGCCCGATCCGCTTCGAATCGGTTCCACCACATACGAGCGGCCCCCTTGAAATGAAGGGTCACCACCTCGACTTTTTTGTGCTCCTCATAGTGGCAATGTTTGAGGACGTGTTCGGTACCCTACAACCAAGAAATAAACTCATCAAGATTATAATTAACGAAAAAATCCTCAAATTTTTCCTTAACGTCACGGCGTGATACATGCGTCGGACGATCGTTGTCGGCGTGCCGATTGGAACGCGGAGGAGGAGTGCGACGACGTCGGTTGCCTCGGCCATGGCCTCGGTTTGGACCGTCGCCATCATTGCTAGGCTCGTCATCTCCATCGCGCCGAGGGCACCGCTGGTCCCCGCAGTTTTGGTCTTGACGCTGATCCCAGTGTTACCGAGGCCGATTGCGGTTGTCACGGCACTCAAGCCGATCATATTCAGCGCGGTTCTCGAGCAACTTCGGTCTCGGAATCTAATTCCGATCCCGATCTATCCACTCCTCCGAATCATGAACCGGAGGGTGGTCAAATTCCTCCTCGGAATCCTCCTCGTACTCCATCATAGAGTCCTCGGAATCCGAAAGCGGAGTTGTTGGACTTTGATGACCCCGATAGTCATTGACATCGAAATCATATCGGTCTTTGTTTGTTTTCTTTTTAAGCGTCGAAGTGGCCGCCTTTTTCTTTTTCTTGGCTTGTAAGGCTCACCACGCAAGTACCCTTAGTTTGCACGAAAAGTACTTGTAAAGGAAAGGGAGGCTTAAGATCTCGACTTTGTTGATAGGGTTTCTTGACATCAAATAAATTTATAATCAAGACCCCGCTGAGTATAGCAGAGTCAGGTTCGTCCAAGGAGAAAGTCAATATCAAGTTTTGTTACTTCTCACGCAATCAATCAATTAAAGGTAGGGTTTTTATCAAGGAAAAGAGGAATTCTAAGGTAAAGGTGTCACCACAACAACAATCATGCATGCCAAACGTTAATGAAACACATAGATCATGCTTTTATCACATAAAGGTGCTAACTTTCGTTAACTAAAGCAAGTAAATCAATCAACTTTCGCTCTATCAATAAACTTACTATCTAATCTCTTCTACTTCAACTAGGATAGATCCACTTTCGCTTCAAAACCCTAATTTGACTATTCTGATTCAAAGTTTCCACTTTCGCTTCAACTATGAATGAGAAATTCCAATCCACTTTCGCTTCAAGGATTAAGAGCAAGAGAATAGATTCATGCAATAAAAACAATCAAAACATGATCATAAACAAGCATGCACAACCATTGTTGGGTTTAACCCCAACCTTAGAAAGAGAGACTACTCACAAAGCATAATTGAAAGCAAAACTAAATTAAATAAAAGAGAAAGCTTACAACCGAATCCACAACAAAACTTGTTCTCCAAGCTATCTTCTCTACTCGTCCTCTTGCCCCTCTCTCTCTTCTCTTACTTGCCCTCCAAGGCAATTGATTGTGTATTTGATAACAAAGGGTAAACAAGAGTATTTATAGAGAAACTATTCTATCTTAAATCTATCTCTAAGGAAATAAATCTATCTTAAATCTAACTATAAGGAAATAATATCTTCTAATAAGATATACCCCTTCTATCTATCTAATAACATAAAAAAGGAAACAAGATAGAAGCCCATAAATAGCACCGACTCGGATCTCTGCTGCTCTCGCTGACCCTTGAGTAAAACTTGCGTAGAAGATTCGTTACAACTCCGTTTGGCTCGATTATTTTTCCTATGTTCTTGTAACGAATTTCTCTATATCTTTCCAAGCTCAAACTTTATCTTGAATAACTTTACTTGAGCGCTTAATCTTCATCTTCTCTTTATGCTTGAGTGCTATCTTCACCGTCTTTACTCCTTTCTTCAAAATATGCTCCAAAAAGCTTCTAAAAACCTACAAAACACCACCAAAACTTATGTAGACTCCATATCTCAAGAAAATACGAAAACCTACACAAACAACTCAAAACAAAACACAAAACTAAAGAAAAAGACTCAAAAGACACAAAAACACACCCTAAAAACATGACTAAAAAGGCGGACATCAAAATACCCCATACTTAGATTTGCTTGTCCTCAAGCAATAAACAAGACACTAACCAAAACCAAAACAAATCATGCTCATCAAGACATAGCCATCTTCTAAAAAACAACATCTACACATAAGAAAATTATAGCAAAAGACTATTAACATCCTCACACATATATGCACTTAAATAGACATAAAATAATACAATCCAACCTCTCAAGGGATATAATGTGTTTCACTCAACTCTCAAGTGTTTAGGCTTATAAATTCAATCTCTCAACTCATCTTATATACAAAAAATCATAGAAATTGGAACTTATATCACCAATACTCTCCACCCAAGATTTGTCAAAACAAGCAAAGAATCATCAAGAGAACTTAGGGGGCTCAATGAAAAACTTCATAGAAGTTTCCATTCGGCCGGGTTATAATGGGGCTTGGTAAAGACAAATAGGCATGGAAATATTTTGGTCATGTGGTGCTAATAATATCCGGGAATCAAAGACTCCTAAAAACTCATACTATCAAAAACAACATACCAAACTCACTCTTCTTTATGCACACTCATTTTCACTCACCCTTTATCATCCTAGAAAGTCTCATAACAAAAATAAAAGAATCTCTGATATTATCTTTAAACACAAATGCACTTCAACTCTTCATTTTATTTTTATTTTTTCCTTCTTTTTCTCCTTTTTTTTCTTTTTTTTTCTTTCGTCGTGGCCTCGTTGATCCACCGTATACATTCCTCTTCTTTCTTTTCACTACATCCATCAAAAACTTTATTATGTGCATTTTTTTCTATCAAGAGACCTTTTTTACATGTAATAACAAGAGACTTCCAATCTACCCTTCCCAAATACCCTTCAATTTAAGCAAATATAAAACTCTTTTCTTTTTAACAAAACACAAAATTTACCTCTCCAATCTAAGTCCTAATTCCCGAATAGGGTCAAGCTTATCTCAGCTAGGGAATAATTTTTGTGGAGCTAAAAACAAAAGGTTTCAGGCCAGAATTGGTTATAAAAAAGAAGGAATAATGTAAAGGTAGATAGGGAATAATAGGGCTTATAAAAATAAGTTCTCCATCATATGATCTTCACAAGTAATGAACTAAAAATCTTATAAGGGTCTCAAGAAATAGATAACCATCACAATTCCAAGAGATAATATGCAAAAACAGAGTAAATCACACAAGAAAAGAAGAGGGATTTATGATGTTCTCCCTATAAGGCCAAAAATACTCACAAGGTAAATTTTGTTGGATTGCATCATCTATGCTATAAAGTATATGTGCTCAATTTCATCAAATGCTATTCTCTTCTAAAAACAATAATTTCAAGTTGAGAATCCGGCTATACTTTTAAAGACATGCTTTGCAAGGAATTATATGATTAAGCTAGTGATTGCTATCATAGAACTTAAGAAGGGATATCTATCAATTCTAAAACTCTTTTTGGATTTTTCGAAAAAAAATTCAATTTTTTTTCGATTTTTTTCTCTTTGTTTTCGGTTTGCAACTTAAAGAAATAAAAACTACATAGAACACATAAACACCTAGGACATAATTTTTCTACTTTCTCCCCACCCCATACTTAAAATTACAGTGTCCCCACTGTAAGGAAAATAAGAAGAAGAGGGAAAAGAAATAGAAAAGAAAACAAAAGAAAAAATTAAAAAGAAAAAGAAAGACATAAAAACTTACAAAAGTGGAAACAAGGAAAAGAAACTTCATCTTGAGCTGAATCAACGGTTCTGTGGAGGAAAGTAATGCTCAAAGTTCCCCATGAAGTCGTACATCGTCCTCCAACGCTCAACATCCTCCGCCTCTCTCTGACGCTGCCTCTCATCCTCCATCGACATGCGAGCGGAATAGACGGTTTCCCATCTATCCATCCTCCTATGAATATGATCCGTCTTGAGGTGAAGTTGCTGCATCCGTGCAGAAAGATCCTCGGCCCATGGTGGTGGTATACTCGATCCTGCGTACTCGGGCTGAGGAGGTGGTGGGTAGTGAGGCTGGAAATGGTCTTGATACATCACCGGGTTGTAAGGCATGAGGCCATAAGTATGAGGGTCGACAGGAGCTGGTGGTGGGTCGACAGGGGCTATCGACACCTCGTTAACGAAGTTGGGTGCCTCGTTAACAGGGTTGGGAGGGGGCTGGAAGTGGTCGTTAACGAGCCTGGTGGGCTCGTCAACGAAGATGTTGCCTCCTAACACCTCCGTCTCGATGTCTTCTTCTTCAAAATTGAGCTCCTCAGTGCCGCCCTCGGTGTCGACTTCTTCGGTGTCATTGCCTACTACCTCGGTGTCCTCTTGTTCATCTTCTTCTTCATATTCATCCACGTCGTCCCGCTCAAACCGGGTTTCACATGGCCTAAGCGAGAGCTCGTCCTTCGGTTTTGGCTCCAATGGGTAGGGATGTCCCGTCCACACCTTGTACCAATTTGGTACGTAGAGTAGCTCGTACATGTCGAGGGAAGGTATGACTAGTCGATCTTGAACCTTCACCTTGTAGCCTCCCTCGGCTTGCACGAAAATCCCGGAACTATACCAATAGTTTTTGTTGAGGAGTTGGGCGTGAGTCGGTGTGTAGCGGGTGAGATCAACTCCGAGATTCTTAGCCAAGAGGCTAACCAAATTACCACACCACACCTCCTTGGACTTGGTGGATTTCTCGACATAGTAGAGCCATTCGTACCCCAAATTCAAGGGGTCGGGCTCCTCAAAGAGGATGGTGCGGAAGCAAGCAACCTCCGTCCTTGTAGGCTGGTTCAACTCTTTCTTCGGCTAAAATGTTGCGGCGAGGACTCTCAAAATAATCCGGAAGATGGGGTTGACGATGTTTGCCCCGGATAGCGCCGCGGTAGAAGATTGAACCTCCCCGGTGATGTAGCTCAAAGTGCGGGTCACTCGGTAGTCCTTCAAGCTATAATCTCTCGACGGGTTTGGGAGCTCCAAGATTGCATTGAACTCCGCCATGGTGAAGTCACGGTCCTCATTATTGAGCCGGAACCGAATTCGTCCCGCCGAGATCTTCGATGAGAAGTTGGTCTCCAAAGTGGCCAAGAACTCGGATGTGAGGGCCGGATAGTGTGGCAAGCTCTCTTGCTTCAACAGGTGGGCGGCCCCGAGGATGATGAAAGCGTCCTTGACATCCGTGTAGATGCTTGTGGCGACAGCGTTGGACTTCGAGAACCATCGGGTGTAATGGTCCTTCTCCAGAAAATCTCGGTAGCGTCGTACTTGGCTCTGACTGCTCAAAATCACATCATCCACTCGAGGTGGAGATGGAGACCTATGGTTCCTCCTCTTCTTTTGAGCTCGGGTAGCGGGCCTGCTCGAACTAGTCATGGATCCTACAAAATAATCGAGATTTTTCCAAGATAAGTTCCACTCAAAAATAAATAGGTACGAGACCCCATACTTGGTCTCAAAATTAACCTCGGAATTATTCGTAAACTACCCAATTGGGTTGTTCGCGATTCTGGGCTTGTATTGATCGATGAAGAAATGCAGGGTCGTTAACGAGCCTGGGTGGGTCGTTAACGACCCGCCGAGAGCAACACCAGAACTTTCCGAAATTTAATCTACCTTAAACTCAGCACAAATCAAGCATGCAATCTTCTATCATTTTCCACATATCCCTCATTGGGTATAAGCACCCCATACTTACTCAATTACCCATCCCGAACATGCTAAAAATTACCCGGAATTTTGACATGCAAAGATTGAACTTTAGATCTAGAACAAGAAAAATTCATGCTTTCCTAACTAAAGGATTACAATAGCTAATCTAACATGAATAATCTTTCCTAAAACATGAACAACTAAGCACAATCAAGAATTTTTAGGAACAAAATCAAGCAAGCTCATCAACCTTCCTAAGAACACGACTCCAAGATATGAAATTTCGACCCTATAGATAATCAATCATGCAATTCCAAGCAAGGGTTTAGAAATCATACCGGAGAATCGAGAAATTGAAGAACAAGGGTCGAAATCGGGGTGGTTAACAAGCTTGGCCTCGTCGGTGAACGGTTTCCGAGCTCCGGTAACTATGGCCTCTCGGTGGTCGGTAGCGTGAGGGATTCCGACTCGGTGGGAGAGAAGGGAGAGGGATTGAGAGTGTTTTGGGTTTGAGAGGGAGTGAATTTTGAGAGGATTGTGGTAGAATTTTGGAAGGGGGTAGAAGGGTTTATATAGGAGGGGTAGGGTAGAAGGGAGGGGCGGCGGCTAGTGTAAAAATAGATAGATTAGGTTAGAATATTTCACCGGCAACGACGCCAATTTGTTGATAGGGTTTCTCAGCCAACAAATAAATTTGTAAGTCAAGACCCCGCTGAGTATAGCAGAGTCAGGATCGTTCCACATGAAGCAAGGTTGTTTGTCTATCAATCTAACAAAAACAAATAAAACACTCACGAGCAGCCTCGTTAACGACGTTGTCAGGGTCTTCCAAACCGGGTCGTTAACGAGCCTGGGTGGGTCATTAACGAGCCGCCGTGGCCTTCTAGAGTGATTTTTCGATCCCTTTCTCCTGAAATCTTGTTAGCTCAAAAATTCTAATTTCTATCCTAATTAAAACTAAAACTAAAAATAAAAGAAAGCTAAGAAATAATCTAAAAAGAAAAAGAAAATAAAATAAAATAAACTAAACTAAACCTATTCTAAAAAGCGGGTTGCCTCCCGTAAGCGCTATGTTTAACGTTGTTAGCCGGAAGAGCTCCCTTGCTAGTCTCATGGTGGTTCATGTATGGACATGTTGGGGTCTTGAGGTACCCTTCTTGTAGCCTTACTGCCTCTGTGTGCTTGAATTGCTAAATTAGGACCCTTTTCTTCTATCAGCAAGCTCGATATCCCTGGATTGTTAGTGTAGTTCGAAAGCCAAGGTGGTTTGGACTTTTCTGTAACCTCTATAGTAGGGCCTTGGTTGAAATCATGTACGTGGGACTCAGTGATCGGCAGATGTGGCTCGGTAGGGACTGTTGTGTCGAGTTCGGGTTGAGTCAACTCTATTTGTGCCACTCCAATTGGGTCGTTGGCTTTTTGATCCAATTTGAATTCCACCCGTTCTTCTCCAATATCAAAAGTGAGGAGTCCCTTCCGCACATCAACTCTTGCTCCTGCTGTGGCTAAGAATGGTCGCCCGAGAATTATGGGGACATGAGGATCTTCAGGCATATCAAGGACGATAAAATCATTCGGTATAAAGAATTTCCCGACTTGAATAGGGTAATCGTCCACTACTCCTGTGGCTTTGACACTTGACCCATCTGCCATGTACAGATTCATGTCTACTGGCTCTAGTGGTCCCATATTGGCTTTAGACCAGATTGAAAGCGGAAAAAGACTAGCACTGGCACCAAGATTGCATAAAGCTTTGAACTTGTGGTTGCCTATGCCGATTGCGATTGCAAACCTCCCGAGATCTCCCAGCTTTTCTGGTAGAGCTATCGATCTGACTTCATCCTGCAGCTTTGTAATGGACCTTTTCCTGCTAAGAATATCTTTCAAAAATTTTGTGTAAGCCGGCATTTCGCTTAGGGCCTCAGCGAATGGGATGGAAATATTAATGCCCTGAAGAATTTTAACGAAACGCTTGAACTTACTCTCAGTAGAGTCCATAGATTTCTTAGTAGGAAATGGAAGAGATTTCACCATTCTCGGAACCAAGTTAGGCTCGAGAGGTGAGAGTACCGGGTCGACTCTGGGGTCGATTGATGTCCTCGACAGTTCGTTACCGACCTTGGGATTGAGAGGGAGGCCCGGATTAGTAGACTTACCTGGGGTGAGGTCGTTAGGGACCCTTGGAGCCTCGTCAACCTGGTTTGTTGGCTCGGTATGTGCTCTCGCTAGCTCGTTAACGAGCTGGTTGGCGAGGTCCTGTTCCTCCTTCTCTTCAGCTTGAATTCTCTCCGGTAGTGTCTTCCCACTTCTGAGGTGTACCGCTGCTATATGGCCTCTAGGGTTCTCCTCGGGGCGGCCCGGGAGTTGCCCTTGTGGTCTTGGAATCCGTGCAGCTAGGTCCCCTAGTTGGGAATCAACGCTCCTCTTCCAAATATCGAACTCTACTCATCTTTATCTTGTCAGTTCAGCTTGGCTTGAACGTCATCAACCTTGTTGTTCACTCCGTTGATGCTCTCTTTTATCTCTTGAACCCATGATGGCATCTCCTGATGGCCTGGAGGTCGATATGGTGCAGGTCGTCTATCTGGTGGGGGCCCTGCGTAATTTTGACTTGTATTCTGATTGCCCCATGGTTGATAGTTGTTCGACCTGTCATTATAATTAGGCTGGTTTCTATAGGGTCCTCTCATGTAATTCATCTCAGCTATTGTCTCAGCGGTTCTAACCTGCTCAATGTTAGTGCAAGCAGAAGTACTATGTGCAGAAGAACCACATTCTTGACATGATTGACAGGATTTCAGAAAACTTACTTGTTTCCTCAGACGGTTGACCTCATCTTGTAAGAATCGATTTTTAACATCGGGGTCAACTTCATCCCGATTGGGTACATAGAGACGTTTTTGAGTTTGTGGAGCCTGCTGGGTTCCGTACATAGCATCGTAATTCGCCAGCTTATCCAACAGTTCCCACGCCTTTGTCGGGTTCATCTCTATAAAACCGCACGCAGTATGCGTGTTGATGCGGTTCTTGGTCTCTGCGTTGATACCCTGGAAAAAGATTTCTTGCAAAACATATAAAGGTTGCCCATGAGTAGGGCACTGTCTAAGCATCTCCTTGAATCTTTCCCATGTTTCAACAAATGTTTCATTAGGCAACTGGTGATAAGAGGTGATGCGTTTCCTTAACTCCGTTGTCTTGGCAGGAGGGAAAAACTTTGTAAGAAATTGATCATACAAGGCTTTCCAAGTCCTGATAGACTTAGAAGGTAGGCTCTCTAACCAGTTCAAGGCCTTTGCAGTAAGAGACCATCTAAAAGCTTTTAATAGAACATATTCTAACGAGACACCTTCAACAGCTATGGTGTCACATAAATCAAGAAAATTTCTAATATGCTCCATAGGGCACTCAACAGGTTTCCCTTCAAACTGAGCCCGTTTGATTAAGGATATAAATTGAGACTTGATCTCAAAAGGTTTCTCTATCGCTGGAAGCACAATAGGAGATTCTGGCACCTTCAGTTCCGGATGCATGTATTGCTTGGCATTCCTTGGATAGGCATCTAGCTCTTCTTGTAGTCGAGCCTTGTCAGCTCGTTGACGCTCAGCTTCTGAGTCTGCGTCGTCCTTCTCGGCTTTCAGTGCCTCCATCTGGGTCCGGAGGATCTCTAGCTCTCGAGACATCTCTTCTGCTGTGGCCATGGCTCGGTTTTCTCGGAGTCGACGGTGCAGGGAACGTTCTGGTTCTGAGTAATAACCTGTGTTATCAAACTGAAGCCTTCTTCATCCTACCGGCACACACTGAGAAAACAAACAAAGAAAACAAAAATTAAAAACAAAAACGGGGTCGGGCTATTCCCGATCCCGAAGATAAACTAACAATTCGTTGCTTCCCCGGCAACGGCGCCAATTTGTTGATAGGGTTTCTTGACAACAAATAAATTTATAATCAAGATCCCGCTTAGTATATCAGAGTCAGGTTCGTCCAAGGAGAAAGTCAGTATCAAGTTTTGTTACTTCTTACGCAATCAATCAATTAAAGGTAGGGTTTTTATCAAGGAAAAGAGGAATTCTAAGGTAAAGGTGTCACCACAACAACAATCATGCATGCCAAACGTTAATGAAACACATAGATCATGCTTTTATCACATAAAGGTGCTAACTTTCGTTAACTAAAGCAAGTAAATCAATCAACTTTCGCTCTATCAATAAACTTATTATCTAATCTCTTCTACTTCAACTAGGATAGATCCACTTTCGCTTCAAAACCCTAATTTGACTATTCTGATTCAAAGTTTCCACTTTCGCTTCAACTATGAATGAGAAATTCCAATCCACTTTTGCTTCAAGGATTAAGAGCAAGAGAATAGATTCATGCAATAAAAACAATCAAAACATGATCATAAACAAGCATGCACAACCATTGTTGGGTTTAACCCCAACCTTAGAAAGAGAGACTACTCACAAAGCATAATTGAAAGCAAAACTAAATTAAATAAAAGAGAAAGCTTACAACCGAATCCACAACAAAATTTGTTCTCCAAGCTATCTTCTCTACTCGTCCTCTCGCCCCTCTCTCTTCTCTTACTTGTCCTCCAAGGCAATTGATTGTGTATTTGATAACAAAGGGTAAACAAGAGTATTTATAGAGAAACTATTCTATCTTAAATCTATCTCTAAGGAAATAAATCTATCTTAAATCTAACTATAAGGAAATAATATCTTCTAATAAGATATACCCCTTCTATCTATCTAATAACATAAAAAAGGAAACAAGATAGAAGCCCATAAATAGCACCGACTCGGATCTCTGCTGCTCTCGCTGACCCTTGAGTAAAACTTGCGTAGAAGATTCGTTACAACTCCGTTTGGCTCGATTATTTTTCCTATGTTCTTGTAACGAATTTCTCTATATCTTTCCAAGCTCAAACTTTATCTTGAATAACTTTACTTGAGCGCTTAATCTTCATCTTCTCTTTATGCTTGAGTGCTATCTTCACCGTCTTTACTCCTTTCTTCAAAATATGCTCCAAAAAGCTTCTAAAAACCTACAAAACACCAACAAAACTTATGTAGACTCCATATCTCAAGAAAATATGAAAACCTACACAAACAACTCAAAATAAAACACAAAACTAAAGAAAAAGTCTCAAAAGACACAAAAACACACCCTAAAAACATGACTAAAAAGGCGGACATCAGACTTACACAACAATGGAACACACAAGAGCATGAGCAAGCAATGCAATCAAAGCAAGCAATGAAGAAAGAAAGAGAGAGGCTTCGGCTTGAGGTAAGCCTTGGCACGCAAGAGAAGACGAGCAAGGAAAGAAAAGATCTCGGCCTAATAGGGAAGGCGAGATTGTTTCTTCACAAAGAAAGCAAGTAAGAGATGCAATCAATAAAAGATATGCAAATCAAGGAAATAAATAATGTTAGCCAAGAGAGAGAGGATTGCCGAAATTTTGGTGAGATACTTGCCTTATTTTGGCTTGTGTATCTCACGAGATCTTTTAAAGATCTTGCTTCGTTTTTTTTATATATTTTGGAAAGATTTTGCCTTATTTTGGCTATTATCTTCCAAATCTTTTTTTTATAATAGACAACTAACAAGATCTTGGGGATTTATCTCCCAAGATTTCTTGCTCTCAATAACCGACTCGAGATAAGGCAAAATCGGACCAAATCTCGCACAAAATCAAACAATATGCACGACCACACTCAATCAATCGATCCCAATGCACAATGACGCATGCAAGACTTGAAAACTCAAGTAGATGAATCGAAACAAGTGCAAGTCGGCAAGGACAAGGTTTTTTTTTGGAATTTTATGAAACAAAAACGATGGATCTAATGGATGTTGGTAGAGATGGCGGAAGCTTAATGAAAATTGGATGGAAAAGAAAAAAATTCATGCAAAAACGAGTAAATGTGTGAGAAAGACTTACGAAATCCTTGGCTCTGGTGCCAGTTGATGTGAACCGCGTTGAGGATTCACGAGGGGATCTTTGATTGGACTCGTAAATGGCTTTCTCACGTCGGAACCGATAGAATTTGAGACGTAAACGTCTAGACTAGGTCGAGATTGAAGGGAAAGGATTGAGAAGGGGGCTTCGTTTGACGGAAGCCATGAGAGTATGAGATTGGGAAAAGAATAGGGTGACGCCTTAATAATAACTCTGGAGAAAACTCGACATCATAACAGTATATTAAACAAAGCGTAAGAAACAAGGAGGGGGCGTGCCTCTTTATATAGAGGAGAGGCACGCATAAAACCCTAGTAAGCCCTAGTGGCATAGGCGGCACAAGGGGGAAGCATGCAAGCGGTCCAAGGTGCAAGCCCAAGCCCAAAACTCTAAACAGAAATAGAAATTACAGAAAGGGAAATGTTTCGGAATGGAAATAATGCTAAAAACAGTAATAAACATAGATGGTCACGGTGGCCTAGTCGCGAGTGCCGCGACAAGGCTGTGACAACGCATCGGCACGCCAAGACATGTCGCGATACGACGAGGCGGTGACGAGGCTGGTGCGCACCCGAACCTCAAGTGTCGAGGCCGAGGCGCACCAAAACCTCAAGTTCCAGCGCCGGGCTGGCCTGGCGTGGCATGGTGCTCGGCAACAACGGCTGGCACGGTATCGAGGGTGAGGTTCTCGGTGCCGTGGTGCATGGTGTCGGCCTGGGGTAACGGCGTGTCTCCGATGAAGGCAACACACTTGAAGAGGGGCGCGCCGGTGGATGCGCCATGGCACGGGTAAGCGCGCGCCACAAGGGACATCGTGGCTCGAGGTATGGCACGGGTCCTGGCTCGAGTAATGGGTCCGTCGGAGCGCACGGACAAGTCTTCCTCTTCCTGGCTGGCGGTTAATGTGGGGCTCACATCAAGATCTAATCGTCGGGGGACGCCATCCATTGTTCCAACGACGCGTGGTCGACTTGGTCCTGACTGTACCTCATATTGAAGTAGATTTCTCTCATTAGTCAAAGATTCAATTTGTTTCTCGTATACCTTAGTGAACCAGGTGTGGGCTTCTTTTTTCTTCTCCAAATCTTTATGAAGAGCAAGAACCGATGCACGTAATTCAGCGACGATAGAAGATTCCATCGTTGTTGCACGTTCATGCACAGCTGTTGAAGTGGTTGGATCTCGATCTCCTACCGCGAAGGTGCGTTCGTCCCCTGAATGCACAACTTGAGGATTGATGGTCTCTTGGGTAATCTCATTATCCTCTGGACCATTAGAGTGATTGTTGTTGTTAGTCATTCTTCACGAAGTAAAATCTCATACTGATCAATTGGCTTTTCATGGCTAAGGGCCTCCACGTTGGGCACCAATTGTTTTGGGCAAAATAAACACGTAAACGTGTTATCTGCTATAATGAGGGAACCTTAGTCAAATAACTAATTGAACACGTTAACATGTTAGCAACAATAGAATTATAATGGAAATAATAAGAAAATGATTCGTGCAAGATGATAATATTATGTTTAGACAATTCGAGATCACGAGCCTGGGCAATACAACTTCGACTTTCAGGAATGCAAACGAAAACAACAGTGAAAATCGATAGTTGGTGGAATATCGGGTGAAGGAAGGGGTTCTCAAGAGCTAGAGTATGTTCATATGTTCCCCTATCCCCTTTCTTCTCACCTATTTGCAGTCTGCTTCCCCCTAGAGAGATGTGATTGAATTAGGAACAAACAATTTAGTCGTAGGGAGGAGAGTGAAGAGTGAAGAGAGAGGCTCAAAAATATATTGGTATTAGCATAATTTACAGCAATCTAATTATGCTTGGAAATGTGACAACGCAAGCAGCAATGCTGGTTGTTGTCCAAACTCGGTTAACCGAGATTTCGGTTAATCGAAGTTCGTTTAACCATGATTTCAGTTAGTTAAAATCATAAACTAAAACCGAATCGTGAATCCCGGTTAACCGTAGTTCGGTTAACCATTTTTTCGATTCGGTTTTCTCGGTTAACCGATAACCATTTATATAATTTTATCTTAAATAATTAAAACTAAAATATGGAAATTTGAATAAAAAAAGTCATTAAGCAAGGCTTTTATTTTCAATATGTACTTATATTATATTATTTTGGTTTTTGTAAACAAATATCGAGAGTATATACTATATTGTGTGGAATCAAACTTTGTGTATTAATTTTTATCCCATCAAATTTAATAAGCAACTCTTATATCAATGAGAAGTGGAAAAAATAGTGTGTAAATTGTTAAAATTGGAAAAGGGAAGACTCAAACTAGATTAAACACCTTGAAAATCACAGAGTTTAACCACTAAAAAAAATAAAAAGTAACTAATATTTGAAAAAAAAATATTAATACATTTTCGGTTTTTCGGTTAACCATTATATGTAAAGTCGTAAACCGAAACCGAACCGATAAACCGAAAATATATTCGGTTCGGTCAAAAATATCGGTTTGATTAACCTAAAAAATAACCGATTTTTCGGTTTCGGTTTTTTATGGACACCCCCTACTGTACTGGTTGCAATGTTACTTCCTGTAGGTATGGGGGCTGTCAATGCTTCCACAATCATTGTGTGAGTGTTGAACAATAGATTGTGTTTAAATTTAAATAATTAAATTAAGGGTAATGATGTGTACGAATATATGATGGCATATTTAACCCTAAATTAAAATCAAAATAAAAGATGGGTTTGGGCTTAGCTTTTTTTTTTTTGAAGAAATTTGGGCTTACCTTGAATGGGCTACATATACATATAAGGATACCCACTAAGAGGTGAGTCGGTAGATGGATAGAGGCCTTTTCTTGGTTATTGTGATCTTGGTACAATTACTTTGGTAGGATTAATGACTCTTATTCACTTTAAAATTTCAATCAACACTAAATCGATATCATATATCGGTATCGGATATCGATATCGGTATCGGTATCGGATATGGGATATCATTCATATCTCATATCTCCCATACCTATTTTATTTGGGGTATATTAAATATAATGAAAAATGGCTTGTTTTGATATCAAGTATATGACTCGATATCCATATACTCCCATACCAAACACTAGATATGGCCTGATACCGATATCTGAATCCATATACTCACATACCAAACACAAGATATGGCCCGATACCGGTATCTGATATCAGGATATCAATACCAAACGGGCCCTAAATTTTCATTTTTTTGTCTAAGGTTTTTCACTAAAATAAAATTTACAAATTCAACATATTAATTATTTTAAATCATATTCAAAATTTATGACCTAAATTAAAATTTTACACAACCCTTTTTATTATTTAAATATCTTAAAATAAGCAAAATTATTTTGGTAGAATATACGACTCTCTTTCACTTTAAAATATATGACTAATTAGTTATAGCAATATAATAGTCTCATTCATTATGGCTACGCCTTTTTGCACACTAAATTTGAGCTTATTGCACCACGGCATAATATAGCGTAACATTTTCACGCTATCTCATGCCGTAACATAAAAAATTATTAAAATAAGATATTCTAATCTCGTTTTAAATTTTTTGCGTAACGTTTAAATATGACGCGTCTACGTAGCGTAATATTACGGCATAACGAAGCGTGAAATGCAAATTCTCTATAACAAAATGGATCGGATTGAAAATTGGCATTGGGCCATTAGATATCACGGCAACACATGCAGTGAGATCACTACACAACCTGCAGTGAGATCACTACACCACGTGCAGTGAGATTAGACACCCAAGAGTTTTATCGCGTTTGAAATTGGGCCGGCCCATCAGTATGTTTTTCTATTTTATTAATTAATTTGATATTATTAATTGATTATTTTATGTTTAGTGGTTAATATTTTCAATTGGAATTTTTTTTATAATTTCTTAGCATTATTATATGGATTGATAATAATAATTTTATGTAATTGTCTACAATTCAAAATCATTTATAGTTATAATCATAATAAATTTTATATACTCTACCTAAGAATGAACGATTCTAAATGAATATAATGTTTTCTTATAAAAAATGAATGATTCTAAATGAATATTTTCAAAGTGTTTTAATTTAAGTTTTGTTTGGTTTGATTCTCACGCATCAATGGAACGAACCCGAACCCACCTTCTAGGAAGGGTTGCTCGGACTGTAACCAAACTATCATTTGCGTGGTGTGAATAAAATTAAACCCACCTTCTAGGAAGGGTTGTTTAATCTCTTCACCATCAAACATGTGACTTAAGGTTTATATATTTTATTTAAGCCTATCAATAACATAGCTTATTGATTTTTTTATTTAATATGGTAAGTACTAATGATAAATGGGATCCTACTATTATAATATGTAGGAAATGTAAATACTAAAGAAAATTAAGGATAAAGAGGTAAATGAACAAATAAACATGCCTATGTGGCATTGCTAGATGAGTAACACATAAAGAAAATTAACGATTGTAAATGAATATAATATTTTCTTATAAGAATGAACGAATCTAAATGAATATAATGATTTCTTATAAGAATGAACGATTTCTAAAGGAATATAACGATTTCTTTTAAGAATGAACAATTCTAAATGAATAACGATTTCTTATAAGAATGACTAATAAAGGAATATAACGATTTAATATAAGAATGAACAATTCTAAACGTATAACGATTTCATATAAGAATGAACGATTCTAATTTTGTGGTTATTAGCCTTGAAATTTGCCATGAACCTATTTAGTGGGAAAATTCGTGGCCATTTAGCCTTGAAATTTGCATTGAATCTATTTTGTTTCAAATTTTGTGGTTAAATAATTTCGCATTTAAAAAAAAATATTATACGGTAAAAAATATTATACTGCTATACTATTACGTATTTAGAATATTAAAAATCATAATATTATAATAATAAGCTATTTCCAAACATTATGTATATATTAAACAAAATGCAAATATAATTACAATTTAAATAAACTATCTTACAATCAATTTAGATAGTAACAATTTATTCATAATAAGCTATTTCTACGTTTTCTTATAAGAATGAACGATTCTAAATCAATACAACAATTTCTTATAAGAATAAACTCCAAGTGAATTTTATGTTTTCTTATAAGAATGAACGATTCTAAAGAAATATAACGATTTCTTATAAGAATGGACGATTATAAAGGAATATAATGATTTCTTATAAGAATGATCGATCCTAAATCCTAAACCCTAACTCCAAACCCTAAACCCTAAACCCTAAGAAATATAACACTGGGCCAGAATTGGACTGGCCAAATTGGGCCCAGCCCAAACCAGATCTCACTGCACATGGTGCCGTGAGATCACTGCACCTGGTGAAGTGAGATCTGGTGTGGGTTGGGCCCAATTCTGGCCTAGTTGTGTATATCAGTCCACGCTTTGTCCTGCAGTTATAATCACGGCACTAGAACGCGTGATATTACGCAGTTTTTTTTAAAAAATACCCTAAAATGGAATATTTTAATACTTTTTAATGTTACGGCACAAGATGCCGTGAAATTGTTACGCTTTATTGTGTCGTGGTGCAATAAGCTAAAAAATGGTGTGCAAAAATCCCGAGCGTTCATTATCGTTGCGGTTTCACAACCTTTTCTAAATACAAATCCAATACTACATCTTAAATAAGAAGTACATCTTTTATTTTTTGTCTTAGATTTTTCACTAAAATGTTATTTAAGAACTTAATATAGTAATTAGTTTAAATAAAAGTCAAACTTATTTATTATTTCAATTCAAAACTTATTTATTATTTTAATCACCAGTGGGTGGAGTTGAAGACGAACGACATCACCGGCCCGATCGCCGGAAAGTCGTCAGTGTTGAGAGCGATTCCGGTTGAGGTTTTAGAAAGAATGAAGTAAGAAAAGAAAAGGAAAAGAAAAAAAATACTAAACCGACACACACTTAACGGGCCACTAACGGAAGATGGACTAAGGGTGGTCAATTTTTAACGGAATTGTTTTTATGGGTGGTTTTTAGTAAATTATTATTAAGCGGGTGGTTAAACGCAATATGGCCTATTTTACGGGTGGTTTCCGACAAAAAATTCTAAGAAAATGTATTTCGGTAGGTTAGGTGAGATCAATTCATGTAGGTGTGTTGTTGTGGATGATGGTGCTCTTGCGTGTTTTGGTGTGGCATCGACGAGAATCTCGACGGCAGGCATAGGCGTCGGAGACGGTGGTAGTGAAGTGATTAAAGATGGTTGTTCACTATACATTGGGGGATTGGGGTTTTGGAAAACCAACCAAATAATGTTATTTTAATACCAATTCATCCAAACATTCTTTATCAACATTCATGTGTTTTTTCCAACCAAAAAAAAAAAAACATTCATGTGTTTTAAATATAGTGTTACATTTTCATTTAATGCAAACTGAACTTTAATGCACGGGAGTCTAAACAGATAGATATTCTAAATTGGATATAAACGGACGACGAAGGGGCGTTTGAAGAAGCAAGAAATGGGAAAAATGAAGCCTGGGAAGTGGAAAGACCAACAAGACTCCAGGAGTGAGTCCAGAGAGAATAATTGATGGGTTTAGTAGCCGACGGCAAAGCGACAAAACGACAACGTTAATATATTTGAATTGAAGCGATTGCCTCTCTCAAACGGCGTCGTTTATTATAATATACTTTACTTTACTTGAAAATGCCCTAAGGCACAAATTAGTATCTCCCTCAGTCACTCCACTGAGCCGCTGTGGTCTTCTCCCCACTTTCCCCTCCATAGCTGAGCAGCTCGACTCACTCGGTCCAACCCATCGTCCCTTTCTATCTGTAATTGGGGAAATTTCTCCCAAAAAGCAAGCTCTAGAAACCCAGTTACAGAAAAGCAAAGTCCCATTTTTAAGTTTTGCATAAAGATGGCAACTTTGAAGACCTGCCGGGCTCTGCTGGTGGTGGTGGCGGTGGCGCTTTCGGTCGCGGGCCTAGGGTGGTCGAAATCGACAATCGAGCCGTGCTCGAACTCGGACGCGTGCAATGCGATGGTGGGGTACACGCTCTACACCGACCTGAAGGTGTCGGAGGTGGCGACGCTCTTCTCGGTGGACCCAATCTCCCTCCTCCTCGCCAACTCCATCGACATCTCCTACCCGGACGTGGAGAACCACATTCTCCCTTCCACCCTCTTCCTCAAAATCCCCATTTCTTGCTCCTGCGTTAACGGCATCCGCAAGTCTCTCTCCACCCGCTACAAGACCCGCCCTTCCGACACCCTCTCTTCCATCGCCGACTCCGTCTACGCCGGCCTCGTCTCCGCCGACCAGCTCCAGGAGGCCAATTCCGCCTCCGTCTCCGATCCCTCCGTTCTCGAGGTCGGCCTCAGCTTGGTCGTTCCCTTGCCTTGCACTTGCTTTAATGGCACCGATAATGGCTTGCCCGCTGTGTACTTGAGCTATGTGGTCAAGCCTGTGGATACTCTGGCCGCCATAGCGGCTCGGTATCAGACCACCCTCACCGATTTGATGGATGTCAATGCAATGGGGACTCCTGCTATTGATGCTGGCGATATCCTCGCCGTTCCTTTGTCTGGTACTTTAGCCTTCTCTTCTCCTATGGTTTTTATTCAGCTTCCAGAATAGAATGATATCATGTGGTGCTTTAATTTGATGTTGTATGATGGTATACGAGCAGCTTGTGCTTCTAACTTTCCAAGGACCTCGTCCGATTTCGGGTTGATTGTGCCAAATGGGAGCTATGCCATCACTGCTAGCCATTGTGTCCAGTGCAGTTGCGGACCTGCAAGTCGCAAGTAAGCCTAGCCTAGCTAGATTGGTAATAATGGCAAGTCCCGGCCTGCTGTCTTCGCTGATTGATCAATTCTGTATGTGTGTATGCAGCTTGTACTGCATGCCAGCCTCGCTGGCAGTGTCGTGTTCTAGTATGCAATGTCGGGGCAGCAATCTTATGCTCGGGAATGTGACAACGCAAGCCAGCAGTGCTGGTTGCAATGTTACTTCTTGTAGCTATGGTGGCTTTGTCAATGCTACCATATCGACTGTGTAAGTATTTCAATCTCTTTTCCTCGGACTCATTTCGTGGTAAAATAAGGCGGTAGATAGATTGCTTACTTGTCATGTCGTTGGAATCGTGTGTGCAGGCTGTCAATGTCTCTGCAGCCTCGTTGCCCAGGTAAGACATGAGTTTGCTTAGATGCGTGTTTATACGATTAGAAATTTGAGTTGAGACATGATGATGATGATGATGATGATGATGGTGGTGGTGGTGACGGTGCAGGGCAAGAATTGTTTCCATCACTCTCAGCGCCGCCTACTACAGTTGGGAAAGACGCCTCCATCTACTCTCCTTCGCCGGCACCAGCTGGATCTTCAGTCTCGCTGCCTCCAATTGGATCCCTTCCCGGGTTTACCCCGTCAGCAGCTGGACCAACTGGGGCCTTACCTGGGACTGCAACAGCAGCTTCAACCTTGCTGCTTCCACAGTCTGCCTTCACCGCTATTTTCCTACTCTACTGTATCTTTATCCTAGTGTAACCCAAATTCACTGGTTTTTTTTTCATTTCCTCATTTCGAACTCATTTTAGTTGGAGATATTGTACTGCATCTCTATCATCTATCTAGTGCACATTTTGGTCCCCTATTTTGCTGCTTGAATTGATATCTACAGCCAAGATATTTGAGAATACGTAATAGCCTTTCATACACAATAAATGTTTTTCTAACTAACTCACTCACAAAACCCACAATAAAAACCAGAATTGAAGTTTAGGATTTGTCCAATGTCATGCAGTACAAAGAACTTCTGAATTAGCTGGCATTAAAATTGTAGTATTGAAGTTCAGATGAATCATGTAAGAGTCAACATGTGTAGAGCCAAAATGTTTTGTTTCGAGTAACATCCAAACAGCATTTTGCCTCCCAGAACAATAAGTATGGACCCAAAACAAAAGAGAGACTTTATTTTAAAACAATTTAAGGGCTCGATAATCTTGGTTGAGTCGACCTTAAACACGAGCAAAGTTCTTTAATGGATTTCAAATTCGAACACAAACATACCTGTATATGATGATTTGGATTTTACAACAAAAAAATAGAGTACTTATGTTTTACGAATGGATGAAGAGAATATAACTTATCACAACTCAGACTTGTTCAAGGTTGAGCAAGAGTGAAGTAGCGCAATCCTGCAAGATCTTCCAAGCTGCATTTACATGTCTCGTTTCAGTCAGCGGAGCCCCAACCGCAAAACGAATCACATATTTCCCCGAGAGAACCTGGAAAACAATTCCACTATCATTATCATGGCAAAAGAAAAGGACACAAATGAAGTTTCAGGAGAAAAGATTGTATTAAGAATATAGATGTAAAGTGCAAAAAACAACAGGATAATTTCTTTACTGTATGAGATATAAAGACGTCTCCAGTGGAGTTTGCAGCTTCCAAAAGGTCACGGTTTAGCTTATTTCCACGATCTTCATTGATTGTGGGTGGAAGCAACCGAAAACATACTAACGAGAACGTTAGAGGTGTAACTACCTATACAAGAAGAAACAGTCATGAAGGAATTTTTATTTTATTTTATTTTTAGTGTGGATTGCAATGAATTACCTCAAATCTTGGGTCTTGATGAACAAGCTCTTGGAAATGTTTGGCCAATGAGATGTGATTTCTAATGTATGATTGTAGGCCTTGGTGGCCGTACAATCTCAAAACCATCCATAGTTTCAGTGACCTGCAGAAAAGTTGAGTTCACCAATAAGTAAATAAATGGATACGAAAGATGATTATATAATATCTGGTATTTCATAGACTGAAAATAATGATGAACCTGAATCGACGTCCCAGAGGAATCTGCCAATCTTTATAGTCCACTGCAATCTTTGCCTCTGAGGCCTGGAATACAATTACAACTATCAGAATATACAATATTAATGCTTCTTTATAAAAACATCCTATATAAATGGAAACAAACTCAAAAGCAAAGTGCATAATTGTTCAATCTGATATGTTCCTCGTTATACGGTTTCAATGAAGAATATGAAGTCTTCATTAGATACAAGTTTTTTGAATAAGAGGAGCATCTCTACTAGTACTAAATATAGGTCAGGCCATCACTTTATTCATCACAAAATTAGAATCAAACACCAAGCAAACCTGATATATATGAAGGGTCAGAATGGAGTATTGTGAAAATATTCGGAGCATTAATTACCTTGTTTCTAAGATACTCTGGATTAGTGGACAGAGACTGAATCAGTGCATTTCGATCCTGCAATGTAGATGTCAACAAGAAAGTAGCAGAAGATTGTAGGAAATATGCATTGTGCTTGAGAATGCATAAGAATGCAACAGTGACAACTATTTTAATGGATCTATTCTATGCCCTCCATATTTAGAAACTCGTGCCCTGAATTATAAAAGATGAACCCAATTATTGTTTTTAAAAATCTTAAAATCAATAGATGTAGATAATGTTTTCTAAATTTAGATTCTTCAGCTATATATGGCAACTCAGTTTACACATTCTGATTTATTATCTACCTAGCTCAGGTGTCAAAACATTTAATTTTAGACTTCTCAAATGGATGTAGCACCTTAATCCAGAGAGCTGAGCAGTCAAAATTTGTAAGGAGCCACTTGTGAGCATTCATGTTAAATGAGTCAGCTTCTTCAACACCGTCAAGGTAGTGGCGGTACTCAGGACATATACAAGCACTTCCAGCGTATGCAGCGTCAATATGAAACCACATGTCACAGATACCATCCTCCTTCAAAACACATTTTATGTAAAGTCGGATGGATTCAAGAAACATACCACTACAAAACATAATTCAATGTCAAAACCAAAAGCTTACCTTGGCAATCTTTCCAAGAGCAACCAACGGATCAATTGCTGTTGATGAAGTGGTACCTACCTGAAAGCATCATGGCAGGCACCCTAATCAAACCAGACTATTCTAAAGCTTAGAAATTTTAATTCAACATGACAAAAGATCACTAATCCTTCAGGATTGTATTCTTAGATAGCATGTTCAATATTAATTTATATCAGAAAATAGGGACAAAATAGTTTCAAAGGAAGAAGGGTTTAATTAAGCAATTTCTATTACAAGTATTTCAGGCTGCCGGATAATATGCTCTAAACATGGTTATATGGACATTATTGTATCTCAATCCTTAATTGGCAGCAAAATAATATTTTTTAGACTTAACACAAAAAAAAATCTCACAGTGGCACTCAAAAGGGTGGGAATGAATCCTGCAGCAATGTCTGATGATATGACTTCACCAAGTAAATCAGGAGAAAGGGCATAGTTAGTGGAAGCATCTGTTTTCAGCAGCTTACAATTCTCAGGATAAATTCCTGCAATCTGCCATTTAGATGAGTAACTTAAAAACATGAAATATTAGACATTGAACGCTGTTGCATTCACCCAGATATATACAGAACATATGCAATCTTAAAAATGACAAATAGATTAAAAAGGCTCCAGCAATCAAGATATATCTCATAGTTAAAAGTAGACTTATATAGAGTGACAGCAAATAGTTTACTTGACAGGCTTTCTGTACTGAAGAATGTGCTTGGTCTGATGCATAAACAACAAGTTTACTAAGGTAATCTCTTCCATACTTGTTCAGCATTTTGTCACGTGCAGCTAGGATTACCACAAGAACAGCTTCACTAGCAGTTCCCTGTATCACACCACCGCCTTGCCCTACAGTATAAGGGCAGCCCCATTAGAGAACCCAAAATTGGTTTTTCAATTCTCCTTTTACTTTTTTCCCTAATCTTTTCTCTTTTTCCTTTCCTCCTTTATTTTTGAAGAACAAAATCAAAATTTTTCTTCCCCGAAAAAAAATAAAGGTGGCCCATTTAAGCTAAAGAACCAAAGAGAGGACACAATTGTGTGGGTGCTTCTAAATATGAAGAAGCAGATGATGTCATATTGCCACTTAGGCTAACATGTAGTTGGACAACTATACAATACTCCCTAATTTTGTTTGGAAGAACTAGAACCCTTTGCTTCCTTTGTCAATGAAATAGGCTTCAACCATTTTGTATAAAGATCAACTAGCATAAACTAATATACATTATGATCTCACTTGGTCCAACTCCAATACAAACTCTAGGATAGTATATGAAAAGGACACAATGACTAGCAAATATGCTTGAATAAAGAGAGACATGAAACCTACCAGCTGAGAGAAAATCTTCAGGTAGCTTAAGCAGTTTACCAAGCCAATCAAGGACAATCATTTCAAGTTCAGTTGCTGCTGGAGAGGTCACCCAACTAAAACCAACAATGTTAACACCAGCACTGAGAATTTCTCCAAGAAATCCCGCCACACTACTGTTTGAAGGAAAATAAGCAAAATATTCAGGGCTTTGCCAATGTGTTACTCCTGGAAGAATTTTCGTCCTCACATCTGTAAAAAAGCAAAGATAGAAGCAATATGATTTCCAATAACTAAAATAAAAGGCCTTCAAAAGGTAAATATTGTCCAAATTAATCTACACTAAATGTTGATTAGTCAATGAAAATTATTGGTCTATGACATTTTGGTAGTTACAGAACTTTATTACAATTTGAGTATAAGATAAAGCTCAATGTATATATATAGGTCCTTTTTTTCACAGTTGAAAATAATAATTGATTTTAGCCAATAAAAATTGTTTAATTTTTTATTAGAACATACAAATAAGATTTTATATTAATCCGGCTAAAATTTGGATTAAATGGGGAAAAGAAACTTTTAAATGGCAAATTGGCATTTAGGCAAAGATCACATTCTCGCTTTCATGGAACTTAGCATATTAAAAGCTATAAAGGAGGGCCATATACCATCAAGAACATCAGCAAGAGATTCGGGACAATCAGGCGCAGCATCAGGTATAAGGCTACGCAAATAACCTGGCTGCATAGCACAGATGATGTACATTTTAATCACATTACAATCAAATGGTAAGCTAAATTTTTGTTTTAAGAATTATTTCTTGCTTTATAAAGAGTGAACATTCATTTATACAATTATACTATGGGGTTCTTTCTCTCTTTCTCATTTGGCAAACCAATTCACCAAAAGCGGACTTCACTGCTGAAGTGAGCAATATGTCTTACCACATTAGATAAACGGGTGTGCAGTCAAAATAACAAACTAAGTGTCTTCAAAAATAACAACAGCCTATTAATGTTTTTCTCTTGAAACATGTTTATACCAACATTTTAAAAATTCTTGTTTGCTCAATTTTGTTTTATCAATTCAGTACTACATGGCTCCAAAATGATAAAATTTTCAGAAACCAATTGGGCTGCAAATAACACAACAACGAAAATTAGTTCTGTTTTTTAAGGTGTGCATAGTTTGTGTTATATGTTCCTCACCCTAAAAGTTTATGTTATCGGATGCAATAAGCCTAAGGCACAACAGGGACCATATTCGCCTATTCGGGTAATGATAAAGAAGAATCATACTAGCCTGAGAGAAAGCTTTTATCACTTCATACTCTGTTGTTTAATTTATTCAATTTCAATCCTCACTGGGATAAAGATTGAACCATGGAAAACATTAACATACATTACAGATTATCTATTTTACAATTTGACATGATACAGCAGTTGCTACATTCTAAGAACTCTAATATTTCCCAAATAATAATACAAAAAGAAAAAACTTAGGAATTTGTAAAATGGAAAATGATTGCAGACCTGAACTTGGCTGAGAACAGGGAAGTTCTCAATGGATTTGTAGTAATCAGCAATGAAATCCACCATTTTGTGCCCGCATTCCCTTAATTGCTCGGCATCCATTGGCTTCAATCCACCTTCCCTGCTCCTCCATTGAAAAGGAAAAAAAAAGAGGAAAAAGGAAAATGAAATCAATTTGAAATCACAGTATAGGCTGTATAGTATCAACTTTGCTTTGTAGATAATTTGTAAGGTTTACAATGTTTTGCAACTCACATAGTTTTCCCTACAAATCGAGGCGCAAGTTTTGGTCCGTCTCACTATAAATTAAATTGCCACTCTCCGTCCAACGCCGAATGAGCAAGAGGATTACTTTTTATCAGGCTTCTAGAGTTGTTGTGCTAGGATAGAAAATGGGTGACCACCGACTGCAAAAACTCAAATTAACCTAACTATTCTCATATTCTGTGCTAGTCAGCGCCCAGCGGGAGAAAAGTGATCTTTTTTTTATCAGAGGGAGAAAAGTGATTTTAAGAAGTATACAGTAATAAAATTAGGAGGCGTTTGCTAATTGGATATCGGGAACGAAGGCAGTGGCGGATTTATACAGTGTCCAGTGGGGGCTGTAGCCCCCACTGGGATTTTTAAAAAAAAAATTATATATAAAAAAAACGAATTTATTTTAGGTTTATACACGCCTCCTATGAGTCCTCTCCTGAACGAGAACGAGAATGACAGAGACGCTGAATGAGAACGACAGAAGTGAACGCTCAAGTCCTCGAACGAGACGGGAATCTGCCGCCATCTCTTGACTCTTCGGCGACTCGGCGTCCTCGAAGCCCTGTCGGCTCGACGCCATCTCGTCAGTGCGGAATCCCGGCGTCCTCGAGTCTGCAGCAGGCGAGTCCAGGCGTCCAGCAACGCAGCAACCTCCGGTCCTCCTCTGCTCGGCCGCTCGGCTTCTCGCTTGCTCCTCAGTCCTCCTCAGTCCTCCTCCTCTCCTCCAGCCACTCGGCGGCGCCCGCTCACTTCAGTCTCCAGCGAGGTACAGTCCGACTCTTTCTTCTATTCAGATTTGTGTTAGGCTTTTAGGAGTTTTAGCCCCAATTTCATATTAGCCCCAATTTCTGATTTGGAGTTTTAGCCCCAATTTCTGATTAGATTCTATAGATTAATAATTTGATGAATTATGTGTGAGTGTGTGCTGAATTTTAGATTTGTGTTAACCCCAATTTTAGATTTGATGAATTTGTGTTAGCCCAAATTTCAATCCAATGAAAAGACCAGTTACTAGGTTAGAACTATCAACTTCTCATTGTGAATGCTTCCTTTAAATCTCATTCATCTAATGTTTATACTGTCATTTTGATTTCAGAAAGTTTGCTGCTCAGCTCTAGAAATTCCAACAACAACAACAAGATTGTACAGTAATGCTCTATCTCTCTTTCAGATGTATTGCATTGCTTGGTATATGTTTGCCAATGTAACTTATGTTTGTTATGTGGTTGAAAAAACATTATACTCAGGAGCGTAAGAAATCAGACCCACAAGTTCAAAATTCAAGGGAAATTGAGGATTGCAAGATCATAGATGTGGAGGATTATAAAACTCTTAAAGATCAACCTGTTCCAATGTATCCCCACCAAACATATGGTATGCCCAATTTTGTTTGTGCAAGCCAAAATCCCAATTTGCTATTGTAAGACAATTTGTAAACAGACCATCATTGTATATAACAGGAGGAGGTTGAGATGGAAGATGTTTTCGAAGAGCCCGATATGGATATCGATGGCTGTGATGCAAAGAATCACCTTGCAGTTGTAGAATATGTGTCAGATCTCTATGCCTACTATACAAGAATGGAGGTAGTCTTTCAAAGTGCAAATCCTATTGACTTGTATATTCAATTTTTAGGATTTGGGATTTCAAGATATCATTGTATGATTTTAAGATCTTGCAAATCAAATAATGTCATTGTAAGAAACAAATTAATATAATTTTTCGTATTTTATATATTTAGCCCCCACTGACTTCGATTCCTGGCTACGCCACTGAACGAAGGTATCGAGTTTGGGAATAGAAACCACATACCTATTGTTTGGTACAATATTTTTTATTTTCAAATCGATAACCCAATAGGTATGGGTTCGCACTCTACCCCTCCCTCAAGTATGAGATTTTATTCCAATCGGGAATGAAATTAAAACCTAAATCTCTTTACGCCCGCTCTCCACATCTATTGCCTCCTTCGCTCGAAACATACTTTCTCCAATTCGAGTGCTTCTGCAATTTTGCTTACTACTTCAAATTGTTGGGTAAAATTTTGAGATTCTTGTTTGAATTATTTTTTGAATTTCAAACCATATCATTGTTCAACCGTGACTCATAGCATTACAAAGTTCGAACTAGTTTGCAAACGAGATTGTTCATATTACTTTTCAACCTAAATTTATGGTATCATTGTGCAAATTCTATGAAAAAAACCTACCACTTTAACCAGTAGCGGTTCTAAAAACCGATACCTTTTTTTTTAAAATATATGGTCAAAGGTGCAGATTCCCGCGTGTGAATTTGCACTAGTAGCGGTAGCGAAAATCGGTACCGCTACTGCGTAATCTGCATTTTGCAGATCACACGTTGACCAAGGTGGGCAGAGATTCTTCTGCAATAATCACGCCCGACATTAATTTGGCGGGCGCGCCCTCATTTACTCTGCCTCCTCTCCTCTATACCCGCTCGCACTCCTTCCTCCACTTTAATTCTCCATTTTTACATACTTCATCCTCCATTTCTCCATCCTCCATTCAACCTTCATCAACAATGAATTTATTGGTAAGAATTTTAATATATAATTTTGATTTTTTTTGTTATTGTAATTGAATTTTAATTGCTTAGTATTTATATTTAATTATTGGTTTGTCAATTTTTGTATATAACCGCATTCGGGGAAAAATCGAAGACGCCACCTCCGAACTAGCACGCATAGAAGGTGGGATTCAAATCAATCAATTAATTTGAATGAGGGGTTGACAAGGGAAAACGTAGGTGGCCCAAGCGCTAGTGAGGCGGTTGAAACCACGGCTCCAAAAGCAATGACGGTCCAACACCCATACACCCCACACACCCCATACACCCTGCATGTCGGCCCCATTAAAGGTCTAGGTACATTTTGTCGATAATATTTTTAATTTTTTGCGTAATTTTTTAGAATATTTAGGGTTTAATTTCTTAGAATTATTTTGATTATTTTAGATTGTAATATTAGAATATTATTAGTTTTAATGATGTGGTGATATTGAAGGTTCAATTATTAGAATATTTTTATATCGTAATATTAGAATATAATTAGTTTTAATTATCGTAGTTGTGATCTAAGAATATTTAGGGTTTAATTTTTTAGAATTATTTGGATTATTTTATATCGTAATATTAGAATATTATTATTTTTAATGATGTTGTGATATTTAAGGTTCAATTATTAGAGTATTTTATATAGTAACATTAGAATATAATTAGTTTAATTTTTTAGAATTATTTCGAATAATATATGGTGTTAGTATATGTTGTGTTCATAATTTATGTTAGTAGTGTAATATAAATATAAAATAAGTGCAAATTTAGACGACATTTCATCGATAAGAAATTATCTGACCAGAAGTGGTAGTAATTTTGATATTACCGATGACCTTTTCGCTGTCACTACCCCGCTCACTAGGAGAGGCCCGACCTAAGCAGCAGGCGGTTCTTTGGCTGGTCCATCTACACATGAGGGTTACCCATTTCCCTCACAATACCCGAAGTCACAATACTTGTCCTCACAATACCCGACCTCCCAGTACCCGGACACTCAGTACATGTCCTCCTAGTACTCGTCAGCCTCCCAGTATTCGTCGACCTCCCACTACCTGTTGGCATCCTAGTATCCCAGCTCCCAGTTTCCGTCCACTTCCTAATACCCTAGCTCCCAGTACCCGTTTGAGCTGCCCATGCCACTTATGCTCTACACGGCCCCAGAGGGTTATCATATGCCGCCACCAAACCCCCTATACAAAACATGTACCAAGATAATCCCGATCTCGAAGAAGTTGACATTAATGACCCAAGTTACGATCTCTATGTGCATCCCGAAGGTGGATATGGTGGCGGCCTTGTCGACACCTCTTTACTTATTCACTATCCCAATGATACGGCACATTATATTTGGGATCACCCACAGGTAAGAACGACATATAACTCTTTTAAATTTTGTTAAAATATTTTTAATTGTGTTACTACCGTTCAAAACTTATATATTTTTGCAATGTGATTAGTGGGTGCACCCGTTGAAACTCCAACATCGGGATGGAGCACTCAAGTTCTTAGCCAAGTTGGCCAAGGACAATCCAGGGGCGGATTGGCTGTGTGTTGTGAATCAAAGTCGCTTGGGCCATTTGAATGATTGGAGATTCAAAGAACACGATGAGGCATTGGTCACTACATTTGTAGAGAGATGGCATCCAAAAACTAATAGTTTCCATTTTCTGTAGGGAGAGATTTCCATCACTTTACATGATGTCATGAAGATAATGAACTTGCCAATTGGTGGCATAAAGGTGAGATCGGGTCAGAGTAGTCATGCCGATAATAACATACGACAACGACTGGCTTTGATGTTAGGCGTCACCATAGTAGATGTGAACAAAGAAAATTTCCAATGGTGGCATCAACATCCTTGCGCTCAAACGGCGAATAACTAGCTTGATCAATCAGGAGGGGACTCGCACACCATCGCATCTTTGTACTTGTTGTTGTTGCTCGGGTCCACTCTATTCATGGACAAGTCTGATTCTGCGGTGCCATACAAATTAATGCACCTTCTCCTAGACCACGGGGTGACTTCGTCATAAGCACAGGGGGCTGCTACTTTGGCGTGGTTGTACAAGAAACTATGTTGTGCATCTTGCACGCATGCTAAGCAAATTAGTGAGTGTCCGTACCATTACGCCTAGCCTCTGCCAGTAGAACGTTTAGCAAGGGTAAGAGAAAGGATATGTCTTTGCTCTCACCCACCCAACCAAACCCCAAAAAAACAAAACCAACGGGGAGAGGAGGCTCGCGTTTTTACAGATGGAGTCTGTTTTTGAACACCTGACTCTTCTTCCATTCAAACTAAGTTTCACCGTCAATCTCATCTTGAAGTTGGCCATAATAGCGTTAGCACATACTTGGACATCAAGAGAAAGACCTCTGAAAATAACATCATTCCATATTTGCCAAGTAAAATAGACAATGCTCATAAGCCCAATAAGCTTGCATTGGTATATATTGTTCATGCATCCTACTAGGTGAGCTCATAAACCAATTCGACCAATCAATTAGAGCGCAGAATCTAATCCGCAACTTGTTGTACAAAACTGTAGGAAAACCAAAGGTGAATCTTTGTCTCCCCATCATGTCCACAAAGGACACACTTGTTATCTTGAGCAATTTGATGTTCGCATTTTTAGTATAGTTTTTAGTAGGTTTTCTTTGCTTATTAGGTTTAGTTTTGTTAAGTTTAGGATTAGTTTTGAGTGTTTTTAGGTAGTTTTGCATATTTCTATGAAAAGAGTGGAAGCTACGCTATTTTGTGAATTTTGTAGGTTTTAGCGAGGAAAAGAGCTATATGGAACTGAATTTGGAGCATTACAGCGAAAGACGGAGGAGTACAAAATTGAGAAGTCAGAGCTCAAGATCACAAGAGGAAGTGTGGAAGAAAACAAAGCCCAGGCTCGTTCGAGGCCACGAAGGAGAAGAATTGAGTATTTATTTTATAATTCACCGATCCTGAGCGGGAATTTATTTCCGTGTCGGTTGAGTATCTTTTTAGAATCTTTTGGGGTTATTAGAATATGTATTTTAGGTCTTAATATCTTTTTAGATTTTATTTCTATCTTTTAGGGTTTGTTTCTATCTTTTTAGGAAAGTTTATATCTTTTAGCCTTTTTAGTTTTTAGCTTTTTAATATAAATATCCTTCTAGGGCCGAGAGAATTTTTAGAGGAGAATTTTTAGGAGAGATTTTCGAAGGGCCGAGAGAGGAGAAGTCGGATCGGAGTCGGATCGAGGAGGCTCGGTAGACGACAGTCACCGGGGTCGTTAGTTGCGATTGTGATTCGGTATTTTGATGTTTTTCGGTTTCTTCTGAATCTCTATAAGACGATATTTTGGTATTAATTTGAGTTTTGTTTTGTTTTCAATGTTTCTTTTGATTGAGATAATTAGTTTCTTAGTTATGAATAGTGATTAGTTTCTTTTTCTAGGATCGGGGTTAAGCCCGACATAGTTGAGCATGTTTGATGAGTAAGATTGTGTGTTGAATGCCTTTTATCTTTTATTGAGAATTGTTTGTTGTGCTTATACCAAAGCGAAAGTTGAGGTAATTTAGGTTTTTAACTTGATTGAAAGAGAAAGTTAATAACTTGAAGGTTGATATTGTTTGAATACGAAAGTTTCAAGCTTTAGATCCAAAACAAGCAATTAAGTGAATTAGGATGCGAAAGTTTGTTAATTTACTTGTTAAGTCAACGAAAGTTGATGACTCTATCTGTTTAAAGGCATGATCTTATCTTCTTACGAATTTTTATTCTTGGCTATGTTGTGGTGCCCCTAAATCCTAGATATTTGTTTTATTTGAATTATTTCTAGTGAATTTTTGTTGCTGAGTACTTGCCTCGGTACCGAATTTAATTAGAATTTAATTTGGTCGTTAGTTGAAGTGTTTTGTGTTCGGTGGTTCGTTAACGACCCTGACAACGTCGTTAACGAGGCTGCTTGTGAGTGTTTTTATTTGTTTTTGTTTGCTTTTTAGTAGATTGATAAACGAACAACCTTGCTTCCTGTGAACGATCCTGACCTCCCTATACTCAGCGGGGTCTTGACTACAAATTTATTTGTTGTCGGGAAACCCTCTCAACAAATTGACGCCGTTGTCGGGGAGATTTCAATCGTGCCAAGTTTTGTTCTTTTTACGTTTTTTGGGACTCCGCCGAGTCGATAACGACCCCCCCAGGGTCGGTACCGACCCTGCTGGGCAACCCAGTTTCTGTGTTTTTTTGTTTAGTTTCTAAGCCACTGTCGAGTCGTTACCGACCCTACCCAGGCTCGGTAACGATCCTGTCGACAGGTAGTTGTTTTTTCTTTTTAGTTTTTGTTTTACGGGATCACTCCAGGCTCGTTAACGACCCCCCAGGTTCGTTACCGACCCTATCCGAGACCCCGTTTTTGCTTTTTGATTTCGTGTTTGTTTTTGTTTTTGCTTACAATGTATGCCAGCTGAAGGTCGTTGTGACGCCCCTATACCTTATGACGTATACTTTGTAATAACTTATTTCACATATAAACATATATAATTCACATATAACAACTATCCATGGAAGCACAAAGCAGAAAACAACAACCATAAAGGGTTGCATACACATATCTATGTCGTTACTTCTCATACTAAAACATCTATTACTCTAGCTTCTATTACAAGTCATATGTCTATGATGCAAAATGAGGAGGAGAAGGTTGCATTGAGCTTCAGCCGGCCGACCTGTATGAATGTGACCTCTAAAAGAGACACATGTCAGTAAGAACTATCTGAACCTGAAAAATTGTTTTGCGATTTACGTGAGTCGCATACTCAGTGAATATAAACCATCATCAATTATTTCACACAAGGCCAAACAATTGGTCAGTATACATATTCATACATATTATACATGTCATATATGAATTTACTATGCAAATGCTAATGCTGATGTTTCCGATTCTTTATTCTGTGAACTGTTCAAGCCTGAATCTGCCCCGGGTTTATTGTATATGGACTCTTATGGTCCCTTTAGCAAAGAAATCCGAAGATTTCCTGAATATTGGCTCTTATGGCCCCTTTAACAAAGAAATCCGAAGATCTCCTGAATATTGACCCATAGGTCCTGTATGATTCGTAGATCCTGTATGACCCGTAGGTCGCTTTAACAAAGAAATCCGTAGATTTCCTGAATTACAGTTCAGGGCAAGACAGTCATAGATCCTTTTAATCGCATGCAATATGCTATGCAAACAAGTGCATTCTGTAATCATATATCATATGCCATCTGTTAACATACCTTTTTGCAAGCAACTCTGGAAATTTCAGAGCTATCACATCTATCCATATAATCCATATAACACATATATCCATATAGCGCATATATTCATATATTCATATTTCACATATAGCTTATAGGGTTGAATCTCCGGTCTATACTCACCTGTTTAAGGCAGATACTATATATCTTCCCTTTCTCTTTGACCACGATCTATGACTTGGGCTCCTATATGTAACCCAATGCAAATTAGGCTATTTACTCTTACAAACTCTATCCCCAAATGCAATGAAATGCCAGAATGCATTATAACTTCTTGTGCATCTTTCCAAATCCTTTAAAACTTGACATCGATAAACTATATATATAGAAGAACATTTTTCTAGTTCAAACCTTTCTCAAAAACTTGATCAAAGGGATCCCTAATATCATTACAAAAAGAAACCCTAAAAATACTCTGAAATCTTTTACCGAATATATATCTGATATCGAAAACACCCTCTGAGAACTATGAATCGACTGATTTTCAAATCAAAAGCAACTGTAGATCTAGATTTGGAAAAATTAGGAAAATCCAGATAAACCATTAACTAATTAAAAACTTACCAAATCAAGCTTGTACTTCAGGATTAAAACCCGATAGAAGAGATCTTGTACCAGATCCAAAAAAAAAAAAACCGAAATCATCAAACTTGACTTTCTCTTTGACTTTTCTCCCCCCCTCTCTTTTTTATTTTGTACGTAACTTGCTGTAGAGAATTATGAACATACATACTTATATAGAAGACAAAGTCGGTGAAACCGAAGTCGGCCAAATTTTGGAAAAAATTACATTTTCCACCCTCAAATCTTCTTTACTACAAACTTTACCCTAATACAATTATTAATTAACTTTTACTTAAAAACTTTTTAAAATATAATAAACTTAATTCAAAAATAAATATTACTTATAAAAATTCACTATATATCATACCAATATACTATTCATATGCTCTTAATATGATATGAATGCAAAATGACGTATGCACTTTGGTCGGGGATGTTACAGTCGTCAAGCAAACAAAGCCATGGCTACATATGAAGAACTAACTATGCAGATTGCTGAACTCAGTTTAGAGATAGAGGAGATCCAGAGAGAAAGGGAAACCATAGTTGTTGAGGCATATGAAGAGGATAATTACATGTGGGGCCCATATAGGAACCAAGGTGATACTTTTTATGCATGGAGGAATTACAATCAGCCCACCTGGGGCAATTATGCATATGACCAATGGAGCCAACCTCCTCAACAAGAACAAAGGGATCCTCCTTACCAACCTCCAGACTATCAAGAGACGCCATCATGGGTTCAGGGATTACAGAAAAGCATTAACGGAGTGAACAACAAAGTTGATGAAGTTCAAGCCAAACTGAACCGACAAGATAAAAGATGGGGAGAGTTCGATATTTGGAAAAAGAGTGTTGATTCCCAACTAGGGGACCTAGCTGCACGGATTCCAAGACCACAAGGGCAACTCCCAGGCCGCCCCGAGGAGAACCCTAGAGGCCAAATAGCAGCGGTACACCTCAGAAGTGGGAAGACATTTCCGGAGAGAGTCCAAGCTGAGGACGAGAAGGAAGAGGACGTCACAACCCAACTCGGTAACAAGCCAGCGAGGGCAAATACCGAGCCCGCATACCAGGGTGACGAGGCTCCGAGGGTATCTAACGACCCTAACCTAGGTAAGTCTACTAATCTGAGCCTTCCTCTCTATTCCAGGGTAGTTAACGACCCCATCAGGGTCGATAACGACCCGCCGAGGACACAAAACGACCCCTGTGTCGACCCGGTACTCTCACCTCTCGATCCTAACTTGGTTCCGAGAATGGTGAAATCTCTTCTATTTCCAACTAAGAAATCTATGGACTCTACTGAGAGTAAGTTCAAGCGTTTCGTTAAGATTCTTCAGGGCATTAATATTTCCATCCCATTCGCTGAGGCCCTAAGCGAAATGCCGGCTTACACAAAGTTTTTGAAAGATATTCTTAGCAGGAAAAGATCCATTACAGAGCTGCAGGATGAAGTCAGATCAATAGCTCTACCGGAAAAAATAGGAGATCTAGGAAGGTTTGCAATAACGATCGGCATAGGCAACCACAAGTTCAAGGCTTTATGCGATCTAGGTGCCAGTGCTAGTCTCGTTCCGCTCTCAATCTGGTCTAAAGCCAATATGGGACCACTAGAGCCAGTAGACATGAATCTGTACATGGCAGATGGGTCAAGTGTCAAGGCCACAGGAGTGGTGGGCGACTATCCTATTCAAGTCGGGAAATTCTTTATACCGAATGATTTTATCGTCCTTGATATGCCTGAAGACCCCCCATGTCCCCATAATTCTCGAGCGACCATTCTTAGCCACAGCAGGAGCAAGAGTTGATGTGCGAAAGGGACTCCTCACTTTTGATATCGGAGAAGAACGGGTGGAATTCAACTTGGATCAAAAAGCCAATGACCCAGTTGGAGTCGCACAAATCGAGTTGACTCAACCTGAACTCGACACAACCGTCACTACCGAGCCTCATTTGCCGATCACTGAGTCCCACGTGCAAGAGTTTAAACTAGGCCCTACTATAATTATTACAGAAAAGTCCAAACCACCTTGGCTTTCGGACTACACTGACAATCCAGGGATATCAAGCGTACTAATAGAAGAAAAGGGTCCTAATTTAGCAACTCAAGCACACAAAGGCTGCAAGGCTACGAGTGGGGTACCTCAAGACCCCAACAGGGCTACACATGAACCACCATGAGACTAGCAAGGGAGCTCGTCGGGCTAACGACGTTAAAAATAGCGCTTACGGGAGGCAACCCGCTTTTAGAATAGGTTTAGCTTTTCTTTTATTTTCTTTTTCTTTTTAGATTATTTCTTAGCTTTCTTTTGATTTTCTTTTTAGTTTAGCTAGGATAGAAATTAGAATTTTTTGAGCTAATAAGATTTCAGGAAAAGGGATCGAAAAATCACTCCAAGAGGCTACGGTGGCTCGTTAACGACCCACCCAAGGTCGTTAACGACCCGGTTCGAAGACCCGACTCGTCAAGAAACGGAGCAGGTAAGAATTTTAACCTAATCTATCCTATCTTTTACCCTAGCCGCCGCCCACCTCTACCCCTTTCCCCTCCTATAAAAACCCCTTTTACCCCCTTCCACAAATCTACCACTACCCTCTCAAATTCATACTTCCCTCAAACACCAAGAAGCTCGAAATCCCTCTCCCTTCTCTCCCACCGGTTCGGAATCCCCCACTCCACCGACCACCGAGAGGCCATCGTTACCGGAGCCCGGAACCCGATCACCGTCGAGACACAAGCTCGTTAACCACCCCGATTCCGACCCTTGTTCTTCAATTTCCCGATTCTCCGATATGATTTCTAAACCCTTGCTCAAAATTGCATGATTGATTATATTTAGGGTCGAAATTTCGTGTCTTGAATCGTGTTCTTAGAAAGGTCGATTTGCATGCTTGATTTTTGTTCATAAAAATTCTTGATTGTGCTTAGTTGTTCATGTTTTAGGAAAGATTATTCATGTTAGATTATCTATTGCAAAACTTTAGTTAGGAAACCATGAATTTTTCTTGTTCTAAATCTTAAGTCGAACTTTGCATGTCAAAATTTTGGGTAATTTCAGCATGTTCGGGATGGGTAATCGAGCAAGTATGGAGTGCTTATACCCGTTTTTGGGATTGGTGGAAAAATATAGAAGATTGCATGCTTGATTTGTGCTGTAATTTAAGGTAGATTAAAATCGGAAATTCTGGTTTTCGTTCTCGGCGGCTCGTTAACGACCCACCCAGGCTCGTTAACGACCCTGCAATGCTTCATAGATCAATACTGAGTCCAGAATCGTAAACGACCCAATTGGGTAGTTAACGAATAATTCTGAGGTTAATTCGAGACCAAGTATGGGGTCTCGTACCTATCTATTTTTGAGTGGATCTTATCTTGGAAAAGTCTTGATTATTTTGTAGGATCCATGGCAAGTTCAAGCAGACCCGCTACCCGAGCTCAGAAGAAGAGGAGGAACCATAGGTCCCCATCTCCACCTCGAGTGGATGATGTGATTTTGAGCACTCAAAGCCAAGTACGGCGTTACCGAGATTTTCTGGAGAAGGACCACTACACCCGATGGTTCTCAAAGTCCAGCGCTGTCACCACGGGGATCTACACGGATGTCAAGGACGCTTTCATCATCCTTGGGGCCGCCCACCTTTTGAAGCAAGAGAGCTTGCCACACTATTCGGCCCTCACATCCGAGTTCTTGGCCACCTTGGAGACCAACTTCTCGTCGAAGACCTCAGTAGGACGGATCCGGTTCCGGCTCGGTAACGAGGACCGTGACTTTACAATGGCGGAGTTCAACGCAATCTTGGAGCTCCCAAACCCGTCTAGAGATTATAGCTTGAAGGACTACCGAGTGACTCGCACTTGGAGCTACATCACCGGGGAGGTTCAATCCTCCACCACGGCGTTATCCGGGGCAACCATCATCAACCCCATCTTCAGGATTTTTCTTAGAGTCCTCGCCGCGACATTTTGGCCGAAGAGAGAGTTGAACCGGCCTACAAGGACGGAGGTTGCTTGATTCCGCACCATCCTTTTTGAGGAGCCCGACCCCTTGAATTTGGGGTACGAATGGCTCTACTACATCGGAAAATCTACCAAGTCCAAGGAGGTATGGTGTGGCAATTTGGTTAGCCTCTTGGCTAAGAACCTTGGAGTCGATCTCACCCGCTACACACCGGCTCACGCCCAACTCCTCAACAAAAACTATTGGTATAGTCCGGTGTCTTCATTAAAGTCGAGGGAGGATTCAAGGTGAAGGTTCAAGATCGCATAGTTATACCCACCCTCGACAAGTTCGAGCTTCTCTACGTACCGAATTGGTACGAGGCGTGGACGGGACACGCCTACCCATTGGAGCCTAAACCGGAGGATGAGCTTTCGCGTAGGCCATGTGAAACCCGGTTTGAGCGGGAAGACATGGATGAAGATGAAGATGAAGATGAAGATGATGAAGAGGACACCGAGGTAGTAGGCAACGATACCGAAGAAGCTGACACCGAGGGCGGCACTGAGGAGCTCAATTACGAGGAAGAAGACATCGACACAGAGGTCTTAGGGAGCAACATCTTCGTTGACGAGCCCACCAGGCTCGTTAACGACCACTTCCAGCCCCATCACAACACTGTTAACGAGGCACCCAGCTTCGTTAACGAGGTGCCAGAGCTCCTGTCGACCCACCACCAGCTCCTGTCGACCCTCATGCCTACGGACTCATGCCTTACAACCCGGTGATGTATCAAGACCACTTCCAGCCTCACTACCCACCACCTCCTCAGCCCGAGTACACATGATCGAGTATACCACCACCATGGGCCGAGGATCTTTCTGCACGGATGTAGCAGCTTCACCTCCAGCAGGAGTACATTCATAGGAGGATGGATAGATGGGAAACTGTCTATTCAGCTCGCATGTCGATGGCGGATCAGAGGCAGCGTGAGAGAGAGGCGGAGGATGCTGAGCGTTGGAGGACGATGTACGACTTCATGGGGAACTTTGAGCACTACTTTCCTCCACCGAACCGTTGATTCAGCCTGAAGATGAAGTTTTTCCTTGTTTCCACTTTTACAACTTTGTAAGTTTTTATGTCTTTCTTTTTCTTTTTAATTTTTTGTTTTCTTTTCTATTTCTTTTCCTTCTTCTTATTTTTCTTACAGTGGGGACACTGTAATTTTAAGTATGGGGTGGGAGAAAGTAGAAAACTTATGTCCTAGGTGTTTATGTGTTTTATGTAGTTTTTATTTCTTTAAGTTGCAAACCGAAAAAATCAAGAAAAAAATTGAAAAAATTTCAAAAAAATCTAAAAAAAGAGTTTTAGAATTGATAGATATCCCTTCTTAAGTTCTATGATAGCAATCGCTAACTTAATCATATAATTCCTTGCAAGCATGTCTTTAAAAGTATAGCCGGATTCTCAACTTGAAATTATTGAGTTTAGAAGAAGATAGCATTTGATGAAATTGAGCACATATACTTTATAGCATAGATGATGCAATCCAACAAAATTTACCTTGTGAGTGATTTTTGGCCTTATAGGGAGAACATTTATAAATCCCTCTTCTTTTCTTGTGTGATTTACTCTCTTTATGCATATTATCTCTTGGAATTGTGATGGTTATCTATTTCTTGAGACCCTTATAAGATTTTTAGTTCATTACTCGTGAAGATCATATGATGGAGAACTTATTTTCATAATCCCTATTATTCCCTATCTACCTTTACATTATTCCTTCTTTTTGATAACCAATTCTAGCCTGAAACCTTTTATTTTTAGCTCCACAAAAATTATTCCCTAGCCGAGATAAGCTTGACCCTATCCGGGAATTAGGACTTAGATTGGAGAGGTAAGTTTTGTGATGTGTTAAAAAGAGAGGAGTTGCTTATATTTTGCTTAAATTTACCTTGTGAGTTAGCATAGATGATGCAATCCAACAAAATTTACCTTATGAGTTATTTTTGGCCTTATAGGGAGAACATTTATAAATCCCTCTTCTTTTCTTGTGTGATTTACTCTCTTTATGCATATTATCTCTTGGAATTGTGATGGTTATCTATTTCTTGAGACCCTTATAAGATTTTTAGTTCATTACTTGTGAAGATCATATGATGGAGAACTTATTTTCATAAGCCCTATTATTCCCTATCTACCTTTACATTATTCCTTCTTTTTGATAACCAATTCTAGCCTGAAACCTTTTATTTTTAGCTCCACAAAAATTATTCCCTAGCCGAGATAAGCTTGACCCTATCCGGGAATTAGGACTTAGATTGGAGAGGTAAGTTTTGTGATGTGTTAAAAAGAGAGGAGTTGCTTATATTTTGCTTAAATTGAAGGGTATTTGGGAAGGGTAGATTGGAAGTCTCTTGCTTTTACATGTAATAATAAAGGTCTCTTGATAAGAAAAAAATGCACAAAATAAAGTTTTTGATGGAGGAAGTGAAAAGAGGAGAAAGAATGTATACGATAGCTCGTTAACGACCCTGATATGGGCTCGTTAACGAGGCAACGAGAATAAAAAAAGAAGAAGAAAAAGAAAAAAAAAAGAAAAAAGAAGAAGGAGAATGATAAAAGTGAAGTAAAGAGTTGAAGTGCATTTGTGTTTATAGATTCTTTTATTTTGTTATGAGACTTTCTAGGATGATAAAGGGTGAGTGAAAATGAGTGTGTATAGGAAGAGTGAGTTTGGTATGATCTCTTATGAAAAGTTTTGGTGAGATGTGAGTTTTTAGGAGTCTTTGATTCCCGGATATTATTAGCACCACATGACCAAAATATTTCCACGCCCTATTGTTATTACCAAGCCCCATTACAACCCGGCCGAATGGGAACTTCTATGAAGTTTTTCATTGAGCCCCCCTAAGTTCTCTTGATGATTCTTTGCTTGTTTTGACAAATCTTGGGTGGAGAGTATTGGTGATATAAGTTCCAATTTCTATGAGTTTTTGTATATAAGATGAGTTGAGAGATTGAGTTTATAAGCCTAAACACTTGAGAGTTGAGTGAAACACATTATATCCCTTGAGAGGTTGGATTGTATTATCTTATGTCTATTTAAGTGTATATATGTGTGAGGATGTTAATAGTCTTTTGCTATATTTTTCTCATGTGTAGATGTTGTTTTTTAGAAGATGGCTATGTCTTGATGAGCATGATTTGTTTTCGTTTTGGTTAGTGTCTTGTTTATTGCTTGAGGACAAGCAAGTCTAAGTATGGGGTATTTTGATGTTCGCATTTTTGCTATAGTTTTTAGTAGGTTTTCTTTGCTTATTAGGTTTAGTTTTGTTAAGTTTAGGATTAGTTTTGAATGTTTTTAGGTAGTTTTGCATATTTCTATGAAAAGAGTGGAAGCTACTCTATTTTGTGAATTTTGTAGGTTTTAGCGAGGAAAAGAGCTATATGGAGCTGAATTTGGAGCATTAGAGCGAAAGACGGAGGAGTACAAAATTGAAGAAGTCAGAGCTCAAGATCACAAGAGGAAGTGTGGAAGAAAACAAAGCCCAGGCTCGTTAACGAGGCTGTGAGGGCTCGTTAACGAGGCCACGAAGGAGAAGAATTGAGTATTTATTTTATAATTCACCGATCCTGAGCGGGAATTTATTTCCGTGTCGGTTGAGTATCTTTTTAGAATCTTTTGGGGTTATTAGAATATGTATTTTAGGTCTTAATATCTTTTTAGATTTTATTTCTATCTTTTAGGGTTTGTTTCTATCTTTTTAGGAAAGTTTATATCTTTTAGCCTTTTTAGTTTTTAGCTTTTTAGTATAAATATCCTTCTAGGGCCTAGAGAATTTTTAGAGGAGAATTTTTAGGAGAGATTTTCGAAGGGCCGAGAGAGGAGAAGTCGGATCGGAGTCGGATCGAGGAGGCTCGGTAGACGACAGTCACCGGGGTCGTTAGTTGCGATTGTGATTCGGTATTTTGATGTTTTTCGGTTTCTTCTGAATCTCTATAAGACGATATTTTGGTATTAATTTGAGTTTTGTTTTGTTTTCAATGTTTCTTTTGATTGAGATAATTAGTTTCTTAGTTATGAATAGTGATTAGTTTCTTTTTCTAGGATCGGGGTTAAGCCCGACATAGTTGAGCATGTTTGATGAGTAAGATTGTGTGTTGAATGCCTTTTATCTTTTATTGAGAATTGTTTGTTGTGCTTATACCAAAGCGAAAGTTGAGGTAATTTAGGTTTTTAACTTGATTGAAAGAGAAAGTTAGTAACTTGAAGGTTGATATTGTTTGAATACGAAAGTTTCAAGCTTTAGATCCAAAACAAGCAATTAAGTGAATTAGGATGCGAAAGTTTGTTAATTTACTTGTTAAGTCAACGAAAGTTGATGACTCTATCTGTTTAAAGGCATGATCTTATCTTCTTACGAATTTTTATGCTTGGCTATGTTGTGGTGTCCCTAAATCCTAGATATTTGTTTTATTTGAATTATTTCTAGTGAATTTTCGTTGCTGAGTACTTGCCTCGGTACCGAATTTAATTAGAATTTAATTGGGTCGTTAGTTGAAGTGTTTTGTGTTTGGTGGTTCGTTAACGACCCTGACAACGTCGTTAACGAGGCTGCTTGTGAGTGTTTTTATTTGTTTTTGTTTGCTTTTTAGTAGATTGATAAACGAACAACCTTGCTTCCTGTGGAACGATCCTGACCTCCCTATACTCAGCGGGGTCTTGACTACAAATTTATTTGTTGTCGGGAAACCCTTTCAACACAATTACCCATTAGAAAGTTTATCAGATGTGGGAAGCCTTTGAAGGGTTGCTAACCAGCAATTTAATGACCATTTTGTGGAGTGAATCCCCTTATAAATAACTGAACACCAGTCTAGAGTGGGCAAATGATCTCTAAACAAATTATAGACAACATTACAGTTTTATTTTGCCATCCTTCTTTGCACAAATCTTTTTGAAATAAGATAAACTGATCCCATTATGATTAGGATCCAGGAAGCAAACAATATGATTCCTCAATCTAAGCAAGGCTTTCTAGATCCACGAGTCCTTACTAGATAAACCAATCCTCCAAAAATCAGCTTTTTTGGTCAAATTCTGAGCAACCCAAGTTGTCCAGAGATTAACTTTTCCCACAAGGATATCAAAACCAAGTTTGAATAATGAAGTTTTGTTCCATGAAAGCAACTCCTTAAAGTTCAAACCTCTCTCATTAAAGGGTTTACACACTCTGTTCCAAGCCACCAAGCTTCTTTTACTCTCACATAATCTTGACTAAAGATAAAATCTACATATGCTATTTATCCTGGTTATAACCTTCTTAGGAAGCAATAAAGCCTGCATCCAAAAAGAGGTTATTCCCTGAATCATGGACCTTATAACCTGCACTCTACCAACATAGGAAATATTCTATACAATATTCCTTTATATGAGACTAGTAATCTTCCTTAATAAGGGAGAATAATCACCAATCTTCACTTCTTGGTATGCAAAGGAGTTCTAAGGTATCAAATAGGAAACACTCCAGGTTCAACACCCAGCAAGCTTACTAAACTAGCTTTTTTCTATGGTTGAAATACCACCAAAGAAAATTTACTCTTGGCTTAATTGGCAATTAGCCCAGATTACTCTCCAAACTCCAGTAAGCATTTATTGATAAGCTTAAGAGTTGTATTTGTGGGCTTACAGAAAATAAGCAAATTATTCGAGAATGCAATATTGATTAGCCCCAATCTCTTACACTTTGGATGCTAGCAGAAACCCTTTCTTTTACTAAGCAAAGTCATTTTCCTATGGAACATTTCTATGACAATAACAAAGAGAAAGGGCTTATAATGAACACCTTGCCTCAAGCCTCTCTTGCCTAGAAAGAAAACCTTATCCTCTCCATTGACAATAATGGAATAATAAGGGGTTGACACACATTGCATAATCCAGTTAACGACCTGCTCAGGGAACTAAAAGTAGACCAAGGTTTTCTCAAAATAACTCCAACTGACACAGTCATAAGCCTTCTAGAGGTCAACTTGAATCAGACATCTTGGTGACACTCCTTTCCTCTCATACCCCTTCACTAGTTGTTGAGCTACTACAACATTATGAGATATATTCCTACCAAGAACAAATGCACTCGGATTTACAACAACAATAGTATTAAGGAAAGGTCTGATCTTATGCACAAGTATTTTGGAGATGACTTTCAAAAAGATGTTGCAACAAGATATAGGACGAAATTCCTTGACTAGGAAAGGTTTTATCAACTTTGGGTAAAAGACTAACAAAGGTAGTGTTGAACTGTTCTAGAAGTCTTCCAAAAGAGAATATGATTTTACAATCCCCCAACTGTCTTTGAAAAAAAAACTACCAAAACCATCGGGACCAGGAGCTCTGTTGTTCCCAATATCCCAAATTACTTGCTTGATAAGAGCCTCGTTAGGTAGTCGACATAAGGTGTTGTGAGCAGACATCTCAATAACAACTCCTCTATAGTTCTAAAAATCAACATCTTTAGAGAGGATATATGTGACAAATAACCCAATATAAAACTGTATAATCTCTGAATCAATATCCTCTTTGTCATCAACAAGGTTACCATTTGAATCCTTAAGAGCAAAGATTGAGTTCCTGGCTTTTCTAGCTTTTATGCCATTATAGAAAAGAGTGGAGGTCTCTTCCCCAAGTTTAAGCCAGTCCATTTTTGCCTTTAGAGCTAAAAAACTCTATAACTGAACCATTTTGACATGTAAATCGGCTTTAACAATATTGACAACATTCTGTTTCGTAACATCAAAAAAATCAGACTACAAATCTTCATGAGCAACCTTGAACTTCTCTAAAAAATTCTCAATAGGAGTTCCAACTTTTTTCACTTTCCAAATTGCCAATTTTTCAAAGCTACTTTAATCTGTTTAAGTTTGTTCATAAGAGTAAACTGGGGAGTACCACGGCTTTCATTATTCCAGACATTGTCAACAATTGTAGTCTTCCTCCATTATCCAGTAATTTCGGAATCTAAAAGGGATCGTCATTATAATAGAAGTAGGGTTTACACAAATGATACATGGAGAGTGGTCAAACCAGTTGGGATCAGCAAAGAAAATAGAGGAGAGAGGAAATTCATCAATCCAACTCTTGTTACCCATAATTCTGTCTAACTTGCAAGCAATTCTTGTCGTCCCTTCCTGCTGATTATTCCAAATGTATTTCATTCCAAAATAAGGCAAATCCTGAACTTCAAGCATGTTGCACAAGTCCAGCAACTCATCAAAAACAGACTCATCTCTTCTTCTAAAAGAAATCTTCTAAAAAAGATCTAAAATGCAGTTAAAATCACCTAGCAAGATCCATGGTCCATCAACAACATTCTTAAGCCTTTCAAGCATCCCCCAATTCAAGTAGTAAGTCAACCAAAAGAAGCATTAGAAGCATATATGAAAGATGCAAAGAAAGATCCCAAGCCATTTTTGCAAATAACCTTATAATGAATGAACTGAAAGCATATATCTAACACAATAATATCAACCAAGTTACTCGACCAAGCAAGCTAAATTCTTCCCTTTTTATTAATAGTACTATTTGTAACATACTGATAGTCCTTAAGAAGACTATGAGCTATGTCACACTCCTTGTTCAAAGCAATTTTAGATTCAATAATCGTCATAATCTTGATATTATTCTTATTGACAAATTTATTAACCATACTCACCTTAGAGGGGGTATTGAACCCTCTAACATTCCAAGCTCCAATTTTTAGCTCATCCATTGTTTGCACTTGAGAGGCTACTACAAACCCCTAATTGCACAAACTTGTTCACCACAATAGAAGGAACCTTGTTAGGCTGCATTGTTCTCTGTTTGAAATCATATTTGAGATTAGAATTGTTCCTCTTGTTAACCTTCTTCTAGTTTGCCTCATCAGTTTTATTTTCCACAGCCAGTTCTTTCCCTTTTTCTAAACTAATTTTCCCTGAATTATCATGATTTGCAACATCATTATTCTAACCATCATGAATCACCTCATATTCTTGTCTATTATCACCATTTTTGCTATTATCCTCGCAAGTAGTAACAGTGTTATTATCTCCACTAGAAGCAGCATTATCTTTCTCTTTTAGTAGGCCAGGTCCTAGTCCAAGTAAGGAATTAGTTCTTGGGATCCAGACCTTTTTGGTTTGAGCAGTTTTGGAGTTATTTCTGTGCATCCTGCCCTCCTTAGTGGTACATCGATCAGTTCTATGCCCATAAACAATACACTAGGTGCAAAACCAAGGGATCCATTCAAACATAACTTTCTAAGAGTATTTTTCCACTAGAATCCTCTAGCAAAACCTTCTTTCTCCTTGATTCCTGAACACTCACCCAAATAAGGATCCTAGCGTAGGATAATCTTTTCTTAGAGGCAGTAAAACTATCCATGCATATAGCTAGGCTCGACAATCATGCTACCAATGATGCTCAACATATAGTTAGAGTAAAAATTAGTTCCAAGTTTGGAGGAACCACCCAAGCAGGGACTGTTTCAAAGGATTCTCATCCTATTTTCACACCAGGTTCCCATTTCTTTAGTTCCAGGGGATTTCTACCAGCCAGAATCCAAACACCATTATCTAAAACCCAATCACAATCCTCTATAGTTTTAATTGAAAATCCAGATGCCATTTGACTTAAGAGTGATAGAAGGAGTTGTACCTTTCCAATCACATCACCGTCCTTGTTAGTGACTCTCCAAAAGTCACTGACAAGGACGCTACTATGGATGTCGATGACAAGTTTCTGATAAGAACATCTCTCCAAAGGAACCAGTTGAAATCTCAGAAGAAGGTACTCATTCCGATCCCAAAATAGTTTCTGAAAAATCAAAGAATGTTGAATTTGTCAAGAGGAACTTGGAAAAAGATTTGTTTAGTGATGACTCGGAATTACTGAAAGAGGAAGAAATTGAAATGCCTCCCTCTTCTCGCCCTAAGACTAGATCAGCCATTACTAGGGCCATGACTGTGGCTCTTAAGGCTAAAAAGGCTTAGGGGTTGGAAACCCCTGATGCTGCATCAGAGAGCGATGACTCTTCCTTCTCTGAGAAGGTCACAAGGAAGAAAAGAGGGAGGTCACCACCAAAATCTGGTGCTGGTTCTAGCAAAAAGAAAAAGACAAGGGTTGTTGTTGATATGACTTCTAGGGAATTCACTAAAGATCTGTTGTGGGAGGAAAACTTCTTAGAGGAGTACAAGCTGACTAAGGTTAATAACTGGCTCAAGAAGCAAAAATGGGATCATTTGATTCAAGGAGAATACGAGTACAACCCTCAAATGGTCAAGATGTTCTATGAATCATTAGAGATCAAGGACACTGGGAATATGACTATAGGGAGATACGCTGTTGGGAAGAAGAAGTACTCCTTCACTAGTAAGGATGTCAATGACATCATCGAGCCGCCCCATGAAGGTTTTGCTGAATACTACAAAGGATCATGGCCGGAAGGAGTCGATGACCGTGAGATCAGTAGAACTGTCACTGACAGTGATGATAATTTCACTAGTCCATACCTAGTCAACAAGATGGGAATTGAGAAGAATGTGATGTTCATTTACCTAATCAACAACTTGCTACCAAGAGAGCTTAAAAAGTAATGTCGCTTCAATTCAAGATTTGCTTGTCATGGACAAGGTTCTTAGAGGCAAGAAGGTAAACATGCCTATGCTGATGATGCTCCACATGTAGCATGTGCTGGAAACTGCCAAGCATGCTCTTCCGTATGGTATGCTGATTTCTATGCTGATGACTGAGCACAAAGTCTATGTGCATGGTGGTGATGTCCTCAACTTCAGGCTCTTGAACAAGGAAATGATCAGGAAATTCGGTTGGAATCTGGTTGATGGCAAGTGGGTTTCAAGGACTTCTGAGAACTGAAAGATCTTAAGGAGCAGAATATGATTCTCAAGGGGATGCTCGAGAAGCTTCAAAACATGTGTGGTTATGTGATATCAAAGATCAGTGCAATAGAGGAAAGGCTCAACAAAAATATGGATCTTGATGTCAGTGGCCAGCGCACACTCATGACTATCTCTACCCTTCTCTTCTACCCTTTCCACATCATCTCTCCAGTTTAAAAGATTTCTTTTTTCGGTTCAATATGGTTTTACTGCATTTTCTAATTTGTGTGTGTTTGCATCGTACATTATCTTCTGCTTTGGTGGTTGACTCTTTAAGATTGTTTTGATATTATGTTTAAGTTTCCATATTTGCCTTTGACTTCTTTTCTTGTTTTAGCAATCCTTTTTATGATGCTAAAGGGGGAAATTAACCGGGGGAATAGATTTATTTGGGGGATCTACAAACTGAAACCTTGTGGATATTAAGCTTAGGGGGAACTTTTTATGGCTTTTGTGCTTTGCTCTTTATACTATGATGTTATAAGTATATATGCTGCAAAGATCTTATCAAGACAGGTTGTTTGTCACCATCAAAAAGGGGGAATTTGGTAGAAGATTTAGAGATTTGATGGTTCAAGGAAAGTTAGTGACTCCGATTTTGCAAGTCGAGTCGGTGACTTGGCAAAGTCACTGACATGACCAACTGACGAGAAAACTATTTAAGGAAGGAACACACAGATTATGTGCGTGCATTTGGAGACATCTATGTCGTTCTATTTTAGGAGAAGATCATCACAAAGAATGCTAAAATCAGATGAAGACGATTTGCTCTCCTAGAATATTTTATTGTGTGCGTATTTGATATATTTGGAAAGATATGTAAAGATTGTGTGTGTGTGTGTGTGTGTGTGTGTGTCATTTCCTTAATCGAATGGGATTTGATACACATGAGATCTCTCTTGCCCTAGCTTAAATACCTCAGTGTTTATGATAGACGGCAAGACTTTGAGCGTCATTTTCTAATCCTTGTAAGAAAGAAAGAGCGAACTTGTGCGTGAGATTCGTACGAGTGGTGTGTCGAGTGTTCTTAGGCATAGCGTGAGATTGAGAGTGTGAGTGCAAAGGTAGAGCATGGTTCAAGGGTGTGGGATTCATTCTTGTACACGGGGGAGCTTTGTAAACACTCAAGAAATCAATAGAGCGAGTCTAAGGACTCTTGAAATCTGACCAAGTGAGAAGCTTGGAAGGGAGTGGTTTTTCTCTAAGTAAACTAGTTGGTTTACGAAGAGTTTCCATTATGCATCGCTTTTCATTGACAGTTGGTAATGTTTTTTTTCCTGTTTGGTTATTCTGTTGCTTTACTACTCAAAGTCGACGACTTCGCAGGACTCGCCGACTCGTTTAAGTACTAACGATCCTACAATTGGTATCAGATCTTTGGGTATAGATTTTGTTTTTAGTACTTCTCTTACAAGAAAATGACTTCAACCAACACTATTGTCAACGACTCTTTCTGGAAGCCTCCAATCCTCAAGGTTGGAGATTACGATTGGTGGGTTGAAAAGATGAAGACTCACATCTGCTCTCTAGATGGTCAGTTGTGGAAGGTGATAGAGATCGATCCAGAAACCTTTTTTGCTAAAGATGGGGAGACGGAAAAGACCACAACTAAATACGATGATGTTGACTTCAAGAAGCTTGAGAAGAATGCTAGAGCAAAGAAGGTCCTTCATCATGCTCTCACTGGAGGTGACCTCAAGAAGGTGATCGGGCACAAGACTGCTAAAGAGATCTGGGATGCTAAAAAAAAAACTTCATCATGGCAATGAGGATGTAAAGAAGGATAGGATCATAAGTTTCAAAGGAGAATATGATAATATCTTGCCTAAATTACATTTTTATAAAAACAAGTATATTATATTTTCCTAGATTTCCTTTTTAGATTTTTACGTAAATATAGAAGATTTTTTATCTTTAAAAAATCTATATTTTTTATCTTTTCTTATAAGTGTCTTTTTAACTTTTTATTGAAAAGATTTTTAAAGAATTGAATTTGATTAATTTTTTAAGAATTTACATTATTTTGGATTTTTATTTTATTTTGTATATTTACTTTATTAATATCATATTTATAATATATCTAAAAATTGATGAGTCGTAGTCGTGCATGGCACGACAAGTACAACTACAGTAGTTTCTTTCTATTTATGTGGAAAAAAATTAAATTCGAATTTTATTTAAAAATAAAAAAATTATTTTATCTTTATCTTTTTATCCGCCTATGTAAATTAATTCAAGTTTGTGGGTATAATCCAAGTTATACCCGGAGTAGTCTTTGTGGAGCCGAGTATCTTCTAGTGGATGATTTATGTTGGCGTGTGGGTAATGGAGAAAAGGTTATGGTAAGGTGCGATTCTTAGATTCCTGATGGCGCTATTTTCCGGTTTGCTTCTCCTTTACCTGATTCTGATTATTCCCTAAAGGTTTCAAATTTGATTGACTTCTCTACTCGTTCCTGGAATACTTCACTTGTTCAACAACTTTTTAATTCAGTCGATGCACGATTAGTTTTGAGCATTCCTTTATCACAAACATCTCATATTGATTCCTTGTTTTGGCGCCATTCGAATTCAGGTGTGTATACTGTCAAAATAGGCTACTGGTTTGGCAGTGCAATTTTTAATACTTCTCCATCAACTGTACAACAGAGTAACAGTTTTCGGAATGATGTATGGTCCCTAAATGTACCACCGAAAATGCGCGTCTTTCCTTAGAGATTTATTACAGGATGTTTAAGTGTTAAAGCATCTTTACATAGGCGGCATATCATACCTGATCCATTTTGTGATCAATTTGAATTAACTAGTGAATCTGTTTGGCATATATTTTTGAATGCCCAGTTGCTGCACAACTCTGGAGAGGAACCGATTTCTATAATCTGTTGTTGTCGCAAGGTCAAGATCATCCTCACGATCTGGCTTTGTCTGTGTTGAATGCACAAGGCATTAAGGGATTATCTGATTTCTTGGTTTTGTCATGGATCTCTTGGACTGCTCGGAATGATTTGATGTTTAAGGGTCACACAAACTGCCTCTCTTCTATCCACATTGGATTCTTGAAGCTGGTTGATGAATATCAAATACAGCATGATGTTGTTCATACTCCACCAGCTTTGAGTTCTCTTCCTTCACAACAGAGTTGGCAACCTCCTGTGTCTCCTAATTTCAAACTCAATTGTGATGCAGCGATGCTCTCGGACACATTAGTCAGTCTTGGCTTTATAATATGTACTTCCTATGGGTTTATCGTGGTTGCGGGTGTTCGTCGTCTGAAGGTTCCGTGGTCTGTTCCTGCTGCTGAATCACAAGCTGTAATTTTCTGTTTACAAGTTCAAGGAATCTGAAGTTGGCTTGTATCCAGACTGAAACGACTCGTTGCAAGTCGTTCAGAGTGTTCAAAATTCTATGACCAATTTAACTTATCTTGGTTCTTTATTTTGTGATGTACAAGCCTTACTCTCATTCTTTGATTTTTCATCTATATCATATGTAAATTGGGTTGGGAATACGGTGGCTCATTCTATAGCCCATATATGTCCTAGTATAGGCGATGAACATATTTTCTTGGACGATATTCCGTCAAGTGTAACCGCTTTAGCGGAACTTGATATCTAAATAATACATCACGTTTTCTTCAAAAAAAATGTAAAAAATTAATCTTAAATTAAATTTTGATAAAAAAAATATAATTATCAATATCTAGATAATTACTCACCTAAATTGAAATTTGATAAAAAAAAATTACATTATTTTTTTTTTAATTTTTTTTTGACTTATTATCATTCTTCGACAAAACTCAAATACACGTTCGGTACAAATTCATGTTTTTGTTCTTCTTTCACATAATTTTTTTTCTGACATAGGCTAGTTTGACACTTTATTTCTAGATGTAGGCTTGACAACAAAAATATTATGGGGATAGGCTGGCTATTTGGGTTTGGAATGAAGTCCCTTTGTCCTATTTTTTTTTTCGAAAGCGATTTGTTCAAATTGTTGTACAAGCTATCACTTACTTAATTTCTCTTTCGTTGATGCATATATAAATAGACGGAAAACAAGCTTGAACGACATTCTCAGTGAAATCGTATTTATCTATTTTTACTAATAACCTTATTGATGTTATCCAAAGATATATTTAGAGTTTATATCATTTGGAAAATGGGCCGGATTTTTTAAAAATTAAAATTATATTAATATTTCAATAAAATTTTACATTTACAAACAATCAAGTCGGGTCTTAGGTCGGTCGAGTTTGGATCATATATTCTCAAGACAAAATTAGATTAAAACTAGTTATACCCGTCGTGTCTTGCATGACTACGACTTGGAATAAGTATGAGCATATTATTTTAATATAACAATACATAAAAGATAAAAAAATTATACTCACATACGATAGTTTTTTATTTTTATAATCAATTAAATTTCGAATTTTTACAATTTTTATAAATAAATAGAGAGAAAAGTTATTTGAAAAAGATAAACTAAATAAAAGTTGAAATTTTAAAAATAAAGTTGGACCAAAGTCAATGTGGTGGATCAAAAAGATACAATTTTAATACATAGCTAGCTATATATACAATAAATAGAGAGAAAAGTTATTTGAATGTAATACTTAAATTTATACAATGAATATGATTTTAATTTAATATAAAAAAATTATTTATTAGAAAAAAATTATATTAAATTTTACAATTAGTGTTATGTGAAACGGGCCAAAATTATTAAAGTGAGCTCACTATAATTTTGATGGATTAATGATAATTTATTTATGTAAAAATATAAATAAAGATTATTTGAATTAGAATCATTTAATTTTAAAAATATTTTACAAAAAATATAAAAAAGGTAAAAATAATCTAAATTCTTGTAATTTTTTTTATCAAATTCAATTCTTTAAAATTTTTTGAATAAAAACAAAAAATATACTTTATAAGAAACGATGAAAAAATATAAATAAAGAATGAATTTTTATAATGATAAGAAAATCATTTATATTTACATAAATAATTGAAAAAGAAAATTAAAGAAAAGATAACGTAATATTTTTTTTATCAAATGTCAATTGAGGCAAGTAATTATCTAGATTTAAATTTCTAATTTTACATAAAGATATAAAAAAATAAAGATAAAATAATTTTCCTTAATTTTAAATAAAATTCGAATTTTATTTTTTCATACAAATAGATAAAAATTTAATTGAAAAAACTAAATTAATATATATCTTAATACATAATATCTAATATTCTATAACTTATTTTAGTTTTAGATAAAAAAAAATTTAGATCTATGCTAATTCCTAATATATAAGAGAAATTTGCACTAACCACCCGTTAAATAGGCGAATTTACACTTAACCACTCGTTATACACGAATTTGTTTTAAACCACCCAAAACTTCGATTCCGTTAACAAATAGCCACCCATGGTGTTATTCCGTCAAAAAATGTCGTTAGATCGTGTACAATTACTACTTTGCCCTCAATTGTTCCAAACATTTACATATTAACCAGGCGGTCTGGGCATGTTTTTTGATAAAATTTAAAACCGCCCGGTTCACGTTCAATATAGTGTGAAAACCGAAATAAAAACACAAAATTGGTTTGACCCTCCAACAGCCTCTCAATAAATCCATCCCACTTCCATTCGTAAACTCCACATCTCCTCTTACCTTCCAAATCCACCATCAAATTCCACAATTCAGATTTGTCTCTCTGATTCATCATAATCCACATAGAGAACAAAATTGCAAAGTAGGCGAATCATCTATGGCGGTGGAATTAATGGTAAGCGGTTAACAGAGCACCAACACCTTCACCGCCGAGATGGAAGAGACCGCCATCCGAGAAGCCACCACCGCCGGCCTCCAGAGCGTCGAGAAGCTCATCCACCTCCTCTCACAATCGCAACACCGCAACCACCACCACCACCACAAACAGAAACCAGATCTCTTTGTAAACTCCAACTTTTCTTTGGACTCTGACTACAAATCCGTCGCCGATCTCGCCGTTAACAAGTTCAAGAAGGTCATCTCGTTGCTTGACCGAACCAGAACCGACCAGGCTCGATTCAGGCACGGACCGATGAATTCCCCTTCGCCGCCGCCGCATCCGCCGTCGGCAAACCAGCCGGAGCAGAAGAAGCTCAAGATGATTCCGGTTTCGGAAACCAAGCCACACCTATTGGCTTTCACAAGAGCGGATCTCATATCTCACAGCGGCTTCCGCCTCTCCCTAACGCCGCCAACGACTTCCACCACCAGACACCGTCAATTTTGCAAAAGGCGGTGCCTTTTTTTCAATTTGTGGAATTTGGGGGCAAAATTTTCAATTGTCTCTGTTTTGTAACTCTCGAACCCGTTTCAATTTGGGGCGAAATTGAACATGAACTGGACGGTTTTAAATTTTTTCAAAAAACATATCCAGACTGCCTGGTTAACATGTAAATGTTTGGAACATTTGAGGGCAAAGTAGTAATAGTACACGATCTAACGACATTTTTGACGGAATAACGCCATTGGTGGCTATTTGTTAATGGAATCGAAGTTTTGGGTGGTTTAAAACAAATTCGTGTATAACGGGTGGTTAACTGTAAATTCGCCTATTTAACGGGTGGTTTAATGCAAATTTCTCAATATATAAAGATAACATTTTTATTTTAGATAGAATCTTTCCTAGTTTAATTTATCATATTTCTATATTATCCTAAAATAATATCAACATATATAAATTCCCAAAATAAAAAATCCTATGTGGCGAAATCCTAGGTAGCTCAACGCGAAAATGACACATAGGAAAATCCTAGGTGGCGCAACGTGGTGGCTTTATTCCTTGCGTCTTTTATATATATATATACATAGATTGGGTTTTAGATTAGTCAGATCGGGTTGGTTTTTGGTGTTCGGTCAACTTTTGATGGCTCTAGTAGTAAGTTTTATAAAACATGGAATAAAAAATGTCTTAAAAAGAATATGTTTTGAAAACATTGGAAATTGTTGTGAAATTTGGTAGAGTGCTTATGAACTCAGATCTTATTGTTGCTTGCTTGATTTACATTGATTTGTACATGCTATTTATAGGGGTAAGATTTTGGTTTGATCTTACCGTATATGTACAATTTGCTTGAAGGCCGTAAGGGCCGCCAAGCCGTATGGCTACCAAGTTGTATGGGCTAAAATATGCTAAGTACAAAACATATATAATACAAAAATGGATGGATAATTCACCCTTAATTATTATCTCTTAACACTCCCCCTTGAATATCCATCTTTTCATTTTGGGGTTATGTATATGCTGTCTCGTTAAAAACCTGGCTAGGAAAAACCCAGTGGGATAAAAACCATAGCACAGGGAAAAAGAGTACAGCTTCTCTTATACGCTTTCATAGTATTGCCTCATTAAAAACTTTGTCAGGAAAAACCCAGTGGGAAAAAACCTGAACGAAGGGAAAAAGAGTGCAATGCGTATAATTCTCCCCTTGAAATCAACGTACTTCTCGAAATCTGCGCATTCCGATCTTGTATACAAGTTCTTCAAACTTCTTGGGTTGTAAGGATTTTGTGAGCAAATCTGCAACATTTTCACTTAATCGGATTTGTTGGATTGTGATCTTGCCCTCCTTCTCTAGGTCATGAGTTGAGAACAAATTTGGTGAAATGTGCTTCGTCCGATCTCCTTTGATGTAGCCTCCTTTGACTTGTGTAACACATGCAGAATTGTCTTCATATATCATGGTTGGATTACCTGCAATTGATCTTATTTTGCATTCTTTTTGTATGTATCCAATCATTGATCTTAACCAGACACATTCTCTTCCTGCTTCATAAAGAGCGATTAATTCTGCATGATTTGATGATGTAGCGGTAAGCGTTTGCTTGGTTGACTTCCATGAGATCACCGTATCTCCATATGTGAATACATAACCATTCTGAGATTTTGCTTTGTGCGGATCTGATAGATATCCTGCATCTGCATATCCAACAAGAGTAGCATTTGCATTTCTATGATAATATAACCCAAGGTTGAGAGTACCTCGTAGGCATCGAAACACATGTTTAATTCCGTTCCAATGTCGTCTTGTTGGTAATGAGCTGTATCTTGATATCAAGCTTACGGCAAAAGCAATATCTGGTCTTGTATTGTTTGCGAGATACATTAATGCACAAATTGCGCTTAGGTAGGGGACTTCAGGACCAAGAATTTCTTCATCATCTTCTCGAGGTCTGAATTGGTCATCCTGTATACTAAGAGAACGAACTATCATGGGTGAACTTAATGGATGTGCTTTGTCCATGTAGAACCTTTTCAAAATTTTCTCGGTGTAATTTGTTTGATGAATGAAAATTCCATCCTTCAAATGTTCAATTTGTAAACCGAGACAAAATTTGGTTCTTTCAAGATCTTTCATTTCAAATTCTTTCATCAAGTATTTTGCAGCATTTTCAAGTTCACCGGATGTACCGATAATATTCAAATCATCAACATATACTGCAATAATAGCAAATCCATTTTTGGATCGTTTGATGAAAACACATGGACAAACGGTATCATTTTGATATCCTTCTTTAAGAAGATATTCACTAAGCCGATTGTACCACATCCTTCCAGATTGTTTTAAACCATATAATGATATTTGTAATTTTATAGAAAACATTTCCCGAGATTTTGCTCTATATACCTCGGGTAGTTTTAATCCTTCAGGAACTTTCATGTAAATATCAGTATCAAGTGATCCGTATAAATATGCAGTTACGACATCCATAAGTCGCATTTGTAGTTCCTCTGAAACAGTTAGGCTAATTAAAAATCTTAATGTACATGGGAATATGTTTGCTCATAATCTATCCCGGGTATCTGAGAAAAACCTTGAGCTACAAGCCTTGCTTTATATCTCACAATTTCATTTTTCTCATTACGCTTTCGTACAAATACCCATTTATAGCCTACTGGTTTCAAGCCCATTGGTGTGGGCTTTATTGGGCCAAAAACATTACGCTTTTCAAGCGATTTTAATTCAGTTTGCATAGCCTTTTTCCATTTTGGCCAATCGTGTCTAGTACGACACTCATCAATAGTTTGTCGTTCAATGTCATCGTCATCAACCACTATTTCGGTGGCAACAGAGTATGCGAACACATCATCAAGGATAATGTCTTTCCTGTTCCACTGTATTCCAGAATAGACATAATTTACTGCAATTTCATAATTATCAATGCTTTTGTCATTATCTGGAACCTTATCCGGAACAGATTTCATTTCTAACACATATCCTAGATTTTCGGAGGTATTTTTGTCATGTTCTCCCCTTGAATAGGAAATCGGTGCGGCTTCATTTGGATTATTCAGCCGCCTATTCTTTCTTGGTTTTAGATCTTTTGATCCAGGCGGACGGCCGCGTTTTCGGCGCATTGTACATTCCTTTTCAGGAATCTTATCTAGTTGTCCAACAGGAATTTCAATCCTTTCAGGGGCATTTATAGCTGGCACATGTGACTTTGTCACTTTCTTTCTATCTGTAAATGAATCCGGTAATTGATTTGCTATACTCTGCAAATGTATAATCTTTTGTACTTCTTGTTCACACATTTTTGTACGAGAATCAAGATAAGATAACGATGAAGCATTCCAAGTAATTTCTTTATGCATTTTTCACCAAGATTTGGAAATTCATTTTCATTAAAATGACAATCATCAAATCTTGCCGTAAATAGGTCACCAATGGTTGGTTCAAGATATTTAATAATTGATCGGGATTCAAAACCAACATATATTCCCAATCTTCGTTGGGGACCCATTTTTGTGCGTTGCGGTGGAGCAATAGGAACATAAACTGCACAACCAAATATCTTTAAATGTGATATATCTGGTTCTTTACCAGTTACTAATTGTAACGGGGAATACTTATGATATGCAGTAGGTCTTAATCGGACCAGAGCTGCGGCATGTAATATAGCATGTCCCCAAACAGATGTTGGCAGTTTAGACTTCATCAATAATGGTCTAGCTATTAATTGTAATCGTTTAATCAAAGATTCAGCAAGACCATTTTGTGTATGAACATGAGCCACCGGATGCTCAATTGTAATCCCAATTGACATACAATAGTCATTGAATGTTTGGGAAGTAAACTCTCCTGCATTATCAAGTCGGATTCTTTTGATTGTATATTCCGGAAATTGAGCTCGTAAGCGAATAATTTGTGCTAGGAGTTTAGCAAAAGCTGTATTTCTTGTTGATAAGACGCTAACATGTGACCATCTTGTCGATGCATCAATTAATACCATAAAGTATCGAAATGGTCCATATGGTGGGACTATCGGTCCACAAATATCACCTTGTATTCGTTCTTAAAATGTTGGATTTTCAATTCCAACTTTATTCTTGGATGGTCTAGTGATTAGTTTACCAAACGAACAACCACTACAGTTAAAATCACTTGATTTAAGGACACTAGCTTTCTTTATTGAATGCCCAGTTGAACTTTCAACTATTTTATTCATCATTCCATTACCCGGATGACCCAAACGGTCATGCCATAATGTAAACATCTCTTTATCATTTAATCTCTTATAAAATGTTACGTTTGTCTCTATTGGACTTATATATGTGTGATAAAGTCCAGTAGAATGGGTTGGCAGTTTTTCTAAAATCTGCTTCTTGCCACATACTTGTTTTGTGATACACAAATATTCTTTATTGTTTTCATTTATGGTTTCTACATGAAAACCATTCCGACGCATATCTTTAAAGCTTAGTAAGATCCTTTGAGACTTACTTGAATATAATGCGTCATTTATGATCAGTTTTGTCCCTTTAGGAAGCAAAACACAAGCTCTACCAGAGCCTTCGATCAATTTTGTCACACCAGAGATTGTTTTAACATTTGCTTCAAGCAAATTTAACTGAGTAAAGTATTCTTTATTTCTCAAGATGGTGTGTGTAGTAGCGCTATCCACCAGACATTGATTCTTGCTACTTGATATATCTTTAATTGTTTCCATATCTTCAAGACAAAGAAAAACAGAATTAAAAACATAAACAACACATTTATTTATGATACATAGATTATCTTACAAGGATGCTGATAAAAGAAAACAAACTGTAGTATTTTACATAATATTACATGGATCGAGATTTTAGTTTTCATTTATCTCAAATTCATCATCTATGATGAAATCAGAGATGTCCAGGCTCGGTGTAGGTTCAGTGTCGTCAACAAAATGAGTCTCCACGTTCTTCCCTTTTTGAGAAGTTTGGTACAACTCAACCAAGTGTTTGGCTGTGCGACACACCCTTGCCCAGTGACCCGACATACCACATCTACAACATATAGATTTGGGCTTTTGGGAGGGTCCTGTAGGGCCTTTCTGGACCATTTGCTTATCATTCCCCTTTGACGTGGATGCATCAGAAAAGTTATGTTTCTGATAATCACCAAAACCTCTACCACGGCCACGTCCTCAACCACGACCACGACCACGACCTCGACCACGGCCACGACCACGATTACCATCTTGTCCACGGTTATCTTGGTGCCTACTATCATTTCTTCGAGAGGCATACGTTGCATTTGTTTCAGGGTACGGTGTAGTACCAGTTGGCCTCAGGTTGTGGTTTCTCATGAGCAGCTCATTATTCTGCTCAGCTACAAGTAGTACTTGTATCAAATCTGAATACTTATTAAAATTCCTCTCTCTGTATTGTTGTTGTAACAACACATTAGTAGCATGCATGGTTGAAAAAGTTTTATTCAGCATGTTCTCTTCAGAGATTTTCTGCCCACATAAGCGTAATTGAGAGGTTATTCGGAACAAGGCAGAATTATAATCACTGACTGATTTAAAGTCTTGAAACCTTAAAGTAGCATATTCATAACTTGCTTTAGGTAGCAAAACTTGTTGCTGATGCCCATATCTTTGCTCTAGGCTTTCCCATAATTCTTTGGGATTTTCAACCAACAGATATTCAGATTTTAGGCTCTCATGAATATGATGGCGAAGAAAGATAATCGCCTTAGCCTTTTCCCACGGGGAAATATTTTCAGTATCTTTTATGGTCTCTTGTAGACCATTTGCTTGGAGGTGAGACAGTGCATCAACCCTCCATTCTAAATATCTCTGACCCGATAAGTCGAGAATATCAAATTCCCGCTTTGCAATATTTGCCATTTGATCAACTATAAAAATAAATGAATATTAATTAGTGATGCAAATACATACATAAGATCGAGTAACTATCATTTCATTAATATATGAATCAAGTGATTAAATATACTAATTACCCATGAACTATATTAAATAATATATATGTGATAGAGAACAAACGAAAAAAATACATATACAAAGAAAAGACATAACATGTACATGCAAGTGTATTATATATAAAAGCGTAGCATGTATGCATATATTGATAAGAGTTGTCAAATCAATTGTAAAAGCAAGTCAAAGCTCCATGTATTCTGATAGGTTGTAGATACACATGCCCTTTTGTTCATCTATTTAACCAATCAAAGATATTTTAATATATTATTTAGATAATAATGTTCATGAATGACTTGCAGAGAAAATCATGTAGCATATTGCATGAGGATTGTTGTTTCAAGAATTGAAGGCCACGTATAGATATGAATAGTAAAATATGAATGCAAGCCTTTCTTTTAAATCTTTGATCAGAACAAGGAAATTTAAAACGGGAATTTATGTTTTTCATGTCTAAAAAAAACTCTTTCTTTTAAGAAGAAATGCAAGAACATAAGCTTTAATGGCAGAGAAGAAATTCATCAATCAAGCTTATGGAGATTTAAAGGAGAAGACTTTTGGTAAACATCTCTTAGAAATCTTAATAGATATTTTTACATTTCTTCTATTTCACCCATTCTCTTAATCTCTACCCCATAATCACTCTTTTTCTCCTTTATATTTCCTCCACATATTTGTCTGCTCCCTTGTTATCCGCTCTCGACTTCTCCTATTCATCTTCTTCCTCCTCATCGTTTTTTTTTCCGATCGACATGTCTCACTCCGACCAATTTTTCATTGAAGCTTTTGTATGCCTTACAATTATCATGATAATCCTATGGATCCTTATCTGGATCAACCGACCTCAGTTTTAATAGGTATGTAAATCCTTTTTTTTAAGTTTAGTTTAGATCTGATGTAAACTAGGGGTTTTATTTCGATCTTGAATGTAAAATTCGATCTTGTTGTAATATTGTTTCAGATCTAATAAAAACCGAGGTTTATGCTCAAAAATCTTTCGTTTCGTATGAGAAAATAATTTTTGATGCAAGCTCTCGTATCATTGAGCTATCAAAACGGATGATTTGTAAAACCGATTTGAAAAATTGAAAGTAATATGAAATATGTACTACCTTCAAGAGATCTAGCCACTCATTTGGTATTTTTTATTTGAGAAATCTCTCGTGCTGATAATGTGTTGTGAAATTTGGTAGAGAGCTTATGAACTCAGATCTGATTGTTGCTTGCTTGATTTACATTGATTTCTACATGCTATTTATAGGGGTAAGATTTTGGTTTGATCTTACCGTATTTGTACAATTTGCTTGAAGGCCGTAAGGGCCGCCAAACCGTATGGCTACCAAGCCGTATGGGCTAAAATATGCTAAGTACAAAACATATATAATACAAAAATGGATGGATAATTCACCCTTAATTATTATCTCTTAACAGAAATTAATATAAATATTTATCCTTGGTTAAGACCATTTATCTTTGCTACATCTAAATCTATGTCTCTATCTATGTATAAAAGATGCAAGGAATAAACCACCACGTTGCACCACTTATGATTTTTCTACGTGTCGTTCCCATATTAAGCCACCTAGAATTTCGCCACATAAGATTGTTTATTTTAGGCATTTATATATGTCGATATTATTTTAGGATAATATAGAAATAGGATAAAATAATCTAGGAAAGATTCTATCTAAAATAAAGAGGTTCTCTATTATGTATTAGGAATTATGATAGATCTAAAAGATTTTATCTAAAATTAAAACTAATTATAAAACATAAGATATTATATATTAAGATAAATATATTAATTTAGTTTTTCCAATTACATTTCTATCTATTTATATAAAAAAAAATTAAATTTGAATTTTATTTAAAGTTCAAGAAAACTATTTTAGCTTTATTTTTTTTTATTTACGTAAAATTGTCTTAAATAAAATTTTGATTAAAAAAAAACTGTCAATCTAGATAATTACTTGCCTAATTGACTTTTGATTAACAAAATTATGTTATCTTTTCCTTAATTTTCTTTTTGAAATATTTATGTAAATATAAATAATTTTCTTATCTTTATTTATATTTTTTCATTGCTTTGTATTAATTATATTTTTATTCAATTTTTTTTAAGAATTGAATTTGATAAAAATTACGAGAATTTAAATTATTTTTACCTTTCTATATTTTTGTAAAATATTTTTAAAATTAAATGATTTTAATTCAAATAATTTTTTTATATTTTTGCATAAATAAATTATCATTAAGCTATCAAAATTATAGTGGTTTTAGCTTAATAACTTTAGCCCCGTTTCACATGACATCAATTGTAAAATTTTATATAATTTTTTCTAATAAATAAGTTTTTTGGATTAAATTAAAATCATATTCATTAAATAAATGTAGTCGTGCATGGCACGACAGTTATAACTAGTATATATAAAAGACGCAAGGAATAAGACCACCACGTTGCGCCACCTGGGATTTTCCTACATGTCGTTCCTACGTGTCGTTCCCACGTTAAGCCACCTAGGATTTCGCCAAATAGGATTTTTATTTTGAGAATTTATATATGTTGATATTATTTTAGGGTAATATAGAAATAGGATAAATTAATCTAGGAAAGATTCTATCTAAAATAAAAATGTTATCTAATGTTAAATACTTGATATGATAATTTATTTAACTTAAAAAAATTATATCTAAAGTAAAATAAACTATAAAAGCATTTAAATATTTGGTAAAATAATATTGATGAAAATTATTTATAATAATTTAATTAAGTTATTTTTCCTATGACAATATAAGCTATCTGCCACGCAAGATTTTACTATGTGCAACCTAGGATTTTTCGTACATGTCATTCTCACAGTTTGTGTATATTGAAAACATTCTATCTAATATAAAATAAACTATAGTATATATTATGATCGATTCTTTGTATATAATTGATTACATTATCTTTATGTATATATCTATTTCTATATAAGTTTTCTTAAATCAAATTATAATAAAAAATAAAACAATTACAAAAAAATAAAAATTACATTATCTATGTCTTTTTATCCATTTGACCCTAAAATTATCGGGTAGTTCGGGTCGGGTTGGCGGGTTCGGTCAGCTTTTGACAGCTTTATATGTGAGTGTAAATATTTTTTTTCTTTTATGTATCACTATATTAAAATAAATATGTTCATAATTAATTCGAGTCATAGTCGTGCATGGCATGACGGGTATAACTAGTATATATCTATATATAAAAGACGCAAGTAATTAGGCCATCATGTTGTGCCACCTTGGATTTTACTGCGTTTCATTTTCACGTTAAGCCACGATATAATTTGACACATAGGATTGTATTTTGACAATTTATATATGTTGATATTGTTTTTGGATAATATAAAAATAAAATAAATTAATTTAGGAAACATATCTAAAATAAATATTTTTTTCTAATATTAAATATTTTATATGATAATTTATTTAACTTAAAAAGATTGTATCTAAAATAAAATAAACTAAAGGAACATTACATATTATGAGTTTGGTTCAAATGAAACAAACTCTTATCCTGAAAATTGAAAAGTACACTACAAAGTAGGAAAAGTGCATTATAAAATATAAAAAGTGCAATCCGAAAAGTGTACTACAAAAAATATGAAAAGTGCATTACAAAGTACGAAAAGTGCAAATGCGAAAAAATGCAATACGAAGTAAATGCACTACAAACTAGAAAAAGTGCATTCATTTTATTTTTCAGGATAAGAGTTTATTTCATTTGAACTAAACCCTACATATTATTACTAAATATATTTTATAATAATTTATTTAAGTTGTTTTTTCTATCACATTTTTTTTCTATCACATTTTAATTTGGTCGCTCCCCATTGCGTTTAGCCAGGGGTGCCCCCATCCTGACCCCCTAGATTTTCCGTAAGGGAAGCTACACTGGGTCATTGTTGTTGTTGTTTTCTATCACATTTTAAACTACAGTTCACGTAGGGTGCCACCTAAAATTTCAATTTTATGTCATTCACACGTGAAGCCGTCTAGGATTTATTATATATATTTTTCTTTTAAATATGAAATTTATATGTATTTTTATGTTAAAAAAATATATAATTTCTATTTTATGTCATTCACACGCTAAAACATCATGTATTTCTGAACGGAGGGAGTATTATACTTTTTAGACACCTTCCCCTAACTATTATCTTTATAAAATCCAAGAATGAACAATTATTTAAAAATATTCAATTTAAATAAAATTAATATTTTAATAATTTTAAAATAAATTTTGGGTTAGATTAGATATCAACACTATAAATTTTAGTAAAATATATATGTATTTTAAATTTTATATTAATATTATAATATTGTATATTTTTAGTAAAATAATCCCGTGATTATCACGAAAGTTCAACTAATTACCCATTATTAGAAATATGATTATTTAGATATTTTTTTTACACATATGACTTCTTCACCTGCACAATATATATCTTCTTAACACATTACATAATACCAATTTTGATACTATTTTTTTAATAAAAAAAGGGTAAGTCGCAACTATTGACAATTCTACCGAAAAAAGGTACACAGGAATTTTTTTTAATTAAAAACATTAAAATGGCTGCATCATAAACCGATTGTAGGTAATATTTAAAAAATAAAAATAAAAAGAAATACCGAACCATGAGCCAACCTATTAGAAAAAAAAAGGCCCCTTCATTATAGTGCACCCACCATTTTACATAATAGAGCACTCACTTCCATATAAATAAAATTTACATCAAAATTATATCCTCACCCACATTCATTTCTACTCTCTCACCACTCTCTTCTTCCATTCCTCCACCTCTCCAACTCTTCATTTACCCAAAATCTGAAAATTCTCCATTAAAATCACTACAAGGAGGCATCAAAGCAACATTTCAAGAGCAACCACCATTATCAAGGTAAGTTTTGTTGTAAACATTGCATTTTTTAGAGAAAATTCAGATTTGAATTTAACAAGTTAGGGTTCTTGATTTGTTTTGGGATTTTTGAATGAAATGGGGGAATTAAGGAGTTTTAATGTTTAAATGTATTTACAAATGGCAATTAAATGGTGGAAATGGGGGATTTGGGCTCGCACAGCGGCACGACCTTGAATCCCGATGGCCGCGCAGAATCGGTCTCGAGGTTGAAGACGACGTTCGGCCGTTACGGCCGAACGTCGTCTAGCCGTTACGGCCCAACCGCATCTGGCCGTAACGGCCAGAGCACTTCTGGCCGTTACGGCCAGAGCACTTCTGGCTGTAACGGCCAGATCCAATTCATTCTGCAACTGTATACCGACGATTTTTGCTTAGAAATCTGTATACCGATGATTTTTGCTTAGAAATCTGTATTGACCATTCTGATTAACTGTTTCAGATGGGAGATAGGTCGATTCGTCATCGCCGCCGACATGCATTGAGAGAGGCTGTGTCGCAGCCAGATCCTCAGATAGAGGGACTAGACGACGTACATGACGATCCGGTGGATCAGGTGCAGACAGCGGCTCCCCCAGACTAGGAGGATCATCGTGATTATAGTACTGTGAATACTAGGCACCGTCGATGGTGCACTTCACAACCAGTTATTATTCATAGTGCCGAGCCGGAGGATGAGGCAGTAGAGGATCCGACGTCGACGCACGGGAGTCAGGCTCGACGGTCGAGGACTGCGAGTCAGTCTTCACGGTCTCGCGCTAGAGGCCGAGGTCGGACTTAGGCCGAGGCTACAGGCGGTGGAGTTGATGCGACTCCAGCTGGTCCTTCGTCTAGCCAGGGACATAGGAGACGCGCCGATGGGATGAACATTCATCCGTTTCTGACCGATCCTGTACCCGGTGGCCCACAAATTCCGGAGTTGCTACTTGGATTTGAGGAGCATGTCGCCCACCACATCTATGCTCGCCGGGTACGTTATTTATCTGTACACTTTTATTAACAGCCTTTTATACGTTTGATCTTATTTGGATTATTATTGCATAGGAGCGGGTTGGGTTTAGGATTCATGGACCTACTTCCCAGCTATCTAAATGGGTGCCGACTGGGGACGGCGGTTGGGTTAACATAGTTAGGCATAGTGGACTTGCTCATCTACATGATCTCATGTATAGCCGCATTCATACTACGTTGTTTGTGGCATTTCTCGAGCGATGGCAGCCAGAGACGAGCTCGTTCCATAAGCCTTGGGGAGAGATGACGATCACGCTGCATGATGTGGCACTTATCCTCGGTCTGAGGATTGATGGAGATGCAGTTATTCTTCCGCCTAATGAGCGGAATCTGAAGCAGGGAGAGTTGAGGGAGTTGCAGAGATCACAGTTTCTGAAGTTGTTTGGGTTAGATGAGGTGTGGTTCAACAACTATTATGATAAGGGAGGGTTCACACATTCAGATCTGAAGGACGTATGCGGGAAGCGGATCGATGAGCAGGCTGATTCGAAGATTCCAGCAGTGGGTTTTCTGATGTTTCTGCTGGCGTCCACATTATTTCCAGACAGGTCACAGCATCGGATTCCTCTTTCATATATCGCCCTAGTGCGAGATGTCATGGCAATGGATGACATGTCATGGGGTTCAGCCGTGCTCGCTTATTTGTATCGAGGGCTCGGTGAGTGCACACGATCGGGCGCCCGTCAGATGGGTGTTTGTACCACACTCTTACAGGTAAGTGATTGTTTCTACTATGTCAATTATGTACATTAAAGAAGCTTATAATTCTCTTATACTTTCCTGCCTTTCGCCCTGCTGACGATCCGACTTGGGAAGGCGGTGCACCGTGGGCCGCGAGATGGGGAGATGGTGGATCACTTGATATTACGCGCAACTTCAGAGCGGAGCTAGATCATATGACTGCGACAGATGTAAGTACATAGAAAATGCAACTTATAAATATTGTTTTGTTTAGGTTATAATCTATATTAAAACTGTTATGGTTTAGGTTGATTGGTCGCCATACGGAGTGTTAGATTTCAGTGACACTCTAGCCGCTTCACGTTTCCACGGCGTGATATCTGTTCTTGATATCTCAGAGCCGTACATGCCTGATCGAGCCGCTAGGCAGTACCACCGTGTGCAGCAAATACCACGTCCGCCTATACTGCCCCGCACTGCCACACGACCAGCATCCGTACGGAGTTACGTAGTGGAGTATGATGCGTCTCTGTGGGTTTGGGATGCACAGAACTTCCACTCCATTACTTTAGATCTCATGGGACCTCCAGTGACGGATGACCCGTTGGCTTCTTCATCAGATTATATGTCGTGGTATGAGCCTCGTACTCATATGTACGTGAGTCCACAGATTGGAGAGCAGATGTATTTACAGCGCATGCAGCGTGTGGTCGGTTATCTTACACCATTCGCTATGACTCCCGATCGAGATCTGCGTGAGGCCATTAGGAGATCTATGATTGATCTAGGAGGACAGTGGCCCCCGCCAGAGGCCGGTCAGGGGAGTGGTTATGGACGCCACGACAATGATGATGATGATGATACCGCCATTTGATTTTTATGTTGTTTTGAGAATTCTCCTATGACTTATGTGGTATTTTCGTATTTGACGTTTGGATATTTTCAGACTTGGGTTGTATTTTCGTACTTGGGTTGTATTTTCGTACTTGACGTTTAGATATGTTCGGACTTACGATGTTTATGTCGTATTTTCGTACTGGACGTTTGGATATTTTCATACTGGGTTGTCAGATTGGGACGTATTGAACACTCGTGCGATTGGCACAATGGGACATATTGAACACAAGTCTATAGATCTGGAATCCAACTCCAGCCGTTACGGCTGGAGGCGCGCCGGCCGTTACGGCTGGAGGCGAACCGGGCGTTACGGTTGGAGGCGCGCCGGCCGTTACGGCTGGAGGAGCGCCAACCGTAACGACCACAATTTACAAACCAGTTTATAGAACATAAAACAGACAGTTTACAGAACCTAGTTTATAGCACAGAAAACAGACATTTTATAGCTTACAGCAGACAGTTTGTCATCCTATTGAGTTGTCAAATCAAGCCTAACATGATTGCCATCACCCTTGAACAAGTTCATACGGTTTTGGATTTCATGTAGTAGATATAGTGCACTATTATCACAACGAAGCTTCCATTGTGAACAAATATGCGGCAACGGCGACTCGTCCGAGAAAGACACCTACAATAGTAAGACATTCTATAAGTATGAAGGTCTTTTAACATGTATACATGGATGCTTTAATAAATTTCTCTTACCGATATATAATGAGCTTCCTTTGGCAAGAAACAAATTGAAATTACCCCATTGTCCAACTTGCCGATCCTCGAAACTAATGGAAGGTAAGTTTGATTAATAGTCTTCCCCACACATGTCAAAGCACAACTGAATGTCGTTGCAACCAAGGAGCCCATCTCTGGAAGTGTAAACCAATAATCGATGGGGGCGAATCCATTATCAAAGAAATTAAGTCTTTGCCTCATTCTTTCAACCGTATGCTCATAGAAACTACCCCTGAACCACCCTTCATGCTCATTGAGCGTATTAATCATGCTTTGACGCACTTGCCTCCAATTTTCTTGAGTGATGCCAAGAGAGTGTGCAACAGCTCTATAACCACAATTTCCGTCCGGCGCAATGTATGAAAAACCAGTGAAGTATGGCCTCATACACAAAGGGAGCTCATCCATGTATGGGAAAAGTGCTCTGCGGGTGGGCGGTGTCAGGGGTGTTCGGTGGCAGGGGTGTTGGTGGAGTTTGGGGCACCCTCGAAATAGTTGGTGAATTGGGGGTTCTCGGGTGTGTTGGTGGCTTGCCTCTAGGTTTCTTTGGCGGCGTTTCATTTAACTCCTTATCAACATGCTCCCAATCACTAAGAAATCTTTTGTTAGGGCTATTCTTGGGCCGCCCCCTATGCTTCTTCTTCTCAGTTGCCGGTTCTCGCGCAGTGGTCATCTCGGGGTAGACTATACCATATACAGCATTGGCACAATCATGTTGTAGATCGGCAGATATTTGTGGGAATGTGTTCTTGTAGAAATCATCCATCAAACATTTTGCAACTCTGCCCTTGCACCCTTCAACATCCTCGTTCTGTACTACTCTCTCTATGTCAAGGGTCCTCCAAAAAAACGTGCACTGCAGTAAGAGGAATGGGAACCTCTAGAGTCACATACCGTGCAATAGTATGGAAACAAGGCAAACCGTGTGTCACCGGTCTAGTACATGTACACCTCATGTCAAAAGACACACCCTCACCCTTACAATACTCTTCTATCAGAAATTCCATACACTTGTCAGAAACAGCGTACTTCAAGTGCTTAAAAACATCAACTGCGGCTAAATGAGACCGCGTCTTTAGACGACATGCATTGAAGGAGGCCCTTATGTTATTCACTTGGATCTCTACTGATGTATGGAATAGGCTAAATGTTGTATCTAAACGGTTGTTTGCAGTCTCAATCCAATGTTTCAAGGATGAGTGTTGTGCTTCTACCCTGCAATTCAGAATAACTATTAGCTCCCAAATGTTTAAAGGATGAGACCATATACCGTGTTGTCTTTTAGGGAATAGATGTGCATACCTGTTTGTTGTATTACACTCAAACGTCAAAACTGTGTCTGTCCAAGCAGAAACAAATCTTGTCCCGTATGGATCAAGCCATTGTTTTCTGACATATGACAAAAGACGCGACCACATAGACCATTTTGTTTCTAGCCTTGCCAACTCCCTTTCATAGCCATCTATTGTCGATTCCTTACACAATACCCAAAAATCATTCGAAAAGTATTTTGCACTTGTTGCATTCTTCATTAGAGTCTTTGCTCTAGCTTCAATATTCTTCTCAATGTGACGCCTACAAAGAAGGCGCTTCGATCTCAAAAACATCTTATCCAATGGATTCATCAAAGCCAGCTCACGATCTGTCACCAAACAGGTAGGCTCAATCTGCGCGAATGCACAAAGGTTTTGAAGTTGTTCCACGACCCAAGCAAAGTTTTCCTCCCTCTCAAAGGCCAAGAAAGCTCCGGCTACAGTGTAATTCAGCCATGTTGAGGTAAATCCAACAATTTCTAAGAAAGGCATACCGTACCTGTAGATTTAGGAAAGGATTAGGTGGGGGATTTTAATTCTGTTCAAACCAGCCGTAACGGCCAGAGACTCTCCAGCCGTATCGGTGTTGATAGGGTTTCTCGGCCAACAAATAAATTTGTAAGTCAAGACCACGCTGAGTATAGCGAAGTCAAGATCGTTCCACAGGAAGCAAGGTTGTTTGTCTATCAATCTAACAAAAAGTAAACAAAAACAAATAAAACACTCACGAGCAGCCTCGTTAACGACGTTGTCAGGGTCGTTAACGAACCACCGAACACAAAATACTAAAAATAACGACCTAATTAAAATCCAATTAAAATTCGGTACCGAGGCAAGTACTCAGCAACGAAAATTCACCAGAAATAATTCAAATAAAACAAAAATCTAGGACTAGGGACACCACAACATAGCCAAGCATAAGAATTCGTAAGAAGAAAAGATCATGCCTTTAAACAGATAGAGCATCAACTTTCGTTGACTTAGCAAGTAAATTAATCTACTTTCGCATCCTAATTCACTTAATTGCTTGTTTTAGATCTAAAGCTTGAAACTTTCATTTTCAAACAATATCAACCTTCAAGTTAGTAACTTCCTCTTTCAACTCAGTTAAAAACTCAAATTACCTCCACTTTCGTCTCGTTATAAGCACAACAAACAATTCTTAATTAAAGATAAAAGGCATTCACAACTCAATCTTACTCATCAAACATGCTCAACTATGCCGGGCTTAACCCCGATCCTAGAAAAAGAAACTACTCACTAATCATAACTAAGAAACAAAAAATCTCAAAGAGAAACATTGAAAACAAAACAAAACTCGAATTAATAAGAAAATATCTTCTTACAAAGATTCAGAAGAAACCGAAAAACATAAAATACCGAACCACAATCACGACCAACGACTCCCGGTGATTGTCGTCTACCGAGCCTCGGCGGTCCTCTTCCGATCCGACTTCTCTCTCTCTTTCGGTCCTTCAAAAATCTCCTCAAAATTAAGCCCCCCTTTCTATGCTAGATAGAAGGGTATTTATACTAAAAAGCTAAAAAGTAAAAAGGCTAAAAGATATAAACTTTCCTAAAAAGATAGAAACAATCCCTAAAAGATAGAAATAAAATCTAAAAAGATATTAAGACCTAAAATACATATTCTAACAACCCCAAAAGATTCTAAAAAGATATTCAACCGATACGGAAATAAATTCCCGCTCAGGATCGGTGAATTATAAAATAATACTCCATATCTTCTTTTTCGTGGCCTCGTTAACGAGCCATCACAACCTCGTTAACGAGCCTGGGCTTTGTTTTCTTCAACACTTCCTCTTGCACTCTCGAGCTTCGACTTCTTAAATCTTGCAATCCTCCGTCTTTCGCTGTAATGCTCCAAATTCAACTCCATTTAGCTCCTTTCCTAGTTAAAACCTACAAAATTCACAAAATAGCGTAGATTCCACTCTTTTCACAGAAATATGCAAAACTATCTAAAAATACTCAAAACTAAACCTAAACCTAAACAAAACTAAACCTAATAAGCAAAGAAAACCTATCAAAAACTATACTAAAAATGCGAATATCAAAATACCCCATACTTAGACTTGCTTGTCCTCAAGCAATAAACAAGACACTAACCAAAACCAAAACAAATCATGCTCATCAAGACATAGCCATCTTCTAAAAAGCAAAATCTACACATAAGAAAATTATAGCAAAAAACTATTAACATCCTCACACATATATACACTTAAATAGACATAAAATAATACAATCCAACCTCTCAAGGGATATAATGTGTTTCACTCAACTCTCAAGTGTTTAGGTGTAACACCCCGACTTCCGTCGAGGCGCTACTGGGAAATAGACCTTACAAGGTACTATTATTTAGGTTGACAACTACACTGTATGATCTTACAACTCGGGCACGACGAGAAAAACATAATAAAACATCCAACCTTTTATTTAATAAAACTTAGAAAACTTAGTTATGCATGAATTCCCGAAAATCATAAATATCCAAAAACGTTACCACACCCACCGAAACTGAACTATCCAAACAAAAATAATAATAAACGAAACGCAATACCAACTCTGTCTAACAAATATTAAAATCAACATCCTAACTCTTATAAATAACTAATAAAACCCAAATCCCACTATGACACGCGCTCTTTACCGCTCCGGCCCGCCATCTTGCCTCGGTTCCTACACGGCTCCCTGATTCATACTTGGAACTGAAAAATGTTCCCCGAAGAGTCAGCGTCTAATCTACCAAGCTAGAAAGAATACGGAGATTATAGAACGTTTTAAAATCAATTATCTATAGTCAGCAGACAAATCCACAACCGCAATCATAACTCTAAAGGCCAATACCTATATTAGTTATATCAGTCACAACAGTCACATACGCAGATACAATCACAGTCATACAGCAATGCAGTTCTTCCTTTGTTCACAATCCGTCTTCCAAGGCGCTAATCACCGCGCCGAGTGCAGAGGCAGGCCCTCCCACTCCACTTCCCAATCTCCCTTCTAACTCCGGGCTAAGCCTCCACTGCAACGCTTGCCAAAACATACAGATAATAATTTTCTTTTGAAGGGGTACGATTTTCCCAGTCACACGGGTCAAAGTAGCCAACTCTTCCTCAACACCAGCTACAATGGGCCGTGTCGGAAACGGTACCAACACAGAGAAAACGTTCCAAAATAATTTCCGATAAAATACATTTAAAATAATTAACGCACACAACACACAAGGAGCTCAAAACATTTTAAAAGGTATTCGGGACTAGTTCTCAAAACCCGTCCTACAATATCGATACGCAATCTAACAAGGGAGAAAAGAACCGAGCAAGTCGAAAAACGACTTACCTCGAACTAGGGATCCTTTGAAGAAGACGGAATTAGGATATCAAACGGAACGATTCCCTAAAGAATTATAACGGAAAAGATTAATTAATTAATTAAAAAAAATACGAGCCGAACTAACTAACCCATTTAAAAAAAACCACCTTTAATCCCCTTAAGCAATCGAATATTTATAATGATTTTTGCTAATTGCCCGGCTAAGCTAAGCTACTTAATTTATTAACATATTTGTATATTAAATTCTAGCCCAACACCAATTTACCCAAATCCCTACTTGTACCAGTCCAAATTCGGACTCATGTCCAGCCGAACATAAAAGAAGAATGGAAAAATTGTAACCCAAAACCCAACCCAATTTTGGGCTGAATTCACGAGGCCCATCATCTCCCTACTCCTTGACTTAACACGCGGGCCCACTCCCTTCCCCCTTAACTTTGCACGCGGGACCACTCCCTCGTCTTCAACCTAGAGATTCCGGACCTGCCGCCAGCTCGTTTCTCCGCTCCTCTTCGCCCTCCCCTGCCACTCCAATCAACCCCCAGCGGCATTGACGAAATCGAGCGGCATTTACCGCCCCCGTTCACGCCCGCCCTGCGTTCCCAGTGCCGAGCCCTTCCCCCTCCTTCTTCAACCTCAACAATCGATTCCCGTAACCTGATGGCGACAACCACGAGCGCCGACGAACATCTCTTTCACTGCCCCTGTTTTCGCCCGACGTCCCCACCTCTTCCGACTCTACCCGAAGACGCTCTAATTGACCCAAAGAAGGAAACAGAAAAGGTAATTGAATAGGGAAAACATGAACTCACCGGAGATGGTGGCGTGAGGCAATGCGCGACAAGACTTCAAAGTCGATCGGAACAACAACTAGGAAATTTCAGCGTTAAACTCGGAGTGCTTCGATTTGGTTCAGTAATCGGAGTCGACCACCGATCACGACAGTGTGCTATTGATTGTCACTCAATCGAAAAAAAACCCAACGAGGGAGAAATCCAGATTTGCGTTGTAGTTGATTTTGGTTTTGACCGATTTTGGACTAACGGTTATTGAATAGGAAGGTAATCAACAATGCTTATATGGAAGATATAAAGATAGAATTTGTTTGGGTTTGATCGAAACTAACGGGATTGATCAAACTAATCTTAAGGATAAGATAACCTTTTGGGTAGAATATACATATAAAACAATATAATTGCTTAATTAATTGAGAAAAAATACAAATTGGTTAACTTAAAATAATAGATATGGTTTATCTAACGAGGACCGAAATAAGGACGTAGTTCGTTGGTTCGCAAAATCAACCAATAACTCATCCGCCTTATTTGTTTATTTCTAAAACTGACTAAAACGAAATCGGGTATTACATACTACCCCCCTTAAGAAAGTTTTGTCCCGAAACTTTTATAGAAAGGAAAAGATATTCGAGGTTTTCACAAACCTCTCCCCCTTAAAGAGGTTCGTCCTCGAACCGGAATTGATTGATGACAGTAATCATAACCAATACTGGCTATCAAAACACGCAACACGTCAACAAAATTCAAACAGTCAAACAAACAAAGATCACGAAGCAAACATCGAATCTGAAAACAGTACACTAATTACTAACCTTCCCCTCAAACGCCTCTACTAAACCCGGGTAAATCTCCGGATAGCTCTCACTCATCCTAGACTCTGTCTCCCAAGTGGCCTCCTCGACTCCCCGTCGAGACCACTGAATCAACACCAGGGGAATCTCCTTGTTCCGCAACTTCTTCATTCGTCGATCTAAAATCTTCAGCGGTTGTTCCCTGAAAATGTGATCTGGTTCTACCACCAAATCCTCATAATTCAGTCTGTGACTAGGATCCGGAACGTATTGTCTCAGCTGGGAAACATGGAATACAGGGTGCACTCCTTCCAAAGCAGGCGGCAATGCTAGCCTGTAAGCCACCTCGCCTACTCTCTCCAGATTCTCGAATGGACCGATATATCGGGGACTCAGCTTCCCTTTCACTCCGAATCTTCTTACTCCGCGGGTAGGCGATACTCTCAACCAAACATGGGCTCCGACCTCAAACTCTAACGGTCTACGCCTCTTGTCTGCATAGGACTTCTGGCGACTCTGAGCAGCTAACATTCTCTCTCTGATTAAGGCCACTTTCCCGATCGTCTCCTCAATCATCTGTGGCCTCTCTCCTACTACATCCGAGGGATCATCCCAACACAGTGGTGTCCTACACTTCCGACCATATAAAGCCTCATACGGAGCCATCTGAATCGACGAATGCCAACTGTTATTATAGGCAAACTCTACCAAAGCCAAGTGATCTGACCACTGACCTCCCCAGTCTAAAACGCAAGACCTCACATGTCCTCTAGCGTCTGAATCGTCCTCTCTGTCTGACCGTCTGACTGTGGATGGTAAGCAGTCGTGAAATGTAATCTCATCCCCAATGCCTCATGCACTTGCTGCCAATATCTGGAAGTGAAACGCCCATCTCGGTCCGACACAATCGTCTTAGGCACTCCGTGCAGCCTAACTATATGATTAATAAACACCTCCACTAATTTGCTCACTTGCCATGTCTCCCTAATAGGCAAAAAGCGAGCAGTCTTCGTCAGTCTATCCACCACCACCTAGATGGCATCATGGCCTCTGCTGAGTCTCAAACCGGTGACAAAATCCATGGAGATGTCCTCCCATTTCCATTTTGGAATGGGAAGTGACTGAAGCATTCCTCCGGGACTCTGATGCTCTATCTTCACCTGCTGGTAGACTTGACATTTAGCGACGAATCTCGCTACATCCGGCTTCATGCCATCCCACCAATAAAACTGTCGCAAATCCTTGTACATCTTACTCGCCCCGGGGTGGATTGAGTATGGAGTAGCATGAGCCTCTTGCAAAATCTTCTACCTCAACTCTGTATCTCGAGGCACGCAAATCCGACCACGTAAACACAAAATCCCATCTGATCTCTCTGCAAAGTCGGGTGCCTCTCCACGGCTCAATCTCTGCCTCAAATCCTGAATCATCGGGTAGTCTACCTGCTTCTGCCTTACGTCCTCAAGTAAAGACGGCCGACATTCTAGGGTTTTCAGACTACCCTGATAACGCTGAATCTGCACTTCGATGCCGTATCTCATCAGCTCCCTCTGTAACTCTGGTTGAGCCGTCAGATGAGCCAACATACTCTCCTGAGGCGTCTTTCTGCTAAGGGCATCAGCGACCACATTCGCCTTCCCTGGATGATAAAGGATCTCAAGATCGTAATCCTTCTGTAACTCAAGCCATCTCCTCTGTCGCATATTCAACTCCCTCTGAGTGAAGATGTATTTGAGGCTCTTATGATCTGTCATCACTTTGCAGGTACTCCCATACAAGTAATGACGCCAAATCTTCAGAGCGTGTACCACAACTGCCAACTCCAAATCATGAGTAGGGTAATTCTGCTCGTTCGACTTCAACTGTCTAGAGGCATAAGCAATCACTCTGTCCCTCTGCATCAGCACACAATCACTCTGTCGCATTTTCCGTTTTTTTTTTCTTTTTTCTTTTTTCTTTTTGTTCGTTGCCTCGTTAACGAGCCCATATCAGGGTCGTTAACGATCCACTGTATACATTCCTCTTCCTTTTTTTCACTACATCCATCAAAAACTTTATTGTGTGCATTTTTTTCTATCAAGAGACCCTTTCTTACATGTAATAACAAGAGACTTCCAATCTACCCTTCCCAAATACCCTTCAATTTAAGCAAATATAAAACTCTTCTCTTTTTAATAAAACACAAAACTTACCTCTCCAATCTAAGTCCTAATTCCCGGATAGGGTCAAGCTTATCTCGGCTAGGGAATAATTTTTGTGGAGCTAAAAGCAAAAGGTTTCAGGCCAGAATTGGTTATAAAAAAGAAGGAATAATGTAAAGGTAGATAGGGAATAATAAGGCTTATAAAAATAAGTTCTCCATCATATGATCTTCACAAATAATGAACTAAAAATCTTATAAGGGTCTCAAGAAATAGATAACCATCACAATTCCAAGAGATAATATGCATAAAGAGAATAAATCACACAAGAAAAGAAGAGGGATTTATGATGGTCTCCCTATAAGGCCAAAAATACTCACAAGGTAAATTTTGTTGGATTGCATCATCTATGCTATAAAGTATATGTGCTCAATTTCATCAAATGCTATTCTCTTCTAAAAACAATAATTTCAAGTTGAGAATCCGGCTATACTTTTAAAGACATGCTTTGCAAGGAATTAAATGATTAAGCTAGTGATTGCTATTATAGAACTTAAGAAGGGATATCTATCAATTCTAAAACTCTTCTTGGATTTTTCGAAATTTTTTCAATTTTTTTTCAATTTTCGATTTTTTTTCAGTTTACAACTTAAAGAAATAAAAACTACATAGAACATATAAATACCTAGGACATAAGTTTTCTACTTTCTCCCCACCCTATACTTAAAATTACAGTGTCCCCACTGTAAGGAAAATAAGAAGAAGAGGGAAAAGAAATAGAAAACAAAACAAAACAAAAACAAAAAATTAAAAAGAAAAAGAAAGACATAAAAACTTACAAAGTGGAAACAAGGAAAAGAAACTTCATCTTGAGCTGAATTCAACGGTTCGGTGGAGGAAAATAGTGCTCAAAGTTCCCCATGAAGTCATACATCGTCCTCCAACGCTCAACATCCTCCGCCTCTCTCTGACGCTGCCTCTCATCCTCCATCGACATGCGAGCGGAATAGACGGTTTCCCATCTATCCATCCTCCTATGAATGTGATCCGTCTGATGGTGAAACTACTGCATTCGTGCAGAAAGATCCTCGGCCCATGGTGGTGGTATACTCGATCCTGCGTACTCGGGCTGAGGAGGTGGTGGGTAGTGAGGTTGGAAATGGTCTTGATACATCACCGGGTTGTAAGGCATGAGGCCATAAGTATGATGGTCGACAGAAGCTGGTGGTGGGTCGACAGGGGCTCTCGGCACCTTGTTAACGAAGTTGGGTGCCTCGTTAACAGGGTTGGGATGCGGCTGGAAGTGATCGTTAACGAGCCTGGTGGGCTCGTCAACGAAGATGTTGCCTCCTAACACCTCCGTGTCGATGTCTTCTTCTTCAAAATTGAGCTCCTCAGTGCCGCCCTCGGTGTCATTGCCTACTACCTCACTGTCCTCTTGTTCATCTTCTTCTTCATATTCATCCACGTCGTCCCGCTCAAACCGGGTTTCACATGGCCTAAGCGAGAGCTCGTCCTCCGGTTTTGGCTTCAATGGGTAGGGATGTCCCGTCCACACCTCGTACCAATTCGGTACGTAGAGTAGCTCGTACATGTCGAGGGAAGGTATGACTAGTCGATCTTGAACCTTCACCTTGTAGCCTCCCTCGGCTTGCACGAAAATCCCGGAACTATACCAATAATTTTTGTTGAGGAGTTGGGCGTGAGCCGGTGTGTAGCGGGTGAGATCTACTCCTAGATTCTTAGCCAAGAGGCTAACCAAATTGCCACACCACACCTCCTTGGACTTGGTAGATTTCTCGACATAGTAGAGCCATTCGTACCCCAAATTCAAGGGGTCGGGCTCCTCAAAGAGGATGGTGCGAAAGCAAGCAACCTCCGTCCTTGTAGGCCGGTTCAACTCTTTCTTCGGCCAAAATGTTGCGGCGAGGACTCTCAAAATAATCCGGAAGATGTGGTTGACGATGTTTGCCCCGGATAGCGCCGCAGTAGAGGATTGAACCTCCCCGGTGATGTAGCTCCAAGTACGGGTCACTCGGTAGTCCTTCAAGCTATAATATCTCGACGGGTTTGGGAGCTCCAAGATTGCATTGAACTCCGCCATAGTGAAGTCACGGTCCTCGTTACCGATCCGGAACCGAATTCGTCCCGCCGAGATCTTCGACGAGAAGTTGGTCTCCAAAGTGGCCAAGAACTCGGATGTGAGGGCCGGATAGTGTGGCAAGCTCTCTTGGTTCAATAGATGGGCGGCCCCAAGGATAATGAAAGCGTCCTTGACATCCGTGTAGATGCCCGTGGTGACGGCGCTAGACTTCGAGAACCATCGGGTGTAATGGTCCTTCTCCAGAAAATCTCGGTAGCGCCGTACTTGGCTCTGACTGCTCAAAATCACATCATCCACTCGAGGTGGAGATGGAGACCTATGGTTCCTCCTCTTCTTATGGGCTCGGGTAGCGGGCCTGCTTGAACTAGCCATGGATCCTACAAAATAATCAAGATTTTTCCAAGATAAGATCCACTCAAAAATAAATAGGTACGAGACCCCATACTTGGTCTCAAAATTAACCTCGGAATTATTCGTAAACTACCCAATTGTGTTGTTCACGATTCTGGGCTCGGATTGATCGATGAAGAAATGCAGGGTCGTTAATGAGCCTGGGTGGGTCGTTAACGACCCGCCGAGAGCAAAACCAGAACTTTCCGAAATTTAATCTACCTTAAATTCAGCACAAATCAAGCATGCAATCTTCTATATTTTTCCACATATCCCTCATCGGGTATAAGCACCCCATACTTGCTCAATTACCCATCCCGAACATGCTAAAAATTACCCGAAATTTTGATATGCAAAGATTGAACTTTAGATCTAGAACAAGAAAAATTCATGCTTTCCTAACTAAAGGATTGCAATAGCTAATCTAACATGAATAGTCTTTCCTAAAACATGAACAACTAAGCACAATCAAGAATTTTTAGGAACATTAATCAAGCATGCTCATCGACCTTCCTAAGAACATGATTCAAGATATGAAATTTTGACCCTATAGATAATCAATCATGCAATTTCAAGCAAGGGTTTAGAAATCATACCGGAGAATCGAGGAATTGAAGAACAAAGGTCGGAATCGGGGTGGTTAACAAGCTTGGCCTCGTCGGTGAACGGTTTCCGAGCTCCGGTAACTACGGCCTCTCGGTGGTCGGTAGCGTGAGGGATTCCGACTCGGTGGGAGAGAAGGGAGAGGGATTGAGAGTGTTTTGGGTTTGAGAGGTTGTGAATTTTGAGAGGTTTGTGGTAGAATTTTGAAAGGGGGTAGAAGGGTTTATATAGGAGGGGTAAGGTAGAAGGGGGCGGCGGTCGCTAGGGTAAAAATAGATAGATTAGGTTAGAATATTTACATGCCCCGTATCGTGACGAGTCGGGTCTTCCAAACCGGGTCGTTAACGAGCCTGGGTGGGTCGTTAACGAGCCGTCGTGGCCTTCTTGAGTGATTTTTCGATCCCTTTTCTCCTGAAATCTTGTTAGCTCAAAAATTCTAATTTCTATCCTAACTAAAACTAAAAAGAAAAATAAAAGAAAGCTAAGAAATAATCTAAAAAGAGAAAGAAAAGAAGATAAAATAAAATAAACTAAACTAAACCTATTCTAAAAAGCGGGTTGCCTCCCGGAAGCGCTATGTTTAACGTCGTTAGCCCGACGAGCTCCCTTGCTAGTCTCATGGTGGTTCATGTATGGCCATGTTGGGGTCTTGAGGTACCCTGCTTGTATCCTTACTGCCTCTGTGTGCTTGAATTGCTAAATTAGGATCCTTTTCTTCTATCAGCAAGCTCGATATTCCTGGATTGTTAGTGTAGTCCGAAAGCCAAGGTGGTTTGGACTTTTTTGTAACCTCTGTAGTAGGGCCTTGGTTGAACTCATGCACGTGGGACTCAGTGATCGGCAGATGTGGCTCGGTAGGGACTGTTGTGTCGAGTTCGGGTTGAGTCAACTCTATTTGTGCCACTCCAATTGGGTCGTTGGCTTTTTGATCCAAGTTGAATTCCACCCGTTCTTCTCCTGTATCAAAAGTGAGGAGTCCCTTCCGCACATCAACTCTTGCTCTTGTTGTGGCTAAGAATGGTCGCCCGAGAATTATGGGGACATAAGGTTCTTCAGGCATATCAAGGACGATAAAATCATTCGGTATAAAGAATTTCCCGACTTGAATAGGGTAATCGTCCACCACTCCTGTGGCTTTGACACTTGACCCATCTGCCATGTACAAATTCATGTCTACTGGCTCTAGTGGTCCCATATTGGCTTTAGACCAGATTGAGAGCGGAACAAGACTAGCACTGGTACCAAGATCGCATAAAGCTTTGAACTTGTGGTTGCCTATGCCGATTGTGATTGCAAACCTCTCGGGATCTCCTAGCTTTTCTGGTAGAGCTATTGATCTGACTTCATCCTGCAAGCTCTGTAATAGACCTTTTCCTGCTAAGAATATCTTTCAAAAATTTTGTGTAAGCCGGCATTTCACTTAGGGCCTCAGCGAATGGGATGGAAATATTAATGCCCTGAAGAATCTTAACGAAACGCTTGAACTTACTCTCAGTAGAGTCCATAGATTTCTTAGTTGGAAATGGAAGAGATTTCACCATTCTCGGAACCAAGTTAGGCTCGAGAGGTGAGAGTACCGGGTCGACACTAGGGTCGATTGATGTCCTCGGCGGGTCGTTACCGACCCTGATGGGGTCGTTAACTACCCTGGGATTGAGAGGAAGGCTCGGATTAGTAGACTTACCTGGGTTAGGGTCGTTAGATACCCTCGGAGCCTCGTTGTTCTAGTTTGTTGGCTCGGTATGTGTTCTCGCTGGCTCGTTAACGAGCTGGTTAGCGAGAACCTGTTCCTCCTTCTTTTCAGCTTGAATTCTCTCCGGCAATGTCTTCCCACTTCTGAGGTGTACAGCTGCTATTTGGCCTCCAGGATTCTCCTCGGGGCGGCCCGGGAGTTGCCCTTGTGGTCTTGGAATCCGTGCGGCTAGGTCCCCTAGTTGGGAATCAACACTCCTCTTCCAAATATTGAACTCTCCCCATCTTTTATCTTGTCGGTTCAGTTTGGCTTGAACGTCATCAACTTTGTTGTTCACTCCGTTGATGCTCTCTTTTATCTCCTGAACCCATGATGGCGTCTCCTGATGGCCTGGAGGTCGATATGGTACAGGTCGTCTATCTGGTGGGGGCCTTGCGTAATTTTGACTTGTATTCTGATTGCCCCATGGTTGATAGTTGTTCGACCTGTCATTATAATTAGGCTGGTTCCTGTATGGTCCTCTCATGTAATTCATCTCAGCTATTGTCTCAGCGGTTCTAACCTGCTCAATGTTAGTGCAAGCAGAAGTACTATGTGCAGAAGAACCACATTCTTGACATGATTGAGAGGATTTCAGAAAACTTACCTGTTTCCTCAGACGGTTGACCTCATCTTGTAAGAATTGTTTTTTAACATCGGGGTCAACTTCATCTCGGTTGGGTACATAGAGACGTTTTTGAGTTTGTGGAGCCTGCTGGGTTCCGTACATAGCATCGTAATTCGCCAGCTTATCCAACAGTTCCCATGCCTCTGTCGGGTTCATCTCTATAAAATCGCACGCAGTATGCGTGTTGATGCGGTTCTTCTTTTTCGTGGCCTCGTTAACGAGCCCTCACAGCCTCGTTAACGAGCCTGGGCTTTGTTTTCTTCAACACTTCCTCTTGTACTCTCGAGCTTTGACTTCTTAAATCTTGCACTCCTCCGTCTTTCGCTGTAATGCTCCAAATTCAACTCCATTTAGCTCCTTTCCTAGCTAAAACCTACAAAATTGACAAAATAGCGTAGATTCCACTCTTTTCACAGAAATATGCAAAACTATCTAAAAATAATCAAAACTAAACCTAAACTAAACAAAACTAAACCTAATAAGCAAAGAAAACCTATCAAAAACTATACTAAAAATGCGAATATCAACCAGCCAGAGGCTCTCCAGCCATAACGACCAGAGGCTCTCCAGCCGTACCGGCCAAAGGCACTCCAACCGTAATGGCCAGAGACGTTCTGGCCGTAACGGCCTGATACAATCTGGCCGTTATGGCCATGTTCAACAGAATCTGAATTTGATTCATAATAAGTGCATAAAAACTTAAAAATGAAGTGTATGACTTACTTGTTTGTAGTGTAAGACGTAGGGAAATGCCTTAAGAAGTGATATCGAATCAGGACCGGCGAAGAAGACGTCACTAATCCGATTTTATCATCTAATTTGTGCTCCACGAAGTAGTTGTTCTCCTTAGCTCGGAGGAAGAACTCTTGAACAACCGTTCGCCCCTCCAGACCAACCTTCTTTAAACCATATCTTGTTGTGTAGATCTGTTTCTTACTCGTGAAATTCATTGGAAAATCTTTGAATTCCATTGCAATCTGGGTCGGGGTACAATTGCTTGATGACATCGACTCCACCAACTTCAGCTTTTGGCCGGTGAGTCTTCCAGCGAGTGCATGCCCATGCAAACTGAAATTTATCCTGTGGTTGTGAATTCCATGCACAACCTCAATCCTCCACGATCCTCTTGGACCTTCAATACAAGTCACTGCAAACTTGCAACCACATTTCTTGGACTTAATGGTCTCTTGGACCTCCTTTACTTCCCTTCTCTTCGGGGTGTAAACCCCTTCCCTCTCGCATACCAACCAGGTCTTGCCAAGCTGACCAAATGTTGGATCGTAAACGTTAGCAAAGAGCTTGGGAACTGGCAGTTAAGATGTTCCCAAGGCAGCGGAAGTAAACAATTCGCAAGTATTACAGACAGTCTAGAACGCAGTTCCTTTATAGAGGAACCCCACTACAACCAACTAGTTGTATGGGTAAACCTCTACCTCCGCTTGGAGGATTTTGAATGACTTACTCATATTAATTGCTTTGTTCCTTAGTTACACAGCCGGATTCACACTTCTCTGTTCCTACGAGTTCTTCCTAACTCTAGCAACACTAGCAAATCCTCTCAACTGAGTTCCTAAGCTCACAACAACAAAATACAACTAAGTCAAACCTTACACCGACTTCTCAGTTCCCTTGTCCTTGGGAACTTCGGCTTCACCGTCGTCGAGATCACACACTCGCCGGCGGGGACTTCTCTTCCTTTTCTTTCTTTTCTCTGGTGTGGGTGTTTGTGAGTTCTGAGAGAAGTACTCAATTCGAGTACTATTCATTTGGCTTTATAGTCCAGGTGAGCTTGGGCAGCCACATCTTTTGTTTGTGTCCAAAATGCCCTTTGCTTGATGCCCAAGTTGTACTTTCTTCACATGTGACTTTGGTTTGAACTAGGTCAACTTCTTGGATCAATCGGACCGTTGGATGAAGCGTGACAGTCTGATCCTCAGACTGTTCCTTCGGGCTGTCCGAGACAGAATCCCGCGATCTGCGCTGAACGGTCGTTGTCCTCACATGTGAGTTCCCATGTCATGGGAACTGTCTTGTTCAGAGTTCCCTTGATGAAAACTCTTCATCGTTGTAAGCTTGTGCTCTTGATTGTTTCTGGGAGTTCCCACTTCATGGGAATTCTTGGCTGTACCTGCGTTCCTTAGAAATACTTGAACAAACGACATTAGTTCCCTATGGTGTTTGTCATTATCAAAACTTAAGAGAATTACATCGTTGATCCGTTGTTTAGAACCAGAGGTCCCAACAACGTCCCAACAATTTCCCCTTTTTTGATGATGACAAACCCATCACAAAATATGCAAGTATTTCAATGAATGATATGCTGATGAGTTCCTAAGTAAGATTTTGGAAGTCACTTCTAGTGAGACAATTAGATTTAGGGAGCCACTTCTGGTGATACACTTAGTTCTTACTTAGCTTTTTATGCAGTTGTTCCCCCTTAGCTTATGCGTGGTCTGTGATAACTTAAACTCTTAACTCATCTCGCATTTTTTGTCTTTCCCCCTTTTGACATCATCGAAAACAAGCAAAGCAATAATAGGGAAGAAGGGAACACGCAATCAAATAAAGACCAATTCATTACTTAAGAAAATATTTACAGTGGGAACTCAAGTACAATTTTGTGGTCAGTTTTGGATTAAGGGAAAAAGAAGGGAGAGATCATGGGGCTTGAGGGAACAGGGCATCACAGAGGCGCGTCAGGACTTGTGTAAGCTTTTCTTGTCCTCTGGCTAACACTGCTTGATCCCTGGCAATCTGGTCGAGGGTGTTGGCAATACGGAGCAACACTTGAGAGTTCCCCTCTTGTTCACCAGACTCCAGTTGAGCCGCTTCCTCTACAGGCTCAGAGTGCCTCATCTTCTGGACAACTGAAATGTCCAGTTCCCTTCCAAGCTCTATTTCGTCCTTAGAGGCGTCGTAGAGACCCTCTTTTTGTAGGAGCTTCTTTATCAACCCAGAGTAGGGAAGGGAGTGGGACTTGGAAGCCATGCACTTCTCCATGTGCCCAAGGATGATTCGGGGAAGGTTGATGGGCTTTTTGAGGAGGAAGTGGTAGAGGATGATCGCATCAGGGATATTGACGACTAGACGCTTCTCTTGGCGCGGGATCACCACATTGATGATGAATTGGTGAGCGAGCTTGGCGACCAAGGACAGATGGTGCGTCGAGGGAACTTTGGAGGGAACTCGACCATCAAAGATGGTGTTGTACACTTCGGCGCTGTTGAAGTCCCCCCAGAGCTTGTTGGGCAACTCATTGAGCCCTTGACCGGGGACCTGGAGCTGAAGGTGGATTGTCGACGTTGTGAAAATAAACTCGTCGCCTTCATGGCAGAGAGTTCCTTGAGTGTAGTCATTGGTGATAGTGAAGTTATTGTAGAATTGACGCACTTGCGAGGGATCGACGCTCACAGTCTCTTTGCACAGATTCTCCCAGCCCTGGGCCTTGATCAGGTCCCACAGTTCCCCTAAGTCGTTGTCAATCAGCACGTCTTCACAGATGATGAGCGGAGGGAGGAGCTTCCGGCGTTCATCCACAGGATGCTTTGTGGAAGAGGTCCCCTTCCCTTTCCTTGTAGTGCTCCTGGACGTGTTCCCCCTAGAGACCGTTTGAGGTCCTTTCAGCTGAGGGGGTGCAGCCGCTTCAATCTGAAGCACACGTTCCCTTGGATGTTGGGAACCCGTGGACACCACCATTTGGTGTCCAGGGGTTGGGATCGGTGCTCGCTCCTTAGTAGTTGGAGCTTCTTCTTCTTCTTCAACCTCATTGTGGGAGGTCCCTTCTTCCTCGGAGGAGCTCGAGCTTGAGCCCTCCGCGTCATCCTGGGGATGACTTGTTGTTGCCCCAGCACCACCAACCGGTGCTGGGTCCCTTCTCTCCGTGGGCTCTTCCGGAGCCACCTTCTCTGGGGACTTGGTCCCGTGATCAGTGGTGTGTTCAGAGGGGTCCCGGTTGAGCTCTTCTTCGATTTCCTTGAGCTGGGCCTCCTCCTCCACTGTTCCCATTATGATAGGAGGAGGGTCCTTGGTCATTTTGTCGATGACCACGAAGAGAGGGAGATCATCGTCGTCCGAGGTAAGGGCGACGACACTTTTGGATGGTGAGGGAGAGGGGAGTTTTGTGGTGGTGGGGGATGTGGTGGAAGAAGGGAGAGAAGAAGAAATGGGAGTAGAGAGTTGGGTAGAAGGAGGAGGAACGGTTTTAGTAACCTGGGGAGTAGAGATCCCTGAGGTAGGAATGAGAGAGGTGGAGGTGTGTTTTGGTGAGGAAGGAGGAGAAGGAGTTTTGTGAGGTGGAGTTGGAGTTCCCGTCGGTATGGGAACGGAGGGAAGTGAAGAAGGTGGAGTTCCTTGTGGAGTGGGAACAAACGGAGGTGGTGGTGGAGGAGTTTGCTGTTTCGTGGGAGGAGGTTTGGGAGGTCCCTCGGTTAGAAGAGGAGGGAGAGAGGAGGAAGAAGGGAGTAGACTTTGGGATTGAGAGGTCCCATCGTCGGAGGGGAAAGGGAAAGGAGGTTTGGGAGCACAGGAACTCTCCTTGGAGCAGTTCAAGTAGTCCTCAAACTTGAAGAAGGCTTTCTTTCTGGGCTCCGAAAATTCAGAGACCTCAGAATGTTTGCGTTTTTTGGATTTGGAGGGATCTTTTGAATGTTTGGATTTTTTGGGTTTTGAGGGGTCTTTTGAGGAGTGGCGTCGTTTGGATGTATGGCGGTGTTTGGATTTTTGGGGTTTTTCATTGATGGAAGGACGAGCGTCTCCGAAATTGTCAACGATGACAACGCTGGAGGTGGTGTTGGTGGTTGAAGGAGGAGGAAGGGATTCAGAGGAGGAAGAAGTCCAGGCGACAGTGTCGTCGGCCGGAGGAGGAGGAGGGGGCAAGAAAGCGCTTACTTGGTTGTAGAGCCCTTAGATAAGAACATCCTTCATAGTTGGGTCTTGTTCTTGCTCAATCTCTTTCAATTGAGAGATGAAGAGGATGCGAGGGTTGGCATGTACCCACGCTTTGATCTGGGCAAAGGTGTGTTGAGGGGTCATTTTTGTAAGGTTGTTGAAGGTTTTGGAGGTTTCTTGAAAGAGGGAGTGAAAGGGATGTGGAGAAGAAGAATGGCAGAGATGGAAGATGGAATAAGATCCCAAAAATGGCAAATGAGGGTTTTAAGGAGAGAAGAGAGGAAGGGTAGAAAGGAAAGTGGAAAACCTCGATAACCGTTGCCCAATGAACGTGGGGCATCGTTTCAACTTCCATAGTACGCCTCTGGACACGCGTCACGACCTCTTGGGAAGTCCTTTTCAAAATTTGAATACTTGGCTCTTAACGCTTCAGAGCTTCTGACACAAGAGTCCGCTTCCCAAGTGACGATTTTTCTTTGTGGATGAGTCAGCGTTCCCTTTGTAGATGCATCAATTCCCATGATCTTATCAACGTCAGGGAGAGTGAAGTGGTTAGGGGAACTTCACGCTCATCCTTTTGTGGGGCTAGGGAACTCAAAGGGAACCAGACAATTTGCGACTCGATAAAGGAAATATTTAGGCTCATGAGAAGCGTTTGTCTGGTCCCTAGCTTAGGGTAGGTTATATGATCAACCGTTATAGTGGCTTGTAAAGAGGGATAAACGGAACTTTGGTTGATCATTTTGGGCCAAAAGAAATAGAGTTCCTTTGTACACATTTATCTTTAGACTAGTAATCATGGCATAGTGAAAGCAATAAGTCCAAGTTCCCTATCATGCAATCTTGTATAAACTAGTCAGGCATTGAGGGAGAAACAAACAGGGACTTGTTTAGTTTAGAGTTATCATCCCTAGAAGCATTCGAAAACGCTGGTAGGGACGTCTGTCTAAAGCTTTGGTGAGAATGTCCGCAATTTGCTCTTCAGTTCTACAGTGTTCCATCGAGATGTTCCCACTTTCAACATTGTCACGTAGAAAGTGATGCCTTATATCAATATGCTTAGTTCTAGAATGATGCAAAGGATTTTTGGAAATGTTTATGGCACTAGTGTTATCACAAAGTATGGGAACTGGGCCAAAAGACATACCGTAATCCTGGAGTTGTGACTTAAGCCATAGAACTTGGGAACAACAAGATGCGGCAGCCACATATTCTGCTTCAGCTGTGGAGAGTGCCACTGAGTTTTGCTTTTTAGATCCCCATGAGACTAAGCATGACTCTAGGAACTGGGCCATTCCTGATGTGCTCTTTCTATCAACCAGGTGCCCTGCAAAATCTGCATTTGTGTATGCAATGAGCTCAAGGGAACTGTTCCTTGGATACCAGAGGCACAAGTTATCGTTCCCTTTGAGATACCTGAAAATTCTCTTCACCTCTTTCAAGTGTGATTCCATAGGGTTAGCTTGAAAACGAGCACAAAGACATACGGAGAACATGATATCAGGTCTACTAGATGTTAAGTAAAGGAGGGACCCAATCATACCTCGATAGTTCCTTTGGTCCACACTTATACCTGTTTCATCCGCATGGAGCCTTGAATTTGGAGAGATGGGGGTGTCGATGGGCTTGGAGTGTTCCATCCCATACTTCACGAGCATTTCCTTGATGTATTTCTGTTGATGAATCTTTGTTCCCTCCTTGGTTTGGGATATTTGAAGTCCCAAGAAGAACGTGAGTTCCCCAATGAGACTCATCTCAAACTCACTGCTCATGAGGTCCTTAAATTTCTCTACAAGAGTTTCGTTAGTTGCTCCAAACACAATGTCATCCACATATACTCAATCAAAATGTCTTTAGACTCTTTCTTTAAAAACAAAGTCTTGTCTATGGAACCGCGAAGGTATCCATGGGACATGAGGAATTGAGCAAACCTGTCATACCAAGCTCGGGGATCTTGTTTGAGTCCGTAGAGGGCCCTCTCTAGGAAGTAGACATGGTTGGGTAGCTTCTCATCTTCTAATCCTGGGGGTTGAGCCACATATACTTCTTCCTTGAGATGTCCATTGAGGAAGGCTGTTTTCACATCCATTTGATAAAGCTTGAATCCCTTGTAAGCAGCATAGGCAATTAAGAATCTGATGGCCTCGATCCTGGCAACTGGTGCGAAGGTCTCATCGTAGTCAATTCCTTCCTCTTGCCTGTAGCCTTGTGCCACTAGCCTAGCCTTGTTCCTTGCTACATCCCCAGTATCATCGAGCTTGTTCCTAAAGACCCATCGAGTTCCTATGATGTTCTTGTTCTTGGGCCTAGGAACTAGCTTCCAAACTTTGTTCCTCTCGAACTGGTGGAGTTCCTCTTGCATGGCTTGAATCCAATCTGGGTCCTTCAAAGCTTCTTTGATATTTTTGGGTTCCACCATTGAAACAAACGCGTTAAAGGCACAAAAATTATTGAGAGAGGAACGAGTTTGTACACCTTTATCATAAGGGGAGAGGATGTTCTCAATGGGGTGGTCCTTCCTTTGTTGAAAGTTTCTTGTATGAGCGGGTTCCCTTACATGTGTGTCATCTTCAGTAGCTGTTTCTTTGTCATGGGAACACTCATCTTCATCTTCTTCATTTGAGGTTTCTTCAGAGATTTCTGGCAAGTTCCCTCTTTGTTCCCCCTGAATACTTGATCTTGGCAGGGTATTGTCTTGGGGGACAAAAGAGTTGTTCCCTGAAGAGGGAACCTCGAGAGAGTTGGAGGTGTCTTGTAGTTCTTCTGAGGGGGGAGCCTCGAGGGAGATTTGATCAGTGTGGGTTGGATCTCCGTCGTTGTTCCCTGGTTGTGGGATGTTGCTTGCACTTGGATAGTCTTCATCCCTTTTCCTTGGCTCATCATCGTCATCATCATCGTCTTCTTGTCTAACCAGTTTGAACAGAGTTCCCTTTCCTTGGGTCTCTGTTCCCATCTTTACAGATTTCTCGTTGAAGACGACATGAATGCTTTCTTCTATCTTCTTGATCCTCTTATTATAGACCCTGTAAGCCTTGCTTTGTGTTGAGTATCCTAGGAAGATCCCTTCATCGCTTCTGGGGTCGAATTTGCCAAGGTTGTCTTTGCCATTATTGTGAACAAAGCACGTGCAACCAAATGTTCTCAAGTGTGAGATGTTTGGTTTTCTCCCTTTGATGAGCTCATAGGACGTTTTGTTGATCAGGGGCCTTGTCATGGCTCGGTTCAAGATGTACGTAGCTGTGGAGATGGATTCAGTCCAGATGTACTCAGGAACTCCACTTTCAATCATCATGGTTCTGGCCATGTCCTCCAGGGTTCTGTTCTTTCTCTCGACCACTCCATTTTGCCGAGGGATGCGAGGAGCTGAGAAATTGTGAGAGATCCCATTTTTCTCACAGAAGTTTAGGAACTCTGAGTTTTGAAACTCAATTTCGTGATCAGATCTGATTGCTTTCAGTTTGAGTCCCAAGCTTACTTCTGTTCTTTTGATGAAGGGTTCGAATTCTTCAAATGCTTGTGATTTTGCCTTCAAGAAAATAACCCAGGTGAATCTTGAAAAATCATCAATTAAAACATACATGTACCTTTTTTCCACCGTAGCTAACCGTTCTCATGGGACCATAGAGATCCATGTGAATTAGCTTTAAAGGCCTGGTTGTGCTCACCACCTTTTTGGGTTTGAAGGAGTTCCTGGTCTGTTTCCCTCGAACACATGCTTCACACATTTTGACTCCTTCGAGATTGATCCGTGGAAGACCAATGACCAGATCTTGTAGATAAAGCTTCAGGATTTGATTTACACCTGCATGTCCCAGTCGTCTATGCCAGAGTTCCGTGTCATCTTGGGAACTTGCAAGACACAGCTTCATTGGTGGTTCAAATTCTGTATCTACTACATAAACGTTGTTGTGCCTTCTTCCTCTCAGAATCACTTTGTTGGTCTTTTTGTTGATGACTAGGCATTCGTCTGAGTCGAAGGTGACAACGTTGTTCCCTTGATCACATATCTGGGCAACACTTAAGAGATTGTATCCCAGATCTTTCACCAGGTTGACATTGCTAATTTTGATTGATCTATTTAGCAACACTTCTCCCTTTCCAATTACTTCTCCCTTGTTTTTATTGCCAAATGAGACATGGCCTCCTTCGGCATGAGTGTGGAGTGAGATGAGGATATCCTTGTTTCCGGTCATATGGTTCGAGCATCCACTGTCTATGAACCATGCATTGTTCCCTCTCACTGCCACCTACAAGGTAAAGTTAGTGTTTTGAGACCCAAGCAAGATGACTCTTGCCCAGTCCCTTGCAAGGGAAAATATTCTCATTTAAAACGTAGTCAGCGATGTTGATATCATGAGAGTTGGAGTTCCTTTGATAACTGGCATGATGTTTTTGTTTGTTTAGGAACTCACGGTTTCTAAGGGTTTGGGCTCTCTTCTTGGGACATGCTTACTTGTAGTGCCCATGAGCACCACAGTTCCAGCACGTCTTGTAGTATTCTCCCATGTAGTACTTTGGGTGTGGTCTCTGGATTCTGTTCCTATCCATGGTTTCCTTATTGTATACCCGTGACCCGTTTCCCTTAGCAATTTGGACATAAAGTCTGTGTTCAGTGTTCCCAGTGTAATAATCTCTCTCACCACCGTTCCCACTTTCTAGGACCCTGATTTTTTCTTCAAGATGGGCATTTTTCTGTTTCTCACATTGAAGTTCTAAGGCCCTACACTCATGGATTTCATGTTCACTCAGGGGTGACTTTCCATTCTTTGAGCACTCACCTTTGTATCCTATGCCGTGTTTGGCTGGGACAAACTTAATTTGGGAACTAGAGGCTTCAAGATGTTCGGGAGTCTTACTCGGGTTTTGCAAGAGGGTGTTCTCATCTTTCTCTAGAGTTTTGATTTCTCTTTCTAGATCTACGATGTGAGACACATGGGACTTGAGTTTTTCGAGAAGGGATATGCAGTTGGGACAGGGCTCAAGACCAACTAATTGAGCATTTATGTGTTCCTGTTTTTCCAACTTGTTTTGCAGTTTTATGTTATCTTTGACAAGACTTGAAAGGATTTTCAACAGCTCAGGTTTTTCATAGTTATTTAGAGAATCGAGAACAGTTTCAGTGATTACCTCACTGGGTTGTTCCCCAGTGGTTTCTCCTATGGACATGCCACACATGTCTGGGAGTGCCCATGACTCGGGATCTTCGTCTTCATCATCGCTCCAGGTAGCGATGTAGGCCTTTTTTCCTTGCTTTCGGCCATCAGTTCCCTGTGGGCATTCCTTCTCGAAGTGTCCTTTCTTGTTGCACTTATAGCATGTGACATCGGAGAGGTCCTTCTCTGCGGGTTTTCTTTGGGAACTCTGTCCTTTTCCCCAGTTCCCACTGTTCCTTTGGGACTTCCCTTTGTAGAAGTTTCTAAGAGCCTTTGTTACGAGAACTAGCTCCTTATCCTCTTCTTCTTCGGAGTCTTCGTGTTGTTCTTGGGTTGATTTGAGCATCTTCTCGATCTTGAGTGCGATCCCTCGATGAGCTCGAGTCTGTTCCTTATCATCGATCTTTCTCTTCTCGTGTCCCACCAGTTTTCCAAACACTTGATGGAGCATGAGTGTTCTATTTTTCGGATTTTCCTTGAACATTGTTTTCTCGTTTGCCCATTCTCCAGTCAATCCGTTGAAAAGCTGTTGGACCTACATCTAATGGGTGATTTCTTCTTTGGTGATCCCCAAGCCTTCCATTTTGGTGCAAAGTCCTTCAAACCGGGACTGGTAGCTATCGAAAGACTCTCCCATCTCCATTTGGAAGTTGTAGAACTCCCTTTTTGCATTCATCTGAAGATCTTCTCGGAGATCTGAGTTCCCAACGTGCATTTGTTGGATGGCTTCCCACATTTCCTTAGCTGTGTCAAGGTTTGCTACCCTGTCACAATCTTGTACGCACATGGACCTCTTCAGGCATTGTTTGGCTTTGTAGTTTGCCTCCATACACTTGTATTCGTTGGGTCCCCACTTTGAGAGGTCGTTGACTATAGCTGGATCGATTTCGAAGTTGCCTCTCTCGATAACACACCAGGCTTGGTAGTCTTGGCCACGCATCCAATCCTTCATGTCGCGTTGCCAGCTTTCAAATCTTCCTGTAATAAGCCTTGGCGGCTTACTAGTGTTGTTCCCCACTTGAGTAAGTTCCTGAGCCATTTGATACCTGCGATGCTAACACAAATCTAGAGCGCAAGCTCTGATACCAATTGTTGGATCGTAAACGTTAGCAAAGAGCTTGGGAACTGGTAGTTTAGTTGTTCCCAAGGCAGCGAAAGTAAACAATTCGCAAGTATTAAAGACAGTCTAGAACGCAGTTCCTTTATAGAGGAACCCCACTACAACCAACTAGTTGTATGGGTAAACCTCTACCTCCGCTTGGAGGATTTTGAATGACTTACTTATATTAATTGCTTTGTTCCTTAGTTACACAGCCGGATTCACACTTCTCTGTTCCTACGAGTTCTTCCTAACTCTAGCAATACTAGCAAATTCTCTCAACTGAGTTCCTAAGCTCACAACAGCAAAATACAACTAAGTCAAACCTTACACCGACTTCTCAGTTCCCTTGTCCTTGGGAACTTCGGCTTCACCGTCGTCGAGATCACACACTCGCCGGCGGGGACTTCTCTTCCTTTTCTTTCTTTTCTCTGGTGTGGGTGTTTGTGAGTTCTGAGAGAAGTACTCAATCCGAGTACTAGTCATTTGGCTTTATAGTCCAGGTGAGCTTGGGCAGTCGCATCTTTCGTTTGTGTCCAAAATTCCCTTTGCTTGATGCCCAAGTTGTACTTTCTTCACATGTGACTTTGGTTTGAACTAGGTCAACTTCTTGGATCAATCGGACCGTTGGATGAAGCGTGACAGTCTGATCCTCAGACTGTTCCTTCGGGCTGTCCGAGACAGAATCCCGCAATCTGCGCTGAACGGTCGTTGTCCTCACATGTGAGTTCCCATGTCATGGGAACTGTCTTGTTCAGAGTTCCCTTGATGAAAACTCTTCATCGTTGTAAGCTTGTGCTCTTGATTGTTTCTGGGAGTTCCCACTTCATGGGAATTCTTGACTGTACATGCGTTCCTTAGAAATACTTGAACAAACCACATTAGTTCCCTATGGTGTTTGTCATTATCAAAACTTAAGAGAATTACATCGTTGATCCATTGTTTAGAACCAGAGGTCCCAACAACGTCCCAACACCAAATAATGTAGACTTCTTTGACCGCCCAGTTCGAATGCACATGTTATTTTCAATACCTGTTGTCTTAACCCACTCTATGGCCTCCTCTCTACTACCAAATATCCTATCTGTGGTAAATAACTCTGTATATTCATCGGACTCTTGCACCACCTCCTCCACGGGTTCCAAAAACCGTGGCATGCCGCTCAAAGATGGAAGCCCACGCCTCGCCAAAGACTCCAACTGTGTATAATCAGTATTGTACTGATCGGTATGCATCTGAGCATACCCACTATCGTACTTGTTGAGGAAAAATATGAACATATTCGCAAAACATAGAATTTGAGTTCGACCCTTTCTTTTTACCCTTTTGATTAAAAGTCATACAAATACAAAGAGTTTGGTTTGTTTTAAGATTTGGGTTGCACCCGAGTTTTGACGGGTTGCCTACGTATCTCTTTAAAGAGAATCAAGCCTTACGTAGTTCAAATTGTTTTGGTTTTTATTTGTGTGTGAGATTTTTCATGCATTAGAGGAATTAGAATAGACCCACCTTCTAGGAAGGGTTGCCTAAAACGCTCCAACTATCATTTGCATGACGCGAATGGTACTAAACTCACTTTCTAGGAAGGGTGATCTAGTCGTTCGCATTTGGCGTGCACAATTTGTTATTGCGATTTTGGATTTCGAAATTTTAGTTTGATTTTGGGTTGTGATTGAACTCGATGGACATTTGATTTGCCTTTTATCGAGTTTCCTACGTACCCTTTTAAAAGGGATCAAATCGTACGTAGTTCTTAAAAGGAAATTTTAATTTCATGACCCAAATTAATTGTAACCAATAATTTTTAGATCAAGCTTTGTGCTTTAAATGATCCTAATTTTATATTAGTCACAAAATAATTTTGAGGATATAGGTCATGCATGTGTAATTAATTACGCTTTGAGCTTGACTATTTAAATAGTCTTGATCATTTTAGTGATTTAATTTGGATTTGGCGACTGTACTCGATTAAAATTTGATGTTGAGTTACCTACGTAGCCTTTTATAGGCGTCAAGTCTTTACGTAGTTCTGGTATTGAGAGACAATTTAATTTGTTGACCTAAATTTAAATATGACCAATAATATTTTTTAGATTAGGATTTGTGCGTTAAATAGTCTAATTTTATATTAGTCATAATTTAATTTAGAAAATATTTTTAGTGGGTCGCTTTTATAATTAAGGTAATTATCAGTGCTTGATGCAAGCGGTTTTGTACTGATTTTTAACTGCCTTTGGTTAAATCGTCCCAATCAATTTTAGTTGTGTTTCAAGATGAGAACTTTTAAGCATTTAAACCTTGATCTCTCATCTATTCCATTTGTTGGCAGAGAGAGGTGTGGATTGTGTGGAGGTATAACTCCGTACGTGCTCACACATTTGAAGTTTTCTTTTTCTTTGACCCATATTTATTTGAATATTAAATATAAGCCAACTCCAATAATGTTATATCTTGTCCACTTTTTAGGAAAGCTCCGATCCTACAACTAAGTGAACTAACACATGCATGGCTTCGATTTTTTTCCATTTGCAGAATTTCATTTAGAAGCCCATGTATTTAAGTTGAATGCTTGAGTTAATTTTTTTTGTACATGTGAAATTAGGCAAGTACATGATATTCACATGGATGACTTGCAATTTTTTTAGTCTCCATGACAAGTCACATCACTAGCCTTCAATCTATTTGACCTACCTTTTCTTGGAGTATATGAATCTCTCCTCTGGCTTCTAGCAAAAACTCATGTCACTACACATTTTTTTTACACTGTAAATCTGATTTCTCAGCAAATCACCGTGCTTTTGGTAGCCCTATTGAGGGGGAAAAAGTTTTGGTTTGATGGGCACTGTAATAAAAAAAACGGGTGAACACAGGAAGGGAGATCAAAGAGGCCCAAGATAATTTGGGCAGAGGTTCCCCTAATTTTGATGCTTTATATATATGTGAGATTAATTAATCTCTTGAGTCTTAATTAAGACTACAATTTGTTGAACTCTACAGTACGTAACTACGCACATGTATGAATTCTTTTTGTTAAAATCTCGAGTGACTACTCAAGAGGGAAATTAATTAATTTCCGAATTTTAGGAACTAATTAGTTCTGATCACACCCCTTTCGAAAGACGTTGCACATAAGTACGTAACCACGCACATGTGTGAATTTTTTTGTTGAAATCCTAAGTGACTACTCAAGAGAATTTTAGGAACTAAGTAGTTCCAATTTTATCAAAGGGACTCCCAAAGAATTTTCATAAAATGATACCAAATCCAAGCCCATATGTAAAACTCTAACTAGATTCTCACGAGCGGAATTAGGATTATCAATCATGAACACTTTGAGAAGAGAAAACGGGCCATGGGCTACCTTGTTACCCTGGTGTATTTGTCTTGTACAGATTGATGGAAGAACACGAAGGGAAAGTTGGTTTTTTTTTTGCTTTGAGCTTTCGTCCTTTTTTGGTTATTGCAGATGAAGATTACAGGAGGCCAGCAAACTTTGTTTGGTTGGTTTTGTCTTTTTTTTCTGTGGCTTTCTCCAATCTCACGTATGTAAAGAAATGGAGAATAGCAGATGGGTGGGGATTTTTATGGGTAGATTATAGAAGTTACCTAAGTAACTACCCACTTGTAAGTTAAACACTTTACTTTTTTAAATTAGCTCACTACTTAATTATGGAGAGTGGGATTGAATTGGAACGTGGCCTACTCCTATTTTTTTTATTTTCAGTTTTGCTTTAAATTTTGAATACAATTAATGTGCACGTAGGAGAAGTTACCACATTCAGCTTTGAATTTTCTGATTTGCATTTCCTTGATCTTGGCTTTAAAACAACATAATTAAATTAATGATTTGGCCACGAGCAATGACGCTCTTATAATCAAGTGGGCCTTCTTCAAGGTAATTTGATCCCTTTGTTCTCTTTTTTTTCAATAATTTTGGGCCACTGGTTAACATAGTGGGCCAAAGGTAACTAGAAATTTATAGGGCCCAATCCCAATTCCTAATATTTGGCATTGTTCAATAAAAATTAATCACATTTATATTTTGTAATTAATTTTCATAATATTATGGGTAATTACGAAATTATCAAAAATCATGAAATTTACTCCTCAACAGTACTGATCTGGACACATCTGAGAGTATCCACCCCAATCACCTGTAGCTGGCATCTGACTTGGATGCATCGACGAATATCCACTACTATACCAATCTCCAGCAAACGGGATCGGTTCTGACTGCACCTGGGGACATCCATAAACAGAATTGTTGTATGCGGGATCACTCTGTCCATCTTCGATCCTCAATGCATCAAGCCCAATGTACACTTCATTATCTTCCTACAAAAATTAAAACAAAGCTTAAATAAGATTTTATAAAATATAGCCGTAACGGCCAGAGTGTGCTAAAGCAGTACCGGCTGGAGCACCTCCAGCCGTTACGGCTGGGAAGCACCTGGCCGTTACGGCCAGTGACACTCCAGCCGATACGGCTGGATGCTGTCTGGCCGTTACGGTCAGACAGTTTCATCCTTTCAAAAATCGAATCTTTTTGTTTAAGAACACTTCGAAGTTCTTAGACAAAAGTTACGATCTTTTGTCAACAAATTAACATTTTTTAACCTAGTTTTTTACTAATAATTATATACATTTGCATATTCAATACATGCAAGATTAAATACACTTTTTTTCTACATTAAAACTATTTTTAGATAAACATGTAGTTTTACACAATTTTTTTCTTTCAAATATAGTAGAGTGAAGTAGAGTGGTGGAAGAAACCAACTTGGAACAAACAAATAATACATACCTCATTATGGTTGATGTTCAAGGCTTGATCTTCTAAATCCATGAAATAATCTCCTTTGTTGTTCATGGTTGAAGATTGAAAACTATGTAGAAGTGTTGTGGGTTTGAAGAAGTGTTGTGGGTTTTGGAATAGATATGAATGGAAGTGGTTGAGTGCTACGACTATGAGGCATTAAAAAGGCTACGACGGAAAAGAGTTAAGGTAATTGAGTGCATTTAATTCGTCGGTTTCAATAAACATCCAGCCGTTACGGCCCGAGGGACTCCAGCCGTAACGGCCAGAGTGCTTCCAGCCGTTACGGCTGGGAGCCCTCTGGCCGTTCCGGCTGGGGTCCCTCGGGCCGTAACGGTTGGAGGGTGCGGTATTATGAACAAAGTTGCTTTTCTGTCCCATTTAATGTTTTGATAACAGTATACCATTTAATGTTCTGATGATACTATTATGAGTTTTTTATTGTGACAAGACCCATGCATGTACATCACATTGAGGGTAGACCAATTTTCAACCATAAAAGAAGACTTCCATCCATCCAATGTCAAACCCAAACCAGAATTTTATCTCCATCCATGGCTCCTAGGAAAGCAGCAGGTTCTTCGCGAACCTACGCCATTACTCCATGCTTCATCAACATCTCCATCGTTCTCGTGCAAGGTGTTAAGGAGAGCAGATCGGAATGGACCATGGTACCCGAGGGCACCCTACGAAACTTGGTCATATCTTGGAGCCAATCTGGCGTGGGAGTACCACTAGGATATTGCCGCTTTTTCCTGAACGACAACGATATAACAGATCGTATGTTAGCCAAAGAAACGGCCGCACAGCTTCGCCTATTCGAAGGTGCTGAGATTCGTGCAGTTGATAATATTACGCCTTAGGATTAAATGTTGTTTGTTGTTTTTTCATGTTTCGGCTTTAGAAGCAAGTGTTGTTTGTCATTTCGTGATTCAATAAGTTATATTTCAATGTTTTTTCATGTAGAAGCAAGTGTTGTTTGTAAGTTCATGGTTTGGAAGTAATGAAGTTGTTTGTTGTTTTTAAACTTGAGTTTGGTCATCTAATAGCACAAAAAAAAAAATGGTAAGTTGAACATGATACATTTGTTATGGCTTTAACAATCTACCCAAAGATCCAAAATGGAAATATAGAAATATACAACAATATATAAAGTATATAATACATATATACATAAACTAACTTAAAACCCTAAACTAAAACCCAAGCCGTTCTGGCCAGATACGCTCCGGCCGTAACGGTCAGACTGTGCCCAGCCGTTACGGCTGGAGCACGTCCGACCATAACGGTTGGGCACCCTCCGACCGTTACTACTGGAGGGTGCGCTATTATGAAAAAAGAGGGTGCGCTATTCGAAAATGACTAAAAAAAATCACCCAGCCTATTTTGAAAAAATAAATCTATTACGAGCCTACTATGGTGGAAAAAAAAATTCTCTTTCACAAGTCCAACACCATTAACAAATGATAGATTGTTCTGAAACCGCATCAAATTACCATCGTTATACTCGCGCGCAGTCGAAGGAGGTTGGTTTGCCCTAGGAATTGTCGCACAGTCCTCCGTCCCCATAGCCTTATCAGACTCAGCATTCTTGTCTATCTCAGGATTCAGAGCACTCGAGTTCTTTCTGGCACTTTTCTTCAGCAATTGATCCCCAATTTCAGGTTCAACATCCTTCTCTTTTCCTAAACCAGCGTGAGATCCATCAGACCTTTGATTCTTTGCAATTGTCATCACTGATTCCCTAGACACCGTTGCTTGTGCCTTAGCTTTCCTCACCATCGCTCCACTCGCCGGGAGAAGACCGGAGAACCACCGGAAAAACGTTAACCCTAATCGTGAACCTCACGAAAAGGAGGAAAGTCACCGTTCGTCGAGAGAGTTTCCGAGGGGCGGAAAAGAGGACGACGCAGCTTCAGGCCGGCGGGAAGGGACCGGCTTCAGGCTAGGAGAGCGAAGAAGGGACAGGCACCGATCAACTTTCAATCCAATTCCCCCAAATTTGTAAGAAATTCTTGAAACTATGGAGGACGACGCAGAGATCTTCGATGGAGTTAGAGCTCAGTTTCCCCTCTCGTTCGGCAAGCAATCCAAGTCCCAGACGCCATTGGAGGTCCTACACAGCAAGACTCGTCGACCAACTGGCGAATTGAACCCGCCAAGGTCCAACTCCAACAACAACAACACTGTCAACAGTAATTCAGCGCTCCCTTCCCTTTCTTCCTCCTCCAAAGCTTGGCTCGATACAGTACGCTCGAGCCCTAACCCTAACCCTACCAAAGCTAATACCTCCACTGCTGCGTCTCTCGTAGATGGAGAGGATGGGGATTTGGTGGGGCCGTCGAGGCCAACGGCCGACGAGGAGGAGGAGGAGGATGAAGGTGAGATGGTTGGGCCTCCACCGCCGCCTGCTGGTTCAGTTGCCGACGAGGATGATGACGGGATGGTTGGACCGCCTCCGCCACCTGCTAGATCAATTGTTGACGATGACGACGATGACGGCCCATTGATAGGGCCGCCTAGGCCGTCAATGGGGTCGAGATCAGATGATTCTGACGAGGACGATGAAGATGAGGAGGAGGAGACTTACAGAATTCCGCTGAGCAATGAGATTGTCCTAAAGGGCCACACTAAGGTATGTAAAACTTTATTATGCTGTTCCTATGCATGAATGATTTCCTTTGTTTTATTTCTGATTTCAAATTTGATATCTTTCTGAGTTCATTGAGATTGAGTCAAGTACATAAGAATCTTGATGAAAGTAATAACTAGGTGGATTAGATTACAGAACAAAGAGTAGAACAGTTGAGTTTGGGAGAGAATGAGGTATAGGACTCCCTGTAGTGGCTTAATACTCTTCAACAATTAGACCAAGAAAAAGGGTGTCTTGTGAAGATTGAGCTCGCTTGGTAAAGTAAAATTTGTGGACATTTTGTGGTGTTCTTACTTCTTAGAAGATGAAGTATTTGGTACCCTAAAAAAGGATGTGCATAAATGTACGAGACTGAGGAAATATGATGGCTGTTGGAAGATGATGTAAAGAAAGGAAAAGCTGCAGTTGAACTAATGACATACTTTTGCTTCTAAAGATGCTTGTTTCTCAGCTTACATACCTAGTTTACTGCCATAAATTTAATCAGTAATAATTGTCTTCAAGCATTAATCCATCATGCTTGGAGTTATTTTGTTCTACCTCATAATAGTGAGAGTTTCTCATCTATTCATCAATCATCATTCTAGTTCATAATGATTGGCAGGTTGTTTCAGCACTGGCAGTTGATCCTTCAGGCTCTCGAGTTCTTTCTGGTAGTTTTGACTACTCTGTTAGAATGTACGACTTTCAAGGGATGAATGCTCGCTTGGCTTCATTTAGACAACTGGAACCATCTGAAGGACACCAAGTTCGGGCATTGAGTTGGAGTCCTACTGCAGGGTTCTTTTTGTGTGTGACTGGTTCAGCTCAAGCTAAGGTAATGTATCATGCTTCATTTCATTTATCTGTTTAGGCATATTTTTTGGTTTACCTGTTCTAAAAGTCTTCTTGATGTTCCAGATTTATGATCGAGATGGAATTACTATAGGCGAGTTTGTAAAGGGTGACATGTATATTCGTGATCTGAAGAATACTAAAGGCCACATTTCTGGATTAACTTGTGGAGAGTGGCACCCTAGAACCAAGGAGACAATTTTAACGTCATCAGAAGATGGATCACTGCGTATATGGGATGTTAATGACTTCAAAAGCCAAAAGCAGGTATCTGTTATTCTATGAAGTTATCATTTCTTATTTGCTACAGCTGCTTTCTTTTGGGAACTCTTATTCTTTTTTCATCTAAACTGATTCAACCTTAGCACCAAAAAATGTGATGCAACCTTGAAATCATATTTTTTTTTTAATTTTCTTGACTGGGAACTGTTTTGATTTGAAATTACCTTTTTTTTAATAGGTCATAAAACCCAAGCTTGCAAGGCCTGGCAGAGTTCCGATTACTACTTGCACCTGGAATTGTGATGGCAAAAGCATTGCCGGTGGAGTGGGTGATGGCTCCATTCAGGTATCTGGTTTAAGATATTTTGCATAATTTTTAATTCTTTGTAATTGCTTGTTGCCTTCTATTGAGCAACTCATGTCAGATAATAATGTCTGATAACAATGGTGCAGATGTGGAACCTTAAGCCTGGGTGGGGAAGCAGGCCAGATGTGCACATTCAAAACGCTCATTCAGATGATATCACAGGCCTCAAGTTTTCTAGTGATGGACTGCATCTATTCTCTAGAAGCTTTGACGGTACATTGAAGGTAATGGTGTATTGCCGCCTTAGTTTTTTTACCTTCTTTTTTTTCCATGCTATGTGTTTCTGCATGCTATGCTATGTCCCCTGACTAAGCAACTTCTGTGGAATGTTGAAGGTTTGGGATCTACGCCAATTGAAGCAGTCACTAAAGGTGTTCGAGGATCTGCCAAATAATTATGCTCAAACAAACATTGCTCTTAGTCCTGATGAGCAACTGATCTTGACTGGTACATCTGTTGAAAAGGATAGTTCAACTGGAGGATTGGTTTATTTCTTTGATCGACCAAAACTGGAGCTAGTCTCAAGAATAGGAATATCAGCCTCTTCCAGTGTTGTGCAGTGTGCTTGGCACCCGAAGCTGAATCAGGTATATCATATAAGACAATGGTTTTAAATACGTCTTGACTTTATTACAGGCATGAACAAGTTATTATTCGCTCTTATCTGTTTTCAAATTCATTACAAACGTCTGCAGTTTGAAGAACCTCTCTATTATGTTGATAATAACAACTGTGATTAAGTAGTGCCATTCTATATAGTCAAAAGAAAAAACTACCCATTATCCCCCTTTCTTCTTCTTTTGGTTGAGTTATCTATCGGTATGCAGAATGCCATAACCGATTCTTGGCTGAGGAGCCTTAGGTTTAATGCATTATATTGGATAGTCTAAACGCATCCCTAAATTACAAAAAAAAACTTATTGAATTCTGTCTTTTGGTTTGAAGGTTTTTGCTACAACTGGGGACAAGGGCCAAGGAGAAACCCACATACTATATGATCCAACACTAAGTGAGAGAGGTGCCCTAGTTTGTGTTGCTCGAGCGCCAAGGAAAAAGTCAGTTGATGATTTCGAGGCACAGCCTGTTATACACAATCCTCATGCGCTTCCTATGTTCAGAGACCAGCCGACCCGCAAACGTCAAAGAGAGAAGATGCTGAAAGATCCATTGAAGGCTCACAAGCCTGAACTTCCAATGAATGGACCTGGCCATGGTGGTAGAACGGGTACAACAAAAGGAAGCTTATTGACTCAATATCTTCTCAAGGTAAACACAATTTCTTTTTTTTTTTTTATCCTCCATTCTTTTTGTATTGTTTTTTTTTTATTAAGATTGGAAATGTGCTTCTGTGTCTCATTTGCAGAAAGGTGGTATGATCAAGGAAACATGGATGGAGGAGGATCCAAGAGAAGCTATACTGAAATATGCGGATGTTGCTGCGAAAGAGCCGAAGTTTATCGCTCCTGCTTATGCAGACACACAGCCAAAAACTCTATTTCAAGAGTCAGATTCTGAAGAAGAGTAATTTCCTGCAAATTTCAGGATCTGGCAGGTTGGCACTGAATACAATCAAAGGGACACATTGCCACATTAATGATGTTATTCTTCAATCCTTAAACGTACTAGTTGGAGGTTGCAATGTTGATTGACTACGTCCAGTGCTGGACATTAGTTATAAAAACCAGACAGTAATCAGTATCACGAGCAAGGAACTTGCAACGACAAGTTGGAAATGTTAATCATCATTTGAAGATTTTGCATTACTTTATATAGAAAGAGATTTACTTGAGTTTAATTAACATTAGTGCAATGTTCTTTGCTTTAAAATTTTCTATTCGATTATATTCTCACTTTCGCACCATGCAGTCACTTTTTTTTTTCGCTGGTTGAGCTATCAATCATATGCCTAATTATGACAAATTGTTGTGAATTTGATTGAAAATTTGTACGTTCTATATTTTATTTTGATGCAAGAACCGCCATAGTAGCATACAAGTCAATAGTCATTAAGTCAATATTGAACAGAATCATACAGCAAAATAACATGCAAATTTCTGAATGAAAAAAAAATATCAAATAGATTCCAAAACTCTGTAGTCTACAATGGGGGAACTCTCGTGTGGTAAAAAGGGGAGCTTTGAAGACAGTTCATACAAACAATTATCTCCAGTGTGAAATTTTAGTACTAACAAAATAAACCGATATTTACAGATAGGGTTGGACCCACCAGATAAAATCGGGACGACCAATTGGCCTGTATACTTGGGGCCTCTGCTCCTAACAAGTACCGACCACTCGAATGACCTTATTCCATATCGCGTGATCACTATAAACAAGATTCATTCTCATCAAGCACTACATACACCATAAACAAGTTTTACAGTAGCAGCAGCTTTTGCTTGAGTTTGCAGTTGCCATAGTGAGTTGTCAGCATGAGTGTCAAAATTTAGTCCGTTCTAAGTTCATTCCTACTCATGTTCAAAGCTTGACAAGCGAGAGTCTGACAGTACAGAAAACATCTGCGTCTCTATAAACATCTGCAAAAAAGTCGAAAACCCAAGAACCAAAAGGCTTTTCAATGTATTTTAAAACTAGCACAGCACAATTGTGAGATCACGGAATTTGTAAGAGGAGATGAGGTAACTGAGAACTTCATTACATTACCTTCATAAATGGTCGATCCATCTCCGGAAAGGAATCTACAAAACTATCCTTCAGAAGTATAGACACCTGAAAGCATAAAAAATATTCAAGTTTATCTCGTCACTAGAATAATTTGCTGCAATTTTCTAAAAATGAGTTTAGTATCTGAACATGTTGGACTCACCCTGTCGTTGTTTGATTGCACACTTGTAATTGTATTAAGCCTCATATCTGCACAAAGGGAGTCCATGTAGCACCTCATAACTTCTTTAAATTCCATGGCAGCTTTAGCCTGCAAACAAAGAAGATTAGAGTCCCTTGAATCAGAAGATGTAGTATGTATTACCACAAACACTTGAAACAGAATTCTGCAAGATACCAAATTCAGCTCAAACTTCAAAAGCTACACATAAAAAGTGAGTTACTATACCATCAGCGTTATTGTAAGCTGTGTTGATTAATCATCAAAGAGTTATATATCGAACAGGAACATTTTGGAGAGGGATGCCGTACAGATATGAAAGAGAGAGAAAAACCTGTGTTGCTTTGTTAATTGGGATTTACTTTATGCTTAGGTTCAACATAATACTTACTAAGTTCCTTCTAACGACTTACATAAAACTTGATTCAAAAACTTAGAAAGAACATATATACTATTGCAGGCACAAGTGAATTATATTAAATTGTTTATTCAAAGAGGAGGTTCGAATCCTTCCGTCCCCAATTCGGATTAAATAATGAGCTAATGAATCGCCTAAATCCACAGGGAAAAATAAGATAAATGTGCATGGACTTCTCTACTTTGTAGCTTCTTCATTTAATGTCACCAACCCTGAGGTTTTATGTTTTCCATTTGCGGCGCATGTTTCCCAAAAATCCAAGTGGTGCCTCTCTGCTATAAAATTTCTCCACATACCATCTTATTCTCTTAATTAAGTGATCATGTGCTCATTTTTAATGAGATTTTTCATACATTCCAAGTTGTAATACGGCTTTATAAATGAAAATGTCTTTATAATGACAAAGAAGAACAAGCCCAAAATCATTAGTATCAAAACACACAGAATATTATAATTTGGACTAAAAATATTAAAAGTATAGTCTTGCAAAATCTCAATGATCAAGAAACAATAATCTGAATTAAATACACACTAGTTTCATAACAAGCTTCCAAAAGGTACCTGCGATTCGCTGAATTTATACACATGTTGCCTTTGTGCTATTGACTTTTCACGAACAAGCCTAGCATGAACGAGGCGAAGTCTCTCATGAAGTATGTTATGTTTGGGAAGCAAGGGTACATCGCACATCCTCTGCTGCAAAAATAAACAAGAAAACAGAAAATAACTTTAGCATTAGTTATTACTAAAATTTTAAAAAAATGATAGAGAGGAATAGTAAGCATAACGGACAAAAAAAAATATGCAAATGCAAAACTATTGTGGTACATCAACACAAGAAAAGAATCACTTCCAACAAAACTTCACCAATTATAACCTCTTAAAAATAAGTCATAGTTAAACAAAAGGAAGATGACAAAATTGCATATAATTTACAAACCGAATTTCGATCCTAATATGGTTAAAGGGATAATCCACGCTGTGCTGCAAGCAGGATTAAGAATTTATTAACAAAAAGGGAAACAGACAGAGCCAAGCTGGATGAAGAATTTCGTAACAAAAAGGTAAATCAACAGTGCCAAGTTCACATAGTCAGACACATTGTGTAAGCACAAAGATGCTTAGTTTTCATTTGGAAGCGTTTTGATGTTAAGAACTTTATTTTTCTATTACACCAAGGACTGATAGGAATAAAACACTTCTTAATATCATGATTGTGTATTGTAAACCACATGAAAATATGCATGGAAAACACATGCAACTTCACATATATTATCCCTAGAATAGATAGACCAAGGGAACAAAAAAGTTGTCATAATTTAGCAAAACCTGGTTTTTGAACACGTCGATATATACAAGGTTGTTGGTTTTGATTCTAACGTCAACTGGTTTCTGATGTATGCCAACCTGCATAATAAAAAGGAGAAAACGCTCAAAAGCATGCTATTGGACTATTGGTTGTATCTGAACCTACTTTTACAACAAAAAACAAGCAGAATTGATAAATTCAATTCAGCTTTCCAGTTTCCCTAATCTGACTGCTTAAGATGGTACACTGAATATCCCAAAATATTAGGATAACAGTAGTACTCTCATCTTCCGTTAGAAACCAAATGATGCTGATATACAAAAACTGATGGTTAGATGATCCTTCCTAGGTAGAGAAATCTCACACCTGGTGTGTTTCTGCTAATAAGGTTTCCAAGTTTTCCATGTAGAATTCTAAAAGTAGTCTTAGATACCCAAAAGTATAGTAGAATATTAAATTCAGTAGTTCTACTGTCCAAGTTATAGAAAATCAATGTCAGGTTGTTAGCCTATCCATTCAGAATTTTTTGGAACTAGACCTGCAAAGACACAGTCTCCTTCACATCCATCACACCTATGCATCACTGTTTAATTTGATCATATTGAAGAATAATCACATTTACGTAAACTGCCCTGAGCGGAAGCCTAAAACAGTACCATTATACGGTGTATGCTGAAGTATGCAACTGCTTAGCTTGCCAATATACTGCAAGGAAGTAAAATGGCATCATAAAGTTCACAGCAACTTACAAGGAATGGAACAGGTGCGTCAAGAAAATCCAGTAGCTTCTCAGGTAGAATCTGAAAAGACAAAAATGTTAAGAAAAACCAAGAATAGAATGTTAAATTTTTAAAAGCCGAGATTATTAGTTTAATTCCAGTGATCAAAAGATCAACTGACCTAAAACTAAAGGGTGAATTTACATAAAAGACAGATATGTCGATTCCAGGGTATAACTAATCATTTATTAAACAATATTTATGTAAAAATGAGAGAAATAAACTGTGGCGGGGTAGAATTATGTTCTGGCCATTAGATTAAACTTCCATCGACATTTTACAGCAAGAGTTGAATAATAGAAACATATATATAAGGGGGGATGTATAAAACCACCCTTTTTTTGTCAGAGAAAACCTCCCTTTATTTGCACTTGTTTGCACAAACTCACCCTTTAAAAAAAATGTTTGCACAAAACCACCCATTATTATCACCTGCTTGCACAAAACCACCCCTTACATAAAAGTTTGCATCAAATCACCCCTCATCCATAAATGTTTGCAAACAACCACCCAAAAGCTTATTTCACTAAATATGCAATTAAATTTAGGAAAGATCAAAATACAATTAATTTTTTTTTAATTGTTTTTAGTCTGCTTTCGCCCAAAAAATTGACACAAATGCAATTAAGTTTATTGTTTTTTTTGTCATATAACAGATAAATTAAAGTAGACATATATTAACATAATTAAAATTACAGTTAAACTATTCACTAACAAAATAAATAAACCCCATTTGATCAAATAACATATGTTTGAATAAAATATTCCATGTTTTTCAACTAAAAGAAACCCAACCACCAAAGTTTTTAAAATTTCTCCTAGACTTCATTTTATTTAAATAATTTGGTCTAAACTAGCATACTTTTTTCTTTTTGACCAAACCAGAACTAGATAAGTGAAATTGTGTGAATTGAACATCGAATTAAAATCCCTCATATGGTCTCTTTTTGTTCAGTCCAAACTTGATATATACACCCTACCCAAATCCCAATCAACCTAAACATGACCACAAATTATCAAATTAATTTAGGATTTTGATAGATCTTAGGGTTTAGTTGTTATCTTAATTGGTTCTCATACTTATTTGAAGAATTTCTTTCTCAATAAATTCAACAAATAATTAGTAAATTTGGGTTTTGGGTAGTTATTTGAAAACTATTATAAAGACGGGGTGGTTTTGTGCAAACTTTTATATAAGGGGTGGTTTCTTGCAAGCAAGTGGTTATAAATGGAGGCTTTGTTCAAATGTTTTTATAAGGGGTGGTTATATACATTATAAATAAATGAATAGCTCTTCCCAGGATAAAGTACATGGAAGGGCATCATAGTCCTTCAAAAAATAAACTCACCGGGAGCAGTAAACTATGCCATTCAAATGGTTGTATGATGGAAATCAGAGATAGGACAATGGCCGATAAAACACCCTGAAATTAGAAAAATGTAATGATCAGAAGACGAAGACTTAAAGACAAGTCTCAAATTTAGCTTTTAAACCTTGCATGCAGACAGAGAAAGGAAAGTTTATACTTGAACCATACAAAGACACCTAGCTAAGACTGTAAAGCATTATGAACTCCAGATATCTATCATCTTAACTACTAAATCTAGGGAGACAGGCAGCAGGCTGCTATGGAATGAGAGCTATTTTTCCCTCAAAACACAGAAGTATTTGCTAAAGCATTCAAACCTCAAAAAAATCCTGGCACTGCACTATTTGAGTCGTAACACATAAAAGATCACGTAAATTCAACTACAGTGGTAAAGACTCATTTAGCCTACAATTTTAAGGTTTTTATATCATGGTTCACTTTCCAATTACTTAATACTTCATAAAATGGGGGGAAATTCCTAATATGTGGACAAAAGCAATAATCGTATCATAATGAACACCATATACACTCCTTGCTTTACTTGCCCATCAACATAACTTTACACTCTGGACCCTCCAAATCTTTACACGCAGGATGTATAACTACTAATATGTTTTCATATTTCTTACTTTCTTATGGAAAACATAGACAAAGGTGAGACTTCTTATTCCGACACTGGTCTTGCAAGTAAACTGAACTACTCCACAGAAAGCCAGTGTTCTAAAAAGTAAATTCAATATAGATTTTTCTCTTTTGTAAGTTCTCCTTTTGAACAAATCACTCATTTCAAAACAAGATGTCAATACTGTTAAGGCACATGTGTTCTTATGCAGAACGCTAGTCTTGCAAGGAAACTACCTACTCCACAGGAAGCCACACAGCGTCCTGAAAGTGAATATTAATATGGATTCCTCTCTTGTGAGCTCACCACACAAGCAAATCACTCATTCAGAACAAGGTATTGAATAATGTTAATGCACAAGTGTTGATCTCTTGTATTGCCAAGCATGTCCCTTGGGGTGGAGACTAAAAACATAGACAGAGTCTTTTATGAATGTAGGGAAGTTTTCCATGCAAAATACTACGTGATGTAGAAACACAACGAGAGCGTAAACTACCCACCAGATTTGGACATGTTACAACCACCTGTTTTTCCAGCAGAACTCCAGCAACCAAAGCCAAAATCTGAGACAATTGATACAGGGTCAAATTTCTCGAGATTAATTCAACAAATAAGGAGCACATGGAATAAAAAAAATTGACACAATTGCAAGTGCTAGCTCCAATTTAGTGGTTTCAGCCTTTCAGGAAAGTGTTATAGAAAATTTAAGTTTCCGGATAAAAAAAATAAAATGAGAATGTTTATGGTGTACTCATTTTATCATATGATCATACTGGGAAGGGAGGAGAGAACTATTGCATTCTGAAAAGTATTATTACACAAACAGTTGCAGAAAATACTAAGAAAATACCGCTTTTAGAACAAGTCAAAACTTGAAGCTAAGCATTTAACCTGTGCCTTTATCTGATAGATTTCATGGGACAGTATCATGTGGAGCTCATTTTATCTTATCATAAAGTATTAGGAACCATTTGATGAGTGACAGAAAGCTTTCATACTTTAAACAAGCACACCAAAAAAGATACGATGCTAGAGCACAATTTCAAAAAAGGCAAATAGCCAACTTCCTTGCATATTACCAAACAAACAATTCAACTACAGCTTTTTTTCTTCATTTTCATTTTAAAGACACTTTCATTCATAAAGCCCCTGTTTGGATCGCACATTTAATGCATTAAATTGCATTAAGTTACATTAAATTCATGATTTAATGCAACTTAATGCATTATATGTGGCGATCCAAACGGACCAAAAGTCCTTAAAAAGTGTGAAAACATGCTTTCATTCATAGTCACGCTTTCATAGTCATTCATAAAGTCCTTAAAAAACATGAAAACAAACATACTTTCATGCATTTCAAGAACTTTATAAATGAAAATGTCTTTATAATGAAAATGAAAAACAAACCCCTTAACTAGTTTTGAAGCAAATGAAGCTGGCAGAAAATAAGGATTTAAAAGTACGAATATACATGATTCATATTTTTTGCCTTGCCAGTTGAGCTGTCTCATACTTTTGCCTTGCCAGTTGAACTGTCTCATACTTTGGCTAGAATGTTTTCTGCATTTCAGCAATTTCATGACACTTTTTGCCAAACATTTATAGCCAAGATGATACAGCAATGATAGCTGATGCTTAAACAGTCAATAATTTACTTTAACAGGTAAGGGTATAATTCAGACCCTAGTCATTTAGCTTTGAAGCAAGCAGATGTGAGGAGGAAATTAATCCAAAAAATAACAGGCAAGAATTAAATATGCAAAATGTTACATTATCAAGGGAAACAGCTCTGCAAATAGTTGCAATTGTCCATATTGATAGAGCAGCAGTTTCTTCAGCAGCAGCTAGCTTTGCACTGACCTTAAAAGTATAACATCAACAATTAGCAAAGACGGAGTTATAAAGGAGCAATGTAAGAAACTTAGGAACACAAGATCATACCTCTGCTAATGCCGATGGATCCTGAGACTCCAGCTCTAGTAAGTCTACTTCTAAACCAAGATCAGAGACTGCAGGACGCCTATACTGAATAGTATGCAGGTGTTCAAGGGGGTGGAAAACTATTTCACTTCCTCTTGCAGGAATAGGCAGATCTTTATAACTGCGCACTATCTTCATGAAATCATTTCTACTCTCCTGTTGTCAGAGACAAACAACAAGAAATCTAAATCAACCAAACAAACAGTAATAGTGAATAGCCACTTGAGGCAAAAAGAAAAATATAGGGGCCGTGAACACAAGAAAATGAACAGACCTCATTAATCGAGAAATAAGCATCATCTTCTTCTTCTTCCAGGTTTCTTCCTGAACTGCTACAAATGATTCCAGATCAAATGATGGATAAAATATTTACAAATATAGAAAAGAAAGAAAATAAAACAGAATAACAGAACTCAATATTGGAGCAAGCTTGGTTTTCAGGACTATAATTTTATGTGTGTGCCTTCTAAAACATCAAACATGTACAACTAAAAGTTTAGCTGTTTAGCCTAACTTCTAAATTACAATCATCACAACTTTGTTACATGAAAGACAAATTCTGTTATGCCACCTGAACAAGGAGACAGAGCTAGTACTCCGTCCAAAACCACTGTTGGTTTCTTTTGCCCGACCAAAAGAAGCTTCACTTGGATTAGTATTTGGAAGAGACTGAATTTCCTCGGACTTAACTGAAGAAGAAGTAACTTCGTCGTCAGTTATAATACCAGCAGCAGAAGCAATAAGAAGAACTGCACTGTCAACAGGTATTGCAGATGACATCCATTCAGTAAAATGATCTCTGAAGGGGGGATCGGTTGCTTCATTAAAATGGTCAGGTGACCTTATCGGTGAGGGGATGCGATCAGTGATACTAACTTCATTAACAAACTGGGTGATCCTGTCCAAGCGCTCCTGGGACACAATACTGAGGCACAAATGGTAGGATGAATTGACAAACTTTAGGATGAAACTCAAGTTATTGAACCAGAATTTACCAACTTAATTCTTTCACATCAAAAGGAAAGTATTGGAAATAGATATAACCTGTTTAACATTTCAAAGTGTAACTCAAAGAACGGTACTCTCGTTAGTATGCAATAACAGCGTGGTGCAGAAATTAAAAAACGGCTTGCTGCAGGACGACAAAAGGGTGAAGAACCACCTAGAATGCCTGGTGAGCGCTGAACAATTTCAGGCACAAGCAAGCAAACACCATAAAGTGACGTGTTATCCGCTACCTGATTCAAGCAAAAATCCTTGATCAATAGACTACTTGCCAACATATTACCGGATATATCGAAACTAACTAAAGCAAGCAAGAAATGCTACTCTAACTAAAGCAACATATTACCATATATATATATATATATATAGAGAGAGAGAGAGAGAGAGAGCTTCTGGTGTTTTGAGAAATAACTTATCCTATCTAGATGAGAGAACTTTCCTTCTAACATTGAGTTGTTGTTCAAATGCTGAAAATGCAAGCTTCTCCAATCCCCACCATATTTTAATTTTACAACCCCAGCTTAGCCCACTTTTCTTAGATGAGGAAAGACTCATTTTTTCATATTTACATTGAATTTGTTAGCCTTAACCTTAATTATCTTATATCTTACACTCTATAGAAAACATTTTGATTTTCCCTCTTACACCACACCACTGATTTTTTTTTTGCTGCGGATAAACAAACACTTTATCTTTTCTGATATGATCATTTTAGTATGACACACCAACCCAATCTTCCACAGTTTTTATGTGGAAGAAGACGATGAAAAGTAGGGTATATATACAGCTTAAAGCCAATTATCATCTTTTCTATACAAGTCGTTCATTTTCCTTGCTTCTAGTATCACTATGAAATCCTTACAGGAACAAGAAAGCCTTCCTATGGATGGAAAAAGAATTTTATTCTAAGGAAAAATGCATCACTTAATAGAAGATGCATTATACCCGAACAAAATAAATAAAATTAAAAGAGCTAAATTCAATTGTATGCAAATTCTACAAGTTCATTCAAATAACAATCTTCAAGTAATCAAGTAGACAAGTAGTAAGCATAAACAAAAGATATTCGACATTACACATAGAATTTAGCCACTAATCGACAGACCTTAAGTGAAAATATGAAGGCTGTATCATCCCTTCCAAGATGTCCCTGTTTGATGCCACAACACAATAAATTACTTTTTTTTTTTTTTGAAACAACACAATAAACAAGTTAGACACTAAAAAATATAGAAATAGCTTTAGCATGATATTAGCTATAAGAATCTGAATCAACTTTAAAAGAATGAAGATGACGATCTATATCTTAAAAAAAAAAAGTCTGAACGAATTGCATGTTAGAACAATAACCAGCAAAAACAAACTACAAAGTCTGAAAAACATCAGAAACTTCTGTAACAACTATGTAAGAATTGAAAATTACATCACTATTAGTTAAAATAACCAAAGCATGACAACGTTAGATGTGCATTGTACGAAAAGACGGAGTCAAGAATTAAAAAACAAAGCAGTTTTTAGTAGAAAATTATTATTTAACAGCCATTTGAACAAGGTGAACCAACTGCCAGAGGATCACTACTAAAGGATAAAGCTGGTAAGCTTTCTTTTCTCCTAAATAAGAGTCTCAGTCATTTCTCCTAAATGGTAATATTTCTTTGACAAGATAAAATTGTAATCAAATAGCAATAAGACCATCTATGATACAAACCCAGAATTATCTATATTATTATTTTTTAATTAATTTCTTATTTTTCCTATTTTCTAGGATAGTTATCCGAGTTGAAAGAGTCCAAGTTAGTTTCCTAATGTTTAGCCTACAGTCAGCAGATCTCAATGTCCATTAACAAGTTAATGGACTAGTGGTTAGTTAGTCGGTAGTCTACCTATTTAAAGTCATATCCTGAGTATTTGTAATCAGCTTTTATGGATTGAATAGTCAAAAAAACGTAGGAAATTCCTACACAAATTCCTCTTGCAAGATCCTTGCTTGAGTGGTCTTCCTGAAAAGAGATTCTCCTTTCAGTGAGTTGTAGTAATCTACTAATGACAATTCTTTTAAGGTTTGTTCCCTCAATATAGGGATGTATTTTAAAATCTTTAGATGAACAAAAGAATAAACCATAACACACCACTCAAAAGTTACATATTCTTCCCTAAGAGACATTTGAGCAGAAAAAATATGTAACCTGTCCATAAACAAGTTCGTTTAGATCGCTAAGTGAGGGGGTTCTCTCGACCATGCGTGCCTGTTTCAAATAAATGGCACACATAATAAGATAATATCCACTGAGCCAAAGAATACAAGTCCAACTATCATATCAAAAAATCATTTGTAGCCAAGCCCTAAGACATGGCATATCCTCTTCATGGAATCTTACATCCCTCTCCTTCGGTACTTTCTTTTTTTTATGGAAAAAAAGTCATCACTTAAATAGTCTAGATTAGTAAACCTTGACACCTCCAGGGAAACAGAAGGCACAAAGATCCTTTGAACCCATCGGCAAGCTCTTTCTTGAAGGGTACTTAAAAAGCATCTGCATATGAACATAAGGAAGCTTCATTAGCTGTCAAAGAAATGCAGGAAAGTAGGAACAACTTGGGAATATGACAAACAAATCTAATCATCTACACTCACACGTGATTTAATTAAGAAAGTGTCAAGTCAGTCAAAGTGAATGAGAAATTAAGTGTGAAAAAGGGGGCAAAAAAAAAAAACAATTCAAAAGGTCAGCAAACAGAAAATTGAATTATTTGATTAAAATCAACCTGAGGCTCCAACGACGGGGATGAAGGAAACCAATAATCATGTCTTCCATCAATTAACACTGCTCTTGACATTGCTTTCTCCCATTTCTTTTTCCTGGCAAATGCCTGCTCAACAGCTTCAAGATTAGCCTGAGGGGGCAGCCCGGTGACAATCAAGTGTTCAAAAAGTTCAGTTGGCTCCTTATATTTTCTTCGGTCCTAAAGCAACATCAACAAATAAATAGAGAAAACAATTGGAGATAAAAGGAAGACTTTTATATTCAGAAATACAACTAATCCATTTAAAATAATGAAACAGGTGATTACAGATGTCCTTTATGGTAATCAGCAAAATGAGGAGTCTAAAGGAACCTAGTCCCATAATTACATACCAATGTTGCAAAATCAGCTTTCAAGTCTGAAATTACTAACACCTCCCTACAAGTGAATGTCTGAATCTTTATTAATTATTATTTCTGTTAATCATGCTTGCTGTGATGATTTGCCGGGAGAAAGCTTTAGTAAAACTAAGATTCAAAGAGAAGCTCTTATGAGCATGAATATACAAATTTACATGAACTCTACATGTTATACCAGAAGACACCTCAAATTGGTCAGTTCGTGACTAGGTCAGTCTCTGCAACTTTTATTATTCAACTCAGGTCTTAACAACATGCAAGTTGCAACAAGCATAGTACTTTCCTATTTTGTTTGGTCACGGGCAGATCAAAACAGGAACTGATTGAGCTTCCTTCATACATACATCAACCAACAAATAGGTCATATTTATTTTCTCACATCTTGATTTCACCTAATTCGATCAAATATTGCACTCTTTGTACTGTTTTCTCCAGCTAGGATTGATGAACATACCAGAGACGTAGATTGGAGCTGATACCACTGCCTTTTCTGATTAGCCAAGACCTCGGGGTCGAAGTTGAAGCCTCTATTTTCCTCCTGCGGGCTCCCGCCCCAATTCATAGCCCTCTGAAACTGTGACTTAAGATTCTGGAAACTGTTGGGACGCGTTGGTCCTCGGAAAACGACTTCACTTCGGCTGCGGCGGTGGCCTGCCGACGAGTGCCCGCTCAACGAGCCAGAGGTCCCATTGCACCCATTGGGAATCGCATGGTCGTCTAGGGTCATTGGGATCTTCTCCGAATGTTCGTGTAAGGCAGCTGGTGGCATAGGCGGTCGATCAGCTAAAGGCTGATGAGACGGAAAACGATCGGCAGAAGGGAGTTCCGGCAGCGGTGGCGGATCATCGACTATCGCCTCGCCGTTCTTTTCTTCCATAGCTCACCTCAATATCGCGCTATTTCACATTGCATGAACACCAAAATCGTTTTGAAGTTCCTCCAATTTTTATTATGCCTCCTGGACTTCGGGTTTCCAAAACGGTAAGTTGGATGAAATCGCAACAGACCATCAGAATCCGTGCGGAGGAAGATTCCAAAGCGGAAACGAACACAATGCACCGGCGTCGACAATGTGAGACTAGTTGGAATCACGTCCCTTGATTAATGTCCGAAACTAATTCCGTTGAGAAGCAGAAGATGCATAAAACAATAGTATCGTATCTTTGGTGGAAGATTGCCCCTGCCGGCCGAAACTGTATGGATTCGTGGTGGAAGAGAGAGAAGGGGGAGATTAATTAATGGTAAAATGGTGATTGGTGAAGGAAAAGGGAGGGTGAAGGAAGAAAAATGGCTATAAAATAGGAAATGGAAGAAAAAGTCGCTGAAAAATAGCAGAGGACGCCGGAGGGGTATAATCGACGGACAGACGCACGTCATAAGTGATTGTACGAAGATTCCATCATCTATTAATCCATTATTTTACTCTGGTTTAGGCTAAAAAACATGCCCTAAAAATCACCTCCACTTTCCAATGTTATCAACCACTATTTTTTATATATAATAATAATATATATTAATTAATATAATTAAGGAGTAGAGCTTTTACATTGCGCCACCTAAAATTTTGCCACTTGACGATTCCACATTATGCCACATGAAGGGGAAGGAAGAAAGGGAGTCGCTAACACTAATTCCTCATCTTCAAATCAGCCCTTACCCCCAGTTTCTCAACGCAAAAAAATGGTACGAGCGAAATCTTGGTATAATGCAAAAAAGCAAGCAGGCAAGCGTCAAGTCCAACGAAATAAAAAAATACGTATTTTTTATTTTTTCGGATTAAACAAACGGATTCACAAATAAAAGAGCTAATGCTACAACCATTCCATAAATTGTTAATGCTTCCATAAAAACCAAACTAAGTAATAAAGTACCTCATATTTTCAGATTTTGACACATATAGCGTTTTCATTACTCCTTTTATTTTACATGTTACATATTTTTTATACGTCATTTTACATGTCATCTTATACCACATGCTAATTTAACTTATTGATTAACATGTCATTTCATAATTTCCTCATCACTTGCATTTAATTTACAAGTCATATTTTAGTCCAAAAATCTAGCTTAATTTTCAAATTCAATGCTAAAAAACACAAAATAAAACATGTCCTCATTTATCTTTGATCATGAATCATATTTACATAGAAAGTAGATTATCTTGTAGATGGGGCAACATGCGGTGCTTCGACGTTAACATCGCGTCGTTAATCATTGTATTGTCTCTTCTAGCTTCTAATAGCGGATATAGGCAGGGTTCTGTCGATGTTTAGATGTTAACGCCAATGAAGGAGTGACATATTTTAAACATTGCTTCCCGCTCTTCTGTGTTAAATAAATGGGAATATCAACCCCCATTCCGGATTTACATTTTCCAACTATACCTGCAAATGTTCATCGAACCATCTATAACTGTTAACGAAAATTATGATACATCTTATACATACTAATCATCTTGCTTATTTGGCATCACAATTTACTTAAATGTAAATTATCCTTGATATCAATAAGGATTACCAATTGAAAACTAAAAAAATTCAGCCTAGATCTCCAAATCTCATTGATTAGTAGGTAATATCATTTGTTAACTTTCATTAAGATAAAAACCTACCAAAATAATACGGATGGATTACGGAGTAAAGAACTAACTTTTTTTTTGGTTGAAAGTAAAGAACTAACTTAAAAATTTACCTTAAAGATTTATTTCCAATGTACTAAAATATCTTTCTACATTAGTGTTTGGATTATGATGAAGAAGAGTTGCAATTTAAATCTATTTTGTTCTCGTTTTGTTATTCCATTAAAAACATGGTATCCATTAATTAACAAACTACCATATATGATTTAGAAAAAAAAACTATTAGTTATCTTTTAAACTGGTTGAGACCGAAGTAATTTTTTTAAATTAAACCAATACCTTTCTCCCCAATAATTATTAGTATTAAGAATAACCAATATCATTTTTATTAGTTTAATCTTGTTTTCGATTTTAGAGTAGATTTTTTTATTAAAAAATTAAATTCTACAACACTTCATCTATCTTCTTCTATCTTTATACTAAAGAAGAAACCTCTTGTCGCGTGTTAGCCTCATGCTTATTTTACCTAGCCTATGTGTCAACATGTAGCTTATTTCGCATATGTGGCACCACATCATCAATCCATTAAAAAATTATTTAAAATTTTTAATAGAAGATAATGCTAACCATATCCAAATATAACTATCTTTATCTATATTTCCTAAGACACAATAAATAAATCTATATCTATAAAATCTTTAACTCTTTTTTAATTAATTATATATTATTTTTGGTTTCTTAAAAAGAATTAAAATTTAATAATATCCTTCACATGAAGCAAAATTTATACTGCATTATTATGTTCACTTTATTTGTTTAATTAGTTATGTATTACAATGGAGCTTTTTTCAATTCAAGTATTAGTATCGCATTAAAATAATTGATATTTTTTGTTCATATTTACAAAAAAATAATTTAAAAATATAATATTTATATTTCATTTATTATTAGAAATATCATTTGTATTTAACCAAATCCATATATGGTACAAGTAAATATGCTAGTAATTTCAAATATAATCTAAGAGAAGTGAGTAGCCTAATTGAGCAATTTTATCAGCAACACAATTATCTTCGTTAACAAGATCTAGACAAATGAAAAGAAAGTCAAAAGGGCAAGAAGATAATAGAAGTGTCTCGATTTTCAATAGGTAGCTATAGACCTTTAACCACATTGATGAAAATAAGATAGTTACCTTCCTTTTAAGGCCTAGTCATTTGATTGTGAGAGTTCCATTTCTAAGCACAAATGCCTCCGCTCACAAAATGGAGGATGACCCAGATTTTGCAACATTCACTAAGATTGTATTAGCAAAAGAATCACGTATGATAACCCCAACATTAGCTAAGTTATTCTATTAGATCTATCAAAATTCAATTTGATGAAATCATATGCATGTTCACTCCATTTGATAGTCTTTTAGTTTCTTCTTGTGCTTGTTCGTGCCTGTTGGGTTGCAATCATATCCCTCTTCAACCCATTGTTTTGTTAGTACCTAAATTTTGAGTTGTTTCTTAACACAACCCCTTAGATATTTCATAATGTCATTAGACATTTTTTAGAAGATAAGTTTGTTTCTTTGGTGCCACACGCACCACCATACAATAGCAAGGTCAGAAAGTCCTATTTTGATAACATATGTTCAAGTTCATTAATAATATTTGAAGGTCTTTTATTATTAGAATCATAATTAAGTAGTGTTTATTTAGTTTTAGAATTGATTTTGTCAACTAGAATGGTATGAGGGCACTTAACAAATAAACCGCATGTTGATAGGGTTTCTCGGCCAACAAATAAATTTGTAAGTCAAGACCCCGCTGAGTATAGCAGAGTCAGGATCGTTCCATAGGAAGCAAGGTTGTTTGTCTATCAATCTAACAAAAATCAAACAAAAACAAATAAAACACTCACGAGCAGCCTCGTTAACGACGTTGTCAGGGTCGTTAACGAACCACCGAACACAAAATGCTAAAACTAACGACCTAATTAAAATCTAATTAAAATTCGGTACCGAGGCAAGTACTCAGCAATGAAAATTCACCAGAAATAATTCAAATAAAACAAAAATATAGGACAAGGGACACAACAACATAGCCAAGCATAAGAATTCGTAAGAAGAAAAGATCATGCCTTTAAACAGATAGAGTCATCAACTTTCATTGACTTAGCAAGTATATAATCTACTTTCGCATCCTAATTCACGTAATTGCTTGTTTTAGATCTAAAGCTTGAAACTTTCGTTTTCAAACAATATCAACCTTCAAGTTAGTAACTTCCTCTTTCAACTCAGTTAAAAAACTCAAATTACCTCCACTTTCGTCTCGGTATTAAGCACAACAAACAATTCTCAATCAAAGATAAAAGGCATTCACAACTCAATCTTACTCATCAAACATGCTCAACTATGCCGGGCTTAACCCCGATCCTAGAAAAAGAAACTACTCACTAATCATAACTAAGAAACTAAAAACTTCAATAAAAAGAAACATTGAAACAAAACTCAAAACTCTAATTAATAAAAATATATCGTCTTACAGAGATTCAGAAGAAACCAAAAAACATAAAAAATACCGAACCACAATCACGACCCACGACCACCCGGCGACTGTCGTCTACCGAGCTTCGGCGGTCCTCTTCCGATCCGACTTCTCTCTCTCCTTTGGTCCTTCAAAAATCTCCTCCAAATTAAGCCCCCCATCTTTCTATGCTAGATAGAAGGGTATTTATACTAAAAAGCTAAAAACTAAAAAGGCTAAAAGATATTAACTTTCCTAAAAAGATAGAAACAATCCCTAAAAGATAGAAATAAAATCTAAAAAGATATTAAGACCTAAAATACATATTCTAACAACCCCAAAAGATTCTAAAAAGATACTCAACCGATACGGAAATAAATTCCCGCTCAGGATTGGTGAATTATAAAATAATACTCCATATCTTCCTTTTTCGTGGCCTCGTTAACGAGCCCTCACAGCCTCGTTAACGAGCCTGGGCTTTGTTTTCTTCAACACTTCCTCTTGTACTCTCGAGCTTCGACTTCTTCAATCTTGCACTCCTCCGCCTTTCGCTGTAATGCTCCAAATTCAACTCCATTTAGCTCCTTTCCTCGCTAAAACCTGCAAAATTCACAAAATAGCGTAGATTCCACTCTTTTCACAAAAATATGCAAAACTATCTAAAAATACTCAAAACTAAACCTAAACTAAACAAAACTAAACCTAATAAGCAAAGAAAACCTATCAAAAACTATACTAAAAATGCAACTATCAAAATACCCCATACTTAGACTTGCTTGTCCTCAAGCAATAAACAAGACACTAACCAAAACCAAAACAAATCATGCTCATCAAGACATAACCATCTTCTAAAAAGCAACATCTACACATAAGAAAATTATAGCAAAAGACTATTAACATCCTCACACATATATGCACTTAAATAGACATAAAATAATACAATCCAACCTCTCAAGGGATATAATGTGTTTCACTCAACTCTCAAGTGTTTAGGCTTATAAATTCAATCTCTCAACTCATCTTGTATACAAAAACTCATAGAAATTGGAACTTATATCACCAATACTCTCCACCCAAGACTTGTCAAAACAAGCAAAGAATCATCAAGAGAACTTAGGGGGCTCAATGAAAAACTTCATAGAAGTTTCCATTCGGCCGGGTTGTAATGGGGCTTGGTAATAACAATAAGGCGTGGAAAATATTTTGGTCACGTGGTGCTAATAATATCCGGGAATCAAGGACTCCTAAAAACTCACATCTCATCAAAACTTTCATAAAACAACATACCAAACTCACTCTTCTTTATGCACACTCATTTTCACTCACCCTTTATCATCCTAGAAAGTCTCATAACAAAAATAAAAGAATCTCTGATATTATCTTTAAACATATTATCTTTAAACACAAATGCACTTCAACTCTTCATTTTATTTTTATTTTTTCCTTCTTTTTCTCCTTTTTTTTTTCTTTTTTTTTTCTTTCGTCGTGGCCTCGTTGATCCACCGTATACATTCCTCTTCTTTCTTTTCACTACATCCATCAAAAACTTTATTATGTGCATTTTTTTTCTATCAAGAGACCTTTTTTACATGTAATAACAAGAGACTTCCAATCTACCCTTCCCAAATACCCTTCAATTTAAGCAAATATAAAACTCTTTTCTTTTTAACAAAACACAAAATTTACCTCTCCAATCTAAGTCCTAATTCCCGAATAGGGTCAAGCTTATCTCGGCTAGGGAATAATTTTTGTGGAGCTAAAAACAAAAGGTTTCAAGCCAGAATTGGTTATAAAAAAGAAGGAATAATGTAAAGGTAGATAGGGAATAATAGGGCTTATAAAAATAAGTTCTCCATCATATGATCTTCACAAGTAATGAACTAAAAATCTTATAAGGGTCTCAAGAAATAGATAACCATCACAATTCCAAGAGATAATATGCAAAAAGAGAGTAAATCACACAAGAAAAGAAGAGGGATTTATGATGTTCTCCCTATAAGGCCAAAAATACTCACAAGGTAAATTTTGTTGGATTGCATCATCTATGCTATAAAGTATATGTGCTCAATTTCATCAAATGCTATTCTCTTCAAGTTGAGAATCCGGCTATACTTTTAAAGACATGCTTTGCAAGGAATTATATGATTAAGCTAGTGATTGCTATCATAGAACTTAAAAAGGGATATCTATCAATTCTAAAACTCTTTTTGGATTTTTTCATTTTTTCAATTTTTGATTTTTTTTAGTTTACAACTTACAGAAATAAAAACTACATAGAACACATAAACACCTAGGACATAATTTTTCTACTTTCTCCCCACCCCATACTTAAAATTACAGTGTCCCCACTGTAAGGAAAATAAGAAGAACAGGGAAAAGAAATAGAAAACAAAACAAAACAAAAAATTAAAAAGAAGAAAGAAAGACATAAAAACTTACAAAAGTGGAAATAAGGAAAAGGAACTTCATCTTGAGCTGAATCAACGGTTCTGTGGAGGAAAGTAATGCTCAAAGTTCCCCATGAAATCGTACATCGTCCTCCAACGCTCAGCATCCTCCGCCTCTCTCTGACGCTGCCTCTCATCCTCCATCGACATGCGAGCGGAATAGACGATTTCCCATCTATCCATCCTCCTATGAATGTGATCCGTCTGGAGGTGAAGCTGCTGCATCCGTGCAGAAAGATCCTCGGCCCATGGTGGTGGTATACTCGATCCTGCGTACTCGGGCTGAGGAGGTGGTGGGTAGTGAGGCTGGAAATGGTCTTGATACATCACCGGGTTGTAAGGCATGAGGCCATAAGTATGAGGGTCGACAGGAGCTGGTGGTGGGTCGACAGGAGCTCTCGGCACCTCGTTAACGAAGCTGGGGGGCTCGTTAACAGGGTTGGGATGCGGCTGGAAGTGATCGTTAACGACCCTGGTGGGCTCGTCAACGAAGATGTTGCCTCCTAACACCTCCGTGTCGATGTCTTCTTCTTCAAAATTGAGCTCCTCAGTGCCGCCCTCGGTGTCAGCTTCTTCGGTGTCGTTGCCTACTACCTCGGTGTCCTCTTGTTCATCTTCTTCTTCATATTCATCCACGTCGTCCCGCTCAAACCGGGTTTCACATGGCCTAAGAGAGAGCTCGTCCTTCGGTTTTGGCTCCAATGGGTAGGGATGTCCCGTCCACACCTCGTACCAATTCGGTACGTAGAGTAGCTCGTACATGTCGAGGCAAGGTATGACTAGTCGATCTTGAACCTTCACCTTGTAGCCTCCCTCGGCTGGCACGAAAATCCCGGAACTATACCAATAATTTTTGTTGAGGAGTTGGGCGTGAGCCGGTGTGTAGCGGGTGAGATCAACTCCGAGATTCATGGCCAAGAGGCTAACCAAATTGCCAGACCACACCTCCTTGGACTTGGTGGATTTCTCGACGTAGTAGAGCCATTCGTACCCCAAGTTCAAGGGGCCGGGCTCCTCAAAGAGGATGGTGCGGAAGCAAGCAACCTTCGTCCTTGTAGGCCGGTTCAACTCTTTCTTCGGCCAAAATGTTGCGGCGAGTTCTCTTAAAATAATCCGGAAGATGGGGTTGACTATGTTTGCCCCAGATAGCGCCGCGGTAGAGGATTGAACCTCCCCGGTGATGTAGCTCCAAGTGCGGGTCACTCGGTAGTCCTTCAAGCTATAATCTCTCGACGGGTTTGGGAGTTCTAAGATTGCATTGAACTCCGCCATGGTGAAGTCACGGTCCTCGTTACCGATCCGGAACCGAATTCGTCCCGCCGAGATCTTCGACGAGAAGTTGGTCTCCAAAGTGGCCAAGAAGTCGGATGTGACTTGTGAGGGCCGGATAGTGTGGCAAGCTCTCTTGCTTCAACAGGTGGGAGGCCCCAAGGATGATGAAAGCGTCCTTGACATCCGTGTAGATGCCCGTGGTGAAAGCGTTAGACTTTGAGAACCATCAGGTGTAATGGTCCTTCTCCAGAAAATCTCGGTAGCGCCGTACTTGGCTCTGACTGCTCAAAATTACATCATCCACTCGAGGTGGAGATGGAGACCTATGGTTCCTCCTCTTCTTCTGGGCTCGGGTAGCGGGTCTGCTTGAACTAGCCATGGATCCTACAAAATAATCGAGATTTTTCCAAGATAAGATCCACTCAAAAATAAATAGGTACGAGACCCCATACTTGGTCTCAAAATTAACCTCGGAATTATTCGTAAACTACCCAATTGGGTTGTTCACGATTCTGGGCTCGGATCGATCGATGAAGAAATGCAGGGTCGTTAACGAGCCTGGGTGGGTCGTTAAAAACCCGCCGAGAGCAAAACCAGAACTTTCCGAAATTTAATCTACCTTAAATTCAACACAAATCAAGCATGCAATCTTCTATCATTTTCCACATATCCCTCATTGGGTATAAGCACCCCATACTTACTCAATTACCCATCCCGAACATGCTAAAAATTACCCGGAATTTTGATATGCAAAGATTGAACTTTAGATCAAGAATAAGAAAAATTCATGCTTTCCTAACTAAAGGATTGCAATAGCTAATCTCACATGAATAATCTTTCCTAAAACATGAACAACTAAGCACAATCAAGAATTTTTAGGAATAAAATCAAGCATGCTAATCAACCTTCCTAAGAACACGATTCAAGATATGAAATTTCGACCCTATAGATAATCAATCATGCAATTTCAAGCAAGGGTTTAGAAATCATACTGGAGAATCGAGGAATTGAAGAACAAGGGTCGGAATCGGGGTAGTTAACGAGCTTGGCCTCGTCGGTGAACGGTTTCCGAGCTTCGGTAACGACGACCTCTCGGTGGTCGGTAGTGTGAGGGATTCCGACTCGGTGGGAGAGAAGGGAGAGGGATTGAGAGTGTTTTGGGTTTGAGAGGGAGTGAATTTTGAGAGGATTGTGGTAGAATTTTGGAAGGGGGGTAGTAGGGTTTATATAGGAGGGATGAGGATAGAAGGGGGGGGGGGGGGGGGCGACGGCTAGGGTAAAAATAGATAGATTAGGTTAGAATACTTACCTGCCCCATATCGTGACGAGTCGGGTTTTCCGAACCGGGTCGTTAACGACCCTGGGTGGGTCGTTAACGAGCCGCCGTGGCCTTCTTGAGTGATTTTTCGATCCTTTTCTCCTGAAATCTTGTTAGCTCAAAAATTCTAATTTCTATCCTAATTAAAGCTAAAAAGAAAAATAAAAGAAAGTTAAGAAATAATCTAAAAAGAAAAATAAAATAAAATAAAATAAAATAAAATAAACCTATTCTAAAAAGCGGGTTGCCTCCCGTAAGCGCTATGTTTAACGTCGTTAGCCCGACGAGCTCCCTTGCTAGTCTCAAGGTGGTTCATGTATGGCCATGTTGGGGTCCTGAGGTACCCTGCTTGTAGCCTTACTGCCTCTGTGTGCTTGAATTGCTAAATTAGGACCCTTTTCTTCTATCAGCAAGCTCGATATCCCTGGATTGTTAGTGTAGTCCGAAAGCCAAGGTGGTTTGGACTTTTCTGTAACCTCTGTAGTAGGGCCTTGGTTGAACTCATGCACGTGGGACCCAATGATCGGCAGATGTGGCTCGGTAGGGACTGTTGTGTCGAGTTCGGGTTGAGTCAACTTTATTTGTGCCACTCCAATTGGGTCGTTGGCTTTTTGATCCAAGTTGAATTCCACCCGTTCTTCTCCTATATCAAAAGTGAGGAGTCCCTTCCGCACATCAACTCTTGCTCCTGCTGTGGCTAAGAATGGTCGCCCGAGAATTATGGGGACATGAGGGTCTTTAGGCATATCAAGGACGATAAAATCATTCGGTATAAAGAATTTCCTGACTTGAATAGGGTAATCGTCCACTACTCCTGTGGCTTTGACACTTGACCCATCTGCCATGTACATATTCGTGTCTACTGGCTCTAGTGGTCCCATATTGGCTTTAGACCAGATTGAAAGCGGAACAAGACTAGCACTGGCACCAAGATCGCATAAAGCTTTGAACTTGTGGTTGCCTATGCCGATTGTGATTGCAAACCTCCCGGGATCTCCCAGCTTTTCTGGTAGAGCTATCGATCTGACTTCATCCTGCAACTCTGTAATGGACCTTTTCCTGCTAAGAATATCTTTCAAAAATTTTGTGTAAGCTGGCATTTCGCTTAGGGCGTCAGCGAATGGGATGGAAATATTAATGCCTTGAAGAATCTTAACGAAACGCTTGAACTTACTCTCAGTAGAGTCCATAGATTTCTTAGTTGGAAATGGAAGAGATTTCACCATTCTCGGAACCAAGTTAGACTCGAGAGGTGAGAGTATCGGGTCGACTCTGGGGTCGATTGATGTCCTCGGCGGGTCGTTACCGACCCTGGTGGGGTCGTTAACTACCCTGGTGGGGTCGTTAACTACCCTGGGATTGAGAGGGAGGCTCGGATTAGTAGACTTACCTGGGGTGAGGTCGTTAGGGACCCTCGGAGCCTCATCATTCTGGTTTGTTGGCTCGGTATGTGCTCTCGCTGGCTCGTTAACGAGCTGGTTGGCGAGGTCCTGTTCCTCCTCTTCAGCTTGAATTCTCTCCGGTAGTGTCTTCCCACTTCTGAGGTGTACCGCTGCTATTTGGCCTCTAGTATTCTCCTCGGGGCGGCCCGGGAGTTGCCCTTGTGGTCTTGGAATCCGTGCGGCTAGGTCCCCTAGTTGGGAATCAACACTCCTCTTCCAAATATTGAACTCTCCCCATCTTTTATCTTGTCGGTTCAGTTTGGCTTGAACGTCATCAACTTTGTTGTTCACTCCGTTGATGCTCTCTTTTATCTCCTGAACCCATGATGGCGTCTCCTGATGGCCTGGAGGTCGATATGGTACAGGTCGTCTATCTGGTGGGGGCCTTGCGTAATTTTGACTTGTATTCTGATTGCCCCATGGTTGATAGTTGTTCGACCTGTCATTATAATTAGGCTGGTTCCTGTATGGTCCTCTCATGTAATTCATCTCAGCTATTGTCTCATCGGTTCTAACCTGCTCAATGTTAGTGCAAGCAGAAGTACTATGTGAAGAAGAACCACATTCTTAACATGATTGAGAGGATTTCAGAAAACTTACCTGTTTCCTTAGACGGTTGACTTCATATTGTAAGAATTGATTTTTAACATCGGGGTCAACTTCATCTCTGTTGGGTACATAGAGACGTTTTTGAGTTTGTGGAGTCTGCTGGGTTCCATACATAGCATCGTAATTCGCCAGCTTATCCAACAGTTCCCACACCTCTGTCGGGTTCATCTCTATAAAACCGCACGCAGTATGCGTGTTGATGCGGTTCTTGGTCTCATCGTTGATACCCTAGAAAAAGATTTCTTTGAAAACATATTAAGGTTGCCCATGAGTAGGGCACTATCTAAGCATCTCTTTGAATCTTTCCCATGTTTCAACAAATGTTTCATTAGGCAACTGGTGATAAGAGGTGATGCGTTTCCTCAACTCCGTTGTCTTGGCAGGAGGGAAAAACTTTGTAAGAAATTGATCATACAAGGCTTTCCAAGTCCTGATAGACTTAGAAGGTAGGCTCTCCAACCAGTTCAGGGCCTTTCCAGTAAGAGACCATCTAAAAGCTTTTAATAGAACATATTCTAACGAGACACCTTCAGCAGCTATGGTGTCACATAAATCAAGAAAATTTCTAATATGCTCCATAGGGCACTCAGCAGGTTTCCCTTCAAACTGAGCCCGTTTGATTAAGGATATAAATTGAGACTTGATCTCAAAAGGTTTCTCTATCGCTGGAAGCATAATAGGAGATTCTGGCACCCTCAGTTCCGGATGGCATTCCTTGGATAGGCGTCTAGCTCTTCCTGTAGTCGAGCCTTGTCAGCTCGTTGACGCTCGGCTTCTACGTTTGTGTCGTCCTTCTCGGCTTTCAGTGCCTCCATCTGGGTCCGGAGGATCTCTAACTCTCGATCCATCTCTTCTGCTGTGGCCATGGCTCGGTTTTCTCGGAGTCGACGATGCTGGGAACGTTCTGGTTCTGAGTAATAACCCGTGTTATCAAACTGAAGTCTTCTTCGTCCTACCGGCATACACTGAGAAAACAAACAAATAAAACAAAAATTAAAAAAAAAACGGGGTCGGGCTATTCCCGATCCCGAAGATGAACTAACAACTCGTTGCTTCCCCGGCAACGGCGCCAATTTGTTGATAGGGTTTCTCGGCCAACAAATAAATTTGTAAGTCAAGACCCCGCTGAGTATAGCAGAGTCAGGATCGTTCCACAGGAAGCAAGGTTGTTTGTCTATCAATCTAACAAAAATCAAACAAAAACAATAAAACACTCACGAGCAGCCTCGTTAACGACGTTGTCAAGGTCGTTAACGAACCACCGAACACAAAATGCTAAAACTAACTACCTAATTAAAATCTAATTAAAATTCGGTACCGAGGCAAGTACTCAACAACGAAAATTCACCAGAAATAATTCAAATAAAACAAAAATATAGGACAAGGGACACCACAACATAGCCAAGCATAAGAATTCGTAAGAAGAAAAGATCATGCCTTTAAACAGATAGAGTCATCAACTTTCGTTGACTTAGCAAGTAAATTAATCTACTTTCGCATCCTAATTCACTTAATTGCTTGTTTTAGATCTAAAACTTGAAACTTTCGTTTTCAAACAAAATCAACCTTCAAGTTAGTAACTTTCTCTTTCAACTCAGTTAAAAACTCAAATTACCTCCACTTTCGTCTCGGTATTAAGCATAACAAACAATTCTCAATCAAAGATAAAAGGCATTCACAACTCAATCTTACTCATCAAACATGCTCAACTATGCCGGGCTTAACCCCGATTCTAGAAAAAGAAACTACTCACTAATCATAACTAAGAAACTAAAAACTTCAATAAAAAGAAACATTGAAACAAAACTCAAAACTCTAATTAATAAAAATATATCGTCTTACAGAGATTCAGAAGAAACCAAAAAACATAAAAAATACCGAACCACAATCACGACCCACGACCACCCGGCAACTGTCGTCTACCGAGCTTCGGCGGTCCTCTTCCGATCCGACTTCTCTCTCCCCTTTGGTCCTTCAAAAATCTCCTCCAAATTAAGCCCCCATCTTTCTATGCTAGATAGTAGGGTATTTATACTAAAAAGCTAAAAACTAAAAAGGCTAAAAAATATAAACTTTCCTAAAAAGATAGAAACAATCCCTAAAAGATAGAAATAAAATCTAAAAAGATATTAAGACCTAAAATACATATTCTAACAACCCCAAAAGATTCTAAAAAGATACTCAACCGATACGGAAATAAATTCCTGCTCAGGATCGGTGAATTATAAAATAATACTCCATATCTTCCTTTTTCGTGGCCTCGTTAACGAGCCCTCACAACCTCGTTAACGAGCCTGGGCTTTGTTTTCTTCAACACTTCCTCTTGTACTCTCGAGCTTCGACTTCTTCAATCTTGCACTCCTCCGCCTTTCGCTGTAATGCTCCAAATTCAACTCCATTTAGCTCCTTTCCTCGCTAAAACCTGCAAAATTTACAAAATAGCGTAGATTCCACTCTTTTCACAGAAATATGCAAAACTATCTAAAAATACTCAAAACTAAACCTAAACTAAACAAAACTAAACCTAATAAGCAAAGAAAACCTATCAAAAACTATACTAAAAATGCGAATATCACCGCAACATCTTCTTGAGTGCAGTTACACATCATGCATCTTATAAGAGCCGAGACTCTCTTTTCAGCTAGTCAAAATTTGGTGGGAAGACTATTTTTATCAATTTTTCATAAGAAATTCTTTACTTTCGAGTCAGTGTCTAAGTTTCAAATCCAATTATTCTGACTTAAAGTATGATTATATTGACTTACGATAAGCTTTAGAGCCTAAAAAGTTGATAACCAATCATTCTTACTAGGTTCCCAATAGAGTCGGTCCTGAATGAAGTTATTCAGTATCGTTGTATGAAAAATCTTATCAACTACATGGATCGGTAAGATTGTAGCCAACACGTCGATTTTTCATTGTTTCTCCTCATTAATAAACTTGTTAACTATTGTAATGGCCGGTATTAATGCATGTAGGATTCAAAGCAACTTTACTTAGTGGTTCATTTATTATCCATTTGTCTATCCTAAACATAATTGTCTAACCATCTCTAACATGCTAGTTTAAGCCTTGTTTGAAAGTATCTCCAACCTGGCCCATGAGTGATGTCGCCTTGTGCCACGCCTTCTCTACTCTCCAGTCAAGTTGCCGCCCACAACTGCTACAATGAGAGCGCTCGTTGTCGCCATTGGCCTGCTCTGATCGGAACATGTTCATCAACCTCCGTTTTAGCTCGCCCTTGTCACCTATAAATGGAGGTGGAGGCTCGCTCTCTCATCATGCTATCTAGATCCCTCATCGGAGATTTGTCGAACTCACTTGAAAATTGCGTTTCGGTGGAAATGTCGCCAATGATCACCGATCCCGTGTGCCACCAATAGCCCCCAAGAATTTTCACATGTGCCACCGTCCTTGTTCAAGTCATCATCGTCACCACTAGAAACTACCAGCTCCAAAACTTTTCGCTGCAGTCGGTAACCTTACAAGGGCATTTTTCCCATTCCCAAAATCCTTCATTTTGTTGCATAATTTTATTTAATTTGCGGGGTACAAATTTAATTAAAAGGATTAAATTCATATGTGTATAAGCCCAAACTTATATAAATATACGCATATAAGTTCCCTTTATAATGTTTGTTCAATGCTTTAGTTTATATAAGAGATTATATACATAGGTTATAACTCCGAGTTATAATTGTAAATTATAAGAACTAGATGAGAAGATCCCTAAAAACTCAAACCTCTCGTCTCATTGGTTCCCTTGTCTTGGGAACTCTTCTTGATTTTAGTTCATTGAGGGAATCCTGTTCTTCTCATCTAGTTCCCATCTTGTGGGAACTTTGGTTCATTGAGTTCCCTTAACCTTGGGAACTCTGGTTCACTTCTAGATTTGCTCGCATCTTGATTGAGTTCCCTTGACATGGGAACTTTCGTTGCCTCAGTTCCCATGCTTTGGGAACTTGTTTTCTTCGTGTTTTGCTTAGCGACGCGCAACTTGTTTAAGTGAGAAATACTTGCAATGGGCATTAGTTCTTATGTTTTTTGTCATTATCAAAACTGAGGACGTTGTTCCAGTGTTAATGAGCGTGAGTTCCTAACACCGACTCAACGGTTTCATAATTTTATTTAATTTGTGGGATACATATTTAATTAACGGGATTAAATTCATATGCGTATAAGCCCAAACTTATATAAATATATGCATATAAATTTCTGTTATAATGTTTGTTTAATACTTTAGTTATATAAGACATTATATATGTTATAATTCCGAGTTATAATTGTAAATTATAAGAACGGAATTATTTTCATGAATCTCGAGATACGACTTATTATAGAAAATTAATGAGAGTGCTCGTTGTCACCATTGGCCTGCTCTGATCGGACACATGTTCATCAACCACAGTTGTAGCTCGCCCTTGTCGCCTATAAATGGAGGTCGAGGCTCACTCCCACATCATTCTGTCTAGATCCCTCGTCAGAGATTTGTCGAACTCACTTGAAAATTGCGTTTCGTTGGAAATGTCACCACTGATCACCGATCCCGTGTGCCACCAGTAGCCCCCAAGAGTGTCCACCTGTGCCACCATCCTTGTTCAAGTCATCACCGTCACCGCTGGAAACTACCGCCGCCAAAACTTGCCGCCGCAATCGGTAACCTTAAAAGGGCATTTTTTCCCATTCCCAAAATCCTTCATTTTGTTTCATAATTTTATTTAACTTGTGGGATATAAATTTAATTAACGAGATTAAATTCATACGTGTATAAGCCCAAACTTATATAAATATACGCATATAAATTCTCGTTATAACTGTTGTTCAATACTTTAGTTTATATAAGAGATTATATACATAGGTTATAATTTCGAGTCATAATTGTAAATTATAAGAACAGAATTATTGTCATGAATCTCGAGGTACGACTTAGTATAGGAAATAATAATTCATTTCTACTTAACCATTATCCAACAATAAATTATTATAGTTTATTATTTATCTTTCTGGTACCATCCAACGTTAGGTTGATCAATAGCAAGAAGTCTAAGAGATGCAACCCCGACTTTTAACCTCAAAGGATATATCAAAAAAAGAGACAAGTGGATGGTTCTCTCTACATATATTTCTTAAACGTGGATTTTCTAAACCCGTTTAATCATTTTTGTTGTGAACACTTGTTTGCTAATAAATGAAAATAGGTTTGTTTATTGCTTTAGAGATACCAGAGGCTTTGTTACTATGATTAACTATATCATGATAGTACTAGATTTTAGGTCCAATGATTGTGGCCTTGCTTGTTTAAATATCTCGTTTGAGACTATACTTGGATTAATGAAGAATAAGGCGCGAGTCGAGTCTCCTAACACCTCTTAATAACATCGTATTGTATTAGTTTTTTTTTATAAGGAAAGGAATTTGGGAGGTCACTAGTAAACTAGTGACCGACCAAGGGCATCCTGACGGATGAGGGTATGTAACCCCGAGTCAACTTCGAGCGGAATAGAGGAGACGCGTCAAAAAGAGCCAGCGATGTAGTCCGCCACCGAATTGCACTCACGATGAACGTGCGTGATACTCCAATCCCGAAAGCGAGCCAACAAGCAGTGGATGTCCGAACGAAGCAACTCAATCTCCCACGGGCAGCGCCAGTCACCAAGCACGGCTTTGACCAGCTGAAGATTATCGCCTTCAATTAGAATTTGGGAGACACCACGACTAATAGCCTCGAGAAATCCCTGGCGCAAGGCGATGGTCTCGGAGATAAGCACAGACTGTCGACCAATCAGTCCTCCGTCGAAATAGATAGGGGAGCCACCGGAGTTCCTTGGGTTTTGCCCATTTAGTAGTCTTCCGCCCGTGCCTAGTTCTCACGGTCTAGGAAGGCGTGTTTTGATTTTCTGTAATTGATGTTAGCTTCCAGTCTTGGATCTGGTTACGGGTAAATTCACAAAGAAATCCTACATTGTTCAAGATCGGGCTATTGTCATTTTCGAAGGTTCTTTTTTTTCTAGCGAACCAAAGGCTCCACCACGCGTTAGTAAGGAGTTCCATCTCATCTTTGGTTGTTATTTCCCTAATTTTGTCAAGGACTTGATGTGGTTTTTTTTATCACACAACGAAACTTGATCTGTTATCCAAGTTAGTTTAAGATTCAACGTATTGAGGGTTGCCCTGGAAAAGGGGCAAGAAAAAAGTATATGGTTAGTGTCTTCGACCTAGTTATTACAAGTCTCACAGCCTTGAGTAATTGGGATGTGGTTGACAGCAAGTCTTGCTTTCGTTGGGAGGCCGTTATGGGCCACTTTCCATAGGAAGTTTTTCATTTTGGGTGGGATATTTAACTTCTTTATCCATTCCAGATTAATTTTGGGTTCTCCTTTGGCTTGTTGAAGCCAATTCATGGCAGAGTGGGTAGAGTACCATCCATTTTTGCTCGGTTGCCAATATAATCTATCCGGGATTTTGTTAATAGGGCTGATGATTCTAGTTATTGTTTCGACGTCCTCTTGGTTTAGGACTCTGTGCAATTTTCCAATGTTCCATGAGTTGTCCTCCATAAGGTAAGCAACAACATGCTCCTCCTTATTGATTAGGGTTTCGGCCTCGGATTTTGGGGTAAGAGGACCGTTACCGGTCCAGTTGTCTAGCCAGAATCGGATGGTTTTACCATCCCCAACTATCCAGATAATCCCTTTGGAGAATCGATCTCGTAGGCTTAACAATTTTGACCACTGCCACGATGTGTTCTGTTTTTTCTTGTAGTTAAGGATACTCTCCTTTTTGAGATACTTTTCTGTCACAATTTTAACCCAGATGTTGTTGGGTTTCGCAAGGATTTTCTAGAGTAATTTCATTTGTAGTGCTTGATTTATTTCTTCTGCTTTGGCAATACCCACCCCCCGAGGGCCGGCGGCTGGCAGATTGAATTCCATCTTATTAATGGTTTGTAGTTGTGTTCCTTATTCCAGAAGAAATTTTTATTAATTTGGTCTAGCTCTTTTAGGGTTGTTTGAGGCAATAGGAAAGATTGCTTGATATAGTTCGGTTGTGCTGATAGGTTCGCTTTAATTAGGATTTTGCGCCCTTCTTGAGAAAGGGTGTTGGCTTTCCATTTCGAAAGTTGGGCTCTGGTTTTAAGTGTCATGGGTTTAAAGGTGTTTTGGGTCACTCGACCATTAATGATCGGGCAACCAAGGTATTTGTCTAACGCAACAGTGTTGGCAATTTGTAGAATTTGTTTAATATGCTCCTTAGAGTTATTGTTAGTGTTTTTGGTGACTTGAAATGCGGATTTATGGTAGTTGACTTTCTGACCCGAAATTTGGCAGTAGTCATCAACAGTGTCCTTAATATTTTTACACGCTTGGTTATTTGCTTTTGCATAAATGATGATATCATCAGCAAAAGCAAGGAAAGGGATTTTAGTTCCATTCTCGAGATTTGGATTCCAATGCCATTTTTCGGGTTCATGCTTTATATGTGGAGTTGTCTTGCCAAGACTTCAACGGCGAGGATGAAAAGGTAAGGTGAAAGGGGGTCGCCTAAGGCCCCTTTGGGGGAAAATTTGTTTTGTTGGTCCGTTGTTGACCAATACAGAGAAGGAAACCGTTTCCACACATTCCCGAATCCAACCTACAAATTTATCATGGAATCTGAACTTATGGAGTATGAAGGTTAGGAACTCCAAACTAATCCGGCCATACGCTTTTTCCATGTCAAGTTTTATGGCAATCCAGCCTTCCCGGCCCTGCTTGTAGCGAAAGGAGTGAAAAATCTCGTGTGCAACGAGGGTGTTATCGTGTATACTGCGATTTTGGATAAAATCCCCTTGCATCGGGTGTATGAGTTTGGTTATGACTCTTTTAAGCCGGTTGGTTAGAATTTTTGAAATTACTTTATAGACGGTATTACAAAGGCTGATTGGTCTATAGTGGTTTGTTGAACTGGGGTTATCACATTTTGGTAGCAGAGTTATGAATGTATGGTTGATTTGTTTCAGGATTTTCCCCGAATGAAAGAAACTTTTCACCGCTTTGATCACGTCAGCGCCAACTATATGCCAATACTTTTTATAAAAGCAAGCCGGCATACCGTCCGTGCCGGGGGATTTGTCGTCCCCAATGTCAAACATAGCATTTTTAATTTCTGTATTCGTGATTGGTTTTATGAGCTCAAGATTGTCCTCTTCAGTTATTTCTTGATGAATTATTTGGGTCATTTCCTGGAGTTTTCCACGGTTTATTTCCAGAGCCTTGAAGTGGTTCTGGAAGTCCCATTTGATTTCTGTTTTGATGCTATCGATACTCGAGATTTGTGTTCCATTCGCGGTACGGATTTCTTTGATGTTTGTTCTATTCCTCCTTCCACTAGCAATCCGGTGGAAATATTTTGTGTTCCTGTCGTATAGTTTGATATGGGTGTGTTTAGCTCTTTGCCTCCAGTATGAGCTATGGAATTGGATTAGGCTTGACCGTTTCTTAAGTAGCCTTTCATGCTTTTGGATTAACGGTGCATTTTTGTTTTCAATGATGTCTGTTTCGATGTTAATTAGCTCCTCATCCAAATTTTTAATTTGTCCGAAAATGTTTCCAAAATTTTGTTTATTCCAAGCTTTCGCTTTTGCCTTTAAAAGTTGAGTTTTCTTTGTGAGGGTAAACATGTGGGAACCCCCAGCATTGAAACGCCACACCTTTTTTATAACATTTTGGAAGTCTTTTCGAGACGTCCACATCATCTCAAATTTGAACGGTTGCTCTTTGAACGAGTTTCCCGTTGGGATATCACATGAGATAGGGCAATGTTCAGAGGTTGAAAACGCATGGTTTTTTGTTGCGATTGAGGGGTGCCATTGAATTATTTGATTGCTTACTAGTGTGCAGTCTAGTTTTTCGAGCGTGGTATTCTCGAGGTCTTTGGATTTTCTCCACGTGAATTTATTCCCAAAGGTTGGGATATCACACATGTCATAATTGTTTTTAAAGTTTATTAGCCATTCGAACCGGCTATGATGCGGAGAAGCACCACCATGATTTTCCTCCGAGTGCTGAATTTCATTAAGGTCCCCCATTAAAAGACACGGAAGGTTACATGTTTGGATAAACTCGGATAATTTTGTCCAAAAGATTTCTTTTTCTTGTGCCCTTGGTGGGGCATACGCAAAGATGAAAACCATCTCATTGTTGTTATCTAGGTTAGTATAGCGGATTCCAATGAACCGGTTATCTATGTGGATAGTGTAAACCGATTCATTAGAAAGTTGTGATCCTTTCCAAAGAACGCAGATGCCTCCAGAGAGGCCAGAAGCTGGGATAAATTCCAGCGTGTCGAACCCCGCTTTTTGCCAAGTTTTAGGGTCGGGTGGTGTCTAGGCTTGTGTTTCCACAAGTGCAATTAGATTAATGTGTTCAAGGCGGCATAGCGAATTAACTTCAGTCCAGAAGGCCTTACGCTTAATGCCCCTGCAATTCCACATACAGACTTTCATAGGATAACCAGTGTTGTTTGGGTTTTGGCCCGTGATGAATGGTATTTCATGGATGACGTTGATTTTAGTATATCGTATTGAGTGTTTGTTGTTTCATTTTTAATTTTGGATTCCCACTTACAATATTTTTTTCCCATGGTTGTGAGGACCATGTCTTGAGATGCCTTTTTGTTCTTTCAATGTTGCCCCCGCTCTTTCCGTTTAAAACGAAAGCATGGAGTTTTACGCCGTTTAGATTTGGCCTAGTACCACGAGGGCATTGCATGGTTGAGATGACCTTTAGATTTGGCCTAGTACCACGAGGGCATCGCATGGTTGGGATGATCCTGATTTGAACTATCCATTGAATTGGTGTGGTTATACCTTTCATGAGTTTAAGAAAACTCATGGCCGAGTGCCACATACAAGTTTCATTATTGTTGTGCGTTCTCTCCTTTCGAGATGCTTGGGTATTGATTCCCAAATTGTTTTGAATTTCCTTATAAAAAGAACTGATTTTTGTAGTCAGTTCCAAAGCAGCTGGAACAAAACCATTTGGTTGTGGATTGTTGTCGCACTTGACGGTTGTGTACAACACCTTAAGGGTACATGAGGTTCGGATACTAGATGTGGGTTCGCCACAAATTGCATTATTGGTCAACAGACAAACTAGATTAATAGCACACAGATCAAACATGTGATTACAGGTTACAATCGTCAGCAACTGTATACAGTGCAAATAGCACCTGTACTTTACCATAGCTATATGCAAGCAGGTTGAGAGATTTTTTCCGAATTGAGTGTTGAAAGGCAGCCCAACACATACCAACACAATAACACACACATAAAAGGATTTGTCTAATATTCTAACAAACACAAAGGGGTTATTTCCACTTGCAACGCAAGCAGACCCAGAACAACAAACAACTTGATAGAAACCGAAACCAAGTAAAAGGAAAACAAAATAATAGGACTTGTGGATAAGGAGAACTTTCACCAGTGTATGTGTGGACGTTGAGAACGTCGATAAAGGAAACCAGGAAACGCCAACAAGGACGCGGCCGCCGGAGACCACCGCACCACAAACCCAGATCCACCACCACCCGGAGACGAGTGCCCCACCGCCCCCAAATGCCAGCGACAGGAGAAGAAAGAACAACCAGCTCCAAGATGATGATGAGGGGAAGGCAGATTTTTTTTGCCCGTTGACCAAAACTCTAAGAAATGGCGAGTTCTTAATACCCGGATCGGGAAAGTGCCATGGACTCCATGGAAGCAGCGCCGATCCCGACGATTTTAGAGTTGATAATTGATGATATGAGGTTACCAAAACTCCATAGATGTGTTGTGTCATCAGAACACTCCAGTGATAGGGCAGTAGGCCCGAATCGCACCGGCCAACGTGGGCCGCGGTGCATCACAAGCCTGATAGGCGCATGAGGTTGAGAAGAGGAACCGATCTCTTTTCGGATATGATAGTTTTCTCTGATTTTTGACGCAGCCGGTTGGACCGCCTCGCATCCTGGGGGAGAGGGAGACGGGGTCGAAGCGGGCAAGCACTTTTATTCCGACATCGAGCCATCCTCGGTTCAAACCATTGTGGTGCGTTAGGGGAGGAGCCAATGTCCGATTTTTTCTTCCATTCCAGGCAAAAGGAGGCGGGGAGGGTGCTCAATTGCTCGTAGGCGGCGGCATGGATCAGGGGCGGCGGATGGGACTCCGCTAGGGTTTTGGCCAGCAACATGAAGGCGATGGGTCACACTTGAAAAGTGTGTTCTATTTGTTGAATGCGTTTGAGAGAACATGTACGTCATCGTATTGTATTAGTTGATGTAGTTATTAATTATTCTCTCATAATATAGGTGGTATAATTATTATTACTGTCTCCTAATATTGGGTCATGATTCCATTCGCTCTACTGCTCGAGAGGTGTGTTTACAATCTAGCTAAGAGCCTAGATATCCTTCAGTTGAGTCTCTTAAAAGGACGAATTAAAATTCATCACTATGAGGTGTAACATTTTTATAAATAATGAAAGATAGGTTCCCAAAGCACAATAATTAAATGGACTAGGATGGTTAGTACAACTTGGAAAACCATTCTTGGTCTTGGCTTTGAAGGATCTTTCTTTCCAATTTGAATGCATACTCAGATTTGTCTATGTGGGTTGGGTAATTAAGCACTTTCGTGGCCACTTCACCATTTGGAGTCTCGGGTATAATGAGGTTGGTTGAAAATCGATTAGTCGACAACGGCTTTTCAAATAAATTGTGGGCCTAATGAATGTTCCCAATAATACCTTCCAATTGGAACCACAGTCTTCTAATGTCGTAACTGATATTTCTGCATACTATCTTTTCTATTCTGATGTGAGTGCTAACTTTAGATCATCGGTCGATTTTTATTAGGAGTTTGATGTTAACATGTTTAGTTACAACCTAAAGAACCAACTACTTCTCTATTTGCTTAGTCTTTCATTAGACTAACCTGACCACCTTATTCTCTTGCATGGTCGGCTGGTGTCACCTATCTTCCAATATAGAACATCGGGATTTAAGGGAGTTTTGCTCAAGGACTAAACATCAAGAGGTAGACTTGTGAGGAAGTTGAAGGAAGACTCTTGAAGAAGTTGAAGGAAGATCGATATTCATTCTTTTTGTATATTAACCAGTCTTTAAATTGGTTTTTGTACATTTATTTCCGCTGCCACTTGTGAAACTCTTACACCTTTTGGAGTAAGTATTTATCTCACTTATATAACTCCACGTTGGAGTGGGTTGTAACAAAACAAGTTATTTCCTTTTATATTAATAAAATTTAGTGTTATTTGTGAAATTGTATTTCATGTACTTTAAAAAGCCTTGGGTGACTTTGGAAGACGTTTAACTCGAGGTCATTGGTGTTGTAGTTCCTTCCTTGATGCCACAGTTGCCACTCGTTGCCAATATAGACGAGGGGGCGTTAAGGTGGTATCAGAGCCAAAGGTTTTGTTGTCAACTAAAAATAGTTTCCGAAAGTTTTTTTAAAACCAAATTTTCATCAATCCTTCTTTTAAAAAATGAGTTTGGATTAAAACAAAAATAAAAGTCATAAATAAGAACTTTCTTCTCCTTTAAAATTATAAGTCAAAATTTATGCATCTAGAGCTTAATTTCAAGTTCTTTCTTTTTATTTTAAGAATCAAGCGTGTTCTATTAAAAAGAAATTTTCCGATATCGAAATTCTTCCTTTGAATTTCGATTTTTGATAATAAAAAAGAAGAAGAAGCATCTTTTAGATTCCTAAGCCTCAATGTCATTGTTTGAGAACATAAAAGTATTGACAAATAAAGATTACTTTGAATTTCGAAAACTTCCTTCAAATATCTCTGTCTTCAACTATAGAGTAATGGATATTGTATTCTTCAAGTATAGAATTTTGATTATTCTATATTAGCGTCACCCTAGTTACCCATATAAAAAAAATGGTTCTAATAAGAAGTATAAATCATGCACAACGAGAACTAATGGAAGCGATACAAGTTATCAGTGATGCCTACTTCTCCATGGGGCCGACCCTGGCGGAGCCTGTTCCTTATGCCCAAGAAGTAGAGCTTGAGGAACATCCCAAGGTGGATTTAGAAGAGGAATATATCCTCAAGAACTCACCCACAAACATATTGGATCATGAAGTACACGTCCTGGAAAGTTATCTAGTAGATACACTGAAATATAATGGATTTTGGCCAACAGAAAAGGAACCATTTAACCAAGGACTTAACATGTCTCTACTCAATCTCAAATTAGGAGCAATTTACCAAAGAGTAAACAAAGCAGTGAGGTGCAACCGAGCAAGTAACTGGCCTCGAGGGAGATTGACAGGTGCTGAACATATCGCACCAATGTGGTCAGTGTAAACACCAACCTTCTTCATCATCAATTGAAACCCAGAAGGCTCTAAACACCATGAGGCTACAACCAAGTACCAAGTAAATCATCAGACTATGATCATCATCGTATTAAAAAGCTTCACCACCAGATCAGACAAGCTAACATGCTACTTAGATATGGTGCGAGGTCCTAGATCCAAACTGGTTTGAACCCGACATTTTAACAAGTATTGTAACTGTCATTCCCCTTAAGATTTGTAATGCGGCGCCAACTTTGATGGTATTTCAATAAAGTTTTGATTTTGTCTTCAAATTGTGTGCAAGGTAGAAAATTGTTAATATTTGAAAAAAATTGTTGATAATTCAGATGGTTAACACATGAAGCAATAAATTATTTTTAATAGTGTCTCATCTAATGGCCCGAGTGATGGATCCGAGACTCTGGACCTTAATCGCAAAAATTGACCTCCATAATTGGCAACCACTTCGACGCCTTTCGATGCCACAATTGTGGAGGCGTTAAGTCTAATCCTATAAATGATTCAAGGCACAAGTCTAACAACCACCCCTAATGCCACAAGTACCGTTGGAAATGGAAGGGTGGGAGAGCACCCATAACCCTGCTAATAGATTAAGTTTTACCAGGGCGCTCAAGACTTTCACGTCTATGAGGCCAAACACTTATGATGACACTAGAGAACCGTTCATATTTCCTACCAATCCTCCCTTGCGGAGAGATTATTGAGAAATGTCATTTGCACTGAAGTTGAGAAGGTGCATATTAGTGAATGGTGGGAAAACTCCAAACTATCCAAGCATCCCATGCTGACTTGGGACATGTTTAAGAATAACATGATGGATCGTTTCTCCTCTCTTGCCATGAGAAATAACAAGGTAAATGAGTTCATCTATCCGAAGGTCAAGGGACTAAGCCCCCTAGAGATGGCAACCAATTTATAAAATTATAAATGACCCTATGATAGGCTAATAATAAAGGAAGTATTATTATGCAGTATTCTAAGCTAAATTATTGAATAATAATTTAAATTATTTCCTTATTCATATAAAAGAGAGTTATATGAGTTAATATTAAGAAATGATATAAAGGCTTATAATATATTTCATTTTTATAATTTTATTGTATCATCCGACCTCGGATTCCTAGGTCGATATTCTCGATAACTTATCTGACCGTGACTCCACGCCATTAAAAAGGCAAACCGAGTTCTAAGGTAAGTTGATATTCTCCCTTGTAATCTTTTTAAATTCTTCAATTCCGTTAAGGATATTCTTTCTCTGTGTTGGAAAATACTTGCTCGCTATATAAATAAACTTAGGGTTTATTTATTGTTAGATATAACGACTTATTATTATAACTAGAAATATATGCCCGTGCATTTACACGGGTTAATAATTCTGTTTAAATTCTTTTTTACATGTTTACGTATTTAATCGTTTTCAAATATTGTTTATATTCCATCAATGAAGTTTTTGAAGTTGTATATCTTTTTTACATATAAGTTATCACATGCATTTACAATTGACCTTCAATTATTTAGAAAACCTATAAAAATATAGGTTTTCTAAGGCCATCTCCAACAATTTCTCTATAATTTTCTCTAAAATGAAGAGTTACAAGTCATATTCTTCAAATAAAATTTACTTTAACTCCAACAACTTCTTCATTTTAGAGAATCTTACATTTATTAGTTTTATTTATATATAATTTTTTTTATAAATTTCATGTGGCCAATAACAAGTTTCCATGTATACACTTTTAATTAATGCATTCTCCAAATAAATTTGGAGAATTCTCTAAATATAGGGAACACACTTTAATCTTTTGGAGAATTCTCCATTATGGAGAATTAGATAGGGAAGTTGTTGGAGCAAAAAAATGGGTCAGATTCTCCAAATGCACAATTTTCAACAATTTAGGGAAGCTGTTGGAGATGGCCTAAATAATTAATTTATGATTGATGTATAATATTAAGTAAATATTAATTGTGGAAGGTCAATAGGCTAAGGTAGAGTATGTAAGGTATGTATGACATTAAGTCTATACGAAGCAATTGAATGTTTTAAATTCAAAGCATTGAATGTAAAAAAATACAAATTTACATGTAGGTTAGATTATTAGTTGTACTACGCTAGTACTGACTTAGGTCCAATTGTTTGTGGCCTTGTTTGTTTCAATCACTTTTCGAGATTTGTTGAGGATTAGTATAGGACTAGGATGTGGGTTTCCCTAACATCTCTTTATAACATATCGAGGGGTACGACTAACTACCCTCTCTTACCTTGATATTTGGATCATGATCTCGTATTCGCTCCTCTGTGAGGGGGATACTGCACCCTAGCTAAGTGTTGTAACTTCATTCCCTTTCGTGGACCAAGCCTTCCTAGCCCCCCAAACCTAAAAATCATCAACTAAATGCAATGTTTTATGACTTAATAAAGATAAGTGCTAATGCACAATAGTAATTGAACTATGATGGATCGAGTACAACTTTGAAAGTCCATTCTTACTCTTGGCTTTAAACGATCGCCTTTCAATCTAAATGCCTATTCGTGCTTGGTACTAAAACGCCTTCTCGGCCACCTCTCCATCTGGAGCTCTGAATCTGATGAGGTTGGTTGAGATCCAATAATATCGCCAGAGGCTTTTCGAGACTTGTTGTGAAGTAAGAGTTCCCAACCATATTCATATTCATAAAGGGACTATAATTCTCGTAGTATCCTTCTTCCTCGTAAAATATTATATCTCTCGCTCTGAGATGAACTACTTTCATTTCTCTTTAAAGCTCCACATATATGTTGTTGCTCTCAAGATGTCTCAGTGTTTCACCTACTAAAAATATTGATATTTTTCATATTAATAATGCTTACGTACCCATGAGAATTATTCGTTCCCACTTGCTTAGTGTCCTTATACTAATTCGTTCATTTTCTTTTTGCACTTTTGCCTGGTATTTTCTCCCTTTGCGAAAATATCAAACAATAGTTGAGTGTTACCATAAGGTTGAAGACGAAGGCTAGAAGGTTTGAGGAGTGTCATTTAAGGATATAAGATGAAGTCAAGATGAAGTTGAAGCAATGAAAGAACTTTTCCTAGAGCAAGGCATCTAGAAGGTGGTGCACCATCTCTTCCATTTTTAACCAAGAAATTCATCACATTAAGTTGACTTGGGAAAGATACTTGTATTTTCAATAATTCTTTTGAATAACCCTTTTTATAATACGGGTTTTATTTTTCCGTTGCTACATTTTATGTAAAACAACTACCATTCTAATGAACGCATGTTCTTATTAATAAATAATTTTTTTGTTCCAATTCATTTTCCTTTAATTATTTATTTTAAAGCCTAGGGTGGTTCTGGGTAGGTTAATTTGGTTATGTGTAGGCTTTGGGTAGGGGTGTTACATTTGTATTTTTGTTTATTTATATTGTGCATTGACAATTTTACTTACAAAATCGCTAAGAAGATTGTTGTGTAATTTCATAAAGAAACAAGTGTGCAAATCTCAGGGATTATATTTTTATGAATTTGTGTTTTCGTTTATTTATATTGTGTGTTAGTAATTTACTTATATGATTGATGATTGATATCTTTATTTTTTAGTAATTAGAAGCATTAAATGTTTATTTACATATAGTGAAAAAATAAAATATAATGATTTTACTGGTGAACGGCTCACTCAAATATCCCGCGAGTGACGAGTGGTTTGGGTAACGGTGGAACATCCTACAAGTGACGGGTGGGACGGGTGGGAAATTTTTACTTATGGGGTGGGTGGAGTCTTTGGTGGTGGAAAGAGACCACCCACCCATAACCCGACACCACTTACAACCCTACTTGGATGTACATTAAATTATGTCTTAATGTGATGCATAACGTGCATCAAAAATTGATGTACATACAGTTTTTTTATACATATTCAAGACAAACTCAGGCATATAATGCAAGTGTCCCCCAAAAATAAATTTTGCAAAAAAATATACGAATTATTTGACAAAAATACACCCATGCCAACTTTTTTAGGTGTATATACCACTATCGACACTTAATCTAAAGTGTTGATCTTTTTGATGAGAAAACCACTTATATTACTGCAAACTTAAATCATTCGATAAGATCCCATAAAATTCAGACGGAAAATACAAATTACTAGTAACAAGAAACATAGCATGAGGAAACCATCGGCTTAACTAGTGAGTCACACCATTTGCATTGTGTCAAACCAATTCCCAACGACAGCCCTCGAAAGAGTAACTTGATTCAATAAGCATAGCTACAACAGATCCAAGAATAGTGCAAGGGATATTACCACCATTCAGCTTTCGGATCAAAGAACTGCAATCATATTCAATCGTAATGTGGGTAAAATGGAGTGATTCAACATGTAACCCCCACCTTATAGCTTCTTCTTCAGCAAGTTCCACCTCAGCCCCATCCTGAATTTTCTTTGATCCCGCAAACACCACTCGCCCTTCATAATTCTTTCATATAATTCCAATTCCTCCTTCTTTACCTTTGATAGAAGCATCGCAGTTCACTCAGTGATCTTACTAATTGAATCAGTATAATTCTCGACTTCCTGAATACTCGAGTCAACAATTTGCCCCGAATCCACTTGAATGTCTTCAAACAACCTGAGATTATGTGCCTGCCATTGTATGCACACTACATGAGCCCATAAATTTCGGTCCTTTTCCGATAACATCATCTGCACTCGGTCCGCCCAGTCATGAACTGAATCAAAACCTTCACCCAGAGAGTCAATTTCAGTGAAAGATGCCCAAACCTGACGAGGTATCTCACAATCACGCAGCCAATGCATTTCATTTTCAACCTTGCCACATATTTCACACCACTACACCAGGGATCTCGCGTTATTTTCCTTCTCAACAGATTTGAATTGTAAGGTAAGACATGTCGACATACTCTCTAGAGGAAGAATTTCCCCCTCGGAATAATAACCCGACTCCATATCCACTTCCATAACCGTTGATCATCACCATCATCTATTTGTTCACCATTATCTGCATTCTTGTATTTCTGAGATTCAATGGAGTAATATGTCGATTTAACTGTTAAATTTCCATCGAATATAAAGTGCCATACAAGTTGATCCTGAAAAGAGGCATCAACCAGATGAATATTAAGCACCCATTCAACATCAAATGGAAGGATCCATCGTCTAACTACTTCCTTATCCCATTTGTCATAATTCCAATCAATTAGGTCATTAACAATCAAGTCAGGCCTAGCACCCAACATGTTCCCAATAGTCTTGAAACTCGCTGGCCTTGGGAGCCATCTATCCTCCCAAACATTGATCGAACTCCCATTACCTACTTGTCAATATGACCCCATCTCTATAACTTCTTTTGCCTGGAAAATGCTTCTCTAAGCATAACTTGGTGAAAATCCCAAAAGAAGAATGTAGAAACATGGTCCGAGGATAATAACGAGCTTTGAGCAAACGTCCAATAAGAGAATCATGCTCTTGGATTAGCCGCAACCCTTGACGAGCCAGCATTGCTCGGTTAAAAGACTCCAAGTCCCTGAAATCCAACCCTCCTTTAGCTTTCAGTAAGCACATTTGACGCCAACTCATCTAATGAAGACTTTTTTATCTACTCCTTTTCCCCATAAGAATTCACACATTATGGTCTTGATCTCCTTATAAAGCCCAGTCGGAAGAAGAAAACATGACATTGCAAAAGTCGGTATTGCCAACACCACCTATTTTAACAAAACTTCTTTACCCGCTCTAGATAATTTGGATCATTTCCAGCTTCTCAATCTCCCCCAAACCTTTTCTTTTATACGATAAAAAATGACTCTTTTCAAGCATCCTACCATTGTTGGAAGACCTAGATATCTCTCGTATTTCTTCACCTCATCCACCTGAAGAATTCCTTGTATAGCATGTCTTAAACCGCCACTCACATTCCTGCTAAAGGACAGTTCTGATTTTTCCAGGTTTACTTGTTGACCCAAAGAAAAACCATATTGATGGAGGATATTAACAATTTCATGCGCCTGTTGACAAGTTGCCCTAGAAAAAAGAATTTTGTCATCTCCAAAGAATAAATGTGAGACTACCGGAGCCGATCTTGCTATCCGAATTCCTTGCAGCCTCCTTCTGATTCATTTTTCCTAATTAGACTAGAAAAGCCTTCAGCACAAATCAAAAAAAGATAAGGAGAAAGAGGATCTCCTTGACGTAGCCCTCTTGAAGGAAAGAACATTCGGGACGGGCTTCCTTCAACAAGGACCGAAAAAGAGACACTCCGAACACATCTCATGATCAGGCTAACCCAAATTTCACAAAAACCCATCAATCTCATGCTTGCTCTAAGAAGTTCCATTCTACTCTATCATACGCCTTTGTCATGTCCAACTTTAGAGCCATATATCCTTTCTTTCCTCTATCATTCTTCTTCATATAATGAAACAACTCAAAAGCAACCAAAATATTATCAGTAATAAGCCTCCTTGGAAAAAAAGCACTCTGAGACAACAATATCACCTTCTGAAGAACCTGCTTTAACCTGTTGGCAATGACTTTGGAAACAATCTTGTATAGAACATTTCATAAGCTTATAGGTCTTAAATATTTCATTCTATAAGGGTCTGGAATGTTTGGAAAAAGTGAGATAACAATATGATTAAACAACTCTGGAAAATTCTCCCCATGTAAAATATCAAGCACACATTTTGTAACCTCCGACCCAACAATATGCTAGTGTTTTTGAAAAAACAAAGCTGACATACCATTGGGGTCAAGGGCTTTTGTAGGATGCATAGAAGAAAGGGTAGAAAGTACCTCATCACCACCAGTGAATGGACGAGTGAGCTCAAGATTATCCTCATTCGTCAATAAAGGCGAGAGCCCTTGAGGCATGAATGATTTATTCTTAAATTTTTATATAGTCATGAATTCTCACGTGGATCTTTTTTGGGGGTTTTCCTTTTGGTACCCTTGAGGTTTGGACATTTTCTCTTAGTGTCCAAAAAAAATTCTTATTCCTTTTAGCGCCCTTGTAGTTTTGAAAAAGTCCTTCCCGTAACCTAAAATAAATGTAAAGCCAAATTTCATCCAATTTTCAAAAACTCCCGTTAAAAATATATAAAAATAAAATAAAAATCCATTCACCCTTATTTTTGTAAGAAATGAATGAAACCCAAGTTCATTTTCTTGTTCCAGCTCCTATTTTTTCAACTCGGATAAGTTCGTCAAGAATTAAATTTTTTTTGCTCTCGCGCCTGGTTCACCTGTACGGGCTACGTCTAGACCGGGGTACTGAATGGGACTACGGCAGACCCCTCCCAACGACATTGCGGGGAATCGAACACACGGTTCGTCCTACCAAGCGTAGCCCCAACGCCACTACGCCAATGCATCGTTGGTTCAAGAATTAATTTTGGTTATGGGGAAATTGTTGATGCTAAATGATAGTGTTTTTTCCCCGTTTTTTGTATTTTGCCTTTTTAAAGTTTAATTCTTTTAGATTCTCATTCTTCATCATTTATTGTTGGGTGGAGTTCATCAAGAATTGCTTTTGGTATGGTGGATTGATAAGAGTGGATGGATTTTTATCTTTTTAAAATAAATTTTTAAAGGGAGTTTTTGAAAATTGGATGGAATTTGGCTTTATATGTACTAGTTGTACCCGTCGTGCCATGCACGACTATAATTCGGTAATTTATATACATTATAAATAGGATATTAATAAATAAAAATGTAATATAAATATATATGTAAGTAATTTATTACTCATAATTGTCCAATTTTTTAATTTTGTTCGGAATCGAATAAAACAAATCAAATTAAATTATTAATTTCAATGTTGAAAATAAAGATAGATTATTAAGATAAAAATAATGTATATTTCTTATTTTCCTTGATGATATTTCATAAATATTTAATAAGAAAAAAAAAGATAAAATATGAATAAAAAATATTTATATCTTAAAAATATGCAAAAGATAAGATTTTAAAAAATTAATAATTAACTTAATAAATAAGATATAATAAAATATAAAAGATAAAAATAATTTATTTATAGAAATTAAAAATATATTAATTTAATTTAAGGTGGGGTAAAACTCATATTTTGGCTAGATAAAGTACATATTAGATAACATTTAATATTATATTATTTATAATTTTTTGTTACTTTCCATGTAAGTACATTTGATGATTATCAAATATTTCAATAATATATATTTTTATTATTTTTCAACATTATAAATATTTATGTTTTATTATAAAAAGAAATCAATATTCTATAGATAAATCCCTCAAATGATATCATGTTATAATATAAAAGATATTTATACTTATAAAAATTTTATCTTTAATTTTAAATATTTTTATGAGGAAGTTTTAAAAAGATATCGTTACACTAATTAGATATTTATTTGATGTTAAAGATAGATTTAAATAAAAAAATAATTTAATAGAAAAGGTTAAAATAAGATGAATAAAAATAATTTTTCAAATATCAGGTGGGGCCAGAATCGTTTTGGTGGCTCAAAAAGGTACAACTTTAATATATAGTTATAGATTTTCGGTTACAGGAAAGACTTTGTTAAAACTTCAAGGGCACCAATGAAATAAAAAAAATTCTGGACACCAAGAGGAAAAGTTCAAACTTTAAAGACACCAATGGAAAATTCATTTTTTATTTATGATGCTTGTGCACAACCTTCTAAAGAAAGGCCTTTAGTCAGTGTCAATCAGATTCAAACCCATTCAAGGCTTGTTTCCCTCATCCGTAAGGATGTGCTAGGTTGAATTATTTCAACCTAATTCTTTCCTACTAAAAAAAAAGGCCTTTTTATTATTTGGGGCGACGTTGAATGGGCTATAATTTGGGCGGAACTCACAAACGACATGGGCTCAGAATACAGCCAGGTACAAGCAAGGATAAGCCCATTGGCCATTTCCGCCCACAACCTCATTGATCTACTTGGCCCTCTTGTGCGACAAACATAAGTTGTAGAAACTTTTAAAATTTCAAAAATTACGCTAATGACCTATTTTAATAATCGACTACTGTTCAATACTTGAATCTCTTATTTTCATCCGAAAAACAGCGTTAATATTTTAATTAGCATCACAAACAATGTGATGTTTAAATTTAATGATTGATATGCTTCCAATCATAGTTAGACGTGACCAAACAAATGGTTATGATGCTATTCAGATTACAAGTTGACTTTACACGACATACTCCATGTTTATATTACGATAGTAGAGATAATTAATTGAAGATTCATTAAGATAAGAAAAAAACAACTAAGTTTATTGGATAGGATCGTAAGAAGCAACAATACAACAGACAACAATCTAATTATCTTTTCTATGCATTCAACTTCAATATTAAGTGTTAAATAATTCTACTTTAGGTAATAAATTTGATTTTATTCATGAACATGGGTAAAAACTTGTAAAGAACCGAATAACTTCAATTTTGAGTGCTCCAAATTGGCAAACTAGGTACAATTAAAATGATTCCACCATATACTACACATCCACACTGTTTCTTAGAATTTTAGCACTTCCACTCATACCATTTTATGGTAATAATGATATTGAATATATACGACTTCAAGATCAAGTAAGTGTCAAAAAGAAAAGGATTTATAAGAACAATTTTTCTAACCTATAACCTAAAAACATACGACAAGAATTATAATTTAGAAACTAAAACCCTAAATAAAAAAATATAAATTCTTTTAAAAAATAATTAACAACATTTTAAATGCAAAATTCAATATATATATATTACTAAAATTGGATTCTTATAGGTGACTTTGGACATAAGATGAAAAATTATTACAACAAATACACGCGTAAACATCAACTAATAAATACATGATAGAATTACTAAATGGTCCCTTGCAATTGCAATTTGGCAAATAGTAGTGTGAATGGGAATGTCTGGTCTCCTTTTCTCCCAATTGATGCAGCCCATCACGGTCACGGTCTCACGGACACGAGATGAGCAATTGATTGATATATTTCTTGTATATTTTTCGTGGGAATTGACGGCTTAGATTGCGCCAATCAGCAAAACTCCAAACAATCTAAGCCGTCTACGTAGCTGACCCCATGCAACAATAACTAGGATTTGTTATCTGGTGCTTGTCCACTGGTGTTTTAATTCACGTTTCCGTTCACCTGAGAGGCTTCTTCTAATAATTTTTCCAAAGTTGGAATATTCGTTATTTGATCAAATATTATCTTACATGTTTTAAACTATTTCATCTAACATATTAAACATTTTTTTGTATCTTGAATTCGTTTTAAAAAAATTTCTAGTCAAATACACCATATGTATATAAATATAATGGAGTATAGCGTAACAGTGGAAATAAGTAACTCAAATGGCATATATATATATATTATATATATATATAAACCTGCGTTAGAAAGTAATCGGATGGCTCCATAATCATATGGATTTCAAATTTAAGCAATCTAAAGGTGGTGGGCTTTGTGGCCTGGTCAAACCTTTTGATTTTGGGGCCAGCCATGTGGTGGGTTACAATTTTCCTTTTATATAGATTTGTATAAGTTTGCATGCAAAGTGCATATTTGAAGTTAAATCATGAAAATTAAATTTGTAGAGTTTTTATGTAACGTGAAAATTTTGAAAAATTATTTGGATAAAATTAATTTTGTAAGAATCAGATTTAAATTTTATATATACGTTTGGATTTGAAAATCCATGATAATTAGCAAGACCCGGTCGTGCCATACACGACGATAATTTGAATTTTTTTATGTAGGAACTGAAATAATTTCTTCAATAAAACTTTCAAGTGAGAATTATTATAATACTTAGGGAATGTATAAAAATATTTCTTTATTTATAATAGGATATGTGATTTAAATTTTGAATGAGATAATATTATATAATATATAGGTAAATAAATTTTGAATTGTGAAAGAAGGGCTGATTTCTCGAGTGGAGAAAAGGGTGTACTGCCAACCCTCATGGTTGAGAAATCAGCCCTTCTTTCTTAATTATAGATAATAACTGGAAAAGCACACAGAAACTTGTGGAGAAAAGGTAAAATTTACTCCAGATTGTAAACATTAAACCTAATTTAGCCGGTGAAATAAACCCTAAAAGACATACAATGAGAGATCTAAAGGCAAAACAAACATTTTAACCCAAAAATTCTTTAGATCACTAGAGAACCGAATGAAGAGGATGGAAGTTGTCTAGACCAACGTTTACCAAGTGAGACAAATTGCAGAGAGAAATTAAAGGGATACTAATTGGGGGTTTTAAGGGAACGAACCTAAACCAAACCCAATTTGTTGGTTGGCCGGCTAGTCAAGTGGAGCGACGAATGGGGTGGTGATGGGATGTTCTCGCCGGCAAGGAGCTGGTGCAACGGTCGACAGTAGCCTGTGTAGGAGAGCGAGTTCAGGACGTCGAAGGGCATCGAGAGGATGAGAGAGATGAGTTGCCCCCCAAACACACTTTTTAATAGTTCTTCATTATAGTGAAAGCTTATAATTCCAAATGATATATTTTATAAATTTAATAAAAAGATAATGCAATTATGCATTATAATACTAGTAACCCAAACGGACCTGAAAATCACTCGAATTTAACTTCCGCAAAATTTTTGGTTAAACACATATATTACATGGTACTTTCTATAATTTTCTAAATTATTTGTTTTTTTTTGCCAAACCACTGCCCATTGAAGTCGAAATTGAGACTTTATGGTACTGCCATGAAGCCCTAATCGCTTGAGTAAATGCCTGAAGGCCAAATCATATGTTTTTAACAATCAACAAAACTAACAAAAACATATAAGATTTAGGTTGATTTCAAGTGAAATTTGAAGGCTAATTTGGAACATTTTTCTATGTCACCGACTCACCGAGCTTTTCCATCCTCTATATACATTAATTGAGAAGTAATCTCTTTACAAAAAAATAAGCCATGTGTAGACTTGTCAAAAGGGTCGGTTCAATCAAGATTGGTCATTTTTTAGTTCGGGTTGAGTACGAGTTCCGGTCAATCTTGTTATAGGTCAAATTGTGTCGAGTTATGATAGGTTATCGTGTGGGTTCGGGTTAACCCAAAGGGTCAAAAGTATGAACTTTTTATGATTATTAAAATAATATTTTGATTAAATAATAATATTTCAAATAAAAATAAAAAATATTTTTATATATTTTATTATAAAGTATATTATAATTTTTTCAAAAACAAAATGTTGGGTTAAACCAACGGTTTCAGGTTTACACCCAATTGGGTTTGGGTTAGTAGGGTTCGAGTTGTTTTCTAACCCATTGATTTTCGGTTCGGATTTCAACCCTAAAAATTTTAAGTAGTTCGAGTCGAATTGCCAGGTCGGATCGAATTTTGACACCTCTAGCCATGTGATGTCTTGTTTTTAATAGGAAAGGATTCAGTTAATTAGACAGGTCCGATAAAACCGAGAGGTCGTGAACACGGCAGCCTGAAAACCGGAATGAACGGACTGAAACAACTAAAACAACAAGTAAAGTAAGTAAAACATGTGAAACACTAGAACTAAAACGGATAGGGTGTAATAGCCGCTATTTCTATATAAAAGAAATGGTTATTTTATTTAATTAAGTTTTTCTCTAAAATAGAGAGAATATTTATAATTATGATTTTCATAGCATAATATTAAAAATTTGTAAGAGTATAGCATAATGACAAATAAAAATTTAAATGATTAAGGATAAATAATATCTCAATTTAATTTTACATTTAAATTAAAATATAAATAAAAATAAGGAGAATGGGCAAAAATAAAAAAAAATATGAGAGGTGGGACTCGAACCCATGACCTCTTGCATTTTCCAAACAAACAAACACTCCCTTTACCGCTATGCTATGGTAACTAATCTACCAACTTTGGATTTTTAAATCCTCTTATTTCATTATTTCCTTTCTTGTTAGGGGAAATAGCCATGGCTGATTGTTTGACGTATGCTCAATCAAGATGCTTCCACACCTCCTACAATGGTCATTAGGGTCCTCTCTTCCCACTTTTCCTCTTCACCAATCTTCTTCTTCCACCTACATTGCAAGAAGCACACAATGGACAAACCCCCATGGATCACCTCTTTCATGAGAGGTCCATCCATGGAGGTGTGGATCAAAGGGAGGTGTCTTCTACCCTATTTAAAGGAGTGTTGTCTAGAGGAAAGACTCACAAGCAAATCCTTTCCTCTTGAATTTTCGCTCTCAATTAAGCAATTTTCAGCCATTAATTCAAGCAATTTAGGTGTTGAATTTTCTTCACAAAAATCCTCAAAAACCCCAATCTTTTCCCAATGGGCTGCCGGACCACCACCATGTCGCCGCCCCTGCCTGCACGCGCCACCGTCGGTGCCCCCACCGCCTTGTTGTGCCACTGCTGTGTCTGCCCCCTCCTTTGTTCTCCTTTCATGCGTTTGGTATTATATAGAACGTAGAAACCAATTTAGAAGACCAGATGAGGAGATAAGTTATGAGAATCAAGATTCCGATGGTTTGGACATGTTCAGAGGCGGGGTCCGGAGGAGCCAGTCCGTATATATGAGAGCTTGGTATTGGGAGACGTTCGTAGAGGGAGGGGACAACCGAAGAAATGCTGGAAGGATAGTATAAGACAAGATGTTAGTCAGTTGGGGATTTCGATAGAGTTGGCAGTGTGGAGGGATAGTTGGAGGGAGAAGATTCGAGTAGTGGACTACTAATCACCTAAACAGACCGGCCCACAAAGCCTTGAAGATCCGACATTTTGCTTCGTTTTATGCTTTGCTTTGTTTTACTTTATGCCTTTTTCTTCTTCCGATTTTGTTTTTGTTTTCGGCTTTTTGGTTGCTTTGTTTGTTTACTTGTGTTATGTGGTCTTGTCGGGTCTTTTGGTGGCTCCCCATTGTGTATGCCATGGGTGCCCCATCGTGACCCCCCAGATTTTCCGTAAGGGAAACTACACTAGGTCATTGTTGTTGTTGTTGTTGTTGTTGTTGTTGTTGTTGTTGTTGTTGTTGTTGTTGTTGTTGTTGTTGTTGTTGTTGTTGTTGTTGTTGTTGTTGTTGTTGTTGTTGTTGTATTATCTTTAAGGCTTTAAATATTATTGGAATATTTTTTATTAAAATGCCTTTTAATTTTACACCCATATAAAAGTCAGAATATTAAAAATCTAATTTTATAAGATGTATTTTCTTATACATAGTTTTTAATAAAAATAACATGCATGCATAATATCTAAGGCAAAATAAATTTTGTAAACTATAAATAAATTCTAATAAATTTCATAATTATAAAGGTGATTTTGAGCATGGATAAACTAACTTTTAAAAATAATATTAACTTAAGCATTTTTTTCTTTTATTTTCTCTTAACAAGTTTTTGTTAAGAGAAAATGGTCTTGCATGTCATTTTAACCTTACTATAATCTTTGCAATAGTTTATATATGATTCTTTTGACTAAAGTAGATTCATGAGAATAAAAATGTACTTAAATAAATTAAATAAGTATTTGCATATGAATTAAAAGGCTTTATTTGGAAACCACTCTTGCATGTCAATTTAACTTATTATAATTTTGGATTAAATTTAATTAATATATAGAAATACTATCACCCATGAGAAAAATATTTATTTAATTAAAAGGGATAAAAGTGCATGGGATGTTCTAAAAAGGTTTTATATGAATTTATTCACCTTTGTATGTCAATTTAAATCTTAGAATAATTTTAGAAAATATTATAAAAGACCTTAGACTTGCTAAGAATTATGAAAATAATATTTATCTAATCAAATTAAATAAATATTATTAGTGGTGTTTAAAAAGGAAATTCTTGAATTTATTCCACCATTGCATGAACCTTTTTTAATTTAGTATAAGTATTTTTAATAAAAGTTATTTTTTAAAACATCTTATTGAAAATAATAATCAAGAATTATTATTGTTTAAAACTTCCACCTAAATTATTAAATTAAATAATTTAGAATATAATATTTCTCTTAGTGAGACGAAAAATAAGAGAAAAGGGTTGTATAATAAATGAGATAAGAATTTTAAACTAGAGGGCTAACCCCGTCCTTTGGACGGAGCAAATCTTATATTTTATGTGTTATTATTTTAAATGTCTTTATTTTGGAAACTATACCATATGATTAAGTGTATTAAATTCGAGTTTATTGAATTGCATTATGAAATACCATAATTAATCATATAACTAAGATAAAATAAAATGTTTCAAATCATACATAAATAAACTATTTGTTTATTTAATCGGTGTACAGTCTGTACACTACATAGTAATTTAAGATGTAATAAATTTCTTTTCCATCAAAATTTGGTTGGTATTTCAAGTATTATTTTGATTTTATTTGCTCAATCTACCACCGATTTTTCAATTTTTTTTTTATAATTTTTTTTTTCAAATTCAAATTAATGTGGGTGGTTCTAATACATATGAAATTGTGAATAGAAAATAATATAAATGATATTGTTTCTTTTTGAAAGAAAAATGATATTATGTTTTTATATTATACACCATGTTTATATTTTTTTTCTAAAAAAAGAATCTCAAGTTTTAAAAGGAGATAAATAGTCATTTTGTAAATATGTGTATAGTGTCTTTCAAATGAATATTTAAATACTTATTATGTTTTAATATTGATGAAAATTACATAATTGTAGAACTTTTATTAGACATGAGAGGGACAACTTATATAGTTGTAGAGATTCGCTCATTATCTTCTTGAAATGCTAGGTTCAAGCTTTCAATCTCACTAGGTCCGTCTAATCTTTCCGAGCCTTGTGAAAAGTCCGAATACGATTCAAGGCAAGTGGATATTCTCCTTAAAGCTTTTCGATAATTCATTTCCGTTAAATTTCTTGATGTTGGGAACAACTTGTTTGATAAAATAAATGAATCTAGGAAATATCGATTGTTAGAAATAACGACCCCCTTGTTATCGTTATTACGATTATTACTGTTAATAGATTTATTACTAGGCTTGTATGTGTGGGCTTTGTTTGTTTAAAATCTCTTTTCGAGATTCGTTATGGACTTAATAATATAATAAAGGATGCGGGTTTGGCCCCGAACATCTCTATATAACATGTCGAGTGGTACGTCAATACGCTCTCTCTTCCCGCGACTTAAGGATCATGATCTCTGTAATACTCGATCGATTCGCTTATCCCTTTTCGATCGGGACATGAATATCTTAAATTGCAAGTAATCAAGATTTCTTGATCCGCAAGCAAACTCGGTTATCTGAATTTTCATAATAAAATAAATAGCAATGATATTATTTGGCCGTGCAAATATATCATTAGCATGCATAATTCTATCTTGTGAAAAATAATAATTAATCCCTTATTAATCAAATAGTGGATACGATTAGTTACTAAACCTAATTCTATCCTAGTGCTAACACCGCCTATATATTTCTTTTTTTTTCCAATTTATTATTAGCTTATTCCAACTAATCTTATCTTATCACGAACCTGATATTCAATTCTACTATTTAAGCAAACCCTAATCTTTCCAAAACACCTCCCTCATTCGTCATCATCCGTCTTCGGCCGTAAGAAACCTACGCTCGAAACTCTCGCGTCCGAGTTCTTGCTCTTCCATCGGTAAAATTCTGATTCTTCTTTTCTGGTTATCTTCCTTCTTCAGAGGCTAACGCCTCTAGTGTTGACCTTAGGGATTCCTCGTGCAAACCACCGATATCAAGGCGACGCTCGCCGGATATCGCCGTCAACGAACACAACTCCGGTAGTGTTTGTCGGAAGACCCAACCGTCGTCGCTAACTTGGTTCTCCGTCGTCGCTGGTTTTGGGTAAGACCGACACTCTGTTTCATGCCTCCTCTGTTTTCCGTCAAGATCACCGGCGGATTTCCTCCCTTTTTTTATCGCTCACCTCTCACCTTTGTGCCATGGTGGTAGTGTAATCCTCGGTGTCGTTGAGTCGAGCCGCTGACGCGCCACCAATCTCTTCTACGCGGGTAATCGGTAAGCCTTGTGTTGCTTCATTCTCCTTTTACTCTCGACCGGTGGTGTAGCGGTGGTGGGGTCCGACTGTGTGTAGATAGAACCGGGGAGATAGAAGGCATGTTAAGGGCAACAGTTGTCATTCGAATTGCATCGGGTTGGGTTTAGTAGATGATTGGTCTCAAAACATTGAGTCTGGCTTTTCAGGTTTTACTACAGGGTAGAGTTGTTCGGAGTAAATTGTGTTGTGCTGTGTTGAACGTGTCTAGTATTGGTGTTGATGTGTTTGGGATCAATTGTTTTTTTACCAGTTGGGTGATGTTTTTCGGGTATGGTTGTGTAATTTGTGAGGGAATTAACAACTAAATAATTTGGTGAGTAGAATGTGGGTGGTTCAATTAATTAAAGGAGTAGTCGTTAGTTTTGACAAGATGTCTAAATCCTTCACGTTGAAACTTTATATAAGCTTTCACGTAATAATTCCTATTACTCGGCAATTAATGTTTATCCGTTATCTTGGTTAGGGAATTTCCTTCGTTCGAATCCTTAATATTTCACGTCCACCTAGTTGCCCTCCATACTCGAGGTAAGTCGTTTTCGACTTGCTCGGTTCTTCTCTATCTTGTTAAATTGCAACCGTTATTGTAGGACGGATTTTGGGAATTAGTCCCTAATACCTTTTTAAATTATCTTGAACTTCTTGAATTGTTGTGTGCGTAAAATGGTTTTGAACGCATTTTATCGGAAAGATATTTTTGGAACGTTTTCTCTGTGTTGGTACCGTTTCCAACACGGCCCCATCGTAGCTGGCGTTGAGGAAGAGTTGGCTATGTATGACCTGTGTGACAGGGAAACCGTGCCCCTTCAAAGCGAAAATTATTATCTATGTGTTTTGGCAAGTCCCCAGTGGAGGTTTAGCCGGGGTTAGAAGGGAGATTGTGAAGTAGAGTGAGAGGGCCTGCCTCTGCACTCGGTGCGGGGTTAGACTCTGATGAGCCGAATGCATATTCAGGTGCAATCGCCAATAGTGCAATTTCAGCTTTTTTTTTCATTGTCATCACGTATTTACCAAGCCCTTCTATAACTTCCTCTGTTTACACATTACCAAAAAACATTCAAAAGTTCCAAAGTGTTATTTTGGCAAATATATGGGCTCCTGAATACCAAAGAAGCAATTGTAACCTCAATAACCAAAAACTAGGAGGAGAAAAAGACACATCAAAAATTAGCTTTTTTTGAAAGAACATTGAAGATTATCTAGGCAGATCAATATCACTTACCATAGTTATTGAAGGACCTTTCAAGCATTATTTTGCAATTGAGCAGGACAACATAGGTTACTTTCAAACCACATTCATCACGAATAACAAGATCTAGTCATACTAGCAAACAAGTGAGTATAGTATGTATCATCTTTCTAATTATGATTCATATGTTAGATATGCAGCTAACGTAACATTGATATCTAGGGATTTTTTTTAGAAAAAGACCTAATGTAAAGAAGAAAAGTGACAATGATACTCCAATGTAAATACGAAAAATCCAATACACATGGATTTTCAACTTCTAGTCATAACTATGTAATAAGCCAATAGCTAGCAATTGTCCACATATACATGAAAGATTGACTCAGACTACTTACTTAGCAGTTAGCACTCTACTTTACTAACAAATAACTTTAGTCAATTTACATCAATTTTATACTACAATTAAAAAAGTCACTAGGAGTGTCAGGACCACAAAGAAGAAGAGAGAGGGATAATCATTAGGATAAAGATGATACACACTAACACCAACTAATATAATTGACACAATTAATAAAATAAAACATGATTCCAACATTAATTGTAGTCTCCTGCACAATCAAAACATGTATTTCAATTTTTACCCACTGACATCAAATAATACATTAATTAAGCCAAGTTGGCATTCCTAAACTTATATTTTTTCTGTACAAAAAAATTGATTACAAGGAACTTGCCTCAATTTTCACTAAGAATTGGTTTAGGGTGCTGTCAGAGGTTCAACAGCTTGAATGATGTCAGTTAAATCTGGAGATTGATATCAAATACATAAATACCAGATTAGTGATTTATTTTTATACACTTCAAATCCTTGGAAGATATCAATTAACTAATATCAATCAACCCAAATCAGTATTCCTAAATTTACAACATTTTTTTGAAGAAATATATAAGGAATTTGCCTCAATTTTACATTCAAAACTCTGCTGCAAATATCAAATACATAAGATTCAAGTTTTCTATATTATATTACAAGTGCACACATGAAGCTCAATGATCATAATGCTTCTTGACAAACTACATATGGGTAATCTTGCCACCTTGTTTGTTCTTTTTTCACAAGTATGCTATAATAACAAGAATTAATTTGGACATAAATATACTTTGTAATCATATTTTGGTATAATGTACTCTTCTAATCTTAAGTCAAAGAAGGACAAACTACATTTAAAAAAGAATAAGGACATCAAACTCTCACATTATATACTAAGACACCAAAATAAGAAATCAATTGTATAAGAATCTCAACTCTCACATTTACTGCAAACACAAAAGCCAATCACGCAGAGATAAAACAACAAATCCACACCATATTTGGTTAATATACAACAAACAAGGGAAAGGAAACAAGACCAGAAACGAGAAATTTCACGCATGAATTAAACTATGCATTTTGTCCAGTCCACAAAATTTTCAATTTGCAACGACTTGCTCGACCACCACCTTCTCCAAAAGCTAGAGGTAGATTCCTCGGTTTAAGACAAATCTAGTGTTTATCCGGTAAGGACAAGGCAACTCATTAGAGTTTTAGCATACCACAAAAAATATGCCCAACAGAATCACGAATAGACCGAAATAGAGAGAAAGAAAACCTGATTTGAAGATGATCGAACAAACAAACACCGAATTTCTCGACTAGATCAAGTGTTGAGAGGAGAGGAAGGATGTGTTTCATTCATAAGAAGGGGTCGAAACAATTAAGGCCGCCGTCCAACTGGCCGTCAATCGGTCGCTAGAATGCCGCCACATTGATGAGAGGAAAGGAAGATTATCGCATACTAGGCTGCCAGAACGCCGGGATTGAGAGAGACTGGGGAGGAAGGGTTTAGAACAATTTTTAGGGTTTGAGGAGAGAAAAGGAACATCAAGAGAAGGAAGTGAAAGACCAAAAGCATTTTTTCTATTTTCTTTTTCTTTTAACTTTTAAAGCACAATTTATCAATTATCCCTGACGTGTTGTTTCTTAAGAACGTCCGGGATATTTGATATTGAACTTCAACGTACTATTCTATTAAATATCCCGGGCGTATCAAACTATGTTCGTGATATTTGAGTATTGTGGGATAAAATAAAGGATTTTCTACTATTTTACCCATTTTTATCTCGGATAAATAATATATGTGATATTATGTCTTGAGATAAAATGTAATTCGTGTAGTAGTTTCGATTTCCGCTCCTACTCGTTGGAGAGATGTTACAACCTAGATTGGTGTCGGAACTACGTTACTTTAAGTGGTCTCGGCTCTTTCATAGCCTTCACACCCTTAAAAGTCATTAATGTTATGCAAAGTTTTGACACAAAATAAAAATAAGTGCTAGTGCACATTAAAAGAAACTAAAACTGGGCCAGATTAGTACAACTTGGAAGACCGACCCGACTCTCGGTTCTTGAACGATCGTCTTTCCAAACTAAATGCTTATTCGGGCTTGTCAAGGTGGGCTTGCTACTTGAGCGCCTTCAGGCCACCTCCCCGATCTGGAGCACCGAATAAGATGAGGTTGGTTGAGGTCCGACAAGGGCACGAGAGGTTTTCAAAAACTTGTGTGTAATTATAACATTCCCAACATTATTCTACTCTAAGAAGTTCTACAATCTCGTAGTTCTTTCTTTTCGGTTTACCGTTATCTCATCTCGAGATCAACTCATTTCCATCCCTTAAAGCTCCACATAAAGTCTATACATCTCAAATACATCTCGCTTATCTCATTAAATAATTGTGATGTTACCAAATTACCTTTGAGGATTTCCATTCTCACTTCCATAGTCTTCTTAGACTAATTCCGCTCTTTTCCGCATTTTTGCCTGGTATTTCTCACCCTTCGCGACAAATGCCAGACTCTAGAAAATCGCCGCCAAAGGTTTAAGAACGAAGATCCATCAAGCTGAAGGAAGGAAAGTCGGGTCCTCTCAAGGATGTTTTCTCGCTTATTTTGGGCTACATTACGCTTTGTATAAACAATGTTTCGTTATTTCTGCTATTTAACTCTTTCATATTTTGTTACGTCGAAAACATGTTTAAGGATGTAAGGACAACTTTCAAAGTCTCATGTTTGAGCACCTTTTATAATATGTATTATCGTTATATTTCCGTATTTTTTTAAGTTTAATATTTTATAAAGCCTTGGGTGACTTTGGGGTAAAATACGAGGTCACTGGCGGTCCCATCGTTGCAAAATATGGGTGTTACATAGGGTAGCGGGGGAGCGAAGGGCTAAAGAGAGCTAATGCTTTAGAATTCGGGTCAAAACGGAAACATTAGGTAAGATGAAGTGAACTACTGACGCTGCCTCCACCGGAATGAAACATCTTCAACAACCACGTGACATCTTGTGAATTTGAAATGTGTCATGATTTAAAATTATATTTCTTTTGCTTCTCCATTAATTTTTGCCTTGTTGTTATATTCATGTTCCACTATCCCAATATCCATCCCATTACACTTTTTTCCTTTTTTTTTTCTATATTCATATATTTTACATTTTTTGTAAAATATTTTAATTAAATATAATAATTTCAAATATCATGAAATTTTTAAATTTGATAGAATTGTTATGTACATTCACTAATTTTACAAAAAAATCAAAAAATCATAGCTTCTTATATGTTAAAAATTTATAATTAATTAGTTTATCATTTCATCTCACTTTAAAATAATATAGTATCCAAATATATATATATGTGACATTAAAATCAATTTTTTAAATTATTCTTGAAAATTTGTTTGAAATAACAATACTAATATATTGTTTAAAATACAAAAGTTGAGCTAGAAAATTTTGAAAAAAAAAGTGTGAATTAAAATCCAGCATGTTCTATTAAACATTTTAATGGATTTTTATAACATTATTAGTGGTTGTTTAATTACACCTTAAAATCATATGAATTTAAAAACCCTAGGCAAGAAGAGTCTTCAATACATTCGTTTGGTTGTAATATTATTACAGACAAAATTCACGAATATAAATTCCTATGAATTGCACTTCCTTCAAAATGTGGGAATTGCATTATAATTGTGAGGTGGGTGAAATTCAATCCCTCCATTATTTTTCAGAAATAAGGGTTGTAATTGTAGATTGAGGATCAAATGAGAATTGTTCTTATCATATAAAACGAGGACAATTCTCATCCGTTGATTTTGTGAGATTAAGGGTCTAGATGGACTGCTATCAATACTCACACTCTTTTATTTTTTTAAAGCTATAAGGGTATTTTTGTCATTTTACTATGCTTTATTTTTAATTTCAACTTTCAACCCTAAAAAGCTATGTGATTTTTAGCCCAATTGTTCCTTCCTACGTGATTTCATCCGACAACGACGACGTGCGAGATTAATCTCGATCCCCCTTTCAATCTCGATCTCCCTTTTGATCGATACATACTCTTAGTCCAAATTGTAAACACAATGAATTTAGGTAAGTGGTTATGAAGAATACTTAAGAAGAGTTTAGTTTGGTGGATGATTTGTTGCTCTCAAATAATCCCTAAATTTGTTGTTGTTTAGGGTTCTTTGTGGCTTGAGATCATGGAGAAATGTGTTGTACTCTTGGTATTGGAATTGGAAACATAATTTTGTAGAAACTAGATTTTAAATTTGTATGCTTATTTGATTGCCCGCAAAGTGTTTGATAAAATGTCTCAATGAGCATGTTTTGCTAAAATCTGTTGGAATATTGATTTTACTGTTCTAATTAGTGAATATGAAGATAATGTGTACAAATTGCAAGACCTTTTCATATATTGATGATGTTTTAGTGTTCAAATTCTCCCTTATGAATCAAATGAATGCTTGCATATTATTTTAATCTCAGATTGCTAAGTGCTTAGTATGCTTTGTTGGATATGTTGCTTTCGTGTATATATCTATGCCTAGTTATCCACATTGATTACTAGGATATTGTTTTGAATAAGCAATTAGTACCCTTGTGACCTTTGCTAGATCGCTTCACTTATAATTCGTATTGTTATTTTATATAAACCGCATTGTTATTTTCAGTGAACCTTCTTGTTTAATATTATGAACCACAATGACAATATTTGTGAAGCAACTGAAAAATGGTATTTTGCACATTTTTACTAGATCTTTTCTTTTTTCCCCTTTTTTTTTTATTAACATTAGAATTGATAGAAATTGCAAAAAGAAAGATTTGTGTTTGTTTTTTGCATTTCAATTTGAAGGATTTGAGTAGAAAAAGTGGTTGATTTATTCAAACTTGTTTGATTGCCGACCAAATGTTTGATAAAATGCATAAACCTTTTTTTTCCCATAAAAACCTAAAATCTCGCTTGATTGCTTGAATGTTTGATGGCTATTAGTTATTTGTTGCACATTCATAGGCTACTTACATCAATGGCTATTAGTTTTACCTCTCTTTCACTCTTATGTCACTATTTAAATGTAAAAGAAAAAAGAGGTCGAAAGGGAATTTGTAGGTGTATAATTGATGTCTATGGTGTCCTGTGTCTTTTTGTTCATCTTGTGGACATGAATATTTGACCATTTTGAGCTGGCTTACGTTACCTCTATCTCGGCCACAAATTTATAGAATATGTTCAGGATAAGTAGATAACTTTCTCAACTTGTAAACTCAAAACAATACCACTCTTAAGAGCGACACACAAGAGGACCTAAAATTCAATGGCTATTTGGTAATGTTGCTTTATTCAACATACTTGAAGACATTAGGCGATGTTTTACACGCAGACGAGTATAATCTTACATTTTCATATATTGTTGTTATTTTACATGATCCGCATTCTGATTTTTAATGAACCTTATAGTGTAATATTATGAACCATAATGACATTATTTGTGAACCAAAAGAAAAACGGTATTCTTTACATTTTTGATTGCTAGTTATGTGTTCCATGTTACTTTCTATTTAGCTTAATTTTTTCCTTTTTTTATTGTAGGTTGTTCATCAAGTTCCAGTCACCCTAACTTGTCTCATTTGGACAATGATTTTAGTATTGATGGAGTTTTATTAAAGGGTCTTGATAATGATGTTAGTGTCGATGGGGTTCCATTGGATGATCTTGATGAAGTTAGTGATGCCTACTCTTCACTAATCACAAGATTGTTCTTTTTTCATTCCCAATTGTCCAGACATGTATAAACCACATGAAGGTCAATATTTTATCACATTGGATGAAGGCATCTCCTTTTACACACAATATGCCTCTATTTGTGGTTTTGATATTCGACATGACGGTTCTCATACAAACTCAACTGATAATACTATAATCCACAAGTATAAATTAAAACAACATGCACACAAATATAATTTAATATCATAGTTAGTATTCAATCAATCTAAGAGTATAAATTAAAACAACATGTACACTTAAAAGCGCATGAACCAAACTAAAATGTACTATGAAGTATGAACCATACTATTTAGTAGCATGAACCAGAGCCTTAAATTATATGAATCGAACTTTGAATGACTTATTCAAACTTTTTTTGCATGTACATATGCTAGAACAATTACGATAAACCTATCAAATACATGTAATTAAATATCATAGTTAGTATTTAATTAATCAACCTACAAGTATAAACTGAAATTACATGTACACTAAAAACGCATGAACCAAATTAAAATGTACAATGAACCATACTGTTTAGTAGAATGAACCAGAACCTAACATTGTATGAAACGAACTTTGAATGCCTTATTCAAACTTTTTTAATACATTGGCATGCGTGAAGTATATACTACACAATAGTATTAACCTATTCTTAAACAAGCATGAACCAAGCATTTGAAATGCAAGGAACCTATGTTTTTAAATACAAAAATAATAATAGAAATAACAAGTTTCATTGATTGTCTTCTCATAATATGCATCATCAAAATTTGTATCATCAGAATCTTCATCTGCTTCTTCTTCACTTTCACATCCTTCAAATTCCAAGCTACCGGTTAGTTGAGTTGAAAGCTTTAGCATTTTCTTTCCTCGCGGGCTTTGATGTGTGGGGCTAACTTGTTTCTTTCTTTTCAAGCTTGTCGAAGTTGTCGCTGTCTTTTACATAAAACAAAATAATTTACAAGGTTATACATTCGTAAAAATACAAAATATAACACAAATAATATAAAGGTAATGTTAAATGAATTTTCATGAACCTAAGTGTGAATTTTCATGAACCTACCAATATAAGAGCATGAACTGTAATATGAAACTTCAAAATGCAACACACATTAGAAGTATTTTTTCACTAAATCTTATGAACCTTATTGGCAAAAATTATGAACCTAATAGCATAAGAACATGAACCATAAACTAATAAGCACATCAAGTACATTATATACAAAAGAATAAAATAAGTGAGCCTTTTAGCCTATATTTTTACATGAGACATGGCAATACTAAAAAATGAACCATATCATTTGCAAACATGAACCACTACGACATGTTTTATGAACCACACATCAAGCTTATTGATAAATACTATAAACTTGCAAAAAACTACTTCATTAACCTTTGTCTTGAGCATTCTTGCTTCGATTTCTCTCTCTTGGACTTCTTCTTCACTTTGTTTTCCTTTTAGTGTATCTGAACAAACACATTAATATCAACATTAGGTGATCTTTTGACCAAATAACAAGGTGCAAGTCTAATCATACCTATTATTCAATAGCATGAACCGTATTATACAATAGCATGAACCTTATTAAGCAATAGCATGAACCTAGGCCTTTAAATAATATCAGTACTTACATCAGATGACAACTATCACTTAAATAAACAAGGGAAAGAAAAAGGAAAATGACATCACATTAGTGAATAACTCAAGGCACAGTGAAGTGAATGAACATAGAGAAAATAACTAGGAGCCTTTAGAATAACAAAGTCAAAGTGTTTGAATGTTTGGCAATACTCAACCCAACTTCACGGCTAGTGACATGAATATTCAAGTGAAGGAAATTTTGATTCTTGAAATGGATTTCCTGATCTTTCAATCAGTGATTATATCAAGTCCACGGGGTGTAAATATTTCAACATCTTCCTATTCATTCATAACATTCCCATAATAACAAGAAAAGGAATAGAAACAAAGATGCGAATACACATCCCAATTATGCCAAGGAAAGCAAATAGATTCTTCGATTGAATTGAAGGCATATTCACATCAAGACCAACAAATGATTTTTGAATAAACATCGTAAGATTCTAAGCAAGTACAACACAGGTTATTTGTAGCAGTAAATAGGAGATTGCTAAGACAACATTGTGAGGTTCACCGATCAAAATCAAAATGCCACCCATCATGATCAAGCTATGTAAGAAACTTGAATCGAAAATATGAACTACTAGTAGAGCACTAATTATAATTTTGTAAACCTACTAAAATCAAGTGTGCAGTTCATTCAATCCAATTCATTCAACACAAATCCAGTTCATTCAGGTCAATCAAGTTCATTCAGCACAAATCCAGTTCACGTGGAATCAAAATCAAGTTCATTCGGCACATCAATCAAGTTCATTCAATTTCCTAGATTGCTAGAGCCCTAACCGAAAGAGGAGCTTGTAGGAGAGATACCTTCGGAGGCGGTGTTTGTTGAGCTCGTAGGAGGCATCATCGGAGACGAGAAATGCTAATCGGAAGAGGAGCAAGGAGGAGGAGAACAACGATCACCGAAAGTGGAGCCACGATCACCAAGATCGCCCAGATCTGAACGAAGGAGGAGAGAGAGTCCAAAATCTGTCGATTGAACGGACACGAGAAGGAGAAAGAACTTTGTGGGGCAATTTCGTCTTCTAACATTAAAAATCCGAATATTTACTGATTATGCCATTCATTAATCTGCACCTTATACTTCTCCCTTTTAATCTCTACCCTTGATTTATATAATCTAATGACTATTCTTTGTTCTCATTTCTCATTATAAGCCTTATAATTACTAGAACTTCCCTCTGTAATTGTAATTTTAAATAAATTCTTGTGATTTTTCACATTCTACCAAACAAATTGCAACAATTTAATTGATAGTCAATTAATTATAATCAAACACATTTTGAAAAATTTCGTAAAATTTAAAAATCTGAAAATTACACTTTATAGGAATTAATTTCCTATGTTTTTTTTTGCTTTCAACTAAACAATCAATTAGTAACATGTCAATTCAATAAAGAAAACCATAAAATTGTAATGCTAGTTTCTCGTGTCATTTGGATAAATTGTTAACCTTTGCAAAAAAGTTATAATTAAGAGAGCACTAGCTAGTTGTCGACTTTTCAAACCAATCATGCAGTTACAATATCTTCATATCATAGTCATGCTTTGTATATATTGTCCCACCGCCATTATCTTTAATGGCGGTGGGGACAATATATACAAAGCATGACTCATAGAAAGCATGTGTCTCCAATGTAGAATATCTTAAAAATGCATTTGTTTGTTTTACTCTTTTTTATACAGTTTGAATGGCAGATATAAGTGTGAGGTATACGTATGATGGTCAATTCTACCTTTCTAAGCTTGGTGAGCTATGCTACAAGAAGGCAAAGGCTCATGTTCATGCAAATCTTGATCTAGACATGTTTCAAAGGTTGTTTTGGAAGCTATATTTAAGGAAGAAGTTTGCCAGCTCAACATAGAAGAGCTTTGGTACATACAACCAGAAAAACCATTCATAGGGGATTGACAAAAATAAGTGGATATGCTGATGTGATGAAGATGGTTGATTGTGTTGGGAGGGATAGAGTGGCACATGTGTATGTGGTCCAGAGTCATGAGATTAGCCCATCTACATTGAGAGACCAAGGCCCAACTTCACATCCCAATACTTAATCTACATTGAGAGCCCAAGGCCCAACTTCACAACCCAATACTCAATGTGCACCATCTAGCTCTTCACTACCAATCCTTGTTCAATCCAAAACCCTAAATACTCCACCAGCAGCCGACTTCCCCACCTCAACAAATGTTGATTTAGAAAGTGAGGAGGAGCCCTTAGGATAAAAGGCTTCAGATGAGGGTGAGGAGGATGTGTTAGGCTCAAAGTCTTCAGATGATGATGATGATGGAGATTTTGACTATTTAGAAAGTGAGGATGAAGATGATGAGTTGTTTCAAGAGAGTATTAATGAGGATGTTGGTCATTTTAGAGACTTTAATGGAGCTGTAGAAATAGATGGTGGAGGTGATTATGTGGATGATGAGCCACCATTGGATGATTTTGATGAATTGGAGAGTGTAAGTGGGTCATCTGATGATGAGTACAAGAAGAAGAAACGTGTCAGGTATGTTGCATTCAACCCTCTTGTCGACTTCAAAAAAAGGATCCATCTAAAAGAGGGCATGATATTTGGTTCGAATCACGTCTTTAGAAAAGCACTAAGACAGTATTCAATTGAAAATGGTAGTGATTATTAATATCTACACAATGACAAGTCCATGGTTTTTGTTTATTGCAAATTGAAGTGTGATTGCTCTATGAAACATGCAAGGAAAAAGTGTGTATGCAAGGTAGTCAAGTGTAATTTTAGGGCCACTGCTAGGATATTGGGGAAAGATGGAACTTTTCAACTGAAGTCCATTAGTGGAAAACATGATTGTGGCTGGCAGCATGAGAATAGTAAGTAGACTTCAGTGTGGCTTGCAGAAAAGTATTTAGAGTATTACAGAGATGATCCGCAATGGAAGCTACAAGGGTTTGTGAATGCTGTGAGAAGGGACCATACCATAAACATATCATACAACCAAGCATGGAAGGCCAGGAAGAGGGCCATGTTGATGACTCAGGGGGATGCTAGGGTGCAATATGGAAGGGTCTGGGATTATGCAACAACAATTAAGAGATGGAATCCAGGGAGTTCTAGCTATGTTCAAGTGTGCCTAGACAATCCAGAGAAACCCTTATTCCAAAGAATGTATGTGTGTTTAGAAGCATGCAAGAAGGGTTTCTTACAGGGTTGTAGACCTATAATAGGGATGGATGGTTGTCATCTTAGGGGTGCATACACTGGCCAGGTATTGGTTGTAGTTGGTAAGGATGGAAATGAGAACATCTACCCCATCGCTTTTGCTATTGTTGAGGCAGAGAGAAAGGAAACATAGGGTTGGTTCCTAGACATCCTAGCAAGAGATATTGGAGAGAACAATCCAACCTTCATGTCTGATAGGCAAAAGGTTTGCATTTAGTACAATATTGCATTAAATATCTTCCATGCTTGTTAGTACATTTGTTTTCTTAAGCCCTAACTTAAATATCTTCCATGTTTTTCCTAGGGTCTCGTTGAGGCTCTAAGAGATTTTTTCCCAATGGATCCAACAAGGGTGTGTGTTAGGCATCTGTACATCTCACATACTGCATATTATGAGTATGCAATGGATGAGGTAAAGAAGCTTGATGAATCATCACATAAATACTTGATTGATTCAAATCCAAAATACTTGGTCTAGTCATGGATTCAAGCATGACACGAAATCTGACATGCTCCTTAACAATGTATGTGAGAGTTTCAATTCTCTAATTCTGCCTGCAAGAGAGCTGCTCATTTTATCAATGTGTGAGTGGATCAAAAGGAAATTGATGAAGAGGTTTGTGGCTAAGCGTGAGGGAATGTTGAAATATGAGGGACAGTTTACACCTCACACAATGAAGAGAATAGAACTTGTCAAGCAAGAATGCCTAAGGAGTTGTACACCTTTCTATGGGGGTGCAGACATGTTTGAGGTTGATCATTATGACAGGACATATGTGGTTGATCTAGGTCAAAAAAGTTGTGGTTGTGGGAAGTGGGATTTGAGTGGAATTCCTTGCCCTTATGGAATGTGCTGCATACTGAAGGAGAGGCGCCCAGTAGAGGAATATATTCATCCATTTTTCAGCAAGGAGATGTACTTGAAGGCTTACAACCCCATTATCTATCCTATGCCTAGAGAAGCTGACTAGGAGAGGACTAATCAGCAAGCACCAGAACCACCCAGTTATGTTGTTCAACCAGGGAGGCTAAGGAAGTCAAGAAGAAGAGAGCCTGGGGAAGATGTTGGGAGCAAGAAGAAAAGGATTAGAATATTTGGAAAACAAAGCGCTCTCAATGTGGACAACCAGGTCACTACAAGAACCATTGCAAGAACCCCCCTAAACCCCCTGAGCAACCAAAGTCCCATAAAAAAGGAGGAAGACCTCCAAATGCAAGCATTGTTTATGTAAATTCCCCAAAAAGGAAGTACATAAGAAAGGTAACTAAACCCTAACATAATCTTCACACTTATACTTTTCATGTCATATTCTTCACTACTGTCATGTCATATTATCCTTTCATTTGATGCAGAACTCCTCTCAAGATGGAAGTGACCAAGGGACTGTTGTGCAGGAGCCCTCTCAACATGGTCCTTCACTTGTGTTTCCACCACAACCATCTCAAACATCTCAAACTGAGGTAAACATAGGCATGACAACATATATGAAAGTTGTTGTTGTACAAATATAACATCAACTTACCTTTTGGTTCTTCATTTGTAGTTTGGAAGTTTGGGAATTGGACGCCAGTCTTCAAGTTGTGTTGGTGTTGAGAATTTTGTGCAGGTATGTTAGTATGTTAGCTCATAGCCTATTTTGGAAGTATGCATCTAAATTTGGTCAAGCATATGTTATCTCATAGCCTATTTTGATTGCATAGGTGACCCGCTCTCAAGGAAGGTCATATCTTCCTCAACAAAGGTCCACAAGAAGTATGATTGCAACTAAAGAGCAACTTGTTGCTACAGTTAGGCGCTCACCAACAAAGCACAAGTCCAGTGGCCCTACTAAGACGAAATGATCATTTCCTAAAACTTATGTGTTTGTTGGTTTTTGTCTAAACTGTGTATTCTCCAAAGTTGGGTGCTTTTGAACTACCCTAAACCCAAACTTTGATGCCACTTATGTGTTGGTTAGATCTTGCAACTTCTGTGTTAGTGCAACTACAACTATGTGTTGGTAAGGTGACTTTGTATTTGACGTTTGGTTTGTACAACTTGTGTGTTGGTACTGTCACATTGTGTAGTTTTGTCTATCCAAACTTTGATGCCACTTATGTGTTGTTTAGTTTTGTAATTGACGTTTGGTTTGTACAACTACAACTATCTTGCACGTATGTTGTTACAATTTTAGGAGTTGCTTATGTATGTTGTGTTTGTACCTTTGCTATGCCAAAATGCCGTTACAGTTTTGAGAGTTGCAACAGAAGAAACAAGAACATGAAAGTTTTGATCACCAAGCTTCAACAGAAGATATCATATCAAAGGGTCTACAAGTTGATACAACAACATCTAAGATACAACAACATGTAAATGAACTCTAGGCTACATGAAAGTTTTGAGAGTTACAATATAATTTCCTTCATACTACATTGCCCACTTGACCATTCCAACATTAAGACACATGAACAGGGACGAAACCAGAAATGTTTTTTAGGGTATGCTAAATTATAAAGTAAAAATTAAAATTAAAGAAAAGATGGGGTGAAAATTATAATTAACAAAAAGGTGGGTGAACAAATTTAAAAAGAGCCAAAATAGAAGTATAGAAGGAGGAAAAGAAAGAGAGGTGTGCTGGTAGAGATATTCGAACACGAAGCCCTGTATTATATAGAGAGAGGCTTAACCAAATGAGTTAGGTAAAAAGCTATTACTTTTGCCCCTTTATTACTACTAGTATTAATTTTAGGGTGGGCTAGAGCAAACCTTAGCCCACCCTTGGTTCCGTCCCTGCACATGAATATAAACATGAGAACAACCATAACAATAAACCGATTTTGATCACAATGCTTCAATCTCCTAATCATAGCTTCAGAATTCATGTTGTATGCCTCCTTTTCAGCCTCCAACCTCTCCAATAAGGAGTTCCTAACAACAAGCTCTTCTCTCATCTTTTGCGTCTCCAGTTGAAGAGATGTACATGAGTCCAATAATTGCCTTGTCTCTCCTTCTAGCATCTCTTTCTCCATCACCAATTTGTTGATGACATATATGGCTCTGCCAGAAAACTCTTCATCTCTCCACACAAAGAAATTACATTGCTTTGGGGATCCATAATGACAACAACCATAAAACCTTCTACCGTAGTTCCTCTCTGTATGTGCCATGTATTCCTTTGCTTGAAGACCACAATGACAAGCCCGTTGTTGGGAATTTGTTGATGATATCCTTGATCTTGACATTAATAACCTAAAACCATGGTTTTGATCAACAACAATTCAACTTATTGTACAATAATTGGTTGCATATTCACCCCCAATTCATAGATTCCTCAATCGAGCTTTTTTTGTACAAATTGAGCTCAATCAAGCTTCGGTACCAATCCAACCCCAAATCACCATTTCCATTTCAATCGTTTTGTTCAATTATGCTTACTTATATTGAACCCTTAATTTCACACTAACAACAATTCATCTATCCCTAAACCAATGAAGAATATAAACACTACATCCCATAACGTTCAATCCAAACCCATATCGATAAAAAACCAATAATTTACAAAAAACGAAAATTTAGAGTTTACAGGGATTCAAACTTACAACCGAAAGAGCATTGATGTCAACTCAATTGGATCCTTCTCGTCGTCGGACGTTTTGAGTGGTCGGACTTCTACAATCCTCTTCAATCGTCGGTCTCAATCGTCGCTCCTCACTTGTCGAGCTTCAGGTTTCCATCGAGCACAATATCCATGGCTTTTACAAATTTGAGGAGTATATTAGATAGAAAAGGTAAAAAAAATAGAGAAAAGGTAAAAAGAAATATAAATGGGTAATATAAGACGCCCGCACGCGCATGTAAATGGCCTTTTGATGGGAAATTGAGTAGGGGTGGTTGGTTTTAACGGAATGGGGCATAGGGGTAGTTTTCGGTAAATTGATATTAAAAGGGTGGTTTAGAGCAATATGGCATATTATAAGGGTGGTTTTCAGTCATTCAGCCAAAAAAGAAAGCATTTATTCCCCTCTATTTTTTGTTTGCTACATGATAATTGACACCTATTAGTATCTAAATTTTGTCAACGATTCAAAATAAATTCTCTATTTTAATTCAACAATTAAAGTATCAAACAAAAATTATCGACACCACCATCACTACATCACATCAAACAACAATTAGCTTATCAAAATTAATCAACAATTAACCATTTGATAAAAAAATCTAGTAAAAATAAATAGCTCTCCCAGTCTGCGGCCTACTGGTCACTCGTTCATGTTTGAAGGTGTCATCAATTTGGGGATTTTGCCAACTACGTGATCAAGGTTTTTGATTTTTTGGCCACTCAATTGACTTGATTTTTCTGTTTTTTTAATATAGCCCTAGATTTAAAAAAATAAAATTGGGAATATTTTTCAATTAACAATGTCATTTTTGTTTTTGCCTTCTTCTTTAGATTAGGTCAGCTATCAACTCGACTCCTATCAACGACTTGGTACTCAGACCCTCAACCCCGTCGTGGCGCCATGGCCTGCCAACTGCCTTCTTCTCTAATCTTCAACGCTCCTCTCCTGCCTTAATCGCGGCCCCGCCCCCACCCCTCACTAGCTTAGTGTCGCCTTTTCTCGCCCCGCATTCGCCGTTACTCCTCTTTACAACCCTACTACTAACTCCGCCAAATGGGGGTGACTACCCACCCACACCCAATGCATTATCCACTGTGTATAATGATAACACACATGCAATGTACGTATAGTATGCCACAAAAAATACTTGCTTCCAACCACGTACATGCATTTTTAGTGTACTTGATTGATATTATTAGCTTGATCATTTTTCTTTCATTAGTGTTAAGATATGTATATATGGTACAAGGTAACTGCATGGTATATTCCTAACTATAGTCAAAGTAACAAAGCTTCTATGAGATAATTAAGGTAACTAATAAGATGGACTCTAGAAGTCAAAGATAAAATAATATTACAACCCAAGATAATTGAATTTAGAAAATATTAAATATCATATGAAATCAATATAATCATATTACTACGAGTATTATTATGCTTCCTTAACATGTCATGGCAAGTAAGGCACTGGATTGGAGAGTCATATCTTGAAAAACAACGTGTAATGTTTCTACTAGAGAATCAACTTTCTTAGAACATCGGTGAGTTGGTCATCGATGGACCCATAAGCTACTCTCATACAATGATTTTGGATTTGTTCTCTGACAAAATGGAAGGCTACGGCAATGTGTTTCACGTGAGAGTGGAACACGTGATTGGTGCTAAGGCTTTTGGCCCTTATATTTATCATAGTACAAGGTTGGGGCATTAGGTTTTAAACGCCTAATTCTTGCAACATGTCGTACAAAGAGACTGGATCTGAAATCCAAAGACATTTGTTTATGAAAATCATTAGTGAAATTGTTTGCATGCTAATAGGTTGACAAGGCATGTCAACCCTTAATATTACCAAGCAATACCTACTCACAAACAAAATGAATGTCAAGTTACATATACTTTATTCACTAGTGCAAAATTGTGTTGTTGGCAAGGTAAATGGCATCGACATTGTTGATATAGATAATTAATGCAAGTGGCAATGGGAAATGGTGCTCTATAAGCAAATTGTGTAACCGAGAGCAATTGACCACAACATTGGTAGCACTAAGATACTTGGCCTCAACAGTAAAGTAGATTACATTAGCTTGGTGCTTGTACAACCACGAAACAAGTGTTTCATTAGAAAACACACAATAACTAGAAGTAGATCATCAAGCGTAACATGCCCGACCAAAGTGCATATGTCATTTTGCATTCATATAATATTAATTGCATAAGCATAGCATATGAGAATGACAGATAGTAATTTTTTAAAAGTAGTATTGATTTTTGAATTCAGCTAATTATATTTTAAAAAGTTTTTAACTTAAATTTAGTTAATAATTATTTCAGGGTAAAGTTTATGATAAAGGAAGGGTGAAAAGTGTAATTTTCTAAAATATTAGCCAACTTTGTTGACTTCTTATTTTGACTCCATATGAATTTGTGTCATGATTTAAAGGTGAATCTTAGCCACCTTTGTTGACTTTTCATTTTGTCTTCTTACCTAGCCATGTACATATATATGTGTCATGTGGAGTATTTTCCTAAATGTATATGTGTCTTGTGTAGTGTCTTCTTCATTAAGAATCAAAGAAAGAAAACAAAAATACAGAGAGTTTGCAAGAGAAATAAATGATAGAGAGGAAGAACAAGATTTGGTGATTTTGCTTTTTGGTACAAGATTTCTTCTGTTGATTTTAATCTTGGAGTACAAGTGGTATTTGGTAAGTTTTAATTAGTTACTTGTTTAGTTGGATTATACTGATTTTTCTAGATCTAAATTTATAATTGATTTTAATTTAGAAATAAGTTGATTTGTAGTATTCAAAGGATGTTTTCGATATTAGATTTATATTCGGTAAGAGATTTAAGAGTAATTTTAAGGTTTTATTTGTATTAATATTTTGCAAATCTTTAATCAAGTTTTAAAGGATTTGGAATTATACACAAGAAGTTATAATGCATACTGATATTTCATTGCATTTAGGGTTAGAGTTTATAAAAGTAAATAGGCTAATTTGCATTGGGTTTTACATATAGGAGCACAAGTCATAAATCGTGGTCAAGGAAAAGGGGGAGAGATATAGTATCTGTCTTAAACAGGTGAGTATAGACCGAAGATTAGACCCTATGTGTTATATGAATTTATTGTGATATGGACATATGTGATATATGTGCTATATGGATATGTGATATATGGTTATATGTGCTATATGAGGAATATGGATATATGTGTGTTATATGGATATATGTGTTACATGTGTTATATGATATATGTGTTATATGTGGTAACTTTGAAATTTCTAGAGTTAATTGCACAGAAAGTATGTTAGCAGATGAAAAATGATATATGACTACAAGATGCACTTGATTGCATAACACATTGCAATGAGATTAAAAGGACATGTGACAGTCTTGCCTTGAATCTATATTACATGACTTATGGGTCATACAGGATCTACGAATCATAAAAGACCTACAGGTCATACAAGAGATCTTCAGATTTCTTTGATAAAGAGACGATAAGAGTCAATATACATGAGATCTTAGAATCTCTTTGATAAAGAGACCATAAGAGTCTATACACAGAAAACCCGGGGCATATTCAAGCTTGATCAGTTCACAAAACAATAAATCGAATACATTGGCATTTTCATATGAATAGTAAATTCATATATGATATATATATAATATGTATGTATATGTATATTGACTAATTGTTTGACTTTGTGTGAAACAATTAATGATGGTTTATATTCACTGACTATGCGACTCACGTAAATCGTAAAAACAATTTTTCAAGTTCAGCTAGATTTCACTAATGTGTATCTCTTTTAGAGGTCACATTCATATGGGTCGCTCGACTAAATCTTTATGCAACCTTCTCCTCCACATTTTGCATCTTAGACATATGGGTTGTAAAGTTGTAATATAAGTTAGAGTGACCTTTGTAGAAGCATAAGAAGTGACTACATATAGGTGTGTGTGTGTGTGTGTGTGTGTGTGTGTGCAACCTTGTATGGTTTTTAATTTCTGTTATGTGGTTTTGTGGATAGTTGTTATATGTTAATTATCAATTCATATAAGAAATAAGTATTACTAACTATACGTCATATGGTATATGTGTAATACCCCCATTTTACAAACTTATAATGGGATGTTACCGCCGACGGACTCAAACTTTCCCGTCCAAGGCCGTTAAGGCTTAAGTGACCGTAAATGACTAAAGACATGTTTAAACAACATAATATGATAAAACAGATTGTCTTATATTGAATAACATGTTTACAAGAGTTTACAGCGGAATACATAAACATGAATCGTTGTTTTTGGAATAAAACTTTCAAAATCCTGAAAACGCCTGTGTGGAGACAACACGTCTTCCAAAGCATTCTTCCTTTCTTCTTTCCTTTCTTTCCCAACTTCCTATCCTTTCTATCCTTCTTTTGCTTCGTCTAATCTTCATCTTCAGTTCCTGAGCAACACCTCTCTTTTGCTTGGTGTTTTCAAAAAGAAAGAATTCAAAATATATGGAATATCACAAGAGTGTGATTCTATTGAAAAGAAAAGAATTATGAAAATTCTTGTAGGGACAGGACACCACGAGAGTGGGGTTCCCTCGAAGGAAATAATGTTTGGGAGAACTTTATAGTTTCACAACATTAATTCAAAAAGTATCAATTGATTAGTCAAACAACTACTTAATCTAGTTGATGACTATTAAATGTGGCAGCTCAGAGGAGACTAGGCCAACAGAATAAAGGAATTAAAATTCTCGAGTACCTGTCCTGTACTATATCATTCCACAATTCATTTTATCACTTTAGTGATTTTCCCACGTGGAAGCTCAAATAGACTCATACCAACGCGCAAGGAATGGTTGTTCCAGAGTACTTAGCTAGAGTGCAGATACCTCTCAATCCGGAATTGAGCAGGCAGAGTCATGACCCGAGGTATTAAGGAGAACAATAGGCACATTTGTGTCACTACTTTCTACACATAATGCGTATATTATAAAGAGATATGCGAGTCAAAACCCGCAATCCTCGTTCTAAAATTTATCCACAACAAAGAGATCTCAAAAGAGACTCTTGAAACACATTGTAAGACCCCAAGTCTTTAGAAGCGCTATCTCATGCCAAGGTGAGGACTTCTTAGGAGGTCACCCATACTGGTACTACTCTCGCCCTTGCATGCTTAACTTTTGAGTTCTTTGTCCTCACTCGAACCCAGAAAAGGAAGAGCTCTTTTTGACATGGGGAGCACCTCAATCCCTTATAAATTATCGGGGTGTTACACACATAAGAGCACAATCAACGGCCCTAAATAGTACTAACAATACGAATAATATGAAATAACGAACAATCGTTAAATCTAAGCAATAAATAAACCTAATTCTGGTTATTTAACAAACAAGTGTTCCCAACAATTAAGAGATATTAAACAGAAATAGAATTTCACATTTAATAAAAGGATAAGAGAGAACCGTTCACTTGCACGTTGGTATGAGTCTCGTTGAGCTTCTACGCGGGAAAATCACAAAAGTAATAAAATGAATTGTGGAATGATATAGTACAGGACATGTACTCGGAAATTCTAATTCCATTATTCTGTTGAGATAGTAGTTGGTCTAGAGGGAATCTAGATCGACACAAGGTAACCAAGAAAGGACATAAGAGAGTTCGATCATAGGACACTAGGGGGCTCGACCGAGATAAGGGATTTTTGTGGGTTTAGAAGGTCAAATACCAAGACCTTAGGGAGAGTCTAACTCAATCTCAAAAGGCAATTTGTATAAAGCTAAACGTAAGCAACAAGGAGTCTCGAGTGCCTCTTATATAGAGGAGGCTGCTCGAAACCCTAGAATACAAGGAAGGGATCGGATTGGGCCAAAAATGCAATCGAGGCCCACATCCTTAAAGGTCTAAATACCTAAAATAACAACTAGTAATAATATAAGGGTGCAACAAGGAATGTCTAAAAATAGAAATAATAATAATAATAATAATAATAATAATAATAATAATAAAAATAAAATATATTTAATCTCAAACCAAGGAGGACGCCAAGGTCTTTGGCGCTTTGGACTCATCAGAACCCGGTTAGAGCCTATGTAGGATAGAATCATTCCCCCTAGTTTTGAACCGTCCTCGCTTCCAGTTTGGAATGAAAAGTAAAAATGATGTCGACATCAACAACGCCTTATCCTCGACATGGGTCTTCTCAAATAGCAAAATGTATGGTGTCGAGGTAGGAGAAGATCTTACTTTGGACTCGGTGTCAAGCTTCGGATCCGGGATCATGAAAAGCATCTCCGTCTTGGAGGGTGAAGCCATGTGACTCAAAGTCGTGGGCGGAGTCATGAGGGGCATGGTCGACACTAGGTCGATCACAACTTCGGTCTTAAGCTTCGACGTCAGAGTCTGTGGAAGGGACCTTGGGTGCCAACGTAGGAATGAATGGCACGGGCTTTTGGGCCACAATAAGTGCTTGCAACTCAGTGATCTTCCGGTTTAGTTCTTGGTTCTCACGTGCAAGGGTCGACATGTCCGGCGTCAGGGCTTGTCTCCTTGGCTTGGCAAGTGGTGGTGCAAGTGTGTAGGCTGCATTGGCAGCCTCCTCCATGGTATATGGAGCATGATACGTGGCTGCATAAGAGGGGGCAACCCGTATCCTAGCTAGTGATGGTGTGAGTCCGCAGAGGTGGTGACGACTCGGTGCCATAGTAGTCATGTTGAGAGTAGCCGTTGTAGTAGTGCTCTTGGAACCTATCCTGGGGGCGGTGTGGCACTCGGAACACTCATATCACGATCATATGACCTGCGGCCTGCGACATGACTCATAGTAGGTGGTGTGCGGTCGTGGAGAAGACCGTCTTGGAAGATTAGGAGGCAGAATCCAATCGGGGTGCCAACACGGTACTCGTAGGTAGAGTCAATTCCATGGTGGATCCGAGTGGACTCGAAACTTCCTGTCTTCGAAGTCCCGTTCATCGGCCTTAAAATATGGGTATAAATGTCCTTTAAAATGTGGAGAAGCCATGGAAAGTTAACACTCACCAATAGATAAACAAAGACACCACAATTAATGCACTCGATCCAATAAAACATGCAACAAGGTATGGCTAAAATTTGGCTATACCTAGAGGGAAGCTTAAGGCTAAAACACGAATGTGGTGATAGAATTAAGCTACTCATATAAACAAGCAATCCAAGCAATCAAGCATGTAATAATTAAGTGCCATGGCAAGGAGGAGACAAGAACAAGCTCGTTTTTTATGGAATGGGTCTTGCCCGGTTCGACACTTTCACTTTTTGTGCCTATGCCGAACCGGAGATCGTTTGGACTCCGTAAGGGGTGTTGCTCCTCCCAAGCCTCTTTGCTACATACACACCGCCAGAGAGTCTCGAACTCGAGCCCTTTGGACAAATACTTAAGCGACCTAGTGCCAATTACCGCTAGACCAAGAGGTCGTTGGTTAATTGTATTTTTTTTACCACTAGTGCCAATTACCACTAGACAAGAACAAGCTCATTTTTTTAAAGGTTGATTGTATTTTTTCTACTTAGCTTTATTAGAATCAACTAGGATATCAAAACAAATAAAATAGAGATGCTCAAACTATGACTACCAAATAAAGAAACGATTGGACAAATGGAAATTAAATAACGAGTTTTCTATCCTATGCCCTAAGGGCATAGATTAAGAATACTAGTTATAGAAACTAAAAACCTAAATGGAAATTAAAGAACCCTATAAAAATAACCCTAAATAATAAAATTCAACAAATTATTTTCATTTTAAAGTTCTTAACCTATTCCCCAAGGGCATATGTTAGAAAAATCAATTAATTAAGAGTAAGCTTCTCTCTGCATATGGTGATTTAATCTAAGAAATAAGAACAAGGGGTAATTGAAATTTTTTCAACAAGAATGCACACAAATGGAAAGTAATTGAAGGTGTACAAAATATTATGGGCAAAAGAGATGAATACAACTTATGCATATGTGGATATGGAAAAGAATGAAGATCTTATATATCTGCATGTAACAAGAATATATGAATGGAAATACGGCTATATTGATGGGCCAAAAAACATGCACAAAATCAGAATGGAATTAGGAGCATGATATGGCACGAATCAATTTGGATTATAGCAACACAATTACCAAACCACACAAATCATGGAGAGGAATCACAAGTAATATGCAAATGTATCAATCCGTTCACACCAAAAACGAATTAGGGCATTTTTTGATAAGATAGGGTTTGAACAAGACTTGCGCAATTCGAACTTGGTTTGGCAGTGGGTATTTTTGTTTTTGGGATTTTTCGAGTGAGTTTTATGAGGATATAGATGAATTTGAATGAATTGTGCGAAAGATCGGATCGAGAGACTTACAAGACTATGGCTTTGATGCCAGTGGATGCGATTGCTCCTTGGAAGAGAGGTTCGATCTACCCCGACTCGGATCTTTGGTCTTGAATTGGGATTTTCAACTCTGATCTACTTGAAACGATGGTGGAAGCGGTCTGAATTTAGGATAGTAGTTGGCCTATAGGGAATCTAGATCGACACAAGGTAACCAAGAAAGGACCGAAGGGATTTCGATCCTAGGGTCGACACTAGGGGCTCAACCGAGATAAGGGAGTTTTGAGGGTTTAGAAGGTTCGATGCCTAGGCCTTAGGGAGAGTTTAACTCAATCTCAAAAGGAAATCTATATAAAGCTAAGTGTAAGCAACAAGGAGTCTCGAGTGCCCCTTATATAGAGGAGGCAGCTTGAAACCCTAGGATACAAGCAAGAGGTCGGATTGGGCCAAGAATGCAATTATTATTATTATTATTATTATTATTATTATTATTATTATTATTATTATTATTATTATTATTATTATTATTGTTATTGTTATTTTTATTTTTGGTTTTCTACGTGGCACATCATGTGGTAGGGACGATTTACGTGCTCAACAGTTTATGGATTACTTGAGTGGTGCTGCTGTGGCTATTTCAGATGAGTTAGTTGGCTCTATTTATGGGGTTGTCAATCTCTTTCTAGCTGAAAAATGTCCTATGGTTTTGGGAGAGTTTATTGCTAGTGCTCCTCTCAGACCTCTTCTCAACTCGGTGGAGGTATTCGTCCTATAGTTGTGGGTACTGTCTGGCGGCGTCTGGTTTAGAAGGTCGGTGCTGTTATGGTTGGCCAATCTTTGAGAAGTTATTTTGATGGTCTTCAATATGGTGTTGGGGTTTCTGCAGGTGGTGAGGCAATTCTCCATGTCGTGAATCGGTTGATTGAAGATTACAATACTGATGTTGGTCTTTCAATGTTGTTGGTGGATTTTCAAAATGCCTTCAATTTAGTTGATCGCACAGTCATGTTACTTGATATTCGGCTCCGTTGTCCGACAATTTTGCGTTGGGTTGAATTCTGCTACTCTAATCCAGCTAGATTATATTATGGGGAGCACACCCTATGGGCGTCTCAAGGGGTGCAACAGGGTGATCCCCTTGGTCCTTTGCTTTTTTTCTTTGGTTTTACAACCCCTGGTTTGTAAAATCAGAGGCGCCTTTGATATATGTCTTAAGGCATGGTATTTGGATGACGACACGATTATTGGTGACACCTTGGTGGTGGGGAAGGTTTTGCAGTTGATTGTGGAGGAATGGCCTCGTTTAGGGTTACATCTCAAGGTGGAAAAACTGAAGTTTTTTGGCCAACAGAAGACCCTCGAAGCAGGCTTATAGGTGTCTTTCCCCCTAATATTGCTCGACCTTTGCATGGTGTTAAGTTGCTTGGTCGTCCTGCCAGTTCCAATTTTGTTTTTAGTGTTGAGCTTGTGATGCAAAGGGTGACCAAGACCATTATGCTTATAGATAAGGTTGCTAAGCTTAATGATCCTCAGTGTGAGTTGTTGTTACTTAGGGCATGTACCGGAGTTTCTAAACTCTACTTCGCTTTGCGTACTTGTCCTCCTGGTATCTTTGAGGCAGCTCAGCGCACATTCGATGGGGCCCTTCGATCTTCCTTGGAGCATATTGTTACTGCTTCGGGACCCGGGTTTGGTGATTGGCAGTGGCGACTTGCCATCTTACCTTTTGCGTTTGGAGGGATTGGTGTTTATTCTGCAGGTGATGTTCGCTATTATGCTTTTCTTACTTCTCGGTTACAATCTGCTAGTTTGCAAACAAAGCTTCTTTAGAATACTGGCATTGTTGGTCTAGGCCATGCCTTTGATGGTGCATTGAGTCTTTTTAATGGAATTGTGGAGTCTGACTTTTTGAGTAATCCTAGTGAGGTTGTTGCCCCTAAACTCATGAAGAAATTGGCAGATATGTATTTCACAAAGGTTACTGCTTCTGCAGAATCCACATTTTCCTTATCTCTTCGGCAATTGGCATTGTGGAAATCGCAACAAGGAGATCACACCTTTGTTTAGCTTCGAGCAGTCCCCATATCGGGCTTAGGATAGACAATGAATGCTAAGACTTATCGTTGTGTGTTGTGTTATCGGTTGGGTGTTCCTTTGTTCTCTATTTCGACACCTTGCTCTGCTTGCTCCAAGGTTTTTGCTGGAGATATCTTTGGTGATCATGCGGTGTCGTGTGCTGGTATTGTAGGTATTAAACATCGATATAATGTGGTTCGGGATACCCTTGTTGATATTTGTTATCGGTATGGGATTTTGGCAAGAAAAGAGGTTGATATTGGACTGTTTGGCGGGAACGACGGAGCTCTCCAACCTGTAGACGTGTTACTCTATTCTTGGGATCAAGGTCGTGATGTATGTGTTGACTTGATAGGATCTTCTCCTTTGACACAATCTGGTTTGTCTGACTTTGTTTCGGAACGGGTTGTGATTGATGCGGCTAATCGAAAGAGGGTCGAGTACGAAGCTAGTTGTCGGGCTTTTGGTTATGGTTTTCTTCCTTTCTCGTTTTCTTCTCTAGGGGAACTGGATAAGGATGTTGTAGTGTTGCTGAAGAGGGTTCAATAGTTCTCTAAGACTCGACATTGGGGCTCGTGTTGCTGCTCATATCTTCACCAGATTAGGTTTTGCTATAGCTAGAGGAGTCGGGGCCTAGATTGTATCTCGACTTCCCACTAATTTTATGTAATTTGTTTGACTTTGTAAGTTTATAATAATAATAATAATAATAATAATAATAATAATAATAATAATAATAATAATAATAATAATAATAATAATAATAATAATAATAAGGAATGCTTATGTGGATGTGACCGGGGTCTCTCCCTTTGCTGGTATGGGTGCGAGTTCTTGGGCGCCTGGATTGGCCTTGCATAACGCTGTGGAGAGGAAAAATAAGAAGTATATGTCCAAATGTGAGGAGAATGGATACAAATTTATCCCTTTCGCTTTCTCTACGTTTGGGAAATTCGATAAGGAGGCTTTTTTGGACACGCTTTCACGTATTAAGTCTCTCTCTATTAGCCACTCTAACAATGCTAAGAGTGGTGCATTCGTTTTTCATAGATTAAGTTTTTGCATTCAGAAGGGTGTGGGGGCCCAACTTGTTTCTAGGCTCCCATCCAACTTTATGTAATTTAAGAAATAGTTTGCAAAAAAATATAAATTAATTAATTAATTAATTAATTAATAAAAAAAAAATAATAATAATAATAATTTTTAATTTAAGACCAAGTAGGACACCAAGGTCTTGGGCGCTTTTGTAATAACCTCCCTTTTTCTTAGATGGATATTTAGTAAGTCGAACCTAGTTTCGGGGACGAAACTATTTTTAAGGGGGTACTATTGTAATAACTCTCTTTTTCAAGAAGGACAATTATGTAATTTTCTTTTTATTTTGTTTAATAAAATAAATTATGGCAATATTCTCATAATAATGATATATTGCTTACCTAATTTATTTTATCAAATGAAAGTTAAACAACTAACCTCTAAACGGTTATTTGAAATAATAATGGACCTTACCCATATGTTAACGAAAAATAAACAAATAAAATTAGAATTTTAAGAGAAATATATTAAAAGTGTTAAAATATATTTTTATAAACAAAGAGAATTGTTGTATAAATATTTTGAGTTACAAGTTTTACTCCTTCAAAAGATATTAATGATAATCATTAGTATCAAGGGCATTTTTGTTCATTTATTAAACTAGAGGGGTTGTTTGTGCAAATTCTTGAAAATAGATTCAAAAATGGGTGTTCTTCTTCTCCAACTTGTTCTTAACTTCAAATGAGGAATTTGATCTCGTTTCTTAACGGAAATGGATTCTGTGAAAGCCTACTTGTCACATTTTTAACCCTCTAAAAGTTCCCTCAATCAATTTGGGAGCAATCTGATGCAGGTTGCAAAGGATAGGAACCGAGTTAGGAGCTAAGAAGCTCGAAGAACCCGATTACAGATAGCCTAGGGTCAATGGGGGTTTAGAATCATCAACCGATGAAGCAATCTGAGAGTGATTGAGTAACAATTGAGAGCTTTGAGAGATTTGGAAAGGAAATGCTATTTCATTCATATCCATCCCAGATACAATATGAGCTTATAAAGCTATTAGCTAGGTCTCCCTAAACGGATGACTTTACTGAACCGGGTTTCCCAAGTAAAGGAGTAAACCGGGTTTTACATGAAAATATGGCAATAGACCGAAATAAAGGTAATGAACCCACAAATAATTGAAATAACAAATAACTAGATTGTTCTGCAAAAGCCTCTGAAGTTTGCCCTGTAACAGTACTCTCCGCTCGAAGAGATCCATGTCCTCAAGGATCAAGGAACATTGCTCCATGAATATCCTTAAAGTTGATTCTCCACTCAGGTTGAAAATAAAAACCACAACACTTCCATTCATCATTCTAGAGATTCCAAGAGCAGCTAAGATCACATGATCAACCAAATATAGAGAGTATCTTGCCTGGTCTACTGGAAACACTTTTGCAGCAATTCCACAACTTGAAACTGAGGCTTCCACTGGGAAATTTGCTGCCAAAGATGATGAAGAGGAAATATTACGTGTTCTGTGCAATGATTTGAACAACCTGATGTCCCCTGATTTGCATCTATCCACCGTGATGATCACTGCCTTCACATACTCAGCAACACCACCTTGACTGAAGGGTTGTGGAGTAGGATTCATGGCTAATGCAAACATTCCAACCTTGGCATTTCTCTGCTGAAGTTCATCTGAGATGTATTTTCCGTTTCTCATCGTAACCCAAATTAAAGTACTCTCCTGCTGATTCTTCTTTGTTCCCTCACACACACTAAATTTCATTAGTTGCCATTTTTGGACAGTAAACACCAAGTTGTAAGCACCAAGGAAACAATCAAGATGCTTGTAATGGTAGTTCAAACACCAACCCAAATTCTGTTTTCTTGTGACATAGCAAACTGGGTCAAGGTTGCTAGCAACATATTTCTTATCTTGGAAGCACCACATGGTAGCTATAAGCCTAAACTGATGCAATGCACCATCAATTGCAGCTTGATCACGAAGTTTAAATTTGCCTACCACTTTATATAACTCACAATATTCAGCTTGATTAATATTTCCACTTCCATTTGACAAGTGAACTGCACAATCATCAAGCTTAAAACCTTTTACTCCGGGATCAAAGAGCATAATCACAACAATCTTATTCAGATTAGTCCAGAAATTGGGTTGGAGTAGAGGAATTCTGACATTGTAAGTAACAACCCCAGGTTCATAAACTTTAAGGATATCAGCACTTGCAATAAAAACTCCACCAGGATCAGAATTCATTCCGCACAACAAGAGCATTTCAATTCCAAATTCAGTTGCAGAGAGAGCAAAGTCAAATGCTATAAAATTAGAATGCAGGTTCCCAAGTGGTCCAAAATCCAAATCTTTAGTGACCAGGCCCAATGTTGGGTCAATAGGGAGTAATTCAGGATGACATATATTTTTATTTATGCCATGGTACGTCATCCGATATAAGGCAACTGAATGCTGACTTTCAACCATCAAATACAAAGCCAAAACAGCCCTGCCAAAGTCCTCCAACTCAGCTCCTACTCTCCCAATCATAACTTCTCTATCAACAACCAAACATTTCAGCAGGAAAAGAACAACACTGGTACACTTCATATTCCCCTTGTACTCTTCTAAGTAGCTTAAGCTTCCAAACATTAATGCAAGTGCCACAGAGAATTGACAAGAGATACCAGTCTGTCGGGTTCTTACTTCAGTGTTGTTAACTCTAAAGTGTATCAGAGAAATTGCTAGCACAAATTCATTACCATTGAACAAGCACCCAGTGTGATTACTAGAACTAGACGACAACTTATTACCACCAGGGTCAAAAATCAGAATCTCAGCATTATCAATTGCATTAATCAGTGGCTCAGTCTTACACAAGAGGAGTAGCAAACATGAAGCCTCAGTAATAAAGTTAAGCTTCAGCTCATAAAATGTCAAGTTGTGTGGCTCTCGATCCGTGTACAATGGCAGGCTATTATCTCTTTGCTCATCAGCTTGGAAGGTCTTCAAATCATCTTGCTCTTCAACAAAGCCCACTAGTATAGCTTTGTAGTCAATTTCATCGACCACAAATGTTAACCATGTTCCTCCGGGGTCAAACAGTAGCATCTCAACCTCCGGATATAGAGCACCCCAAGCATTCCTTAACAACCACGGTTGCAATGTAAACTTAACCTTAGTCGAGCCTAAGTTTGGAGCTACCGGATGATGTGGATTCATAGCGACACCAAACGGAGAAGCTATGCACAACATTGGTATGCTAAACTCGAACTCGGGACCGATCTTCCACTTCAGCATTTTATCGAACACATGACGTGCATCAAAAGCTGGGGTCTTATCTACCTCTAGCTCAATTGTTATCTTCATTTGAACTGGTTTTTCACTCCTCATTAGAACATCATCAACTATCATTCTCTCGTCATTCAAAAAATCACCATCATTAAGCGCATCAGAATTCTCAACGAATATAGAATTAGGTGTTCCACCGGGATCAAAACTCGCATACTCTTGTACAGGCAAGTCATCTAACCCCTTACTTAAATCAGTAATTTCCTTATTAACAACCAATAAGTGCTTCGAATCTGTCAAATCACTTACCTCTATTGTCTTGAAATCAGTTCTTGGCTCAGACATTTCGTCGAGCACTTGGTAGGCAGCCAGATTAAGGGGTTTCGTTGCAACAAGGGACTGCAATTGGTTTGACTCTTCTTGCTCGATTGGATCCCTCTTGTTGACATTAACCAACTTGGTCGATTCAACGGGTAGTTTGTAGGCGGCTTGAGTTGAGATTTGTTCCTCAACAGGCGTTGTTAACTGATCGTGACCACGACCCTTGTCCTCTGAAACTAAACGGACTGATGGTAGTTCAATAAGCCCTTCAATCCATCCTACCAAGTCGAGTACCTGATCAAGAGCCTCATGGTCTTCGTCTCCTACGTCATCCGGTACCCCGTCAAGCAATCCGGTGACGATCACACCTCCATCATCACCGATGGTGACTTGTGGGCGAGGCGAGTTGAAACGTTGATTGATGAATCGTTTCAAATCTGATATCACCCCTTCCTTCTTGCGACCCTTACCAAATCGATCATAGAAACATTCATCGGTATGCGCCGTCGAAGCAGGTCGGGGGAGCACTCGCTCTGATACCATTGATGCAGGTTGCAAAGGATTGGAACCGAGTTAGGAGCTAAGAAGCTCGAAGAACCCGATTACAGATAGCCTAGGGTCAATGGGGGTTTAGAATCATCAACCGATGAAGCAATCTGAGAGTGATTGAGTAACAATTGAGAGCTTTGAGAGCTTTGGAAAGGAAATGCTATTTCATTCATATCCATCCCAGATACAATATGAGCTTATAAAGCTATTAGCTAGGTCTCCCTAAACGGATGACTTTACTGAACCGGGTTTCCCAAGTAAAGGAGTAAACCGGGTTTTACATGAAAATATGGCAATAGACCGAAATAAAGGTAATGAACCCACAAATAATTGAAATAACAAATAACTAGATTGTTCTGCAAAAGCCTCTGAAGTTTGCCCTGTAACACAATCAATCAAAATCATCCCGAAAATCTCGTTCTAGGTCAAAGTGCAACGTTTTTGGAATCCTTCAAATTAAATTTGAATTGAAGAGGGATAAAGTCGGATTTAAGATGGAAAGGATTGGGAGGAGTCAAAGGATGGATTAGAGAATTAATCCCGATTCAATTATAAGATAAATCACCCATAAATGGGCGAAATTAGCGGGATTGTGTCTAAGGCTTTAATGGAGGATTTCAGGCTCATTTTTGGAGCGTTGAAGCTCATTCTTGGCCCTATAAATAGATCTTCCCATTTCCTATCTAACCTTTAATAAAATCACTCCCTTTCCAATTGGAATTTGGTCAAAAACCGATCTAGAAACCCACATAAAAACCAGTCTCTATTTTCAAAAATCCTCATCGGAACCGCCTGTTCAGCGGCGTTTTCCTGCCACCACGGACCACTCCAGGCGCCGCCACTACCAACAGTAGAAAGCCACGCTCGTTTTGGTTCCAACGACACCTCACACGCCTCAAACCGATTCCAGACGAAGGAGAACGAAGCTTCTGAAGTCGGAGACGCGCATTGTTGCTGCTGCTGTACGTAGCAGGCCCGCGGGCCCGACCCGACCCGTTTGGCTTGCCTCCTTACCCATTTTTGCCTTATTTTATGCATTTTATTAATTGGGGTATTTAAAATAAAATAAATCTTGATAAATCTTAATTTATAAGATGTTAAAAATACTTTTATGATATTCTTATGAAAGAAAAGTAGCAAGTATATATTTTTATAAAATTTGCAACTAGAAAGCAAATGATGAATATTATTGATTTTATGTCTTAAAAACATGTACTTTGCAAAATGATATCATTTTTATTGAAATAACATATGTGTAAATATTTTTAATTAATATGTATGCATAAAGATAAGGAATCTACAATATGCAATACAAAGAAACTAAAAAGGTCCTACATTAATAAAGAAAGATTTTATTAATGTTAATACGATAAGTTTATTAGAAATATAAACTTAGACGAGTCATAAGAACTCAACTTACGAGGAAAAGTTGAACAAAATAAATTGCTTATGATTTATTTTGTATCTTATGTATGAATCAGGAAAAGGAAATCAATCGATGGATTGCAAGCTCGTCTAAGATAGTTCTCGCTCGCCTTCGTAACAAGGCAAGTGGTGGTTCGCTCTCATATTTTATCATGAATACTTTTATTCATGTTTGCATGTTGTGTTGGGAACGCTTGTTTGAATAAAATGAACTTAGGTTATTATACAAATAATGACCATGTTGAAATGTATAAATGAATTAGGGTTTATTATGCATAGAAATAATGACCCATGGTACCTTATTGTTATTATTACTATTGTGCGCTAGAAATTATACTTAGGTTGCAATGCTTGTGCACATTTTTGTTTCACGATCTCATTTCGAGATTCGTTGTTTTAGAATAGCGTAGAATTAGGGGTGGGGGTTCACTAACCCCTGAACACCTCTTTATAATATTTTGCATTAGGATGGACCTAGACCCTAATGTTGGTCATGACCCTGCTCTCTCAACCGTTTTGAGGAGTGTTTGACACCTAGCTAGTGCCTTGTATCGGGACTTAGGAACCCGTTCCTCCCTTTATGGGATTCTATATCTTATGGCATATCGCATTGCCATCTTAAAAGCTACCAACTTGAATGCAATGTTTTGTAATTAAATAAGATAAGTGCTAGTGCACACCCATTAAAATGTGTTCAGGGTGGTGACTACAACTTGGAAAACCACTCTGGCTCCCGGCTTTGATTAATCTATTTTCCAATCTGAATTCGGACAACACGCATTCGGTGAGGTTGGTTGTAGATTTGATAAGTCGACGGAGGCTTTTCAAAATATTGGTTGATAACTAAAGTTCCCAACATAACCTTTCTCATTCTTAAGGAACAATAGTTTTGTGGTGTCCTAATCTTTTCATCATACTTCTCATTCCGTGAGATTATTTGGGTTATGTCATCGACCGACTTTCATTCGGAGACCGATGGTCATAATGTAACTAAGATCACAAGAACCTCACATAAAATTCCACTTGCGTAGTCTTTCATTAGACCGACCGACCGCTTTCTTTATTTTGCATGGCCGACTGGTGTCAACCGTCCCTATACGAAACATCAGGGAGTAAAGGAGTTGTGATTCGAGATTGAAGCTGTTGAAGTTGTTGCACGTTTCTTTTGAATAACTTTTTAGTTTAAGGTCGAGATCCTTGGTCTGTAAGGACCGCCTTCAATAATTTTACTTCCGCTTTGTTCAAGACTATTTAATCTCTTTTTTTTCCGCAAGTATTTGGCTTATTCAAGATTGTGAAAGTTGGACATTTGTTTCAATATTTATTGAATTATCATTATTTATTTATATCTTGAATACTGTGAAAGCCTTGGGTGGCTTCGGAGTGTAAATTCCGAGGTCACTGGCGGTAATATCTCCGAGGGAAAAACGAGGTGTTACAGCTTTGGTCTCATCAGAACCCGGATAGAGCCTATGTTGGATTGCATTACTTTCTTTTTTGATGGAAATACTAACCGTTGGATCATCGACCGACTATAATTCGGAGTTCGTGCCAACATGTTTAGTTACGATCATGGGAACCATCCGTTTCTTACTTGCTTAGTCTTCTGAGACTAACTCATTCACCTTTTGTTTCCTCTGCATTTTGCATGGTGTTTCTGGCCTCCTTTTTAGAAATATCAAATAGTAGAAGAGTGTTGCTTAAGGATTGAAGATGAAGGACAAGCGAAGTGAAGGAAGGAAGGATTCACCCTCTAAGCGAGGTATCCAAGGGATGGTACACGAGCTGTTGTGAAGCCTATCAAATAGAGGAGTCATTTGAAGGAAGGATTTAGAGACGTCATATGAAGGATGAATTTTTTATACTTTTAGATTTTTTTTGCTACATAACCATTTCGTTAGCAAAAAAACCACATTGTACGGATTTAACAGGTTTTAGGACGAAAAGTGACAATGTGTGGTTTTTTTTGCTAACGAAATGGGTTTAATGGGAGACTTTCAATAATTCGTCCATAACTGGTGGTTCACGACAATATAACCTATTGAATGAGTGATTTTTTTTTTGCAAATTTCTCTTAATAATAAGTTCATAGACCAGGCATCCTCCCAAGTTCTCCTTTTTTATCCACTTTGATTATCCTTGCATCCAAGCTATCAAGGGTGCAAATATATAAAACATTAGTCCAACAATCTTTTAAGCTTGCTCATCTTCTTCCAACTCTACCTACGAACTCCATTTTCACATCTTTTTATGCCCCCACTAAGACCCTAAAATGGTGCCATTTTGCTCATTAGTGAAGGTTGTAGGGATTTTGAATACAAACATGACATATGCTTTGATAGTTAATGCAACTAACTTAATCAAGACTTCTCTACTAGCCTTTTATAGAAATTTAGTGTTCTACCATTGTATCCTCTCTCTATCTTACCTCTGATAAATATTGAAGGCTTGCCTTTTGGACCTCCCTACTTTAGTAGGCATGTCAAAATATTTTTGACATCTTCATTGTTAAGGAGCTTATGAGGGGCTTTCTCAATCATACGCATCTTCATTGGTAAATAGAATTTATATGCATACAACAAATGAGAAATTTAAGGAGTTTATGAGGGTGTAATCAAATTCATATTTAAGTGATTATTGTAGGTGGCTTTTTTTTTGGGTAAACCCAAAGGCTAGGCCCTCGAGAAGGAAACTAGTAAGCAGAATCAGAAACGGGGACTAACCTGGACGTAGCCCTTCCCCTAAAATCATCCGAGAGTAAAGAAATGGAGCCCCCAGGCGGGTCATCCAGAACGTGAAGACCCCGGGGGAAATCCAAGGAAATAGAAGCAAGGGAGTCGGCGACGGAGTTCGCTTCCCTGAAGACATGTCTAAGTTGGATGTCCTAACTGCGGCCCAAGAAGCCTTGGCACTGGTGTACCAGGCTAGAGAGAGGATGGCAACGGTCCATCGAGCCCTTGATGAGGTTGACCACAAGAGGCGAGTCTGTTTCGACCACCACCCTCTTGAATCCATTCTCCCAAGCGAGCTTCAACCCATCCAGGATACCCCATAGTTCGGCCATCAGAACGGTACATTGTCCCAGGTTGTGCACAAACCCCAAGATCCATTGACCATTAGAGTCTCTGATGACTCCCGCCGCCCCTGCATTTAAGTCAGCCCTAACGGACCCATCCGAGTTGACCTTGACCCATTCCATAGCCGGCGGTTCCCAACGAACAAAAACTTTTGTAGTCTCCTTGAACATTCCACTATTTTCCCGCTTGTTCCAAGCCTCCTTGTAGTCCTTATCCATTTGCAACACACGGGCAGCCCCATTCGGAGGTGGTGGCGTGTTGTTAAAGACCCGATTATTCCGCCATCTCCAAGTCCACCATAAGAAATGTGCCAACACGTCGGCCCACCGTACCCCTTCCTCTAATGCTTCAGCAGCTGCAAGGTTGGGTCGCACCCAGCCTGCAAATGGTAAAGGAAAGAAATCAGGAACCGTGGTAGGAAAAAGGAAATCGCGCCATAAACCTTCGACCGTGGGGCAATCCCGGAAAAGATGTGCCATGGATTCTACTTGGTCAGGGCAAACGACACACTCCTCGGCATTGGCAATATGTCTTCTTCTTCTTTCTTCATTAGACAAAACACCGCCTTGGAGAATCTTCCACATAAAGGTACGGACCCGCTCCGGGACGTTGAGATGCCACACCACCTTCAAGATCGGGGAGTCAACACAACATAAATCCTGGAGCTCCAAGCTCGCAATGAGGATGGTCTTGACCGTGTAGTTCCCATCTGACGAGTAGCTCCAACTGGGCGTGTCTGTGGACCCCGGTTCCGCAGAAATAGCAACAATAGCTATTTTAAGCAAAATTTTCGACGGCAACAGGCCGAAGAATCTTTCCTAGTACCACCCTGAATCCTCGCTGCAGTACTGGTTCACAGTGAGTTGCAAGACAGAATTATCAACCTGGCCAGTGGCCATATCAATCAACCGAGCATTAGTAACCCATTTGTCAAGCCAGAAGCGAGTCAAGTCGCCATTACCAATGATCCAGCGTGTTCCTTTAGTGACCACCGAATTAATTCCCTTGAGAATGCTAGATCAAACATACGACGGTCCCGAGACAACATTCAAAGCCGGCCTCACATACTTAGCCCGAAGGACCCTACACCAAGCCGTGTTGTCATTCGTGAGCAAACGCCATCCCAATTTGCCTACCACTTCCATGTTCGGATCGTACATCGGTCGTACTCCTAGGCCGCCAAGATTCTTTGGCTTACAAATCTCACTCCAAGCCACCGTGTGCATTCTCCTTTGACCCTCAGCCCCATTCCATATAAAGTTTCTGCAGATTTGGTCAATTTTACCACACGTCTCTTTGGGAAGAGTAACAGTTTCCATAGTTTAAATAGGGATAGAAGCTAGCATGGATTTCGTGAGAGTAACTCTCCCGGAAAAACTAAGGAACCGACTCTTCCAATTAGTTAACCGGGCATTGATAGTGTCGCTGAGTGGTGCAAAAGTGTCACAATTCACCCTACTATGCAACACCGGCATTCCCAAGTAGCTTCCCACATTAGAGACAAAAAGTTTCGACTTGGCACGGTTAACACGCTGCCCCGAAGCTTTACAAAACATGTCCAACAGTTTCATGATGAATCGAAGTTGAGTGACCGACGCCTCCGCTACCAACACAATGTCGTCGGCAAAGAAAACATGGGATATATCTGGCCCACCTCTCGTAAGCTTCGCTGGCTTCCAGTCTCCATTAGCGACGGCCATTCGAATCAAGTGACTAAGTCGCTCAATACATAAAACAAAGAGGTAAGGGGATATCGGGTCTCCCTGATGGATACCGCACGTAGGTTTGAAGTTCGAGGTCAACTCGCCATTCACTAAGATCTTCGACGTTGATGAACTCACACACTCGGCTATCCAGTCAATCCAACTATTCGGAAACCCAGCATCCTTCAAAGTATCCGTGATGAAATCCCACCGAAGTCGATCGTAAGCCTTTTCAAGATCAATTTTAAGTAGCATCCAGCCTCCTTTACCTTGTTTCCTCCTCATGGAGTGCACCACCTCTTGCACAATCACTATATTATCCGAGATGAACCGGCCCGGGAGAAAACTAGCTTGCATTGGGCTGATAAGTGAGGACATAAGCGGTCTTAATCTATTAACCAACACTTTCGTAATCGTCTTGTACAAGACGTTGCAAAGGCTAATAGGTCGAAAGTGAGCCACCGCGTCCGATCTAGCAATCTTATCAAGAAGTACAATGAGCGTGTCGTTCGAACTGTGGGCCAACATTTTTGGAAGAACAACGCTTGAAAGCCGTCCATCCCGGGGGGCTTAAGAGCACCCATTTGTTTGACTGCCTCTAAAATCTCCACATCCATAAAAGGGCACGTAAGTTGTTCCCATTCTTCCGACGGCAACAACGGGAATCCACCCCTCATAATGGTAATAGGGACATTTTCCGACGCCGAGAGGGTGTATAACTTCTGGAAGAAATCAACAACTATGCTCTCGATGACCTTGTTGTCTTCCACCAAAGTTCCATCATCTCTTTTAAGGACGACAATTATGTTCCGCTTCCTTCTGATTATTGTCGACATGTGAAAGAAGGAAGTGTTCCTATCACCCGCTTGGAGCCACTTCTCACGCTTCTTTTGGAACCAAATAAGTTCTTCTTGTTCAAGGGTTCGGCTTAACTCGGTTTGGATCGCAGCTTCTGGGGCGAGAAGGCTGTCGGTGGGTGAGTTTGCGATGGCCAATTGGACGACATTCAGCTGAGCAGTGAGTGTCGCTTTCCTCTTAAAAATATTTCCAAACACTTCCCTATTCCATTGTACGAGGCAGTTTTTTAGTGCGCGAAGGGCATTAGGCGCGTTAGCGTTCCTATCCCACGCATCATGCACCACTTGGTTGAATTGAAGGTGAGTGGTCCAGGCCGCCTTGAACCGAAAAGGGCGCCTTTTCTTGTTGCGCTTCACTGAGGGCTCAAGGATCAGCAAAAGAGGAGCGTGATCATATCCAAATTTTGGAAGGTGAACTACACAAGCATCAGGCCAATCTAGACGCCCCTCCGGGCTGATGAGGACGCGGTCAAGCCTCTTCGCAACGTAGGTGCGTGGGGTCTTTCCCCTAGCCCAAGTGAACGTGGGTCCTATAAATCCCATATCAATGAGGCCCGTCTTATCAATCCATTTGGCAAACTGATCAGTGTCAGCCGACAGAAGGCCGAAGTCATCATCCCTTTCCCATCCATGCATTATACTGTTAAAGTCACCCCCTACTAAGATCAGACCTGTTATCTGAGCCGTGGAAGCAGAGAGCTCTTCCCAAAAGGCCTTTCTGTCAGTCTCGTTAGGAGGGGCATAGACAACAATCAAGTGGAAGGTTCTGCCCTTACTCTTCACCTGTGCAAGGATGAAACGATCGAAGACTCGGCTCACCGTCAAATCCACTTTATCCTCGTGCCACAACAACCAAAGACCTCCTGCAAACCCAATAGCCTCAATTAGTACTCTATTAGAAAAATTGAAACGGTTACATACCTCAGCTGCTCTGGCACCGGAGATTTTTGGTTCGAGGATGGCCAGAACATCCACACTATGTCGTTTGATCATGTACCGAGTGGCCCTGCAGAACCCGTCATTACCGGCCCCATAAAAATTCCAAAGAAGGCAAATCATTGGACACAAAGGGAGGAAGTGGGTCGGACGAAATTAATCCGAGGGGTTCCCCATGGTAAAGTCGCTATCCTCTGTCATCATATCCTCTTGACTAGGATGTGATGATCGGATTGCCGTATCCGGGGATGGGACATCCCCTGTCACCGGCGCGCTTGTTGATGGCACAGTCTCGAGGTTCGGCGAAGAGACGGGTTGAGCGAGAGTTTTCGCCTCGTTTGGATTTTGTTCACCGCCGTGTGGCAGGTAATTGGGTAGTTATGTGTATTGCATTTGGTCCTTCCATACTCAGGGACTGAGTTTGGTTTCCAGGCTCAGTAGAGACTATTGGCCCATTCCGGGCTCTTTTGGTTGGACCAACCCGTGTGGAATCATTGGGCTTCGGTTGGACAGGCCCATTTGCTTTTTTTGCTCTTCTTTTTTGATTTTTCTTTTCCTAGTTCCATATCTTCGAGAAGGGGTTTTCTACGGGATTGTCAGTCGATGAGACCCGTGCCGATTTCGAGCCTTTCCCCTTGTCAATAGCCCTAAAGACATGTTGGACAATGGGAGAGTCCATTGGGCCTTTACCCTTTTCCTTTGAGCCATTGTTCCCTCTGGATCTTGAATCTTCTTTTTCGTCTTTTGTGTTCCCGAGAACCTCGAAGCTATTGCCCTCCTCCGTCAACGGGATTAGGTCACCGGTGGACTTACCCTTTCCCTTTTGTTGCCGCCGTCGACGAGGGACGTCCATCCACGGCCCATACGTACCACTTATCGAACCTCCTGTAGAAACGCCGGGTGTCTCGGTTGGACCCATGTCCTTCTCCATGGTTTCTACATTGGGTTCCTTGGCCGTAGAATTGCTGGCGCCCGGTGGGTTTGCTTGTGATGCACACGGGTTTGGGGCCGTCGGACATTGCGAGGTTATGTGGCCATATCGTCCACAACTAAAACAGATACGGTGTAGCCCTTCGTATTCCAGGAAGAATCGTCGTCCATTGATCGTGATTGTTCCTTTCAATGGTTTCGTAAGGTCCACCTCGATGCATAGCCTCGTGTACCTTCCACGGTTAGTGAACAGAGTTCGAGTGTCGACCTTGATTGGGCGACCAATCCCGGCCGCAACTCTCATAAGCACTTCTTCTTCATATAGCACAATGGGCAGATCCGACACTCTCACCCACGCAGGTCTCTGGATCGAAGTTGGGTGTCCAAGCCTTGATGATCAAGTAGTGCCCAAACAAGGTCCAAGGGCCACCCTTAAGTGCACGTAAGTAATCCTCATGTGCGTCGAATCGCACCACATAGTAGCCCTTGGGAAGATCCGCAAGGAAAATCTTTCCAGCAGGCTTCCATAGGTCTTTCAATTTCTTTTCCATAATATGATAAGCACAAATCTCCCTAGGACTTTCACAGTGAGGGAGGAGCGCCATACACCGGCTAGGACCTCGAGCACTTCATTGGCTATGGATACAACCGGGTCTGTATTCATGTCGCCCGGGAAAGAGATCTCAATTTTTCCATTTAGGAACTCAGGAGCCAGGCTCGGCCTTTTGTGCCCGGTGTCACTGACAATCATCTCCTTCCAGGTTCTCCGGGGAACATCCGGTGGATCTCCAGGGGGAGGATTGCATGTCATCACTGTGTCGTTGGCGTTAGCGGCTGGTGGAGAGCAGGTGTTCTGCATACTATAGAGAAGGGGAAAAGAGCAGGTGTTCTCCACATCAATATACTAGTGGCACACAAAATCTGCCACAAATCACATCAATATAGTCAAACAATACACGTCTGTAATGCGTCAATATAGTCAAACTAGTATATACTATAGTAATAGGTAGAACGGGGCCTTGTAGGTGGCTTTCTCAATCCACTAACACATAATTTGCCCACACAAGATGAATAAATAAGAGGATAAATGGTCAACTTGTTAGATATCCACTGATGAAAAAGCTTGAGTAGTTTGTCCATTAATCTAAATATCATATTTAAAAAATCACACAAATCAAAATTCTATTTATCTAAGATCTCTAAAATCCAACTTGACTATGTCATATAATCCAACTTGACTATGTCATATAATCCAACTTGACTATGTCATATGCCTTAGATTGGCAAGTTTTAAGGCCAAATATTTCTTCTTGTGACCATTAACAGGCATGTAATGGAAAAGCTCAAATTTATTCAAATAATGGTTAATAAGCATTCTTTCAAGGATGATATTGCACTTTGATTAGCAGCTATAACATGATACAACACTTCTTTGAGTCTATTAGCACGCACTTTAGAGATTAATTTATTCATAAATTTTTACAAGTCAATGGGATGAAATTCACTAACCTCCGTTTGCTTGTTCTTCTTGGGAACATGAGTGATGAACATCTTGTAGAATTCAAGATTCATTCTTCATTGTTAAGGGCCTTTAGTACAAAAGATCCTCTATTTGTGTCTAAGGCAAGCTTTAAATTTCATAATTTGTCCCCTAATTGTGTCTCCTCCTCTCTTCTTCTTAAACCGATGTATAACCTAATTAAAATCCCTATAACACAATTGTGAAAATTGGTAATTTTCTCCAAAAACCTCAACAAATCCCATGATAATCTCATATTCTTCACTTTAGGCCTACCATAGAAACCAATGACGTTGAAACTCCTTCTCCTAGACCCTAAGAAATCCATATGGTATAAGGATATTGACTTTAATTCTATTACTAGCTCCTTTTGCCATAAGAAAGAAAGACCCTCTATTCTGCCATAACTTCAAATAAGCTAGCCATTAAACTGTGAAAATTTCCTCAAAACCTGTCTTGTTCCACTTTCATTGAGCTATGTGATGCGATCGCTCCTCGGATTTGAGGTTCGTCCATACCTTGACTCGAGATTGTTGGTCTTTAATTGGGTCTTCTTCTTGATCTTATGTAACGAATGGCGGAAGCAAAAGGGTTTCAGACTTTTATTGGTGTGGATCGACTATATGGGGATCTAGATCGACGATTTGTAGCAAGAAATATTTGATCGAGAGGATCCAATGTAAGCCAACACTAAGGGGCAACGACGAGTTTAGGGTTCAAGAAGGGGTTGACGTCCTAGGCCTAGGAGGGAGGGAGAGAGAGAGAGAGAGAGAGTGAGTGAGTGAGAGAGAGAGAGAGAGAGAGAGAGAGAGAGAGCTCAATCCAGAGGCTAGGCTAAATTCTGATTAAGACGTAAACCTTCAAAGGAAGACAAACTAGGTCAAAACGTGGGATTGGACTAAGTGTGCAAACGAAGCCCACATCCCGAGAAGCTCAAAAACCAATAACGTAGTAAAATTAGAAAAATATGACAAAAGTAGCTACTAATAATAGAAAGCAACAAAGGGAACATAGGTGCGCCTATCCAAAGATGTGGGGGTTGGAGGCGCGCCTAGGGCATGCACGCGCGAAGGTGTGGTGCACGCCCGGTGAACCTCAAGTGGCGTTGGGCACGGGCGTCGACGCAGGTGAGCTAGCATCGATCGTGACAATGGAGAAGATCTGGGACTCGACATCGGGGTGGCCATGGATCACGGTGACGCGATAGACGAGCGACAATGTGACATGTCCGATGGTCTTGGCACGGGCACGCGTCAAGGGTCCTTCAGAGCGTATTGACATGGCACCCTCCTTCTCGACGACGGTCATGGACAGGAATGCATCACTTTGTCTCACTCAAAAACACAATGGAAGGGGCTTCTCTCCTTACTAGTTATTTAAGGGATATCACTAAATAAGGGTTGCCTAAGCTTCAATAGTTATTTTGGTAACACATGGCCCTGTGCGGGATTGACTTCCACTAACCTCTGTAGGCCAATTGCTCATTTTATAGTGTTGATCACTTCTTAGAATTTGCACACATGTACACTGCCAAAATTTGTTTCTATTTCCATATTTGCAAACTTATTATTTGCCTTTGTTTCCATTGCTTTCTCATCTCCAAGCTTTTGACAATAGTTATTTTTTTAACCGCATTACCTATGACCCTTCTCATTGGAATTTTTAGTAGAAATTCTGTTATATCATTTTTGCCAAAATCTTCCATCAATTGTATAATACTCATTTCTTGATTTGGATAAATGTCACATGGTAATACCTCTTTAACCTCTTTAACATTCTCAAAAATTTGATCATTGAAGACCACTTGGACACCCTTTTCATTTTGAGAGTTATTTCAATCCTCCTTTTCTCCCTTGGCTTCTTATTTCTTACACTTTTTAAGCAAATCTTGCTTAACTTTTCAACTTTTGTTACTCCCAGCTCTTTTTCCTTTTCCCTTTTGCCTTTACTATTTGAAGCACTTAACCATGCTCCACATTGAAGCACTTAACCATGTTCCACATTGAAGCTATGTGTCTTCACTTTTGTCCTCAATTTCCATCTCACAATCCTTGTCGTTATGCCCCAGAATTCCACAAAGCATATATACTCATATTTAAACTCAATCCTAGCAAGAATTTCATTATCAAAGCCAATATTCATCCCTCTCAAAATAAGCTTTCGAATGCTAATGTCCACTCTAACCCTTATAACTAGTGCCCAACTTGAATCCGATTCATCATCAAAAGTCGGAAATTTCCCTACAATCAGGAGCAGAGCGGGGGAGGGTCATTTGTGGTCCGATGACCCCTCAACCCGTCGGAGAGTCAATTATATTACCAGAGGAGTGGAGGTTTAAGTTGGTCGGCGACCCCTCAAACGTTCAAACAAGTAGGGTCGGCCAAAGAGCACAGAGGTTGAAGACAACATCTTTTTTTATTATATTTTTAACAAAAATTCAAAATGACATCGTTTTACTTTAAAGAACATAAAGAAAATCACAACTTTACACTATACATACACAACAGTGCATGCAAGAATCACTAGTCATTCGAAATAGCTAGTACACTGCTGTACACAACGGTCCACTGAAATACTTCTCTCACTTTTCACTAATTATATGTATTGAACAAAGGGCAAACGGTTTTTTCATTAGAAAATTGTTCCTCCGTTTCACAATACATGTTCATAGACAAAGTTTCACACATATTAATGAATTTTTTTACCCTAAATACCCCTATTAAATGCTCTTTCTTTTGTACTTTTTGGGAGAAGTGTATGTAAAATTAATATGGGGTAGAATTATTAGGGGTTTAGATGGAAATAAATGGATAATTCTTATATGAACATGTATTGTGAAACAAGAAAGGAAGTCTTTATGAACATGTATTGTGAAACGGAGAGAGTACCTAGAGTATTAATTTGTATTGATGAAATTTTTGTAACTATTTTGATTAAAATTATTAATATAATATATTTATATTTGTGACCCCTCTACCGAAAAGCTCAGGCTCCGCCACTGCCTACTATATATATTCCAAATCACCCAAATATTTCCTCATTTTTTGTAGTTAAAGGGACATTCTAATCTTGTAACTTAAATTACAAAATATAGAAAATTTCAAAGATCTACCCGATAATCATGTTTACAAGATCAGTGATAATTAATAAAGTGTTGATAAGTTGTCAAAATGTATTATAATTGAATTGTATGCTGAACATATCCGAAATCATCTATATTAACATACTATCATTGTATTATATTAACTACTATAACATTACTATTTATATAAAAAAAGTTTAAATGGATCCTAGATCAGCAATAACGTGTCAGGAAACGAATATTGCACAAATTAAGGGTGTCTTTAATGCTTAGTAAGATATCTTAACAATAAATAGGCATGATTAACCTTTCTGTCTTTCTTTCCGACTCTTTTTCAGGAAAAAATTTACGATGAGCAAATGATGCCTAGTGTAAGGTAGGAAATTTTTTATTTTCATTTTGATATATTTATTTATATAAGAGCTCCTTGTAGTGAGAAAGAGAAGAGGGGACATTTTTATTTTCATTTTTGATTTCTTTTAGTTTTAATTGGTTTACCTTAAAAGTAGTTATTAAATATTTTGTCGGACATAACATTTTTTGCCTTACATCTACAATTTAAATAAGATAAGTCACTGGTAAAAAAATATAAAATATGATATCAACTAGTTATTCCAAATAAAATTATTTTTGAAGATCTCTATATGACCTAGCTACTAAGGGAGTTTGGTTCAAATAAAACGAACTCTTATCCTGAAACGAAATTTTATCCTGAAACGAATGCACTTTTTCTAGTTCGCAGTGCACTTTTCCTATTTCGGAGGACACTTTTTCAGATTTGCACTTTTCGTAGTTTGCAATGCACTTTTGCAATGCACTTTTCATACTTTTTGTAGTGCACTTTTTCGGATTGCACTTTTTGTACTTTACAATGAACTTTTGTATGAAAAGTGCACTACGAACTAGGAAAAGTGCATTTGTTTCACGTTTTAGGATAAGAGATTGTTTCATTTGAACCAAACTCCCTACTAAGGTACTAATTTTTTTTTGATAAGGAAAGGAATTAGAGTGACTACTAACAAACTAGTGGTCGCCCTAGAGCATCCTGCCGGATGAGGGTAAGAAAACCCGGATCAACTACCAGAGGAAAAGAGGAGACACGTCTGAACGATCCAGCGATGAAGTCCGCAACAGAATTGCACTCCCGAAAGACATGCGAGATACTCAAATCCTGGAACCGGCCAAGCAAACAGTGGATGTCCTACCACAACAACTCAATCTCCCACGACCGAGCATGGCCTTGACCAGCTGCAAACTATCGCCTTCAATCTGGATCCGGGGAATGCCACGTCTAATGGCCTCGAGAAGTCCCTGGCGCAAGGCGATGGTCTCGGAGATCAGAACAGACTGTCGACCAATCAGTCCTCCGTCAAAGTAGATGGGGGAGCCACCAGAGTCCCTAAGGATGAACCCGAATGAAGCCACACCATCTGCACACACAACACCATCAAAATTTAGTTTAATATAGCCCCTCTTGGGTTTTGCCCATTTTGCACGCTTTCTCCCATCTCCATTTCCCGCCTTATAATTATGGGGCTGGTGGAGGCTCGTGCTAGTTTCCAATCTTTAACCTGGTTACGGGTAAATTCGGTAATGTTATCGGAGGTATTCAAGTTTATGTCGTTGTTGCTATCAAAAACTCTCTTATTCCTAGAAAACCATAGGCTCCACCAAGTGTTAATGAGGAGTTCCATTTCCTCCTTTGTTGTTTTTGTCCTAATTTCCTCTAGGACTTGATGCGGTTTTTTGTCGTCCGGGTTTATTTGATTGACAATCCGTCGTAGTTTTGGGTTAACAGATTTAAGGGTCGCCCTAGTAAGGGGGCATGAGAGTAAGACGTGGTAGGTGTCTTCAACTTGGTTGTTACACGCTTCACAGCCTTGTGGTACCGGAATGTGGCTGTCCGCCAGCCTAGCTTTAGTCGGTAGGCCGTTGCGAGCAACTTTCCAAAGGAAGTTCTTCATTTTGAGTGGGATGTTTAGCCGGTTAATCCGTTCAAGATTAATCATGGGTTCACCTTTGGATTGGTGGATCCACTGCATGGCCGAGTGGGTGGAGTACCAACCATTTTTACTCGGTTGCCAGTATAGTCTATCCGAAATTTTATTAATGGGATTGATAATTTTGGAATTTCTTTCAAGGTCCTCAGGGTTAACAACTACACCCAACTTTTCAGTGTTCCATGAGTTGTCCTCCCTAAGATACACCTCAACAGGCTCATCCCAATTAATGAGAGATTCCACCTCTGGTTTTGGGTTAAGGGGACCATTACCAGTCCAATTGTCTTTCCAAAAACGGATGGTTTTACCGTCCCCCACTTGCCAAATGAGCCCCTTGATAAACATGTCACGTAAGCCAAACAACATGGACCACTGCCAAGACGTATTCTGTTTTTTCTTATATCTCATAAGTTAAGCAATAAGATAAATGATGTACTAATATGAAGGTCAAATAATATAAATGGTCTTTCTACAAAATACATTGTAAATCAAATACTTAACGTCCTTAAAATTCACAAAAGATCATTAGTACAAACTCTATGTGTTCACACGTTGATAAGACCATATTGTGTTTTCTAACAAGACCATATTGTGTTCACATAAAAGGAAATCATTTATTTGTCCATGGTGGTAGGTGGTGGCGGTCTTTTTTCCATGATTCTAGAGGTGCTTTTGTGTGTGGGTTCAACTTTAAATGCAACATTTGCCTTGCCTTAACACCAATTTATTTTTTTAAAATAATTTAATAATTTTTATAAATGATTTATTAAAAATAAAATAAAATAAAATAAATTCAAAAGGGCATTTTGGTCCAATTAGGGTAAATTTAGTTAGAAAATAACTTAAGGTGGTTGAAATTGGGTGTTTGTATTATAAATGTGTTTTTACTTAAAAAAAATTAAAAGGTAATTTCTTAAAAAAATCATATTTTAAAAGATGGTTTTTGTAAAGAAAACCTTTAAATGCAAAGTGTCCCTTAATATCAATTGCCTCTTCTAAGCTTAACTATTCACTTTTTTTTTTTTTTGAGATAACTATCCAGTATACACTTTTAAATTTTCTAGCTCGGTCGAGTTCTTCACTCCCTCTCTAAATCCTATGTAGGGCACTTGCGGTAATTAGACCGGCAATCACGCGGTATTACGATCTCAATCTCTCATTCTATCCCTATTAAAACGACGTTGTACAACATATATCAGCAGCACCGTCACCGACTACAAGTGCAAACGTATAAAAATACTCTCTCTATAAATTTGAGTAGGACAACGGTACGTGACGCACGTCCGACCTGTTCAACCCTTTTCGAGTTTCAACCATATAGATCGATGGCTTTATAGTGGCATTCTGGGAATTTCATACACCGTGGTCGCTTAATTACTACTTTAATTTAATTTAATTAGATTAGTTAATCCAAATAGTGAACCGACATACCGGGCAAAACAATAGACTTAGCAAGGAAATAAATCACCCATAATTAAGTGAAAAATACTCCGTATTATACTAACCAAAAAATCAAAACACCTTGCTTCGTAAGGGGTTTAATTTTTCTCTCTCTTCCCCTCTCCTCATTTTCTTCCTTCGTTTTTTTTCTGGTCTCTTCTTCCTCCTCCTCCTCTCCCTCCCCCCATATTTTGGTTTTTACAACCAAACCACAAGCAACCATCAGCCGTCTGATAAGGGATTGCAGAACAAGTAAAGCAAGGCTCATTCCATTTTCCAACTGAGCACTCAACGGGAAAAAAAGGTTGTGATTTTGGGAGGAGTTTGTAGTTGGAGGATAACTGTGGAGTAGAGATAGAAGAAACTAGCCTGATTCTGGTCAGATTTGGGGTGCAGAAGTTGGCAGAGAAGGAGATTTGGTTTAGCTGCAAGGATTTGTTCCATAGTCGTGCAATCTGTGGATTTGAGTTGAATTGGCGTTGAAGTCGCTTGGGAAGCAGATCGGCTGCCAAAGGCGGACTTCGATCCAAATAAGCCGGAAATGGTATCGATTTTTGTTGTGTTTGTGCTTACTTGGGAGATTTGTCGGTGACTTAAGCTTGTTCTCTGGTTCGATTCGGGCTTTTGCTACTGCTTTGGGATTTTTATGTTAGTTTTGTACTGATCTGTTGCTGATCTGAGCGAACAAAAGCCAGAGCTTGACCTAGTGTTGCCCTAATGGAAATGTAGCTGTGAAGCTTTGATTGTCTTCAATTTTTTTGTTTGTTCATTAATATGTTTCTCTATGAATTTGTTTATATTTCTTTTCTCCAAACATGGTGCCTGCCTTTGTTTGCAGTTTCAATGTAGCTCAAAGCTTTCTTTATTTTATGTCTTGTCAATCGCTTGAAAAATACTTCTTTCTAACTCCCAGACGCTCAGATCAGCTGCAATTTCTACATATGATGTGGTCCTATTGATTTTTTGAATACTTGGCAATTCCAGCCTTACATATCAGTCGACTAATCCTCCTTGATAAGCTCTCATAGGAAGTTGATTGTTTCCTGACTTTATAGGATGCTTGACTAGTTGGCTTAAATCTGGTTGCTTGCTCTCCAATATCTTTATGTGGATAATCTCTTGCATAGAGTAGTACAATATTGGACATTTGGCTGTACTGTTGTTATATGTTCCTCCATGAATCCTGCAGTGACACTTCAAATTGTAGGTTGATAGCTTATCAATCATTTGCAACGATAGGCAAGGAAGTAGGAAACATGCCAACCTGATTGATTCTTTGACTCTTGAAGGGAGATTGTAGATAATTTATGTAGATATTTGCCGATTAAGACTTGTCTTACATGTACTAAGACACTCTGTTTATATTAACTTCCAACATTCTCTACATGAGCATAGTTTTTGCAATGGACTTGGTTGACAAATTCTATGTACTTTTTTTTTTTTTTTTTGTTCCCGGTACCTGGATGCAGTTTCTTGACATTGTCTGGTATGATATCTGATTGTGATGCTGATTCATTTGTTTACTCTTTTCGTGGTGTTGTTTTTGCAGGCTGCAGCAGTTAAAATGGCAGTCGGTTCTCTTGTTTGGGTTGAGGATCCTGATGATGCTTGGATGGATGGAGAAGTTATAGAGGCTACTGGTGAAGAGATAAAGGTGCTTTGCACAACAGGGAAAAAAGTGAGTGATTCTCTTGCCAATCACATACGTCTGAGCTATTTTAATTTTAGGCCCCTTTACCTTCTCTAAACAACTCATTTGATCAATCATCTCAACTGATGGTTAGTGTCATGTGGTCATTCTATCCTCTGACAGGTGTACTGATAGGAAAAAAGAATGAGCTGTTTATCTCTAGTTTCTTCTCTTTGTAACCGTGTTACTTGTAGATTTACTTCAATTTATTCTTTCTCCAAATTGCAGGTTGTTGTTCAGGCATCGAAGGCATACCCTAAAGATCCTGAAGCCCCACCATGTGGGGTGGATGATATGACCAAACTGGCATATTTACATGAGCCAGGGGTTTTACAGAACTTAAAATCTAGATATGATATCAATGAGATATATGTGAGTATCTAGCATGGCCATTAAGCACTGGGAATTTTATTGTCCATGCATGTATCTAAATTTGGAACTTGCACTTGTAAACAGACATATTGGATTTACTGACCTTGATTTTTGTTGTGTTCTTCAGACATATACAGGAAACATATTGATTGCCGTTAACCCTTTCAGAAAACTACCTCACCTTTATGACATCCATATGATGGAGCAGTATAAAGGGGTAGGCCTCGGTGAGCTAAGTCCACACCCCTTTGCTATTGCAGATGCTTCATATCGGTATATTGTCACATCTTTTCTGTACTTGGTTGTTTTGGAAAATCCTTTAACCTGGGAAGAGATAATGCTTTTAACTTCATCTCTTCATTTCATAATGCAGACTTATGATGCATGAAGGTATCAGTCAGTCAATTTTGGTCAGTGGGGAAAGTGGTGCTGGTAAAACAGAGAGCACAAAATTGCTTATGCGTTATCTTGCACATATGGGGGGTAGAGCTCAAGCAGAAGGAAGAACTGTTGAGCAGCAAGTTCTTGAGGTGATTGAACTCAGCCAAGCAGGCCTTTCAAATGCTTGATGATGTGTTTCCGACATAATTTCACTCGGTCCTGCTGTGTGGTGTGTTTATTTGTTTTGATTATTATAACATGCATTAGTTCCTCTATTTTGCAGTCTAACCCAGTTCTAGAGGCTTTTGGCAACGCAAAGACTGTCAGGAATAACAACTCCAGGTAGATAAATGTACTTCACTTAGTACTTGTATGTTTAATAACAGGATATACTTCTGACCTGCACGCGATTATCATCTGCAGTCGTTTTGGTAAGTTTGTGGAACTTCAATTTGATCAGAGGGGAAAGATATCTGGAGCTGCTGTCAGAACATATCTGTTGGAAAGATCACGTGTTTGTCAAGTGTCTGATCCTGAAAGGAATTATCATTGCTTCTACATGCTTTGTGCTGCACCACCTGAGGTAAATTGACAGATTTTGAACTTCTTGATGCGTTTAACAAACTAACAAAACCATCAACAGTGCAACCCTTCCTTCATTGACATCATACTGTATATATTCCTTTCTAATCTCTAAAAGGGTGGTGTCTTTTTTAAAAGCATCCAGACATTATGCACTGTTTGGGCAGTGCTGACATGAATCAAGAGACTGCTAAGCTGTCTTATGGAATAATTGACTTCATGCTAATGACATATATGCCTCATTTTTGTTCTGGCAGTTCTTTTTTCATCAGAATTTTCATGTGGAAGGGGAATTAAAACAAGTTTCCACCACTTCAATATATTTAGCTCACCATAAGACCAAGTGATTGAATATTCTTATGTTAATTATTGTGTCACTGCATTTTTTATGCTTCAGGTTGTTCAGAAATATAAACTTGAAAATCCACGGACATTTCATTATCTCAATCAGTCAAATTGTTTTGAACTGGAAGGACTTGATGAGGCTAAAGAATACCTTGACACACGGAGGGCCATGGATATTGTTGGAATTAATTCTGAAGAGCAGGTATTTTTGTTATTTAGTGTTTACATATGCTATATTTTAATTATTGTAACCAAAAGCATTGCTTCTTATCCTTATTTTCTGATTCCAGGATGCGATTTTTAGAGTTGTGGCTGCAATTCTTCATTTAGGGAATATTGAATTTGTAAAGGGTGAGGAAACAGATTCATCCAAGCCTAAAGATGAGAAATCTTTGTTCCATTTGAGTACAGCTGCTGAACTTTTCATGTGAGACGTTAATTTCATCTTTTCTTTTATGAATATAATATTGAATGTTGAAAATGTAAAATCATTTTGTTTAAATTTGCTGGAACACATCTTGATTTTTTATTCTTTTACAGGTGTGATCCGAAGGCATTAGAAGATTCTCTCTGTAAGCGTGAAATTGTTACTCGGGATGAGACAATCACAAAATGTTTAGATCCAGAGTCTGCAGCCCTAAGTAGAGATGCCTTGGCCAAGATTGTTTACTCTCGGCTGTTTGACTGGTATTATTCTGCTTTTGTTTCCATTTTACATGACATTATGCTGTTCTTACTATTGTGGTTAGATAGACTGTTAAGTGGGGGCATTGTTTATTTTTTGCTACTTTGTATTCCTTTCTTATTAAATATCCTTCGTTTTGTAGGATTGTTGACAAAATTAACAGTTCAATTGGTCAAGATCCCAACTCGAAGCTCATTATTGGAGTTTTAGATATATATGGATTTGAGAGTTTCAAGACAAACAGGTACTTAATCAGTATGCCTTTCGGTTTTCAATTGTCTGGTCCCAGACAATTGAAGGATTCATCATGTGCTGTGCATTTAAGGACTTCATTTTTTTAAAGTAGATCAAGAATTTGATTGAGCCTGTGGCTTTCATTTCTGCCAAGAACGTGTGTTCTAAAATATCTTTATATTCGAAAGAGATAATTGGTGGACTAGGATTTTAGTTCATTATATTAGGTCTCTCTGTTATGTGCCTTAGCGTAGGATCTAGTCACGGGTCTAGAGACGCCAGAACTAGTCTTAGGATCTATGGTGAATTGGAGAAAAGAGATAGAAACATAGATTTGAAGGCGGGTTCGTCCTTGACAGAACCTCCTCCTAGGTTTTACGTAAAAACCTTTCTTTGATTAATATTCTGCTTAATTAATATTGATAATATAGAGCCATATATAGGCTACGGAATACAAAGCTGAAATAATAAACCCTAATATCCTTTCTAAAAGATAACTAAACTAATAAGGAAAAGATAATAATAAGAGAAGCCTAGATCTAACTAATAAGGAAAAGATAGAATCTTCTTAATATACTATATCCTAAATAACAATAATAATAATAATTCTAATTGGTAATTCTTGCAATACACGTTCAACCATGATCCAATAGATCTGTATCATCATTGTTTGAGGATCTTGTAGTGTCAGAAAGGAAAGCAGCCTGTTAATGTTAGCATAACACTTGTTTCATATAGTTGCATCTTGCTCTATTTGGGAGTCTGGCTCTTTTAAGATATTTGTTAGAAGCAACATTTTTTTCCAACACGTCAAATTTAATATTGCAATGCTGGATCTAATATTAAAACTATAAACTTGCGATTTAAATACATGCTTACCGATTTAATATTTAATGTAATCTCTTAATTTGATTTGTTTGCAGCTTTGAACAGTTCTGCATTAATTTAACAAATGAGAAACTTCAGCAGCATTTCAATCAGGTTCTTTTATTAAAGAGCACCTCTCTGGCTTTTATTTTATTTTTTTCCTATTGATCTTCTTTTGATGGAAATATTCCATGATGCAGCATGTCTTCAAAATGGAGCAAGAAGAGTATGAGAAAGAGCAGATTAATTGGAGCTACATTGAATTTGTTGATAATCAAGATATTCTGGATCTAATAGAAAAGGTTTGTATTTTATGAAATCCTAAAAATATTTCTCAGGCTGTTTTATCCTGTGGTTTCCTGTGTTTGCTTCTTTTCAGAGAAATGCTGCTTTCTATGTTTCGTCACTGGGTGTCTGATATAATATGTTGTTTGAGGATAACATGTGTGTCAGATTATGGTAATCCATGTTTCGGTAGTCACTGTGCATATATACCTTTTTTTTTTACCCCTTTTTATTTCCTGTATTTTGTGTACTTAACAAATCTTTTAGGTGGAAATGTCCAACGTAAAAAATTTGCTCCCCTAAAAAAATTCACATCTTCTGTGGAATCTCTTGCCCCAATGTGTACTATTATTTGCAAGATATAGACCTAACTATTTGATTAGGGAAAGCCGGAATAGAGGAGGAGCTCAAAGAGGAATAGAAACTAAAGACTATCAAATTGATGAATAATTTATGCTTCTATCTCCAGTTCCAGATAGCATTTACTTGAGGATCATCTACCATAATTAGTTTTAGGCAAGCAATTTTGAACTCATGTATGCAGCACAATTTAAATCTGAACTCATGAGTATACTAGGATAGAGAAGCAATAAAAAAGCAGGAGCAATCTTTAGACTTTTGAACTGAGTAATGTGTAATGTGGAACTATATATACTCCCAGATTCATTTTCTTGAACATCTATCATATGACTCCTTTTTTTTTCTAGCGTTTTTTTTTCCCTTTTCAGTTAGTAGATTTGCCCTCATAGATAAAAAATGCCATCAATCAAGAGTTCTTGAATTCTAGTTATCCAAATATGATGTTCTTACCCTTGTAGCATTTCTTGCTTTACTTGTATGGTCACTTTCTTGACTATCTGCCTTTATTTTTCAGAAACCTGGGGGAATCATTGCCCTTCTAGATGAAGCTTGGTAAGTAACTGATAATGTTTTATGGTAGTGATTTTAGTCAGAGTAACATTTTTTTCTCACTGATCTTTGTGTCTATCGCAGTATGTTTCCAAGATCTACACATGAAACATTTGCCCAAAAACTATATCAGACATTTCAAAAGCACCAGCGTTTCAGCAAGCCAAAATTGTCTCGTACTGATTTCACCATTTGCCACTATGCTGGTGATGTAAGTTGTGGACTTTATACTGGAAGATTAACAAAATATATGCTGAGAGAGTTTAGAATTATTGAATTTGTGAATTTTGGTTGACTTTGAACTTTTTATTCTAGGTTACCTACCAAACGGATCTGTTCCTGGAGAAGAATAAAGATTATGTTGTTGCTGAACACCAGTCTCTTCTGTTTGCTTCCAATTGCCCCTTTATATCCAGCTTGTTTCCACAATCATCTGAGGAATCTTCTAAGTCATCAAAATTTTCTTCAATAGGTGCTCGTTTCAAGGTATAGTTAGTTGTGTAATTCATTTTTATCCTATATATATATATATATTTATACGCTTATTGTCTCAACCTGAAATGATGAGTTTTTTTATTTGTACTCAATGCAGCAACAATTGCAATCATTGCTTGAAACATTGAGTGCTACTGAGCCTCATTATATTCGCTGTGTGAAGCCTAATAACGTTCTTAAACCGGCTATTTTTGAAAAGAAAAACGTGTTACAGCAGCTCAGATGTGGGGTGAGTGAAAAGTTTGGATCAATGGATGGTTCTTTCATAAAAGGCTACTCCCTATAGTTTTTGCATGTCCAAAATACTTTCTTAACATTTTTTGTTCCCAGGGAGTTATGGAGGCAATCAGGATAAGTTGTGCTGGATATCCCACTCGAAAGCAGTTCTATGAATTTCTAGATAGATTTAGCATTCTTGCACCTGATGCTGTAGTAGGAAGGTAAAGTGTTTCTTTGATCTTTTACCTATTACCATTTTGACATAGTATATCTGCTCTAAATTTCTCCTTGATGTTAGTCTGGATGAAGTCGCTGCATGCAAGAAACTACTGGATAAGGTTGGACTGGAGGGTTACCAGGTAATTCTAATCACGACACCAGAATTTCAACTTGTTTTTGCTTTATTCTTATAGCCATTATTTAGGGTGATCCACCACTCCCAAAACATATTTAAGTTATTGGATGTTCATCAGAGATGGATATCTGATCATATAATTATCATTTAATTGATTATTTTAGCTACCATTTAGAGTGCTTCACCAATCTCAAAGCAAGATTTGAGTTGTCGGGTGTTAATCTGAGATAGAATTGCACTCAGGAATTTATGGGCAATTGATGGTCTAATTAGAAGCAAGATTTTAACAGTAGTGTTCCTCCTCTTTACTTTCTATGTTCCTTAGTAGGTGTGAGCGCAGGTTCAAGTATGAAAATCTTCTTCTTTGATAGTGTCTTGACTTGTGTTGATGGTTCCTTCTTCCTGAGGAAGGTTATTTTATTTATTCTCTAACTTGATCTCAGATTGACTGATGTTGTTATCTGACATCAAGGCTTCACGTAATAAACCTTTGTATGGTTTTGACATTTTTTTACCCTTGTCAAGTAAGTTTGGAACACCCATTTCTATAAATTTACCACAAAAAAATATTTTTTTGACTGGATCTTAGTTGTTAATGTATGGGCCTAGGTTTTGCTATGAATGTAGGGCCTCTGTTATTAATGTTTCAAGATGTTGGATTGAAAGAAATTGTCATGATCATTCTGCTTGTCTGAGCAGCCAGTAAATGCTGTTCATGTACTAGCTTAAGCATTTTCTTGACAGCTTGCCCACTTAGACCTTAGTTATCCCATTGGTTTCTTATTTGATATGATATTAGCTTAGTTGAATTTCCTGCTTTTCCACGGAAACTAAATTTATGGGTCTGGTAATGCAGATTGGTAAAACAAAGGTTTTCCTTAGAGCCGGGCAGATGGCAGAGCTAGATGCTCGCAGGATTGAGGTCCTTGGACGATCAGCTAGCATCATCCAGAGAAAAATTCGTTCTTATCTGGCACGAAGAAGTTTTGTTGCTTTGCGCCATTCCACAATACAAATTCAATCCCTTTGCAGAGGTACATTTGCTTATCCCTTGAAAATTTCTTTTTCTTCGCTTTCTAACCTCTTCAATTAATGGATTTGGTAATGAATTTTGCTTGTTTTGTATTCAGGAGCGCTTGCTCGTGCAGTGTATGGGGGCATGAGAAGAGAAGCTTCATCCCTGAAGATTCAAACAGCTTTACGCAGACATGCTGCACGCAAAGCTTACAGGGAATTGTGTAACTCTGCAATTTGCCTTCAAACTGGTATGCGCGTAATGGTGGCTCGTAATGAGCTTCGGTTTAGAAGACAGACTAGAGCTGCAACTGTGATTCAGGTTGCGTACCCCATTCCCTGTATAGCATTAATCTAAGTTCGTCAGTTGGAATATTTTTCTGTATTAATAAATTAAATACATGATCTTAGTATGTTAGTATTTTCCTCCATATTGATTGCTGAAGCCATCTTATTTTCTGCAATCAAGAATTCTGATTTCTGTTTTTACAGAGTCATTGTCGCAAATACTTGGGCCACACACATTACAAGAATCTAAAGAAAGCGGCTATTGCCACTCAGTGTGCCTGGAGAGGAAAAGTTGCCCGTAAGGAATTACGTACGCTCAAGTTGGTGAGTCCTGCTTATTTTATTGATTTACAATTCATTTATGGTTGTCTCCAACCTCAATTCTCTAATTATATTTTAAGGATTATTTTGGGGTTTCATAATAAGTTCATGATTCTGTTTAGCAGTGTGAACATTTAAGATAATTTTTCCAGATTAGAATTGTTAAGTTTGTTTGCTACCTTTTGCACCTAAAAACCTAAAGGCAAAACATAACATAGCCTTAATGTATTATTAATTTATTATTAACCTTCAGACTCAACATATTTAGGCAAGTTATTGTAGTCTAGCAGACCGGCAGTTAAGTGCCTTTGTATATAGTTTGCTTAAGTTCCTCTAAAGATGATTGTACTCTGTTTACTGTAAGAAGCCCAGCTTTGATTAGTTTTAACTTTTGATTCCTTTATTGTCAATTGTAGGCCGCAAGAGAAACTGGTGCTCTCCAAGCTGCCAAAAATAAATTAGAAAAGCAAGTTGAAGATCTCAGTTTGCGTTTACAATTGGAGAAACGCATCAGGGTAAGTTATGATGGTCTTATCACCATCAAATTTATTTACCTGGCATGTTTCTTATATCCAAGATGCCTGTAATGAAGTATGAAACTTTGACAGATCTACTAAAAGATATATTGCCTTTGTTCTCAGTCACACACCTAGTAAAAGAACTTTGGAAGATAAGTGAAACTATTATCACAACTCACGGCTCAACTATCTGGTGGCTGTTGGATATTTTCAGCATGAATTTTGTTGAAATAAGTGTGCGTGCTTTCTGGAAAGACATGATGATTTCATGAGAAAATGATAACAAAGACCACTATGTATTAACATAGCTCCCTTGATAATTGACATTGAGGCATGAAATAAAAAAATGAATTCTTGTAGCTTTAGGATTACAGGTCTAGCAAAAGTTGTGGGTTTTACAATTACTCATAGTCACCCAATCTGCAGACATGAACACACAATTTAAAACGCTCTGCTTTTTTAAGTGCCAATATATATATACCAGATAGCTTCTGCACTATTATCTCTCTCGTTTTCCAGGTCTGCTTATATACTTTGGGGTTGTAATTAACTGCACATCTTATCGATAGATATCCTTACCATATGCAAAAATTTAGCATGCCTTAATCCATCTTTGCTAGCTGTGTTTTCTTTCTTCACACGTACTACATAATTCCACACTCACAATGGGTTGTCATGTGCTTACTTATGTGCAAATAAACTGTCAATATGTATTGAATGGAATTGCTTGTATCATGTATTTCTGATTGTTTCTGGAATGTATTATTGCATATGCTTTTTTTCTGAGAATTATATCTTTGCAGGCAGACATCGAAGAAGCTAGAAAACAAGAGAATGCCAAATTACAAGCTTCATTACAGCATATGGAAGTTAAACTTCAGGAGACTAAAGCAGAGCTTGTTAAGGAACGAGAGGCTGCCAAAAAAGCAGTGGAGAAAGTACCCGTTGTTCAGGAGGTGCAGATCGTTGATAATGCATTGGTTGATAAGCTTAATACTGAAAATGGAAAGCTCAAGGTTAGGCATCTTTGCGGTTTTTGTTTCATTGGCTGATCTTATGTGGCTCTCGGTTGACAGGATGCCATATAAACTATATAATAAGTTGTTCATATCTTGATTTTCCGGCCTTTCTTTTCATCACATTTTCAGGCGTTAGTGAACTCATTGGAACAGAAGATTGATGAAACAGAAAAAAAATATGAGGAAGCAAATAAACTTGGTGAAGAACGGATGAAACAAGTTTTGGACGCAGAATCAAAGATCATAAAGCTTAAAGTAGCCATGCAAAGGTCATCATAGCGCTTTAGTCTTCTCTTTTGTGTGGATTTGGATTTATGATAAACTTGAGTCATTAATAATATCTAGTTTGTGCCTAACTCATCCCAGCTATATTTTTTACCTCAGGCTTGAAGAAAAAGTTTCTGACATGGAATCGGAGAACCAGATTCTTCGTCACCAATCACTGCTAAAAGCTTCTGTAAGAGCTTCATCAGACATATCTCCAGTACCATCAACTCCGGTAATGTTGTATCCCTGTCTATTTTCCTTCAATAGGGCAACTGTTTGATGTCTTTTTTCTCCAAGGTTGCAATTCTTTATTGAGGTAGTTAATGTGTGTGTTATATTTATTCTCTCTCAGAAACAGCAAAATGGTCACCACTTGGATGAAGATAATAAAGCCAATGTAATACTCCCTTCTTTTTTTTGTTGCTAAGTGATTCAGTAATTCATGTGCTAACCTATGCTTTCTCTTATATCTCGGCAGGAACCACAAAGTGCACCGGTCAAGAAGTTAGATTTTGAATCTGATCACAAGTTTGCAAAATCTCAAATGGAGCGTTTACATGTATTCTTCTACAATATTGGTTTCTTTCTATCTGTTTAGCATTCAAGATTCCATGATTTAGCATATGTTACAAAATCTCAAAAGCTTTTGTGGTTTTTGTCATTTGCTGCAGGAGAATCAAGATGCTTTACTTAACTGTGTAACCAAAAACGTTGGGTTCAGTCATGAGAAACCAATTGCTGCATTTACTATTTACAAATGTCTTGTCCAATGGAAATCTTTTGAAGCGGAGAGAACGAGCATCTTTGACCGTCTTATTCAGATGATTGGTTCTGCAATTGAGGTATCTGGATAATTTTGTGTGTGAGATCTAATGGTTCCCTTTCTGGTAGAATGAGAATGCATGCCCTTAGTTTTTTTTCCCTGCTCTTTCATTTATTTTGTGCTATGTATTTTCAATTCTGATTTCTGAGTATGCTGATGTGTATATCAAAAGCTCATCTTGAAGTGTCAGTTTCCCCATAAAGAAGCTCTTTGGGATTGTTCCATACACACATGTAAATTTTATGTGATTCTGGTAATGGGCTCATGTAACTGCATATTTTTTCTGCAGTTGCTAGGAAATGTTCTGTTTAGCATTGCAGTATCTTAAAATGTAGTTTGTTGCAGTTAAAGAATTGGGTTCATGTTATGTTGAATTACTGGGACATTTTTGTTGATTTTCTGCTCCAGTTTGTTGTGGTTAAGTAGTGTATTTGTGTTGTTCTTTGTAGAAACGTATCAAGAGAAAAGCTCTTGGATATCAAAAAACCTCATTAATAGCCGATATATTAGTAAATATCTCGGTTCTTGCCATATCCCACTTCCTGAAACATTGGTTACACTTTATTAATTTTATCTGTCATTATCCTTCACTATTTATCATATATTTGTTTTACTTGCTTTGTAAATTTCATTGTTTGCTTGTGTTGTCCCCTCGATAACCCAAGAGCTGTAACTGTAATGTTCTTTTCACACTAATTAACTCCAAAGGATTGCTCCATTTTGATATTTGGTTGCTGATTATCCCTGTTACAGAATCAAGATGATAATAATCATATGGCATACTGGTTATCAAATACATCCAACTTGCTGTTTTTGCTGCAACGAACTCTGAAAGCTTCTGGTACCTCAGGTGCTCCAGCAAATCGTAAACCACCCCCTCCGACCTCTCTATTTGGGAGGATATCTATGGTACTAGCCTCTTCAGTTTGAATTTCATACCTGTGTACCACTTTTCAGCTCATAAGCTCAATACTTGATTTTGCATGTTGCACCATATATGCAGGGATTTCGATCTTCTCCTTCTTCCAATAATCTATCTGCAGCAGCCACTCTTGCCACTATAAAGCAAGTTGAGGCTAAATATCCAGCATTGCTTTTCAAACAGCAGCTTACTGCCTATGTGGAAAAGATGTATGGTATAATACGAGATAACTTGAAGAAAGAATTAACACCATTGCTGGCTTCATGCATCCAGGTACTTTGTAAAACTTTTGCAGGCTCTGAATTTTCTTCTGCTGCAGATTTGTTTTCCCATGAATGAATATAAACTATGACATACATATTGGATCATGAATGTAATGTTTAAGAAATATTGAAGCTTTCCATTGAAGGTGTGACATTATTCAGGCTGTGAAGGTTTTCACCATCATTTCTATTGTAAGATATTCTTTTCTACAATGTAAATAAAAATACCAAATCGATATCAAAAGACAAATATTTCCTAACAGATTTAAGAGGTGAAGGAGAAAATCCGCTCTGGAGGAACATTGGTGTTTACCGGTAGTTAGAGATCAATGGTCACTTGTCAATCAAGTTTGCAAAAGTGAATTTATTTGGTTAGCATACAAGAAAGCACGATTCCCTGTAAAAGACTGTTCTTTTCTTTGTCTAAAAGTGATTTGCTTATAAATCCTGTGCTGAAAAATATTTAATTCATTGCAACCTTGTTCATTCTAGAGTGAATATATGCTTGTTACATTTATGACAATTTTTGGAATCTGGGCATTTCACTGTATTTCAATATCTTTTGTCAGTATACCTCTTAGTGCAAGAGTTTTTGGACTGTTTGCACACCTTTAATTCATTGAAACAATGTTCATTCCTTGGGTCTATGGAAAACTATTGTGAAGCCTATTCTGACGTGAATTTGTGAATCTCAGGCACCTAGAACTTCAAAGGGAGGCATGCTCAGATCAGGCCGTTCGTTTGGGAAAGATACTGCAATAAGCCATTGGCAGAGCATTATCGAGTCTCTTAATTCACTTCTCAAAACACTGAAAGAAAACTCTGTATGGGGCTTAACCTCTCGCTCTTTATGTACAGCATCTTCTGATCCATATCTCACAGTTATTATTACTTTTCAATTGGAATGTGGTGTTTCAGGTGCCTTCCATTCTTTGTCAAAAAATCTTCACGCAAATTTTCTCATATATCAATGTACAACTCTTCAATAGGTATGTTGTTAAGCAATGTATGTTTATGTTTCAAATGCTAAAAATGACAAATTATTGAACATCATCTGTCTCATCCTTCAGTCTCCTCTTGCGACGTGAGTGCTGCACTTTTAGCAATGGGGAATATGTTAAAGCTGGGCTGGCAGAGTTAGAGTTATGGTGTGCTCAAGCAAAGGAAAAGGTAAACAGCACTACAGCAGTAACTGGATTTATAGTCTAAAGCTTTAGCAGAGCCATTCGTGTTGTTTCGACATCTAATTCTCATAATTATTTCAGTATGCAGGCTCATCTTGGGATGAACTTAGGCACATCAGACAAGCTGTTGGCTTCTTGGTATGCTATTTGACAGGTTTCTTTGTTTCACAATAAAGTCAATGGTCATCGTTTATATAGTATAACAAGATGCTTGCCTGTATTTGTCACGAGTACAGATATTGCTTCTGTTGCTTTTGAAAATATTATAGTTATCTCTCCATGTTATTTTATTTAGTGGATGTTCTATCTTTATCAGTACAGAAAGTTTACAAACTTGTAGCTATAGCTATTGTACGAAGGTTTGCAATTAAAATATTTGTACATTGGCCAGTTTGAGGATTTAGCTGCTGTATTTAAATCTTGAGAAGAGGTTTCTAGCCATCTGATAGACCTCTTCATGTAGCTCTGCGATTTTCTAGAGAGAAGCAAGGGATAAGTGGTGGAATAAATCCATTTATTCATCTGCCCTAAAATAAATTTATCCTCGGTTGTTCAATTCATTCTAATGATTTTTGGCTTTTCACAAAAAAAATAAAAATAAAAGAATGGAAAATAAATGTTTGATGTTTGGTACGTGAGGTCACCTTTGGTTTTGGTCAAAGTTTGCTTGATCCAGCTTGCTCTTGCATTGTAGGCAGAGGATATATTAGACACTTTTTTCAGGACAAAATTAAGTAATTGGTTGTCCCTAAAAGCTTAACTTGTCAGTAGACATATTATTGATGCTTTCAAGTTTTCATTTTCGGCATGTAGTAAAGAATCAGATCAGGCAGCGCTTAAGCTTAACTTCTTGTTATTTTGTTCTTCATTTGAGTCCCATATCTTTTCTTGTTAACGCAAATGCTGATATTTGAATATTGTTAATCCACAGTCCTAGTTTATTAGCAACGTGAGTGCACATTGCTTTGTCAATATGCGAGACTGGAATTTTGCTTGATTTTTTCTTCTCCACCTTGCAGGTTATTCATCAGAAATACCGAATTTCTTATGATGAAATCACCAATGATCTATGTCCTGTGAGTATCTTTCTGGAACCAACCTACCTACTGGCTACTCCTTGATCACTGTCTTGATAAAAGGGAGCGCATATATAGATTTTAAAGAAAAAAAAAAGCAACTGATTACTGTTTATTTTATTGTTTTTTTCCAAAATTTTAAGACTTAGGCCTTGCTATACTTTATTTTTAAAAAGTACTTTTTCAAGAAAGTATACTTATTTTTATTGAAACTTGTAAAATGTACTCCTAATTGTTTTTCACAAATTTCAAGACAAAATAAGTATGTTTTTTTGTCAAAAAGTACTTTTTATGTTAAAGTATAGCAAGGCCTTAATTCTTGTCATCATAATGTGTATGATAATGGAAATAGGGTTTCTCTTAATATTGTCCTTCAAGTCCTATGGCCCTTGAAGGCCTGTACTTGAATGACATTCATGCATGTGCTCAATTACTCATTCCCCTTTTCATTCATTGATATGTTGAGATGAACGATACATTATGGAAGCTCAGTTAAGTGAATGGCATGGGAATCTTGGATCCTCTGAAGTCACACGACTTGTCTCCCATAATTGCTTTACCTGATCAAGCTTTATATGTTGTTTCAGGTTTTGAGTGTTCAACAGTTGTACCGAATATGTACTCTGTATTGGGATGACAACTACAACACACGAAGTGTATCACCAGATGTGAGTGTGCTAAACTATATAATGTTGTTCTTTAAGTGATTGAAGGTTCATTAAATTTCATGATTACGTCCATGAAAATCAGGTGATATCCAGCATGAGGGTTCTAATGACTGAAGACTCCAACAGTGCTGTCAGTAGCTCCTTTTTGTTGGATGATAATTCCAGGTACTGTAAATTCAATTCACCATACAACTCTAATAGAACATAAATTAGATATTGTACGAGTATAAATTGCATTTCTTCAGTAAGCAACTCCCACTTCTCTTGGAATCATCAGTTATCTATAATTTTTCTACCGCATTTGAAAAAATTTCTATGATTTTTTTTTCCAGCATTCCATTCTCAATTGACGACATATCCAAGTCAATGGAAGTAAAGGATTTCTTAGACATGAAACTCGCTGAGGAACTCCTTGAGAACCCTGCCTTCCACTTTTTACATGAGTAAGGCTTACAAGGGAAACTCAGCGAGCACGCATAGTCTCATTCTCACATCTGCCAAGTTAGTTAACAGGAAAAATCTTCAAATCAGATGGCTGATGATGGTATTACAATTCTTTCATTTCATGGCATCTCACCTGATGCTGCTGTAAAATCGTCATCTATTATTATTATTCGTTTCTGTAAATGTTTCTGAAATCAAAAAGAGTCCAAAGATTGTGTCATTGGATGACGAGGTGTACCCTTTTGGAGGGTGCTTCTCAGTTCCTTATTATTTTTCGAGTAAAGGGAGTTAAATTCCTTTTGTTATTTCCCTCCTTTTTCTTGTCTGTTACTCTTCATATAGGGAGCTTAGAAAGAATGTGTTCGAGTATGTAGTTTGTATTTTGGGGCTAATGCATGCAGCTATCTGCACCCAGTTTTTGGTTGTACAAAGACAGACTCTAGATATCATTATAAAGAAAACTGTTATTGTGTTGAGAATTGCTTGTTTTTTTCCTTCTTAATGTCAAATCATTTAGTTTCAATTGAATCATTTATCCCAATATGCATTATATTTGGATACTGTTCCGCTAGATATTATAAGAGGTTAATTTTAGGTGTAATCTAGTCAAATAAAATATTAACACACAACTAAAATTAAACTGGGATGGTGCTTGTAAATATTTTTCATTTTTATCAAATTTAACTGCCACTATCAATCTTTGAAAGTTACCAACTGGTCGCTTCAAGTGATAAATGTAAACAAACTTTTCTATCAGCTTTTGTCTAAATGTTTACACTTTACACAGTAAACTGGTTGAAGGCACATGCCCTATAGCTATTGCGATTACTTGACGCTCCTCCTAATGGCCTGTTTGGTTCTATATGTAAGCCGTAAGGTATATCCCCTTTTGGTGTTTGGTATGAAACAAGGTTTGGATATGGTTCATTCTCATTCCCTCAAAATACACATGAACCTATACCTTCTCTTTGAGGTGAGTATGAGTGAAACCTATACCAACTCCATTCCTCATTCCAATCTGATTCCGGGTATAGAAACAAACAAGCCCAATGATTGGGCATTTAAACCCTTAGATAACATGAACTGACGGTCCTATATTGGTATTTGGTAATGTAAGAGCATCTCCATAAAATTTCCCATTTACATTGATATGTGGGTTTTTTGGAAATTTTGATATTTTTTGCCCCGACAAAATCTCTATCATATTAGGGGGTCTTTCCTAAATTTGGGGCATTGTCCATTTTCTTTTCTTGTTCTTTTAACCAATGTTATCAAAATCGCGATCCAGAACGTACGATCCTACGATCCGGATTTCACAAAACGACTCGGATCATACGCAGTGAATCGTAACAAGTAGGATCGTAGTAGGATCGTATAGAATCGTAGGATCGTAAGTGGGATTATAAGATCCTACTAAATCACACAAATTAAGTTACAAATCATCATTTTGGACATTTTTGCCCACTTTAGCTATTAACTCATTAACTTAATACATTAAATTATTTATAAATGACTCATTATTTACTTAAAATTTACATAAAAATTAAAAAAACATGAAAGTTACATTCTTTCTATCTCTTCTTAAAAGAAACGTATCGGAGTATTTAAAAAATATTTCATCTTATATATGGATTTGTTGCCTTTGGGGTATTTTTATAATAATATATATGTTTTTAATGACTAACTTTCATATTTGAGTGATACACAATATATTAATATTAGTTCTTTCATTATTTTATTAATGTAGTAGGATCTTACGATCCTAACGATTCGATTCTACGATCCGATCCTACTACCCCCTTACGATCCGATCCAAGAATCCCGATCCTGACAACCTTGCTTTTAACATGATCCATAATAAATACATGAGTATCATTCAATTAGAGCTCGAAAGGTCAAAGGTGTAGTGAGTGATCGTGTATAATTGTTGTATTCAGGTATGTAATTCACTTTGTCAAAAAGTGGGACAAAAATTAGAAAATCATGTCATTTAGTTCATCTCATAAGTATGTATAGTATTTTATATCATACTAATGTAAGGGCCCGTACCCTGTACGGGGTTTTATTGAATATAAATAAAATAAATAAATAGTTAAATAATAGAAAATTTTGTATTATGGATTTTTTTTTCTTAGAAAAACATAGAGTCAAAACTAATACTCGTATTCATTAATGTTTATGGTTTAATTGAAAAACAATAATATACGTATACAAAGATAACTATCCAATTAAGATATTTTAGTTAAAAAAAGATTCTATCTAAAAATAAAATAAATATTCTAGAATTTGTATGATAGCATAAAAAAATATCCTACTAATTTTCCTATTTATTATATCCAAAAATAAAAGATTATTTAATATGTATATGAGATTTTCTATTAAAAATGGATAAGAATTTATCAATTCCAAAAATAAAATATTATTTTAAAAAAAAAAGGTGGTGTGGTCCAATTTAAAAATGACATGTCTCGTTTAATAATTTTTTTAACCTCCGCTTTAGGTTATAGTTATGTTACGGAGTAAATAAACATAATAAATGTAAATGTTGGATTCTAAAAAATATCGAAGTTATTGGAATTTTCAAAAGGATGATTTTAATAAATAGCAAAAAAAAGAGGCTAATTAGGTGGATATTAAGGAGTGTGTGAAAATTAGGTAAATAGCACCCCCCCCCCCCCCCCCCATCACCCCACTCCCACCGAGTTGACTCGGTTGTTGACCGGGTTGACTCGCCTGTTGACCGGCCATTGACCGACCGTTGACCGGCGTTGACCATCATCACATTCATCACTATCATCATTTTCAAAACCGTCATCACAATTTTTCACCGTCATCACAATTTATTTCATTGTTATCAAAATTTTTTGCTGACAAAAAGTATCATTAAAGGCATTCAACCACATAAAAAACCGTCATCCCCCGTCATTACAATTTATTTCACCATAATCACACTTTTTTTATGACAAAAAGTGTAATAAAAGGAAAAAAGTGTCATCAAAATGTCTTGATGCCAACTTTTTGATAACAAAAAGTATCATCAAAGGAATTCAACCATATAAAAACAACCGTCATCACACGGTTCGAACCGTCATCAATTGTCATCACTTGTCATCGTTACTTGATGACGGTTTGATTATCATCAACTATCATCTCTACTTGATGACGATTCAATTAATTTGTCATCAAAAGGGCCTTGATGACAAACAAGTGTCACCAAACTGTCATCACTTAAGCGTCATCAAATAAGTGTCATCACTATCATCATTGTCATCACTACTTGATGACAGTTTGATTGTCATCAACTATCATCATAAATGTCATCTCTACTTGATGACGATTCGATTCTCATCAATCGTCATCGCTATTTGATGACGGTTCGATTGTCATCAATTATCATTACTACTTGATGACAGTTCAATTAATTTGTCATCAAAAGGGCCTTGATGACAATGGTCTTGAAGACAAACAATCGTCATCAAGTGTCATCACTCAAAGTTTATTCGTTTTTATCATCATTACAAAAAATAGTTGTCATCACCGCATAAAAAACAATTGTCATCACAAATAAAAAAACAAAGTTGTCATCAAATATTTATCATCACGCTTAATTTTTTAGTGTCATCAAATATCATCATGTTTAAATTTTTAGTGTCATCACATATAATTTTTAGTATCAGTATTCAAAGTGTCATCAAATATGTGTCCTCATGTACGATTTTTTCATAAACTGTCATCACTACTTGATGACGGTTTGATTGTCATCAACTATCATCACAAATATCATCCTTATTTGATGACGGTTCGAATCTCATCAATTGTCATTGCTACTTGATGACGGTTAGATTGTCATCAACTGTCATCACTACTTGATGACGGTTCGATTGTCATCAACTGTCATCACTACTTGATGACGGTTTGATTGATTTGTTTGTCATCAAAGGACCTTGAAGACAAACAATCGTCATCAAAATTGTCATCACTTAAAGTTTGTTCATTTTTATCATCACAAAAAATAGTTATCAACAAATGTCATCATCATATAGAAATAGTAGTTATCACCACATAAAAAACAATTGTCATTACTAAAAAAAAAGGTGTTATAAAAAATCAGAGTCGGGATTCGGTGCAAATTATTCTTATAGTGAAAACTGAGAACATATTTGGATCGTTGGATTAAAGACATGGACAGACAAGATTCGAACAACAAGGTTTACAAAATAAAATTAAAAAATAGGGGTGATCCAGATTGAATGGCACAGAGTGTAATTACATGTAAAATTTGAATGGTGAGACAAAAATGCCCCTAATATTCAAAACATGCACATCCTGAGTCTTCCACCAAATGTGCCTCTCGAGCACTTTTGTTGGGCGACTTTCTCCCGAACGAGAATGGCTCCCGCCGCCAAATCAAGCACGTGAATCACTCCCACCGCCCTATAGTTCATTCAAATTGTCGATTTTGCATCATAAAATCCATGGAGAAACAATCACAAGAAGCTATTCATAATTTTTTAGGGTTCTAGGTTTTCTAGGATTTGATTTTGATTTTTTAGGGTTTTGTAAGATTTTGTTTGTGGCGAAGTCTGATGCTATTTTCCTTGTTGATTTTCGGTTTGACAAGTGTTTTGTCAGTTGTTTGATGATTACTGGGTTATTGGTTGTGATTGATGTTGTTGAAAAGGATCTGTTTGTGGTCTTTTCGAGCAAAGGCCATATACAGAGGTATAGGTGTTCCCTTACCTTTTCTGCTAGATTTGATGTGTTTTTTTTCTTCCTTTTCCACTGTAATTTAGAGCTACAGGAAATCAAAAGTTTTGTAGGAACGATTATAGCTTAGTGGAATAGCTCAAATGATTTTATATTTGTGTATCGAATTATAGCACCACGAAATGATCGAAATCGTTGTAACTAGTTATTATTGATGACATCCTTTACTTTCTCTTGATAACTTAGTTTCTCACTTGAGTTAAACATTTAACTTTAAATGCCTAAACTTTCTTATTTTTGTTAATAAATGTTCATCATTATGCTTCTTCTTTGTGAGATTATTTGATTCAATCTTTTGTCTGTTTTCATTCATAAATCACATGGACCTTTATACAAGACCTCTCAATTTCTCATCCAGCCTCTGAAAATTTAAAGCTGAACCTTTTACTTTTTTGAAGGAAGGCATGCTCAATTGCTCACCTCCAAATTACAATGGAAGGTATCATTTCAAATTCTCTGTTATGTGACCGAAGATACATCTGAGAGAAGGTACTAACTAGACTCTTCTTATTTTGCAAGCACAATATTTAATTTTCCATGAAAAAATCTTGACAAGTTATAAATTTTCAATTTTACTAGTGTGTTTACTGGAATCAATGAGGTGGATCCGGTTAAATGGCCAAGCTCTAAGTGGAAATACTTGTTGGTACGTGTGTTTCCCCACTACGTTGAAGAAAACTTCATGACTTGCTTACAATAGACATAATACTTATATTTGATTCAAAACTTCATGACTTGCTTACAATAGGTATAATACTCATGGTTTTGAACTTGTTGGTTCATGGTTTTGAACTTGTTGGTTCATGGTTTTGTACTTGATTTTTACAATTGAACATATTTAATTTTTCAAATATTTGAATGACTTCAAAGGTAGATATGAACAGTCAATTAATTGAAAAAGATTGTTAATAATTGTACAGATTTTCATACTCTTATTTTACAACTTTTTGGTTCATGGTTTTGAACTTGTTGGTTCATAGTTTTCTACTTGATTGCTACGGCTAAACAGATTTAATTTCGCAAATATTTGAATGACTTTAAAGGTAGATACGAACAATCAATTTGATTGAAAAAGATTGTTAAGAATTGTACGGATTTTAGACTGTGCATTGCCTTGGAAGAATTAGGTTAGTAGACTGCTTAATATTGAATTTTTTCTAACTCATGACTTTAGGTTCATAATATTTGTTCTATTGGTTCATGATTTTGAATACGAAGGTTCATAATAAATGTCAATACAATACGTGTCCTTTGGTAGCCTATTAGCTCAAATGGTAGAACAATGTTCTTGTGCACATAGATGTGAGTTCAAATCTCACATAGGCTGATTCTTCCTATGGTTCATGTCTCTTACTCTTTTAGTTCATAGTAGTTGTTATTTTATTTAATGTCTTTTGGTTTATTACAATTGTTACTTTGGTTGAATTTTTGTATGAGTTTATAATAGTTCCTCTTACGGTTCATGCCTTTTTAATTCAAATAGTTATCTTTTAATGTCATGTCTTTTGGTTCATGACATTTGTTCTTCTGATTCATGTTTTTGTAACCTTAGCTTCATAAAAGTTCTTCTTATGGTTTGTATCTTATATCATATACATCATTTGATTTCTCGATTGCTATGATTACGGACATAAATAAAAAAGAAGAAAAATATGATATTGCTCTTCTAGCCTATGTAGGATTCGAAACTACATCATGTGTCGAATATCAAAAATACAAATAGAGGCATCACTCGTATAGAAAGAAATGCCTTCATCCAACGTACAAAAATGTTATCCTTCATGTGGTTTATATTCGTCCGGACAAATAGGGATAAAATAACTACAATCTTGTAATACTTGAAGAATGTAGGCATCGCTAGCTTCTCTAGATCATCCAATGGCTCCACCATTACTAGAACCATTATCAATATCTTTCAATGGAACTCCATCAATACTAAAAACATTGTCGGAATAAGACAAGTTAGGATGACCCGAGCTTGATGAATAACCTACAATAATTAAAAAAAGTAAGTGAACACATAAATGAGTAATAAAAAGTGACAATTCACTACATGAGCGATAAAAATGTGCAAATAAGGTTGTTTTATTTGTTCACAAGGATTCCCAACGTGGTTCATACATTTAAACAATAAGGTTCATTAAAGTTCACAATGTCGTTCATGTAAATTTATGCACTAGAAGTGTTGGGCATTTTATCAAACACATGGCGGGCGTCACCAAATTTTCAATTGAATCAGGCTAAAAGCTTAACAACCGATTCAGGTACCAATCATGCTCACAAATCTTAACTCAAATTCACAATTTGTGGGGATTGATTGTCCAGAAATTCCAAACCCAATGGACTCCATAAGTTCATCAAAATCCATACTAAAAACCTAAAACTACCTTCAAAAACGAAAAATTGTACACGCCTAGATCCATAAAGAGGATATTAAACGTCTATGAAAGTAGATTGAGGATCAAACTTCAATTTTCTTGAGTTTCCATAGCAATTAGAGGCTTGTTACCTTCAAAAAAATCAAACAATGGGTGCAGCTCGTGAAAAGAGGGGTTGGAGAAGAAAGTGAGTAGTAAAAAGTCCAAAATACCCCTCCCATGTAAAAACAAATTAAAAAACGTGTGGGATCCTAACCCTCAATCTTTCCGGATCCAACGGAGGAGATAAGTTCTCATTTTACATGTTAAGATAATTTCTCATTTGATCCTCAATCTAAAAAATCATCACTTGTCATCACTAAATATAAACACATCATTCTACCACAAATAAAAAAGTATATTAATTAGCAGAGAAGATCAAAGTGAATCATACAATTATACGATCCAGCTCATACTTAATTATTTAATTAGCAGAATGAACTCAGAACATTTTATGATCTACATGATAAGGGATAAAAAATACAAGCCAAAATCTTATAAAACCCAATGTAATTATTCGCTTCAATATGATTATAGATGAAGAAACAACGAGTTACAAATTCACTAAGCTATTTGTGTCATCATTTTCTAGATGAAAGTACAGATTCCAATGTAATTATCAACTTGTTCGTTTACAACAAGGCATCACAAATTTCCAAACAAATTGAACATAAAACACAAATAGAAATCAATTCCACTCCTCAGAACTGTAAATCACACAAAGTACAATTGACAATTCCAGATCAAATTTCAGAGCATCGACATATTAGGGTTTTCAGAAAGAAGGTAGAGAAGCAGGTGGTCGTAGGAGAGTGACCAGAACAACTTACAAACGGCGCCGCCGAGAGCACCACCAAGACCTACATCAGCGCCAAATCTAGCCAAACAACTATCCCTCGCCATCATTTATTTAAGATTGGAATATCTTCTGGAAACTCATCCATGTCCATCTCCTCCTCGTTCACGCCGGAGCTCGTCGGATTTTGAGGCCGATCTAAACGAAATTCAAAAGAAGTTAAGGTTTCACCGTCGGATTTTGTCACGCCGCCTTGTTACCACCATGACTCTAAGTCGGAGATCGAAAGATCCGGTGGGAGGTGATTGCAAAAATCCTTCACTGAGTCGTGCTCCTCAGACCTGATCCTTCATGGAGAAGTTGTTGGAGTTTTCTATCGAGAGCCAAAAATCAGGAGAGAAAGAAGGTGAGAGAAAAAAATAAAAAAGGTTTTATACTTAACAAAAAAAAAACTTAAAAAACAATTTCAATTACAAGTGGCTAATTAAGTCCATAATTTTTGCCCTTTTACCTAATTCTTTCTTTTCAAAATAGCCGTTGCCCGTTGGTGTTTGAGTAAAAAAAGAAAAGAAAAATATAGGCTTTTAGTTGTTACTAGTTGTCCCCGTCGTGCCCTGCACGACTATGTCTCGATATTTTTTTATATAAACTATAAAAAATATATAAATGAATAAAAATATAATATAAAATATTATTGTGAATTAGTGATTTATATAAATTATAAAAAAAGCATAATTCTAAATTAAAGATTTTGATAGAAAAAATGAAAATAATGAGACATTTAATATGGATTAGCAAATAAAATTGGCTTGACATGTACGTATATTATAAAAAAAAAACATTACCGGGAAATTATAATTGAAAATTACAATTGTAATTGGCTAGATTTGTGTTTAAACTATCAAAAAAAATTAAAACTGAAAATTCAAAGGTATATCATAATTGAAATTTAAAGATTTGGCAACAAAAAGTTTCGATCCTATCTAAATATCATAATGAGAAAAAAATAGATTAAAAAAATTGACTTGATTTGTACATAGATTGTAAAACCATAACTCATTTTTCTATATATTTATTATAATTTATTTTTTTAATATCATAACTAATATTTAAAAAGTCAAAACAATGATTAGGTTATCGACAATATGTTAAGATTATCTATAGACATATCTATTATAATTCTTTTTTTTAGAAAATATGTTAATTGTTAAATTTTTTGTTCAATTTATTCGTTATGTACATATGGTCATATGGATCAATAACAATTTATTATTAATTTTGTAATTTAAAAATATTATAGATAAAATCTCGGTCTATATTTATGTGAGTTTTTTTAGATTATATTGGAGAGTTGTTAGAATCAGGAAGACATGTTAAAATTTTATCCTATAAAATACATAAAAAAATATTTTTATGTCAATTTCATGGAAGTTAATTTTTACGGACCAATCTTTAAGTACGTACAATCTTATAATCTAAACATTATGTACGTACAATCTTTATGTATAATATTCTTATGGAAGTAAATTTTATGGAAGTTAATTTCATAGAAGATATGTACTACATATGTGATATGATCATATATATGAATCACTAAACATCTATTATTAATTTAATTTTGGTGATAGTTTTTTTGGTAGATTATATTGGAGAGTTGTTAGGATTATAGAGATATGGTAAAAAATATTTTTAAATGTAAATTTTTCGAAATATGTAATTAAATTTTCAAAAAAAATATTATTGTAATCTAATATAAAAAATTGATTGAGATATGTAGATTATGTGGCAATATGATGTGTACATAAGATATGAGTGATATGGGAAAAAATTTACATGTGGAATATGACATGGAATAAATTTTTAAAGACGTCTAAATTATAAGAAAATGACACGTATAAAAGTATGAGGTGACTTTATATAAGATCGACATGTGACAAAATCCTAGGTGACGTAATGAGAAGGCTCCAAACCTTATTGATTTTATATATATAGTAGAAGAATTTATAAAAACGAAACAAAAAACAAAACAACAATCTCCAAGCCCAAGCCGAGAGAGCCACATACCACAAGCAGTGAAGCATGGCTCCTCTGGCTCTCAGGCTATCGCACATGCCCCGATCAATTCACCGCCAAAACTCGCCATTTTCATCCTCTTTCACCCAAAATTCTGCCATTTTGAAGGGCCTACGACATGGCACCGCAACGGTACGAGTCAAAACGGCGACGTCTTACACGAAGTCGGCTTTGTCGACGGCCCAATACCCCAAAGTGGGCGCCCGATCAACCGGCCCGATTCCCGCTTCGGAGCTCCTGGAGGTCATCCAAAAAGCTGCCGATGCTGGCGCTGAGGTCTCCTCCCCTCTTACACAGCTGTGATTTTGGACTTGTCTTTTTGTTTTCTTATGTTCCAATGAGAAAGGGGTTTGCAATTGCTGCCAACTGTATGATTTCAATCTGTTGTAATTGAGGGTTTTGGCGCTTTGGATTGGATTATGTATCTCTAAATGCCCCTATAACCAACCGGAATGCTTAATTTGGGAGTTACAAGCAATCTTTTGGGTATGTTTGAATAGGTTCTTCGGTCAGTGATCATTATGCCATTTGAGTGAGTCTATGAGTGAGCGAGCTTCCATTTCTTTTTAGGATTTTATTTGGATACCAGGTTCTTTGTTTCAGGTTGTGATGGATGCAGTTAACAAGCCTCGAAACATCTCGTATAAAGGACTCACAGACCTGGTCACCGAGTAATGCATCCTTTCCTTTTTCTTTGTACTCAACTTCTACTTGTAATGGTGCTTGTAATTTTGTTCTACAAATAGGAGGCGAATAGTGAATTGTATGTTTTTCTAAGTGTTGGATTTTGCCAATAAAGATGCTTCACATCTAGAGGAGAATTTGCACTTGCATAGTTATTTACACCCCATGGAGCATGTACTTCATAGTTTATAGTACCTGTTATGGTATTTTAACTTAAGGATGATTAATACTTTAGGGAAATTATACTCATTTAATTTTTAGAGCAGTTGATTGAAACACATAATTCTAGTTTTTCAGGTTCCCCCACCTATATATGTTTACTAGGATATTCTTGTTTCTCCTGTGCTTTCAACAATAGTCTTTCACCATAATTTGTGTCACTTCCTTGCAGCACAGATAAAAAGAGTGAGACAACTATTCTAGAAGTGGTGAAGAAGAATTTTAAGGACCACCTTATTCTTGGTGAAGAGGGAGGAATTATTGGAGAAACTTCTTCTCATTATCTTTGGTGCATTGATCCTTTAGGTATCCTTCTTGTATATCATCTGCTTTAGCCTAGCTCTGTGATTCTCCATTACATTTGCATTTAATACATAGTGTTTAAGTTGAGCTACATTAACAATTTCTTCTTGTGCAGATGGCACCACAAATTTTGCCCATGGTTATCCTTGCTTTTCTGTTTGCCTTGGAGTTCTATATCAAGGAAGACCAGCTGCATCTGCAGTGGTAATTTTATTTACTTCAGTTACCTCGCTGAATAATTCATTCATTCATGCTATGAACTTCACATATTGTGTTTTCAAATTGATTTTACATGACTCCTTAAAAGCGATTTCTTGCAATTAAGTTGCAAACTTTGTGCAATTATATTATTCACTTTCCAACTAGTTGACTCGTTTTTTGTGCATTTTTGTACAACTATGAAGTCTATGTGAGTGTATATCATTTGCAGGTGGAATTTGTTGGAGGCCCTATGTGTTGGAATACTCGCACTTTTACAGCAACTGCTGGTACAAACAATTGTCTGAAAAAACTAGATTTATCTTAGGAAAAATTACTTAAAATAATCCCAACTTTTACCCATTTATTCAAAATAATACCAACTTTTACTTTTACTAGTTTTGGTACCAACTTTTACAATATTTATTAGTATTGATGCAAATTGTTTTCGGTGGAAAAATCCGAGAACAGTGGTGATGTGGCAGTCGGATTTTTGTTGTATGCAATCTGAATTTTTGTTTATTGGTTTTTGTATCTAAGGATCTAGTTTTGCAGATGTTAATTGGAGTATTCAGCAGTGCATTTTCTCATCTGAAAATAGACTTTGAAAATTCAGAAGTGCATTTTCAACAGTGTGTTTTCTCATTTGAAAAATCAGCATCTTTTTGCTTGCCTCATGATTGATCGGTGTGTTTTCTCATCGGAAAATTCAGCAATGTGTGTAGATTTCAATTGCAGGTTATCAATTTGCTATAAGAATCAGAAACTTGCTGCATAAATCAGCTTTTACAACAAACAACTTCTTGTTGTAAAAATCAATTTGACGTAAAAATTAGTTTGCTGCAAAAACCATCATTGTCATATATTCGTTGCTTTCATAACCTTGTTCTAAGGATGTCAGAAACTTGCTGTCACAACTTTATGGATTTGCTATAAAATTAGTTTGCTGTAAAAGCATTTTGATGTCATTTTACTACATGGCAAAGGTTAATTAGCAAGGAATCACCTTATCCGACTGCCACACCACCACCGTTTTCGGATTTTTCCATCGGAAACAATTTCGTATCAATGCTAATAAATATAGTAAGAATGGGTACCAAAACTAGTAAAAGTAAAAGTTGGTATTATTTTGAATAAATGAGTAAAAGTTGGGATTATTTTAAGTAATGATTCCTTTATCTTATATGTACACCGATTCTGATATCTAAATTAAATATTTAGGAGGGGGAGCTTTTTGTAACGCGCAAAAGATTCACGTGAGCGATACTGATGCAGTAAGTTGCGATTGCATAGCTTTTGTTTTGATTTTCTTAGTCTTGATGTCTTTGTGGAGTATTTTGTGGGCTGTAGAGGATGAGAAGATACCGAAATTGGAAATCTGTTGCTTTTCTCTTGCAGGTAGAGCGTTCTCTTCTGGTGACAGGCTTTGGATATGAGCATGATGATGCATGGTCTACCAATATTGAGTTATTCAAGCACTTTACAGATGTTAGCAGGGTATACTTACTAATTGTTTCTTAATCATATATATAAAAAGTATACAGCTACAGTAACTGATCAGTTGGCTTGTGATCTGAAATCTTATGCTGAATTTGTGTATAGGGTGTGAGGAGGCTTGGTTCTGCAGCAGCAGACATGTGCCACGTGGCATTAGGAATTGTTGAAGGGTACTGGGAATACCGTCTGAAGCCATGGGATATGGCCGCTGGTGTTTTGGTAATCATTCTTCCTGTTTTCTTCTTACATGTTTTTTTTATGGTCATAAGTTTGGTAGAAGCTGGGTCTATCGGCCGTACCCCATTTCCCTTGGGCATGGTACCCCCATCTTGACCCCCCAGATTCCGCTGTAGCGGAGCCTCACTGGGTTAATGATGATGATGATGATGAAGTTTGTTAGAAGCATATTGTTGTTTGATATGTATTTAGTGGGAAGTTGGTGGCTTGGTGCTATTCTTGTCTTGACATGACAAGCTTCATGTGTCCGGCTTTTTGCAGATAGTTGAAGAGGCGGGTGGAGCTGTTACAAGAATGGATGGGGAAAAGTTTTGTGTATTTGATAGGTCCGTTATTGTCTCTAATGGGATACTTCATGAGAAGGTTAGTCGCATCACTTTCTTTCTCGTTTTTAAAAATGATATTTCTTTTCGGAAAACAAAGTTTCATTGACTTGTTTTCATAGCATTCTGAAATAAGTACAACACTATGATTTCACTTGGTTGCATTTTGTGTTAAATTGTTTGCATATTAAAATTGATCCTATCCCTCCCATTCCATTTCCCCAACCGGACAACCTTTTAACTTTAAGAGCTTAGATTCTGGCACATCAAAGATATTGATTTTATGAAATCTTTTGCCTCAAGGAATTCTCAGCTGATTGTAATGTTTTGGTAAATGGTATCTTCTAGCTGATGATTTTACTCCAATTGCGCAGCTTCTGGAGAAGATTGCACCTGCAACAGAGAATTTGAAGGGGAAAGGAATCGATTTTTCGTTGTGGTACAAGCCTGAGGACTACAAGACTGACATCTGAATCCAGAAAAAAAAAAAAAAAAAAAAAAAAAAAAGGCAGTTGATTGTATTAATGCTTCCACAATGCATTTTACTGTATCATCCTTTCTTAACCTACTCATCTAGAGATGCCTCAGATGATTCCGTATTCTGAATAAATAAAGACTCTAGCACTCAAATAAACATCTTTGCTCTTATGCTATTCTTACTATACTAGCATATTACATTGCATCAGTACAAATGCAGCAATTTTTTTTTTAAATTTAACCGTAAAATGCAGCACAACTAGCAGCAGCATTGGCAGTGTCGTCTAAACTTCGAGGAGGATCGGCCATTAGTAATCACTGTATCAGGCAAAAAATAGCTGCTGCCCATATCTATAGCTCAAATGTGCCAGCCGTTAGCACGCCAATATTTTCTAGCATTTTCTTTCCCACGAGCAACTTTAATTTTCAAAAAAAGCCTATACGCCTCCTGTACTTTCTTTGCGGCCATCAGCTTGTGATTTAGTTTACTACATATAATCCTGTTTGGGCAAAAACCCTTTTCCAAAGCCTCCACCATGACAAGCACTGCACTCTCAAGCTGACCATTGTTACAAAGACCATTGATGATGAACTCATAAACTTCTGCATCAGAAGAACAACCGCTCTCTTGCATCTCACGCCACAACTTTAGAAGCATTCCGCATTTCCCAAATCTTGAAAGCCTAGCAAGCAAAATCTTATAAGCCTTCAACGAGATTCTGCATCCAATTTGTCTAGCACCTTTGTAGATCACCATGGCAGCATGGGGTGGGCCATAGCTGCACATAGTTTCAATGAAACAAGTTATTGTCCCAGTAGTTGGAACAATTTGCCTATTACACATTTCCTCAAACAGTTCAAGTGCATCAGCTACATTTCGACCTTTCAGAAAGGCTCCAATCAAGATTGTATAGGTATTGACATTTGGAAGACAATCACTGCTCAACATTTGCTCATAATACTTCATACATTCTCCAAAATCTCTCACCAAAATATAATTTGATATCATTGCATTATAAACACATGTATCGGGTAAACAATCATGATCTTTCATTTTTCCAAAAATCCGAACAGCATCATCAATCTGGCCTACTTTGCCAAAACCTTTAATGAGGTAACTATAAGTCAAGCTATCTGGATCAAACCCATGATCAACCATTGCCTCCAAAGTAGCCTCCATTTTATCCACCCTGCCTAAATTAGACCAGCCACCAATGATCACATTATATGTCATAATATCAAATTCAACAATCCCCTTCATCGAATTCAGCAGTGAATTTGCAGTCCCAACATAAGATCTCAGGCACAAACACTGCAAAAGCACATTAAAGAAGCAAGTTTCACATTTCAATCCAAACTCCTCCAGATTCCTAAATATATGAACAGCTTTGGAGACTTGGCGAGCTCTAACAAAGCTATCCATCACAATCATAAGCGTTTCACAGGTAGGAGAAATCCCTTGATCACACATGTTATGCAACTGCTCTACCATCAATTCAAAGAACTTTCTCCTCCCCAAAGCCTTCAAAATCACATGGTATGTGCCGACATCAGCTGGGACGGTGGGGTGCTTAATTGCCCAATCGAAGAACATAACCATCGACTCACCGCCTAAATTTCCCCTATCCACAACCTTGGAAACGACATCAAGAGTTAAATCTCGGTCAGTAGTCATGGCACTCGTTAAAGCTTTTTCTGTTGCAGTTTTCCCATTGAACTTTTGAAGGAATACTCCTCGCAACTTATCTTCAGTAGACAAGAATCCATCGTGAGCCACATTGATTAGTGATTTGTTCTGGTTCTTGGGGGGATTGGGGATAGAGGAAGTATAAATTTTGTGACTTCCATGGCGAATTGGCAATAGGTCAGAGAGTTCATTCAAAACTCTAAACTCATCGGTACTGCTAGTGACAGGTCTTGACTCGTCTAGAGTTGAAAGTGGGGATATGGAAAATGGAGGAGAAGGTAGTAACTCATAACATCTAGCTCGTTTAAGGCAGGATAAAACCCGAGACAATGATAATGGTCGTAAAGAGGACGCCATTGTAGTTTGCTAAAGCTCGGAACATGAACAAAGCCTTGTGTGCTGTCCGTTTGATTCATGTACTCAAGTGGCGGAGGCAGGTGGGGGCGGCGGCCGCCCCCACCAGCGGCCGGGAGTTCTCAGCCAGCGTCGCAAAATCAATGAAAATTTTGGATCCTTCTCAATTGAGAAATAAGAGACACAGTTGACTGACATAAAAACATTAAAAACAAAATTCAATTGAGAAAGACATGTTCAAACCGATCAATTTTGGAGACGAATTTGTAGACCTGGACGAGGCAGAGAAGATAAGCCGGCAGTGAAGGATTCCTTCTCTCCCGAGTCCGTCGTTCCGTCCTAAAACAAATAATTAACCACTTATAATGTAGGCTAAAAATATTTAGGCCCAAGTTGATTCATTTGTATATAAACAGGTCCAAGTTCGTTCAACTAATTCACCCTTTTTTATTTGTCCAGCGGGCCTGTCTGTAAACAGGCCCAAGTTCATTCAACTGATAAACAAACAGCCCTAGGAAAGAACCACCAGAACCAGAGAGAGATTTAGGACGGAACGACGGACTCGGGAGAAAGAATTCGAATTCTTCACCGCCGGCATATCTTCTCTACCTCGTCAAATTCTCCAAATTCGTCTCCAAAATTGATCGGTTTGAACATGTCTTTCTCAATTGAATTTTGTTTTTAATGTTTTTATGTCAGTCAACTGTGGCTCTTATTTCTCAATTGAGAAAGATCCAAATTTTCATTGTTTTTGTGACGCTGGCTGAGAACTCCAGACCGCTGGAGGGGGCGGCCTGACTCCGCCACTGAAAATGGCGTCCTCTTTACGGCCATTATCTTTGTCCCGAGTTACTACGCTTAAAGATTTTTAGTGTACATTGATTTTCAGTGTACCCTTCTTAATTCACATTTACACTTCTAACACTATGTAAGTTATATGTCCCCGTCCCCTTAATATGTCGTTTCAAATACTATTATGGAATTGGTGTTTCCCGTCTTTTTATAGTTTATATCTCTACATTTCTGGGTATGTACTTTTATCAATTCGATTGACCAGAGAAATACCTAGTTCTCAAGTTTGGTACTTGCTGAGCTCATTGTTACCATATGCATCTGATCTAGAGGGAAATTTTATAAATCAGGTGTTAGTGTTAACTTGGTTAGTTTGTGCTTGGAGATTTTCATGTTGGGAGACAGCATTTAAGGGTTACTGGGGATCCACCGTCTGTTAAAAATGTCCAAGGCTGGAGGAATTTATGCTTATCCTATCTTAGAAGAGATGGACTGTCAAATCTTTTCCATGATAAGGGCAATTAAGTTATAGGAAATTGTTCTGATACCTAGTTTTGTGCTTTTGTATTGGATAAAATTGCCCACAGGATGTGCAAGTGTTAGTACTGTAGGGATATTATAATCTGCAATGTGAAATTTCACCCAACTAAAAAGTTCATAAATTTCTGTTGATTATTAATATGCCAAATAGATTTTGAATGTGTATTGCTTTTGCACTTACTAAAATATGTTTCAATAAGTTTATACTCCCTCCGTCCCAAAATAAATGGGGTTTTAGCCCAAATATCTTGTCCCATAATATATGGAGTTTTTAGTTTTTCTATGCTTGTCTTTCTTGGTAATTGTCATTCTAACCAATTCTATCCAATAAAATGAGGATAGTACAATTTTCAAGTAAATAAAATTTACTTTTTAAGTAAAAAGAGGGATAATTATTTGATTTTAAACGAGAGTAAAGTTTTTCTTAATATGTCTGCATAAGGTTAAAACCCCATCTATATTGGGACAGAGGAAGTATAAAATATGTTTCTCCCACACTTTACTAGCCAATAGCCAAGCTTTTTGAAAGATACAGAAATAGAATTTTTGCAATTTGACATGTTTGTTTCATTGCAGAGCGGAATAGAGCGATGGGGAGGAGGATACTAAATGATGCTTTGAGGACGATTGTCAATGCAGAGAGGAGAAACAAAGCTACAGCAGAATTACAACCAATTTCCACTGTCATGTGCTCTTTTCTCAACATCATGAAGAAACGAGGTAATTTTATTTTTCTTTCTTCCTCTTCTTTTTTTGTGGGGCACATCCTCTTGCCCATTGGCTTTTATACAGTGCATTTGAGATGGATTTAAACCCTATATCAATTTCGGTGCATTCTAAATAAATTCAGTTATTATTGTCACATAGCTGAATTTCAGTTTTCCTTGGGTCCATCGGGTGCATCCTCCTAACATGTTTAGGTTATGGGTGCCCCCATCTTGACCCCCAGATCCTGCTTGAGCGAGACTATACTAGGTGACGATGTTGATGTTGATGTTGTTTCTTCCCCTTTTTTGGAAAATCTTTATAGGTGTTTGATGTCTGGGCTTAATTTTGTTTGAATGACTAGAATTGCTCTTCTTTTTTGGTACTCAGTGGTAATTTTTATTTTCTTTGTTTATTTATTTCAAATTTGGTCGCTCCCCCGTTGCTTTAATCCAGGGGTGCCTCCATTTTGACCCCCCAGATTTCCCGTAAGGGAAGCCCCACTGGGTAAATGTTGTTGTTGTTGTTGTTGTATTTATTTCTGGAAAAGCTTTTAAAGCTGTTTGTTTTTTTGGACTTAACCTTGTTTCAATGAATAGAATTGCTTGTCTTGTATTGTACTCTGTGGTGAGTCGAGAGCCGGAGACTAATTTCCAGATTTTGAGTGGAATTTGCTTTTGTAGTTGTTGACTGTTATTGCTTTTAGAGTTTGAAATGCATATCTTGATTGGTTTATGTGTGAACTTCCGTTCTATAAATCTGGTCTTCACAAGAGAGGAAAGAAGAAAATTTGAGATTATTCCTAACTAAAATTGTAGGAAACATTCCTCCACTAAAGGTGGAGTCTTTTAATTTTGAGTTTACTATTGAAATGCTTGTAAAAAGAACATATCTTTTTGTTTGCATGTTTCCTTTTCCAATTATTAATCATACAAGCTGCAACTAAGTTCTCAATAAGCAACTGCTAACCTTGTCTGCATATTCCTGATTAGAGTGGGATGCCTTATTCCCTTGGTAAGTTACTTGAAGTCTTTTAGTGTTGGAAATTCATACGCTTATGTGCAGGATATATTAAAAATTTTGAGGTTCACGACCCACATCGAGTTGGGAAGATTACAGTTCAACTTTCAGGCAGAGTGAATGATTGCAAGGCTCTTACCTACAGGCAGGATCTCAAGGCAAAGGATATTGAAGACTACAGAACACGAATGCTTCCAACACGTCAGGTATCTACAGTTGCAAGACTGATGGAATCTTTTTGATGTCCAAACACTTTAAGGGCTCGTTTGTCCTCGCCAAATAGTAAACTTTTTCTTTTTCTTTTTGAAATGCAGTGGGGTTATGTGGTAGTCACAACACCAAACGGCGTGCTGGATCACGAAGAGGCTATCAAGCAGAATGTGGGTGGTCAAGTTTTAGGCTATTTTCACTAAGCAATAAGCATAGATTCTTAAAGAGAGGGATTAGAATCGCTTCTTAAGACGTCGGAGCTTGGAAATAATTGAAATCTGTCATTTTGTATGACTACTTGACTAGCCAGCCGCACTTGTTTCTGTAATGTCCTGTAAAAACCCTGTTTGAAATTGCTCTACAAATTGCATCCGCGGTTCTGTTGATGAAGATCTCTTTGGGCCCGTTGAAGTTGAGCTTTACAATTCTTCACCAAAAGTTTGGATTCATCTGAAATCTTCAGCCTTTCTCTGGTGGAAGTGGACAAGTTCAATTTTTTTGCTACGGTGATTCTCAACTGTCTCAGCAAAATAGACTGAGAAAGAACGTGAGGATTGTGTTTTGCCTATACACTCACCAACATTGATTTTTCTTGTCTTCAACACACACTCACACTTGCGTTGTTACTGTTTTGAAAATCATTAGATACTAGATAGTGTAAATTGAGATTTTCTTGGATCATTTCATAACCACATATATTGGTAAATTTAAACACAATTCAAACTTCCGTGACACAATTCATGGATGTAAAGTGTGTTTGGTAAATTTTGGGGTCAAAAGGCTTAAAAGACACTTGCCATCACCACTGAAGCTTCTGATCGGTCTCAGAACTGAGTTTCGAGAAAGCCCTTGCAAATAGTTTGGCAAATTCTAGTACAAATAATTGCACCACTGAATCAGCTAGTAAAATCAAATTTTAATATTAAGTTCTCCCCTTTGCGGTTGCTGATCATGCTGATGATTCCTTCTATTTTGGGCATTAGATTTGGAAATGGCGATGAAGAAGAGTGGATCGAGCTTGAAGGAGGTGGAGCTGAAGGGGAAGAGGGTGCTGATGAGGGTGGATTTGAACATTCCCTTGGATGACAACTCCAACATCACCGATGATACCAGGATCAGAGTCGTCGTCCCTACCATCATCCTCACTACTTCATCTTCTCTCTTTGATTGCTCTCATCTTTTATCCTCCTTAATCGTGTCCATCTTCCTATAATCCTATGATCAATATGCTATCGATGTATGTTTTCAATTTGATGTTGCTGTTTGTGCATATAGTTTTTGAGGAGGGATCATAAGTTTAAGGATTTTTCTAATGTGTGCCCATGGGCACACAATTAGGATTCTAATCTTGGTAAATCTGAATATTGTTTGTTAATTTTGATTTTTTTAAAAGGGTTTATTAATTTCAATTTAGGGAATAGTTTTGAAATAATTTTCCAACTTAACACTTTTATTGTGTGCCCATGGGCACACATTAGACGAACCGTTTGAGATGCGCATGATACTATGATAGAAATATAGAATGGTTCATGAACTTCTTATGTCGTATGCTAAGAGCTGGACCTGATATATTTTTAATCCTGAGCCTTTTCATTAACTAGTTTTTGAGAGATAGATTAATGTACCTGCGTGCTCTTTCATGAAATGAAATTTTAATTTATCAAGGGTGAAGTGTTGTTTCTATTTAGCCTGTGTTTTTGGAATAAAGTATTCTGATCTAAACATTGGAGTATAATCTTGTCAATCTCTGAATCTCATTCTTAAGTTTTCCCCATAATCTTCTGAACCATAAATTCCTTTTTAAAATTTTGTTGTCAATTGATGTGCTTTTGAAACTTTCTATAAAGATCTTACAAATCTGTCATATTGAAATATCTTATCTTTTTTGTTCATACTTTCATATTTTTTCTATAATTGCTATGCAGGGACGTCCCAAGGGTGTGACACCAAAGTGCAGCTTGAAGCCACTTGTACCAAGACTATCTGAGCTCCTTGGAGTTGAGGTTTGTGAATTAGCATCCATGTAATTGTTTACATGTTCATGTATTTGCAAATTGTAATCTTCTCTGAGTAATTTCTCATAAGGAACTCTCATGAGGAAGTTGAAAAATTGGTGTGATTGCATTGGAGAGGAAGTTGAAAAAATCATTTCTGAACTTCCTGAAGGAGGTTGATGAGAATGTCAGATTTTACAAGGAAGAGAAGAAGAATGGCCCAGAGTTTGCAAGGAAATTGGCTTCTCTTGCAGATGTTTATGTGAATGATGCATTTGGAACAATACTCAGAGCCCGTGCGTGTTTCTACTGAAGGTGTTGCCAAATGTTTGAAGCCTTTTGTCGCCGGTTTCCTCATGCACAAGGTATGGTCATACTTTTGTCGGAGTTCATTAGTTTGTCTTGCAAATGTTTTAAACTTTCGCATTCATCCCGAATTTCATCTTAGTACAATGTCAAATTTACATTGTTACTTGGTTTGATGCTCAGGAACTTGACTATCTTGTCAGAGCCGTAGCAAACCCAAAGAGGCCATTTGCTACAATTGTCGGTGGCTCAAAGGGCTTGTATGCTGGCAATGGTGATGATAATATATATCATAAAATGGTCTTCATTAACAACCAGGATAGTGTTTAATAAACCAAAGACTTGGTGTATCCACATTTGCTTGGAGGGGGAAAAGGTGCATTTAAGTTACATAGGACCATGGAGATTGCAGAGACTAATGCATTTGGCATCAAGTATAAAGAGCAGAATTAATTTAGGAACAATCCAACTATTTCAAATCAGACAGCAGCATTTGACATATATCCAATGCTCCTTTGCTATGGGTATTTTGGATTCAGCTGGTTTGAGTTCATATGAGCACCAACCAAAGTCCAATGCAGAATACAAATGAAAATATAATCTCTAGTCGCCTCTCACAAAAGATCAGAGATAACAAGACACCACAAATGCAAAACATATCAAGGAAGTTAGTATAAATTCTGAATTTGTGTTGTACAACAAAGAGCTATCATCATGCCTGCTAAATAACACAAAACTTCAAAAAGGAAATCCTTTGTTCAAACTCTTTTTGGAAGACATTGCCAATCTTTTGACACCTTTAGCATTCTTGTAAAACTCCATCAACTCCTCACAAACATCTGGAGGGTGGCATTTAATAAACGCCTCTATGAACCGCTTCTCCGCCATCCTCAATGCAGTCAAAATGGCAGGCCCCTTTATCTGAGGAACAAGATCCATTTCAGCAATCTTACAGGCAAGATGCATCCTTGGCTTCAGTGTGGTTTCCAGATTGTAATACAACAAAAATGGATGATCCAGCACAAGCTTGGCCGGTAGCTGAATTGTTCCCACCACAAATGTCATATTCCTCTGCACCTTATCAGTAGAGAGAGTCAACAGCAATGGAGAGCGGCCGATTGCTGCAAGAACCTCATCCTCTGAAAACCCGAATTTCTGAAAATGCGCCAGCTTCTCCCGGACCGTTTCAACTCGCGAGATAGCAATGATGGCTACCACATGCTTGTACAGTTTGGATTCCCTCGAAACTCCAGTCCTGCTAATGTAATCAAACTTCTCTTCGCACAATTTGGAGCGAGGAATCAGAGTGGGGCGGGACAACATCAACGGAATTAGGTCAGATTTGTCGATGCCGACTTGAGCATACATCTCGACAACAGGCGCTACCGTCTTCTGGAAGTCGTAGGTCAAAAGTGAAGGATTTCTAACAATGGCTTTAATTAGCATCTCCCTGGACCCAAAAAAGGCATCCAAGTAATCAAGGCGGTCGTCGAAGTAGGTGTTGACGCGGTAGCCGAGGAAGCGGGGGCGACGATGGATGATGCTGACCAAATCAGAAGGATTTAGCCCTAATCCACGCAGTAATCCGAGCTTGGATTGGAGATTGACGAGATCGGAATTGCGTAGCTTTGGACGGCGAGTGAAGATTTGGTGGATATCAGCTTCGGTACAACCCCATTGCCTGAAAACATCAGAAGCGTCTTTAGGGGGGGAAAGCTCGGTCGACGCTTCATCTATGGTGGAAAAGGAACGGAATTTTGAGGGAGAGGAGGAGGAGAGGAATGTAGCGAGAGGTTTAATGGAGATTAGGATTCGAGTGAGAGGATTACGACAGGGTATCATGAATAATAAACCCTAGGGTTTTGGACGGCAGTTCTCCTGTACGGGGCCGGCGGTGGTGGTAGGTTGTGGTACTGGAAGTGGTGGCGGTACAGAGGGAGGAGAAGCGGGCTGCGCGGGTGATGGTGTTTTTAGGTTACACGGTACAGTCAACAACATCTTCACTAGTCTCCTTATATTTTTTATTTTTTTTAAGTAGGAAAAAACTTAACTGAAAAACTTAAAAACGACTAAGGTATGAAATCAGCCGCCTTATTAAAGTTTTTTTATTTTTATTTTTTTTTATTAGGAAAGGAATTAGGGAGGTCACTAACAACCTAATGACCGCCGTACTCAGCTGCAAGTGGAATGGAAGAAACGCGTCGGAAGGAGCTAGCGATGAAGTCAGCAGCAGAATTGCACTCACGGTAGATATGAGCAATACTCCAATCCTGGAACTGAGCCAACAAACAATGGATGTCCGCACGCAACACTTCGATCTCCCAAGGGCAGCGCCAGTCGCCAAGAACGGCCTTGACCAGCTGCAAGTTATCGCCTTCGATCTGGATTCGGGGAATGCCAAGACGAATGGCCTCGAGAAGTCCCTGGCGTAAGGCGATGGTCTCGGATATCAAAACAGACTGTCGACCGATCAGTCCTCCGTCAAACAAGATGGGGGAGCCATTGGAGTCCCTAAGTATGAACCCAAAAGTAGCCTCGCCATCTGCACACACTGCACCATCAAAGTTAAGCTTAATATAGTTGTTCTTGGGTTTTACCCAATGTTTATTTTTCCTTTCATTTCTTGCATGACCTCTGTTTGGTTGTGGGTCAGATGAGTCTGGTGCCCTAGCAAGTTTCCACTCTCGGATTTGTTTTTGAGTAAATTCACTAAGTTTGCTTGCATCGTCTAGGTTTGTTCCGGTATTGTTATCAAACACTCTCCTATTTCTGGAGTACCAAATACACCACCAGGTGCTAGTAAGAAGTTCCATCTCCTCTTTGTTTAGTCTTGCCCTGATTTCCTCCAGGACCTGGTGCGGTTTTTTGCCGTCAGAGGAGATGAGATCGATCGTCCTCCGTATTTTGGGTCTAATGGTATTAAGAGTTTCCTTCGTTAGAGGGCATGAAATCAGGATATGATTTGTATCTTCGCACTGATTATTACATGCAGTGCAACCTTGTGGCACCGGGATGTGTTTATCAGCAAGTCTCGATTTGGTTGATAGGCCATTTCTTGCCACCTTCCAAAGGAAATTGTGCATTTTGGGTGGGACATTGAGTTTGTTAATCCATTCTAGGTTGATTTTAGGTTCGTTTTTAGCAAGGTTTAGCCACTGCATAGTTGAATGGGTGGAATACCAGCCGTTTTTACTAGGTTGCTAGTAAAGCCTATCTTGGATTTTGTTAACTGGGTTAATTATTTTAGCTATATTTTCTAGATCATCGGGATTAACAACCTTAATTTTTCTATGTTCCATGAGTTTTCCTCACGTAAGTACGATTCGACTCGTTCCTCCCAATTAATGTGGGTCTCAGTTCCAGTTTTTGGTTGGATAGGGCCGTACCCGATCTAGTTATCTTTCCAGAATCGAATGGTTTTCCCATCCCCTACTTGCCAGATGAGTCCAGACATAACAAGATCTCTAAGACCCATAAGCTTGGACCATTGCCAAGAAGTATTACGTTTTTTCTTATAATTTAGGATGTTATCTGTTTTGAGGTATTTCTCTGTAATTATTTTAACCCAGGGGTTATTTGGTTATGCTAAGATTTTCCATAGCAATTTCATCTGGAGTGCTTGGTTCATGTCCTCGGCCTTTGCGATTCCAACCCCCCCATGCGCAGGAGGCCGACAAATGGAATTCCAGCTAATTAGAGACTTATAATTGTTTTCCTTGTTCCTAAAAGATTTGGTCCAATTCGTTAAGGGTTGTCTGGGGTACCATGAATGATTGCATTATATAGTTTGGTTGTGCAGAAAGGTTTGCTTTGATTAGGGTTTTTCGACCCTCCTGTGATAGGGCGTTTGCTTTCCATTTTGATAACTGAGCTTTGGTTTTCATTATCAGGGGTTTAAAAGTGTTTTGTGTTACTTTTCCATTAATTATCAGACAACCTAGATATTTGTCTAGAGCAATTGTGTTTGTTATTTGTAGCAGTTGTTTTACTTGTTCCTTCGTATTGTTGTTAGTATTTTTTGTGACTTGGAACGCAGATTTGTGAAAGTTGACTTTTTGGCCGGATATCTGGCAGTAGTCATCAATGATTCCTTTCATGTTTTTGCATGATTGACAATTAGCTTTAGCAAAGATGATAATGTCATCTGCAAAGGCTAAGAATGGAATTTTTGTTCCATTTCTTGAGATTTGGATCCCGATGCCGCTTTTTGGGTTGGCGCTTACCAGATGGATCTGTCTAGCCAGAATCTCGACCGCAATGATGAACAGGTAGGGTGAAAGGGGATCTCCCTGTCTGAGTCCCCTTTGGGGAAAGAATTGTTCTGTTGGTCCGTTGTTCACAAGGACTGAGAAGGATATGGTTTCAACGCATTCACGGATCCATCCCCGAAATTTTTCATGGAACCCGAATTTTTGTAACACTACAGCTAGAAATTCCCAACTTTGCGGTCATAGGCTTTTTCCATGTCTAGTTTGACTGCAATCCACCCCTCCTTCATTTGTTTGTAACGGAAGGAGTGAAAAATCTCATGTGCTATTAAGGTATTGGCATGGATACTTCGGTTTTGAATGAAAGCACCTTGCATAGGGTGGATTAGTTTCTCTAGAACGTTTGTTAGACGATTTGTCAGTATTTTTGATATAATTTTGTATATGGTATTGCATAAGCTGATTGGTCTATAGTGATTGGTAGAGTTGGGATTTTCACATTTTGGTAGTAGGGTGATGAATGTATGGTTTATTTGTTTTAGAATTTTTCCATTGTGAAAAAAACTTTTGACATCTTTAGTTACATCCGGGCCCACAATGTGCCAGTATTTTTTGTAAAAGCTAGTCGGCATTCCATCCGGGCCGGGGGATTTGTCGCCCCCAATATCAAATAAGGCGTTCTTGACTTCTGTGTTAGAAACTGGTTTGATAAGTTCTAAGTTATCTGCATCGGTTATTTCTTTTTGGATGGTTTTTGTCATGTTTTGAAGTTTGTTGTGGTTTATTTCAAGAGCCCGAAATCGGTTTTGGAAATCGCGTTTGATTTCAGTCCGGATGTTATCAACACCAGTGATTTGAGTGCCCTCCGTTGTGCGGATTTCTTTTATGTTTGTTCTGTTTCTTCTGCCGGAGGCAATTCGGTGGAAATATTTGGTATTTTTGTCATTTAGTTTTATGTGTGTGTTCTTAGCCCTTTGTTTCCAGTAGGAATTATGGAAGTTCAGTAGGCATTCACGTTTCCTTGATAGTCTCTTGTTTTTGGATTAGCTGCAGATTTGCTTGTTCGATGATCTCTTTTTGCAGATTGATGATTTCTTCATCAGTTTTCTTTATTTTTTCAAATATATTTCCAAAGGTACGTTTGTTCCATACCTTCGCTTTTGTTTTTAGCATTTGAGTTTTTTTTGGTAAGGTTGTACATGTGGGAGCCACCAACATTGAAACGCCAAGCTTGTTTAATTACGTTTTGGAAGTCCTTTCTGGACGTCCAGATCATCTCAAACTTGAAAGGTTGTGCCTTGAATTGTGTGCCAGTTGGTATTTCACATGTTATAGGACAGTGATCCGAAGATGAAAAAACATGATTTTTGGTCGCAATGGACGGGTACCATTGGATAATTTGGTTGTTAACAAGGGTTCGGTCCAGTTTTTCAAAGGTGGTATTCTCCAGGTTTTTTTATTTTCTCCATGTAAATTTATTTCCAATAGACGGGACGTCACACATGTCACATTCGTCTTTGAATTTGATGAGTCGTTCACATCTAGATTGGGTGGGGTTAGCCCCTCCTAGTTTCTCGTCCGGGTGTAGGATTTCATTAAGGTCCCCCATGAGTAAGCAGGGAAGGTTGCAGTTCTGTATGAAGTCCTTCAACTTCGTCCAGAACTGGCCTTTATCTTGTGCCCTCGGGGGTGCATAAGCAAATATTAGGATCATTTCCCTATTATTCTCGAGGTCCATGTAGTGGAAACTAATAAAGTGATTATCTCTATGTATGGGTTTGATGGTTTCATTTGTAAGCGATGTGCCTTTCCAAAGGACGCCTAATCCACCAGAGTACCCGTTAGCTGGGATGAACTCTATGGAATCGAATCCAGCTTTTTGCCATATTTTACAATCGGGAGGTTCTTGGGCTTTCGTTTCCATGAGGGTGATAAGGTTGATGTGTTCCAGGCGACAAAACGCATTCACTTCAGTCCAAAAGGACTTGCGTTTAGTACCTCGACAATTCCACGTGCAGCCTTTCATGGACAACCGAGTTTGTTGTGGCTTTTGGCCTTTGTGGGATCTGAATTCATCCAATAATTTTGTTTAGTTTTAACATTTAGACTGTGGTTTATAATCCATTTAATTTTTGGTAATTTGTTGGTAATACTGCTATTATTGATGTCCATGTATTGTGTAATTAGTTTATTTTTAATATGCATAGACAATGCAAGATCATATTCAAGAATTTTATGCTCTTTCAATTGGTTAGGCGAGTTAACATTGGACACTAAGCTTTTAGGCTTAAGACTATCATAGTTGGAATTTGGGGAGGTCATCCCAAAGGTAACGATTTTTCCATGGGCTTTTTCATTATCTGATTTTTCATTGTAAGTGTTTATACGACTTATGACACATAAAGTGTCCATAGATGGGTGCCGCCAGAGGGTGTCAGTATATTTGAGGCTATTGAGCATTTTGGTTTTTTTACAGAAGTGGATACCAGTTGCAAGGTGAGTTTGACGCTTTCGACAATTGTTGCCTTTGTAGGCCACAAGGGGTCTCCCTTTTGTTCTTAGGCTGTTAAGCCTACTTGTTGGTTTTACATTGCACAAATTAAACAATTTTTGGTTTAAAGCATCAACACGGCTATCCAAGCCAGTTGATGAAACCCAATGCACCCATTCGAAACGCATACAAAAGAGGATAACCAGGATAGGCATCAACAAGAATAAAAGCATCAATATGGAGTTGTTAATATAGCTAGACGTATCACAGGAAAGTTTGGTGCTGTTAAGCAAATTGGCTTTTTTGTTGCCACAAGAAAAGGTATTTTGATGGAGTTTATACAGTGAGCTTTGATTGAATATATTCAGTTTTCTCATATGGATTCTTGTTGTTGTCAGCGGTCTCCCGCTAGTTCTTGTTGTTGCCATGTACTGGTGGATCTTATTCTGTGTTTTTGATTTGGAGTAACATGTAGAGCAAACATTGCCAGCATTAACCTGGACAAATGCACACCACATATTCCAGGGGTAAGATAAAAAAGAGGTGATATAAAGGTTGCAAGATGAGTTGAGCCTCAAATAAGGTTTACTTTGTTGCTTCTCTAGCAACCAGATAACAGTCCATGGCATAGATAAGTAAATAGCAAATAGAATATATAGGTGATTAAACAGATGATTGGTAAGGGCAAGCAAGAGATGTGTAGAGGAAAATCTGGATGGGGCTAAATAACTTTGTTGTTTCACAAGCATGGGGAACTGGGGATCACTAGTAAAGACTCCCACAACAGTAGACAACAGACATGAGAAAAGAGGGTGAAAACAGAGATAAGAGGAGGAAAAAGAGAGGTGTTTTAGCGACCACCTGATGTTGAGATGGTGGAAGGGCCAACTCCTAAGGACACGCCACACGACCGCCACAGAACTTGCGGGGGAGAAGCACGGGCGGCTGAAATGGCCTAAGGCCAATCCAAGCGACCCGAGGTCAAACACCAGCCGGTTTATGATGTTGAAGTTAGACCAGGATCCCCCGACACCCCGCCCGAAAGCCCCCGGACGAGAGCCAAAGCAGCAGGACCACCGACCCCGGCCACAACCTAGCCCGGCGCAAACAAGAGTTGTTGGCAACCGTCCTCGCCACCGCCAAGCAGGGCTCTTAAACCCCAAAAAGTGATGAAATTTTCGGATCTGGATTTGCTTCCTTGGACAGAATCCGGGCCTAGTTGTACCAAGGCAACACCATCTCTCGACCACCCAAGCCCAGCAAAGCAGTACACTCGAGTGAGGTTTCAGGCTGTTGATTTATGTATGATTCGAACGGTCTCAAAAAACTACAAAAGACTAAGGTATTTTAGATATCATCTCAATTTCATCATCTCAATTTATTTGCCAATGCCATAATTTATTTCAAACAATTGTAAATTATGGAAAATTTCATGGGCAAATCGGCTTTATATAGGATAGGGTATATATCCATCCATTTTTAATGAGTAAGTTCAAATAAATTTACGACATTATTGATAATTACCATTTTTTTAGTATGTATTTTCGTACCTTGTATGAGTTTTACTTAAACAAAATATTAATAAAAGAATTCAACTATATCAATCATTTATGACAAATAATTATATAAATATTATAAATTTTTTAATAAATATTTAAAATGACATAATTATAAAAGTTGTCATATACTTATCAAGAGACAGGATTTTTAATAACTAAACTTTCCAATATAATTAAGGGCTGAGATTAGCAAAACTCCACCCATGGAGTTAATTACGAACTCCACCGGAACAACAACGAAGGAAAATACTAAACACAAAATCATGAACAAAACCAACACTATATATGTTTATCATGCATCGATGCATGAATTCAAATAGAAGATTCAATTTAACGATGTGATAATTTCATCTCATTTAGCTGCAATATTAGAAGAATTATCAAATAAATTAAATACAATGTATACATATAAAAATTACTAAGCCTTTTTGAACTCATAAAAACTGGAATCATCAACTAATTATTTGCCCCAATTAGGTAAGAAGATTCACACTCTAGAATAACCAAACTAAATATAGTAGAAATTTTTAGAAACCAACACAATGTCTTGCTTGTTGATTTTTATTGCCTAATGTTCATGTTTAAGTTTTGAATTTCCAATTTCCAATAACTAAACTTTACAAGAGACATGATTTTTTTTCCAAAACACAATTATCCAGATATCCAAGTGAGGTTTCAGGCTGAGATGGAACAACAATTATACTAAAGATTGTGAAAAATATGGTGAAAGAATGATAGAGAAGTTTGGGGGAGATGAAGATAAGTTAATTAAGATTTGCCTTATTTTGTTTTTAATTATATTTCATATCATTTGTTTCCTTAAGAATCATATCTAAGAAATTTAACTTAATTTTGAATTTAACTTAATCTTAGCCGTTATAATTAAGGGATGAGATTAGCCAAACTCCACCCATGGAGTTAATTACGAACTCCATTGGCACAACAACGAACGAAAATACTAAACACAAAATCATGAACAGAACTAACACTATGTTTATCATGCATCGATGCATGAATTCAAATAGAAGATTCAACTTAATGATGTGATAATTTGATTTCATTTAGCTACAATATTAGAAGAATTATCAAATAAATTGAATACAACCTATACATATAAAGATTACTATGCCTTTTTGAACTCATAAAAACCAGAATCATCAACTAATTTTTTGCCACAATTAGGTAAGAAAATTCACACTCTAGAATAACCAAATTAAATACAATAGAAAATTTTAGAACCCAACAAAATGTCTTGCTTGCTAATTTTTCTTGACTCATTTTCTTGTTTAAGTTCTGAATTTCCAATATACAATAACTAAACTTTACAAGAGACAATATTTATTTCCACAACACAATTATCCAGGTATCCAAGTGAGGTTTCGGGCTGAGATGGAACAACACTTGTACTAAAGATCGTGAAAAAATGGTAAAAGAACGATAGAGAAGTTTGGGGAAGATGAAGATACGTTAATTGAGATTTGCCTTATTTTCTTTTTAATTATATTTCATATCATTTGTTTCCTTAACAATTCTAACTAAGAGATTTAACTTAATTTTGAATTTAACTTCAGCTTAGTCATCCAATATAATTACGGGATGAGATTAGCCAAACTCTTCCCTTGGAGTTAATTACGAACTCCATTGGATTAACATCAACGAAGGAAAATACTAAACATAAAACAGTTCGGCTAATGGGCACACAATAAAAGTGTTAATTTGGGAAATTATTTCAAAACTATTCCCTAAATTGGAATTGATAAACCCTTTTAAAAAATCAGAATTAACAAACAATATCCAGATTTACCAAGATTAGAATTCTTATTGTGTGCCCATAGACCCACATTAGAAAAATCCAACATAAAATCATGAACAGAACCAACACTATGTATATCATGTATTTATGCATGAATTCAAATAGAAGAGTTAATTTAACGATGTGATAATTTAATTTCATTTAGCCGCAATATTAGAAGAATTATCAAAAAGATTAAATACAACCTATACATATGAAGATTACTTACTAAGCCTTTTTTAACTCATAAAAACTAGAATCATCAACTAATTATTTGCCATAATTAGGTAAGAAGATTCACACTCTAGAATAACCAAATTAAAATAAAGTAGAAAATTTTAGAACCCAATACAATATCTTGCTTGTTGATTTTTCTTGCCTCATGTTGTTAGAAGATGGAAGTTTGAGTTTTGATGGTTCCAGAGTCAGTGACCATGTGTTTGCAAGTCGAGTCGGCGACTTGGCAAAGTCATTGACATAACCAGCTGGCGAAGTGATCTATTTACGGAAGGAACTCACATATCTTGTGCGTTTAATTGAAGACAACTGCGTTGTTCTATTTTAGGAGAAGATCATCAAAAGAGTGCTAAAATCAAGATGAAGATAATTGTGATTCTCCTAGAATATTTGAGTATGCATACAATTGTATATTTGGAAAGATTTGTAAAAGATTAAGTGTATATTGTTTTCTTAATCGAACGGGAAATAATATACATGAGATCTCTCTTACCTTAGTTTAAATACTCTTGTGTTTAGGCTAATTGGTGAGACTGGTAAGCTTAATTTTCATATCGTGTGTAAGAAAGAAAGAGTGTGCTTGTGCGTGAGATTCGTACAAGTAGTGAGTCAAGAGATCTTAGGCATATCGTGAGATTGAAAGTGTGAGTGCAAAGGTAGAGCATGGTTCAAGGGTGTGGGATTCATTCTTGTACACGGAAGAGCTTTGTAATCACTCAAGAAATCAATAGAGCGAGTCTAAGGACTCTTGAAATCCGACCAAGTGATAAACTTGGAAGGGAGTGGTTTTTCTCTAAGTAAACTAGTTGGTTTACGAAGAGTTTCCACTATACATCGCTTGTCATTGACCGTTGGTAACATTTATTTTACTGTTTGTTTATTCCGCTGCTTTATTACTCAAAGTCGACGACTTTGTAGGAGTCGCCGACTCGTCCTAGTAATAACGATACTACAATTGGTATCAGAGCGAGGGCTTTAGATTGTGTTTTTATTACTTTTACTACAGGAAAATGACGTCCACCAACACCTCCGTGAATGACTCTTTCTAGAAGCCTCCAATTCTCAGGGTAGGAGAGTACAACTGGTGGGTTGAACAGATGAAAACTCATATCTGTTCTCTAGATGGCCATGTGTGGAAGGTGATTGAAGTTGGTCTTGAAACTTTTGCTCTTAGAAAGGATGGAAAAATGAAAAGACCACAGCTGAATACGATGATGTTGGCTTCAAAAAACTGGAAAAGAATGCTAGAGCAAAGAAGGTCTTACATCATGCTCTCACTGAAGGAGACGTCATGAAGGTGATAGGCTATAAAACGGGTAAAGAAATCTAGGACTCTCTTAAAAGACTTCATCAAGGAAATGATGACGTAAAGAAGGACAAAATCATTAGTCTCGAAGTAGAGTATGACAACATCTTTCAAGGAAAAGGAAAATCTCTTCGTGACTATCATTCCAGACTTCAGACGATTGTGAATCAACTAGAGTTTCTTGGTGAAGAAATCCCTCAATGGAAACTCACCAACAAGTTGATCTCTGGTTTGAACAAAAGTTGGGACAGCATTGCTTCGTCTCTTCTCACTCAAAAGGAAACCAAGTCACTAACCTTGGAGGACCTTGTTGGACAACTCACTATGTATGGAGGCATTCAGCAAAGAAGAGTTGTAACACTCGACTCAGAGAAAGTAAAGAACATTGTTCTCAAGGTTGAAAGAGCCTTTGACTTGGCTCACGGAGACGATGACACTGATGAAGTAGATGAGGATGTGGCTCTCATCTCTAAAGCTATGAAGAGATTGTGGAATCGTAACAAAGCTCCCATGAAGGCTCCAGAATCAACCAAAGAAGGGAAGAACATGAAGGATGTCATTTACTATTAATGTCAGGCTAGAGGACACTTTGCCAAACATTGTCCAAAATGAAAAAGTGGAGAAACTGGCAAAGGCATGATGGCAACTTGGGACATGTCTGACTATGATGATGAGGTGGCGCCAACGAGAGGAAAATGTTGCATGTCCATTGAAGATAAATATTCCCAAGAGGTAAATGACTCTGAACTTTCTTCTCTTTTAGCCAAAAAGTCTAGAGAACAGTTGGTTACTATCATCGAAAAGCTTGGAACGCAGGATACCAAGGCACCTCCCCTTGTGTACAAAGGAAAAGCCCCTATTTGTAGTGAAAATGCAAGTTGTTCTACACATGTGGTGGCTAAGCCTGACAAAGGGAAGCAACAGTGGTATCCTGATCAAAAGGTGCACAACATATGGCAAAAACAAGTCCAGAACTTGGCTCCGTCACAAATTGATTTTCAAACTCGTATCAACAATAAGCCCATCTATTCGGGCTATAGTAAATATGTAGCCCTAAAATCTCACAGGACATGTTGGTACTATGGCAATCCTGGTCACTACCAACATGATTGTCATAAAAAATCAAGAGATGATGAACATGTAATGTCACAGACTCTGAATGATAGTTATGGCAAATCTAATGTCACTGACTGTCATCCAAGATTTGTGTATGGTAATTGTGACAAAAGTTTTTTTAGAAGTTACTATGTTGCCAAACCCAGAGGAGTTAAACAACTCTGGGTTCGTAAGAACTAATTGTTTCAATACAGCTTGAAGTGGGTGACCAAGAGCCCTAGTTCATTGAGTGCGTGCTCAACTCATATGTCGGGAAATCCCAGGGATTTAGTCTCACTTCAAGAATACAAGGGAGGTAAGATTACCTTCGGCAACAATAGTAAAAGTGGTATTTCTGGTATAGGTACAATAAGATTTTTGGATAAGCTAACTATAGACAATGTGAATCTTGTTGATAATCTCAGTTTCAAGTTACTAAGTGTTTCCCAAATCTGTGCTAATGGAAATATCAAGTTGTTTTAGATAAGAATGGCTTTCAGGTACAAGAGATTAGTTCAGGCCAAATTCTTCTGAAAGGGGTATGTGAAAACAATCTGTATAAGGTGGACCCCTATTTTGAGCCTGAAGAAAAACTGTGTCTTAGAACAATTACAGATGTCGCCGACCTCTGGCACAAAAGGTTTGGTCATGCGAGCTTTCAACTCCTTGACAAACTTCATAAGCAAGAACTGGTTAGAGGATTACCCAAGATTGATCCAAACAAGCATGAAGTTTGTGAGACTTGTGTGAGAGGTAAGCAAGTGAAGCCATCCTTCAAATCCAAAAAGGAGGTAAGTACCACTAGACCTTTAGAGCTCATTCATATTGATTTATATGGTTCCATGCGAGTCCAAAGTCGTGGAGGAAATAGCTATATCTTTTTCATTGTTGATGACTTTTCACGGTATACTTGGACTAAATATTCTGTCTTCTAAAGATCAGGTCTTTGAAGAGTTTGAAGCATGGGTGAAGGTTGTTGAGAAAAAGCTTGGAGTTGCTCTTGTATCAGTCAGATCAGATCATGGAACAGAATTCGACAACTCTGAGTTTCTGTCTTTTTGTAAGAAAAATGACATAAGTCACAACTTTTCAGCGCCAAGGACTCCTCAACAGAATGGCTTAGTTCAGAGGAAAAATCGTGCCTTGGAGAACATGTCACGGACCATGCTTATCTCAAGTGGTCTCCCAAGGAATTTATGGGGTGAAGCCATTAATGCATCATGCTATGTGATGAATCGAGCCATGCTTCGTCCACTTCTTGAAAAAACTCCTTATGAACTGCTCAGAGGAGTTAAACCTAGTGTCGCCCAATTGCGCACATTTGAATGTAAATGCTATGTTCATAACAACGACAAGGATAGTTTGGGAAAATTCGACCCAAGGAGTTATGTTGAGACTTTTGTAGGCTACTTCCCTCATAGCAAAGCCTACAAAGTGTTCAATAAAAGGACAAGGAGGATTGAAGAAAGTGTTCATGTGGTGTTTGATGAGAACACTATGGGAGGCTCGACGATTGAAGATCTTGATGATGATGATCAAGGATACAATCTGGTTCAAGATGACTCTCTTCCAGTGTCTACAAAAGAATCAACAGTCAGTGACAACGCTGGTGTCACTGACTCAGACATCATAGGGGAAAGGAGTCAAAATGAAAGTTAGTGACAGTGAATCTGATGATGACAAACACCTGACAGGAGCACAAGTTTGGAGAACTCAGAAGAAAATCTGGAGAGAACGCCTCATACTCAAGTCGGTGACTTGACAGAGATGCAGGTAAGAAATTATCAAAGAAAAGTGCTCATCCTGTCACTAACATCCTCACTGATTTCTCAAAGGGTGTGCATCAACAGAAAAATGGCTCGTCTTGAGGCTATTCGATTGTTCATTGCCTATTTTGCCCATCATGGATTTAAACTACAACAAATGGATGTCAAGACTGCCTTTTTGAATGGTTATCTAAAGGAGAAAGTGTATGTTGAATAGACTCATGGTTTTGAATATGTCATCCACCCGGGTTATGTCTACAAATTGGACAAAGCACTCTATGGATTGAAGCAAGCCCCACGTGCTTAGTACGATCGTTTGTCTCAGTTCTTAATTCAACATGGCTATGTTCGAGGAGAAGTTGAGAAGACTGTATTCTTGTTGAAAGAAGGAAGTCACACACTAGTTGTTCGTGTCTATGTCGATAACATCATCTTTGGTTCAACAGATGATAAGCTAGTGAAGAAGTTCGCTGACCTCATGTCTAGTGAATTTGAAATGAGCATGGTTGGCGAGCTTAAGTTCTTTTTAGGACTTCAAGTTGTTCAAAGTGAGGATGGGACACGAGTTCATCAACAAAATTATCTCAGAGAATGTGTTAAGAAGTTTGGTCTGGAGAATGCTAAACCTTTTGATACTCCCATGTCGCCGACTACCTCACTTGGAAAAAATGACAAGGAACTTGAGGTCAATGCTACTATGTATCGAGGTATGATTGGATCACTGCTCTATCTCACAGCAAGTAGACCTGATATTGTGTTTGGAGTTTGTCTTTGTGCTAGATTTCAAGCCGATCCAAGAGAATCCCACTTGAAAGCTGTTAAAAGAATTATTCGGTATCTTAAGGGGACTGATAAGCTATGTTTATGGTATCCAAGAGGATTTGATTTTGAGCTTGTCGGATACACAGATGTTGATTTTGCAGGCAACCAGGTTGATAGAAAAATTACTTCAAGGATGGCTCAATTTCTTGGGCCTTGGCTTGTCTCATGGGGATCTAGAAAGCAAAATTTTGTGGCTCTATCAACGGTAGAAGCAGAGTACATTGCAGTCGCTGCATGTTGTTCACAACTCTTATGGATCAAGCAACAAGTCAGTGACTATGGTGTAAAGTGTGGGTCAGTGCTTATACTTTGTGATAACACAAGTGCAATCAACATCTCAAAGAATCTAGTGCAACATTCAAAGACAAAGCATATAGAGATAAGGCACCATTTTCTTCGAGATTGTGTTGAAAAAGGCATGGTCACTATGGAATTCAGTAGAACAAGTGATCAAAGAGCAGACATGTTCACAAACGCCTTGAATCGTGAACCCTTTGAACAACTCCGCATGGAATTAGGTATGATCTCTCTCCAATGATCTATTTCCTTACATGAACTCCCTCGATGATTGGCTAGAATTAATTGCTTTGCATATGTTTTGAAATCATGCTTTTATGGTGTAATTCTTAGACATACTTGATAGACATCATGTTTAGGAAACCCCATGCAATTCGATTTTCAATGACTTTCACTACATTCAGTATGTGTGCAACTTTTTGAGTGTTTTGTTTCGGCCAAAAAGAATCAACTTGATGATCCTAACCTTCTTTACAAGCCCAAATGATAGTTGATTCTGAAACCTGTCCCTAATCTATCATGTTTGAGAGTCTCTATGAGCCCACTTTTGAAATTCATTGTTAAACGGAGACTTATCATCATGATCGACAAATCCTCAAAAATAAAGTTTTTACTTGGTTCTCTTTGGCACTCCCTGTGCAAACCCATCACCAAGTAATTTCTTAAATGATAAAGTCATGTGTGTACAAAAGTCACGAACATATGAAGATAGCAGTCGCCGACATGTTCAAGGTCAGTGACTGTGATTTCTGGCGCGAGAAAAAGATCATGGCTTAACATTATCTTTTGAAATTGGAAAGTATATTTCAAAAAGGGAGGAAAGAGAAGAAGATCTTGTGATTTGACAACTTCCTTAATGATGGAAGTGGACTCCTTTATTATGCCTCAACCGTCAAACTTAAAGGTACGCTTTTCTCAATCTTCTCTCTCTCTCGACTTCTACTCTCTCTCGAACCCAAAACCCTCGAACCTTCATTCTTCTCAAATGGCGTCTCCCTCCAACTCAGACCTCCCTGCTTCTCCCAAGAAGATGATTCTCGCCCTCTTTGGTGATGATTTTCTTCGAGCCCTTTCGTCTGGGGAATCGTCTTCCTCAACCGTTCCTCCAACCGCCATGGAACCTCCATCTCAAAACCTCATTCCTCCACAAAACCAGAATCCAAACCCTTCTCCTCCAAAATCAACTCCCTCATCTCCCTTTGCCATTGAGAAACCCCAAAATCCCCTTCCTCAAACCGAAACCGAAATCCTAACCCTTTCACTAGAGTCTGGAAAAATGCGTCAAACGGCGCAACCAATGGCTTTTCCAAAAACTGGTGAATCTTCCTTACCCAAACCCTTTGACCCAGAGATTGTAGAGGAAGAGAGAGTGAAGACTCCGATTATGGGGTCAATGGATTTTGAGAAAACGGAGAAAGTCGTCGGGTCTTTTGTAGAGGAAAAAGAAGAAGAGGCTGGTGAAGAGGAGAACCAACGGCTATCTCCTCACGATCAAGAAAAGGTTGTCAATGACTCCTCAAAAGTCATCGACACTGATGCTGGTGTGGAGAATGTCGACAAGGTGGCTGACAAGGATTTCTCTCAAAAGGAACCAACAGAAACTTCTGAAGAAGGTACACCCTCTGATCACATCTTGGTTTCTAAGAAATCCAAATATGGTGATTCTGTTAAGAAAAATTTGGAAAAAGACCTCTTTGGAGATGACTCTGAGTTGCTTAAGGATGATGAAATTGAAATGCCTCCTCCTTTTCGCCCTAAAACTAGATCTGCTAGTGCTAAAGCTTCGGTAGTGGCTCTTAAAGCCAAGAAGGGCAAGGGGTTGGGAACCCCTGAGGCTGCCTCAGAAGGAGGTGACTCTTCCTTCTCCGAGAAAGTCACTAGGAAGAAAAGGGGGAGATCTCCTAAGTCTGTTGTTGGGTCTAGCAAAAAGAGTAAGAAAACCAGTGTGAGCATTGATATGTCTTCTAGGGATTTCACTAAGGATCTGTTGTGGGATGAAAGTTTCATGAAGGAGTTCAAACTGACCAAGGTCATTGACTGGTTGAAAAAGCAGAAATGGGACAAGTTAGTGCAGGGGGAGCATGAATACAATATATCCCCTAATGGTTAAGATGTTCTATGAAAATCTGGTGATTGAAGATACAAGGAATATGACCATAGGTAGATACACGATAGATACCAAGACGTATTCCTTCACTAGCAAGGATGTCAGTGACATTCTAGAGATCCCTCATGAAGGTTTTGCTCAGTACTACAAAGGAGGTTGGCCTGAAGGGGTCGATGACCGTGAGATCATCAAAACTGTCACTAACAGTGATGATAATTTCACTAGCCCCAATCTGGTCTGTAACACCCCCTTCCTACCCTGGAGGTATTACCGCCAGTAACCCCGATTAAGACTAAACCGAAGCTACCCAAGGCTTTGAATTGACTGAACAAACTAAAAATAAGGTACATGAAACCATTTGAAAACCCAACAAACTTGAGTTGAATATTACAGCGGAAAAACACGTAAAAGGTCTTATACAAGCCTTAACTTAAAAGAATAAATAAATAGAACAACCTTCTATTTAAACAAAATCGTCATCAAGTCTTCCTTGAGTGCTTATTTCTAAAACTCAGCTTCGCTTTGAAGTAGTTCAATCATGATCTTCACTGAAGTATAGCCATTGGAAACCTTTCTTCAACTTTTGGAGCTTCAAACATCTGAATCCGCCTCTTGAATCAACTTCCAAGAAGAACCTGATGTGTCGTAAACCAACGATGGACACCAGCCGACCATATAAAAGAAAAGAAGATGGACGGGTTAGTCTAATGATAGACTAGCAAGCGGAGAATCTAACTTGGTTCTTATGGTTGTAACTAAACATATTGGCATCCAAATCCGTTTAGACTCGAATTATGATCCAACAGTTAGCAATCTTATAGAGAATAAGAAGGAGACTCGCATAATCAAGAGAGAGAACACCACCGCTTGTGGTTTCTTTTAAGAAGCATAAACAATTGTTGGGAACTCATATTAATCACATAACATTTTGAAAAGCCTTCATCGACTATTCAAATTAACTTAATCAAAGTTTGATTAAGAATCATTCATAAACGGAAGCAAGAATGGCCTTCCGACTAGACGAACCATTCAGGTATATTAATGTGCCTAACGCACTTATCTTATATTACTTTCAAAACTTTTCACAACCAAGTTGGTGGCTTTTAATCGGCTCGAAACTAACGAAATATTCTGGTATTGTAGAGATCATCGGAGTATTTAATCCATGGTCATCTACCCTGTACCAAGATCACAAGACATAAGCTATCCTTGATCTTTCATTTGCATATGGTGAGGTAGAGATAGAGAAGCCTATTACCCTGTCATCTACACTACACCGTGCCAAACTTGCACTTAGCTAGAGTGCGCATCACCCCTCTCACACGAAGAGTAGGGGAAGAGTCATGACCCACCATTAGGATTAGGCCCCTCCTAATGCAATATTGTTTTAAAGAGAGGATATGGAACCACGTTCCCCTCCCTGAAACTACCTAATTCAATAACAATGTCTCAGCGTGAGACAACATCCAAGGTCACCCATAATGGACCTAAATCCAGTTCTACCGCAAAACTGAATAAACAACATGGTCATTATTTCTAACAACTATAACAATCTATCATATTTTATTAAGCACACAAGTTATTCCCAACAAAAATATTAAATGGGATTCAATTCCTCATTTAATAACCATAACGCAAGAGAGAATCGTCCACTTGCCTTAGAAGGCGTGTCAACGTCTTTAGTAATTCCAACAGTAATCTTTATCACCCTTTTGTCAAATATATCAAAAGGATTTCTCAACAACGAGCTCACAAAAACATTTCTTAGTTGTATACTCAACTCCTACAAATTCTTAATCGATAAACGATTTAATTTCCGAATATCGATATATAATAAATCCTTTGTTATCATGCTTCAAGGAGCCATCTTGGAGGAATTATAACTAACTATCCGCTTCACTTTTGAAACAATTTTCTAAATAAAAATTGTTCATTAGAAACAGTTCTTAAAGGTGACCAAATCTCGGATCAAACGGACTAACAACGAATCTCGAGTAATTATCCGAAGTCCTTTACCTTACAATCGGTATCAAAACTTGTATTCACTATAACTGAAGATCCGGACGTCCGTTTCCCGAGCGGTTTGAACCTGTGGGACCGTATCAACGTCAAGATTATAAAAGCCATAAATTTATTAGCAAAGAGGAACCGAAAGGCCCTTACGGTGGCTCCAGCTCCCTCTTGCAGCGCTTGACGAGGCATGAAGATAGCCGGCGTTGAGTTCCTTCCTCCCCGAGCCCAGCGTTTTGTCCCGGTTTCCCGGCTGGTCCAGCTCCCTCTTGCAGCAGCTCACTCATGGAAGAAGAAGGTGAGAGGTGGAGGAGGAGGTGAGGAGGCTGGCTGGAGAAGGTGGAGGAGAAGAGGATGTCGGCGTGAAGGATTCACTTCGTACTCCCGAGACCGTCGTTCCGTCTAATTCTCTCGTCCTTCTCACTTGTTTTGAAAACGAATTGGTAGCTTTGACTAGGTAGAAAGATATGTTGTCCCTATCCCACTTTCTCTGATTCCTTCAATATTAAGGCAAGAAAGGCGGTTTGAAACCAAAATCCGTCTCAAAACGGGTCTCGCGTTAAGGCGGTAAAATTATGTACCTCGGGTGGAAAAACTCACTAAACGAAAATCGTCCCGTAAATTATGTAGACTAATAAAACCAATTTTCCATGATTTTATCTTGCTACCTTCAATTTTTAAGGCTTCCGTTTCGTATTTTAAATCCTTTCTGGTACATAATTAAAAAGACGGCTTATCCAATAAATATTCTTTTTCCATTGAAAAATCCTAGAATTCACACCGATCCATAAAATCATTTCTTTGTGATTTTAGGATATCACCAAGAATTTTCTAAGATTTAAATTCCAACAAAACTATTGGATTAAGCGTTAAAACGGACAAGGAGGTTAAAAGGATATCCGAGAAAAATTCAAAAATATCCTTAAAAATCGCAGTTATTACATTAGTACCCCCTTAAAAATGGTTTCGTCCTCGAACCAAGGAGAACTCGGATCACAAGGAAGGATAGCACAAACACATACATACAACCACTACAAACCTATACAGAAGTTTGTAGTACCCCCTTAAAAAAACAAGTTGTTACTTCTGCACCAGGCACAAAGAAACTACTGCTTAGCTACCAACTTCTTCTTTACAACGTTCATTAACTTTGGAAAATGACTCAGCATTTCCTACCTATTTTCGCAAGTCTTTCCTTCACCTCCATTTATAGGCCAAGGTAGCCTAATCAAAGGTAATTTTTTTTCTTATTCACGATTCAACCTGACCTTTCTTCACATGTGTCATTTGGTTGAATATCCATCTCATTATTGTTGAGTACATGAGATATACTGAACACATACTATCTTAGAAGAATCACAAGGATGACATTATAGATAGAATGCACTGAAGGTGGCAATGCCAACCAATAAACAAACTTACCAGTTCTTTCCAGTATCTCAAAAGATCCAACATAGCGAGCGTTTACGTTGTCTCGCATTCCCCAACAGAATATGCCTTTTAAGGCGGATATTAGAATAAAAACGTCGTTCTTTACAATGAACCCAACATGCTCTCAAATTAAAACAACACACAACTGTTGTAGATTTGAGCAGTCAACACCCTTGGACATTAGTGCAATATCAGTTGTTGTTCTCTTGGCCAAGTCTGGCTCATGAAGAACCTTGTCAGTGTTGTCATTCCAAAAAATTGACAACCAACACTTCTAGCCTTACCAAGCCTCAAAAAGAATCATTTTCTTTATCGTGATATCAAAATTCTTGTATGTGCATTCACTCAAACTCAAACTACCATTCCAACTTGTATGGAATTCAGAATACATATCCTCGGGAGTTTGAATTTGTTTCTTTGTATTACTCATCAGTTTAATGAGGGAGGCCAGTGCTAAAATTCAATTCACTCCACAAAGCTTGATGTCACTTCTTTCAAAACATTGACATGAACCACCTATCTCAATCAAAGATAAAAGTCTTTGGAGTTTTATGAAGATCAAAACTTCATGCATGAACATCTCAACTAACTTCTATACTCCTTAAGTCAGCTTAAATCCATTAAAAAGAACACTCTTTGTGAGTTTATTAACAACCTCCATATTGAATCCTTCTTACATCCTTCCTTTCATTAAGTCTTCAACGACTAATGACAAGAATCCATTGTAACATCTTCCCACTTCCATTCTGAAAAAGGAAGGGACTATAACATTTTGTTTGGTCTTCTATGCTCAATCAATACTTCCAAACAAGCCAAACACATCAAAACAAACTCGGTGACATTTCGCTTCATGTCAATCCATCAAAAGTTTTATCTTAAATCCTTATACATTTACTTGTTCCAGGATGAACTAATTAAGCAAATAACTATGCCTCCTTTGAATTAAGCTTTCAAAGCTCATCAACAATAGATACACATGAACAGTGTTGAAATCAAGCAATCCATAATCTTGAATAACAAATCACGGTGTCTTACCTTCTTGATCCTCTCCATTGATCTTAAACAATATTACTTTCCCATACTACTTTTCCTTGATCTGGTCAACAGATTTTGAATAAAATCCTAAGGTATTCACACAAGCTTGTTGTCATCCAAACTAAATCTTTAGTCCTTCTTAAATCAGTTTCTTTACAAGAATTAGTTGAAATCCTTACTCAATTTCCTTATTGAGATAAAATCTCAGTATTACTTTAACCAAGAATATGAGATTTATCCAACACATGACAAGATAATAACCTATCTTGTCAATCCTTTACATCCTTTTCTCAACCAAAACTCAGCTTGGGCATATTGACATCCAAAAGTAGTTATCTCTCTCAACTACTTCAAACTACACTCTTACACATTACTATACCAACATATTGGACAATAATACCATTAGTCCAATAATTTCCAACAAAATTGTCTCCATTGACAATTTTCAGTCTTTTTCATCAAAGGATTGTTTAGACTTCACTTAACATTCTGACTTGTTGATCAACCTAACTCTTAGGAATAAAAACATATCCTCAGGTGTCCACTCTCTATATCCAACAACTTATCAGGCTGAGATTGAATATCAATACTAATTTATATATCCAAACTCCATACCCATTGGAGTTCTGCTTAAAGTCCTCACTTGACTATCTTATCTCAAAGAGATATAAGTTTTCAATACGACATGAAAACAAATAACAACTAATGGAGAAATTACTAGTACATCCTTTATTCCAAAGAAAGGATTACTACAATATCATTCCTTAGAAAGGGTTCCATCCCAGGAGTTCATATCAACTTACTTTCAAGGACAATTCCGCTAAAAAGGCAATGACTTTCATAGGTCATGACGTCAACCAAGATGAACTACTAGCAAACTTCTTAGAGAATTCCAATAATCGTTGACTGAAAACAATCCCAAACTTCTAGAGAAGTACGGAGTTACTCCATGCTCTTCAGAGATCAACACAGATTTGTAAAGAATCTTACCAAATTTCTTTTCTTATAATCGAACTGTTTTGGGAAGTTTACCCATACTCCTTAAATGGTATAGGATACCAAGGATATACTAACTCGAATGAGCTTTACCAGATACTAGATATAGAAATTGCTATAATGCAAAAGAGAGCTTGCATCTTTTCATCTCAACCAACTACACTTGCAAAACTCATATAATTGCAAAACTTATATGATTGCCAAATCATACTAGAAACTATTCTTTAAAACCCAAAGAATTATGTGATCTTATTCCACCATGTGATCAGGATGAGGAGATAAAATAAACATAATCCTTTACTGGATTCTCATAGGAATAAGACATGTAATCTTGCCTTACCATGTGATCAAGATGGAAGACAAATCACATTCTTACTCACCACTATGAAAACCGTAGAAAATTTTATTCATGAATTCCGTATATCAAATCAACATTTCTTTAAATATTCATACTTATAATTCTACAAAGTCGTAAGATTTTTCTCAAAAGAGAAAATCACAAAACAATTTCAAATATCCCTTAAATCATAACAGCTTGACACGAGCTCGACATAGGTTACTAACATACTTGATTTAACTTTGAATAATGTGGAAACAAAGATTAGCTACTTTCTTGAAGAATTGGGCGCGTCAAGCTAATGCATCAAATAAAATTGCTGACCTTATCTTAATGATGCTACTAACACTTTGTTCTAATTCTGTGATGACACTTGCACATTACCTGGCCTTACCAACTTGACCAAAGTTTCAAATCAAAACTGAGCCTTAAAGGAGCTAAGATGCTCCAAATTCACTTCTGAGCCCCACATTACTCTTCGAATGTGACACTTCATTCCTTCCTCAAGGTAGAACCTGATTACATGCCTCGACTTTTTCTTACTTAGAACATACTGCCAAACTTTTCTACAATCCCTAGTATTGAGTAATCTCTGCCTGATTTAACTCAATCTCAACCCAACTTAATTCCACAAGTTTCATAAAAGAGTTGATTGCTTGCGTCCATTTACTTGCCATCCTTACGGAAAATGTGATTCCAACATCTTCTTACTCATGACAAATTCTTCCAAGGTCGATCTCAACTTCTATGTCTCCTTGACATCCCACTCTAAAGTGATGTAACAATGATATATTACTAAAATTCAATGCTTGAGATCATCCATTTGCAAAACAATATCCCTTATGCAACTTAATTGTCATTTAAATTCCGATATCCAAGAGTGACTATCAAACTCTTTTGATGATTTTAAGGACTTTCCATCCTTTTACAACTTAATCCTCTCAATATAAAAAGTGAACTTTCAAACTTTGCATCTAGTTCAAAACATCCAATCCTTATATCTCTCTACATATAAGGAAATTCCTTTAATTTCCAATCTCTTTTAGCAGAAGAATGCACATGATCAAACAAGGTATTCTTAAACCTTTCTCAATTCAACATTGGTGAACAAACTAAACTTATCCATCATTCCCTTGTCTTCTCACTTAACCATAAGGAGATTGCATATACCTTTTCATTAATTTAACTTCAAACCACATTGCAAAGGAAGAGCTTATGGTTAGGAAGCTTGCCGACAGCTTAACAGTCTCACCAGTTCCACCTTAAGCTTTGGATTTGACTGATATAAAATCTTCAAAATCCTACACAGCTGAAATTATTTTTCAGCGATAAGGGCTAAGCCTTATTGACCACAATATTGAATGATTGATATTTTTCTCCCAACCGATTAAAATATCAAAGGCAACATGCCAAAATTCTTCCTTGCACGATCTTCTCAAAACTGAACTTTATCATTTCCATCCTTAAAGAAACATAAGTCAATACCATTGGCAAATTAGAACATCTCAATGTTGATTCCATTACTAGTCCATTATAGACCTCAAGTCTTTTCTCATTATCCCGAGTTGGGTATCATACAACGAAACTCCAATAACGTTGTCACATAAGTTAGTCATATGGATACCAACAACCCATGTAACCAATTAACACTTGTGCTAAGTAGTTAATTGAACATAAACACATTACTGATGAACTTTTACATGTTCAATCCATTTTGACAAATCAATCTTATTCACAACAACCTTGATGATTAACCACTTGTTCACAACTTAAACTGAACCAACATTCTTCCTTTCTTTCTTACTATAATCATAAGAAATCTGCATTCCATTTAGGAATCTCAATCCTCTTAACTCAAAGGATAACAACATATATGAAGATCTGAGTTCGAATACTCTCAGATTCAAAATTGAACTGCATCTTCCAATAGTTTAACAATTCAGTTGATCCAACACTTGAGCACCTCAAAGCTCTTTACCTTCCCACTGGGCAAAGAAAAGTACAGGATATCCATGATTCTATACCATAGAGTCACAAACACAGTTGTTGAAGAAAGTTTCCAAAGACAATCCTTTTCTTTTTAGGATTCTTTTACATCCCTTCATGATCCATACTAATCTTTTTAGAATCACTCAAGGCTCATAAGATTCTCCAAATCTCAACATTGAGGAGTAGAGGTTCCAACTCCAAACTTCTATTGATAATCGAATTTCAATCAAATTCAGAAATTCCTAAGAAAAATATTCTCGGGAAAACACTTACTCTTCCAAGAAACTCACCATAAAAATTTCCTTTTTAAAGACAACACTTGGACTTTCAAGCGGAGAATCTAACTTGGTTCTTATGGTTGTAACTAAACATATTGGCATCCAAATCCGATTAGACTCAGATTATGATCCAACAGTTAGCAATCTTATAGAGAATAAGAAGGAGACTCGCATAATCAAGAGAGAGAACACCACCGCTTGTGGTTTCTTTTAAGAAGCATAAACAATTGTTGGGAACACATATTAATCACATAACATTTTGAAAAGCCTTCATCGACTATTCAAATTAACTTAATCAAAGTTTGATTAAGAATCATTCATAACCGGAAGCAAGAATGGCCTTCCGACTGGACGAACCATTCAGGTATATTAATGTGCCTAACGCACTTATCTTATATTACTTTCAAAACTTTTCACAACCAAGTTGGTGGCTTTTAATCGGCTCGAACTACTGCCGAAATATTCTGGTATTGTTGAGATCATCGGAGTATTTCATCCATGGTCATCTACCTTGTACCAAGATCACATGACTTAAGCTATCCTTGATATTTCATTTCCATATGGTTACGTAGAGATAGAGAGCCCTATTATCCTGTCATCTACACTACACCGTGTCAAACTTGCACTTAGCTAGAGTGCGCATCACCCCTCTCACACGAAGAGCTGGGGAAGAGTCATGACCCACCATTAGGATTAGGCCCCTCCTAATGCAATATTGTTTTAAAGGGAGGATATGGAACCACGTTCCCCTCCCTGAAACTACCTAATTCAATAACAATGTCTCAGCGTGAGACATCATCCAAGGTCACCCATAACGGACCTAAATCCAGTTCTACCGCAAACTGAATAAACAACATGGTCATTATTTCTACCAAATATAACAACCAATCATATTTTATTAAGCACACAAGTTATTCCCAACACAAATATTAAATGGGATTCAATTCCTCATTTAATAACCATAACGCAAGAGAGAATTGTCCACTTGCCTTAGAAGGCGTGCTCAACGTCTTTAGCAATTCCAACAGTAACCTTTATCACCCTTCTGTCAAATATATCAAAAGGATTTCTCAACAACGAGCTCACATAAACATTTCTTAGTTGTATACTCAACTCCTACAACTTCCTAATCGATAAACGATTTAATTTCCGAATATCGATATATAATAAATCCTTAGTTATCATGCTTCAAGGAGCCATCTTGGTGGAATTATAACTAACTATCCGCTTCACTTTTGAAACAATTTTCTAAATAAAAATTGTTCATTAGAAACAGTTCTTAAAGGTGACCAAATCTTGGATCAAACGGACTAACAACGAATCCCGAGTAATTATCCGAAGTCCTTTACTTGACAATCGGTATCAAAACTTGTATTCGCTATAACTGAAGATCCGGACGTCTGTTTCCTGAGCGGTTTGAACCCGTGGGACCGTTTCAACCTCAAGATTATAAAAACCATAAATTAATTAGCAAAGCGGAACCGAAAGGCCCTTACAGTGGCTCCGCAATCAACCCGCTAATTAATTTCGATCGTATATACCTTCACTCGAGCCCATGGCTCGTTTGGCTCTATAGTGGCTCGATCCCCAAGCCCAAGGGTGGCTGGGCGTTGCCCGACGGCGGCCCTTGCGGTGGGTAGTGGTTGGAGAAGCTGACGAACGCCGGCGACGTCGCTTGACGAGGCATGAAGATAGCCGGCGGTGAGTTCCTTCCTCCCCGAGCCCAGCGTTCCGTCTTGGTTTCCCGGCTGGTCCAGCTCCCTCTTGCAGCAGCTCGCTCATGGAAGAAGAAGGTGAGAGGTGGAGGAGGAGGTGAGGAGGCTGGCTGGAGAAGGTGGAGGAGAAGAGGACGTCGGCATGAAGGATTCACTTCGTCCTCCCGAGACCGTCGTTCCGTCTAATTCTCTCGTCCTTCTCACTTGTTTTGAAAACGAATTGGTAGCTTTGACTAGGTAGAAAGATATGTTGTCCCTATCCCATTTTCTCTGATTCCTTCAATATTAAGGCAAGAAAGGCAGTTTAAAACCAAAATCCGTCTCGGAACGGGTCTCGCGTTAAGGCGGTAAAATTATGTACCTCGGGTGGAAAAACTCACTAAACGAAAAACGTCCCGTATATTATGTAGACCAATAAAACCAATTTTCCATGATTTTATCTTGCTACCTTCAATTTTTAAGGCTTCCGTTTCGTATTTTAAATCTTTTCTGGTACATAATTAAAAAGACGGCTTATCCAATAAATATTCTTTTTCCACTGAAAAATCCTAGAATTCACACTGATCCATAAAATCATTTCTTTGTGATTTTAGGATATCACCAAGAATTTTTTAGGATTTAAATTCCAACAAAAATATTGGATTAAGCGTTAAAACGGACAAGGAGGCTAAAAGGATATCCGAGAAAAATTCAAAAATATCCTTAAAAACTGCAGTTATTACATGGTCAACAAGATGGGAATAGAGAAGAAGGCGATGTTCAATTACCTCATAAGCAACCTGTTGCCAAGGGAACTCAAGAGGAATGCTGCTTCCATTCAAGATCTGTTGGGCATGGACAAGATTATAAGGGGAAAGAAGGTGAACATGCCACGTCTGATGATGCTTCACATGAAGCACATGCTTGAAACTGCCAAGCATGCTCTTCCCTACGGAATGTTGATTGCCTTGATGATGTATGAGCATAAGGTCTATGTGGATAGTCGTGCTGATGTCCTCAACACCAGAGTTCTCAACAAAGAAATGATAAGGAAGTTTGGATGGAACTGGGTTGATGGACAGTGGGTGTCGAAGATATCTGAGGTCAGTGACAAGGGCAACCAGGAAGAAGGAATGAAGTCTGCTCCAGCGAACGATGAGTTGAAGGAAATCAGGGAGCAGAATATGGTTCTGAAGGGAATGATGGAGAGGCTTCAAAATATGATTGACAATGCACTTTCAAAGCTTGATGCAATAGAGGAGAGGCTCAATGACTTTAGAGCCTGATGTCAGTGACTGTCGTACACTCATGACCTTCTCTATCCCTTTCTTCTACCCTTGCCACATTATCCCTCCAGTTTAAAAGACTTCTTTTTTTTTTCTAGTTCAATATGGTTGTAACGTATTTCTGGATTGTGTGTGTTTGCATCGTACTCTTATTTTGCCATGGTGGATGACTTTCTATGACTGTTTTGATATTATGCTTTAAGTTTCTATATTTGTCTCTGATTTCTTTTCTTGTTTTAGCAATCTTTTTGATGATGACAAAAGGGGAAATTAACCGGGGGAATAGATTTATTAGGGGGATCAAAATACTGAAATCATGTGGTTATTAAGCTTAGGGGGAACTTTTTATGGTTTTTGTGCTTTGCTCTTTCTACTATGTTGTTTTTGTATGCTGGATAGTTTTTATCAGAACAGGTTGTTTGTCACCATCAAAAAGGGGGAATTTGTTAGAAGATGGAAGTTTGAGTTTTGATGGTTCCAGAGATAGTGACCATGTGTTTGCAAGTCGAGTCGGCGACTTGGCAAAGTCACTAACATAACCAGCTGGCGAAGCGAACTATTTACGGAAGGAACGCACAGATCTTGTGTGTTTAATTGAAGACAGTTGCGTTGTTCTATTTTAGGAGAAGATCATCAAAAGAGTGCTAAAATCAAGACGAAGATAATTGTGATTCTCCTAGAATATTTGAGTATGCGTACAATTGTATATTTGGAAACATTTGTAAAACATTAAGTGTATATTATTTTCCTAATCGAATGGAAAATAATATACATGAGATCTCTCTTACCTTAGTTTAAATACTCTTGTGTTTAGGCTAATTGGTGAGACTGGTGAGCTTAATTTTCATATCGTGTGTAAGAAAGAAAGAGTGTGCTTGTGCGTGAGATTCGTACAAGTGGTGAGTCAAGAGATCTTAGGCACAACGTGAGATTGAGAGTGTGATTGCAAAGGTAGAGCGTGGTTCAAGGGTTGGGATTCATTTTTGTACACGGGAGAGCTTTGTAATCACTCAAGAAATTAATAGAGCGAGTCTATGGACTCTTGAAATCCGACCAAGTGATAAACTTGGAAGGGAGTGGTTTTTCTCTAAGTAAACTAGTTGGTTTACGAAGAGTTTCCACTATACATCGCTTGTCATTGACCGTTAGTAACGTTTATTTTACTGTTTGTTTATTCCGCTGCTTTATTACTCAAAGTCGACGACTTCGTAGGAGTCGCCGACTCGTCCTAGTACTAACGATCCTGCACATGTTCATGTTTAAGTTCTGAATTTTCAATATACAATAACTAAATTTACAAGAGACAAGATTTATTTCCACAACACAATTCTCTAGATGTCCAAGTGAGGTTTCGGGCTGAGATGGAACAACAATTGTACTAAAGATCGTGAAAAAATGGTGAAAGAACGATGGAGAAGTTTGGGGTAGATGAAGATACGTTAATTGAGATTTGCCTTATTTTCTTTTTAATTATATTTCATATCATTTGTTTCCTTAACAATCCTAACTAAGAGATTTAACTTAATTTTAAATTTTACTTAATCTTAGCCATCCAATATGATTGAGGTTTGAGATCATCCAAACTCCATCCATGGAGTTAATTACGAACTCCACCGGAACAACACCGCCTTAGGTCATCGATTCTTAATACTTCTCTTTTCTTTCACACATATGGAGCTCCTATTTTGATTAGGGGTGTCCGACGGGCTTGTTGACCCATCATCCGACCCGCACGTAAATTTGCGGGTTGGGCACCCCACAATTTATGGGTCGGATTACGGATTGGTTTTTTTACTTTATAGGTTATGGTCGACCTGCTGAATTACGGATCATACATATAAATTTATTAATTATTAAAAAATATTAAATATATAACATTATTTGTTGATAGGAACCTTTGAAACTATCAATTTTTTTGTTTTTTTAAATTAATAATGAGTTAACAGATTAAGCTCCCATAAATCCAAATCACCAACATATCATAATTTTGGGGTTGAATCAGAGTCATATTACAGGTCAATCCATAATCAATCAAATTATGGTCGGGTCAAATTGATCCGTTGAAGTACTTTTAATTAAACCCATCAGGGGCAATTTTGTAAAAGAATATCCTTTTATGACTTTTTTGGTTGGAAAACATCCTTTTATAACTACGATAAAAGAAGAATTGCCTTTGCGTTTAAAAAAAAGAAAAACTTTTCAAATCCATCCATTCTTCACAGTTGACAGTAGTAACAGCTGCGAGATTTTGTAAGCCTCACGTAATCCAACCCATTTATTAGTCGGAATTAATCCCATCCCCCGTCACGTCCGACTTCATCTTCCTCGGTGGACGGAGTGGAAGACAGCCACCAAATTCTGCTTCCCTTGTGCTCTGCTCTCCACAATTCCACACTCGCAGAAAAAGTAGCTGCTCTCAATTTCCACATCCCGCTCCAACTCCTCCTTCCATCACTCGTTTCCCCGCCGACGGACCGCCGCCGCCGCCGATCTGGAGAATGTGACCTAGGATGAAACACTCTTCGACCTTTCTAGATTCCAATTAGCTTTCTCTGTCCCTTCTTCTCTGACCTTCCCCTTTTTCCAAGGTACTCCTCGAATTTGATTTTGCCTTTGCTTTTCGGCCGAACTAGTTTCAGCTTTATCTTACGATTCTTTTGAAGCTGGATGCTTTTCTTATTTTGATATGTGTTTGTATTGTGATAATCTTGCATCTAATCTGCTTATCCATTCACTTGCAATATTCTACTTTAGCTGCTTGGAGGTGCTTCTGGATTTTCCTGTTTTAGGTTCTCCTTCTCTCTTCTTTTTTATCTGCTTAATTTTACATCTTAAAATTGTTTGAGGATACTCGTAGATACTCAATAAGCTTTGTATAGCGTAGATTTCTATGGTTTCCCGGTGATAAGGTTAAATGCAGGCTCATTGGTATGAATCTGATATATTTTCGTTCATTTCTGTCATTCTGTGTGTGTCTAGGCTTTATAATTTTAAATTTCTGCAATATTACCTGATATTTTATCATTGAGGTTGGAGCCTTCAAATCTAAGCTTTTCCTTGATCGTAAGCTGATAGACTGCTTGCTTTTGTTTCACCTTTATGATCTGCAACTTGAGAGCATCTACCCTTTCCATTTCATCCTTCCCCTTTCAAAGTGTTGTCTTTGTCTGACTTTGTTGCATACCAGAAAGCTTTCCCTTACTTTTTCACTTTTGAAACAATGGGCTTGCTTTGCTCGATATGAAATTTTTTTCTGGTTCCTTTTTACTTTCATTGAGGATTACATATATTTTTTCCTTTAATAAATCTGTTTGTACAATGGATGAAGGTATATAGATAGTATTGATTTTGGATTTTGCTTGTTTTAGGGGTTCCAATGAATAATAGCACGCACCCAAAAGGAAAAGCCCAAAGTTATGAGCCTCCTGTTCCTGGTTGTCTGGGAAGAGTGGTTAACCTCTTTGATATGACCTCCGGCATATCTAGAAACAAGCTTCTTACCGATAAGCCACATCATGATGGTGATCTTCTTCTCCTAATATAATTTCTTGCTTTGTTGTGGTAGTGACAGCATAACTTTTAATGCTAATATGCTAGATTTGGCCAGCTTTAACTTTAACTACAGAACTCTTGTTGATTTCCAGTTTCTTCTCTATCCAGAAGTCGATCTGATATCTTACGGATGACAAGTTCCATCAGTGAGGAGATAGAGGATAAAATGGTAAGATGTTGAAGACTTTGTGCTGGGTTAACACATGTATGCCCCTTTAATAACCTGAAGTGCTGTTTTCATTTGTTGATCGTGCAGATTGATTCTGATATGAGGTCCTTTTCTGGCAAAAAGTCTGAAGGAACCCCGGTAAAGAAGCTCATAGCTCAAGAGATGTCAAATAATATAGAATCTAGGCATAGTTCACCAAATGTGGTTGCCAAGTTGATGGGTCTTGATGCTTTTCCACAGGAGCGTTATCTGCCTGATTTTGGTCACGGGAGTAGAATTCCAAAATGTCATTCACGAAATAGTTACTCAGAGATACCAGTAGGGTATTGGAAGCAAGAAGATGACTTCATTCACGGGGAAATCAATTTTGAGAATCACCACCATAAAGACCAGCACAAGTACAAAGATATCTACGAGATCTGGCACCCTTCTCCACAAGCATGCAATCTGAGGAAAAGTGTATCACTGCGAAAAGGAAGGTTTAATGATAATATCAGTGAGAAAAAGATGGCTCTTGTCCGCCAAAAGTTCATGGAAGCCAAACGTCTCTCTACTGATGAAAAGCTCCGTCAAACAAAGGAATTCCAGGATGCTTTAGAAGTTTTGAGTTCCAATCAAGATTTATTCCTTAAGGTCCTTCAAGATCCGGATTCCTTAGTTTCTGGTAATTTCGTTGCACTGCAGCAAATTCCTCCACCATCAGAAACAAAGCGTATAACTGTCCTTAAACCTTCTAAAATGGTTCCTGGGACTGAGAAACACCTTAGGAAATCGCCTACAGTGGAGCAACCTAGTGGGAAGGACAGCCATCATTGTAGGTTTTCTCCTAGTGTTGCTACTTGGAAAGCTGAAGAGTGTCCTTCTCAACCGACACGAATTGTGGTATTGAAGCCTAGCCCTGGGAGGATCCAGGATGGGAAGGCATTAGCTTCTTCAACTCTACCAAATAACTTAAGACAAGAAGAGTCCATTGAGAAATTAGGAGGTGATGATGACGCACGAGAAGCAATGGAAATTGCAAAGGAAATTACACAGAAGATGCGTGATAACCTGGCTAGTCATAGAAGAGATGAAACATTACTTTCTTCAGTGTTTTCCAATGGCTACACTGGTGATGAGAGTTCATTCAGCAAGTCAGAGGCTGAAATTTTAGTGGGCAACTTGAGTGATTCAGAAGTTATGTCTCCAACCTCTAGGCATTCCTGGGATTATGCAAGTCAATATGGTAGCCCATATTATTGTTCTTCATTCAGCCATGCGTCCTATTCTCCTGAATCCTCAGTTTGTCAAGAAGCAAAGAAGAGGCTTTCTGAGAGATGGGCCATGGTAGCATCAAATGGAACTGGTGGAGAGAAAAGGCATGTTCATAGAAGCTCAAGTACTCTAGGTGAAATGCTCACCCTTTCTGATGTCACCAAATCTGAAATGTGTGAAGTTGAGGTTTCTAAGATAGATCAAGAGTCCAGGGCATCAACATCATGTTTAAATAGTGATACTAGGGAAGAAGATATTGAGTCTCCTAGAAGTCTTATGAGATCAAAATCCTTACCTGTTTCCTCTACAGCTGGGCTGAAAGAGACACTAAAACAGATGACAAAATCTTCATTTCGGGGAAAGGTTACAAGCTTATTATTATCAAGGATTATGAAATCTAGTAAAAAGAAGACCGATTTATCTTTAACACATGATAAAGCTCAAGTAGACTCTGTGGAGACTATAACATCCCCTGCACCTTTTGATCATAGCTCAAAGTGCAGTGTATTTGAAGAAGCTCAGTCTCCCCAAAAATTGAGGCAGGGCACATCTTCTAAGCAGGTAGCTTTAATTATTTTCAACCATTATGATGAATATTAACTTCATCATTGTTTGTCAGTTGGGCTTTGTTGATTAGTGATACCAAATGTTTGTTTGCTATTTTTATTAGTATATTACCTATATTAGCTCGCTGACTTTAAGATTCTTACCTTGATCAGCTATGCATGCTTGATTGTTTTGGTATAGGGATTTAACATGTTTCATGTTTGGCTTTTGTATAAATTGAATCACTTTGTGTTATTTGGGGCATTATTTATAACTGGTGCTCATTCCATCCATCCAGGGAGCACTGTCTGTTTCAAATCCAGCTGCTGCTGTAAAACTCGGGGATAACCAAGAACAGCCGAGTCGAATCTCAGTCCTGGATCCAACTTTGGAAGATGATAGCATGACTATCAAGGCCTCCACAGTACAAAATGAATTCGGTAACTGCACCTTAAAAAACATTATTGGTAATCATATTCTTTATAGGCTTCTTCCTTTATAAGTAGGTAATTTTAATTACATTTGCCTTTCTTCAATAAAGCAGGCAAGCATCTCTCCCTTGGAAAATCAAACTTGATTGACAAATCACCGCCCATAGGATCGGTTCCTAGGACATTGTCATGGGATGAACCCTGCACAGATACAAACACCTCCAAAGGAGGAGCTGCTGAGGAAGAAAAAGAATGGACTTTCTTGGTCAGATCACTATTATCAGCTGCTTCATTAGAGAACACGTCCAAGCTGAGCTGGCATTCGCCTGAGAGCCCATTGGACCCACTATTGAGAGACAAGTATACCAGCCCAAACATGACAGAACCGTCACACAATGCCAAGTGGAGGCATCTAAGATCAATTAGACATCTCCTATTCGACTGTGTGAATAAAGCTCTAGTAGACATGATGGACCCTACGGGGGCGGTGCTGGAGGATAGAGTGTGGGCCTGGATGAAGGAGTGGTTGAGTGTGGGCGGTTGTGAGGGGGAAACGATATGGGGCCCGTTGGAGGAAGACGACGGGGATGGAAGCTGCCTTGTCGCAGAGAAGGCGGCGAGGAAGGAAGTGATGGGGAAAGGATGGGATGATGAGAAGAGGTTGGAGGTTGAGAATATAATGAAGGAAATTGAAGGGAAGTTGACGGAGGAGATGGTTGAGGAAATATGTTGTTGGTGAATATGCTGCTTGAATGGACACTAGTAAAAAGAAAAAGTGATTCTGCTGACTGCTGTGATATTGTAATTTGTAGACGGGGACAGAAACAAGAAAGGGAAATAAAAAATGTTAATCTCTTAAATTAGTAAATTACTGTAACTGTTAATTTGTTATTATTTGATTAACTTGTGTTTTTGTTAGCTAAATCTGTCGGCCAACTTGTATGTATTTACCGGATTTGGATTGAGTATAGTTGCTTGATGCTGTTTAAGGCGGCATCTTGGTTCTGTTAGAAATATTAATCCTCTTAAGATATTTAGTTTAATATTCTAGCATATCCTACCGTTCTTATCCATCTTGTTCCATATTGAAGAAGAAGAATGGTGAAATAGAATTGTCTATCTCTTGTAGTGTTTAGTTCCAAATTGTAGGGTGGTAAAATAGATTTTGTCTATCACAAGACTTCTGGCTACTCTTTGTTTTGGTGTCCGACTGAATTTTGTTTTTTGTTTTTATAATTTGTTTGAATGTGCTTGTAAATCTAACTTAATAAAATGTATTCACTATATTTTTTCAAATGATTAGAGATACGTTATTTTCTGATATTTTTTCCTGAATATTGTTGTCCAACTGGTTTGGTTATTATTCTGAATTATGGTATGGGGTTATGGATATTCAACAACAACAACAACAATGACCCAGTACTCCGCTTCAGCAGAATCTGGGGGGTTATCGATATTCAGATGCAAAATAATTTATTCGTGTAAATGTGATAAGTACTCAATGTTACTCAGTTTGGTCAAGTTATTTTCTATTCTCAGATGACTTTTATGTTAGTAGTTAAAGGGAGATGTTTTCTCATTATCCTTTGTTGTTGTATTTTTCAAAAATGATTAGGCTGACTATGTTCTTTTGGGACAATCTAATATTTACGTTGTCTATTTGTACTCAATAATTGTGGCCACTTGAATTGTGAATCTATCTACCGAGAAGTTGCTTCTCACACGCTGAAATTGAACTAAACTGTTTGTTTGGTCCATATATTCAGGCTCAGCCACCCAATTACATCAGCTTCATTCCTCAGATGGCCGATCCCGTAGGAGGAGCACTTGTCTCTGGCCTTGTGAAGCTTATTCTTGACAAACTTGGCGGAGCTGCCTTCCAAGAAATTGGCCGGATCGTTGGGCTCAAACACCAACTCACAAGACTCGGCAACACTTTGTCTGCCATAAATGCGGTGCTTCTTGATGCTGAAGAGCAGCATATCACACTGCATTCAGTAAGAAATTGGCTCCAGAGTCTCAAAGATGTTGCTTGTGATATTGAGGATCTCCTGGATTTGATATCCACTCAAGATTTGGAGCAAAAAGTCAATGGAAAGGGGTTGACCCAGAAGAGGGTTAGCAAACTTGTTACCCGTTACAGCTTAGGTAGGAAGCTCAAGATTATTTGTAGTCGATTGGATGAGATTGCAACCAACCGGTTGAAATATAATTTCCAAGAACATCAGCAATTATCTCTTGAAATCAGCAGGGAAAGAGAGACCTGTTCGTTTGTACAAGAATCACACGTATTGGGTAGAGAGGAAGATAAAGAGTGGATTGTTACTCATTTCCTAAGCTCCTCTAGCCAAGAAATTGAGCAAATTCCGCTTCTCCCCATTGTCGGGATAGGAGGAATGGGGAAAACCACACTAGCAAAGTTGGTATTCCATGATCCTAGAATACGAGCAATTGAAAGCTTTGAGCTGAAACTTTGGGCCTATGTACCCAACAAATTTGATTTAAAAACTGTTATATGTAACATTATCCAGTCTGCTACTGGTGAGGCGGCTTCCTCTGGCTTGAATATTGAGGCGCTAAAGAATAGGCTACATCAAATCCTAATCGCTCGAACATTTTTCCTTGTATTGGATAATGTGTGGATTGAAGATTCGAACGAGTGGTTGGAAATAAAGACTCTTCTGGATGTAGGCTCCAAGAGAAGCAGAATTATAGTAACAACTCGTGAGGATAGGGTGGCTTCTATTACTGGAACCATCAAAGCATTCAAGTTGAAACCCCTTTCTCATGATCAAAGCTGGTCCATATTTGCAAGATGTGCATTTAGAGAAGGCGAAGAGGAAAACTACCCATCTCTGGTGCAAATGGGGAATGATATTGTTCAGAAATGCTGTGGAGTTCCTCTTGCAGCTAAGACCCTGGGAAGTCAGTTACGGATAGCACGGGATATTTCTACTTGGAGGAGGATTGAAGAAAGTGAGTTATGGAAGATTAAACAAGCGCCTACTGACATTTTTCCGGCTTTGAAATTGAGTTTTGATCAATTACCATACCACTTGCGTCCTTGCTTTTCATTGTGCTCCACGTTCATAAAGGGTGAGTTCATCAACAAAAAAGATGTGATATTGTTGTGGATGGCACTAGGACTGCTGCAATGCAATGAGATGAACGAAGACCTTGAAGAAATTGGACATAGGTATTTTGATGAACTTGTGTCGAGGTCTTTCTTTGAAGCCGTCCATCCTTTCACTTATGCAGTTCAAAAGCTATCTTGGTGCAACAACATTTCCGAGACAGATATGGCTATACACTTGGAGGGAATTGACCCAACATTGAGTTGTGAACCATCTTACAATAAGATCAACTGTTTCCAAATGCATGATTTGGTGTATGACTTAGCAACATCTGTTGCTGCTAATGACACAGCTTCCGTGAGCTGCGACAAACACGATTTTTCAATGGGAGTCAGATATTTAGTGTGGAAGAATGGGGATTTATCAGAAAGAGAGTTCCCTCGCCGCCAGTTTCTAGCAGCAAAGAAGGCAAGATCACTAGTATTTTGTCATAGAAACGTAAACTGCATGAGCAAATCCTTTCTCCAAGGTCTAATCTCGCACTTTAAGTGTTTGCGTATCTTATCACTAGCTGATTTTGAGTTTGAGTTCTTGCCAAATTCAATTGGGGATTTAAAGCATCTAAGGTATCTCAGCCTAGCTAGGAACACAAAACTTATGGGGCTTCCTGATTCGATATGTAAATTGGTGAATTTGCAAACATTGGATGTCATATTATGTAATCAGTTAACAAAACTCCCAAGGGACTTGCATAGATTGGTAAGCCTTAGGCACTTACAATTTACGTCCAGTCTTGCAAGTTTTCCGGAGACAAATTTTCATGGTTGGAGTTTTATACAGCAGATTATGATTGCTGACTGTAAACATTTGACATCCATACCAGAGCAGATTGGGACCCTACTTACCCTTAAGGCCTTACAAATAATTTGTTGCCCTAATTTGACTTCTCTCCCAAAAAGCATGATTGCAATCGAGGAGTTGAAAATTTGGGACTGTGAAAAGCTAAATTTGATGGAATGGGAAGGATTGCAAGGGCTGAGGAGCATTCAACATCTGGATATCCAGAACCTTCCTCTACTGGTGCATTTTCCTAAAGGATTTGAATGCGCCTGTGGTGGATCTCTTGAGCACTTGATAATCAAGGAATGTCGGAATTTGATAGCATTGCCAGAGTGCTTGGAGCAATGCACTTCTCTGTTGAATCTGACATTGTATGATTGCACCAGCTTGTCTTCTCTTCCAGCTGGTATTAAGGAGATCAAGAGCCTGAAAGAATTGTGGATTGTGGACTGCCCTATGCTGAAATCGAGGTGCGAAAGAGAAATAGGCCAAGACTGGCATCTTATCTCTCATATTCCTTTGATTCGAGTCGATCATCGGATTATCTAAACACAAAGGACTTCTTTGAAGACTATCAAGTTTCAGGTGACACTCTTTTTTAACTTCATGATCTTCCTCTTCACAAAAATGATGTCATTTTATCATTTATGTTTTTATGCACCTCGGTTTTGAAACATTCTTGCAGGTTCATCTCGGTGACTAGAGACGAGGATGCTGCTACTGCAACAATGCTGTGGAACAGGTGATAAAAATTTTTTTGTATAATCTTGTCCCATATCAAAACCAATAAATAATATGTGAGCGCCTAAATTTGTATAAAAGAGAAGACTGCTGAGATTGTTTTGTATGAGCATGTTTGGTATTCTTCTGATGTATATATAATATATATTTGATGCAACTGAGGAAGCAGAATGGTTTAAGGTGCTACAAGTAAAGGCTCGTAAAATTTGTAATGATCAATTGGGTAAAATTCTTTTCAAACATTAATAAGATGAGTTTTTGGACAAACTCGTTGTTAGAATCTGTTCACACCCACTAGTGATAATAGGATTGCACCGTGTAAAGTAAAGAGGAAACTATAACCAGTCGGATGGGGATAGAGAGGTGTTAATTGCCCTTATTCATGGGATTTCATCAGCAAATACTAAAATTTGTAATGTGAACAAGCCAGATGATGTCGAATTCCAGAGAGCAGGTCATCAATATCCACATGTGGTAAATCGGTGAAAATAGTGAGAAAATTAAAATCAAACACAGTCAAAATTAAGAATGTACAAGGAACTCTACATCTGAAAATTTTCTCAAACCACAATTACGACCCTGCAATCCCTGCATTAACAATTTTTCAAAGTTCTCCAACATATTTATAACAGAAAGACAAAGTCCAAAAGTTCATGTTTAATACTTGATGAATAAGATAATCGTTACTAGATATACATAGATTTCTTGAAAAGATACAGCAGTGCAGTCATTTAGAAGGAAAAAAATCAGTAAAAAAAGAGGTCGCACTCACAGCTGAAGGATCAAACATAAAACTCCAATTAAAACTGGCATGAGGAAAAGACCATCAGTCTGTAGATTAAGCCCTAAGGCTATGGAGCTATTATGTACAAAACTGTTGCTGGAGGCAACACTACTAATTAAATTACCCAGTTGCTATCTAAAGAGGGCAATCAAGCAGTCACCATGTGGGGGCTAGATCCCATCAATGGAAGCATGCATGAATACGTCACATACTTGACACTGTCAATTAGCAGGACAACGAAAATCCGAGATAAGGTTTTGGATCTCATCATGCCTTCACTTTCAACATCACTAACCTCCCTGGGGTCAACAAGAACCGAGACAACGATGGTTGAGCTAGATTTGTTTCCTTGGAGTCCAACTTTCTCAGCATTTAGCTCATCAGTAAGATTGTTGCTATCATGGCCCTTTAGGGGAATTGCATGTCCACGTAGAATCCTTCTACTTGTTTTAAGCTGGGTGGAATTCTGCCTATACTCATTGGGAATTGATGTAGCAGGTACTATGGATCCAGGGGAAGGTGCGACGTCAAACTGGAAAACTTCAGTGCACATTCCGGAACTTAGCAAGGGTCCTAGAAAAGGAATAACAAGGAAACAGGCATCAATATCTGGCAAATCAATTTATCAAGATGTTTGTAGTACTGACGCACTTCAACAGAATAAAGATAAATCAAAAAAGTCAATAGCAATAGAACAGTCCCTGATAACTCAACTCCAAGCAACTTCCTAATAGGATTCTCATTAATATATATACCTAACCAACGTCAAATAGTCAATGTTTCAACTTACCTACTATATAACCTTTCTAAAGGTATGCATGCAGGGGTTAAAACAAACAATATCACTATATCAGTATGGCATCCGGGGTAAGAGTGGAGGATTGCAATTCAGCAAGAAATTAAGCTGTGTATGAAGATGTGCCACTTCAAGCAGACATAAACCAAATAAAACTGCTATAGAGACAGCATGATCCATTTTAACTTCCAAAAACAATCAAGACAAGGGTCAAGTCCTATTCTAAATTGAATCAATCCCTCCTTCCAAAAAAGAGGTTCATGCCATCTAGACATAGACATTATGAATTAAACTAATTGACAGCCTGCTCCAAGGGAAAAGAAAATACCTGCAAGGTCGTCAAGGAACCACTGCTTCAACCTACCATCTGGAGCAGGAGTCTTCAAGTTATCAGCAGAGCCAGAGCCCAAAGCCTTTTGCCTCACTGTATGATCCCTGTCAAGTTCAGAGGTCCTCCCATTGCTCGGTCCAGCACCAGCAACATGATACATAGGTACGTAGTTCCTGGCAATGGCCAGACGCGTCTCTTCACTAGTCTTCATTTGTCCCCCTGCTGCATGAGATTCCAAGGCTGCTTTCTCACTGGCTAATACAGAGTGGATGATCAAGTTGCCATCAATTCGAACAAGCTTATCATTCCGTGGAACATACAAGGAGGCAACAAGAGGCTCACTAGAATTACCCACAACAACCGACCCATTAGTATTAGCACCAAACTGGAGCATTTTGTCCTCTTCCAATGGAATTCTCCCAAGATGTTTTTCTTGATGGCGACCGTGTCCATGTCCACATCTTCCATCAGAATAACACTTTCCCCCATCATCAACCATCAATGCCCTTCCTCTGTGTAAATCATTGAACCTATCAACAACACTAACTTTTCCTCCAATACCTCCATATCTGACATGTAAAATGGGCACCAGTCCTCCAAAAAGCAACATGAAAAACAGCAACCCCAGGAAGCTGATACTTGCCAACTTTTTGGTCTTCCCTTCACTCTTCTTCTTATCTGAGTTCTTGTTAACCTTGGGAGCAGGAGCAGGCCTTTGTGGTTTCAATCTAGGAATTGGAACCAGAGGAACTTGTGAACCCTGTTTCACAGCATACGGTGGGCAAGGCATCCATGGATAACCCATTGGTGGCATGGGATACATTCCGGGATGAGGAACAGGTGGGCACACACCACCCCCACTCAATTGTTGTCTCAAAGTGGCATTTTCAGCCATCATATAGGTTACTCTGTTATTCAGTTCAGCAATAGTAGAGTGCATGGATCTTACCTTATCCTCGAGCTCCTCCACATATTGCTTCTTTCTCTGTCTGGAAAGTTGGGCACTCTCACGGTTCCTCATCAATCTCGCCATCTTCTTATCGTCTCCTTCATTCTCAGCACCAACATTAATACTCGTATTTGCATTCTCAAAGGCTGTGGAGGATTTCCTGAATTTGCTAGTCCTGGTCTCAGCACTCCCTTCATCCCGCTGTTCTTTTTTCCTCTTTGGGTTACACTTTCCAACCTCTTCACTTTTTTTGTTGCTCTTTGCGAACCCGTCTAGCAATAAATTATCAGCTTTCAGAGAGGAATGGGCGACAGAGCTTGTAAACGCATGAGCGCCTTCGCATGATTCTGGAGAAGAAGGATTCTCGACCGGAGAGACGCCAGAACCACGAGACCCAATTTGGTCACAGCTGCCTGACTCCGGCGAGAGAGAATCCGATTTTTGTTTGGAATCAGATCCCAGTGATTGACGATTCGAAGCCTTTGTGAAGTTACAACCCCCAGTATGAGAATCATGAGACGAAGCATGGCCAGAGGAGTCCCGATCATTATGGCCACATTCCTTATCAGAAACCCTAAGGCCGTCATGACCCCGATTGGTCCCTGGATTGAGCGCATCATCAACATTCAAGCCTTGGACATCCAAGGCCGGGTTATAACCCTCGGCCTCAGGCGACCAAAATACGGAATTTTGATCGAAATTTACACAGGGAAGTTGAGAGAGAGAAGAATGGTGATCAGTTGACTCGGAGTTGGAGCCGGGAGCCGGATCGCAGAGGAGATCGTCAAGGTTGAAGTCGAGGTCCTCGATATTGAAATCCGGGTCAATGTCCGAGTCGAGAAACCTGTCGGGGAAGGAGAGATCGCCGCTAAGCATGGCGTGGTCGAGAGGAGGGATGGCGAGCGGATCGGCATAACCCGGGAAGAGATCGTCATGGTTGTAGGTGGAAGGAGGAGGTTCAAACGCAACCGAATTCTCCATGGTTTGGATTTCTGGGAATTCTAGGGTTTCGGGTGGGAAGGAAAATTGGGGATGGAAGTTGCAGAAGGATACGAAATGGGGATCTTGGAAAAGGCGAATTCAATTACTTCAAAGAGAAGACTTTGGAATGAGACCAAAGGAGAGAGATTTCGTAACACGTCCAACCGCGGATATCTGGAAGCTTCGTCGAATCCCCGACGAATTTAAGTACTCCACAATATTAGGCGGGTGGTAAAAAGGTAGTAGGACTATAAAATCATAGAATTTGTTATGAAATGATTATAAAAGTAAGATTACTTAATTTTTTTGGAAAGAACATTTAAATAATTTTTATGAGAATTTTTATATCATTAGAAGAGAGGGAGGGACAGTAAGAACTTTAGAGAGTTATTTCTTACTTTACTTTGATACAAGTTTTATAATGGATGATGGTCATATTTATAGGTCAAGAGTGGGGTAAAACTTTGATAAATCTCCATGATTTATGCATGGAAATAAGGAGGTGAAGAAGGTGAATAATTCACCTTGTACAAATTTTCCTCCATTATACACTTGTTCATACATAATATGTGTAATACATGTGTGTGTAAATAGATAGCTTGTAGTATGATAATTTGGACTTCATAAATTTGGACTTCATAACACTCCCCCTTGAATATTCACCTTCTTTTCATGGAGTAAGATATGGGTAGACGGTGCCTCATTAAAAACCTTGTCAGGAAAACCCAGTGGGATAAAAACCTGAACGAAGGGAAAAAGAGTGCAACCATTGTTCCCATTGTACGCCTTGATGCTGCCTCATTAAAAACCTTGTCAAGCAAAATCCAGTGGGATAAAAACTTGATCGAAGGGAAAAAGGGTGCAACGCGTATGATACCCCCCCTGACTTCAACATATGTCTCGAAGTCTACACATTCCAATTCTGGATACCAGTTCTCCAAATTTCTTGGGGATTAAAGACTTTGTGAATAAGTCAGCCAAATTGTCATTTGATCGAATTTGTTGGATGTCCACTTCACCAGCTTCTTCCAATTCACGAGTGGAGAAGAATTTTGGAGATATGTGGTTTGTTCGGTCTCCTTTGATGTAGCCCTTCTTCATCTGAGCAACGCATGCTGAGTTATCCTCATATAATATTGTTGGATCATCAGTCATTGGCTTCATTCCACTTTCTTTCTGGATGAATTGAATCATTGCTCGAAGGGACACACATTCTCTTCCTGCCTCATATAGTGCAATCAATTCTGCTTGATATGATGATGTGGCAGTCACAGTCTGCTTTGTTGATCTCCAAGAGATGGCAATGCCTCCGTATGTGAACACATAGCCATTTTGAGATTTAGCTTTGTGTGGGTCAGACAAGTACCCTGCATATCCAATTAAGGTCGCATCCCTTTGGTTACGATAATACAACCCAAGATCATGTGTGCCTCGGAGATAGCGGAATACATGTTTGATCCCGTTCCAATGCCTCCTTGTGGGTGCAGTGCTATATCTGGACAACAAATTTACTGCAAAAGCAATATCTGGCCTTGTATTGTTAGTTAAGTACATTAAAGCACCAATTGCACTTAAATATGGTACCTCAGGACCAAGAACTTCTTCATCTTCTTCTCGGGGGCGAAATTGATCCTTTTCTACATTGAGGGATCAAACTTCCATTGGAGAGCTCAAAGGGTGTGCTTTGTCCATGTAAAATCTTTTAAGAACTTTCTCAGTGTAATTAGACTGATGGATAAAGATTCCATCCCTTAAGTGCTCAATTTGTAAGCTAAGACAAAGCTTTGTTTGTCCGAGATCTTTCATCTCGAATTCTTTCATCAAATATTTCGCAGTATCTTAAGTTCATTTGGAGTTCCGACGATATTTAAATCGTCAACGTAAACTGCGATAGTAGCGAATCCCTTTTCGGATCGCTTGATGAAAACACATGGACAAACGGTGTCATTCTTGTATCCCTCTTTCATGAGGTATTCACTTAGGCGGTTGTACCACATTCGCCCAGATTGCTTTAGTCCATACAATGACCTCCTCAATTTTATGGAAAACATTTATCGAGGTCCACAATTATTGGCTTCAGTCAGCTTGAGTCCTTCTGGGACTCTCATGTAGATGTCTGTATAAAGTGATCCATATAAATATGTTGTAACGACATCGATGAGGGGCATTTGTAACCTTTCAAAGACAGTCAGTCTAATTAGGAATCTCAACGTAGTTGCATCAACTACTGGAGAGTATGTTTCTTCATAATCAATTCCATGGATCTGAGAAAAACCTAGTGCTACAAGCCTTGCTTTATATCTTACAATTTCGTTTTTCTCATTTCGTTTGCGCACGAAGACCCATTTATAGCCGACTGGTTTCACACCATTGGGTGTACGAACTACTGGTCCAAAGACCTCTCGCTTTTCAAGCGATTTTAGTTCTGCCTGAATAGCCTCTTTCCATTTTGGCCAATCGTTTCTTCGTCGACATTCATCGACCGATTTTGGCTCAAAATCATCATCTTCAATCACAATATTACTAGCCACTGAGTAGGCAAATACATCATCGACAGTTACATCTTTTCGATTCCATTGTGTGCATGTGGACACATAGTTTATGGAAATCTCAAAATTGTCGATATCATTATTCTTGTCTAGAAATTCACCCTCTGTTGAGGTATTCTCATTTTCAATATCTTTGCCTTTATCATCATTCTCATGATCCATTGTGACTTCTTCTGCTATATCCTTTTGGCTTCTTGCCTTTCTTGGTTTTAAATCTTTTGAACCTAACGGTCTACCACGCTTTCGGCGTGTTGCAGACTCGCTTGCGATGGATGCATCTGGCAATCCATTGGGTATTTCAATTCTTGCTGGAGCATTTTCCGCAGGTATATGTGATTTAGTTACCTTCTTTGTATCAGTAAATGCATTTGGTAACTGATTTGCAACATTTTGCAAATGAATGATCCGTTGTACTTCTTGTTCACACATTTTTGTTCTTGGATCAAGATGGGATAATGCGGTTGCATTCCATGTGATTTCTTTCACATGTGGGTCCCCATTTTTCTTTTCTCCCCCTAAGGCTGGGAATGTATTTTCATCAAAATGGCAATCAGCAAATCTTGCTGTAAATAAATCACCAGTTGTTGGTTCAAGATATTTGATTATCGAGGGAGACTCAAAACCAACATAAATTCCCAATCTCCTTTGGGGTCCCATCTTTATGCGTTGAGGTGGAGCAATAGGGACATAAACTGCACATCCAAATATTTTTAGATGTGATATATTTGGCTCCTTACCAGACACAAGTTGCAAAGGGGAATCTTCATGGTTTGACTTGGCCTTAATCGAATTAAGGTTGCTGCATGTAATATTGCATGTCCCCATGCCGATGGTGGTAATTTTGATTTCATCAATAATGGCCTGGCAATTAATTGCAATCGCTTTATCAATGATTCAGCGAGACCATTTTGTGTGTGAATATGAGCCACTGGATGCTCTATATCAAGCCCAATTGACATACAGTAGTTATTGAATGTTTGAGATGTAAATTCTCCTGCATTATCGAGCCGGATTTTCTTTATTGTATAACCCGGAAATTGGGCCCTCAATCGAATTATTTGGGCAAGGAGTTTAGCAAATGCAACATTTCTTGTTGATAGTAGGCTTACATGTGACCAACGTGTAGATGCATCAATTAGCACCATAAAGTATCGGAATGGTCCACATGGTGGAGCAATTGGCCCACATATATCTCCTTGGATTCTTTCTAAGAATGCAGGATTCTCACTTGCAATCTTGTTTTTAGAAGGCCTGATAATTAGCTTTTCAAGTGAGCAAGCAGTGCAATTAAAATCACTGGACGAAAGAACCTTAATGTTCTTTAATGTATGTCCAAGTGAGCTCTTTATGATTTTGTGCATCATTACTGCTCCCGGATGACCCAATCGGTCATGCCATAATGTGAATGCAGCTTGGTCATATGACCTTTTGTTAAACACTGCATTGACCTCAAACGGATAAATGTATGTATATAATCCGGAGGTTTGCGTTGGCATCCTTTCGAGAATCTGTTTATGGCCAGATTCATGTTTTATGATGCACAAGTATTCTTTCCCATTTTCATTCATGGTTTCCATATGAAACCCATTTAGACGCACATCTTTAAAGCTTAGTAAATTTCTTCGAGATTTACTCGAATATAGTGCGTCATTTATTACTAGCTTCGTTCCCTTTGGGCGTAGAATGACAGCTCTTCCAGAGCCTTCGATGAGTTTTGACACACCGGATATTGTAGTGACATTGCCTTTAAAGGCTCTTAATTGGGTAAAGTATTCTTTACTCCTTAAGATGGTGTGTGTTGTTGCACTGTCCAAAAGACATTGTTCCTTCCCATCGGGTTTCACTTTAGGTGAGTCCATGTTTTCTATAAATATAAAGGGAAAGAGATTAAGACATCAATAAAAGCTTCATATATTATATAAGGATAATTCTATTACACAAGTTCTATTATACAAAGCCTATTACACAAATCCTTACGAGATAAAGGTTAAAGCATGGGATATAAAAGACATTGCAAGTATTATAAAATAACATGGGAGATAGTAGAGATATTTAGGGGCTCGTGCTTTTCATTTAAGCCCCTAAGGCATAGCCATCATCATTCTCAAGGTTGAGAAAGTCATTAACATCCAAACTAGTCACTGGTGACCCATCCACATCGTTATTATCGATGTAGTTGGTCTCGGTAGCCCTTTCTTTATTCTTTTCAGCTTGGTATAACTTCACTAGGTGTGGAGCTGTGCGGCATACCTTTGACCAGTGACCAGTCACGCCACATCTGTAGCATGTTGATTTGGATTTGTGGGAGGATCCTGATGGACCCGTCTGGACCTTTTGCTTCACATCCCCCTTGTAGCCATGGTTCTCACGGTGATTATCGTGGCTTTTGTTGTAGACTCGGCCACGCCCATGGCCACCATGACCACCACGGCCACCACGACTCCTATAGTTACCACGACCTCGTCCACGCCCATTGTTACGGCATGATTGCTGTCCACGTTCATTGTCGTTCCTATCATGGAACGCTTTGTTCATAGCATTTGCTTCTGGGGCAACTGTTGCGCCAGTAGGCCTTAAGTTGTGGTTTTTCATTAGGAGCTCATTATTCTTTTCAGCAACCAACAATACTTTCAACAAGTCAGAATATCTTTTGAAATTTCTTTCTCTATATTGTTGTTGCAATAATATGTTTAAAGCATGCATAGTGGAGAAAGTTTTCTCCAACATCTCTTCCTGAGTGATCGTTTTACCACATAGTCTCAATTGAGAAGTGATCCTGTGGATAGCACTGTTGTACTCAGTGATGGACTTAAAGTCCTGGAACCTTATAGTGTTCCACTCATGTGTTGCTTGTGGGAGCAAAACTTCATTTTGATGAGCATAGCGCTCATTCAGGCTCTCCCACAATTCTCTAGGATCCTCCACAAATAAGTACTCAGTTTTGAGACTCTCATGAATGCGGTGACGGAGGAACACAATGGCTTTTGCCTTTTCCTGTGGGGTGGCACTATTGTTTGCCACAATTGTTTCCTCAAGGCCATTTGCCTGAGGTGAGCCACGGCATCTACCCTCCATTCGAGGTATTTCTGGCCCGATAGGTCAAGGATATCAAACTCCCTTTTAGCGATGCTTGCCATTAGTTGCTACATATAAAGATATGCAAATTAAAGGTTAACATAATCAATAATATAATGCATGAGTCGTGTATGGGACGATTGAAGGACATGTCATATCAAACAATAAATATATGCATGTAGATGATATATTCAAAATGCATAAAGAAAGATTGCGTGAGTCAGAGAAATAATCAATATAGATATAGGCATAGACAATTTTGTAAGACAAAAGTAAGAGATCATATGAAATGAAAGAAAATTATATAGCGGGAATTTTAAAATCTTTAAAGTCCTTAAAGTCATTAGAGTCCGAAATCCTTAAAGTCCTTAGAGCCCGAGGTCCTTTAAGTCCAAAGTCCGAAGTCCATAAAGTCCGATTCCCTTCATCCCCTTTTTTTCACCCTTTTTACTTCCGACCTTATCTTCTTCCTCCACTTCCATATTCGACCACCTTTACCAATTTTTCTTTCGACATTCTCCATGGCCGACGACGAGATTATGCGTCGTCTTAGGGCCGGTAATAGGAGATTTATTATTGAGCTTTTCATTTGCCTTGTTCTTATTGTGATTACCAACATCATGCTCTTAATCATTTTGGTTAAAACTTATTTCCAATCCAAGTGGTGAAAGTGAGGAGTTCGGAGGTGAAATCGGTTTATACTTCAAAAGAGGTAAACAAATCTAATGTTTTGTTTGTATCTTTTACATATCCAAAAGTATGATTTATTTTTGGTAAGAAATCGTTTCAAATCTAAGAAGAAAACGAGTTTCTGATGTAGAATATCCCAAATCGGGCAACTACAGAGCATACTCCTCAAAACGGTTTTAGGAAATAAACTTCTTGCATGATTAAGGTTAGGAAGAGATAGAATTTGTACCTTGGTGATTAGTAAAGCTCAATTGGTAATTAGAGACTCGTGTTGATAACGTGTTATGAAATGATTATAAAAGCAAGACCACTTAATCTTTTTGGAAAGAACACTTAAACAACTTTTATGAGAAATTTTATATCATTAGAAGAGAGGGAGGGAGAGTAAGAACTTTAGAGTGTTATTTCTTACTCTACTTTGGTACAAGTTTTACAATGGATGATGGCCATATTTATAGGCCAAGAGTGGGGTAAAACTTTGGTAAATCTCCATGATTTATGCATGGAAATAAGGAGGTGAAGAAGGTGAATAATTCACCTTGTACAAATTTTCCTCCATTATACACTTGTTCATACATAATATGTGTAATACATGTGTGTGTAAATAGATAGCTTGTAGTATGATAATTTGGACTTCATAAATTTGGACTTCATAACAGAATCCACAATATTAGGCGGGGTAAAAAGGTACTAGGACGATAAAATCATAGAATTGGATCGTCTCTTTTTTGATCAGGAAAGGGAGACTATGTCTCCTGCGGTTTTATTGAGAATAGGAAATTACATATGCTCAGGAAGAGCTACAAAATCCAGATTCAGTTTGCTTAAAATATAAGTAGGGGGAATATCAAAAGTGACAAAAGGAGAAACATTCTCCACAGCCTTGTTTGCCAGCATGTCGGCCACCGAATTGGCAGATCTCTTGGCATGTACGAGCTTAACATTCCATCTCCCATCATCAATTAGAGCTTTACATTGTTGAATTAAGGGAAATTTCGGGTGAGTGATCAGATTCCCTTTGTTGATAAGAGTAGCAACCATCAAAGAATCAGTTTCAACAACCAGATTATGGCAATCCGTTTCGACTGCCATCTTAAGCCCCATATATATAGCCTTGAGCTCCGCTGTTAAGGCATTGCACACACCAGTGCTGAACATGAATCCCTTAATGAATGTACCATCCACACTCCTAATTAAGCCACCACCACTAGCCAAACCTGGATTGCCTTTCGAACTACCATCCACATTCAACTTGACCCACCCTTCGGGTGGAGGAACCCAATGACTAGGCTCAATCGTGACAGGACTAGACAATCCAGCAGTAGAAGCTTTAATTTTTTCATTAATGTTCCAATATGCAGCAGTGACAGAGCAAACAGTTGAAGACAAACGACCATAATCATCCACTCCTTCAAAAATCAGCTTGTTCCTACATTTCCATGCATACCACAACATGTTTGCAAATTGAGTGCTACTCTTGTCTCTTGCCTTTAGTGATAGAGATAGCCAATCATGTAGATTCGAAATTGCAAAGAAATTCAGTGGAGGTGTGTTACCAAAGAGCGCCAACCAAACATCCGAGATTGGACCACAATCCCTCAAAGCATGAAGCTCGGTCTCCACATTATTGCATCTCGGGCATTGATCAGAATCAGCCATATGCCGTCGAAACCAATTGGCATTGACCAAAATGCAGTTGTGGGCCAAAAGATAAAGAAAATTGCAAACTCGTTGTTGTGCAGACGTAGCCCAGATCAGCTTCCAATTGAAAACAGGAATTTGCACTTGTTGGGCATTGTCGCGAGCCAGAGCCATGACAGAGGATGTGGCGAGCAGGCCTGACTCGTTAAATCCCCAATAAGGCCTATCCTCATAATCAGCATTTTCATTAAGCGAAATAGCCATTAGTTTCAAACATATCTCTCCAGGCAAATATGGAGAAATCAGCTCCCAATTCCATGTTACCCCATTCCAACATTCAACAACTATGGCGTGCAGCAGCTGTTCTGGTACATGAAGCAGGGCAATATCAACAAGCGGGTAGTTCTCAACCCATCTATGAAGCCAAAATAAAGTTTGTTGCCCTGAACCGATCGATATACGTAGGCCTTTGGACAAAAAGGAGGCCCCATGAACAACTCCCTTCCATATATTTGATGACCTTGCAACAGAAGTAAACATATCCACATCAGCCCTGCCATCACAATATTTCCTCCTTATGACTTGACTCCATAAAGCACCAGGTTCATGCAAGAGTCTCCAGCCTAGTTTTGTAAGGGTGGCAGAGTTGGAGTGGCGCATAGAACGTACGCCAAGACCCCCCTCCCTGCGTGGCCTACAAATCTTCTCTTTTGACAAAAGGTGGATTTTTTTATGTTCAGCAGAAGAACCCCAAACGAACTGACAGACCAAAGCATCGATCTTGTCACAAATCTCTCTCGGAACCAAAGAGGTTTGCATAACATACAAAGGCAAGCTCGTTAACACTAAATTAGCCAAGGTTGTACGACCTGCCATAGAAAGCGACTGAGTATGCCACCCACGTAGCCTATTCGAAACCCGATCAAGAAGAAACTGGTAATTTTCGTTTGTTATGCGTCCACTATGCATTGGAACGCCCAGATAAGTACCAAAGTTGTCCACCACAGGGACGCCCATGCACTGGCTAATATTCGACTTCACAGTAGACATGACCTTCTTGGAAAAAAATAAGGAGCTTTTGCTATAATTTACAAGTTCCCCCGATAAAGTACAAAACCTGTCAAGGAAACTTTTAATTACTTCCGCCTGATCCCTTGACGCCTCAGCAAAAAGAACCAAATCATCCGCGAAAAATAAGTGTGAGATAGGAACACCCCCTAGTTCCACCGGTCTCCAGCTACCATCAAGCACCTCGTCCTGAATCATGTGTGACAATTTCTCCATACAGAGTACAAAAAGATAGGGAGAGAGCGGATCACCTTGACGCACTCCCTGGGACGGTTTAAAGGAACCAGTTTTCACCCCATTCCATAGCAGGTTGACCTCACCACTCGTCTGTAATTTCATGATAATCTGGATTAGATGGGCTGGAATATGAGCCTGCGTTAAAACTGATTCCAAAAAACTCCATCGAATCCGATCATATGCTTTTGCTAAGTCAATCTTGACCATCATCCATCTAGTGGTACCATTAGAAGCTGACATTGTATGAATCACTTCATGAACAATCACAACGTTGTCAACAATTTGGCGACCCGGAATAAAACTAGCTTGAGCGGGATGGAAAAGAGTTGGCAAAATCGATTTGATCCGGTTAACGATTACCTTAGTTGCCATCTTATATATAACATTCAAAAGAGAGATGGGCCTGAAATGCGCGGGGGTTGTTGGACCATCTATCTTTGCCAGCAAATGCAAGAGAGCGTCACCCAAGCCAGATGGATAAATCCCATCATTCAAAATCTGCAGGACTAGGCCAGTAGTTTTTTCACCTACCACAGGCCACAAGTTTTGATAGAAACAAGCCGGAAACCCATCAAGCCCAGGCGCCTTATATGGGCCCATGCTTTTGAGGGCATCATACACTTCAGAAGGATTGAAAGGTTGGGCCAACTCACTCAACTGGCAAGCGTTAGGCCGAGGAAATGAACTTCTAGTTCCCAGAGAAGAGATGTTAATCGGTTCTTGGTCAGCAGTAAAAAGGTTGGCGAAAAACAACATGACCAAGTTTTGAATCTCAAGAACATCAGTAACCCAGTTCCCTTCCTCATCTTGATGCATCCAAACCTTAGCAGATCTTCTTCTAATCAAAGTAGAAAGATGATAATACCCGATGTTTCTATCTCCATCAATAAGGAAGGACACCCTTGATTTATGAAACCATAACAACTGTTCTTGTTGAAGCACATTTTCAAGCTCATTGCAAAGGAACTTCTCTAATCCTATCAACCTCTGAGTTGGACGAGTAGATAGTGCTCGACGAGCACCCTCCAAACGCGCCCACAGTTTGCGCTTACAAAAAAAGATATTGCCGAAGGCCTCCCTATTCCACACATTCAAATCAGATGACAAAGTACGGAGAGTTGATTGCAAATCAGAATTGTTGTGCCAATGATCTGTCACAAAGGAGTGAAAATTATCATGTAACAGCCATGCCGCTTGGAAGCGGAATGGCTTTTCACCCGATTGAACCGGATTGGCGCAGGCGTTGCTGATCAGAACCGGGAGATGATCAGAGTAAGGAGCAGTTAAATGTTGAACACAAGCTGTAGGGAACCTGCACGTCCAAGGCTCCGAGCCAAATGCTCTATCCAAGCGTGCAGCATGTAGAGTTTCCATTGAATTGCCAGATGACCAAGTGAACGGAGGACCCGAGAAACCCAAATCAAACAACTGAAGAGCATCTATCCATTGACAGAAGTCAATTGACGTGTGGTTGGAACCCACAGAAGAACCAGACCTTTCATGGGGTCCGGTTGTTGCATTGAAATCACCTGCCAACAGCCACGGCCTGTTGTTCAGATGAGCTAGACTTTGCAGATGGTCCCATAAGTCTTTACGCCTTGCAGGATTGGGTGTCGCGTAAATAGCAGATAGAAACCAAGGCTCTTCTGCACGTCTAGATATTTCGACAGTAATATGTTGTCTATGAAGTGAAACAGGGGTAACTAGAATCTCCGTAGTGCGCCAAAAGAGCCAAATTCCTCCAGCAAACCCATCTGCTTCAATTCGTAACATGCCATCGTAATTAATCCGCCGACAAACCTCGTCTGCCAGAATTGGATCGTCTCTTATAATATTATACTAAATTAATAAAATAATATGAAAATTAACGAGAAATTTTTATGCACGCAGAAAAAGTGTCTCGCGTATACGGAAATTCTTTGTATGAAAAGTTACTCTCTATGAAGAGTGAGTTCTATAGATAACAGTGGACAAAAGGTCACTCTTTTTGAAGAGTGAGTTCTATTGAGTTCTATAGATAACGGTGGACAAAAGGTCACTCTTTTTGAAGAGTGAGTTATATGGATACTTGATGGACAAAAGGTATCACGCTTCAGCGTGACTCTTCATTAGGGGTGTTCAATGGGTCGACCCGACCTGATTTGTGGTTGCGAGTGAAACCTGCTAAAAATTTATTGACTTGTGACCCAACCCGCGGGTTGCGGGTTTTGAGGATCGAGTCGCAGGTCGACCCGTTTGACCCATTTGAGGATCGGTTCCAAAGAACGCTCCTTAGACTCCAAAGAGTAGTCTAGCTTTCTTAGTCACTATATTGATGACCTGTCTCCGCGGATCCTCTCGATGTCAGAGAATTCTAAGGTTGGAATGTACCTACCCAACGAATCAGCTCAACAATTGATTGGGCCTCATTGGTCAACACTTCCATAGATTCCCATGGATGAATTGAGGGGGAAACTCCATGGGTTGTTATGACAATTGTGTAGGTGTTTAATAGACATTCTTTTGGTTGGTTTTCGATTGCCTCTTCATTCACACGTCGTCGACTATTTATGATTATTGAACGTTTTTTATTTTCAAATGTTTCCCAGTTCGACTTTTTGCAAAGGAGGTCAACAATTGAGACCATACAATATAGTGCCAACTGCCAAGAGAGCTATTTGGGGAACGCATGAATATCAAAGGAAGTTTCAAGCATGTATATCAAAATTGGAGAGCAAAGTTTGAATCAAAGGGTTTTAAAATGAGCATGACCAAGACTGAGTATGTAGAGTTCAAATTCGGTTTTGTGGTGGAGACAAATGAAGCCATGTGGTTGGAAGGGGGCATCATAATGAAGGAGATTTTCAAGTTATGGTTATGTTTTGCAAAGTGACGGGGTATTGACGAGGATATTAAACACATCATTTAGATGGGCTAGCACAAATGGAGAGGACCCTAAGGTGTTTTATGTGACAAAAAGGTCCTACTCAAACTTAAGGAAAAATTCTATAAAATGGTAGCCAGGCATCCATATTGTACAGTGCGGAGTGTTGATTGGCCTACCACAAGGGATTAGGTTAGAAGTTAATAGTAGCAGATATGAGAATAGAGGATGTGTGGTCACACATTATTAGACAGGGTCAAGAATGAAATGATCAAGAATAAGGTGAGATAAGCCAATATAAGGGGATAAGTTATGTGAATCAGGACTTCATTGGTTTGGGCATAAATACAAAAAAGGCGACCTGATTCCCCAACCCAGAGGTGTGAATGTCTACTTTTCGATGATTTTTGCAGGGATAGAGGTAGACCATTGTAATAAAAGTAAACTTGAAGTCTAGATCATATTAAATAGTTTGCTTTAAATTAGATTAACTTTTTTCATTATTTTATCTATCAATAATATTGAGCTATCATCCACTATCTCACCGAATTAGATTCTTTGTTAATGGAGATAATAAATCTTGAAATATTTTCAGTACGTTGTCATTTATTACCTTTATTACAACTATAAATGTTTAGCGCAATTACTATCACTTAGTGTGAACAAATTGAATCCACCACTTTAATTAATTTTATGCGTTAATTACATCAATTATTGCCTTGATCGGTCAATGTCTCACCGAATCTAAATGACTTCAAGGTATGGTGACAATTCTCCATATATTTTCAATTAGTGTGAATAAATTGAATCCACCGCTTTCATTAACTTTATATGTTAACTACATGTATTATTGCATTGATCGGTCACTACCTCACCGAATCTAGTTGACTTCAAAATATGGTGATAATTCTCCATATATTTTCACTTAATGTGAATAAATTGAATCCATTGCTTTCATTATTTTGTCTATCAATGATACTGAGCTATCATCCACTATCTCACCGAATTAGATTCTTTGTTAATGGCGATAATAAATCTTGAAATATTTTCAATACGTTGTCATTTATTACCTTTATTACAACTATAAATATTTAGCGCAATTACTATCACTTATTGTGAACAAATTGAATCCACCGCTTTCATTAATTTTATGCGTTAATTACATCAATATTGCCTTGATCGGTCAACGTTTCACCGAATCTAAATGACTTCCAAGTATGGTGACAATTCTATATATTTTCAATTAGTGTGAATAAATTGAATACACCGCTTTCATTAATTTTATTTGTTAATTACATATATTATTGCCTTCATCGAATCTACCTTACTTTAAAATATGGTGCCAATTCTCCATATCTTTATAGCATGTAAATTATCCTCATTAGCAAAGTAAGTGTCCTATTATTACAAATTCATTATCACCATCATAATAATTATTATTATTATTATTAATCAATTGTAAAGTTATAAGAATTTTCTCAACAATGATCCATATTAATTTTGCTACTTTAATATTACACAAGAAATATGACATCAATTTTGATATAACACACCAAACATAACACCGATCTTAGGCATACACCACTAATTTAACAACATTTAGTATTAAACATAAAAATAACATCAAACTTTTGATATTACATAAATAATTTAATACTATTATTAAATTACAACCTCTTGCAATTACAAACAAAAGTAGAACAAAGACAAGACAACCTTCGACATACATTTAATCGTATCGTGAATATAATTGACGTTCTAAACTTCTATCATTTATATTTGTACACTATTTTGGTTTTTGTTATACACTTGATTAAAAAATTTAATAAAATTCAATTACGCCTAATTTAATATACTTAATAATGCTATTGCACCTCAACTTTATATTCAAAGTACCTTATGATTACCAAAAATATGTACGATTTTTAAAATAATAATAAACATAGAACATAAAATTTGCCCAGTCCAACGGACGGGTTAAGCATTTTAGTTTTTCCAAAATCTTAAAACAAGATCAATACAAGTTTTTATATCTTTTCTAAGATCAATTTGACCCCAAAAAAAATATAAGATCATTGAGTATTCATTTCACCATATGCTCCTTCGCAAATATCCACATTTCCGGGAACTTGAGTAAGATGCAACGGAACACACTGCTTCCTTTAGCTACAAAGGGAGCAACAAGTGAGCAGGTTTCATTTGCAAACACCCAAGTCCAAAAACCATGCCTCTTCACAACATCCTGTACATACCTGGTAGTGTGTGAGAGTGAGTATGCTTACAAACTATGCCTGCATAGACCCATTTGCCATTTAAGAATCTCCATTGTTATGAAGGTGCAGATTTGAATCCATCAATAATCCGAAAAATCCATCTGAACGGGTTCCTGGTACAGCCAAGACAAATATTTTATGTTAGCCTTTTGTATGATTCTAAAGCAAAGATACAAGAATAACATGATGTCAAACATATTAGGAAAAAATAAACTAGCACTGTCACCAAATTAGCATTACACATCCAAACAAGCTCCAGTGAGCTACATTATTTGTGATACCCCAAAAGGAGGTTGGAACAAATATCATTCTAAGCATCTAAATGTCCAATAATACATGAAGAGATTCTGCATAGTGAAGCTTGAAAATACCCTTCTGCAATCCCAAACTTGTTAGAACACGAATCTCATAACTAATATCCATTTTTACAGGGACTGAAATCAGATTTGATTCAAGGATTCTCAGAACACTCACATAATAAGACCAGAAAAAAGTACTGCAGCCACCACATCTACCAAAACTAATCAAATCAAATTGCAAATAATGTTTATTCTATAAAGTATCTGTCGCATGTACAAAGCTTAACAAGCATATAGTTAGCCCCCATAAGAAGAACACGAATTTTTCACGTGCTAAGCCTAGAAGGAAATTTATCTGAAGAAAACCATTATGCTGATGTTAAGTATCATTTCAATATCATAATGGTCTTAGTTTCAGACAGAAAGGCTCTGGATGCGGTAAGAAAGGGAAAAAAAAAAAAGATGTTAGCAGTCCAAGAAAGGGAAAAAAGATGTTAACTTCATCCACATCATCACCACCAGGGAAAAAAAAGAATACACAGTTATGCAGGGAAAGGAAAAATGATAAGGGGAAGTAAATCTTCATCTTAATTGTTGAAAAAACAGAAAGGTTCTGGATGTGGTAAGAAAGGCTTATCTCATAAATAACCAAAACAAAAAACTATTCAATAGCCATCTGAAACTTCATTTTGAGCTGAACACTTGGTATCACTCCTTGACAGTCTCTCATTTTGCTCGTCTAATATCATGAGTACCTTTTTCAAAGATCTTCCACTAGTAATCAAATAGTGATATATAAAGCTAGAAACCCCACAATATATGTCAAATATTTAACAGCCAACAGTAGACATATTGCAAACAGAATTTTCACATCACAGAATAACTGCCAATAATACTTCACAAACAAAAAGATGTTAGCAGTTCAAGATTATCACTGTCACCAAACCTCAAAATTGTTTCATATAATTGCAAAATTTTGATAAAGCAAACTATTATCAGCAGCTGAGAAAGAATTCATCAGGTAAAGAGAAGATTACTGCATATGACATATACTCAAAGTTGATATTGGAAAAGACAATGCAACTTTACCACAATGGGATTTGCATTGAACTTTTCGACCGAGATACAACGCTTGATCCATCAGATTTAGCTTTTGTACGAACAAGCCTTTGAAAATTTTCTGACAAGTTTTGATACGGCTCGACCTCTGATCGTGGGACATGGCCAATTGCAGCCGTAAGATGTTCCATTTTTATCTCAGCAGCAGCAAATTTTTCCTGATCCCATACATAAATCAACGGCAGAACTGAGATTTCATGGGGGAAAAAAACGAAATTGCACAACCAAAAATGTTGGAAAAAACATTACTTCAAGTGCCTTCATTGCTGCTTCTCTGCATATCAAGGATATGTCAGCCCCAGTGAAGCCTTCAGTTAAACGAGATAACACCCTTTTATCAACATCTGAACTACACGGCATTTTACGCAAATGAATACCAAAGACATCTTCTCTTTCTTTTTCATTTGGTGGCCCCACATATAGCATCCGATCAAAGCGCCCTATCAAAAGATTGAATCATGTCAAAGAAATAGCAAAGGACAGGCGCTGCAGCAATTACTATAGGAATAACATTGAAAAGTGAACCAGCAGATAGAAAGCACCTGGTCGAAGAAGAGCTGGATCAATTTTATCAGGACGATTTGTTGCAGCAATAACAGTAACATTAACCCTCTGATGCAAACCTAAACAAAAGAGCTTGTCAGTCTGGCACAATAAATTCTATGAACAAGCTTTTACCAGTTCATGCAATGCATAGTAGTAGTAGTAGTAGAGTAGTAGTAGTAGTAGTAGTAGTAGTAGTAATAATAATCATAATCATAATAATCATAATAATCATAATCATAATCATAATCATAATAATCATCATCATCATCATCATAATAATAATAATAATAATAATAATAATAATAATAATAATCATAATCATAATCATAATCATAATCATAATCATAATCATAATCATAATCATAATCATAATCATAATCATAATAATAATAATAATAATAATAATAATAATAATAATGTAGGTGAAGTGCTCAGTAACTTATACCATCCAATTCGACAAGGAGTTGACTCATAACTCTGTCATCAACAGAAGTTCCATCACTTTCTCTTCCCCGGATAACAGCAAGACTGTCTATTTCATCAAAGAATATAACTGATGGGGCATTAGCCCTTGCTTTTGCAAATACAGATCTGACAGCCTTCTCAGTTTCACCAACCCACTTGCTGAACAATTCTGGACCCTTCACAGCAAGAAAATTCAACCCTGCTTCTGAAGCTACTGCACGAGCCATGAGGGTCTTACTACATCCAGGGGGACCAAACAGTAATACTCCTGTTGGTGGCCTGGTACCAATGCGCTTAAATGCATCATGATGCTTTTGGGGCCACTCAACAGCTTCCATGAGTTGTCGCTTTATCTCTTCCTGACCACCAACATCTTCCCATTTGACCCTGGGGACTTCAAGCATTACCTAGCAAAAGAAGGAAAGTAAACCATACATTTAATATTTAGAACTGTTTGAGGTACGTTTTCCACGACACTTCTAATCTTGTTGGCCATGCATGCATACCTGAGTTTGCATAATAACCATACACAAATATACACAATTGCAAATTCCAAAATATAAGAGACCAGTTATATACCTCTCGCATAGCGCTAGGTCGCACTCTCATTTTCGCTTTTTCAAAATCCTCCAATGACACTTTAAGGATACCTCCTCCAGTAGCCATAATGCAGCTATTGCTATTTACAGATGCATCATCCACATCACAGTCATTCTCTGTTGCCACTTGTGATGAGCAACTAGATAAAACATAATCTGGGGACTTCATGAGATCTCTCGATGCTGAAGATGTTAAATCTGCATAGTCCTCTACACAGTGTTTTTCTGAAGCCTTTGAGCAATGGGGCTTATCCACTGACACATAGGAATTACTGTTGCAGCCCTGAGATGTTTCTTTCAGATAAACATCATTATCAAACGATCTTTTATGCTCTATATACCTCCTGAGACAAGCTATAGCAGCCTCATTGCAAAGTGCAGCCAGGTCAGCACCAACAAAACCATGTGCCACCATGGCAAGATTCTCAATTTCACTGTGTGCAAGAGAATGGTCCATGTTATTAAGAAGAGCCTTCAATATATCCAAACGTTGTTGTGGAGATGGCACGCCTGCATGTTTATTTGACAAGCTAAGAGATTATTCACCATTTACAGCTTAACAGAAAAATGACACATCTGTGTTGTTTGGGTTTGAAATACGTCACTCTCAAAATCAACTTGTGTGTGTGTCTATTGTTCTCCATAAGCTTCAGACACATGAAGATTGTTAAATTATCATGTACCTATTTCAATTTCTCTGTCTAGTCTTCCAGGACGCCTAAGTGCAGGTTCAATACTGTCAATTCTGTTGGTGGCTGCAATGATAAGTAACCCTTCCGTTCTACTTATCCCATCCATCAGATTCAACAAAGTGGCAACTATCCTCTGAGAAAGCTCGTCACCACCTTCTTTCCTTGCTGGTGCAATAGCATCTAATTCATCAATGAAGATCTATAAAAGAGACTTTAATCAAATAATTATTTCAGATAAGAAAAAGGGGCATTTGATTAGCAATTCTTTCATATGGGAAGTATTTGAGAAATGAAAACTGTAGAATCCAAATAAGAAGTTTAGCAAATAGACCTACCACAGCAGGAGCGACTTTACTTGCTGCATCAAAAACTTTATGTAGTTCTTGCTCACTTTCCCCATTATATTGCTTGATAATTTCTGGTCCGTTTACTTTGAAAAAATTGACACCAGCATCAGAGGCACATAAGTGAGCTAAAGATGTCTTCCCTGTACCCGGTGGGCCATGAAGCAGCACTCCCTTTGTTGTACGTAAACCAAGACTACAAAAGATGGCAATGCTTATTAAAATTCAAGTGAAAGTTTTCAAGATATGAAAACTCCAGTAAAGAAGACAAGATATATCGTACCCTAACAAAGAGTTCTTGACTGGGGAGGAAATAATATCCTTCAAGACTCCATACTCTTTCCACAAGCCACCTAACTTTTGAGCTTCACTCGTGTTGGGTGCTCCCTCCATAAGCTCAATTTTAACAGGAGGTAAAACCATTTTCCCTAAAGCATTGGATACTGAATCCTCTGGTAAGCATATAGACACTTTTGTCTTTTCGTCTATGACAAAAGCAACAGCATCTTCAGTAGAATTCTCATCAACAGATTCAACACTATCACTTGACAACCGTTCAGCCCTTAATACTCGAAAAGTATAGACTTTGGCAAGGGAGGAAAAAGTTACAATATTTTTACACAGTAAACTACGTTTACAAAGCCATGAGACAGCACAGTCCTCGAGCAATTTCTTCACTGTTTCATTCCCAAACATCTCCTTGACAAGTAAACTAGAATCAGCTCCTGAAGAGTTAGGCAAGCCTGTTAAATCTTCAGACAAGCTTAATTTGTTGATACTCGGAGAAGATGCAATCGGTGGACAACATGACGGCGTTTGAGGGGATGAAACTTCACTACTTTCAAATTGATCAGCAATTGCATAAGAGGTGGTTTTACGCAAAGCATTTATTGGACCATTCATTTTTGGAACTCTTTGAAAGGGTAAGGGTTCTAAGTATAGCTGTTTGCAATTATATGACAAGAGCGGATTTTCATCAAATCTAGAAAACTTGTAATCTCCAGATAGATGATTCCTCAGAGATCCAGTCTGAACAGGGTACACAAACACGGCTCTGCCTGAGGCAGGGTAGCCCAGGGAATTTGACAGGTTTGAAGATAGCTGCACCGCATCCTTCAAATCCTGCAGACAAAAGTATCATCTTAGGAACCAGCAAGAAGTTGCCTTATCCAACCCTAGGTTGAAACATGAAAGAAGATACTCCAACATTACAAAAAGACGCTGTTTTTTTTTGGTAGAAACAAAAAGACATTGATTATTAAGAGGAAAAGAGGAAAATCAGCACTTTAATGGCAGTTTCAGAATCTTCTAACCCTCAACACAGTAAAGGCTGTAAAGCATATTACTAGGTCATTATTCCTTGAAACAATCCCAAACAATGTACGCCAATAACTGTCATAAGACATGAAGCAGTAGCACAAGAGCAATTCAAACCTTAGAGGAAGGAAACACAGTTGCAAGCACAAAATAGTTCCCTGCTGCATTGACTACTTTGTTTCTGCAATCAAATCCGAAGTGTGCACTACACTCAGCGTTCAATGAGCTCAGAGGAAAAATACTCGAAGATTGTGTTTCTGACCGAGGGAGTGACACCTGCTCGTTAAATAAAGAGGCAAAAAAATCAACTACAAAATAACAACAGAACTACTAAAATTCAATCACATTAACTCCTACAGATATCCAAAATCTACCAAATATAAAATGCACAAAAGTAAATATGAATATACTCATTGCACGTCAGTTCCGTATTGCACAAGAAGTAGATATGGAATTTACCGACACAATGGAACCAGGAGAAATAGAAGAAGCCACCATGGAGGGTTCAGAGAGCCAAATTGTACAGCCTTTGGGGCGGGAATCGACGCCGTAGACGCGACAGACGAGAGCCGATTTTCCGATGAGAGAAGGGAACTTTTCGGAAGCTTCTTCGATGCGTGAACGCAATTCATCTTCTCCGAGCTCGGGACTCGGGTTAAAATTGGTGGCAGAATGAGTGCGAGGAGAAGGAGAAGGGGAGGAGTCCGATTTGGAAAGCCGAGATTTTGATTTGGATTGTCTGTTCGACTTCGCCGACGGCATCTCTTCGGGTTTGTTATGGCGGGGAGAGGAGGAAGTTGGTGCTTAAACCCTCGTCGGCGACGGCGTTAGGGGTTTATGTGCGCGTGTTTCATGAGAGGCCTTTCAGAACCAATAAAACTTTGGTGTATTCTCAATTAGTTTGCAACTTTTAATTTTTTTAAATTATAAAATCAGCTTAAATTTATTATTTTCTCCTTCCTTTCTCATTTTCTATTTACACAACTCTAATTCAAATCTAAACCTCTTCATACTCTTATTGTTTAAAGAATATCGAGTAATAATGAAAGAAACTCCGAAAATATATTACGTAATCGAGATTACATGGTACGTTCACTATTCATATAAGCGTTTATTTATTTTCGTAGTTGTACATGCACGTGCGCGCATTGCGTGCAAAACAATTGTGCACGCAATTTGCAAGTGTGCATAATAGCAGTGCACGCAGGAAGTTTGTGTGCAAAGAAGCAGTGCACGCAGAAAGATTGTGTGCGTATAAGAAATGCACATCAAATTGTTGCGTGCAAAATTTGTATGCACGCGAAAAATTTGTGTGCTTCGTCCGAACGCTGCAGGATGAATCGCGTAAATGCCCGACGAAGGTCGAAATCAATGAGCGAATGAGCGAGGGAAGTTTGAACGTTAAAAGAGGATTTTGAATGGAGATTCAAAGAGTTTTGAGTGAAGAGAGGGGCAATCGTGAAACCCTAGTCTTCTTTAAAACGAGACTTTAATTTGGGCTTATTTTGTAATAAAATAGAAAATAGATAATTGCAAACTAAAAATGTGGGGTGTTGCATAACTGGTATGTAAAACTTAACAAAATTGCATGAAATAGACTAAATTTTTTGGGTCGTTTTGCTATTTAGCTTAAAACTTTCAAAATTAAACAATAGTCTAATTTGTTTATAGTCGTTGCGAAGGCTGGCCTTTCCCTTCCATCTGGGAATAAATCTCAATTTATTTGATAGTTGACAGATATTGAAGCTTTATGTTTTATATGACTTGGATCTGGAAGTCACTCATTGTTTTCTTGGAGTGTGATGTCTTCTTCCTCGATTAGAGATTTGAATTCTCTCTTTATTTGGTGAACTGATTAAATGGAAGTGTATTGTGGTGTTATAGTATATCATTTAGGTTGAGATCTATGTTGCACATTACTAGTCGCATTGCTTTGAAATTAAAACAATTGTTATAATAGATCGCTTGCGTTGTTATTCATTCTTCCTCAAATATTACTTATTCCTTGTATTATGGTGTGGATTTTAGTCTTCAACATTGAATGTTGAGTATTGTCCAAAACTGATATTGGAGAATATAGACAAGAAACATATTTTGCTCGAGATTATATGTGCAGATGTAGGTTGAGATTATGATATATTGGTTGCGAATTTGTGACATGAAGATCTAGTTGAAAAGAGATCGTTTTCTTGTATTGACAAGTGCCTTTATGTAAATAAGTGTCATCATTGGAATCTCGTGCTAATCAATGAAGTATGAGATTCGATGCATCATACTAATGATAACATTTATTAACATCATGATAATTGATAAGTGTCATCATAAGTTTCACACAATATGATGACATTTTAGTTTCATCACATATGTGATGACACATAAGTATCATTACACAATATGACAAATGATGCAGTCAAAACCAACCCGCAAGTGAACGGGGTCAATCATAGTATTTCAAGTGTCGATCGCACAAGAAAATAGAGAAATCTATGTTTAAGATAAAAAAATAATAATAATAATGCAAATATGGGATATAAATCAATGAGATATATGTGTTTAAGATTAAGGATGACCATACCAATGTTTTAATGAATAAAATTATACTCTCCTTGAATCTACTTCTTGTAACACCCCCTTCCTACCCTGGAGGTATTACCGCCAGTAACCCCGATTAAGACTAAACCGAAGCTACCCAAGGCTTTAAACTAATTGAACAAACTAAGAGAAACATTACAGCGGAATAAATACAATTGGTCTTATACAAACCTTAACTTAAAAGAATAAATAAATAGAACAACCTTCTATTTAAACAAAATCTTCATCAAGTCTTCCTTGAGTTCTTATTTCTGAAACTCAGCTTCACTTTGAAATAGTTCAACCATGATCGTCACTCAAGTATAGCCATTGGAAACCTTTCTTCAACTTCTGGAGCTTCAAACATCTGAATCCGCCTCTTGAATCAACTTCCAAGAAGAACCTGATGTATCGTATACAACGGTGGACACCAGCCGACCATATAAAAGAAAAGAAAATGGACGGGTTAGTCTAATGAAAGACTCGCAAGCGGAGAATCTAACTTAGTTCTTATGGTTGTAACTAAACATATTGGCATCCAAATCCGAATAGACTCGGATTATGATCCAACAGTTAGCAGTCTTATAGAGAAAAAGAAGGAGACTCGCATATTCAAGAGAGAGAACACCACTACTTGTGGTTTCTTTAAGAAGCATAAATAATTGTTGGGAACTCATATCAATCACATAACATTTTGAAAAGCCTCCATCGACTATTCAGATTAACTTAATCAAAGTTTGATTAAGAATCATTAATAACCGGAAGTAAGAATGGCTTTCCGACTGGACGAACCATTCAGGTATATTAATGTCCTAACGCACTTATCTTATATTACTTTCAAAACTTTTCACAACCAAGTTGGTGGCTTTTAATCGGCTCGAACTACCGCCGAAATACTCTGGTATTGTAGAGATCCTCGGAGTATTTCATCCATGTTCATTTACCATGTACCGAGATCGCAGGACTTAAGCTATCCTTGATCCCTCATTTGCATATGGTGAGGTAGAGAACAGAGAGTCCTATTACCCTGTCGTCTACACTGCACCGCCAATTGCACTTAGCTAGAGTGCCCATCACCCCTCTCACACGAAGAGCAGGGGAAGAGTCATGACCCACCATTAGGATTAGGCCCCTCCTAATGTAATATTCTTTTAAAGAGAGGATATGGAACTACGTTCCCCTCCCTGAAACTACTTTAATTCAATAACAAAGTCTCAGCGAGAGACAACAAACAAGGTCACCTATAACGGACCTAAATCCAGTTCTACCGCAAAACTGAATAAACAACAAGGTCATTATTTCTAACAAATATAACAACCTATCAAATTTTATTAATCATACAAGTTGTTCCCAACGCAAATATTAAATGGGATCCAATTCCTCATTTAATAACAATAACGCAAGAGAGAATCGTCCACTTGCCTTATAAGGCGTGCTCGACGTCCTTAGCAATTCCAACAGTAATCTGTATCTTCCCTCTGACAAATATAACAAAAGGATTCTCAGCAGCGAGTTGACAGAAACACCTCTTAGTTGTATTCTCAACTCCTACAACTTCCTAATCGATAAACGATTTAATTTCCGAATATCGATATATAGTGAATCCTTAGTTATCATGCTTCAAGGAGCCATCTTGGCGGAATTATAACTAATTATCCACTTCACTTTTGAAACAGTTTTCTAAATAAAAATTGTTCATTAGCAACAATTCTAAAAGATTACCAAATTTCAGCTCAAACGGATTAACGACGAATCCTGAGTAATTATCCGAAGTCCTTTACCTGACAATCGGTATCCGAAACTTGTATTCGCTATAACGGAAGATCCGGACGTCCGTTTCACGAGCGGTTCGAACCTGTAGAACCGTATTAACGTCAAGATTATAAAAACCATAAATTTAATTAGCAAAGCAGAATCGAAAGGCCCTTACGGTGGCTCCGCAACCAAACCGCTAATTAATTTCGATCGTATATACCTTCACTCGAGCCCATGGCTCGTGTGGCTCGATCATGGCTCGATCCTCGAGTCCGAGGGTGGCTGAGCGTTGCCCGACAGCTGACCTTGCGGTGGGTGGTGGTCGGACATGCTAGTGGTCGCCGAAGACGACGTACGGCGAGGCGAAAAGGTGACCGACGGTAACGATTCTTCCTCCCGCATCCATGCTCCGTCTTGCTCCTCTCTTTCTCGAACGGGGCAGCGAGAGAGACCGGTGGTTCGGTGTTGCAGCAGCAACAACGCCTAATAACACAGAGAGGAAGAAGATGCGGTGGCAGAGTAGGCGGAGGAGCAGAGGAAGGCAACCGACGGTGACGAATTCAATTCTTTCCTCCCGATTGGTGTCCCGCCTGATTTCTCTCATGGTTTTTGGTTTATAGCAGCAACCATGGATCCATAAAGAAGAAGAAGAGGTGAGGAGAGGGAGGTGAGCTGGGTAGAGATGGCGGAAGAAGAGGTAGACGGCAAAGGTGATCGCCGGCGGTGAAGGTTGAATTGTTCCCGAGTCTTCTCTCGTTCCGTCCTTATCTCTCTCAACTTCCTCAATTTTCAAAAAAAATTTTGTAGACTTTGACTAAGGCAGAATGATATTCTAAGGAGAAGAATCATTTCAATTCTTATCTCCCACGGTTCCTTCATGTATAAGACATATGAGAGGCGGTTTGTAAATCAAACCCGTCTCGGAACGGGACTCGCGTTAAAGCGGTAAAAATATGTACCTCGGGTGGAAAAACTTACTAAACGAAAAACATCCCGTAAATTATGTAGACCAATAAAACCAATTTTCCATGGTTTTATCTTGCTACCTTAAATTTTTAAGGCTTCCGTTTCGTATTTTAAATCCCTTCCGGTACATAATTAAAAAGACGGCTTATCCAATAAATATTCTTTGTCCACTGAAAATTCCTAGAATTCACACCGATCCATAAAATCATTTCTTTTTGATTTTAGGATATCATCAACAATTTTCTAGGATTTAATCTCCAACGAAAATATTGGATTAAGCGTTAAAACAGACCAAAAAGGTTAAAAGGATATCCGAGAAAAATTCAAAAATATCCTTAAAAACCGCAATTATTACACTTCTAATCATTTGAAGGTAGTTATCTAAGGTAATCACTAAGTCCTCTAGGATGATAGCAATGTGCCTAAACTAAACCAACATCTCTCTCGCGGCTTGCCAACTGATATCTGGACCATTTAGCACTTAGAATTTAAGATTAAATTGACCTAACATTCGCTCTCACGACTTGCTAACCCAACCCAACCTTACGGTTTCTATGACAACTATTATTCTACAAGAGAAATCAAGTCACTCGTGATAATGAAATCTCAAGTTCAAATCATAGGGTTCCAATAGAAAATATCAGCTTTCGGTCTCAACCTCTATCTATTTACCCAGGCCCGGCTCTAAGATTTCATGGGCCCAAGGAAAAAAGTAAAAATAGAGGCCCTTAACAGTAAACATAATACATGAAATTCTGAAATCCCAAAACATTACCATAATTTTAAACAAATGTTTTACAACTAAACTTCAAAAGAGATAAATTTATTGTCAAAATTCTGCAATTGTCTTACAAGTTGATTAAAGCTCACAACAATCAAATGAAACTTAACAAAAACTAGAAGTCCAGGGCGGTGGACAAATTTTAGAGTAAACTCGGCAGAAACCAACATCTTCAATTGCTCCTCTAAATCAACATCTTTGACCTGCAAATATACACAAACTAATAAGTCTTATGTAAACCAATTTCTCCGAGCATTTTTAGATGCAAAATCAGTGATTATATCACTGGGCAACATTGTACAAAACAACAAAAAAAATAGAGAAGGAACAATAACACCTGTAATGGAGAAGGATGAGAAGATTGCACACTGTAAATGTAATTCAATCGCACTTGAAACTAGGCAAGCATTCCAGCCAAATAACACAATGTAATTCTGTAACAAAGAATTGAAAGAAACAAAATAATTAATTAAATTTCAATAAAGAATAGTTTTTAACCATAAATCCACCAAATTCGTTGTCCTGTATTTCAATTCCAATTAGGTTTGGCCATGACCACTAAAACCCACTTTCATGTTTCAATTGCAGTAAACAAAACAATTAATTAATAAACCCCTAATTCCATATCTGATTATTCAATTGCAGTAATTTAAATTTTGTTGATTTTGTTCGTTGTTACGATTCTAACATGCATGTTGATTATATTTTCATTTAAGAAACTGATCCTTCAAATTCCAAATCGTTTTACCCCAAAATTGTGACCGAGTATGTTCTAAATCTCTTACAATTTCAGATTCATAAAAGACAAATAGAATATAGGCAATTTATTTAGTAAAAATTGAAGAAATTACCTGTAAAAAAGTAGATCTGTAATATGGAATGCGGATTCAAACGATCGAAGGTTGAAGAATTTGAGAACGGTGTCACCGGCGTGGCTGTGTGAGCAAGGCTGCCAAAGCGGGGCGAGGAAGGGGTAACGAATCCCCAATCCGGTGATGCGGAGACTGGAGTGTATATTCCACAAGTAAAAATTACAGTAGAAGAGAAAAACTGATGGGAAGAAGATGAAGAAAAGAAAAATATAGAAATCCATATATAATAGGATTTATAGATTGAGATCTAGGTAGAAATTCACCATTGAAATTGGAATTCTCTATCGAAATTAAATGGGGTGAGAACTGAGAAGTCGAAATTAACTTCCATTGAAGACGATTTTTCTTGTAAGTTGTAATATTTTGCATTGCCAGTTGTGTCTATCTAACTCTTAAGCCTTGAATGAAGCAACGACGCTTCAATTCTTTACGGAAAAAGGAGCTTTTGTTTTACCCTAAATTAACAATGGGCTTTTTTTAACTTAATGGGACAATTTTTTTTAATTTCTATTACTCTTATTATTTATTCTAAGATGGGCTCTATATAATTTGGGGGCCAGGGCCGCCGCCCTACCTAGACTACCATAATAGTCGGGCATGTATTTACCTATTGAAGCTTTCACCTTTTGATCTCAACCCATAACAAGATCCAATTCACAAAATTTACTATGGCATAAAGGCATCTAAGATTGAATTAAATATATTTCAATTCAGGTAGATGTTCCTTGATTCCATTTTCTAATGGTGGCAGCATCATCTCACACTTTACCATACTGGACTTTAGCATCACCTTAGGTCATCAACATAGCTCTAAACTTACCCTTCCAAGCTTGAATATATGTGATAGTAACACTATGGTCTCTTTGAACAACATTAATGAAAGCTTTCAATTTTTATTGAGGGTCATCTCTATAATATTCCAAGTACTTTTGAGCTAGCCACACAGAAGTCATCTTTGTATTCACATGATGCCACCCACACTCATGCTTTCCATTAAAACTCTTTAGTTGAAAAGTTCCATCTGACCCCATCTTTCTAGTTGTTGCCTTAAACCCACAAAGAACTTTTTTACACAAACACATTTTCCTATCATGTATCATACCACAAATGCACTTAAGCTTACAATAAGCTGAAAACCTTTTCTTATCATTATGCAAATAATAGTAGTCACCCCCATTTTTTATGGAATTTTGCCTAAGAGCCCTTCTAAATATCTCGTTTGAACCAAATATCATGCCCTTTTTTAATTGATTTTTTTTCTTAAAGTCAACTAAAGGGTTAAATTCAAAATACCTTGCATGGCTAGGCTCATTTGAATCACTTAAACTCTTGAAATCCCTAGAATATTCAATAGTTCCCTCGTCATCTAACACAACATCATCATCAGTTGGCTCAACATAGTGGTTGCATCCCCAAAATCAGCCACAAAAGCATCTATATTCGACTCAAAGAGGTCATCATCATCATCCTCAGTTTTTGTGAAGTCATCTTTAGCATCATTTGATGAGCTTTCTTCTCCTAATACAACTTCATCTCCATCATCACATTATAAACCATCTCCTAAATCTAGGTATGTAGGATTGTTTTGGGTTTGTGTATTGCTCTTCCTATGAAGTGGTGTAGCAAATGAGTTATTTTGTAGTATGATTTTCGAAATGGGATGAGATGTACTTGGACCTTGCTTTCTCAAATCTTTTAGACTGGCCTCATCACCTTGGACGATATACAAGTGGACTAACCTATCCTTACCAACTGCATTGGTTATGTCTATGACATTAATGTCTCCAACAATGAATGTCAACCCATCTTGAAGTGTCATTTTAGATCTTGAGTACCACATCTCCTTCAAACCCATCAACCCTATTTCTTCTTTTATCAAAGTCTCTATCACAACCTTTGAAACCAGGTCTGGATCAACGTCTTTGTACAAGTTCACCTTTCCCTTTCTATAGCATAAAGTGTCAAATTGGGAGATGTAAAACTTGCCCTCATACATGAATCTAAATGCCGCCACAGATGCCTATAATATTACATGAAAAAATGGCAATTAAGTCAATTTCTATACATAATAGGTTGTAGCGATAAAAAAATCAAAATGTACACTATTTTTTACAATAAAAACCGTCCACATGCCAATTGACATTCAAAAGAGAATCTTTACACATCATTCAATGTGGTCCTACCTTCTAATGACTATGAAAATGGATAAACAAATCCAAAACCATATCCATATAACACCAATTACTCAAATAGATTAAGTAAACTAGCTTGAATCTGTAATGTGTCAATATAGTGATGCGACCCTGCCTAGGCTCGGACCCAGCTCCGACGGATCCAAGACGGCCTAGACCTTGGAGACCCCCTTGGATTAGGACTTAGTCTCATTTATGTATTTATTATATTTATTATTCCGTCATTTATATTTTAGGCGTGTGTCCATTCTTATAGTATGGGCTAGCCTTGTTATTTTCCTTTATAACTAGTTTTCGTTATTAGTATATTGTCTTATTGGGCCAGGAGTCGTTGGGCCTTATTTGCATACAAGCCCTAGGCGCCTCTCCCTTGATAGACTAGGGTTTCGTGGTTCTCCTCTATATAAAGGAGCCACAACCCCATTGTAATTCTCACGTCCAAAATGAATTAAGCCAGAGCTTTAAGTCGAGTTTCTCCTCCCCTTTGGCCCGACCGTCACCCTATTCTTTTCTCGACCCCATATTCTCCTAGCCTACATCAAACTAGGCCCCCTTCTCAATCCTTTCACTTCACCTCTCAATCTCAAAGTCTAGGTTTCAGCCTCAAATCTATCCGGTTACTATTTGTCGAAGAAGATTTTGAACGTTTCGAGCCTAGATCCGCCCCTTGTGACCCTAGGGTCGCATCATATAGCCAAAATTACAAAGATAAAGAGAGCAAGAAAATTGTCACTTACCATAGATAATGTGTCGATAAAGCACAACTGGGAGATATGACACTAGTTTCTTCAACCAATATCCAATAAAGAAACAAGTTTCTTCAAATCTTCATCGTACACTTAATCCCACTTGTCGATCGAAACCCTAGGAAAGAAACCCAATTCTTCAACACTACCCACTTGTCGATCGAAGCCCAAGAAATGAACTCAATTCTTTAGCCCTACACACTTGTCGACAAAGCCCCAAATTTCCCCCCATTCGAGAGGAGGTACTAGAGGATTTGGGAAATCGAATAGTAAGTCTAAATTCCCAACTAGTGTCGAGTAATAGGTAAAATACAAGGGTATTTTTGGGTTTTCTCATTTTTTAACGAGCCAAGTAATGGAAGGTGACATTGAGATAACAAAGGGTATTTTAATTTTTAAGGGTGCTGAAAAATAAATAGTTGGGGTGGTTATTTGGAAAGTGGGGTATTTTATGAGTGGTTTTAGGTTGCAAACTCTTTAAGATATTGTGAATATCAAATACAAAATCAAGGTTGGAGATGCTCTTATTAGACAAATGTCGGTAGTTTAATGTGTAGGTTTGGCATTAAAAGGGTTTTCTTAGTGGTTCTCTGAACCCGATTCTTTTTTTTCCTAGTATTAGTTAGTTGGGTTTGTCTTCGGGTTATTATAAATAGGGCTTCTTTCTTGTTTTTAAAACTTCTCCCAGTGTTGATGCAAAGGCTCATTGCTAGGGGCGATCGTCCCATTTCAGTTTTTTCATACACATTGTCAGGCAGATTCGAACTTCGAACCTCACATTTAAAAAGCCTAACACCTCATCTCACTAGACCAACTTATTATTAGTTGTTTCTTCATTGAATTGACGGGTTTCTACATATACACATTAGACGATATTTTTTAGGAAAAATACGCAATATTAACTAATTAAAAGTGTAAATTCTATCGAAACTATCTCTCTTTTGAATCTATAACTACATATTAAAGTTGTACCTTTTCGAGCCACCAGAACGATTCTGGCCCCACCTCATATTTAAAAATTTAATTTTTATATCTTTTATTATAACTTCTTTCTATTAATTTTTTTTAACAATTTAATTTTATATCTAACATCAAACAAATATCTATTTAGTATAACAATATCTTTTGAAAGCTTCCTTATACAAGTATTTAAAATTAAAGATAAAATATTTTAAATATTTCAAAATAAATATAAATCTTTTAGCATATATCTTTTGACGAATTTATTTATAAATATATACTGATTTTATTTTATAATAAAAACTTAATGACAAATATTTATCATGTTTAAAATGAATAAAAATAGATGATAAAATATTTAATAGATATATTGAAATATTTGATAATCTCTAAATTTACGTACATAGAAAGTAATAAAATATGAATAATATAATATTTAATCTTATCTAATCTTTATTTTATCGAATCACAAAATAAGTTTGGTCCCATCTTAAATTAAATTAATTAGATTTTAAATATTTTATATAATTAAATTATCTTTATCTTTCATATTTAATTATATCTTATTTATTAAGTTAACTATTACTTTTTATATTCTTATCTTTTCCATATTTGAATATATAAAAATTTTATTCATATTTCATCTTTTTTTTAATTAAATATTTGTGAAATATCATCAAAAAAAGAGAAATGTAATTATTTTATCTTAATTATCTTCATTCTCAACATTAAATTTAATCATATATACTGATTAAAAAATTATACATTCTATGAATAATAAATTACTTATATTAAATTTTTATTTATTAATATCTTATTTATAATGTATATAAAATGCATAATCGTAGTCGTACATGGTATGACGGGTACAACTAGTAAATATATATATATATATATATATATATATATAACAAAAACTCAATTCTAAAACTCAAAACTTATCTAAAGAGTGTAAGACGAAGTAAATATATATATTTTTATAGAACAAAAACTCAATTCTAAAACTCAAAACTTATCTAAAGAGTGTAAGACGAATCCGGATTCATCCACACGTCACCACATAAACATCTTACTATCTTAGAACACGGATGACGGATCGGATATACATGAAGGGAGGGGGAGCATGGGAAGCACAATGGAAGGAACAAACGAAACAAAGTTGACGCGTTTAATGTGTCGATAAAGCACAATTGGGAGATACAAACCTAGTTTCTTCAACCAGTATCCAATGTAGAAACAAGTTTCTTCGATTTCCCAACACTTAATCCCACTTGTTGATCAAACCCTAGAAACGAACCCAATTCTTCAACTTAATCCCACTTATCGATCGAAACCCTAGGAATGAACTCAATTCTTCATCACTACCCACTTGTCGATCAAAACCCTAAAAATGAACCCAATTCTTCAGCCCTACCCACTTGTCCACCGTAGCCCTAAATTTTCCCACCATTCGAGAGGAAGTACTAGAGGATTTGGGAAATCGAATAGTCGGTCTAAATTACCAACTAGTGTCGAGTAATAGGTAAAGTACAAGGGTATTTTCGGGTTTTCTCATTTTTAACGGGCCAAGTAATGAAAGGTGGCATTGAGATAACAAAGGGTGCTTTAAGGGTGGTTAAAAATAAATAGTTATATTTGAGGTGGTTATTTGGAAAGTGGGGTATTTTACGAATGGTTTTAGATTGCGGACTCTTTAAGATATTGTGAATATCAAATACAAAATCAGGGTTGGAGATGGTCTTATTTGACAAATGTCGGAAGTTTAATTTGTAGGTTTGGCATTAAAAGGGTTTTGTTAATGGTTCTTTGAACCTAATTTTGTTTTTTTCCTAGTATTAGTTAGTTGGGTTTGTCTGCGGGTTAGTATAAATAGGTCTCCTTTCTTGTTTTTTAAACTTCTCCCAAATATGTGTTACTGTAAAGGCTCATTACTGGAGTGATCGTCCCAATTCAGTTTTTTTATACATATTGTTAGAGTGATTTTAACTTCGAACCTAATGTTTAAAAAGTCTAACATCTCATCTTACTAGACTAAGTGATTATTAGTTGTTTGTTCATTGAATTGACGGATTTCTTCATATACACATTAGACGATATTTTTTAGAAAAAATATGCGATATTAAATAAGTAAAAAGTGTAAATTCTATCTAAACTATTCTTTTTTGAATAAATATATATTTTTATAGGAAAAAACTCAATTGTAAAACTCAAACCTTATCTAAATAGTGTAAGACGAAACCTGATGACTCCACACGTCACCACATAAACACGGTAGAAGACGGATCGCATATACCCGGGGGGGGGGGGGGGGGGGGGAGCAAGGGAAGGCACAATGGAAGGAACGAACGACACGAAGTTGACGCGTCTAAGGAAAAGTCCAATTGGTCAAAGGCGGTACCAATGTTATAAATACGCAGACCCCCCTCAACCTTTGCCTTACAACATCCACAACAATCCATCACAAAACCTCAATACTCGCTACTTTCAAACAAAACAACTTAACTCTGCCTTGGTTTAGTTACCTTCTGCGTTCTGCTGGTTAGTTACCTTGAAGAATCGAAGATGGGCTACAAAACACTGGAGCTAACCCTAATCTCGGCCAGGGACCTCAAGAACGTGAACCTGTTCGGAAAGATGGACGTTTACGTGGTGGTCTCGCTGTCCGGCGACCCAAGAAGCAAGCAGAAAACCCCCGTCCACCAAGACGGCGGCAGCAGCCCCTGCTGGAACTACACGGTCAGATTCACCATCGACGAGACCGCGGCGGCCCACTCCGGCTGGACGGTGGTCTTCCAACTCAAGCACGAGCACACCTTCGGCCGGGACAAGGACGTGGGCGAAGTCAGAGTCCCGCTCAAGGACTTACTCGACAAGACCAAAGGGGCCCAGATCTTAACCTACCAGGTTCGAAGGCCCTCGGGCAAGCCCAAAGGCGAATTCAAGTTTTCGTATAAAGTCACGGATGCGATTCATCAGCCCGAGGCGGCGCCGGTCACCGCCTATCCGCCGCAAGCCTCTTCCAGCGGCGCCGCGTATCCTCCTCAGACGGCCGCGTATTATCCACAGGCCGCGTATCCTCCGCAGGCCGTGTATCCTCCACAAGCCGCGTATCCTGCACCGCCTCAGACAGCTTATCCTGCACCGCCTCCGATGCAGGGCGGGTACGGGTACGGGTACCCGGTGCAGCAAGGGTATGCGCCTCAACCTCAAAGGCCCAGGAAGAATAATGGAGGGTTTGGAATGGGGTTGGGCGCTGGCTTGCTCGGAGGCGCCCTCGGAGGCCTTCTGATCGAGGATATGGTCTCTGACGCTTACGATGACGCTTATTATGATGATGCGGGTGCTGGAGACTTCGACACGGACTTTTGACCACCTTCCATTTCCATTTCAGCGTATCTTTAGATTCAATTTTGTAATTATTGTTTTCGTTTCCCTAGTTTTTTTTTCAATAATTTGAGTAAACAGAGTACTAAACTTTGACAAGCTTCAAAACCCTTCCCTTATTTCAGTTACAATTGATTTATTTATACTTGTTACAATTGGTTGAATGTGATTTGCGACAGCAGAGAATCAAGTTGAACAACAACATCAAATGCATATCATAAGATACACCACCCAGACATTACAATCAGTTGTGATTAGGCAAACAAAAACACATGCCTAAAACAAGGGGATCAAAAGAACCGAATTAGCAGACCCCAAACAAAAAAATATTACCAACCACAACAAACATTCTCTCATCTCTCTCTCTTTTCACCTTAGGAAGAGAAAAAAAAAAACACCCAAAATGTACAAGACAAGACTTAAATCACACCATGTGACTCGTCGTGTTTTACAACAATAGGGAAATTATAACTGTGTGCATAAGTTAGCGTTTCGTGTTAAGCTCTGTCATCTGCTCCACCTAGAACAACCTGTTGATAAACACATCATAGCATGCATTGATTCAAGCTATGAAAGATTAAAAGATTCGAAAAACAAAAACATAATAATTCAGATTGATGCAAATGAAAAGAACTTACATTGCAATCAAGAGCATATTTTCTTGCAAGGATGATAGCCGCGTTCCTTTCCTTCTCAGATTCGAATGTGAGGACGAAGGAGAGCCCCTTTCGGCCTTGCCAGAACAAGGCCTTGGATGCAGCATTACCTCCTGCTCTTACACCGTACACCTGAAAATAACATGAAATTTTACAAGGTTCATTATATCCATTAGACCCTTTATGGTCCATTTGAATAATAATAATAAGTCAATAGAAAATGAAAATGAAGTTAATGAACAACTGTTGTAAGTGGATTAGTTTCATTTTCTTTCTATTTCCATGACCATCAACCAAACGGGAACTTAAGAGTTTAAATACAGACGGTAACACATACCTGCATGGATGTAGAGTATGACTCTCTGGATTTTGACATCCATCCTCTACTGAGCTTCATCCTTGTCCTTCCAACATGAAGAACATGAACTGAACGTGATGACTGGTCTTGTCCATTCATTTGAGATATCACCACCTACATCATGAGCACATCTATATTCAATATGCAAGTTCCTTGTTCCCACATTCATTGAACTCAGTCCCAAAAGATCACATAATGGGTGGGGGTGGGGGGTGGGGGGGGGGGGGGGGGGGGGGGGGGGGAATGTTCAAATGGTTTTATCATACATTAAATTCAGAGTTAGGTTTTCGTAGAAGGGATTCCACGTAGCTCGACAGTCCTGCAGCTGTTATTATAAATGTGCAAAGTATTAGTATTTTACTAAGGCATGAAAATAAGTAAAGGAAACTATTTTTCTTTTCAAGATGAAACAAACCAAGTTCAATAGGAGAAGTTGTTGAGATTGAGATTCTTTGGCTACTTGAAACAATGTCAGCTTGCAAAAAATTCCCAACATCTAACGGCTCGGGGGCATACATTGGTCTATTAGCACCTAATAAATGATTGAGTAGTTAAAACCAATGAGATATGTCATGAACTCAGACAATTTAAGAGGAAATTACAAAGATGAGAAAGAAAATCTTATTATTTTTCACCTGATATGATTTCCTTCTGGTTACCATCTGCAGATACACGGTACCATTGAATTGAACAAGCTGTCAGGTCAGGAGCATCACTTGAGCGAGGTTGAATACGTAGACGTGATCCTAGGATTGAAGCGCCATCAAGTCTATATACACAAAGTCGGTTTTCCTCCACTCTCTTGGTAACCACCAACTGTAGAAAGGAGTTCTCCGTGTTTAGATATTTAGGTAAAGGTTTTAAATTGACCAGTTTTCTAGTTGAGAGTTTTTGCATTTTAATCTCAAAGATTATAGAAAAACAGTGATACCTCTTTTGAAGCTTAACCGAAAATATAGCCTTTTCTCTGATTCTTATTCTGAGTTCTCGAAGCTCATGCTCTATTTCCATGACCTGAAAAACAAACCAAGCATTTAATAAATGTAAAAACCTTTATATGTGAACACATAGTAATGATATACACGATTATATTTAGGTTAGCTGGTTCATTTGACACACCTTGCTGGGCTGGTGCAACAGTCTGATCCGTCTGGCCTCCTGAATTTCCTCTATCAATTCCTTGACATCCTTATATAAAGAAAAAAAAATTCAAATTAGATATCAGTCAAGCACAAGAAATGAATTCAAATATTACAGTTAGCTCATAATCAATAAAGAAAACTATGTGTTTGACTTCATTTTATCAAAACCTTGACCATGATTGACTGTGCTATTTTAACAAGATGTAAGAATAACAACGCTAGCACTCAGCATTTAATTGTGTTTACAAGGGAAGCTTAATCCTTTTTTCATTTTGAAGCACCTCAATAAATTCTAGAACTTAAAAAAAGGATGCCAATCTCTCAGGAATAGATAGCATGAAAAACTTGGCCAAATTCCTTTAGGTTCCAAACAATATAATACTTAAATCAAAGGAATTAAATAACTAATCAAAAAATGTTTAATCAGAGAATGCCGGCTGTCAAAAACTCATCCATTTGTTTTTCATGTAATTCAAAACCATCTCACTAACCTGCTTCCCAGAACTTTGGGCTATTTTTGCTTCTTCCTCAAGAGCCTCGCCAAATCTCTGTACTACAGCTCTGGCACTCTCAATTTCTGCACAGGCAAAAGATCTTTCTTGGCTCACCAATCTCTTAGCATCTTCAGAAGCCTGCAAGGTTAATCATACGTAGCCAATCGAGTAATTTTAGACAGCAATAGAGAATGAACATAAGCAAATGAGTACTCTTAGTTAAGACAATTATGAGTGAAATACAGATCAATGCGACTAATGCAATTGCACTGTGACAAAGACAACAACTTCACTATGCTACATATCTTAGAAGAGTTAACCTGTCTTTTCAATTTCATGCATTCTAAAATCATGCAATGGGCAATGTGTATCACGAATGCTAAAAATGCATGTGCAAGTTTACCACTAGCAAGTACCTGCTTGAGGAAGTTTGCTAGCTTTTTCACTTCAAACTTCTCCTGAATCAATTCTCCTTCGTTTTGGGTTAGCTTGACTGCCAAAGCCTCAACCTGCAGAAACATAAAAGTGTTATGGAGACATACTAAATACTTTGTAACATACATGAGCATTTTAGTTGGCTAATTTGTATTAAACTTAAGAAACCAAAAAACATTATTAAAAAGAAAAAAGCACTTAAAGAAGGCCAAGTTGCAAGAAAAAGTAGCCTTGTTCACAGTCAAACAAGCCAAGGCAATAGGACTCACCCTATGAAATGCAACAGAGTGAAAAAGAACGAAAATATCTTACTCAAAGCACGCATAGCAGAAATAATAGTCTTCCTTATCTATAGCAGCGGTTATTTACATATATCACTTCCTTGCAATTCTTCATTATGTGATTTCAGAACAAACAATGACACGCATCAGAATGATGGTTGGTTTTGATGGGCTAAACCTTAGCAAACAGATGGGACGAAAGGTTCATAATTGTAAATTTAGGTGCATATTTATAAGGAATGCATAAAAATGCAGAATAGTCACATACCCACAGTCTCACATTATTCCAGAAAAAGTACAAAGACATTGGAATAAGAAAACTTCAGATACGAAATCGACATGCTCACCAATGAAATAGCTTTCTCCACATCCTCCTTGTTACGACCTATCAAACGACCTCTCAATGACTCCAGCGCATCTCTAAGCTTTTTCAAAAGTACATGTCCCTCCAGAGAAGCAACATCCCTGAGTTTTGCCTAAACTCATCCACAGATAAGCAAAGAAAAAGAAATCCAAATTAGAAATTAAAAAGGGTGAGCAATTTGCAGATTTATATTTTCATTAGTCATCTATCTGAACAGAACTAAAACATATATGTGATTGAAACAGATAAAGAGAATCCAAAAACCTCTTCAGATAACTTAGCAGCAGCTGACAGATTTTTGTCAAATTTACTAGCAAGGTCTCGAACAGAGAGGCGATTATGCTGCTCTTTCAATTGAGCTGTCTCCTTTGCAACAACTTCCTTCAAGGATAGAGCATTGGGATCTAGCCTTGGCTCTTCCACTATCTGATTATCCGGTCCAATTTTGTATTTTGGAAAATGGTCGCAAGAAAAGCTCACATCAGCTGAGACTGAAAGAAGTGCCTCATCTTGCACCTCATGTTCAGTCTCGGGATTCACCTTAGTCATTATGCTGTAGGTTTGGCTACAAAAGGCACAAAAGCATATGAAACATCATATTCATAACATTCGTCTGCATAACACAGCATAATAAATCTTCATAGTTGCAAACTGGTCCCAAAAGACATAGAGAAATCAAAGATGGAGGCCACATTTATTACAAATTTGAAAATTTGTTAACACTTGGTAACAAATTAGATCACAAATTAAATGCAACATTAATGAAGATTTGCAAAACTGGTTTTACCAGTTTGCTATGCAATCACAGTACGACGAGAACTTAAGGTGAGCCACTCATCTAGTTCAATGAACCCAAAGAAGACAAGCTTGCACAGAAAGATTGAGAATGATAAAAGCCTGTATTGATCATATTCCGCACTCGATCTGTTTGCAGTCTCTCGTGGACCGAAAAGCAGGAAGGTATTAATGAATTTATAGAGCATGAAAAAAACTTCAGACATACAAAAGGAGATCTTTCCTTTCCAACACTAATAATTACTCCTTTGACAGGCTTACTTGAGAAAGATTATTATGGGCACACAATTATAAGTTGTTTGGTGAGTGGGGAGCAAAGAACCAAGGCCAGTTAGTATGGACAAACACTTCACAAAATTCTTCAATCACCGAAACAAAACAAAGGGAAAAGGGCATGGAAACTATTTTGGTTGTATTGTATCCCACTATGGCACCAGATGAGACTTTGTTAGTTTTTACTTTACAACCTCTAATATTTGGTGAATTGTCTAATCAAACTCAACAGCCATCTCTAACGAAATAATCTATATTAATCAGATTTTAAGCCCGAGGGAACACCAATGCTTATCCCCTGGAGAAAATTAAACATGAAATCAACTTTTTCTCTTTAAACCAGATCACCTAAATTAGTATTATTAGCATTCCATCTATTTCAAGAGAAACTTATCCTAGCAACCAGTTGAGAAGCAAACAAATCAACGAAAATCATGATGGGATAAAATTATAGTTTTACCAATCAGTGTAAAAATCTGCATTTCAAGCATCCATGAAGATTTGACAGGAAATGTCTGCCTAAAATTTTGCAATGGTTCAATAGCGGATAATCCACTTGAGGGGAGGAAAAATCACACTTCATTTTGTAATCAACTAAAGAGAAGAAAAAACATATATCTGGTTCACCAACCATTCTTCGTGTACCATGGCATAATAGTCTAGTAAGCAGTAACAAACAATTTTGCTGCGCAGAACTGGACAAAAAAACATAAAAGCTACAAACCATTTTAAGCAATACGACCCAAAGAATTTTAAGCAATACGACTAAAACATTTAATTAGGGAATAGAAACAAATTGAAGAATAGTAACGAAAAAAAAAAAGAATCCGAAGGCCGCCACCCCAGTTGGGCAGATGGGCAAGGGAAAGAGAGAGGAGGGCAACAAATCGGCAGTTTCAATGATCAACCATAAAACCCCAATCGAAATCGGTCCTTTCTCATGGTATATATAACATGGGAAAAAACCCAGATGGGCAAGAAGATAGGAAAAAACAGAGCAACAGAGAATAAACTTACGGATGAATCAATTAAGAGGAATGCAGGAAGAAAAGGCAGATTGAGCGGGATGAATATGAACAGTGAGGAGAAGGAGGAGGTTCGTTCACCAGCATTGAGAGGATGAGACTGGAGAGGAAAGAACAAAGGAATCAACAGGGAGGAGCACAAGAGGAGGGGAGAAGAAGAAGAATATGGGTGCTTTTTGAAAAGCAGTCATTATAAAAGAGAGAGAGAGAGAGAGAGAGGGGGGAGGGTGTGTTGTGTGATAATCTCTTCTCTGAATAAAGAAAGCTAAAAAAAGAGTGTGTCTGTACAGTGAAAAAAGTGGAAGACTGCCCTCTCCACGCTGTGTCATAAGAGCAAGCAGTGGGGTCCACGTGGGCCCAATTGAATACCCTTCTCTTTCATTTCTCTTTTTCACTGCCAAATGTTTTGCCATATTGTATAATGATGAATGATGAATCGAACAATGAAAAATATAATTAAAAAAAACTTGCAACGAAATATGACATTTTAGAAATATTTTTTTAACATTGAGCTAGTAACTTAATACAACATCAATATTAAATCACCCGAATAAGATTAATAATTTAAATAATTATAGTGGATGATCTTAAAAAAAAATAGAAGACGATCATGAAACCAGAGTCTAAATTAAAATAAGATAAAAGATCACACAATAATTCTGAAAAATAATTAAAATAAAGTTTAAGAGCATCTTCATATTAGTGATACTATGGATATCATATATTAAAAAGAAAAATATCAAATAATTAAAATTATTATTATTTTACATTTTCCTTATCCATCAATTTTTTATACTTTATAAATGTATACATGGACTATTTATTATTGGGTCATGCCAGAGAACTTGTGTCAAAACAAGTTTCTTCGACAAAGATACGTGTACATATAATTACATTGACTCACTAAATAAATTATAATTTAATTTTCTTTATAAATTTTTTATGATACTCCAGGTATTATGAACGTATATGCTCTAAGTTGAGAAGATTAAAATGTCTTCCAGCCAAAAAATCTGTCGTCGAATTATACTCTTTGAAACAATAGAAAAAAAACTACATGAGAAATGTAAGAGACAAGACTTTGAATATCATTCATAATTGACTGAATTTTCCAATGAAATTTTTTTCAAATTCTTTTTAAAGAATTAACAATTGCTAAGTTATCACCTTGAATAATTATGTTTGAAATGTTTAAAGAAGTTGCACTCTTATAACTCCCTCTAACAAGGAAACATCCTCAACTTTAAGGACGGACATTGGCTCTAGTTTTTTTTGGTCACATCTTATAATTGAACCCTTATGGTCACAAATTAAAAATTTGGCATAAGTTATATAGTTTAGAGGTTTTTAAGCATCAAAATTTAGTTTTAACCAATCTAAAGGCGGTTTAATCCACACACGATGATTTTCCTTTTAGGACGAGGTTTCAAATTCTGAGGGAAATTTGCCGACTTTCATTGCAAATGTTGATTAAAACCCAAATCACATGGAAGTAAGTTAGAAATAATGCGCGCAAGATTGAAGATTTTTGAGTTCATATGACCCCAAATATGCAACCAAAGAAAACAAATAACATTGCTATTTTCATTAGAATTTAGAGTACAAATTAAATTGTCATTAAAACTACCCGAGGAGATTAATTGGAAGATTTTTTTTGAAATATGTATTTCTTATTTATGGGTTTCAACCTTTCAGGCTTTTTGGGGAAAAAAAGCTGAGTTTTTCATTAAGGCCCTGTTTATTCCTATATCAGGAACTGGGTTGGAATGATGTATCAGGTTGGAATAAAACTCACTCATAACTTAATTTTGGGTATGAACTCTAGTAGAGCTGTTAAAAGCTGACCGAACCCGCTAACCCGACCCGAACCGCCCGATAATTTTAGGGTCAAGATCCGAAAATTTGAACCCGAAACCCGAAATCAATAGAACCCAATAGAACCCGAAACCCGTTGGGTTGAAACCCGAAACCCATGGATTGACCGATTTAGTATATTTATAGAATTTTTAAAATTTATTTTTAAAATTATAATATATATAATTATTAAAATAAATGAAAAATAATAGATTATAATTAAATAATATTATTTAAATTATAAATTGATTTTAATAATCATAAAAAAGGATATTTTTGACCCGCTGGTCAATCCGAACCGACCGAAAACCCGTTACAACTAGGGATGAGCAACGGTTCGGGTCGGGTCAACCCGCGACCCACATGTGCGGGTCACGAGTCGACCCGCGACCTGCAAATTATTTTTTTTTGACCCGTTTGACTAAGTCAATCGGGTCAAAACTAATTTTTTACCTAAAAAAATTAATTTTTAACCTAAAAAAATAATTTTTAACATAATAACATGTATTTTTTTTAAATCCGTCGGATTTGCGGGTCGACCCGTAAATCCATCGATTTTTTATAAATAAATAGTTTATACTTTAATAAAATTATAAAAAATATATATATTTTTAAAAATATTGCGGGTCGCGGGTCGACCCGCGACCCGCGCGGGTTTGACCTGACCCGACCCGCGACCCCCAAAATAAAAAATTTCGACCCGCGACCCGACACACACGGGTCGCGGGTCGACCCGCAACCCGCAATTTGCGGGTCGGGTCAGTGCGGGTCGCGGGCGACCCGACCCGTTGCACATCCCTAGTTACAACCCGACCCGATTGACCCGTGAGTCCGTGACCCATAACGAAACCGAACCCGATTCAACCCGAACCCGAAATGACCGAACCTGAACCCGCCCGACCCGACCCGATTGACATGTCTAAACTCTAGAGTATTCTGTTGGCATGTGAATCACTCATTCTCATTATTTCCTAGTTAATTAAAACAAACATTGGTATGAATTTGATTGATTTCTAACCTCATTCCTGGACATAGAAACAAACAAGATCTTAATGGCTTTTGAAATCTTTGAACTAATGACTTGACTAATTTCCAATGGCCGGTTTGGTGTGAAAATGTGTAAATATTAGGTGTGAATCTGAAGAAATTAAATCTTTTTTGGTTTGAAGAATCAGAAGAAATTAATAGCAAGTAGGAGGAGTTTATCATCCCTAATCCTGTTCACACAAAGTCAACACTTGACTGTTTTATTTTTCAGGTCAGGATTGCTCTTAATTAAACGTTGATGATTATGTAAGTCAACTCGTTCACCTAACACTAAATAGATAGATGACTTTAACATATGATAGTACGTAATATGCATCAAAGATTACGTTTGTAGCTAGGTATGAGCATATTAGGGTTGTTCTGGGTTTTGAATTGCCAAAATAACTTTGTACTCCGTATGTAATAGTAATAGTATTAGAGAGTGAGATTGAAAGTAAAGTTTGTTTGGAGGTTGGAAAAGGCTGGAAAAGTGGCCAGTTTGCCACCATTGAAGGGCTTGTTTGGCGCGCCGTATATTTCGGTAGTTACTTATATCAAAATGCAATTGGACGGGACCCGACTGTGGGCCCGCATGTCTTTTTGAACCCTAATTAAGAAAAAGGAAACCACGTAAAAAAGAAGGTCATCACCGATTGGATCGAAATGGGTCTGTTGACATGGTAAATTAGGATTCTTTCCAAGTGAACACTTTAGATTAATCAACAGGATCAATAATAGTGTAGGATGAAAATGCATGATCATTAGATTCAACAAAACAGTAAAATGTTCATGTTATCAAATAGGAGTATCCCATGCCCAGCGCCAGGTCCCTGTATAAAATAAGTATAATATTAGACTTGATAATTTTGGGACCTTACTTAATTTTAGAATCTTGTGTAAATTACGGACGGAGGGAAAGACCGTCACATAAGCCCATGGGGTTCCATCCTAAAACCAATTGGTGATAGGAGGAGTAACTCATAGGTATATATTTAGGCTAATTTATCTTTAGTTTTCCGATGTGGGAATGATTTCTTCCACAAATCCAATGAAGCATTTTGATATGTTGAGACTTAAACTTGAATCTTGACGATAATCCTCCACTGATCAAGCCAATTTGAATGATCATCCAGAAGATTAAATGATCGATCTGTGTTTGTTTATCAGTAGCTAGATGAGTTACGTACCAAATGCTCATCCTATATTCATAGGCAAACTTAATTGTATTGGCCCTACGTACAGCTTAGGTGGACAGACGGGCCCATTCAAGAAGATGCCAAGTGGGCCCACTTTCGAGCGTCCCATTGACATTTGACAGCTTAATAAGTAATTGCAAGTATCCAACAGAATTTTCTCCGTTCGTTGTAACGGCTTATTCAACAGAATTTTCCCGTTCTTTTCTTTGTAAGCTGCGTGTGTGGCGGGGAAACACGGTAGGTAGAGAGATGGTTAGTGAACTTTCATCATTAGTACTGTATTAATTACCCTCATTTAATTTACATTTTAGTGTTATCGTCATTATGAAAGCTTACACCTAAGTTTTAATATTCTTCAATCGCGGCCACTATGCCCATTAAACTAAGCATTTGTCCTCTACATTCTATAAAAAAACAAGCTCATGGGTGGTTGGAATGAACATCCATCGATCTTTAATCATTTGTGCAAGGCATATTTGCAAGAGATTGTCAAGGTCTTTAATTAGGGTGGTTCAATACAATGATGGTAAACAGTAATATATTAATTTCTTCTAAGAAACTAGTATGACGATTCTACCAAAAAAGGTTATATTTTTCTTTAAAAAATCCACTTATTACTTACCAGTAACCTCCTCCTAGAGTCTTGTAATATTATCCACCCGGTAGTTTTTCACGGTTTTTTCGTTAGCTTGATTCTTCTGTTCACTCTTTGATCTCCTCTTTAATTAATCTCTAGCCTGCCCATTTAAAATCAAAATATTGAAACTAAAAGCAAAAACGTTCTTTATTTCAAAATGTTTTGGGATGAATCTATCCTTATTTCGGCCCAAGAAACCACTCGACCTCGTACATCTGTAACAGTCACAATGGTATTGTTGAAACCGGCAGCTAATTCAGGACTCCATTTGCGGGACTCACGAAGAATTTCCCTCACGAGCAAGATCACGTCCCTCATTACGAGCCTGGGCTGGCTGGCGAAGAATTCTCACGACTTCCTGCTTTGGCCTTCGACCTGGTTGAGACAATTTTCACATCTTGCTTAACCTTCTCATAAGCAAAGCGGAATTTCCCTTGCCTTCTGTTCCGATTCGTCTTCCGTACGCAATAGACAGATTTGCCTCCGCTCCGCTTTGCCGAGATATAGGGTGACATTCTAGGATTCCATTTCCTAGTACCATGGCCAGAACTCCCGCTTCCATCATCTCTTCCAAATTGATGTTCCAATATCTTCTTGTCATTTCTCCTCGCACTTTCTCTTTTTTTTTAAACACAAGAATTAAAAGATTCTATGTGGTAAAACAAAAAATCGTTCATTTCCCTTTGACATCTCTTGTCATTTCCCTTTCGGCCTAAGATTAGGCCGAAAGGCGGATTGGTTCATTAAATAAAGAATTGGGGGTAAGAAGCTTACCTTGTATTTCAACCTCATCCACTTGTGGCATCAAATCAATTTAGCATAAATACAATATTAGTTAAAGATATTATTTTCATATAACATATCTTCTATTCCATAATATTATCTTCTAATATATAATCTTTATAAATTAGGAAGATAATAGCATATTTTATCATATATTTTGTAGGAGAATTTTGGACATTACTCTTGTATAAATTATATTCATGTCGATCATTAACGCATGTGCAATCAAGAGGAATGAACCTCCTCTTTGCACTCTCTCTCCTCAAAGAGGAGCTCCTCTTGGTTGTAAAAATTGAAAGGGTAATCCCCTTTCAAAGAGGAATGGGAGAGGAATGGTAGTAATCCTCTTTCCATAGAGGAATGAGTGCTTTGGCCCTTGTGCCCAAAGAGGAACATTCATCCAATCACAATTTGACACATGTATCCAACTTTCAACTAACTTCATTTATTTCATTTCAACCTAACATTAAATATATTTCCAACAAAATAATAATTAATGTTGATATTTTTTTTTAAAAATAAATTAATCAATTTTTATAATTTTTTATTATCTATAAATAGAGTCTAATATTGTTGGGTCATTCACAAACTCATCTTACCTTTTCTTTCTCTCGTTCACTACTACTACTACTATCTTCCATGAATAACCACAATAAAAATCCAAATAACTCAAACACTCAATATAATCCAAATACATTTAATTTGGATCAAGTTCAAGCCATGCTACAAATGTTTGGTAATCTACCAAGGCCAATTATCATCATGCATAATGAGTTTCGGAATGATAATGAGACATTCACTGTGACACGTGGACGATAATGATCGAAATCTAAGAAGATTCATGGCTAGAAGGGAGGAGTTTCGGAATAAAGAAATGCATGTGGCTCTAAAGAACGATTTGGTGGATAACATATGGGAGAAGTTTCAAAGTTTGACATCGGAATAGATTTAGATTAAATTTCTATGTCAACAATGCTTTATTATTTATGTTTAACGTTATTTTTATTTTGTATTTTTTTTACAATTTATAATGTTTTTTGAAGTTGTCTTAATGTTAATTAAATTTATTTTTTATTTTTTAATTAGTTTATATTACCTTAAATCCAAATTATTTAAGTAAATATAATTTATTATTAATTTATTTGATTAAAGAACTTTAATTAACATAGGTAATTTAAATATAATTTATCATTTAATTTTTCACTCGTATATGGTATCTAGAGCCTACGGATTTTCTTTCGCCACATCCTCTGTCTCACGATCAACCACCACTGAAATTCCCAACTCACCACCATGTCCGCCACAAATACGTACAAACAATCAAATTCTCCTAAGCCTTGGAAATACTTCCAATATCTAGTTTTCCACCCCTTACATCAAATTAGATTGCAATAACTACTATTCATGGAGAAGTGTTGTCCTCTCCACCCTCGTAGCACACGAACTCGACATGTATGTTCTCAAACTCATCTAACAGTTTCGAAAGAAGGTGTAGAATTCCCTGTCGACTTCACTACATGGAAAAAAGCGGACCACTTTAGGATCGTCCATGGGAAACGAGGTTGTGTCTAATTACTAAACTAAAAACAAAAGAACAAACAAAACAAGCAAGGAACGAGCTAGAAAGAAGCAAAGTAAACCAGTCAAAGCACTGAACAAATCGGTACCGACCCATTCAGGGTCGGTAACGAGGTGTTACTGAGCACGAACAAAGCAAAATCACAAATAAAACATGCAGGCTTGGTACCGACCTAGGGAGCTCGGTAATGAGGTAACTAGGGATTAAAATTTGACTAACAAGCAAGATAAAATCTGGGATAAGGGTCCACCACAACATACATGCAATCTAGATAATATGAATCATAAAAAATCATACCTTTAACATAAAGTTGTCAACTTTCATTGAATAAACAAGCAAATTAATCAATTTTCATAAATCAACTTACTTTATCTACTTATTTTGATCCAAAGTTTTCAACTTTCGTTATCAAACTTTATCTCAATTCAAGTTTATAACTTTATCTTTCGATTAAGTTACAAACACGAATTACTTCAACTTTCGTCAAAGCATAAGTACAAATAAGTAGAAAATAGATAATAGGCATTTAATTCATTCAATCAAATCATCATTGATGCATTATCATGTTGGGTTTTTAATTCCAATCCTAAAATAAGGGACTACTCACTCATAATTGAAAAGAAAAAAAAATGTAATTGAACACTACACCATTCTGCCGATTTAGCGACCATATTTTAGCGACCACGGAATATGGTCGCTAAATAGTGACCATATGGTCGCCAATGGTCACAAATCTGGACGTCAAAACGGGGAAAAAAAAACCAAATTCGCGACCACGTGGTCGCTAGGCCTTTATAGTCGCAACAAGTGCGCGGGCCAATTTCCCGCCAGCATGTAGCGACCATATGGTCGCCAACGTTCTAGCGACCACTTGGTCGCAAACTGTAGCGACCAGTTGGTCGCTGACTTGGTCAGATGTTTTGGCGCGCTACATCTATTTTGGTGGGTAATATCCCGCGTTTTTGGCGACCACTTGGTCGCTAAAAACAGTAATTGGTAAAATTCCCGCCATTTCAGCATATATTGCATTCTCATTCCGTAAAAAAAATGCACTCTCATTCCGCTTCAACACAACTTCACTCTCATTCCGCTCTCTTCCAAAATATTCTCAAAAGAGAGAAAAAATCAACCACAACTGTGAATTGATTCTAGGAAGAAATTCCGTCAAATTTTACCGACATCCTCACTAAAGGTATGTATTTAAATCTTATTCCTAATTTTTCATTCAGTCATTATATTGTTTTAGACAAATATTGACGGTAGAAAGCTTTCGTTTATAAATTTATAAGAGATTGTGTTACAGAATTTTACCGCAGATAGCAATTGGTTATGTTGTAAATGTCTGTTCTACTGTTCTGGAGCTGGCGACCATATGGACGCTAATTAGCGACCACATGGTCGTTAAATTCATATCAGCGACCATATGGTCGCTAATTAGCGTCCATATGGTCGCTAAATGCAGTTGAATTAATTTAATTGTACTCTTATTTTGAACTGCAGGAAGGAAAAAATGCGTGAGTGGATGTATGTGTGTAATATAGATGGTTTTTTGAACAACGAGTTTTTAGCTGGCTTAGAGCAATTTATGGAATTCTGCAAATCTATGCCATCCTATAACCCATCCGAATTAAGGTGTCCGTGTCGGAGGTGCAAGAATAAGAAAATGAAATATGTGGATGATGTGCATTATCACCTTGTTAAGGAAGGTTTTGTTCCGAACTATTACCATTGGGTTTCGCACGGGGAGACAAATGAAAGGTTCGTTGCATTGTTGTCCGAGTCTAGACAACACGAAGGCTGTAGCAGTTCCGATCCAGCACCACCATTAATTGGTGGGAATGATAATCGAATGGAACAGATGGTGTATGATGGTTTTAATTATGGCCGAAGTGATTACACTGCTGAGGATCCCGTGCAGAATGCGTATATAAGGCATGAGCAAGGTGAGCAATATTATAATGAAGCGCCCAATCCGATGCATAGCGTATGTACGACATGTTGTCGGCCGCAAATAGGCCTTTGTGGCCTGGATGTGATATGACGCAGTTGGAGGCTGCGATTGAGCTACTGAGCCTAAAGTCTAAGCTGAGGATGACAGAGCGTGGATATGACATGATCTCGGATTTTTGCGGACGCGTTTCTCACCCGGAGACGACATTACTAGCCACGTTTTACGACACTAAGCAAGGCAATGCAAGATATGTGACTATCCTAGATGGAAGCAAGGCAAGACAAAGCTCATTCCCTATTCTCGTACGTTTTACTTGCCAATAACTCCACGGTTGCAGAGGTTGTTGATCGCTCACGAATGCGAGGGTCTAGAGATACAATTTATAACCCGACCCCGTTGTAGCACGTGGTGGGTGTCGAACGCTCGGGAAATCTACTCGATTGAGGTGCCTAAACACTAGAAAGCTGGAAAGGAGAACTTAAAACAAAGGAAAACAAAGAGAACAGTTGGGACCGACACAAGTGTCACGTCGGGCCCGATGTTGGCGACAAAGAGGGAAGTCGGGACCGACGTAGAGCAAGTCGGGCCCGATGTAGCTGGTTTTGTTGAACTCAAAGATTGAAAGTAGATCTTGGGATTTTGGGTTCCTTCTCTAGTAGATTAAGGCTTTTCCACCCCAATTCAAGCAATAAGTGATGATCGGAATAGGATCGAGGTGCTTTCACCCTCGTTCCAACCACTTCTACACATCGATAATTGGGGAAATCCCCTTCGAAGCAAGGTCTTGAGATGGACAAATGTTCACTTTCGTTACTTTGCCAATCACAAGCCTTGATTCCTTACTTTCATAAGGAATTGTAGCTCTATGTAGAGTGGGTTCCTAGATCAAGCACTCAAGGCTTATGGAATTGGGGTTTCTAGCCCAACCTAGCTAGAGTTTTCCCCCATAACCCAAGATCAAGGAGATCTACTCCATATGGCAAACAAAGAAAGCAAACAAATCACAAAGCAAAGCAATCAACATCATCAATCTCAAACCAAAGCCAAATTTCATTCACAAATCAAAAGCAATCCACAAACTCCAATCCAAGGTTTCCAAATCCACAAAATCAAAACAAGGCAAAGCTAATCTATCAACCAAACCTATCAAATCTCCTTCTCCTATGCCGATTCCCTCTCTTCTCCTTCTCCTCTCCTTCCTCCTTGCTCTCCAAGTATCCTCTTGAGAGTTTTTGAGAGTTGGTTAGTTGCTAAGTGTGTGGGAACCTCCTCCAATTAGAAGATAAGAGAGCCTTAATAGATGAGGGGCAAAAGTGGTAGTTTACAATTTCGTGCCTTGGAGCCCAATCCAGCCAGCGACCGACTCGGACCGACACGGAGCACCTCGGGCCCGACTTACTGGGCAAGTTGGTCCGAGGTCGAAAAATCATCTCGGGTCCGACGTTGGTTCTAACTCGATCCGGACCTCGTTCCACCATCTTCTGGTTGGCTTTTCTCTTGTTCTTCTTCATGGCTTGCTCCTCTCTTTCCCTCTTAAGCTCGGGTCTTGCTCCATGTTCCGATTCTCCTTAAAAACGAACCTTGATCCATGCCAAAACACCTACAAAACACATAAAACGCGCATAGTCTCCAAATCTCATAGAAATACGGGAACTAAGCTAAAAAGGAACAAAACACACAAGAAAAGGGGAAAAAGAAACATATTTACAAAGGGAATCATATATAAAACACCACCAAATAAAGAGACATCAGTTGTACGCATTTGTGGTGACTGCCGAACACATGAGATGGCATGCAGAGCACGCACAAGATGGGGTGATGAGACATCCTTCAGATGCAGAGGCATGGAGGCACTTCAATGCTGTGTGGCCAGATTTTGCAGAGGCATGTTTTCCTTCGAAGGAAAACATAACTTTTATTAAAAAATGAATCTTACTTGAATTTAAAACAAACTTGTCTCAGCACACACTTAGATCACAAGAAAAACTCCAACAATCTTCTTTCTTGGGCTCCAAGCAACAAATTTCTCTCCTAAACCTTCCAACCGTACGTAAAACTAAAACTAGCTAGGGAGAGATATAACCAACTTATCTAAAAACAAGAGTATTTATACTAAAGGATCTATCTAATAGTTTCCTTAAAGATAAACATTCTAAAGATAAAAAGATCTCGGAATTAAATCATTAAAAGCACTATGTCCTGCGTTCTACCGACACGGGGACCTCGGTAACGACCCCCGTCAGGGTCGGTAGACACTTCAAAACTTTGCTGAACTTTTAAACTTTCTAAATGCCTCGGTACCGACCCCTCTAGGCTCGGTAACGAGTCTGATTTGGTCTGGTTTTCCTTTGATTCTTAACTCCTCTTTTGGATTTCTTCGGAATTTCTTCTAATGTCTTCACCTCTTCCTCAAAGCCATGCTTCTCTTACTCTCTTCCATCTTGATGTCTTCCAAATGCTTCCAAACTTGCTTCAAAACCTATAAAAAAAACACAAAACTAGCGTAGTTTCCATACTTTTTTTTATAAAATATGCAAACTAGACCAAAAGACACAAAACTAACACAAAAACACAATTAAATGTAGGATCGAAGATCTGTGTTAGTAAAACAAATTGGGAAGTATTCCAATGAATGTTCCCTTACGCAGCGGAATAGATCAGCATAGAATATAAAACTGTAACTCAAAAGCAAGGACGCGTTCCCTTATAGAGGAACCCCTACAACCAACTAGCTGGAGAGTAAACCTCTACCTCTCTTGGAGGATTTTGAACAAGTACTATATTAGATTGATAGATCTCGAGATGCACAATACAAAGATGAACTTCTCTATTGCTCCAAAACACACTTACAAACAATTCTAACGACTAAGTCATCGTGAATCTAGATCTAGACACAATCAATATGATACTTGAACCTGACTCGTTCCTGATGCAAGTCCCTTTTGCACCGGAACCAACTTCCAAGTCACACAGTTCCCATCGCTTGGATCTGGATCTTCCTTCTCTGGATCTGGTTCTTCATCTTCTCTATGTTGCTCTGAGCTCTCTCAATCACTTGCTTCCTTTCAGTGACTCTTGTGTATTCAGTTCTGAGAGCGTACTTGACCTAGCTTCCTCGCTTTCTATTTATAGTGGTCTCTTCTTTCCTTTTGATGTTTTTTCCTTTTACTCTTGGAGAGCACGATACTGTTCAAAAGACCAGCGTACCCTTTATGGAAGCTTTCCTTCTTGGGACTTTGCTTGCCGCCCAAGGCAACAATGAAAAGTCTTTTTTGTCCTCAATTTATTTGACACGTACACAGATGACTTTACGGGGAATGTTTCCCTTGCTTTTCCTGTACATTTGTATATTTCTTGTATTCACTTGTAAAGGGAATTAGTTCCAAGCGTTTGTCATTATCAAAGCTTTTATTACTCGAATGGAGAAACCATTGTTCCAGAGTTAAGGAACTAACATTGATCCGGCACTAAACATGACTAAACAACCTAGAAAGACGCTCTAAAACTAAGCTAAAAACATAGACATCAAAATACCCCATACTTAGACTTGCTTTTCCTCAAGCAATCACTTAAACATAAATCAAACCAACAACACATTCATCTAGTAATAGCCCTTATCAAAAAGCAATTTCAACACAAGTGAAAATAGGCAAGTGACTCTTAACGTCATCACACATATATGGGTAACAAATATACATGAGCAATCACAATTCAACCTCACAAGGAATATGTGTTTTACTTAGCTCTCATGTGTTTAAGCTTATAAGTACAACTCTCAACTCAATCAAACATGCAAAAACTCATAGAAATTGTAACTTATATCACCAATCTCTCTACCAAAGATGTCAAAACAAGTAAAATCATCAAGAGAACTTAGGGTCAATGAAAAACTTCATAGAAGCTTCCATTCGGTCGGGTTGTAATGGGGCTTGGTAATATCAATAAGGCGTGTAAATATTTTGGTTTGTGGTGCTAAAAATTCGGGAATCAAGACTCATAAACTCTGCAACACAACTCACCAAAAACATCAAAAGAGTATACCAAACTTTTCTTAAACTTTTATGCACACTCTCCTCCTTTTTTTTCATTAACCCCAAATCCAACCTGGAAAGTCTCATAAATACAAAGGAATACTTGGCTTTTTCTTCATTTTTATGCTTTGCACTCAATCTGATTTTCCTCTTTTTTTTCCGAATTTTTTCTCTTTCTGCTCTATATTTTTCTTCTGCTGGGAAGGCTCGGTACCGACCCTAGTAGGGTCGGTACGATGTTGATGTTCATGTTTTTAGTATAGTTTTAGGTGTTTTTATTAGGTTGTTTGGTTTAGTTTTAGTGAGTTTTAGTGTTAGGTTTGTGTGTTTTTGGACAAGTTTGCATATTTTGTGAAAAGTATGGAAGCTACTCCGTTTTGTATTTTTTATAGGTTTTTGGAGCAGAAGGGAGCATTTTCAAACAAGCCGAAGTCAAGTGGTGGATGGTGGAGTGCATAGAGAGAAGAGAAGAAGGATTAAGCCATGAAGATCTCGTTGAAATCCAAAGAGAAGCTATGAAAAGTGTACAAAAACCCAAGATAAGGAGCTCGTTACCGACCTGTGAGGGTCGGTACCGAGCTGTGCAACAGAGTTTTGTCCGAGGAATTTAGCAAGAGTCTACCAACCCTGTGCAGGTCGTTACCGAGTTGACCTATGTCGGTAGGTGGCGCCGACTTTCAGAAAATCTATCTTTTATCTCGTAATCGTTTTAGTTAGGAAAGTTTTTATCTTCTAGGATCTTTGTTAGATTGTTTCTTTTAGTATAAATACCCTGTTTTAGTTCAAGTTAAGGTAGAGCTAGTTCATTTGGGAGAACACGTTAGTTTGGAGAAGTTCGGTTCGATCACTCGAGAGAGGGTCAAAAGTTCGTTGTTCTTTTGTCCATTGATTTCGAGTTTAGTTGTGTTTTGAAGACAAATTTTTTATATATTCAAGTAAGTTTTATTTCAATGTTTTCATTCAATCTTGTTGTTTGTTTTGTTTCAATCATGAGTGAGTAGTTTGCTTTTTCTAGGATCGGGGTTGAAACCCAACATAGTTATGCATGGTTGAATGAAGTCAAAGCCAACGGGAGGCCGTTATTTGTATAAATGTGTTGAATGTTTGATTGCCTTCTATCCTTTAAACTACATGTTTTATGATTATACTTAGATGAAAGTCGAAGTAATTTGAGTTTATCACTTGATCGAAAGAGAAAGTTGTAATCTTGAATATTGATATTGTTCGATAACGAAAGTTTTGAGCTTTGGATTCAAAACTAAGTAGAAAGTGAATTGATTTATGAAAATTGATTGATTTGCTTTTTTAGGTCAACGAAAGTTGATAGCTTTATCTTAAAGGCATGATAATTATCCTTCACACTAGTTCATTTGCATGATTATGTCGTGGTAACCCTTATCCTAGTTGTTTTCGCATTTGAATTACCTTCCTGTTCATTCGTACAGACTCGTTACCGAGACACACAGGTCGGTACCGAGCCTGTAGTTGATTCGTCTTGTTTGCTTAATTTTAGTAGAATTCCAGCGTCGTTACCGACCTTGACAAGGTCGGTACCGAGGGCTGTCATAGCCTAGTTTGTTCCTGTTTTGCTTTATTTCTGTGTTTTCTTGCTTTCATAGTTTGGTAATCAAACAACCTCGCTTCCCGTGGACGATCCTGACCTCCCTATACTCAGCGGGGTCTTGACTACACATTTTATTTGTTGTTAAGTAAAACCCTTTCAACAAATTGGCGCCGTTGTCGTGGAAGCAACATTGAAGCAGGAGGGTGAACGAGGTTGGAAACGAGCACCTCATGCTGAACGAGGTTGGAAACGGCAAAACCCTCGTTACTAACCCTAAAGGGGTCGGTACCGAGCCATCACTGAAGCTGGACGGTGTCGATCACATCGACACTAAATCAAGGCACATCGATACCATAACCGGGAAGCTCGATACCGAGCCACAAGAGGTCCTTACCGACAGGAATATAGAAGCTTCAGGGTCGACACCGACCCAATCAGATTCGGTAACGACCCAGTCAGGTACGTTTTCTCAACCTGAACTCATTTCTTTTAATTCAATTCCTTCTTCATCTCTTGCTTTTACTTCTTTTCACTCAGTCCATGCTATTAGAGGGTCAAAAGCCCCTTGGTTTGCGGATTTTGCTAACTACATTGTAGGAGGCGTAATTCCCGAGGGACTAACCCCACAAAAGAAAAAGAAGTTTCTCCATGATGTCAAACAGTACTATTAGGATGGCCCTTACTTGTTCAAGCAAGGAAGTGATCACCTATTTAGGCGCTGTATTCCAAAAGAGGAGATAGATAGTGTGATCCGTCAATGTCACACACTTCCTACAGGTGGCCATGCAAAAGCATTCAAAACCACGACGAAGATTCTTCAAACTAGTCTCTATTGGCCAACCATTTTTAGGGACGTACATGACTATGTGACAACATGTGATGAATGCCAACGCTTTGGCAACATCACTTGGATACATGAGAACCCGCTGATGGGAATACTAGAGGTCGAATTATTCGATGTATGGGGCATAGACTTCATGGGACCTTTCCTTTCATCGGGCCCCTACAAGTATATCCTTGTTGCAGTCGATTATGTCTATAAGTGGGTGGAGGCCGTTGCTACAAGGACCAATGATGCTAAAACCGTGGCCAAATTTATTAAGACAAACATTTTTCTTAGGTTTGGCGTCCCGAGGGTCCTCATTAGTGATGGTGGATCTCATTTCATAGAGCGGAAATTTGAAGCACTTTTGGCTAAGTATGGGGTATCACATCAGGTGGCAACACCATATCATCCCCAAACTAGTGGCCAAGTTGAAGTTTCAAACAGGCAAATCAAGAACATATTAGAAAAGACAGTTTCTCGCTCAAGGAAGGATTGGTCATCTAAACTGGATGACGCTCTATGGGCTTACATGACGGCGTACAAGTCACCCCTACGCATCACTCCTTATAGTTTAGTGTATGGAAATGCATGCCATTTGCCGGTCGAGATGGAGCACATGCATTATGGGCTCTCAAAGAGCTCAATATGAACCTCGACGCAGCCGAAGCAAAAAGATTCATGGATTTGCAAGCACTAGAGGAGTTGAGGCTGAAGGCGTACGAAAACGCCAAGATCTATAAGGAGCATACCAAACGATGGCATGATCAGAAATTGGTGCCTAAAACTTATGAAGTTGGTGAAAAGGTACTTCTCTTCAACTCTAGACTCCGTTTATTTCCAAGAAAGCTAGATGGAGTGGACCATTTGTGGTTCACCACATCTATCCTCACAGAGTAGTAGAGTTGGTCGATAACAATGGAGCCATCTTTAAAGTCAACAACCACCGATTGAAGAAGTTTTATGAGCAACCCGACCAGAAAGAGGAGATTAGAGTCACTTTGGCTCTCACGACGTCGGATTAGCCAGGTAAGTATGTCAGGCTAACGACGTTAAAAATAGCACTTATGGGAGGCAACCCAGTTTTAGTTTAGTTTTCTTTTCTTTTTATAGTTTTTTTGTAGTTTTCTTTTGAGTTTTTAGTATTGTAGAAGTTGGCGGGATGGGATATATTTGAGCTAACATGTCACAGAAGTCGGGCTCGAAAAGGCGCTGGAAATTGAGTCCCCCATGCTCGATACTGAGCTGAGAGGGTCGGTACCGACTTGAGACAAACCAAAATTTGGCGACGCGCGGCAGGTTAGTTTTTCTAAACCTAAATCTATCTCCTTCCTCACCTCACCCCTTGCGCCTCCTCTTGCCCCATTCTGTAAAAACTCTCTCAAGCCACAAAATCCCACATCAAATCTCAACCAACCTCTCAAAACTCAAATCGATTTCCACTCGGATTCTCACCGCTGTCGACTGCATACCCACCCCCTCAAATCTGCACCCTCTCGATATCAAACACACCTCTTGTGTTCGTTACCGAAGCTTCAAGCCCTCGTTACCCTTGCAATTCGAATTTACGTTCTTCAATTTTTCAAGTCTACGGTATGATTTCTAAACCCTAACTTTTTTCTTGAAAATTCATGGTAATTTAGGGTAGTTTTCATATCTAGATCTTTATATGAAATCAAAATTGCATGTCTATATTTCCATCATGCTTTCATGTTTCTATTTTGCTGATTAATCTTGATTGAAATTCGGTTCTTCTTGCTCGATTTACATTGAATTTTCATGATAGAAAGGCATGAAGTAACTTGTTCTTGAATTGCATGATTTTCACCATGAGTTTTGGCAATTGTTGGCATGATTAGATAGGGTTTTGAGCAAGTAAGGGGTTGCATGTTCTTGATTGTGTGTTTTTGTGTGGAATCATTCTTGAAATTGAGCTAAATTGTCGAAATAATTGGGATTTGGGATTCGGAATCACTCGCATAATGTTCTCGCCCAGGCTTGTTACCGACCTTTGAGGGTCGGTAATGACCTAAGATTGTCCAGAACCTGTGCTAACCCAGATACCTCGATACCGAGGTAAGTCAAGGCCATTTTTGAATGCAAGTATGGGGTTTTTCTTGTTGGTTTGAATGGATCTTACCTTGGATTTTTATGGTGTTTCAAGTACAAAATGGCAAGAACAAGTCGAGCCAACTCCAGAGCGGGAAAGAAAAGGAGGACTCAAAAATCTCCATCGCCTCCAAGAATGGACAATGTCATTTTGCCAACTAGGGAGCAACTGACGGTCTTAGATTCCATCCTTCAAAAAGACCACTTCACTAGGTGGTTCTCAAGTTCAAGTGCCAAGGCTAACGACATTTATCATGATGTCAAGCACGCCTTTGCTATTCTCGGTGTGCCACATCTCCTCATTCGGCCCACACCGCCGAGTTTTTTCCACCCTTCGCATCAACTTCAAGTCCAAGACATCGGTCGAAAAGATTAGGTTCCGATTGGGCAACGCTGACCACGAGTTCACCATGGTTGAGTTGAACCGCCTCCTCGACTTCCCCAACCACTCCCGGGATTTACAAGGCTCCCGATGATTTCAAGGTCACCGACACTTAGAGCTACATTTCTGGGGAGGTCAATCCTCCCGCACCAGCACTTCCAGGGGCGCACATCATCAACCCCATCTTCAAGATCATTCTTCGAGTTTTGGGCGCCACTTTTTGGCTCAAAAAGGAGCTTTCAAGGACGATAAGGACGGGGGTTGGATGCCTTCAGACCATTCTTATCGAGGACCCCGGCCCCATGAATTTGGGGTATGAATGGCTAAAGTATGTAGAGAGGTACAAGGCCTCTTCAAAGGAAGTTTGGTGTGGGAACTTGGTGAGTCTCTTGGCGACGGAGCTTCATGTCGACCTCACGCGTTACACCTCTCACAGCCCCCAGAAGCTGGATAGGAAGTACTAGTGTTCTTTTGGTATTTTTCAGAGGATTCATGGTGGATTCTCCACCAAGTTTCTTGGACAAAATGTGGAGATTACTCGTGCCAAGCTAGAGCTGTTGTATGTGCCAAATTGGTACGAAGCTTGGATGTCTCATCCGTTCCCCTTGGACAAGAAGCCTCAGGATGAGCCGACATTGAGGGAATGTGAGACGAGATATGACCGAGATGGAGTTGCTATGGAAGAAGACGAGGCAGCCACTACGGAGGAGCTCGATATCGAGCAAGATGAGGTCGGTACCGAGGTACCTAACGAGCACACCAACTTCGGTACCGAGCATTCTGGGCTCAGTACCGAGCACTTCGCGGCAAACACCGAGACATTCAACTGCGGTACCGCACCTGCTCCTCCGTCTACCGAGTCACAATCGTTTGGCATGGTGCCTTATTCCCCGATTATCTATCAGGACCACTTCCAGCCACATGCTCACTACCAACCACCACCCCAGTCCAACTATGCTAGTTCAAGCGTCCCTCCTCCCTGGACTGAAGATCTGTCCTTTCATATGCATCAACTGAACTTGCAACACACACAGATCCACCGGCGAATGGATCGTTTGGGAGGGTGTGTACTCCGCCCGCATGGCTCTTGAGGATGCAAGACAACAACGGGCTGACGCTCGTTGGTTGACGATGGAGCAGCTTGTGACGGTTGATGAGGAGCGCTGGAAGACAATGTGCGAGTTTATGGGAACCTTTGAGCGCTAGTTCCCACCACCACCTCTGTGATGATCTCAGCTTTCAAGGATGTTTCTTCTGCTTCAATGGTTATCTTGTGAGTTTCTTTCTTTTCCATAGTCTTTTCTTTTGATTTGCTTTATTACAGTGGGAACACTGTAATTTTAAGTATGGGGTAGGGAGGGAAAAGAAAACTTACTTGTTTGTTTGTTTGTTTTTGTGTTAGTTTGTTTTGTTTCTTGTTTTAGTTGTTCTTGTTTTGAAAAAAAATCAAAAATAAAAAAAAATTCAAAAAGATTTTAGAACGGATGAATACGATGTCTTTTGGTTCTATGATAGTTGATTGCTTACATGATCATGTAATTTCCTTTCAGCATGTTTTTGATAGCATAGCTTGAGTCTTATGATGAAATTGTTTTTATAGAGGAATAGCATTTGATGAAATTGTGCATGTATTACTGTTGGCATAAGTAGTTGCAATCCAACAAAGATATGACCTTGTGAGTTCTTATTTTTAGCCTTGATTTTTCATGTGTGATTTGCTCTCTTTATGTATATTATCTGTTGGAATTGTGATGGTTATCTATTTCTCAAGGCCTGTATAAGATTTTTAGTTCATTACTTGTGAAAGTCATATGATAGAGAACTTATTTTTTCATGAGCCTTATTAATCCCTATCCACCCTTACATTATCCTTGTTTTGATAGCCAATTTGAGCTTTAGCCTTTTATTTGTTGCTCCACAAAGTTATCCTTAGCCGAGATAAGCTTGACCCTATCCGGGGATTAGGACTTAGTTGGAGAGGTGTTGTTTTGTAGAGTACATAGTTGTGTGTTGGTTCAAAAATTAGGGTTTTGGTGGGGTAGATTGGAAGTCTCTTGTTTTAGTTATGTAAAAAGATCTCTTGGTTAAAAAGAATGCACAAAGGAAGAAAAGGAATTGCAGATCGTTACCAACCTATGTGGGCTCGGTACCGATGGTTTAAGAAGAGAAAAAATGAGAAAGGAGGAAAAATTCAGCTCGTTACCGACCCTCTCAGGTCAGTACCGAGGGAAGTCGAGAGAAAAAAATGCAGAGAAAAAAAAAGAAGGAAGAAGAAAGTTGTGCAGTGTTTTAAGGTTAAACCCTGAGGTTCTTTAAGTTTTTATTGAGGCTTTCTAGGATCTAATGGTGAGTGAAAAGAGGGAGAGCTTAATGTAGAGTGATTTTGGTATATGTTTTTTATGAGAGTTTTGGTGTTGTGTGAGTTTTTAGGAGTATTTGATTCCCGGATGTTATTAGCACCAAATAGCCAAAATATTTTCCATGCCTTTTTGTCTTTACCAAACCCCATTACAACCCGGCCGAATGGAAGCTTCTATGAAGTTTTTCATTGAGCATAAGTTGTCTTGATGATTTTTGCTTGTTTTGACAAATCTTTGGTGGAGAGTTTGGTGATATAAGTTCCAATTTCTATGAGTTTTTGCATATTAGATTGAGTTGAGAGATGAATTTATATCCCAAACACATGAGAGTTGAGTGAAACACTTTATCCTTGGTGAGGTTGGATTTTAGTTGCTTATGTCTATTAGTGCTTACATATGTGTGATGACGTTAATAGTCATTTGCTATTTTTGCTATGGTTTTGAAATTGCTTTTTAGAGGAAGGCTATTGCTTGATGAGCATGTTGTTTGGTTTTGGTTATTGTTAAAAGAATTGCTTGAGGACAAGCAAGCTTAAGTATGAGGTATTTTGATGTTCATGTTTTTAGTATAGTTTTAGGTGTTTTTCTTAGGTTGTTTGGTTTAAGGCTATTGCTTGATGAGCATGTTGTTTGGTTTTGGTTATTGTTTAGTGATTTCTTGAGGACAAGCAAGCTTAAGTATGGGATATTTTGATGTTCATGTTTTTGGTATAGTTTTAGGTGTTTTTCTTAGGTTGTTTGGTTTAGTTTTAATGAGTTTTAGTGTTAGTTATGTGTGTTTTTGGATAAGTTTGCATATTTTGTGAAAAGTATGGAAGCTACTCCGTTTTTGTGTTTTTTTTATAGGTTTTTGGAGTAGAAGGGAGCATTTTCGAACAAGCTGAAGTCAAGTGGTGGATGGTGGAGTGCATAGAGAGAAGAGAAGAAGGAATAAGCCATGAAGATCCCGTTGAAATCCAAAGAGAAGTAATGAAAAGTGTACAAAAACCAAGACAAGGAGCTCGTTACCGACCTGTGAGGGTCGGTACCGAGCTGTGCAACAGAGTTTTGTCCGAGGAATTCAGCAAGTCTACCGACCTTGTGCAGGTCGTTACCGAGGTGACCTGTGTCGGTAGGCGGCGCCTACTTTCAAAAAATCTATCTTTTATCTCGTAATCTTTTTAGTTAGGAAAGTTTTTATCTTCTAGGATCTTTGTTAGATAGTTTCTTTTAGTATAAATACCCTATTTTAGTTCAATTTTAGGGAGAGCTAGTTCGTTTGGGAAAACACGTTAGTTTGGAGAAGTTCGGTTCGATCGCTCGAGAGAGGGTCGAAAGTTCGTTGTTCTTTTGTCCATTGATTTAGAGTTTAGTTGTGTTTTGAAGACAAGATTTTTATATATTCAAGTAAGTTTTATTTCAATATTTTCATTCAATCTAGTTGTTTGTTTTGTTTCAATGATGAGTGAGTAGTTTACTTTTATAGGATCGGGGTTGAAACCCGACATAGTTATGCATGGCTGAATGAGTGCGATCGGGGTTTGATTGCCTTCTATCCTTTAAACTACTTGTTTTATGCTTATACTTAGACGAAAGTCGAAGTAATTTGAGTTTATCACTTGATCGAAAGAGAAAGTTGTGATCTTGAATGTTGATATTGTTCAATAACGAAAGTTTTGAGCTTTGGATTCAAAACTAAGTATAAAGTGAATTGATTTATGAAAATTGATTGATTTTCTTTTTTAGGTCAACGAAAGTTGATAGCTTTATCTTAAAGGCTTGATAATTATCCTTCACACTAGTTCGTTTGCATGATTATGTCGGGGTGACCCTTATCCTAGTTGTTTTCGCATTTGAATTACCTTCGTGTTCATTCGTACAGAGTCGTTACTGAGGCACACAGGTCGGTACCGAGCCTGCAGTTGATTCGTCTTGTTTGCTTAATTTTAGTAGAATTCCAGCGTCGTTACCGACCCTGACAAGGTCGGTACCGAGGGCTGTCGTAGCCTAGTTTGTTCCTGTTTTGCTTTATTTCTGTGTTTTCTTGCCTTCATAGTTCGGTAATTAAACAACCTTGCTTCCCGTGGATGATCCTGACCTCCCTATACTCAGCGGGGTCTTGACTATAAATTTTATTTGTTGTTAAGTAAAACCCTTTCAATAGAGGTCACTGTAACTGGATTAGGACTTAGCTCGTGCATTTTTTTTTTACCAAGAATACTTTACAACCTCTTTGAACAACAATGAGATTCCCTTTCTACCCCAAGTACATCCTTTGTTTTTAACCAACACATCACACTCAACAAAACAAATTTCAACCAACTAAGTCCAAATCCTTGGATAGGGTCAACCTTATATCGGCTAGGAATTCATTTTGTGGAGCTAAAAATTAAAAAGGCTTAAGGCTCAAGAATTGGTTTCAAAAACAAAGGATAATGTAAGGGTGGGTAAGGATTAATAAGGCTTATGAAAAATAAGTTCTCCATCATATGATCTTTCAAGTAATGAACTAAAATCTTGTATTAGGCTTTGAGAAATAGATAACCATGACAATCTCAAGGCTAAATATGCTCACAAGGTAAATATTTGTTGGATTGCAATAAACTTATGCTAAAAGTCATACGTGCTCAGTTTCATCAAATCCTAAACTTCACACAAAAACATTTTTCATGGTAGACTTGGGCTAAACTTATCAAAACATGTTAAAGGAATTACATGATCATGCAAGCAAAAGCAATCATAGAACTTACTAAGACAAGGGTACTATCAATCCTAAAAATCTTTTTTTTGTGTGTTTTTCAATTTTTTTTAAAATTTTTTTTAGAAGGAAAGAAAACGATTAAACAACTGAAACCAACACAAGACATCAAAGCTAGACATGAAAGAGAACTAACTCACAGATTGGTTTTTGAGGCAGTGGAAACATTCTTGAACATGCTTGAAAGAGAGGGAGGATCAGTGATAATCCGGTGATGGTGGAGGAGGGAAGTGCTTCTCCATGGCGGCCATGAACTCACAAGTAAACGTCCATCAATCATCAATCTGCGCCCAACGATCCTCATTGTTATGCTAGCGTTGCTCATCTATCTTCCTCTACTACGCATAATGCTCCTGAAACTGATGTTGCTATTCATAAAGCTTAAGTTGGCCGGTCTGGAGTCTCTCCATCCGTTGCACAAGTTCATCGACCCATGGAGGTGGAGCGGAGTTGGAGCTTGAGCTGGCCTCACTAGGGTGGTGGACTCGGTAGCCTGGAAATTGCTTAAAAGATACCCTATAACCAGACCCAAACCCGTCAGTACCGTGGTAAGCATGGGGAAACTGGGGGTCGGTAACAGGGTCGTAAACCACTATACCGCACTTTGATGACACGTTAACATGCATATCTGCGTGTGCAACCCCCTCGATACCGAAACCATAAGGCTCGGTAACAGGCTCCTCAGTATCTTGCATCTTTTCATCTCTTGGGAACCGTGAGGCTTACTTCCTGAGTGATGCGTCCTCCTTAGGTCTCTTGGCGAGAGGGAAAGGTGTAAAAGTCCATGCTGTGTACCAATTGGGAAGGTACAAGAGCTCCAATTTCTCCTCAGTGAACAACACTTGGCGGTCGTTGACCATGGTGGGAATTCCATCACTATTCCTCTTGAAAATTCTAGAAGATACCTAGTAAGAGGTGTCCATCTGTAACAACCAGATAATTTATAAGGGATTGAGGTGCTTCCCATGTCAACAAGAGCTTTTTCTTTTCTGGGTTCAAGTGAGGACAAAGAACTCATAAGTTAAGCGTGCAAGGGCGAGAGTAGTACTAGGATGGGTGACCTCCTGGGAAGTTCTCGGGTTGACATGGGATAGCGCTTCTAAAGGCTTGGGGCCTTACAAATGGTATCAGAGTCGACTCTAGGTTACGAGTTGGCTTGGACCGGTGGGTGGTCACTCGACCTAGAGGGCGGTGCTTGGGCCTTGACGAGGACATCAACTGTTTGAGTGGGGGAGATTGTAAAAACCCGGTAATTTATAAGGGATTGAGGTGCTTCTCATGTCAACAAGAGCTCTTCCTTTTCTGGGTTCAAGTGAGAACAAAGAACTCATAAGTTAAGTGTGCAAGGGCGAGAGTAGTACTAGGATGGGTGACCTCCTAGGAAGTTCTCGGGTTGGCATGAGATAGCGCATCTAAAGGCTTGGGGCCTTACACCATCTTCTGTGGCTCGTGTGCAGTGTAGCAGGAAAGGTCGATCTCACAAGCCATGGCAAGAATAGTCACCATCCCTCCAAAGTAGATCTCCTCCAACTTTGGCCCGTGTTGTTCTACATATGTTACCCACTCATATCCCAAATTCATGGGAGTAGGATCGGTGAAGAGCATGGTACGTAGACAACCTACCTCCATCCTTGTAGGCCAAGATAACTCTGTCTTAGCCTAAATGGTGGCTCCCAATATCCATAAGATTATGTGGAAAAGCGGATTGGCAATATGTGATCTAGGGAATGCACGTACAAGGCAATTGGTTTGGCCCGTCAAGTAGCCCCATGTCTCAGGGACCTTGAAATTGTCAAGGGCCTTGTAATCTCGGGAGGGGCTAGGGAATCCATGTAGGGTGTTGAACTCGCTCATGGTGAGACCGTAATCCCTGTTCCCAAGTCTGAAAGTGATCCATCCCACAAAGTTTGGGCTCTTCAACTTGGTTTGGAGGGTGGCCACAAATTCTGAAGTGAGAGCGGGGTAGTGAGGAAGGTCTTCAACATTAAGGAGGTGGGCTGCACCAATATTGGAAAATGCATGCTTGAAGTCCTTGTAGATGCCCAACTTCTTCCCGCGAGCCTTGGAGAACCACCTCGTTTTGTGAGGCCTTGCAAAAACTATGTGAAGAGTCTTGCTTCCTCCTCACTTGTTGCCACTACATCATCTATTGGCGGTGGGGATGGAGATGACCTCCTTGTTCTCTTGCTCGCTCTCTTGTTTGCTCTGCTTGAACTTGCCATTGTAATCCTGTAAAAACAACAACAAAGACAAGATAAAATCCACGCATAACACAAACACACCAAATAACCCCATTTTTGTATTGGAAACAAGTGCTTAAAATTACTCAAGTCATTTTTGCATGCTATATAAGCGAGGAGAACAAAGTCATTAGGCATAATCAATCAAATGTGAATCAATCGAGCATAAAGAACCAAGTTCCAAGCTAAAAACACGATCAAAGTCATGCAAGCAAACAAATCTCAAGCGAACTGTAGGCTCGGTACCGAACCCATGGTGGTCGGTAACGAGGCACCTAGACGTTCGATTGTTCTGGTCAAGAATAAGGGTCGTTAACGACCTGCAAGGGGTCGATAACGAGCCAACAATAGCATCTAGAATCAGTTTCGCGTGAAGAACTCGATCTTCGAACTACAAACACCCAACAAGTCATCATTCAAGCAAGTGCTAAAACATAACCAAGCAAGACCAAGCATCTAGAACCCCATACTTGCTCAAAAACCATCCCAAATATGCCAAAATTGCCAAATCAAGGTGTAGATCAAGTCAAAGCAAGAACAAGCAAACTCCTGCTCATAAATTGAAATAAATTCAATCCTAAACAAGAAGAAACAATGTTCATCAAAACACAACATCAATATTGAACCAAGAGGGAAGAATCAAGCATGAGAATCACAACCTAGATCTAGACATGCAAAACAACCAAAAATCAATATGTACGCTCCAAAATTTAAAATAAAGATTTAAGGTTGAGAAAACATACCAAATCCGAAGAAATAAGCAAAGACTAGAAAAGGTTTCGGAATTGGTAAGGAGGGATTTTGGATCGGTAACGAACAAGATTGGGATTTTTTCGGTATCGAGGTATCAGGCTCGGTTTTCCCTGGTGTGGGTTGGGTGTAGTGGTGCGACTTCGACCGTGCAATGGTGGATCGAGGGTTGTGCAACAGAAGGGGTTCGCCGACGCGACAAGAGGTGCGAGCGTGGGTGAAGGCGATAGAGAGGAGAGGGGGCACAGTGGAGGGTAGGTAAAGGTGAAAGAGGTGGGGTGAAATAAGAAAAGAGTATAAATACTTACCTGGAAGCAACAATGATTTTTCAGGATTTGCTAAAGGGGTCGGTACCGACCCTGTTGGGGTTGTTACCGACCCACATGCTGTTTCATCGGATCCTTGTTTTCGCTCTCTGTTCCTATTGCACTTATCAAAGCATCCTATTCTGAAAATCTAAAATCTAATCTAACAACAAGCCAAAAGAAAGCTAGCGGAAAGATCTAAGAAAGGAAAAACTAAAGCGGGTTGCCTCCCGTAAGCGCTATTTTTAATGTCGCTAGCCCGACGAACTTACCTTGCTTTAGTCAAGGCGGCTCTCTTCTGGTTTTGTCGGGATCATGTAAGACCCCATACTTAGCTGAAAAGACATTGGAGCTCCTGTTCACGGAATTTGGTCCTCTGTCATCCATTAGTTTGCTTGGTATTCCTACAAGTGGGTTAGAAAAGTCTGCCAACCAAGGGGGCTTCCACTCGTTCATAGTATGAGTAGTAGGATATGATGTAGAAAAGGGATGAGAGAAAGGATCATGACCGGATTTGATTAGACTAGAGCAAGAGGACTCACCTTTAGCCCATGGAGGATGGCTCGTTAATGAGGAAAGATGGGTCTTTACCGACATGTCTAAGTCAGAAAAGGCCTCGATATTGTGCCGGAGTCCGCCTCCATTGTCGTATTATGTCAGAGAAGGGTCATTACCGGGCTGTGGTAGGTCGGTATGCCACTTTGTACTGTATTTGGCTATTTCACTCAATGGAGATGATCTTCTGGTTTAGCACTGCCAGGCTCCGGGTGAAGTAGCTTGATCTTTGCAACAGCAACGGTTTCATTGACAATAGGGTTGAAACAAAACTCGACCTTCTCCTCTCCTATATCAAAGGTAAGGAGTCCCTTATTAACATCAACTCGTGCTCTCGCAGTGGCTAGGAATGGTCTTTCAAGTATGATACGTACCACAGGGTCTTCTGGCATGTCCAGAACGATGAAGTCGTTGGGAACAAAAAAATTGCCAACTTGAACTAGGACATCCTCAACGATTCCGGTTGCCTTTACACAAGATCAGTCCACCATGTACAACCTTATATTGATGGGTTCCAGTGGTCCCATATCAGCTTTTGACCAGATAGAGAGCGGTAGTAGACTGGCACTGGCACCCAAATCACATAGAGCTTTGAAATGGTGAGTTCCAATACCAATTGTAATGGTAAACTTACCAGGATCACCGAGCTTTTCAAGAAGCTTTAAAGATCGGACCTCATTTGTCAGCTCTGAAATAGATCGTTTCCTGCTTAAGATCTCTTTTAAGTATAGGCAGGCATTTCATTAAGAGCCTCATCAAATGGTATAGAAATATTTAGGCCTTGAAGAATTTAAAGAAAACGTCTAAACTTTCCTTCCATGACATCATTAGCTTTCTTGGTCGGGAAATGAAGAGTCTTTGAAAGATTCGGAGTAGAAAGAGGCCCGAATCGAGGCTCTAACGAATCGACAAGAGGGTCGAACGGTGCAAAAGGATGGTCGGTACCGACCCTATTGGGGGTCAGTAACGAGATAAGAGTTTAGTTCAGAAGACTTACCTGGTCAGGAAGGCTCGGTATCGACCTTTGTAGGGTCGGTAACGATTGGTTGAGCCTCAACTAGGGCGTTATCTTCTTTTATGTGCTCAATATTTGTAGGCTTTGCTCGATCTAGCAACTCCTTCCCGCTCCTTAGGTGTATAGCTACAATATATCTTCTCGGGTTCTCTTTGGGATAGTCCGGGGGTTGACCTTGAGGTCTTGAAATTTGTGCAGCTAGGTTGCCAGGTTGGGAGTTTGCAGTCTTTCTCCATGTTTCCATCTCTCCCAATTGTGCATGTACACCCTTCATCTGATTATTTAGGTCATCCCGTACTCCATTAATATCGTTTTTCACCCCATTGATTCCTTCATGGAGTCCATTCACCCAAGATGGCGTCTCTTGATAGTCTGGAGGTCTATAAAGGGGGAGCCTTTGGTCTTGCTGAGGGGGTTGGCTCCCTTGGCCATGTGCATAATTGCCCCAGGTCGGTTGATTGTTATTCCTCCCTGCATAAGAGTTATGTACTTGGTTCCTATAGGGTCCTCTCATATAGTTAGCTTCTTCATATGCCTTATTAGCACGAACCTGTTGTAAGTTAGTGCAGGTAGAAGTAGCATGGGCTTGAGACCCGCATTCTTGACAAGATGGAGATGATTTAAGATAACTTACCTTCTTTTTCAAGCGGTTGATTTCGTCTTGCAAGAACTGGTGCTTCACTTCGGGGTCTACCTCGTCCCTTTGAGGCTCTTACAGATTTTTTCTAGGGATGTCTGGGTTGTTGAGTGCCATACATTGCATCATAGTTGGTGAGTTTATCCAGTAGCTCCCATGCTTCATCGGGATCCATCTCAATGAAACCACAAGCAATATGTAGATTGATGCGGTTTTCGTCTCAGCATTGATCCCTTGGAAGAAGATCTCCTGGAGTACATATTGTGGTTGCCCATGAGTAGGTCATTGTCTAAGCATCTCCTTGAATCTCTCCCAATTCTCCACAAATGTCTCATCAGGCAACTGGTGGTAGGAGGTGACGCGTTTCCTTAACTCCGTAGTTTTGGCATGAGGGAAGAACTTTGTCATGAACAAGTCATGCAAAGCTCTCCACGTCTTAACCGACCTAGGAGGTAGGCTCTCTAACCGCTAAGGGCCTTTCTTGTAGGGAACCACGTAAAAGCTTTCAATTGAACATATTCTAAAGAGACACCATCAACAACAATAGTGTCACATAAATGAAAAAAATTCTAATATGCTCCACAGGACACTCAGTGGGTTTCCCTTCAAATCGAGCCCTCTTAATCAAGGATATAAATTGAGATTCGATCTCGAAGGCTTTCTCTATCTCTGGGAGAACAATATCGGATTCTGGCACCCTCAGTTCCGGGTGCATGTACTGCTTGGCATTCTTTGGAATGACATTCAGTTGTTCCTGTAATTGAGTACGTTGTTCCCGCTTATGATCTCTATCAGCTTGCAATGCTTCCATCTGCCTACAAAGAGCATCCACCTGTTGAGCCATCTCCTCAGCAGTTGCCATTGCTTGGTTCTCTCTTCCCTTGCGATGGAAAGAACGTTCAGGTTCAGAATAGTAGGCAGGGTGTTCGAAATCAAGCCAACGTATTCCCGCTTACATAAGCTGAAAAAATAAATAAAAGCAAACTAATTAGAAACAAACACGGGGAAGGGCTAGTCCCAAACCCACAAAGCAACTAAAGACAGCGCTATCGCTTCCTCAGTAACGACGCCAATTTGTTGAGAGGGATTTACTTGACAACAAATAAATTTATAGTCAAGACCTCGTTGAGTATAGCAGAGTCAGGATTGTCCACGAGAAATGAGGTTGTGTCTAATAACTAAAATAAAAGGCAAAAGAACAAACAAAACAAAGGCAAGGAACAAGAAAGAAGCAAAGTAAACCAGTCAAAGCACTAAATAGATCGGTACCAACCCAGTCAAGGTTGGTAAGGAGGTGTTACTGAGCACGAACAAAGCAAAATTACAAATAAAACTTGCAGGCTTGGTACCGACCTAGGGAGCTCGGTAACGAGGTAATTGGGGATTAAAATTTGACTAACAATTAAGAGAAAAATCTAGGATAAGGGTCCACCACAACATAATCATGCAATCTAGATAATATGAATCATAAAAATCACGCCTTTAACATAAAGTTATCAACTTTCATTAAATAAACAAGAAAATCAATCAATTTTCATAAATCAACTTACTTTATCTACCTATTTTGATCCAAAGTTTTTAAATTTCGTTATCAAAGTTTATCTCAATTCAAGTTTATAACTTTCTCTTTCGATTAAGTTACAAACACGAATTACTTCAACTTTCGTCAAAGCATAACCACAAATAAGTAGAAATTAGATAATAGGCATTTAATTCATCCAATCAAATCATCATTCATGCATAATCATGTTGGGTTTCTAACCCCAATCCTAGAATAAGAGACTACTCACTCATAATTGAAAAGAAACAAAAAATGTAATTGAAGGAAAACATAACTTGTATTAAAAACTAAATCTTACTTGAATTCAAAACAAGCTTGTCTTAGAACACAAGAAAAATTCCAACAATCTTCTTTCTTGGGCTCCAAGCAACAAACTTCTCTCTTAAACCTTCCAACCGTACATAAAACTAAAACTAGGGAGAGATATAGCCAACTTATCTAAAAACAAGAGTATTTATACTAAAGGATCTATCTAATAGTTTCCTTAAAGATGAAACATTCTAAAGATAATTAAAAAGATCTCGGAATAAAATCATTAAAAGCACTAAGTCGGCTACGTTCTACCGACACGGAGAGCTCGGTAACGACCCCTGTCAGGGTTGGTAGACACTTCAAAAGTTTGCTGAACTTTTGAACTTTCTGAATGCCTCAGTACCGACCCCTCCAGGGTCGGTAACGAGTCTGATCTGGTATGGTTTTCCTTTGATTCTTCACTCCTCTTTTGGATTTCTTCAGGATTTCTTTTAATGTCTTCACCTCTTCCTCAAAGCCATGCTTCTCTTACTCTCCTCCATCTTGATGTCTTCCAAATGCTTCCAAACTTGCTTCAAAACCTACAAAAAAACACAAAACTAGTGTGGTTTCCATACTTTTCATAAAATATGCAAACTAGACCAAAAGACGCAAAACTAACACAAAAACACAACCAAACAAGACTAAACAACCCAGAAAGACACTCGAAAACTAAGCTAAAAACATAGACATCAACTATATCGAGAAGAAGCGTTCAATTATCGACTCTCTTGCTGAATATCAATACTTTGTTCAAGATGAAGACTTGGTGGCGTCGCTTCTTCATGTCTTTGATGCCTCATATGGTCCTTGTAACTTAATTGTAAGGATACTATCAATGTTTGCTTGGAGCTAGTTTCTCCTAATAAACTTACTGGTCTCTTACTTCAAGAAGTGGAGCGACTCCTTGTTGAAAGTACTTCTGTCTTCTGCTGTCAAAACAGTTATGAACTCGCCAACACCATCAATTGAGTCCAACCCGATGCAAACTGCCAATAATGTCTTTACTAGCCAGTCAACATGCTCCTCCGAGCAGTCCTACCGGGGCCATGCTCATGGCGATAGGGGATGTGGTCGTGGTCAGGAACACTCTCAAGAATGGGGGTGCTCTCAAGACTTTTCCTCTGGCTCACAACACCAATATTCCAATCGTCCAGTCTGTCAGATTTGTACAAGGTTGGTTATCTGGTTAAGAATTGCTTCAATTTTTTTTGTAAAGGAAATTTACGGTGAGAGGATGACACCCCATTCCAAGGAAATGGAAGACTCAGGGGCTCAGAGAGCTCTTACAAGGGGATTTACATTTTGCCTCACCTCAAGGAGACTAGTGGGGAATCGAACCTGCGACCTGGCAGACTCAACTCCTGTCTTGCTCCATTAGGCCAACCCCTTGAGGTTTAAGAATTTACTTCAATAGGTTTGATGTAAACAGGTTCCCGTCCACTTATCCGTCGAAATTTGCTAATCATGTTGCTCCGTCATCTTCCAACAACGACTCAAATTGGTATGTTGATTTTGGAGCGTGTAACATCCCCGACCAAAGTGCATACGTCATTCGACGTTCATATAAGATTAAGAGCTTATGCATAGCATATTGGCATGATATATAGTGAGTTTTTAAAAGTAATATTTATTTTCGAATCAAGTTTATTATATTTTAAAAAAATTTATCTAAAAGTTAATTATTAATTATTTTAGGGTAAAGTTTATAGTAAACGAGATTTGAGGGTGGAAATCGCAATTTCGTAGAAGTCTTTGCCGACTTAGTTGATATATATATATATATACGTGTGTTCTTTGCATCTTCAAAAGGAAGAAATCAAAAACAAAAAAAAGGGGGACGAGAGAAAGAAAAAAAGGGGAGAGAAAGAAAAGATTTTTTTTTTGTTGTTTCAATTGGTTTTGGTACAGGATCTGTTCTATCGGGTTTTAATCTCGAAGTACAAGCTTGATTTGGTAAGTTTTTAATTAGTTAATGATTTATCTGGATTTCATTGATTTTTCCATATCTTGATCTATTGTTGATTTTGATTCAGAAATCAGTCGATTTATAGTTCTCAAAGGGTGTTTTCGATATCGGATTTATATTCGGTAAAAGATTTCAGAATATTTTTAGGGTTTCATTTTGTAAGGACATTAGGGAGCCCTTTGATCAAGTTTTACAGAAAGGTTTGAACTAGAAAAATGTTCTTATATATATATATAGTTTATTGTTGTCAAGTTTTAAAGGATTTGGAATTATGCACAAGAAGTTACAATGCATTTTGGCATTTCATTGCATTTGGGGTTAGAGTTTGCAAGAGTAAATAGCCTAATATAGTATTAGTCTTAAACAGGTGAGTATAGACCGGAGATTCAACCATATGTGCTATATGTGAAATATGATTATATGGATATATGCGCTATATGTGGTATATGAGGTATATGGATATATGTGCTATATGAGCTATATGGATATATGTGCTTTATGGATATGTGTGTTATATGAATTATATGGATATGTATGATAGCTCTGAAATTTCCAGAGTTGTTTGCACAGAAAGTTTGATTGCATAGCATATTGCAATGAGATTAAAAGGACTTGTGACTGTCTCGCCCTGAATTTGTATTACAGGACCTACGGGTCATACAAGATCTTCGGATCATATAGGACCTACGAGTCATACAGGATCTTCGGATCATACAGGACCTACGGGTCATAATTCTTACATGGACCATAAGAGTCCATATACAGTAAACCCGGGGCAGATTCAGGCTTGAACAGTTCACAGAATAAAGAATCGAAAACATCAGCATTTGCATTTGCATAGTAAATTCATATATGATGTATATAATATGTATGTATATGTACATGGACTAAATGTTTGACTCTTTGTGAAATAATTGATGATGGTTTATATTCACTGAGTATGCGACTCACGTAAATCGCAAAATAATTTTTCAGGTTCAGCTAGAATTTTCTGACGTGTGTCTCTTTTAGAGGTCATATTCATACAGGTCGGCCGGCTGAAGCTCAATGCAACCTTCTCCTCCTCATTTTTGCATCATAGACATATGAGTTGTAATATAAGTTAAGAGTGACAAATGTTTTAGTATGAGTAGTAACGTCATAGAACTGTGTGTGTGCAACCTATTGTGGTTGTTAAATTCTGCTTTGTGCTTATATGGATAATTGCTATATGTGAATCATCTTCTTATATAAAAGATAAGTTTTACAGAGTATACGTCATAGGGTATAAGGGTGTCACAAAGCCTCCTACCATGTCACGAACAACATGAGAAACTTGTCCTTTGCGTTCTAAATATGATGCTAGCACCCATATGGCTTTTAAGGAAGTTAAACATGTCCATGTTACTCATATTAGTTCTACTACTCTTGGTCATTCTAGTTTGTGCATGAATAATGTTCTTGTTGTTCTATAAATTGCTAATCATTTGCTTAGTGTCACTTTTCTCAATAAAAATAATGACGTCTTCATTGAATTGTGTGCTAATTGTTGTTTTTTGAATGACTTGTAGGGTCAGATCATCTTGAAGGGAATCATTGAATATGCACTTTATCATCTTACACCCTCCTCGTTTGCTTCCCACCTCAACAAACCGCAAACCTTCCACTCTCATCGCACCTTTGTTGTTGTATGACATAACCGCTTTGGTCATCTCCACCCATTTATCTTTAAGAGTCTTTTGTCAAAATTTCAATTACATCCTATAAGATAGGGTTAGTGCATCCTATGTTTTTTTTTTGTAAAACTCATTAACAGGATTTTTTATACAAATTATTTGAAGTAGTGTAAACCTTTGGGCCTTAGAAACACTATCCCATGCAAACTCGAAGACTTCCTTAGAGGACCCATCCTGGTACTACTCTCGCCCTTGCACGCTTAACTTCAGAGTACTTTTTCCTTACACGAACCATGAAAAAGAAGAGCTTGTGTTATTATGGGTAACTTCTCAACCCCTCACTTATACACTTGATGTTCTCATTAAGGCTCAAGTACCACCCTCTAGGTCGAGTCACAACTCTTCAAACCAAGTACACTTGTAACCTAAAGTTAGCTATGATACCATTTGTAAGGCTCGAGGACTAAGAAAAGTAAACCCAACCCATTACTATGACACGATCTCTTTAACACTCCGCCCTGCCATCCTCTACCGCGGCCTCTTCCACCGGCTTCAACAACTCACACTCTGGTTTGTGAGGCCATCTATAACAGAAAGTCCCACAACTAGAACTTAAACAAGCATATTGTTTACAAAATTACTTATTATTCTACGTGAGGTCCTTCGGTTGAGGGTGGTGGAGTCGTGACGTGTCACATACCCCCTATATGCAACATGCCTACCCCAATTAAAACATTTTGAAAACACTAACCGATTTTGTGTTTAAGTTGGACCTCGGGTACACTCGTTGGTCAGTTAATGTGCCATGTTGTCAACCTGGCTCTAATACCATTTGTAAGGCCCAAGCTATTAGAAGTGCTATCCCATTGATGTGAGCCCCACCATGACGGCAAGCCAAGAAGAGGAGGACATATTTGTGCGCTCCGACGGACCCGTCACTCGAGCCAAGACCCGCGCCATTACTCGAGCAACGACGTCCATCGTCACGCGAGCCTTCGCAATCCACGGCGCATCCACCGGCGCGCCCGCATTCACGTGCCTCGTCACCATCGAAGGCGCACCGAGTCACCAGCTCGACGCCTCGCGCCGCGGTGCCGAGAACCTCAACCTCGGTACCGTGCCAGTCGCGAGCGCCTCGACCTCGCCACTTGAGGTTCGGGTGCGCACCAGCCCCGTCACTTGAGGTTTCGGCCACGCCTTGCCATGTCGCGCCTCGACACCGTGCCACGACATGCCCTTGGGGCGCCGACGCCTTGTCACGACCTTGTCGCGACACTCGCGACTAGGCCACCGTGACCATTTATGTTTCTTACTATTTTTAGCAACATTCCCTTTCCGAAACACTTCCCTTTATGTCATTTCTATTTATATTGAGTTTTGGGCTTGGGCTTGCGTCTTGGGCCGCGTGCGTGCCTCCCCCTTGATGCCGCCTATGCCACTAGGTTAAAACTAGGGTTTCGCGTGCCCTCTTCTCTATATAAGAGGCACGCCCCCTTCATTGTTCTTTACGCTTGAATTTAGATACCTAATTCCTATCGAGATTTCTCCAGACTATCTTGTTAAGGCGTCATTTTAATTCTCTTCTCATCCCATACTCTTCAGATTTCCGTCAAACGAAGTCACCTTCTTAAATCCTTTCACTTCTTCCCTACCAAGTCTAGTCGTTAATTCGACTCAAACACTATCAAAACCGACGTGAGGAAGACCAATTGCGAGTCCAAGATCGATCCTTCGTGAATCCTTCAACGGGGTTCACAGCACCCATGCTGTCAAAGTTCGGCGGGCCACAATACGGACGAAGGGGGACACCGTCCCAGCGCACATGCGCGACATGCCCATCACATAAGCCCATGGGGTTCCATCCTAAAACCAATTAGTGATAGGAGGAGTAACCCAAGGGTATATATTTAGGCTAATTTCTCTTTAGATTTTCGATGTGAAAATTCTTTCTTCCACACGCCCCTTCAAATGGTAATTGGCCAGGCCCAGTTAGCACTTGACAACATAATGGCCTTAGAGCCGACAGATCATTGACGAGCCCAAACAGCTAGCCCAAATCGCTAGCTCAATATCACAGGTGGGGAACATCCTTGTCCGACCCAAACAACTAGGGACCAAAGATCAAACTGCTTTGATACCATGTCAAAGTTCGGCGGGCCACAATACGGACGGATGGGGAGATCGTCCCAGCGCACATGTGCGACATGCCCATCACATAAGCCCATGGGGTTCCATCATAAAACCAATTGGTGATAGGAGGAGTAACCCAAGGGTATATATTTAGGCTAATTTCTCTTTAGATTTCTGATGTGGGAATTCTTTCTTCCACACATGCCAACCCAAGGACTTCCCAAGAGGTCATCCATCCCGGTACTACTCTCGTCCCTGCACGCTTAACTTCTGAGTTCTTTGTCCTCACTCAAACCCAAAAAAGGAAGAGTTTTTGTTGACAAGGGGAGCACCTCAATCCATCGTAAACTATCGTGGTGTTACAAATCCGAGGACGTCCCAAAAGGTCACCCTTTATAAACCACCGGTGTGTTAAAAGACAGACTTTGGTCGTGCAAAGCGCATCAACATGGACAAACTTTGATAGAGTGGTGCACGATTGGCCCAAGCGTCAATCATCCTCATCCAGTCAAGAGAATGAGAGTCTTAAAGAGACAGAAAAACGAGAACTTGATAAAAAAAAATAATGGAGATTTATGAGATTGCAATCCCTAATTTTAATTTGAAACAGTTGATCGATTTCTTAATTTTAATCAAAAGAGATGTTAAAGTGTTAAAAGACATTTCGAGGCTCTCTACTAATATCTTCTTCTACAATACGCTTCTCACGACTACACATCGCGCTATCACTTTGATCACCTTCGAATTTGAGCTCCACCCTTGCCCATACAAACCAAATGTGTCAAGTTCAAGTATTGTTAGATTCCGGGGTCGAAATAAACAAGTAACGTGTCGGGTTTTTAACCATTTCACATATAAGATCAGGATCTATCTTCTAACTTAAAAGCTTAAACCAATGGGTAGGGTTTCACCTCCCCTTATATGTTAGTGGTCTTTTGTCCCTTGTAACCGATGTGGGAAGTCCAACACGCCACTCAAGTGGTATATAGTCTAGCCTAGTTAGCACTTGAACATTTTTTTTTGTTTGTTTTGACGGATTATTAGTATCTCATTCTCTTTTAGCTATATATCCGTTGTTGTTGTTTTTACTAGGAAAACCGGACTCGGACCAAACCTGCTCTAATACCATGTTAGTTTTCGGGGGCGAAATAAACGAGTAACTTGTCGGATTTTTAACCATTTTGCATATAAAGTTAGGATTCACTTTCTAACTCAAAATCTTAAGCCAATAGATAGGGTTTCACCTCCCCTTATATGCTAGTGGTCTTTTGTCCCTTATAACCGACGTGGGAAGTTCAACAAGTACAAATAGAGGACTAACTCATGAACTCAATATATAAATAAGCTTTTACAAGTTATACTTCTTATAAAATTAAGTCCTAACTCAATTATTAATTATGAACTATATGCTTATCTAGATTAGCTTTATATGCTTTAACTAATGATAAAATTTCTGGATTAGCTCAAAGTCAATATTTAAAGAATGGCAATGCAATTGAGCCTAATGCACACATGAATATAGCCTTTTGGAATATTGACATATGACCATTTAAGTCTACAAGTTATCATGTAATAATGTATAGCATGCAAACAAAATAGTCATTTTCAAAACTTTACACTTAAAAAAGGGAGAATTCTATTCAAACTTGATCGATCCGTTTAATACTTAAGTATATGGATCAAATAGATTTTTGTAACTTTTTTTAATGTCCCCCACATACTTTATCTTGTGGAGTTTGATTAAAGGTTTCTCTACAAATGTTTCAAATTTGTAGTTACCTTTGAGAAAAAATTTGAAAATTTAAAAAATTAAAAATGATCAAATTTCATAAAGATTATATGGAATAACTGGTATATTCCTATATATATCATATATTCTTTGTATAATATATAAAAAAATTACAATAAAGACATATTTTGGTAAGAAAAAAAAAACACGATTCTTAATGATCCATTGACAAGAATCTTCTATCTAGCTATAAATAACATCTACACGTTGTAGTGAAAATTGCATTTAGAAATTTAATTTTCGATACAAGGAGAACAGCAATTTTAGAATTAGCATTAGGAAATATAATAATGTCCATAGCGCAACTAACCAGTAACCATAGTACAAAATAAAGGTCAAAATGTTCACTGGAAGTGGAGTTGGATGTTAATAGTGAACAAATTATCTCAATCTCAACAATATATAAAGTTCTCCCTCTTGTCTTCATAAATGTCTCATTAATTTATAAAATTCTATTAATAAAATAATTTTTTTGGCAACATAAATACCCGTATTAATTGAAAATAAAAGATCAAGCAATTATAAGAATTTTTTACCAATAATTATATTTTGACAATTTAATATTAATTCTAAATTTAAATAATTAAAATTAAATAAAATTTTAGTAAAGTTATTCATTTTGATCGTATAAATCAAGTGCCATTTTTGTATTACATTCCACCCAAATTAAAATATAATAAGTATGTAAATACTTATATGAAAGAAACTAAATTAGATATTTCATAATGTAATGCAATTGACTCTGATTTAGTATGTTTGATCCCATATTTTGATTTTCAAAAAAAAAATATTTAAATTATATCAACGTAGAATATAAACTTGTCCCGTCCTTTTGGACGGGGTTACAATTCTAGTATTTGTAATGCAACAATATCACCCTAAATAATCAAAATCAGTTGATAAAAAGCATAATAAATATTAGGTTAATTACATCAGAGAAATCAAAATAGTTTTGACGTTTTCATTGATTGTGTCAGATCAGTGTCAATGAATCTACTTGAACCGTAGGTATGAATAGAAGTTCGGAAAATGATATAACCTATTGGTGTATGTGCATGCAATTAATGAATCGATAAAGCACAATTCGTGTATATGCAGAGTTCATTCATAATTTGATATATGAGCATGATACAACAACAAACAGTGCTCTGTCCATTTCATACCGGGCCGGCCATCACTCGATGCATGTCTTATTTTCATTCGTTAGGGTTGGGGTGGTGAAAAAAAGGGGAAGATCGAAGCCAAAAAGGGAGTGTAGCATGGTAAAAGGAAAAGAGGAAGAGATGGGGTTATGAGCAGCACATCACATGGGTGAGGACCCACATCAGCATATATTATAATATCTTTTAATTCGAACATTTATAAAATATAATAAATCCTTTGATATCCTCCAGTCCAAGAGCTCTCTACGCATGCAATGCAAAGTACTCAGTACTCACCACTCTTGGCTTGAGTATTTTACTAGCTAGGTGGAAATGAGGTTAAAAAAAATAGGTGATTGGTGAATTGGATAATTTTGAAGAAACTCGACAACATATTGTCCGCCATTGATGATGTGGCTGTGCTTGACCAAATGGGTCAATGGCTTAAGAAAATTAATGTGCTCAAAAAGCAAGGATTAGGGTGAGTGTGAGTGTCTGTCAGAGTACGCTTCTTTTAACCCTTTCTTTTCGTTATTTGTTAATAATTGAACCCCAACAGGCATCAACCAAGTCGGGACAATTTCAATTCGTTGTTTTAGATGCTTTTGCAATTTTGCCAATAAAAAATGGGATTGTTAGCTCAATCTTCTTGTCGATTTTAATTCCAAGTGTCATGCAATTGATTGATATTCTTATAGTTCCAAAGGCGTAAAGACAACTGGACAAGCTTCATCATCATAGTTATAAGCTTAGGGAGAGGGACCCCCGAGCTACACTAGCTAAATGAACCGCAATTTATATAGCACAAACTTCTCGAACAGTACGGCAATATCAATTTTTAATTCTTAGCGATTGAACCATTTGAACGTACCAATTAAATACCAACCCTGCATGATCTTTGATTGGAAAAAATCTTGGCCCAGTATTGCAATCGGGCTTTACTTAATGGGCCCATAAATGGTATCCCAAGAGATTTTGATGACGCTTCCCTAAAAAGTAAAAACCGAACAAAACTGTTTTTCAAAATGATAAGGTACTGAAATCTTGCCCTCGCTTCCAATTTTGAGCTTTCTAACTTCCGTTACGTCCACTTTAGCGCATTTTTCTTTCGTGGCTTTATTTAGTCGGATGAATAATGATATATATGGTTTGAATATTCATGCAATTGTGTGAATGGAAGAAGAGTCAACCATATTAATTGGGCTGGAAAATGTTACAATTATCGGTTCTTTATAATAATGGCCACTTGACTTGTGAATCCACTCAGAAATTCTTCATCAACTTCTCACTAGCACAATTAAATTGCAACTTTGTGTTTTTTTTTTTTTTTATTTTGCTCTCCATCGATTCGATCACCCACCCAAACACAAACACATCATCTTCTTTTCTCAAATGGCCGATCCTATAGGAGGTGCAATTGTCTCTGGCCTTGTGGAGGCTATTCTTGACAAACTTGGCAAACCTGCCTTTCAAGAAATTGTCCGAATCATTGGGGTCAAAGACGAACTCAAGAGACTCAACAACACTTTGTCCGCCATTGATGCTGTGCTTCTTGATGCGGAGGAGCAACAAAGCACCCTCCATTCGGTGAGAAGTTGGCTTGGGACTCTTAAAGACGTTGCTTACGACATTGAAGATGTGCTCGATTTGATTTCAACTCAAGATTTGAAGCGAAAGGCCAGTGGGAGAAGTCTGTCCCGAAAGGTGAGCGCACTTTCTCTACGTTACAAGTTTGCTCGGAAGATCAAGGCTATTTGTGGTAGATTGGATGAGATTGCAACCAATAGGAGGAACTACAACTTCCGAGAACACCAGCAACCTTCGCTTCCTTCTCTTGAAACCAGCAGCCGAGAAAGAGAGTCTTATTCGTTTGTTCAAGAGTCACATGTTTTTGGTAGAGAAGATGATACAGAGTGGATCGTTGCCCGTTTGGTAAGTTCCTCCAGCCAAGAACTTAAAGAGATTCCGGTTCTTCCAATTGTCGGTATTGGAGGAATGGGGAAAACGACACTAGCGAAATTGGTGTTCAATGATCCTAGAATACGGGAAATTGAAAACTTTGAGCTGAAACTTTGGGCCTATGTACCCAACAAATTTGATTTAAAAACTGTCATGTGTAACATCATCCAGTCTGCTACTGGTGAGACTTCATCTGGCCTGAACATTGAGGCGATAAAGAATAGGCTGCATCAGATTATATATGCTCGCGCATTTCTTCTTGTGTTGGATAATGTGTGGATTGAAGATTCCAAAGGGTGGTTCGAGTTGAAGGAGCTTCTGGACGTAGGCTCCAAGGCAAGCAAGATCATAGTAACAGCTCGTGAAGATAGAGTTGCTTCTATTGCCGGAACCATGGAAGAATACAAGTTGAAACCCCTCTCCCATGATCATTGTTGGTCCATATTCGTAACAAGTGCATTCAGACAAGGTGAGGAAGAAGCTTATCCATCTTTGGTGCAAATTGGGAAGAGTATTGTTCAAAAATGTTGCGGCGTACCCCTAGCAGCTAAGACCATGGGAAGTCAGTTACGAAGTGTGAGAGACTTTTCTACTTGGAGGATGATCAAAGAAAGCGAGTTGTGGAAGATCAATCAACCAGCACCTGATGACATTCTCCCAGCTTTGAAATTGAGCTTTAATCAGCTACCATACCATCTAAGGTCTTGTTTTTCCTTTTGTTCCACAACCCTAAAAGGCGACCACATTAATAGGGAGTGGATGATACTTGATTGGATGGCTCTGGGACTGCTTGAATCAAAAGAGATGAATGGCACCCTTGAAGATGTTGGAAATGCACATTTTGAGGAACTCAGGTCTAGGTCCTTCTTTCAAGTGGTCAATTTTTTTGCTTATGCGGTTCGACATCTAGCTATGTACAACAACATGTCAGAAGCCTATGTGGGTGTGAGTTTGCGCAAGATGACTGACCGCGCATTTACTTCTGATCAAACTTATGGAACGGTAAAACATGTCCAAATGCATGATTTGATGCATGATTTAGCAACATATGTTACTGGTGAGGAGGCATTTGTTTTAAACTGTGGCAGACATGATGATGTTTCAGCAAGAGTTAGGTTCATAGTGTGGAAGGCTGAAAAGGACTTGTTGGAAAGAGATCAGTTTCCCAACCAGCTTCTTACAGCCAAAAAGGCGCGATCACTGGAATTTCGCTCGAAAAGAATTACTTGTATGAGCAAATTTTTTCTAGGCATCCTCTTCTCAAGCTTTAGGTGCTTACGCATCTTATCATTGGCCGGATTTGTGTTTCAGGATTTGCCAAGCTCAGTAGGAGATTTAAAGCATCTAAGGCTCCTAAACCTGTCTCACAACTACAAACTCAAGGGGCTTCCCGATTCAGTGTGTGCTTTGGTGAATCTGCAAACGTTGAACGTCTTTCGTTGTCTCCAGCTAGAGAGGTTTCCAAGGGACATGCACAGACTGATAAGCTTGAGGTATTTGCTCTTCACATCAAAACTTGTGACTTTTCCGGAGTCAAGTTTAGGTGGTTGGACCTTTATGCAACAAATAAGCATATGTGATTGTAAAAATTTGGCCTTCTTGCCAAAGCAGATCGCGATCCTAACCACACTTGGGTTTTTGGAAATCAATAGATGTCCTAACCTAGTTTCCCTCCCAGATAGCATAGATCAATTGACTTCTCTTCAAGTGCTGCGAATTTTCGATTGTGAAAAGCTAGATTTGACTGGATGGGAAGGATTGCATGGGCTAAGGAGCCTCATCCAACTGAATATCCAACAACTTCCTCTACTTGTGCATTTTCCTGATGGACTCCAAACTGTTAGTGGATCACTGAAGTATTTGATTGTCAAGCTTTGTCGAAATTTGATAGATTTGCCAAAGTGCTTGGAGCAATGCACCTCCCTACTGAAATTAACATTATACAAGTGTCCTAGTTTGTCTACTCTTCCATCAGGTATTCAAGGTGTCAAGAGCTTGCAAGAGTTATGGATTTTTGGTTGTCCAGAGTTGAATCCGAGGTGTCAAAGAGAAAGAGGAGAATGTTGGCATCTTATCTCTCACATCCCTATGATTCAAGTCGATAACTGCTGTATACAGAAAGAGGGTTTTCATACCTTGTGAGCACCATCAAATTTCATATATAAGGCTGGTATTCTTTTTAACTTTAGGGTCTTAATTACATTCTTATGTACATAAAAAGAGCCATTTTCTTGTTTATATTTCAGACTTGATAATTTTGTAAACCAGTACAGGCTCAATTATTGCCATTTTGTGGAGATCACCATCCGTGATGCTCTTGCGATGTTATGGAGATAAATAACAAGATTAAGGACGATAAGTAGAGGCTATCTATATGTATGTCTTGTCTTCTGTGGAATAATGTTGGAGTGTGTATCATTGATACTGTTCTATGTATTGTTTATACAGTTCATGCTTGTATATTTTTGCAATTATGTTTGGTCTTCTTCTACAGAATGATGCGGGTTATAAGTATATGGTTTTGTTTTTGTTTGTGTGTGTATATTCTTATGCATACCAATTACCAAACTGAGATGAATCTAACCCACAACCATCAAGCATTCAAGCAGACTTGTACGGAGTAGAATATATTGAGAGATTGATAAGTATTATGTTTGATAAGCCATCCTTGTGAGACATGATGAAAGACCCCCGTACAAGTCATTTGTGGCTAAGATGGGCCCATGAACAACTGGAAACTAAGGCCAGTTCATTGGCTAAATGGGCCACCGTATTTATTGAGCTTAATGGGCCGTGCTGTCGGTGTTGGGCCGTGATGCTTTAGTGTGGATTGTGTCCAACTTGTAGTTTTTGAAGTTTACATGTTAGTACAATTTAATAGTGACCTGGTTGAGATCCAATGAGATCTTCTTACAAATTACAATACCATAGGACCTACACGGTCCGGTTTTTTTTTTCTCACTAATTATATTCTCTCTTGTACTCCTTTAATTTAATTGATTAAAAGATATTTTTTTCGTAGAAAGAAAGATTCCCATTAATTCCTCATATATTTAGTTCAAGGAACGCAACAGAATTCCCCGGAATCCCAGGGCATTTTATTTCAGAGCGTACGGAATTTTAATGCTAATTGGAGTAGAGTACAAGTAAAGCATATATATTGAATGATAATTAAGCTAGAGTGTGGCGTAGAGTGTGTAGGTAAATTAAGGGCACTTGTTGAAGCCCTTGGGGTTCTTGAGGCGGGCGTAGCAGGCGCAGGCGTCGCGGGGAGCGGTGGGGCCCGGGGGCACGCAGGCGCACGTGTGGCAGCAGGCCAGGCACATCTTGTTGCACATCTTGGGCTTCCACGACTTGCTGCACCGGTATCCGCACGCTCCCTCGCAATCTGCGCGCAAATTAATACACATACAACATCAATTACCCTAACTACATTCAATTAAGTAACATACATGTATGATTACTTAATATGGTCCCAATCGATGGATCTTGCAGGGTACGTACTTATGGATGCCGCTGGAGAGGTCGCGTTAGGAGCTGCGATCTGCGCATTACATATTTACAGAGTCAATAGTCATACCCTAACATTAATAATTAGCTAATTAATCAATAAAAATGTACGTGTAGCCGTACGTATATACTAGTTAGAGCTAGAGCGTACTTCCCGCATGGGCAGAGTGAGATTGGAGGAGAGTGAGAAAGAGTGAAGACAAAAGGAGCGAAGAAACAAGCAAAACCACCCTTAGATTGGAGGAGAAGGCCATTTTAATTTAACTTTGTTTGCTTGATTAGATGATATGGATCCTATTCCTGGGCGAAGAGCTAGCTGGAGATTTATACTCCTAATTAAGGCGAGTCAGATGAGAGCGGGCTAGATACTGCAGGGTGCACGTGCAGGTGCGTAGCGTAGGGGTTTAATTATATATATTAGTGCGCTGAAACTCACGTAAAGAAGCTTCCTGTGGAGTTCCAATTCGAGTGTCAACACCCGCGGCCAATTCAACTACTATATAGTCCTATACTCCTATGTGTGTGTGTATATATAATCTATATGCAACACAGCTGGCAATGGCATCTAGCTCCATCATATCTGTCGTCTGGCATTACATGCATATCATAAATCGTTTGTTACAGATTAGCGTGTCAAATTAAAATCCAAGCTAGTGAGATGCAAAAAATTAAATGAGGGTGGGCCGTGGGTGCGTCGGTGGAGACTAGTACCGCACGCACATTTATGTATGCAACATACAATGTACGTGAGCTGTGTATACGTTGACATTGACTACCTACTTGCCCACTCCTACCTACTTACTACCAAACTTCCCATTCTACCTTCCTTGCTTACTGCTTTCATTGTTTACCCAACTATACCTATTCTTAATTTCCTTCCTTGAATTAAACACCAATCTCTCTAATGATCCATTTTGATACCTTCATTTTGGGGTTCTACGTGTTTTAGAATTTGTCAAACAACTGTCGAAACGCAATTTCTTGGACAATTCAAGTAAAGTAAACAAATTGTACGTAAATGCGTGATTTCCTAATCTATAAAGGATTCACACTTATTTGGATTTGGACAAATTTTCAGTTTTAGATATAATTAGATTTATAAGGCTTCTAGAGGCACTTCCTTGGAGTAGATGTTCTGTTGGCTCGTGTGGAATTGGGCCTAGCCCAAGGGTTGCTAGCCCAGTCCAATACTCCTTGTTAGAACAAGCTCGAGGCCCAAACAAGTTGAAGGTCCAACCCCATGTATCTAGAGCTCCGCGTGCTGCTAAACTATCACCCTTGCCAACTCCCATATATTATTTGTTTCGCCCTTGTTTTTAGTTGTCTTGTTTTTCTACCTAGGTTTGTGGCTCGCTCGGGTTTTTTGGGCGTTCCCCCTTTGCTTTAAGCTAAGGATGCCTCCATCTTCACCCCCAGATTTTTCATAGAGAAACTTCACTGGGTAAATATTGTTGTTGTACTCACACTCTCTCTCTTTTCAGTTACAAAACATATTTTCAGATCTGAGAGCCTCTTACATTGCAAGAGAGAAAGAAACAAAGTTCTAGGGTTTGGCATCTCCGGCGACCTTCAAAGCTAGGCTTCTTGAGTTCTTCGGTGACGGTGTAGCTCCGACTTGAAGCAAAGCATTGTTGCGGTGGGTTGTGAATGTCAACGGCTCGAGTTGGCTAAGAGTGACTTTTAGTGTTGCTCGTCTTCTCCATCATGTAGATCTGATTTCACAGAGATTCTTCAGATCACTTTAGCTTGCTTTCTTCTATCTCATTCTATCTTGTAAATTTGAGTTGGTCCAAGATTTGGTTGCTCTCTTGTACACCTTTCTTCTATAGTGGATTTTTGGTCTCCTCTCTTGAGGCCACGAGGACGTAGGATATAGTCCGAACTTCGTTAAATCATTTGTCCCTTTGCTTTGGTTTCAAATCGAAGTGCAACTAACTTTTATTTTGTATAGAAGGAGAGACATCACTCTCCAACTAACTTACTTGGAGAAAGAAAACATCTACTCTAGGAGTTTCCTAGTAGGTTTCAAATTAATAATTTACTTATATTATTGATAGCTCTACAAATTACAATAACAAGACTCGGAGTTTTTTTTATGACGAGCCCATTTTCGATTGTGACACCTATTGCGGTATCATAGGTGGTACGTGTCAAAGCCTTGACAATGTCCTCGTCACGGCAAATATTCTGTAGAAGACTCCATTATTCCAGTGATCACGTACATTGGTAAGACTGGTCAATCCTTTAGATTAGTGTCAAGTGGTAGAATAAGTGGAGTGTAGGGCTGGTCATGGGTCGGGTCATGGGTGGGTGGAGCACTTCCTTCACCCGACCCATGAAATAAATTGTATCACCCGACCCACCCATCACCCGCAAAACCTTTCACCCATATCCGACCAACCCGTCACCCGCGATATCTAAAATCACAATAAAGTTTTAAAATTAATATAAAAAAAGTTAATGTAACAATCTGCTTCTTGAAATGATACCTATGATATTTTCAAACATTTTATACCAAGATTCACATGTGTTGCAAAAATCATCATTCGGACCCCTTAGCAAAAAGCCAAAAACGTTTACATTCACATAATTGAGACGAAAATTAGGTCTGAAATAGGGCAGCATTTCATTATAATTTCAATATCTTTAAAAAATCCCAAACTTTATTAAAAAAAGCCCAAAAGTCCCAAACTTTTTTAGGCAAAAACTAACCCTATTTTTAATTTAGGATTGGGTGGTGGGTGGTGGGCGGTGGGTCGGGTGATGGGTGATGGGTCGGGTTAAACGGCTGTAAAATTTCACCCATCTCCGACCCGTCACCCGTTTCACCCGTCACCCGCTTCATTATGATTTTTCACTCGTATAATTGGGTCGGGTGAAGTGGGTGGATCGATCACCCGTAAATAATGTCCAACCCTAGTGGAGTGTCCAAAGAGGATTATTCCTCAAAGAACGTTATCCTACCATATTCAAGCTTACCTCTGAGCTGAAAAGCAGGCACATTCAGCTTATCGGCCCAATTAGGTAGCGTAATTGGCTCTCACCGTACTCTCATCTTGTTATTTACACCCACGTACTAAACCGGTAAACCCTTATAAAACGTGATCTTCTCTTGCATATTTCAATAATTGGCTGGTATGAATTTGATAGAGGTGTCATTGGGTTGGGTCAATTACGCATTTGGTTTGGGTCAGGCCAAATTGGGTTGGAGATTAATTCTAACTTGTTTCGATTCTGTTTAACACGGATCTGGGGGCATATGTTTGGATTCAGGTCAACGCGGGTCGAATTCGTTTGATTTAATTTTAATCATTTGTTTTTCAGATTATTAACAACTAGTTGAATCCCCGTAATACTCACGGGATAATTTTATTAAAGATTATAAAATATTATGATATTAATATAAAATTTAAAACAATGGTATATAATTTCATAATAAAATTATGTAATTTATAAAAAAATATATAAGATTGCGCCCCATATTTTATCAACATATAGATAAAAAAATTTATATACTTGAAGCCCAAGTCTTGTTAAAAAATAAAAAAAATTATTATGCATAAAATTAATACAAAAAATATTAGATAAAAATTATTATGCATAAAATTATTATTTTAAATTATATCATTATATAGATATAAATTTTATACTTGGAGCCCAAATCTTGTTAGAAGATAAAAAAAAAAATATGTTAAGACCCTAAATCTTATATCCATAGATAGAAAATTATAACATAAAAAATTATATAAACATGTTATCTATTTAGTATATATAGCAAGAATACTATAAGTTGTTACAAAGTTTATTAAAATATAATTTCACATTAATTTATTCAAAAATGTCACGTGGCGCAAATTTTACAGCAGACTTGGGTTCTGCTTTATAATGTATTAGGGTAGATTTGATTTTGAACTAGTTTTACCCGTACAACTACGATTCGATATTTTATAGACATTATAAATAGGATATTAATAAATAAATAAAAATATAATATAAACTTTAATATAAGTAATTCATTTCTCGTAGAATGTACAATTTTTTAATCAAATATTATATTTTTTAATATTTTATTACTTTTTATGTAAATTTAGAGTTTATCAAATATTTCAATATATCTATTAAATATTTTTATTAATTTTAAAAATTATGAATATTTAATATTAATTTTTTTATGAAAGAAAATCACTATATATTTATAAATAAATTTGTCAAAATATATATGCTAAAAAAGTTTATATTTATTTTGAAAAAATATTTTAAATATTTAATCTTTAATTTTAAATACTTATTCTTTCAAAAGATATTAGTATACAAAATAGATATTTGTTTGATGTTAGAGATAAATTTACATAGTTAAAAAAGAATTTAATAGAAAGAAGTTATAATAATAGAAATAATAATTAATTTTTTAAATTTGAGGTGAGACCAGAATCACTTTGGTGGTTCAAAAAGATTCAACTTTAATATATACTAGGTGGTGATGCCCGTGCTACGCACGGAATAAGTTTTTTAATTTTTATAACAATATTTTAATATAATTTTACTTAAAAAGGTATTTTTATGTCATGTACTTAATGCTTGGATTGGCTGTTGTGGCGCTTTTACATTCATAAATTACATATTTTTGCATTTTAGGGTATAATATTGTAGTTGTAGTATTTTTATACGTTGTAATAAAAAAATTGATTTATGTTTAAAATTATGATTGTACATTCACGACCATTTGAATTGGTTTTGCTTACATAATCTCTTCTATCATTGATAATCCCCTTTTTCTCCTCCAACCATTGACAAATACATATTTGTATTTTACATTGATTTGGAAAATTACTCTTATGTCCAACCATGATGATGATTGTTATCAAAGCCCTTTTAACATGTCATAGCTCGAGATGATGATGATAATGACACAAAAGTTCATAACGACAACAATAATAATACTTTTATACAAAATAAAAGAATGTATAATGTCACACCAAACTTCTAACACTTGGATCTAATATCTTCATGTATTTTTTTGAGTATAATATCTCCATGTATTTCTATATGTGCAACTGTTTAATTTCTCCTATATTATCCACATTCCAACTTGGCTTCTTATAGATTCTTTCAAATCTCTCCTCCAACTAATGATTCATTCACTCTATGAAGATGAGATGACTTATATAATATAGTAATTGAAGGTTTCTAGAAATTAAAATGTTGTTTGAATTTAGTTATATATATTTTTTAATTAATTTAAAATATCTAAAATTCACTTGTGTGTTACATTGTAAGAATTTTAATAGTCATACAATTATTATGAATGGAGTAAAGTGAATTTATTTCATAAATTATTTAATAGATCGGTTATAAATGGATTTTATGGTATATTTACTTTCTTCATACCTTTTGATATTTCTATACTTTCACTATATAGTAACACCAACCTTGCAATATTAATTAGCATTATATTTTAATAAAAGTATTTAAACATTTTTATTGAGTTTTAAACAATTACAAATCATGAGATATGATAATTTATAATATTTGAGAAATGAACAATGACGATTTTTAAACCAATGAGCATTGTTATTATAAAGTTTTTTAATAAACTTTTTTTTGTTTATAAAATGATAATTATTAAAATGTAAATATGACTATAATTAATTAGTGTAATGTACATGGTCTAAATTTATAATAAATTTGAAAAAGTTCCAACATTTTAAAATGGATTAGTAATTAATAAAAAATTAAAGGAATCTTATGTTTTTATTTCACTTAAAAGAGAATTGTATGTTTTTAATAGAAATCACATGAGAAAGAGAAATGTAATATTGTATGAATTATAATCAATCTACATATGTGTTTTTCTTTCACATTATCAACTATTGAGTCTTTGCAATGGATTCTACTCTTGCAAGGGTTAGCACATGAGGGAGATTGCAAGAATTGTATTTTTAATAGATATTACATGAAAAAGAAAAAGAAAATACCGCAAGAACTATACAAAAGGTTTTTTTAAAGATCGAGATGGGTGCACTAATTTCTACAATTTTCTACAATCGGGTACTATAAATCTACTTTCTTACACATTATCAAATATTGAGTGTCTTCCAAAGATTTATACTCTTGCAAGTTCGGCATGATATTTGTTTTGAATCATTCCAGCATAAATAAACAAAGAAAGAGAGGGATAATTAAATTTTTATTTTCTTAAAGATGGTTTAGGATTTGATATAAGGAGAATCATAGATGGAATGAAAGAGATACAAATCAGACAGGAAGAACCTACTTTGTTTTGATCTTGTTTTGAAAGAGATCGATTCCAACTTGGCTTCTTATAGACTCTTTTATAGCTCTCCTCCAATCAATGATTCGTTCACCCTTATCAACACGTGTGCGAAACAATTCTCTATGGCTAGTTATAAGGGTGTCAAAATGATGATATGACTTTTATAATAGGGTCCTTGAAGGTTTTAAGAATTTAAAAGGTTGTTTGTATTTAATCATAAAAATTAAATTAATTAATATATCTTAAATTCACTTATATGTTACATTGCAAGAAATTTGAATAGTCAAACATTTAATTATGGCTTTATGCTTTATCATTAAATTTCTTATACTATTTTATGTGTTATAAGATTCCTTGTAGGAGGAATAAACCTAGCATTAATCCCGTCATTTAATTATAGGTTGACTAAGTTAATTGTGGGGTAGCATATTGTTCCTATGAACTTAATTGTGGGGTAGCATATTTTTCCTAAATATTGATTTTGGCTTATGTATTTACTTTGGAATAAAATATCACATTAATTATTGTCTCACATATGAAGTATATGTACGTATTATGAGGTGTCATTCTATTTGAAATAAAATATCTCATTTTATTCATTGACTTTGGCTAATGTATTTAGTTTGGAATAAAATGTTAGATAAAATATTCTCTTACATATATATATTTTATTTATCAACTTTGGCTTATGTATTTAGTTTGGAATAAAACGTTAGATCAATTATTATCTTATATATGGAGTGTATGTGTGCATGTATTATAAAGTGTCATTTTATTCGAAATAAAATATCTCATTAATTTCATGGGCATTTATTACCAAAATATTTGTCTTAAATTTCTTATACTATTTTATGGTGTCATAGGATTCCTTGTAGGAGGAATAAATCTAGCATTAATCCCGTCATTTAATTATAGGTTGACCAATTTTTTTTCCTATGAAATTAATTGCGGGGTAGCATATTTTTCCTAAATATTGATTTTGGCCTATGTATTTTACTTTGGAATAAAATTTCATATTAATGATTGTCTTAAATTTCTTATATTATTTTATGGTGTCATAGGATTCCTTGTAGGAGGAATAAACCTATCACTAATCCCATCATTTAATTATAGGTTGAACAAATTTTTAATTTTCCTAAAATTATAATATTTTAATGAATTTATAGAAATCTTATAAATTGAATGAGCATTGATTATTGAGAATATTTAATCTTATAGTGCTATATATTTATTATATGGTTATAATGAAATTATAAATTATCTTATTATTTGTATGAGCATTAATTGTCAAGTTAGTTAAGTTTAAAGTATTATAGATTATAGATAGATAGTTATAGAATGGGTTTAGGCTTTAAAGTTTTGTATGTTTTCATGTCTGATTTTATGTTGAGATGTGTCTACTAGAGTTTATGTGGTTAATTATAGTTCGGGTTCGGGCTGGTTTTGGGCTTAGTCCTCATTGGGTTGTGGTGTTGGGCCAACTTCGGGTTTAGCTGTTTAGGCCCTTTTCCAGTTGGGTTCATGGTCGATCAGTTTGATAACATTTTGAGAGTGGTTGGGTTCGGTCTTGAACGGATCGGGTCGGTTATTACCATCTCTAAGTTGGTTAGTAGTATCAAGACTTTTTAATTTGATAAAAAATTTAAGCCTTGTAGTTGATTTTTTTGTTTTTGTCCAAGTGGCATGATATTACGGTACTAGGAATTCAACGTACGTACAGTAGCAAGAAAGCAGTCAAAAGCCATCCAGCTTGCGATTTGTCAATCTGTTACGCGGGCACATGAAACGAGAGGCAGAGAATTTTCCAAACAAAAAATGTCATGATCGTAACACGTAAAAGTACTAGAGTAATTAACACTAAGTGAGACTGTTGTACTAATTATTCCAAAGGTTGGGTTCCCCGTTGCATTTGTAAGCTTTCCTCCAAGTTCAACTGAAGTCAAGTAATTTTGGGCCAAGTCTTTCATTCAGCAGCCACACAGTTTTTGAGCAAATTGATTCTTCTTTCCCTCCACCAGATAAATATGGCTGATCTCGTCGGAAGTGCAATTATACCTGGCCTCATGGAAGCCATTTTTTGGCAAACTCAGCTCACACGCCTTCCAGGAGATTGCAAGAGTTTTGGGGCTGACCACACCTTGTCCGTCATCGAAGCAGTGCTCCTTGATGCAGAGAGGCAGCTGACGACCCATCATTAAGTCAGAAATTGGCTTCAAAATCTCAAAGATGTTGCTTATGACATTGAGGACGTGCTCGATCTGATTTTGAGTCGAGGTCTGGAGTTAAAGCTCCAAAAGAGAGGCTGTGCTCAAAAGCTTTGCCCACTTGAATATGGAGACGTTAATTAAAGAATAAATTGTGTCACATTCTCAATGCTCAAACATTTCTTCTTGTGCTGGATAATGTGCATATTGAGAATCCAAATGAGTGGTTAGACTTAATGGAGGTTTTAGATAATGGTTCCAAAGGAGGTGCACTTTTGGTAACAACCCGAGAAGACAGGGTAGCCTTCGTTACAAAACCAGTGGAAGCATAAAAGTTACTACCCCACTCTCAATACCATTGTTGGTCCATATTTTTGAATTGTGTATTCAAAGAAAGTGAAGAAGAAGCATATCCTTTGCTAATGCGGATTGGAAAAGATATAGTTTTCAAGTGTCGTGGAGTTCCTTTAGCTGGTAAGACGTTGGGATGTCAGCTACGAACAATTAGAGATGAGTATACTTGGAGGAGTATCGAGGAAAGTGAGTTGTGGAACATTGAACAAGAATCTAGTGGTATCCTCCCGTATTTGAAACTGAGTTTTGATCAATTACCGTACCATCCAAGACCTTGTTTTTCCTCTTTTTCCACTCTACCAAAAGGTTCCTTCTTCAACAAGGATGATGTGATTAACTGTTGGATGGCTCTAGGGCTAATACAATCAGAACAATGTATCCTTAGAAGACATTGAAAGTATGTATTTCAATGAACTCTTGTCTAGATCATTTCTTGAAACGATCCATCATTCTACTCCGGCGGTGGCGCATATAGATCAGCACAAGGGTGAGATCTTGAAAATTTGGCCTGAAAATATGGTTGAGATATGGGATGAAATGATGTACAATCCATTCTATGAAAAAAGATTTGTCCAAATGCATGATTTGGTAACTTTCCTACATGGCAACACACTTTTTGTTTCAAAGAGAGCCAGGCATTTGGTATGGGAGGATGGAGCATACTTGTCAAAAGTTTTGAAGGATCGATTTGCCATCCATGGTTTAATGTGATCACTCATCCAGCGGTGGAAGTGTTTGATTTTCTGCTTTTCTGTGGTGATTTCTTCCTCAACATACTGAAGGAGGTGATTGAACTTCTTTGCTCGCTCCAGCACACTCAACCCATGTAATTTCGGGGAGTGTAGTTCATCTAGCTTTTCTTCTTTCATGGATTCAGAGAAGAATCGGTGCATCATTTTTCCCTAAAACATGGCCCAGCTCAGATCGGTTCGTTTGGACAAGCTAGAACTTTCCCACCACTCACCAGCTTCATCCTTCAGTTTTAGTGCGGCCATGTGCACTTTGTCAGTTTCGGAGCAAGGTATATTCCTTAGAAGTCTTTCGACATGGGAGAACCAATATTGGACTCCCGATGGGTCGCCCGTCCCGTCATATGAGTCGGGTTTCATTGCGTTGAAGGTTTTGATTCCCTCATCGAAGCTAATTTCTCTCGGCCCCTCGAGAATGACTTCTTCTGCTGGGACTCTCTCTTGTACTTCCTCTCGTAACTCAGTGTTTTCAGGGTTAGCTACGGCAGCAGGGATGGCCTCTTTCACTAACTGCTGCACCAGAGTGCGTAGCGCGTCTACTGTATCCTCATTGAGTACAATAGTGGCCGCTGGTGCAGGGGGTGGGTTAACTCGACTTCTGCCCCCAGCTTCGGATTGACTCTCTCCATGATCTTCCTTATTGCCATCGGGATTGACGGTACGACTTGTGGCTCTTGTGTTGACCATCTGAAGGTTTTATGTCGGTTTCATTTGTTAATTCAATAATACATGCAAGAATTAACGCGCATGCTTTAGTAAAGAAAAGGACAATTTACTAATAATTGTTCAAAAGGTAGTACAAGGCTCCATAACTTGAGCCAATCCATGCTAAGGAAGTAAAGAAAAACTAATCCGATTTGATTCCTTAAGGACAAAAATGGAGTCGTGAGAAGTGGTCTAAGCTCACTTCCTTGAAAGGAAAAGTACAAATTACGGGGATCTAGGAGTGGTGGTGTAATTGTCGAGGAAACCTAGCTTCCTCGAAGAGTGCCTCGTTAATCATCCCTGGATCACTATTGAGGAGGAGAATCGCATGTTCTATCCATCTGCTTTGACGGTTTTCCCGAGCCTGAAGTTTTGCGATACAGATCCTATGTTGGATCCTCTCATCTTGTTCTCTTTCTCTTTCCCGAACCCAACCTTTCTTGTCGCTTTCCAGAAGGTTGCAGTCGATTTTACGGTATCCAGAAGGCCTAACTCCCGGTGGTGGCGGGAAATTCACCAATGGTTGGCGAGCTTGTCTGCTTGAGGACTCCCCCTCCATCCAATTGGTGAGTCCTTCCATATGACTTTCCAAGGACGCTTGACTTGCCCTTTCGTACAGTGATGGTTTCCCGGGGTGCTCCCACGGGCGGTTCGGGTTACTAGGTCCTAGGTGAAGCCTTTGGAGGAGCTCCTCGTCCCTTTCTCTTACGGACATAGCCCCTTCTGGCTCGCGTGCTCTTGGAGGTGGGGCAATTTCCACCCTTGGAACCTAAATCGGGGATGGTATGGCCCTCGGGACCTGGATCATGGGTGGCATAGGTGCCGGGGGCACATACTCCATCACGGGTGGTGGCGGTGGTGGCGTCTCGGGGTCGATAACCACCCCGTCCGAATCTTCTTCCTCGGACTCATCAAACTCTTGTTGATTCATGGCATCCCATTCCTCCTGGGCTTTCCATAGTAGCTCAAACTCCTCGTCGTCCACTTCATCTGGTTCCCCGTCCTCAAAGTCGAGCTCGGGTACTATTCCCCCAGGTTGGTATTCGGGTATCCACCCGTCGTTGTCGTCGTCAATATGATCCTCTGGCATGTAGCCGGGTGCTATCTCCTCATCCCCCGAGGGATAATCCTCGGGGTAATATTCCGGGGATGGTGGAGGAGCGACATGTACTGGGTAGTCTTCAGGGATCTCGATAGGGAGGTTGGGGTCCTCCTCTAGGTCTTCTTCGGATTCTTCCCAGTGTTCCACATTCTGATCGATCTCCATGTTTTTCTCCGAGATGATTCTCTTCGGGTTGATGGAAGAAGTTGTTTGGAGCATCGTCATAAGGAAAGTATGGGTTGGGGGCCTGCATTCCAAAGCGGGCCTCGTCGTCTTGGTTTCCTAAGTGGTAGTTTCTTCCTCGGTTAACCATGATGTCTGAGGAAAGGAAAGGAATAGGCGTTAATATAGAACATCCTTAGTTCCTTCAAGGTGAAGACGTAGCGAAGGAAGTCAAGGCTTTTGAAAAATTGCTAAAACAAAGGTTTATTTATATTTTTCATTTTCTTGGCTCTACTTAAAAGGTTTAGAATTTTCTCTTTAAACATATTATTTTAGGTAAGGGAATTCTTTAAAAGATTAGAGTTTCCTAAATTGTAGGGATTACCATGATGAAGATCTTTTTATAAATAGAAGTTTTAGTTTGCGGAAAGGAACTTAGGTTTTGAAAGTTCTTGATTTTGAAAAATTGCGGTTTTAAAGGTTTTCGGTTTTGAAAACAAAACGTTCGGCTCTAATACCATAATTGTAACACCCCTATTTTATAACATTGGGTATTACCGCCAGTGACCTCGGATTTTACCGTCCAAGGTCACCCAAGGCTTTTAGAATGATATAGAATGATAAAGTGCGGAATAAAACATGCTCATAAATTAAAAGACGCTCTCGAAGGAGCCTTTGTTCTTACAACCCAAATCACAATACCAAAAGCTTGTTCGGAAATTACAACTCATGAAACCTTGTCTTTGAAATATAAATGAAAATAGACCGAAAAGAGATTCAAACACATCTTGGAACTTCTTGACCTTCCTTTGTCCTTCACCTTACGCCTTGTGATTAATCCTAGGTTCTGACATAATTCGCGAGGGGCGATAAAATGCCAGGCAAACATGCGGAAAAGAAGAATTAGTCTAAGAGACTAAGCAAGCGTGAACGGAACTTTCCCAAGGGTATTTCGGTAATTTAGCGAAATAATGACGAAGATAACAATAGGTTGTGTTTCAAGATAGGGTTTATTTAAGTGGAGTTTTAACGGTACGAGGGAGAGCATATCTTAAGCGATGATAGCTCGTTAATTTAGAGAAGAACTACTAAATTGTAGGCCTTTTTTAGCATCGAGAATAAAAGATATGTTGGGAACATTATTAATTCATACGAGTTAAAAATTTCTCGCGCCCTGAGCGGACCGAGTGTCAGATCGATCATTTGAGATCGGTTTGATTTTAATATCTTAAATGTGCATTGGCACTTATGTAGCGTATTTGATTTAATGATTTAAAAAAGGGTGGGAATTCGGTGAGCCCGATCCACCAAGGGAAACCCAGTTTCCCGGCACTTAGCTAGAGTGCGCACATCCCTCCTTGCAATCGGAGCGGATGAGATCATGATCCCGAAAGTCGTACTTCAAACACGTAGGCACTTACGACTTAGAAGGGTTATATAGAGTCGTCGGTTATTCCGCGCCCCTTACTAGTTCATTCAACGTGGATCTCTAAACGAGTCCATAAACAACCAAGTCCATAATCACACTAGCACAAATAGTCCTATGAGATAATAATAGCGAATTATACTAACAAAGGTCGTTATAACTAACAATCGATATTTCCTATTTTCATTCGTAACTTAGCACACAATTTGTTCCCAATATCGAGAATTTCACGGAAACGAATTTATAAAGGTCACAAGGGGAAAAAATCCACTTGCCTTAGTTCGGAAGATAACGGACTTAGCAATAACACGGAGGTGGGGTTCGCGACTTTGAACGAGATTCCCGACCTATCGATACAGAAATTTACGAATGGTTTTAGATATGAAATTCCTTTTAAGATTCGGATTTCTCAAGTGTACTTAGCTTAGGTGGATGGAAAGATTCTAAATTATTATAATAATAATTTAGGTACCTAAATTAAAATAATAATATTCCTTTATTATTATTTTAATTTCGTAATATCCTTTTATTCCATTTAAAATAAACTTATTGATTATTCAAAATAATTTACTTAATTTCAATGATATCCAAGGGTTATTTAAAAAAAATTATTTTCCCTTTACGAAAATACTTTATTAATAATATTCTCTCAATAAAATCCTTTTTAACTATAGGGGTTATAATAAAAGGAGGTAGAATAATATTAGGCTATTTCTTAGGAACTTCCCATTGATAGAAACTTCTATTTACTTGATAGGGTAAGCTTTATAAAACTATTATAATATAAAATAAATATTCTCGTTTATTTTATTTCCAAAATTCCTCCCATAATTTATCTATAGTTACAAGATCACGGTATAAAAATATCTAATCAATTCCTTATAATATACTTTTTATGATATTCTAGGTCACAAAATAATATTCTTTTCTATATTATACAATATCTTTCTATGTGAGATATTTTTAAATACCTAACAATATAATGTTATAATTCATATTATTGTCCATACCCTTGTATTTATAAAAGAACTTAGGCCTTGTAGGAATACTTTACCCTAGAGATAAGTTAAACTAATATTATATTAAATAATTTAAATAGTCATTATTAATATTCTTATTTATATATATAACTTGGTATTTCCCTACACTTAGAGATAAGTAAAAGTATTACTTGGAAAGCTTATACCTTTATAATGGTGATATTTAATATAGAGACAAAAATCATAAGCTAATAAATTTATAAAATAAAATACTTTTTACGATGGCTTCATAAAAATTTATTTAGACAAACATGTCCTTGTTATTCATATTAGGATATAGTAATTTAATAATGGTTTAATGAAATGATTTATATCCTCCTTTCAACTAGCAAGATTTATGAAATAATTTTTATAAATCTTAATAATTTGCAAGCAACTATTATTTGACCAATCTTACTAAAACTAGCATAATATAATTAAATTAATAATTTAAATAAAAATAGAATTAAGGGTTTTTGGGGTTTACTGTAAGTTTGCCTGTGTTACAGAACATAGGAGAAGAGGAGGCAAGGAGGGCCGACGGTGAGGGCGGCACCAGGGGGTTGCGACGTCGGGCAGGGCGGCGCATTGGAGGGGCGCGGTGGTCGCCGGTGGTGGCTCCGGGGGCAGAGGCGGCGACCGGTGGTCCGAAGGGGAGAGGAGGAGGCTCCTTTGGTGGGATTTTGAATGAAGAACTAAAGCTTGAAGGGCTGATTTTTGGAGGATTTGAGAGCAAAATTGTAATGAGAAGGAGAAGAATGGGGTGAGTGGGTTCTAAGAGGGGATTTCAGCCCCTTTAAATAGGAAAATTCATGGGACTATGGATCCATTGCCATGGATTTTGCCCAATGGAGAAGAGGAGGGAGAATGGTGATTGGGGAGGGTTGGTGAGAATGGTGATGTCATCTTGATGAGGTAAGCAAGGTGATGTCATGGTTAGGATTGTAGGCTATGGTGGAATGAGGAGCATGCATTGGCCTCTTCTTTCAAACTACGTTAAATGCATCAGGTTGAAGAAGGAGGAGAAGAGATTTATTTTAATTTGTTTTATTTATTTTAATAAATTTTGAGATTTAAAAATAAGCCCTTATTTTATTCAAATCTTTTTAAATTGCCCAAAAAACCTTATGGAATATTCCTTAATTTTATTTAATTAATTTTTCACAAAAATCTCTTTTCCAAGAGAAGTTTAAAGTTTAAAAAAAATTAGAAATAGAAATAGATAGAAATATTATATTAAATTTCATTTCTAAAATATTGAAATATCGCGGATATTACAATATTACACACAAATATAACATTAATCATTAATATTACATCATTTATTTAGCAAGTTTTGTAGTAACCATTGATATTACATACAACCTTTAGTATTACAATATGAATTTAAAGCCACTAAACTATGACCATTGGTATTACAAATAAAGTAAAAATAAAAGAAGATAAGATCAACTTTTGTGTAATTTTCTCACCGATAAGATGATATATCATGAGAAATTTTCAGCGCAATGCTACTCTATTGACAAATAAGAACCAAAATATATTAAGGGATTATGTTACTCTATTTATCCAAATGAAAAACAAAAAAAAAACTTGAAAGTAAAAGAAAAAAACCTAAACTATTTAGAATTTGTTTTTATATATATATTTATGTATGTTAATTGCAATTACGTGGTTTATAGTACTTTGGAAGAATTATAAGCGAGATAATTTAATTATTACATGGGACAATAGTTTCAAAAAAATTACATTAAGCACATATTATGAAAATAGCCATATATTCAGACATTAACAATGGAACCATATAATCTCGGTTTACATTATTACTTTTAATCTAAGAAGAATGTAAGATGGTCAAATGCTTACTTTTTAAATATTTTTGCATCATTAAACACATTTAAAATTTTATGAATAAATTAAGATAAATATACGAGCATGAAAATGGTATAATTAAAAATATAAAATATCTTAATATATCTATACAAAAAATTAGCCCCGTGTGTATGTACGGGTATCACCACTAGTATTATGTGAAATTCAAAAAGATCGAGGTAGAAGGCACAACCACATGAAAGGTTGAGATATTTTAAGTAATTTTTCATTTTACTAATTTATAAAAAAAAATTACCAAACACTACACAACCAATTATGCACCTTAGAGTTACCTTTATGAAAATAGAAAAACTCATCCTTGACCAATTACAAGCTTAGTTGATCACCATAATTGCACGTATATTATGCATAAGTTTCAACGATAAGCTCAAGAAAGAGTTAGGTGAGTGATTGCGGTGTCAACCAGACCACTTAACTTTGGCCCTCTCTTTCTTCCTCATTCAAACTACTTTTTGACAATAAAAAAAAAAAAACTAGCAACGAAAAGCCTTTTTCCCCCTCTTTCCACCATAGCATTGCACTTGATTCTCCCAAGATTGCCTTGAAAATTTTATGAGCATCTTCAGAAGGATCTTTCTTAGATGTTGCCTTCTTTTCATGTCTTGTTTATCCTCCCTTCATTTCAGCAACCGCCCCTCCATAAAAATAGAAATAAAATAAATGAAAAGAATAAAATAAAGATGAGAAGAATGGCCGTTGAAGCCCCCTGAATAAGGGTCAAAGAATTTCATCATTTCAACTTGGCCTTTGGAACTCTGCAAGATGTAACTTCATACCTCCATCAATGATGGGCTTTTTTAGGCAATTCAGCCAAGTGCATGAAAACCGTAACCAATCAAATTATCCAAATAAAGACAATTTTACAAGAAATTTCATTTTATTTCAAATGTTAGGTACCAGTATATATACAACTAACTGTTTATTTTGTTTTACAGATGGGTATATGTCACTTTGAAACTACACATGCTTTTTTTTTCTTCTGGTGCAAAGCATTTGGTAAAAGTTCAGCTGTTGAATTACAGGGATGACAAACCTGATCAACAAGACAACTTTCAATATTGGATGAGATATCATGTCAGGATTCTCCATCATAGCAAAGCAGCAAAGGATTTCATGTGATTGGTGTAAAACCCCTCCTTGAGTCATTCAAGAGATGAACCTTTTAGTTTTAACTTCATGGAGAGCAGCTTAAGCTAAGCTCGAGCGACACATTTTCCAGAATGGCGGAGCTGCTGAAACCGAGCTCTCCATGTCACAAGGAGAAAGACCATTACAAAACAGCTTAAGATAAATCATCTTCTTCCATTCGCCCAGTTCCGGTTAGAATTTCCAAACTTGTGGAAATTTCTTTGAGCAAGGGACTGCTTGGGAAGATCATGAAGTTCCATAACTTGTATCGTCCTCTGCTTCTTGGCTATTTAACAGCAAAAATGACAGCATATTTCAATATCCCGACTATATCAATTCCATGGCACTAAAAATACTGTTCTTGATGCTATTATCCACCATGTTTTGAGCTTAAAACAAAACGAAACACTAGAAGTATAAAAGCATACCCTTCTCGGCTTCTTGATATCGTTCTTGCAACTTTCTTTTTGTGGCTTCTAGTTTCACCTGGGCAGGGTCTTCAACTGAACACCTTATTTTCTGAACAAGCAAGAAGATAAAAAGATAATATCAGAACTCAGGCCGGTCAAACTTAGACAGTATACAGATCTTTATGATTTTATCACATCTACCTCTGTTTGAAGCATAGGCCTCCTCGGGATATTGGGTTTATCTGATCTCTGTTGAGGCCTATTATGCACAGGATTAATCCTTTGGTCTCCATTAGGTTTCACGGGTCTCCCGGGTCCAGATGCACTGTTCAACGGCCTATTACTTGGTTTTGGGATAGGTTCTTGTTCTTTCGGCTGGGGAACCTCTCGCTTCACCACCGGTGGCCTTCTTCCACTTTCTCGGTTTGTGTTGCACTCCCCACCACTATTTCGAGGATCTGAAACAACATTTCCCCGATCAAAATCATTGTTTTAAGGAATACATTATAAGAACTGATTAGAAAAAATGGAAGTTCCACTCACTTCCATCATCGTCCATGCCATCAAAGAACTTCATATCATTGGACAAAGCATCCCGGAAGAGAAGGCAAAATGAAGTCAATCTCCAAACAGCAAAGTACAGCTTGAAAGTAACTCTGGAAAAATAAAAATTTATGTACCTGGGAAAAATCAATGTTCTGAGTGGTGAAGAAAGCACAGTCGTCCATTGGAGGCGAAGGAAGACCATCTTCATAGTCCATAGATGGATGGACAGAGTCTGGTGTCCCTTCTTCTGATTCTATTACACAAAATGATTAAACCGAATTTGATTAGTATCGGCGGATTCTCCAGTACAATATAAACTTGAAAACAACTATCCTTACCTGCAGGCCCTTTGGTTTCTTGTGTGGCTTGCACCCACTCGTCTACAATGGCCTTCCATTTACTAACACCAGCAAAATTATGCAAATTAATTACCAACAGAGCAAGACTAGTATAAATTAGCAGCTCATCTATAAAATTGAATGATCATGGTTCCTTACTCAATCAATTCCCGAGCAAGGTGGCGAATCTGCTTGACCCCGTGTCTTCTAATACCATTTACAGTCTTGCCAATCTCAGTAGCCTGAAAAACAAAAACACAGTTCAAAGCATTTAGTATCACAAATCAAATACCAACTCTACACACTTTGATCCCCAACAAAAACTGAATCAAACCTTCAAAATATCAACAGTCAGTTGCATCAGCTGCAGCCGCCTCAGCGATTCAAACAACACGGAATCAGACTGTCAAATGATACAAGAAAATAGCTCATCAAAATGGGGTGAAATTCAGCTTGGACAGCATATAGCAAATGTCTTCAGAAGACCATATTGTTCATCTTTCTTAAGATTTGACTGATCAATTCTTCATGTAGAAAGCCATAGAGGACCCCAGTTCAATTTAACTTCAATTTACCAGGAATCAGAAACAGAATACTATTCTAGTAATGAAATGATCTAAACTAGAACCCATAGAAGAACAAGAAGGGCATACCTCATCCTCAAAATTCTTCAAAACCTCTTTGATCCTCAACACCTCATCCAACAGCAAACCCTCTTCCTGAATCTCATCCGTGAGGGCCTCAGCTTCAGCTTCTCCAAAGCTGTAGTTGCTGACTTGGTTCAATTTGGCGTCCGTCTGATCATGTCTGCTACTGTTAGCCTTGCTCTCTTTGCTGCCGCCGGCACCGTCGAACTCAGAGCGCGCCGTTCTCCCGCTCTCCGCCAATTCCGGCACCGATCGCTCGATCTTGTCGCAGTGAGTGCACCGGGCTAACCGAGTGGTGAAGAGGACCTCCGCGATTCGATCTCTCCTCAATTGGAACTCCTTAGGGCAATCGGAGGCGGCCACCATTATCCCCTTCTCGATTATCTCGAAAATATCGGAGTTAGCCGTCCGAAAATACTTCCTCCATTGCTCCATCCCGACCGGTTCGGCCGACATGATTCTTCCACTTTCCTTCTTCTCAAGGAAACCTCTCAATTCAGCGCTGAACTGGAAATTTGTCAAAATCGGATTGATTGTGACCACAACAATCAGAAGTGGTGAGAGTTTGTTTGTCAATTGAGATCAGGTTAGCAAACTCCGTTACGTCACAGAGATAACTGATAAGATTGAGCGCCAGCAACAGAATTGGAGCAGAATAACACGGCGGAGGTGAGTAGGTTTCGTGTGAAATGTCCTGATTGGACGACGGCTCTCCAAAAGAAACTTTTATCGGAAAAATCAACCTCACTTTTTTTAGGGGAATTAATCCGAACTTATTCGACAACGGAATGAGAATCGGTATTTCAACTTCCAGGATAAAGGGATTTTTTATTCTCTCTATACCGCCATGAAAGGGCTTGGCAAGGATGATTGATTGGTTTTTGATTAGGATGAAAGAAAGTAGTAGAAAGGAAGAAAGAAACCCAGGAGGAGTTGGTTCCAAGGGAGAACAGAATGAAGGCAGGTCACCCAACAAATGCAAGCAAAAGGCTTGCTTATTTGTTTTTTAATTTATTTAATTTTAAAAGAAATTGAAATGCTTGAGAAATTATTCTGGTGCAGGTTTGAGAAGATGTGGATCGTCGTCTACTCTTTCTTTGTGAAGCGGTTTCACAACAGCGTAAGGGTATTAAAGAACAGAACGTGGTTTTCGATTCAGAATCCAATGCAAATGAATTGAAGAGAGAAAAAAGGAATACTGTAGAAAATAAGAAAAGATCTACTAGTAATTCTTAAGATAAGTGATCAGAACAGAAAGTGCCCCACTCTTGACTTGATCCTCTCTCTCTCGCTCTACCCACTTCCAATGCATTGAATTAATTTAGCAATATCGGATACTTGCGAGGGGTGTCTCTGTAAAAGAAGATAAAAATGGTGGAAAGAAACGGAAGTGGGCTACAGATGGAGAAAGATGATAAACAATTCCAGAATAAGAATAAAGAATTAGTATATATTATTTATTTATTTATGTAAAAATGTTTAGACTCAGATTATTTTCATAAGAAAATCACATGTGGAGTATGTGAGAGAAAAATCTTGATTGGCAAGGTGATCGTGGTTCTCTCTGTCAGTGACAATGAGATATCCACACACACCATTTCACATTTTCCACCTGTATTTCATTTTCATACCATACCAATATATTATTCGTGTCAAATTTTTACCCTTTATAAGTAAAACATTTTAACATACCATATAATATATTAAGAAGGATATTTTAAGACTATTGAAAAAGTGGAAGCAAGACACGCGAAGAAAGAAAGACACATGAAGAAAGAAGATGAAGAAGAAGAGCTTTTCTTATTTTAAAGGGAGCCTCAATCAAAATGTCAATAGGATAAGGGAAATTAGAAAGAGCAAGAAAACAACATAAATCAAGAGTATAACAAGATGAGATCCAAAGCAAGATAAGCACAAATCAAATAATCCACCAACTCCGAAGGTCTTCAAGGTGCCTTCTCACGATCTCTCCAAGTGTGGATTATGAAGGGAGCTCAAAGAGCTTGCCGACGTCAAAGGTCTCAAATTGCAAAACCTTGGAAGCTTCTCCAATCAACCTAACAAGCAGCACAGAGGGAGTAAACAAGCTTATATATGGCTCATCTAAAACCTAGCACCTCAACGAGGTCGTTCTAGTTAATGTAGAAGCTTGTTGAATTGGACCAACTCATGTGTGCCAATATTGCACCGTTTGGCCCAATACCAACTCCTGCGAGCTAAAATCCCAAACGAACAAACTAACTCACATACTAATATTACATTACATACATATAAGTCCAAACTTAGAGAATTATACAAATGCTACTTATGCTCTGCAACTATCATATAAAACATTCAAGACTATCGACGAAGAGTATTAAACCAATGAGGGTTTTTAAAAATTGACGATCTAATCAAAATTTAGACAAAATTCAATATAACGATCAAATTGACCTCAAAGTCATACAAGATGTATTTGAAAGTTGACTCAAAGAACTATAACATTATAGTTTACATCAAGTTCAATTTTCGACACGAAGATAATCAAATTCAATTTTACTAAGAGTTGTCTGATTACCTAGAACTATAACTCTAGTTTTGGAGGAGTAAGGGTTGGTATCTTTTTGATGAATTTTCAAGAGGTGCAATGATAGTTGAAAAGTGGTGCGGTGGTGATTGATGAAAAATCACAACTTTTTGATTTTTTTGAGGGGCAAGCAAAGTCTGTTTTGAATGAATTTTATATAAATGGACTCATTTTTCCAAACGAAATCTAGGTAAAAATCCAACTAAACTTGATTTTTTATGGCTTAATGGTTAGGTTGAAGAAAAGAAGTTAACTAGTGAAAAATAATGAATTGAACCTTCAAAAACAAAGAATTTAAACTTGCAAAAACCTAAAAAATTGATATCACTTGATATCCATTGGCTACATGTCAAAATGTCCACCTCGTGTTGATGTTTGGTCCCATTTTACCAAGCAAATCTTCATTATTTTCTTCCGATCAATCTAAGTTTGGGTGGTATGAAGGTTGAAGAGAGACACCAACACTTTCTCTTTGATCAAATTTTAAAGGATGGATGGAAGAAATTTTGATGTGATTAATCAATTCAAACAAAAGGCATCAAAGCTTTTGTTGATTAATTTTGGGGCACTCAAAGAGGAAGTTTGTGTTGACATACAAAATGCCCTTTCTTATGGAGACCTTAAAGATTAAGTTTTGGTTCTTCAGTCTCTAGGGGGTTTTCATCCTCAATTTCCCAATTGTTGTCGTTTAAATAAATCTCTTTATGGACTCAAACAATCCCTAAGGTCTTGGTTTGATAAATGAGTTCTACTCTTATTTATTCTGGCTTTACCTCTTCTCTCTCTGATTTCTCTCTATTATGGTATTGTTGAATTGAGGTAGGAACCTATGTTTTGATCTACGTCTATGAAATCCTTATTGTGTCTAGTAGTGATTTTCTAGATGATTAGTTCATCTATTATGACTCCTCCTTAATTTGGTGGTCATCCAAGAATCAAAAGAAACAATTGCTCGCTTCTCTACAAAATTTGACTATAGAGCCTTAGCCACTACTTGTTGTGAGCTCATATTGATCTAGTAATTTCTAGCTAAATTGGAATTCTACATTCCTATACAACCCCAACTTTGTGCTATGATAATATTGATATTGGCGATACTAGATCTTGTTGGAAGATTGATTAAACTGTATGACATATTTCATCACCATAAAATTGACATAAATAGTGTGTTTATTTATGATTTTGGAATGATCTCCTAGATTTCATCTGAAATCATTCACAATCTCGGCTCCATCCCTAGCTCGGGAAACGGGGTAAAGACCCTCTCTCACTTCCTCCATTCTCCTATTTATAGCTTAAGCCATCCATGCACGACTTCGACAAGTATCAAATGACAAAGGACAAGTATCCAAGGTCGATGATACATTGATGACTATGTTGACACACAGATGGATGACGACTTGCATTGATGAGCAAGTGTCGTATTAAAAGATGGCGAATTGCACAGATGAGCAAGTGTCATATTAAAAGATGGCGACAAGTTGGATGTTATCATGATAAGATGATGAAGCACTTATAGGTTGTCATGGTAGGATGATGACACGATTTGTAGCAAGTTTATTGGGCATTTGGACGAGTCGTGTGAGCAAATGGGTAAGTGGCACATCTTTTCATAAAGAATGAGCGAGCTTACACCTATATTGGTATCTGGCTAAACAATGGCGAGAAAATACCAAGACTCTTCAGATTCCACCTATATGTTTGTCAATCCTCTCATTTATCAAAGGACCAAATATGTAGAGTTGGATTTTTATTTTATTTATAAAGGGTTGCAAATCAGACCCTCAAAGTCACCTTCTTCGCTCCATGCTATCCATGATCCACCCGGCTAAAGTGATGGGTCAGTAGTAAACTTGAATCCCAGCTAGTGGCCTAGTGGGTTATCTAGTCGTATCATATTTGTTGTATGTTAGCCTAGGAGGTTAACACCTCTCTCTCTATATATATAAGGAATTTTTTGTCGACGTGTCACGGTTAATCACTCCATTTTTTTTACTTAAAGACCCTCTCTCTCTCTCTCAGATTATATAAGTCTAGGCCAATTTATCTATAACTGTATATGGGCATTTATAGTGTAAAGTGTGATTGTGAAATCAATACAATATCTCTTACAAAATTCCTATTTACTTCCATTAGTGTAAATGAAAAACTTCCTCACATATTAAAAGCATACTACTTTATGGAGTCCAAATTATCCCTTGATTTTTTTTGATAAGGAAAGAAATTAGGGTGACCACTAACAATCTACTGGTCGCCCTAGAGCATCCTAACGGATGAGGGTAAGAAAACCCGAATCAGCTGCAAGTGGGACGGAGGAGACACGCCTAAACGATCCAGCGATGAAGTCTGCCACAGAATTGCACTCCCGCACAACGTGAGAAATGCTCCAATCCTGAAAATGAGCCAACAAGAAATGGATGTCCGCACGAAGCAACTCAATCTCCCACGGGCAGCGCCAGTCGCCGAGTACGACCTTAACCAGCTGCAAACTGTTGCCTTCAATCTGGATCCAGGGAATGCCACGTCGAGTGACCTCGAGAAGTCCCTGGTGCAAGGCGATGGTCTCGGATATCAGAACAGATTGTCGACCGATCAGTCCTTCGTCAAAGTGGATGGGTGAGCCACCAGTTGCCCTAAGGATGAACCCAAATGTGGCCACACCATCTTCATTAACTGCACCATCAAAATTCAATTTAATAAAATCTTTTTTGGTTTTCTCCCATTTGGTTCGCTTTCTACCAGCCCGACCCCATACACTATGGTTACGGGGACTAGAGGATGAGGTTGCTTTTGCAAGTTTCCAATTTTTAACCTGGTTTCGAGCGAATTCAGCGATTTAATCGGCATTGGTCAAGTTAGTTCCGGCGTTTCAATCAACTGTCTAGAGGTTGAGCTGTCTAGCCAAAACATCAGTAGTGAGGATGAATAAGTATGGCGATAGGGGATCCCCCTGCCTAAGACCTCGTTGAGGGTAGAATTATTCTGTCGTTTCGTTGTTGACAAGGATAGAGAATGAAACCGTTTCAACACATTCTCGGATCCATCCCAAGCACTTGTCATTAAAACCGAATTTGTGGAGTATTTCAGTAAGGAATTTCAGTAAGGAATTCCTAGCTGATTCGATCATAGGCTTTTTCCATGTCAAGTTTGATAGAGATTCACCCCTCCTTCCCACATTTGTTTCAGAAAGAGTGGAAAATTTCATGCGCGATGAGCGTATTGTCATGGATACTCCTGTTTTGGACAAAAGCCCCTTGCATTGGGTGGATGAGTCTATTTAGCACACTTTTAAGACGGTTGGTTAGGATTTTTGATATTATTTTATATATTGTATTGCATAGACTAATTGGCATGTAGTGATTGGTTGGTTGGGGTTTTCACATTTGGGTAATAGAACTGTATGATTTATATATTTCAAAAATTTTCCTGCATGAAAGAAGCTTTTAACAGCCTTGATCACGTCCGGGTCGACAAAGTGCCAATAGTGTTTGTAGAAGCTTGCCGTGTTGTTTGCTTCGGTTACTTCTTTCTGGATGGTTTGGGTCATGCTTTGGAGTTTTCTGTGGTTAATTTCCAAGGCCTTAGGACGGTTTTAGAAGTCCCTTTTGATTTTTGTTTTGATGTTTTCTAGTTCAGTGATTTGCGATCCCTATGTTTGTACATATTTCTTTGATGTTGGTTCTATTTCTTTTGCCGCTTGCAATCCGGTGGAAATATTTCGTGTTTTTGTCATTTAATTTTATGTGAGTTTTTTTAGCCCTTTGTTTCCAATAGGAGTTGTGGAAGTTGATTAGGCACAACCGTTTCTTAGCTAATCTTTCCTGCTTTTGGACTAGTTGAGTGTTTTTGTTTTCTATGATATCTTTCTGAATTTGAAGTAGATCTTCGTCTAGTTTTTTTATTTGTTCAAAGATATTTCCAAAAATGTGCTTAATCCATGCTTTTGCTTTAATTTTAAGGAGTTGTGTTTTTTTGGTGAGATTAAACATATGTGATCCACCAGCGTTATGACGCCAGGCTTGTTTGATCACGTTTTGAAAATCTTTTCTAGAGGTCCAAATCATTTCAAATTGAATGGTTGTGCTTTGAATGGTGCTCCTGTTGGGAGATTGCACGAGATAGGCCAGGGCAGTGATCAGAGTTTGAGAAAGCGTGGTTTTTCGTCGCTATGGACGGGTACCATTGACTAATTTGGTTACTAACTAATGTGCGGTCTAATTTTTCAAACGTAGTATTTTCAAGGTGCTTGGATCTTCTCTGGGTAAATTTGTTTCCTAAAGTTGGAATATCGCAAACGTCACAGTCATTTTTAAATTTAATGAGCCGTTCAAACTTGGAATGATTTGGGCTCGCGCCCCCTTGTTTTTCATCGGGGTGTTGTATTTTATTGAGGTCTCCCATAATGATGCATGGAAGGTTACAATTCTGGATAAACTCTTTGAGCTTCGTCCAAAAATGATCTTTTTCTTGTGCCCTTGGCGGTGCATAAGCAAAGATAATGATCAATTCATTGTTAGTTTCCAAGTTCGTGTATTGGAAACCAATGAAACGTTCGTCTTTATGGAGAGTTTGGATTCTTTCATTCGAGAGTTGGGTCCCCTTCCAGAGGACACAGATCTCGCCAGCGAGTCCTATTTTCGGGATAAACTCAATGAAGTCAAAACCAGCCTTTTGTCAGGATTTACATTCCGGCGGGGTTTGGGATTTTGTTTCAACTAGCGAAATTAGTTGAATATTTTCAAGGTGACATAAAACATTGACCTCGGTCCAAAAAGACCTTCGCTTCATGCCCCTACAATTTCACATACTGATCTTCATAAAAACCGTCTAAATTGTGGCTTTTGGCCATTAGGGGGTATGGAGGCTTCCATGATTTTCTTTTCAAAGCTTTTCTTGTAGATTTGGTTCGTTATAGATCTTTGGGTGTGAAATTGGTGACTTTACTAGTATCGTTAATAAGATGTAGGTTTATTCCCTTGATCTGGGTTTCCCCCTTTGTTTTTGTGGTGAAACCATCTTTTAATTTTCTCTTAATGTTGTTGTGCCGTTGCTTAAGATAGTTTTCTACAACGATGTTAGCTTGGTTTTTTGGATTTTGTAACCCGAGGTATGCTCCAAAATTATATTTAGTTGGTGCGATTCCAAGGTGCGAGATTTCCTTAAATTTTTTAATCATGTTACCACTCATTTCCTTAATTTTACAGATTTTAAGGTTTATAGTGTTTCGAGTTTTCGCCCGAGATATTATATGGTGGGTGGATTGTGGTTCTGCGTGATGTACATCACGCGGAACCACAAGAGTTTTTGTGATTTTTGTATACCATTAGCTTTTCTGCCTTTTGGAGGTTATTGCCTTTAGGCAATTCTCCTTGAATTTATAGTTGAGCATAGAGCGTAATTTGCTAATACACAGATAAGTCATGTTTTGAAAATACAGAAAATTCAGCAAATGCTGCATACAGTGCAACATAAAAATGTTCAAGGCCTTTGCTTTTAGCCATCGAGTTAGGTGATTTTTGATCGAAAGGGGTACTGGAAGGTAGCCAAACGCATACCAACAACATAGTTTAAACATAGGATAGGGTTTAGCTGAAATTTTGACATTTGCAAACGGGTTTGCATTGCAAACAGGGCCATGACAACACACAACAACAAGAACAACAAACTGAACACACAAGGAATGACAAAAAGTGGATAACAAAAATTGGAGATGGAGATTAATATAATAGGACGTTTGGAGATAGAGATCTTTCACCAGGAATATTATTATGTCAACAATTGAGGTTGAAGAGGGTGAAGAAAGGAGCCAGGAAACGCAATGAGGGGCATGGCCGCCGGAGATCCCCGCACCGTAGACCCAAACTCGCCACCACCAGGAGACGAGATCCCCACCACCACCAATCGCTAGCGACAGGAATTCGAAGGAGCAACCAACTCCAATTAGATGATGGAGGGAAGGCAAATTTTTGATTCCCATGGACCAACACGCCATAGAGTGGCGAGATCCAAAAGCCCAGATCGGGAATACGCCATGGAAGCCAAGGAGGATGAACCTTTCTCTTTAATTTTAGGATTGGTATTTGATTATATGAGGGTTCCATAACACCATGGAAGCGTTGCTCCATCAGACCACACTAGTGATAGGGCGGTTTGCCCGACACGCACCGGCCAAAGCGGGCGGCTCGACATCGCAACTCGGCCAGGCGCATGAGGATGGGAAGCTCGATCTCTTCTCGGATCTGGTGGTTTTTTTCGCCTTCTTACGCTTTCGGTTGGGCCGCCAGGCAGTCTGGTGGATAGGGATTCGTGCTATAAATCGGCGATTACATTTATTCCGGCAACAAGTCTTTACCGGCGCAGACAGTTGTGGGGCGTTAAGGGAGTAGCCCATTTCCGAGTTATCTGTCCAATTCAGGCGAAAGGAGGCGGCAAGGGAGCTCAAGTACTCGCAAGCGATGGCATAGATTTGGGGCGGCGGCATTGCTCCGCTAGGGTTTAAAAAAACCTTATATAACTATGAGGTCCCAATAATAAGTAAATATGCATCCTTCAAATCTAAATAAAGCTTTAGTAACCACTAGAATTATCATACCTTCACATTAGGATGTATTAAGTATGAGATGTTTGCTATGGATCAGAAAATTTACAACCCTTAAATAAATAAATTTATTGAAGAAAATATAATTTACAATAAAACCTCTCTAAATTGATACCCTAAAAACTAATAAACTCTATAAGATAGTATTTTTCTCCACTACCAACTTCGGCTGGTTGAAGAAAATTAACAAATTTCGATAAGATAATATATTTTAAAAAACCCTATATAAATATGAGGTCCCAATAATATCATAAATGAATAATTTTATAAATTTAAACAAGCATATATAACTAAGATAAGTTAGTGAAATATGATTCAAGTGTTGTTTGTTTTTTCTTAAAAATTAACAAATTTTGATAAGATAATAAGATTATATATTTTAAAAAACCCTATATAAATATGAGGTCCCAATAATATCATAAATAAATAATTATATAAACTTAAACAAGCATATATAACTAAGACGAGTTAGTGAAATATGATTCAAGTGTTGTTTATTTTTCCTTAAAATTTAAGTCTTATTGGAGCTTATTTTAAACTTTTCTTATTATATCCAACATTTCTAGTGTTGTTTGCTCGGACATTACGTTTATTAGTTTTCATTAATATTACGTAATATGAATCTATATTTTAGATTAATTCAATTAATATGATAAAAGAATTTTTAAGATATGATTCTTTTTGGTGTAATCAAATTTTAACACCAATAAATTATAAAAAAATGTTAAAATTAATAAATATTAATTTATCAATTAATAAAATATTTTGGTCCTAACAAGATTAATTTATAGATATTTTACTATAATTTATTTTCTAAACTCGAACTATCATTGCATCTGCAATTTAAATTTAGCTATTATAACTTATATAAGCAGGCATACTCAGAGGCTGTAATAGACTTTTACAATGTGAGATGTAATAAAGTTGGGATATCTCACTTAAATACGGTCTTTTTTCGGTGAAGTTTATTAGAAACTATATAGATAGAGTTCTAAAATCCTAGTGTAAATTAGTGAATCCTAGGGGAAAAAATAAAAAAGAAAAAAATCATTAAATGATTTGGAGAGAGAATAAATTAAATCTAATCGTTGAACTATATTTAGATGGCTCAGATTTAACCAAATCCACCGATAGAGTTTTTTTAAAACTCCTCCACCGTAACTAAACCCACTTAAATCTTTAGATATACAAAAGTGAGTTTGTGAGATTTCAGTGATCGAGCAAGCATGTTGGATTAATAGATTATATGGATGCTACTTTTCAAAGAGTAACTTTATATAAAGTAATACTCCCTCCGTTTCACAATAGTTGTTCTTAAAGCCAATTTTTTTTGTTTCAAAATAGTTGTTCATATAAAGTTTTTTTCCATTTATACCCTTAGAGTATACCCCACATTATACTTCTCCCAAAATTTCTTTTTAAAAGTACAAATCACTTATTGGTAATTGAGAAAAAAGAGAGAGCATTTAATAGGGGCAATTTGGAGAAAAAAAAATTTCCTTAATATGTGTGAAATTTTTTCTAAAAACAACTATTATGAAACGGAGGGAGTACAAAATATCTATAGTGTAGTTTTTTTTATATAAAAAGAACATGCAAAGACAAAAAAAAAATTACAAATTACTTCTTGCAATCAAATCATTTCACTCACATTGAGAGAAAAGCAAGATGTTTATTCATGTGTTTTTGGATTCGTCGTCCTATCCTATCTAACATAATAATAAATATAAAATTTCGTATTAAACTAAAAAATCGTAGAATGAAACATAAATTTATTTTATCAAAACCAATCATTTTACTTCACTCCGAATTTTGATCATTACAGCTTACAAGGCGCCAAAATGTACAGTATCTATCTACACGAAAACAAAATCAAACCACCCCTCGAAAATGTGAAACGCGCGCGTACGTGGAGGGAGTTGTTTGGTGGTTAACGAGACAACCAGACGCAAGGAAACGACGCCGTTTAGGAAACCCTTTTCATGTTTGACTCGGCGGCACAGTCGTAACTCGCTAACGCGGCGCGGGAATCGGGGTAAGTTAACGTGACAGGGCGGTGAGGAAAGTGGATGAAAGGCTTGAGAGGTTGGTGACACGTGGGGGTCAACATTGGCAGTTCGCCCTTTGCTATAACGCTATGTGGTTGACGTGTGCCGTGACGAGAGAAGAACAACAGCTGCAAGTAACACAAACAAACCCGCGGCGCTTGAGAGTGGGTGCCTGGGCCCACCGCCCATCCGCTAAGATTCCGTTTTCTTGACGTACTGAATAATTTTACCGACGAGAAAAACAAATTTGGTTGTATAAAGTTAATAAAGTCCCCCTCCTCATATTTAATATTTAATAATTAGGTCCACACTTGTGCAAATATGATTTCCTTCCTTCATTTTCTATATGCAAAATGAAGGACCACTTTGAACTGCATGCAATTATATTCGACCACTTTGAAAATTGATCGATGTATTGAAAGTGAAAAATGACATTTAAGAAATTTTGTGACATTAATTAGCTTGTAACGTAAAATCATAGTCATCCTAAAATATACTTAAATCGATGAGCATAGCACATGTCTATGTCTAATTGTGTATGGTGGTCGGGCACTTGGCCCCCTTTTGCTTGTGTTTCTATTGTCAACAAAGAGAAGTGATACTTTATTTATTTGTCGGAACTGATCTTAGTGTTAGTGTTGATTAGTAATTTTTGGCATTAAATAAATCTGGTGCACCTTTCTTCTTCTTTTTGGTTCAACTAGTTGTTCATATCGTGCCATGCACGACTATAACTCGATATTTTTTAGATATACTGTAAAAAGGATATTAATAAACAAAAATATAATATAAAATTTAATGTAAGTAACTTGTTGATCGTAATATGTATAAAAATTATTTTTTTAAAATCAAATAAAATAAATTAAATTTTTATTATTAAGTTTAGATAATGAGAATAATATATACAATGCTCATAAATTTTTAGGGTAAATTTTCAAATTGAGAGTTGCAATAAAAGTAAAGTATTTTGACAAAACTTAATAAGGAAATATTTTGATTAAAAAAGCATATATTTATCAAAATATATAGGCCTATAATTATCTGTTTATATAAAATATTTTTAATAAGGAAAACATTTTTTATCATTATAGTTAAATATGACATGTAAGTGACGGGGTGAAAATAATACGATGTGACATATGACGTATCAAAAATTACATGATATGGCTTAAGGAAAAGACGACATGTGGTAAAATCCGATGTGGCGTATTCTAGAAGCGACATGTGGACAAAGCTGACGTGGCATAATGTGGTGGTTCCAAACCTTATTACTTTTATATATATAGTAGATTGGTGGATAATTATTCATCAATATGTTTTTTTATAATATATATTTAGGCATAAACAAATATATTTGTAATAAGTCGCTTCTTGAATGCTCGAATGCGAAATTTGTGAAGAAAAATCAGCAACGAAAACGACAATGAAACTAGTAAATCTGTTGATGGATATTGTAAGATCCGGATTCGGTGTATAACAATAAATCACAAAATCAAAGACCATATTGTGTAATCAATACATATATTTTAAATAAGTGTCACTCTTATTCATAATATTATCCATTTCGATTTGCTATATGTATCATGCTGCACATGCGACCCCAAACAATTATCATATACTCGTCTCGATCAACCCTACAAACTAATATCTTTTTTTAATTTTTAGATCTTCCTTTTAAGGTAGGGTAGCATCTTTGTAATATTGAATCAAGATATATAATTCCCACGATCCCTGGCCTGTAAATTTAGTTACTTACAATATATTATAGATTAGAATAGGGCTTGGGTATTTTTAATTTTTTTTATCTCGCCTAGTTTGATCGACTAAGATTGTTCTACGTTCAGATTAAGTAGTGTAGAGGTTTTTAATTGGGACGACCTTCTTAATTTTGTCTGTTTATACATGTTACAGACATTCGAATTCAAATACCTGGACAAATGTTAAAGAGAATCTAGCGCCTCATCCCGCTAAACTAAATGGTGAACAAACTAAGTCTTCAGGCATTAGGTTCGACGGTTAAGCCTCTGGAGTAGTATCCCGAGGTTCCCGTTTCGAATCCCTTGGATGGCGGTTTGCCCTATCATGTTCTCATCCTTAGTGGATGCTCTAGGCAAGTCCAAGTAGAAGTTGTGGCGATCCTAATCGTTATCCTATTAAAAAAACGGTGAATAAACTACGGTCATTGTTTGAAGTGCATTGAACGATCTAGATTAGAAGGGGGCGGTTCAACGGGTCGGTCACCATCTTATTCGAGGACAGTTTGTTCACGACAAGGGCTTCTTTGATGAGTTGCTTGAACTCCTCTATGACTACATTCTCATTTTTTCTGTTGATCTTTTGAGGTGATATGATTTTAATTAGCAACAAAATGGAATATTTCAAGCCAACTATCATTGATGTGGGGCGGGTCTTTGTTGTAGTCATGAAACAAACCCGAGGCAACCGATCGCAAGCCTTAATTGTGACATCGAACCGATCGATTTGTTCCGAGAACGGGTCTTTGAATCCCGGCTTGTTTTATTATATGTACAAGTGTATGCGATCCAAAACAGAAAAACTAATTAGCACATAAGAGCATAAACATGAATGAGAGCATAACAAAAGTTTGTAGTCTTGAGTCTTGATTGTAAAATAACTTGTTGTTGATTGTTGTTTATTCGGAGTTGTAGCTCTACGCATTATGCATCTTCAGACTTCAGCATTATATATGTGCTCTTTATTTTTTGTACTTTTCTCCGTCCCCCTTTTGGTGAAGCTCGATGAAGCTCCCCTCCTCTTTTATAACAACTCCAGACATAAGCGTTTGACGGAACAAAACTTTTCTACTGAACTGGAGTGGCAATGACAAAAAAATAATAATTAATTGGGTTAATTATAGCTTTAGTTTATTTATTCGGTGTACACCACCACTCATGTAGTCATGTTGTAACGTTTTCTCCATTCATTTGGGAGAGGTTAAACATAACATGGGAAAAATAAATGGGCTTTCTTATAGATATTAACCCGTCAGTTTTTATCCCAACTCATATGTAAAAGCGTTAGCTATCGTTTGCTTATACGTACACAATCTCTTCTTCTTCTTCTTCTTTTTGTTTTTTTCTTAAACCTCCTTGCCTAAATATATATGTACTCACCCTTATTTGCATTTGAAATTAAGAGACACATATTTTTTTATATATTTTTTGTTCAAAACTAGTCTCACATAAAAATCATAAGAAAAAAAAACTAAATCTTGTAAAACTAGAGGCGTCGTAGTGCAATCCGTCATTGTTTTCATGTGCTTAACTTCTTATGTGACCTTATTTGGTCTAGGAATGATATAACACATGTGACCAACGTAAAATCTATAAACCCAAATTTGAAACACATTGTTTAATCATTTACTCCATGAATTAACACGTGTGAGAAAGTGTTTGACAACGAGGAAGAAGCTTTTTGTTTTGTTTTTTTAGTTTGAATTGAACTCTTCTATTTGCTCACGCTACGCGGAGAACGAATTCTTCTTCAACAGGCAAACCACGCGTCCGCGTTGAGAGACCGTCTTTTAGCCTTTGTATCCAGGCACCCTACCTAAACCAAAAGGTCATATTTTTTTTTTTGATCAAAAGGTGCTGACTGTATTTAATTAATTAGGAATAGTGTTATGGCCATGAAGACCTACAAGATCAGCTTGAACAATACTAAAAAACATGAAAGACAGAACATTATAAGTGGTAAACGGGGAATCCAGAGCTATAACCCATTGTGCAATGGCATCCGCGGGTTTGTTGGCATTACGCCTCACATGTGCGATTTGAACATCCCATGAAGGATTATCTAACATTTCCCGGCAGCTCTTGATTGTGTAGAAATCAGGATGAATTGTAAGCAACCTCGTATTGAGCAACTTATAGGCAACCTCAGAGTTAGACTCCACAATGAGGCGTGGGATTTCCATTTGCTTCGCGTGTTTCAGGCCAAAATAAATAGCAAATAGCTCAGCAGTAAGGGCTGTACTAACACCACAAGAGAAAGTAAAAGCCTGCACACACGATCCAGCTTCATCGCGGACAAGCCCTCCACCGCCAGCCTTGCCAGGGTTGCTCTTAGATGCGCCATCGACATTCAGCTTGAACCAGCCCGTGGGCGGAGATTTCCAAATGGCGTGATCCACTGAAGTGAATGTAGAGTTAGTCGGTTCAATTCGATATGCTTTAGCTGCACATTCAGCGTAAGCTTCCACGCAACGGACCACAGTTGAGCTAAGGGTAGAAATGGCTTCTCTACCATCAAACACAAGTTGGTTTCGGCTTTTCCATGTGAGCCATAGCATATATGCGAAAATAGAGGTCCACTGGTCATTTCCCCCAATGTTCATAAGCAACCAACAACATATATCTTGCGTCACAAAGAATTCAGCATCAAGAGCATTTCTGGAAAGGGCTTCCCAGACCAGCCTAATATCAGCACAATCCCTTAAAAGATGGAGTGTAGTCTCAGACTCCATACACCGCGGGCAATTCGGGTTAGCAGAGAGATGTCGACGAACCCGATTAACATTGCACAACAAAGAATTATTTGCCACCAGGTATACAAAATTGCGAACCCGTTGTTGAGCTGGGATTTTCCAAATTTTCGACCAAAGTCGAGACTCTAAACCATCATGTTGTCCACGGAGCATAGCAACAGCAGATTTAGTACTAAAGATACCATTCGCAGTGTGTCCCCAATAAACGACATCAGGAGCATTAGGGTCACATTTAACAACGACCGCTGATAATCTTGAGCAAATAGCACTAGGCAGATAGGTACTGATTGTGTTCCAATCCCACGACCCATTGACCCAGACTTCAGCAACAGTAGCATCAACAAGCGGTTCAGGCACATCAACGACAGCATAATCAAGTAAAGGTTCATCAAGCAGCCAAGAGTGAAGCCAGAACAGAGTCATATTGCCATTGCCAATGGATTTTCTGATGCCTTTGAGAAGGGAGGGAGCATTATCAACAATGCCTTTCCAACATTGTGATGAACGGGGAGAGCGACAAAAGATATCGACATCACTCCTTCCATCACAATACTTACTCCTTAAAATACTCGCCCAAAGCGAGCGAGGCTCCTGCAGAACTCGCCATCCCAGTTTCATAAGGATAGCAGAATTGGTGGAGCGCATATCCCGTAGGCCCAAACCGCCTTCGCATCTCGGACGTGTAATTTTGTCCCAAGAAATAAGGTGGATCTGTTTCTTTTCATCTGAAGAGCCCACACAAAGCCCCGAATAATCTTGTCAATCTCATCACATATCCCTCTAGAAATTTGCGATGCTTGCATGACATATAAAGGGATTGTAGTAAGAACCGAGGAGGCCAAAGTGACCCGACCCGCCATGGAAAGAGATCGCGCCTGCCACCCTCTAAGTTTGGCTCTAATTTTTTCAAGCAAAAAGGCATACCTGTCTTTTGTCATACGGCCACAAGAAACAGGCACACCCAGGTAAGTATCAATCTCAGCTTTAACAGGGATCGAAAGAAGGTTGCTAATCGTCTGACGAATGTCGGGACGCACCGAATCCGAGAAAATCATGCTACTCTTCTCAAAATTCACCTTTTGGCCTGAAATCAAACAAAACTCCTTCAAACAATTTTAAATCACCGAAGCTTGAGTGGTATGTGCCACCGCGAAGAGGTCATATTTTTATCAAGGTATAAAAGTTAACAACGTGTCAACGCTGAGAGTTTGCCCTAAAGCAATTTTTTGAACAAATAAACCAAAAAAAAGATATACATGAAAATTCAGATTTAATCTTTTTATATGTATTTTAGAAATATATACAAGAGAATTAAGACTCCGTCTTTTTAAAATTTTACAAATTACAAATTATACATTATATAAAAAAGGGTAAAAAATATACAAATGAAAGAAAGCAATTTACATGAAATACGTACCATGTGACTCAACCAATGTCCGTTAGTGCTTTCACCTCAAACAAGTTAACACACATCATATAGATAACGGTTCTATAATTTAGAGTATTTCATTTGATATACGGAGAGAAATTTATTTAAACAGCATTAAGTTAGAAAAGTTGCGTACAATGTTTTTGGATATTTTTACTTTAATTATTTCACCTTAAAAATTAAAACATATTCATTGATTAGGAACAATAAAAAAATATATAAATACGTAAAGATAGAAAATTTAGAAATTATACATTTTCATTTATCAAAACCATTCGAATCTCATTTATCCTACCAAAGTAATTAACAAATAATTCATCATTTTTCATATTTGTTTGAGTCCATCGATGTTATTGATATTATCATATATATATCCCATGCATCTTAGAAAGCAAAATAAGCCTATTAACAACCTTCCATCAATTATTGAACAACATATGAAATATTACTATGATCCAATACATATCTAAAGTCAACATGTCAATTCAGGTAGGTGATAACGGTAATTTCGTCGTATAAATCACGATTATGTAAAATAATCCAAACTAACTAGGAATCGTAGTCTTTAGGAAGTCCGGGTCGAATCCACATGAAACAGATTTATTGTTTTGTATGAGTTTTGTGTCAAACAAGTAACAAACAAGGTTTTGTATTTGTAACTAAGAATGCAAAACTAACAAATTAATAAGTTTGTGAATAAAAATATTTAAGAAGATAGCTTAGACAAACATATATCCACAATCGAATGACAAGTTGATCATTGATTTCACCTCAATATCTCATGCAATGGATTTTTCAATTCATTTTCAATTTAACTAACAGTACAACCAGATAGTATTAGTTCTAACTATTTATACAACCATGAGACGACTATAGCTCCCGAACGAACTCTCACAAGACAGAAGTATCGAACCCCCAACTCCAATGGATAACCCGAATTGAAGCGTTCTTTCCCCGGTTTCCATTCCTTTCACACTTGTTCACTTTAAGACATGTAAAACAACATAGAACAAGTGCAAAAACCCAAAATGCCTAGACACTCTAAGACATTAAAGAAACTAACTAAAACCATCTAAAAACAACGCAAAAGAAACGTAAACATGCATCCTAAACACTACCTATATGCAGCTATCGGATTCCCTCATGCTTAATCCTTGCTTGTCCTCAAGCAAGAAGTAGATCCACGTCACACCACACATATCAATTCATGCATTCATCTCATAATCCACAAAGCAAGTCAACATATAACTATAAATTGATCAAGACATCCTAGCATGTAATTGACTAAAGCAAAGAGCATAAAAAATTCATCCATTCTAGACCTTACCAAGGTAATGTGTTTGCACTCTCACTCAAGTGTTTAAAGGTATAATTTTCACGCAAATCAACAATGAAAAACTAGACTACCATAAGCTTGCATCACAATACTAATTCTCAAACGTTGCGGACCAAACACACAACAAATATCATGAGGTCTTTTCAAGGATTGTAATGGGGCCAAGGTAAAGACAATTTGGAAGGGATCATATTTGCTCTTGTGGTGCTAAATCCGGGATTAAGAACTAAGGCTGTGTTTGTCAATCTAAATAAACTAGTTGATAAACTCTAATCAGTTGAAAAAAATACATAAACTGTGTTTGTCTTTTAAAAATAAACTAGTTAGTAGTTAATAAACTAGTTTAAATGGTAAGCTAAAAAATTTAGCTTATCTGCTGGTTTATTTAGTTTATTTGATTAAGAAAAAAGAAAATAAAAAATCAACCAATACAAAATGAGAAAAGAGGTAGTGGGAAGGAGAGAGAATGTAGTGGGTGGAAGAAATTTTAAAAAGTTAACGTAGTTCTCAATCCATAAATTAGTTTATTTCAACAAACACAGTTTATTGATTTAACTAGTTTTCTAACTCCATTTTTATCTAGTTTATTAATTTTAAATAGTTTTTTAACTTCAACTAGTTTATAAACTATTTAACAAACACAGCCTAACTAAACCCAAACTTCATACTTTTTCTTCTTCTTACTTCCAACTCTTTTTACAACTCCATACATTCATTTAAGCTCTTTTTGCTTCTTTTGTAACACTTTTGCCTCTTTTTTCAACTCACTACTACAATTATGAAGACTTATTCTTTTAAGCACACTTTTTCACAACACACTTTCATCTTCACTTTTTTTTTCAACTTTCACTCATGAGTTTTCTTTTCTTCTAATTTTTCATCACACTTCCTTCATACTTATCCACAACCACACAAACAAATCCTCCTAGTCCTAAATTCCGGATGGGTCAAGCTTATATAGGCTAGGAATTATTTTGTGGAGCTATCAAAATAGGCTTTTAAGGCTCAAAAGAAATAAGGTGTCAAAACATGGATCTTGTAAAAGGTAGTAAAGGAACATATAAGCTAATAAATAAACATGTCTCAATCATATTAATGTCATGCATTAACGTCAAAGTAAAGCAGTCTTGAAAAAAAGTCATAACGCAAGTTCTAGAGCTAAGAATTCAAAGTGATACTTACACTCAAGAAATAGAGAACAAATAATCAATAAAAGGCCAAAAACATTCTCACAAGGATAATTGTCTAGAACTTCAAAATATATCTAAAACTCAATCTCATCTACATGCTCAATCCTATAATCGAAGTAAAATAGCCAAAGATCATGCTAATTTCATAGAATCTTCAAAACACATCATGCGCAAGTTATGTGTTAGAATCCATACTTAACTTAGAAACACAAGAGATCTTACATAATTGGGGAATAAGAACCTAAAATGCATTTTTTTTTTTCAAAATTTTTGATTTTTTTAATATTTTTTCAAAATTTTAGTCAAAGCAAAACATAAGGTAAACATGCCTAATCTAATGCAACTACATGAATGCAAAGCAAGTAATCCCCTTCCCCATGCTTAAAACTTACATTGTCTCTAATGTAAAGTAAAAGTAAGGAGAAGAGAAAAATTCACAGACCAACTACTAATTTGGGTAAGGGAATGGTGGTGAGCAACATCAGAAGGGCAGAAATCAACATCAGAGATGCGGCGGGTAGGCGGTGGGTTGTCGGTGAACATCGCCAAGGGGCGGCGGTCGCCTTTTTTTCGGAAATTTGAGGCGGTGAGGGTCACCGTCGCGACGGTATTTTTGGCGGCGGTCACCGCCAATAATGCTGTAACCAAGCATGTTTTGATTCAATTGGCGGCGGGTGCCGCCATGTCGGTGGCGGGCGCCGCCAATTTCGTTGCGCTTCTTTTTTACATACATGTAGGTTAGTCCAACACAGGAACAAAAGAAAACCCAAAACAAAAAAAACTAAGCTAGAAAAAAGAAAAAAAGGAAGTACTTAGGCCGGGTTGCTTCCCGACAAGCGCCTTATTTAACGTCGTGACTGGATGTTTAGCATAAATTGACAAGATTAGACATTGTCAATGCCCTTAAAAACCTGTCAAAAGCCAGTGAACACATCTCACAAGAAGATAAGTAACACAATGATAAATTGAAAGTGCATATTATACCATTCAAAAACCGTATCAACTTATCAAACCTATGTGCCCAATTTTTATGAGATGGCATATGCTCAATCAAATTCAACACAAGTGGTGATTTTAGAACATACTTACAGTATGGGTCAAAGTATTTGTCACCATTACCACTTTCTTCAAAGATGAACTCCATATATTTTTCATCTTGCACCTTGTGTTCTAGCTTGGTTCCTCATCTTGCAACTCCATAAGCTTTGGATGTGAAAGGGTGGGGGAAACTAAAGCATTGGATTTCAAGGCCTAACATAGGGTACACCATGACAGTAGGAACCGTAACAAATGTATCATGTTGATTTTCTCCCTCATGGTTGTCTACTTCATCAACATAGAAGTCATCACGGTCGACATAATAATCTTCTTCCAAAACCACATAACGCTCAAACTCATGACACCACATGGGGGAAGATGACTCAGGTTCTCTAGGCTCTATAAGTATCTCTACGCCATCACATACTTCATTGGGCTCTGTGATAATCTGGTCAGCGTGCTTTATAGGTGTGAATTCATATTAGGCTTCAAATTCATCTTCATAACCCACATCAAGTGTAGTAGTTTGCTCCTCAATGATTCATTAGTTCTAACTAGCAGCACAACCAGATACTATATGTTCTAATTAATTAAACAACCATGAAACTATCAATCATTCATTTTAATAGCAACATTAAGGATATGAATATAATAGGATTCAATTCTAGCATAAAACAACGAGCTTTTACCCTAGAATGTAAATCAAATCTCTTCTCCATAAGACTAGCACAACCATATACTAGTACGATGTAGTTGCTACTTCAATATAGAGATGCTCAACCGATAACACTCTAAATCTAGCAATAGATTCAATAACAACAAATCATAGTTGATCAGGCTAGAAACTGTTGAAATAAATCATAGAAATTCAAGAAAGAGAGAAGATTAAATCCAAGCAATAGATAAGGAATTAGAAATCTCACAACTTTTATTAAAACGATGCTTCAATTGTCTGACTAGTGCTTAGTTCTCCATAGAAATTATATAAAACTTAGAATGAGAAGTATGATATTAAGAATTAGATAGATGAGTGCAACTCTCTAAAACCTAATATAACAAACTAGGTCTCCAAAAGTATATCCAAATATACATAAGTCGGAATAAAGATGATATAACTAAGACAATTAGAATAGAACACATGGCCAATAAGAGTTCTCGCGTTATCGATCAGAGGCGGCGGGAGCCGCCAAGAACTCGATTCAGAATTCAGGTGACACTTCGAGAGGTGTTTTGACTCCTTTCTAGTTGGAATTTGGACTCGGAATAAAAACACGAATTGTATATCTTTGAATTATCTTTCCAATGATAACAATTACAACTTCATCAGACTATAGCTCCCAAATGAACCCTCGCAAGACAAAGGTGTCGAACCAACAACTCCAATGGATAATCAGAATTCAAGCGTTCTTTTCCCGGTTTCCATTCCTTTTACACTTGTTCAATTTAAGGCCTGTAAAACAACATAGAACAAGTGCAAAAAACCCAAAACTTCTAGACACTCTAAGACATTAAAGAAGCTAACTAAAACTACCTAAAAACAACGCAAAAGAAACGTAAACATGCATCCTAAACACTACCTATATGCAAGCTATCAGTAAGATACAATAATAATTTACAAAATAATAATATAAATCTATTTAACTTTTTGTAGGTAAGAGATCACAAACTTGTTCAATTTTTTGCAAGCGAGGGAGCAGATAAAACCTAAATTGCATGTATATGACTTTATATATATACGAGATTTATATAAACAATATATAACTTAGATCCCAAGTCTCGTTAAATGATATGCATAAAATACTCGATTTTTACATGAGGGTATTTATGAAAAAATTATGTATAATTTTAGATATATAAGGATGGAGTATGGTTCCGGTGAGGACCACTCTTGTGTTAAGGACTAAGCTTATGGTGAGGATTAATCTCAACCATTGGATTTAATTCTTTATAAGGATGGAGTATGGTTTCAGTGAGGACCACTCTTGTGGTAAGGACTAGCCTTATAGTGATGATTAATCTGAACCATTGGATTTCATTCCTTATAAGGATGAAGTATGCATCCATCAACAATATCCAACTCTTATTCATCTTCGCACTTATGTTTACTTTTTTGTCAACAACCTTTGTTATTTGATTTAACTTTTTTAAGATCATCCGTTATGATAATTTAGATTGACCTTGTAATAAATAAGTAACATAATGTTTGCCTTATAAAACAAGGTCTATATATTATTTTTTGAAGTTAGTATAATTAGCATTTAAAATAAAAATGTTTAACCTATGTCCTTAGGGCATAGGTTAAAAAATCGTTATTATTATTATTATTATTATTATTATTATTATTATTATTATTATTATTATTATTATTATTATTATTATTATTATTATTATTATTATTATTATGAGAAAGAGTCTTGTGTGAATGCGCGCCTGTGTGAGAAATAAGAACAAATCTCGCTCGAGACATTCAAACCTGTAATTTCTTCGTCCTCGTTTTTTTTTGGGTAGAATATTCGTGACATTCGAGAACTTAATTTCTTCGTCCTCGTTTGTTTGTAGAATATTTCGTCGTTCTTGTTCTAGTTTTTTTCCTAATTAATATACAGTATTGATACAGATCTGATTTATTTGAGTTTTTTTATATCTGATTTATTTGAGGTTTTTTGTTTGATTTTAATGGCTGTGCGATTTTGAAAGTTTGAATTGTTAGATTTTTTTAATTTGAATCTAAAATCATGCCACATAAGATTGAAATGTTAAAAAAAAATTAAAAGTGTAAAAATTTAATTGCCACCTAGATTTTCCGATTGCCATGTCATTCATTCAACCGGAAAATTGACCGGAATATAATTTCATATCGTTTTTGGTTAATATTGCAATAGTTCGTATCGCTAGTGATGATTTTTAAAGTTGGTATTATTTTTGGTTCAAAGTTGATACTTGGGATTATTTAGAGTCATTTTTCCTTCATTAAAAAAGATAAAACAAATGGCACGGGTGAATTTTTCCGTATTATTCGCGTATTTTTCAATAAAATACGACATGAACGATTTTTTCATGTATTATTCACGAATTTTTCAAAAAATATGTTTTTATGACACGCACCCAGTTTGTTCATCAAAACTAGCGATTTGTTCATCAATATTCACCAATTGTTCATCAATACTAACTAATTGTGCATTGAGTTTTTGATAACATTGTTCTTCAATTTTGAACTTTTTTTTATTTTTATTTTTATTTTTTAACCTTATTTATGTGTAAGAATACAATATTATGTAGTTTTTTATGCACATATAATTAGTTTTCATGTACCCATATTTGTTCAGTGATATACTCGTATTTGTTCATTGATATACCCCTATTTGTTCATTGATATACCCATGTTTGGTATACCATTATTTGTTCATTGATATACCCTATTTGTTCATGGATGTACCCCCTATTTGTTCATTGATCTAACCTTGTTTGTCCATTGTTTGTTCATTGATACACCCTATTTGTTCATGGATATACCCCTATTTGTTCATTGATATAACCTTTTTGTGCATTATTATACCCTTATTTGTGAATTGAAATAAACTTATGTTTATGTGTCAATGCTATCAACTTGTACATTTAGGACTATTAATACCATCAAATTGTACATTTAGGACTATCTATTTGTGCATTTTTGCATTTATATGTGCTTTATGGCTATCTTGAATGCAAAGGATAATACGAATGAAGTGCTTTAAGGCTAACTTGTCAATACAAATGAAGCGCTCAGGTGCGAATGTACATTTAGGACTATTAATACCATTAAATTGTACCTTTGATTTTTCTTCGTCCCCTTCTCAAGTTGAAGCACATTCAAGCTCCAACTTGCACGAAAGGAATTAATGTTGTTGATGGGTCACAGCTTTTGTCATGATGTCTGTAATCTACTTCTCAATCGAAATGTATGCAACTGCAAGAAACCCACTTTGCACTCTTTCTCTGATGAAGTGGAAGTCCAAATCAACATGTTTGGTCCTCTCATGAAAACAAGGGTTGGTAGCCAGTTGCCGTGCAGCTCGATTATCACAAAACAGTGTGATTGGGGTATCAATCTTTAACCTCAAATCAAATAAAAGATAGTTGTACCAAATTAATTCAGAAGTTGTGGAAGCCATGCTTCTGTACTCCGCTTTAGTTGATGATCGTGAGATAGTGGTCTGTTTCTTCGTTTTACATGACACCAATGCATGCCCCAAGTACACACAATATCCTGACAGTGACCTCCTAGTTGTTAAACAAGAATCCCAGTCAGCATCTGAAACTCCTGTAACCTTCAAACTTTCTTGAACATGATAATGTAACCCAAGTGTCAAAGTCACTTGCAAATATCTCAAGACACGCATCAAGGCTTGCCAATGTGGAACTCGTGGTGCTGATACAAACTGACTGAGATGTTGCACACTATATGACACATCCGGTCTAGTTAATGACAAGTAAAGCAACTTACCCACCACCTTCCTATAGGTTTCTGCATTCTGCATCAATTGGCCTTCTTCTAATCTCAGTTTCAATTCTGTAGCCAGTGGTGTATGTGCTGGTTTGCAAGCTTCCATTTTGTAGGTTTTCAAAATGTCCTTAGTATATTTTTGTTGGCTGAGAAGCACCCCATTCTCACCTCTATAAAGATCAATACCCAGGATGTATCTGGCAAATCCTAGATCCTTGATGGTAAACTTACCACGCAAAGCATCCTTGACAACCTGAATTTCTGCACTATCATTTCCTATCAACAAAATGTCATTTACATACACCAACATGGCTGTAAATGATTCTTCTCTTGCCTTCCTGAAAAGCGAATAATGAACATGTGACTACTTGTAATCTAAGGATCCAAGAAAGGAAGTTAATCCAAATTCCATTGTCAAGAGGCTTGCTTTAAGCCATAAACGGATCTTTCTAGTTTGCAAACCTCTCCTTCCTTAGCTCCTCTATACCCTTCTGGAATCTCCATATATATTTCTTCATCTAAATGCCCATGGAGTAAAGCATTATTTACATCTAATTGATGCAAATTCCACTTTCTTGATGTGGTTAAAGCAATTAACATTCTCACACTAGGAACTTTTGCAACCGGTGAGAAAGTATGCTTGTAGTCTTTGCCTAATTTTTGGCTAAAATCTTTTACCACTAACCTTGCCTTGAATCTTTCTATTTCTCCACTTGGTTTATATTTGACTCTACAAACCCACTTAGATTTAATTACTTCTTTCCCCTTTGGCAAAATAGCCAAACTCCATGTTCCATTTCTCTCTAGAGCTTCAAGCTCTTCTAACATTGCCTTTCCCCAAGCTGGATTCACCTTGGCTTCTGTATATGTTTGCGGCTCTTGCACAGACATCACATTAGCTAGTGATACAAAATACTCTTGCTTCACTCCACTCATGACATAATCATTATGCCAAATTGGAGCCACTCTGTTTCTCTATGATCTCCTCAAAACTTGATTTTGAGCAGCTGGTAACTGCCCTCTGGTATCACTTTCTGCAGGCACATTAATTCTTGAAGGCAAACTGTATGAATTTGATCCAAGCTCTTCTAACATTGTCCCTGAGTTCTCCACAAAAATGTCGGTCAAATCTGCTGGTCTCTCATGGAATTCTACTGAACACAAACCATCATCTTCTACTAAACCTGTCATTCCATTCAAAGGTGATTTCCTATTCTGGTTTTCATTGCTATTTTCCAGAAAAAGAAACCTGTTTTTCTAGAACATAATATCCTTGCTCAGAAAGACCAATTTCTTATCCAAATCATAAATCTTATACCCTTTACAGTTTTGAGGGTATCCTATGAGAACATATTTCCTAACTCTTGCTTCCATCTTGTCACTTGTCTTTGGTGGATTGTAAGCAAAACAAAGACAGCCAAAAACTCTTAAATTATCATAGTTAAGGACCTTGAAAAACAAAACTTCAAAAGGACTTTTCCAATTCAGCATTGATGAAGGAATTTTGTTGATAACATAGGTTGCTCCCAAAATGCATTCTCCCCATAACAGCTTAGGCAACCCTGCTTGCAATCTTAAAGCCCTAGCTGTATCCAAAAGATGTATGTGCTTTCGTTCTTCAATCCTATTCTGCTCCGGTCTGTAAACCATGGTTCGTTGATGAATTATCCCAAAGCAAAACAGAAACAAACGTTCTCACAATCGAGAACAAACGCTCCACCATAATCAGTTAGAAACAAGTCAGAAATACCGAGCAATTTCCCATTGCTCTGATACCATGTGGGAAATCCAAGGTATTCAATCAACAAGCAACAATTTGTTGGGCCCTCCTAAATCAAAGCCCAGAAGGAACGCAAAAGGCCCAGCTTATCAAGCCCTGGATACCGGTCAAGAGAGAATCCACGCATAGGGAAGATCTTGGGATCATGCATTTACTCGCTCCAACGGCTACCACATTGATACCGGTAGCGAAATCCCCGGGATATGGAGAGCAATCCCCCCCAACGGTCCAAAAGGAGAGAAGCAATATAAGAGGGGGCAGAGGCGAAAATAGAGGCACGATCAGCATAAGCACATTGAGCACGAACCGTAAGCAAAAGATCATCTCATTTTTGTCATTCCATTTTCAATTTCTATTCGAGTGTTCACAAATACAAGAGAGAGATTTATCTACAACAACAATCGCAATATACATTTCCACTTGCTTGACATTTGTTCCTCATTCTTTATTTGATTCTACATCTTGCTTTTAGTTCATAACGCGTTACAATTGTTTTTTGGTTAGGAATTCCCCTATTTTAGCAGGTAACGTGTTAGTACGATTATCTTGCCCAAAACAATTGGCGCCCACCGTGGGGCCCTAGCCAAAAAAGGAGTCACGCTAAAACAACCGCAAGATCCGTCACATGGAGGGAATCCAAACTACATACAGCCACGTAGGGGATCTCGACAATCATGAGGTCAATGAGGAGACGAACAATCAAGGCACTGAAAACGTGGACGGAACTGGAAACGTAGACGGTACAAGAAACATAGATGGAACAGGGAATGGTGATGGAGTCGAGCAAGGTTTTGGGGACACCAATGACAATCCTGGTACTTCCGAGCAACGGGGAGTTGGAGGAGGCGACGCTGACGTCATTATGGAACTCCGATCAACAATGATTGCTCTTCGGAAAGACTTGGAAAGCCAGAAAGAGGCCAATGCCAAGTTCACCGAGGTATATGAAAAACAAATTGAAACTCTAACTAATGAACGCAACTTGCTTCGATCACAAGTACAATCAGCTCCAACCCGTCCCCATGAAACCGATGTGGTAGAAGGAGTCGCTAGGTGATTAGACATGGACGATCCAAGTCTCGTGACACCCGATGTCATCAGGCCAGTAACCGAGTATCAGGTAAATGGTAATTCCTAAGGGCGATACGGGAAGATAATGAGGTTTTCCAATTACGGGAACACCTTCGAGCCTTGGAGGACCGAATCACTCAGGTCCCAGGAGCACCTCAACCGATATCGATGGAAAGGAGAGACGGTTACACCAACTCCCCCTTTGTGCCCGCTATCGCAAGGGTTGATATCTCCCGAAAGTATCATGTCCTCGACGTACCTAAATACGAAGGGGTAAAAGATCCGGATCAACACATAGCCGCATTCAAACAGGCTATGAATATTAGTACAGTCCCTTTTGATATGAAGGAGATTGTCATGTGCCGTTGGTTCGGGAACACGTTGTCCGGACCCGCTCTCAATTGGTACTCGCACTTACCTCTTGGAAGTATCTCATCTTTTGCCGAGTTGATTGACAAGTTTAGGATTAGGTTCGCAAGCAGTCGACATGCCAAAAAACGATCGAGTGATTTATACCGCTTGGTCCAAAAACCGGGAGAATCTCTGAAAGCTTTCCTCAACCGCTACAATGAAGAACTGGTGACCATTGAAGGATGTGATGTCGCTACGGCTGTGGAGGCATTCTGAAGGGGTATATCAATATGTAATCCCGAGTTATATCGTGAACTAACTAAATATCCTTGCTCGAACTTTGATGAAGTACAGGTAAAAGCTTTAGCCCATGTCCGGTTAGAGGAAGACGACCTCTTTGCCGAGAAAGCAATGAGTCCTCATCGACCTGATCGGAGACAAGGAAGACGAGACACAAGATACGTTCCGTATCCAACAACACCTCATGCTAAGACTACCATTAATACAACAATGTTTAGACAGGGTGACAAATATGAGAATCCTAGGTTGCCTCCGAAACTCTCTCACTACAATTTCCGCGTAGATGCAACCGAAGTGGTCCAAACCCTCAACACCATGGGGGACATTGTTAAATGGCCTCGAAAGAGTAACATGCCAGTGCATCAGAAAGACAAATCCAGATGGTGTGATTTCCACTTCGATCATGGTCACCGGACCGATGAGTGTATCGCCTTACGAAAGGAAGTGAGCGAATTGTTACGAAGGGGGCATCTCAGAGAATTAATATCAGAGAAAGCAAAAGAGCAGTTGGAGCGCAACAAAGAAAGAGCCAGTCCACCACCCCTGCCAAAGCACATCGGAGTAATCAATGTCATCACAGGGGGGTCTGAAATTTGTGGTATAACCTATTCTGCAGCCAAAAGGATCACAAGGGATACTAGAAGAGAGTGCCCGAAAGCACCATCACGAGCAAGTCTTGCCATGATGCCAATCACCTTTGACGATGTCGAAGAAGAGGAAGTTCACCACGACTGCTTGATAATCTCTTTCACGATAGCTAATTTCCTTGGCAAAAGAATTTTAGTTGATAATGGAAGCTCTACTAATTTACTAATGTTAGACGCCTTATACAGCTTAGGTTTCGGGATGGACGATATCGTCAAAAAATCGACGACTTTGGTGGGCTTCAGTGGAGAATCACGCAACACGCTCGGAGAGATATCATTACCCACCGTTGCAGGAGGAGTTAACTACCAGGTAAAATTCCAAGTGCTTGATTGCCCTTCACCTTTTAATGTCATTTTGGGCAGGCCATGGATACACGTGATGAAGGCTATCCCCTCTACCTATCATCAATGCGTGAAGTTCCCAACACCATGGGGGATTCAAGAGATTAAAGGGGAACAGAAACTGGCGAGGGAGTGTTACTCCATAACAATGAAAGCAACGACATCCAAAATCCTACAGCTTGGAGCAGGGAAGAAGGCGTCAGATTAGCAATTAAAGGACTGTAGAACGACCGCTTACTACGCAAAGCCGGAAACACCCGAACTCCAAGAAGTGGCTCTTAATCCCTTAGAGCCATCTAAGAAAATCAAAATAGGAGCAGATCTGGAACCGACTTTAAGTGAGCAAATAGTGGAATTTCTACGGTCCTACAGTGATTGTTTCGCCTGGTCGAACGAGGATATGGTAGGTATTGATCCCGACATGATCACCCACGCCTTAAATGTCAACAAAAAGGTGCCACCAGTGAAACAAAAAAGGCGTAAGTTCGCTCCCGAACAAAATCAAGTAATCAACGATGAGGTAAAGTCCTCACTTGAGTCTGGAAAGATTAGAGAACTAAAATATCCTGATTGGCTTGCGAATGTGGTTGTTGTTAAAAAGAAAAATGGTAAATGGCGCGTTTGGGTAGATTTTACTGATTTAAACAAAGCATGCCCCAAAGATTCGTTCCCCTTGCCTCATATAGACGCAATGGTGGACGCAACGGCAGGGCATGAACTCTTGACTTTCATGGATGCATTTAGCGGATACCATCAAATAATGATGCACCCTGACGATCAGGAAAATACTGCATTCGTAACCAATCAAGGAATTTATTGTTAGAAAGTTATGCCTTTTGGGTTAAAAATCGCAGGTGCTACTTATCAGAGATTGGTTAAAAAGATGTTTCAGGAAAAACTGGGGGATACGATGGAGGTATACATAGATGACATGTTGGTCAAATCATTGAAGGCGGAGGACCACATTAATCACCTGAGAGACGCGTTCGAGATCCTGCGGAGTTACAAGATGAAGTTGAACCCAACCAAGTGCTCTTTTGGAGTGACATCAGGGAAATTCCTCGGATACATAGTGACGCAAAGGGGAATCGAGGCGAGTCCAGAACAAGTCAGGGCCATAATGGAGTTGCAATCACCAAAGTGCGTCAAGGATGTCCAAAGGTTAACGGGACGAGTAGCTGCATTAAACCGGTTCATATCGAGATCTTCATACAGAAACAAATTGTTTTACGACATTCTGAAGAAAAACAAGTCGTTCGAGTAGACAGAAGAACATGAAAAAGCCTTTGGGGAGTTGAAGAATTATTTGTCTAATCCGCAAGTATTATCCAAACCCAAGCCAGGCGAGAACATATATGTGTACTTGGCTGTGACAGAAGTAGCAGTAAGTGCAGTCATGATCCGAGAAGAGAATGGAGACCAGTTGCCCATCTATTATGTAAGTAAAACTTTGCTCGATGCGGAAACCAGGTATTCCCCCATGGAAAAATTAGTATTGTCTTTGGTAATGGCTTCAATAAAGTTACGTCCTTATTTTGAAAGTCATTCTATCATCGTGAGAACTAATTACACAATGAAAAGTATTATGTCAAAGTCAGAATTGTCAGGTCGGCTAACAAGATGGTTGATCCACTTAAATGGCTATGACATAGCGTACGAGCCTCGAACAACAATGAAGTCTCAAGCGTTGGCAGATTTTGTGGTTGACTTCACTCCTACCACTTCAGAGCATGAAGACCAGGATATGCTGCACGTGACAAGGAATGGCAAATGGTTGATGCATACAGATGGGGCATCAAACCAGATTGGTGTAGGATTGGGGGTAGTCCTGAAGTCACCACAGGGGGATAGGATAGCCCAAGCTGTTTGATGTACATTCAAGGCTACTAACAACGAAGCAGAGTACGAGGCGCTTATTGCAGGGTTACTTGTTGCTAAGGATCTGAATGTACAAGAAATCGAGGTAATCTGTGACTCGTTACTTATTGTAAATCAAGTTACGAACTCGTATGTTGCCAGGGATTCAAAGATGAAGGCGTACTTGGAAAAGGTCCAAGAAATCGTAAAGCACTTCAAACATTTCGAGATAAGGCAGGTTCCCCGAGATGCCAACACACAAGCGGACGCCTTAGCCAACCTTGGATCCGCAATCGACCCAAGGGAGTACGACAAGATACCTTTCGTATATCTTGATGCACCATCTATAACCAAAGAGGTAGACATGTTGGAGATTCGAGGACCTGGTGAAGACAAGTCATGGGTAACCCCTTATCTGAAGTGGTTACGAGATGGAGTTTTGCCAGAAGACAAGGAAGAAGCTCAACGACTTAAGGTAAAAGCTTCCACTTTCGCTGTTAAGAATGACATCCTTTTTAAGTGGATGTCGTCAGGGATACACGCACGGTGCGTAAAGGAAGAGGAGGTTGTAATAACTGCGGTTTTTGAGGATATTTTTGAATTTTCTCGGATATCTTTTTAACGCTTAATCCAATATTTTCGTTGGAGATTAAATCCTAGAAAATTGTTGGTGATATCCTAAAATCACAAAGAAATGATTTTATGGATCGGTGTGAATCCTAGGATTTTTCGGTGGAAAAAGAATATTTATTGGATAAGCCGTCTTTTTAATTATGTACCGGAAGGATTTTAAAATACGAAACGGAAGCCTTAAAAATTGAAAGTAGCAAGATAAAATCATGGAAAATTGATTTTATTGGTCTACATAATTTACGGGATGTTTTTCGTTTAGTAAGCTTTTCCATCCGAGGTACATAATTTTACCGCTTTAACGCGAGTCCCGTTCCGAGACGGGTTCGGTTTTACAAACCGCCTCTTACTTTGCTTTTTAAAGAAGGAACCAGTGAGTTGATAAGATTGAGATTGGAATTGATTGAAAACAAAAGAAAACAGAGGAGGTCAAGAGCGAGGGAAAGGACGGGACAAAACGACGGACTCGGGAGCAGTTCTTCAACGCCGGCCTTCTCCTCCGTCACCCGCCACTCCCCAGCCTTCCTCCACCTTTTCATCTCTTCTTCTTCCCCTTGCTGGTGCTCGTGGCTGCTGTTAAAAGAAAACAGAACCAGGGATAGAATCAGGGCGGGACGACGTAATCGGGTGGAAGAATTCAAGGTTTAAGCGCCGGCGATCGTCTCCTCTGCCCAGCTCATCCCCAACCACCACAACCTCACCTTCTTCCTTCTTCTTCCCTTCTGAATCTTGGTGGGCTGGTTGCTGCTGGAAGCCAGAACCGAGCCAAAGAAAGAACAAGACGGAACGTGGACACGGGAGAATACCTTCACCGCCGGCCAACCTTTTCGACCACGCCGCGCGACGTCGCCGGCGATCGGTAGCTACTCCGACCACCACCTACAGCGAGGGCTGCTGTCGGGCAACGCCCAGCCACCCTCGGGCTCGGGGATCGAGCCATGATCGAGCCAAACGAGCCATGGGTTCGAGTAAAGGTATATACGATCGAAATTAATTAGCGGATTGATTGCGGGGTCACCGTAAGGGCCTTTCGGTGCCGCTTTGCTAATTAAACTTATGATTTTTATGATCTTGACGTTAATACGGTTCTACAGGTTCGAACCGCTCGTGAAACGGACGTCCGGATCTTCCGTTATAGCGAAGACAAGTTTTGGATACCGATTGTCAGGTAAAGGACTTCGGATAATTACTTGGGATTCGTCGTTAATCCGTTTGAGCTGAAATTTGGTAATCTTTTAGAATTATTGCTGATGAACAATTTTTATTTAGAAAATTGTTTCAAAAGAGAAGCGGATAATTAGTTATAATTCCGCCAAGATGGCTCCTTGAAGCATGATAACTAAGGATTTATTATATATCGATATTCGGAAATTAAATCATTTATCGATTAGGAAGTTGTGGGAGTTGAGAATACAACTAAGAAGTATTTATGTGAGCTCGTTGCTGAGAAATCCTTTGGTTATATTTGTCAGAGGGATGATACAGATTACTGTTGGAATTGCTAAGGACGTCGAGCACGCCTTATAAGGCAAGTGGACGATTCTCTCTTGCGTTATTGTTATTAAATGAGGAATTGGATCTCATTTAATATTTGCGTTGGGAACAACTTGTATGATTAATAAAATATGATAGGTTGTTATATTTGTTAGAAATAATGACCATGTTGTTATTCAGTTTTGTGCTAGAACTGGATTTAGGTCCGTTATGGGTGACCTTGTATGTTGTATCACGCTGAGACATTGATGTGATGAAGATAGTTCAGGGAGTGGTTTTAGATCCTCTCTTTAAAACAAATTACATTAGGAGGGGCCTAATCCTAATGGTGAGTCATGACTCTGATCCCCTACTCCCGTGTGAGAGGGTTGATAGGCACTCTAGCTAAGTGCAGGTTCGGTACGGTGGAGTGTAGACGACATGGTAATAGGCCTCTATGATCTCTACCTCACCATATGCAAATGAAAGGTCAAGGATGACTTAAGTCTTTTGATCTTGGTGTTGTCAGATGGTTATGGATGAAACAGGCCCTCTAATCTCTACAACATCGGGACTCGTGCTATTCGTTGATTCAAGGATGAAATAAGCCCTCTGGCCTCGGTAGCATTGTGTTCCTTCGGCAGTAGTTCGGGCCGACTAAAAGCCACCAACTTGATTGTGAAAAGTTTTGAAAGTAATATAAGATAAGTGCGTTAGGCACATTAATATACCTGAATGGCGCGTCCAGTCGGAAAGCCATTCTTGCTCCCGGTTATGAATGATTCTTAATCAAACTTTGATTAAGTTAATCTGAGTAGTCGATGGAGGCCTTTTCAAGATGTTATGTGATTAATATGAATTCCCAACAATTGTTTATGCTTCTTAAAGGAAACCACAAGCGGTGGTATTCCCTCTCTTGACTATGCGAGTCTCCTTCTTATTCTCTATAAGACTGCTAACTGTTGGATCATAATCCGAGTCTATCCGGATTTGGAGGCCAATATGTTTAGTTACAACCATAAGAACCAAGTTAGATTCTCCGCTTGCTAGTCTTTCATTAGACTAACCCGTCCATTTTCTTTTCTTTTATATTGTCGGCTGGTGTCCACCGTTGTATACGATACATCAGGTTCTTCTTGGAAGTTGATTCAAGAGGCGGATTCAGAGGTTTGAAGTTCCAGAAGTTGAAGAAAGGTTTCCAAATGGCTATACTTGAGTGAAGATCATGATTGAACTACTTCAAAGTGAAGCTGAGTTTCAGAAATAAGAAATCAAGGAAGACTGGATGAAAATTTTGTTTAAATAGAAGGTTGTGCTATTTATTTAATCTTTTTGGATTAAGGTTTGTATAAGACCAATTGTATTTATTCCGCTGTAATGTTTGTTTTAGTTTGTTCAGTCAGTTTAAAGCCTTGGGTAGCTTCGGTTTAGTCTTAATCGAGGTTACTAGCGGTAATACCTCCAGGGTAGGAAGGGGGTGTTACAGAGGTATTGAAGGTGTTACAAGACATACACGATGGAGAATGCAGAAACCATACAGGAGGTCGCAACTTGGAGAAGAAGGCAAGCAGGATGAGTTATTACTGGCCTACCATGAACAAAGACGCAGTGGAGTTCGCTCGCAAATGTGACGCGTGCCAGCGTCATGGACCCATTCCACATCAACCTTCAGAGCTATTACATCCTATAACTTCCCCTTGGCCATTCATGAAATGGGGAATGGACATCATGGGAAAACTTCCTCCAGCTTCAGGACAACGCGTTTACATCTTAGCAATGACTGACTACTTCTCCAAATGGATTGAAGCCGAAGCCTTCAAAGAATTCAAAGACACCCAGGTCATTTCTTTCATAAAGAGAAATATCCTGAGTAGATTCGGAATACCATCCACCATAGTCTGCGACAACGGGTCCCAATTCATCAGTGATAAGACGAGATCATTCTGCCAGCAATACAACATTCACTTAGTAATGTCGATACCACGCTACCCTCAAGCTAATGGTCAAGTAGAAGCAAGCAACAAAGTAATCATCAACAACTTGAAGAAGCGACTCAAAGAAGCGAAGGGGAAATGGGCAGATGAGTTACCCCTTATTCTATGGTCAGATCGAACAACCCCCAAGACTGCCACTGGCCATACACCTTTCTCCTTAGTTTATGGATATGAAGCCGTGTTACAAGTAGAAGTGACCTTGCCCACAGTTCGATATGGACTCACTACCGAAGAATTTAACCGACCTAACTTGTTACACCATTTGGACACTATAGACGAGTTACGAGATGAGGCATCAGTTCGGATGGCGGCATATAGACAGGGGGTAGCTCGGAGTTACAACAAACGCGTTAACGCCAAGGTGTTCCAAGTGGGAGACTGGGTATTGAGAAAAGTCTTTCAAAATACGCAAGAATTGAATGTTGGCAAGTTGGGAGCAAACTGGGAAGGACCATATCAGATCACGAAGATCGTAAGGCAAGGAGCCTACGAATTAATGTCACAAGAGGGGAAGACGGTCCCAGAAGCTGGAATGCGATGAACTTGAAGTTGTACCACTTTTAAAACACACGAGTTTTTAATAAGGTAATTCTCATAAATTGTTTCCATTTACATTATATCATTACATCTTCGTACATACACAAGAACAACGGTTTCGAAAAAACTAACAAGGGACGCCTTGTGACGTTACAGGCCAAAACATAGGCCCTCGCCTTGTGATCAGGCAACGATGTGCACACAACGACTAGTCAAAAGATGCAAGAGACGAGAACATGTAACAAGAATTCTAGAACAAGTGGAACTTTTCATTTGTAACGCGATTCACGAATTTATTGCAAATGTTTACATTCAAACAAGTACATCATTCTCTCTCTCTTCGCATCTAACATAAAAAGCGCTATACAACGAAGAGTCTATTGCTAAAATTACAAGTACGTGTTTCAGACAAATCGACTTCCCCACGAACGCTTCGATCTTCTTTCTCCGGCGTTGAACCTGCTTACCTGCAAAAAATCAAACACAAATCCAAGGCCATAGCAACTAATAAAACATCATCAAAATAAAGCATAACCCCATAAACCAACACGGGGTGCAAAGTTGTCCACATCTAGGCCCTAATACAAGCGGCCACATAAAACATAAAGTTTTCAAAAGCCCCAACACACTGGGGGTAGGGAAAGAGTTCGAAAATAGAAAAAAGGAATCATTCTTTGTCTGTGCTCTCGGCTGACTTCTGGTTATCCATCTCGACCTGGGATACTTCCTTGGCGACCTGTGAAATGTCGTCGATGAGAGAGGATTTCTTTGACGCGTTGGCCTCTTCAGGAAATAGGTTCTCAAATTGTTCCCTCTCCTTAGCAGCATCCCAGGAAGAATGTTTTCCGGCAACAAATTCCTCAATCGTCTCGACGCGAGCCCTGAGCGACCAGTAGTCAGCTGTATCCTCAACTTCCTGGGCAAGAGCCGCACTTTTCTTTGATGCTTCCATGAATTTGTCCTCCCACGTCTTGGAGTCATCCAGAGCTTTCGCAAGGGCACTTTGCAGATCAAGGACCTTCTTCTCCAGAGCTTTCTTCTCCTGTCCTAGAATGACAGACCTATCCTTCTCAAGCTGCGTGTTGATTTTACTCTGAGCTAGTTGCTCAGGGTGATCTTTGAAGGTGTCGTAATCCGCAAGAGTGAGTTGAAGTCCCTGGGCAACAAATATGGATTAAGTAGACATCCAGACAATCAATAGTAAGAGCAAAAAGGGACCTGATGAATACCTGCCATTGGGCTGCCAGAATTTCACCGAGAAACTCAAGAAAAGAAGATCGATGGCTTGAACCATGGAGGCAGTCCACTTGGAGAGGCATCAAGGACTTTAGGCATTTCTCAGCATCCATGTCCAAGGACATCATAGTGCTAGGAAGGTCCGTCATGCGAGAAGAAGTACCTTTTTTTGATAAGGAGGCCTTGGGAGAGTCACCTACCACTTTGGGAGGTAAAGACACCATCATAGACGTATCAGCGGTGGAAGCTGTGTCCGCTTTCCTTTTCTTCCTGGCCTCGACCCTTTCCAGAGTGGATAACGCAGCAGTGGATCTGGTGGCCCTAGAGCCTGGCAAGATAGAGTAATAGGGTCAATAGAAGACGAAGATGTAAAAATAAGAGGAAAACAAGAAGAGAGGAACTTACTCGACATCTCGGTATCTTCGGGTTTAGCCGAACACGCCTTCACTAATTCGGGATATGATCTGTCTTCCAACGGAAGAGCTTAGATGTGATCAATGACCTGAGATGACACCTTGAGAGGTGTAGGAGTAACGAAATTCTCTGCGCGAAAATAACAACAACCGACAAGCAGCCAAAGGTCAGATTCGAATAGGGACCAACAAGTAAGAGATGGAAACACTACCTGTTGAACGCCAGTGGCTTTTCAGGAAAGAAGTATCGGTTCTCAGGGAGGATAATTTCACAAAGAAGAACTTGTCAACCCAACCCCGGTCAGATTTCGATACGTTGAAAATTAAGTCGGATCTATTGGTGAAGGTTTTTAAGGTTAAGCGACCAGGACCACCTTTAGATAAGCGATAATTCAAGAAAAAGTTGGCAACTTTGAAGGGAAGATCTTGAGAAGAACATAATCGATCAATGGAAAGCAAAAGTCTCCAAACTTGGGGAAGTAATTGCCCTGGAGAAACTTTGAGAGTCGATAAAAAATCGACGACTAGAGGAGATAATGGAAAACGGTGGCCAATACGAAAAGGGTACTCGTACAAGCACACCCAATCGTTGGCACAAAAATCCGCATGGATACCAGGGGGAGGGAGAAACACCTCCGCATGCAAGGGGAACCCCACAGAAAAGGCAAATATGTGGGGGTCCTCTGAAGTGCTATCCCTCTGGTGATAGAGGGTGAGGAAACCAGAAGAGGTCAGAGAAGGAGGAGTGGAGGCTTCAAGGAAGTAAAGAGAAAAGGGACTAGAAGTAGCCATGGTGAAAGAAAGGGCAAAGGTTGAAGATGAAGAAGCAGAGTAGAAGGAAGCGTACCTGAAACGCCAAGAAGAACGATTGAAGTCTAGGAGGACATCATAACCGCTATAAATACAGATTGATGGGACACGTCTTTACTCATTACAACTTCCGAGACATGAAATCAAAAACCCTAGAAAAGTGGTGGCGGGAGTTTTCCCGGGTTTTTGATGGGGGTATTGTTGAGCCCTCCTAAATCAAAGCCCAGAAGGTACGCAGAAGGCCCAGCTTATCGAGCCCTGGATACCGGTCAAGAGAGAATCCACGCGTAGCGAAGATCTTGGGATCATGCATTTACTCGCTTCAACGGCTACCACATTGATACCGGTAGCGAAATCCCCGGGATATGGCGAGCAATCCCCCCCAACGGTCCAAAAAGAGAGAAGCAATATAAGAGGGGGCAGAGGCGAAAATAGAGGCACGATCGGCATAAGCACATTGAGCACGAACCATAAGCAAAATATCATCTCATTTTTGTCATTCCATTTTCAATTTCTATTCGAGTGTTCACAGATACAAGAGAGAGATTTATCTACAACGACAATCGCAATATACATTTCCACTTACTTGACATTTGTTCCTCATTCTTTATTTGATTCTACATCTTGCTTTTAGTTCATAACGCGTTACAATTGTTTTTTGGTTAGGAATTCTCTTATTTTAGCAGGTAACGTGTTAGTACGATTATCTTGCCCAAAACACAATCTATTACTTGTAAATCAACTAAACAACTCTCAATTACCCAAAATATCTATGAATCGTAGAAGGAGCTCAGCATTATCGTGAGAGACTTCTAGATTAGAAAACAAGAAACTGGTAGAACGAACTATATAAGGAAACCGGTCTAACATACTAAACTAGATTTATTTAAGCTAAAACTAAACCGAACCGGTTGATAATAAAAACAAGGTGAAAACCCCGCCAAAGGGAAATGTGATGAATTCTGATTTTTGTAAGCCAAATTCCACGCCGAGTTCAATGGGCTCCAACTTGACTCACTTACCGGATTCACCACATTTCCGCAAAGCACCACAGAAAAATCCAATTTTCTTACCCCACCATAACTCTAGAGATCCCCTAGATTTTTATTGGTTTCGCTAAAAAAAATATTTAAAGAGCTTCCTCATTTTCAGTTAATCTATTTTTTTTAACATAGAATTATTATCATCAGCGTAACATGATCAACAAAACTTCCGAAGCTTTAGTTAATATTAAAAAAATATTTTATACAATATGCTACCTAATTTCTATTAGATACAGACGCCATATTTTACGAAACACGATTAACCAACATGGCAACATTGTATTTGTACGCCCCTCACTTTTATTAGTTGAGCTGAAAAATATTTCAAGACTTCGCTAGCTTCGTATAGGGTCAATCAATAAAATTTCCGGAGCTTTGATTTGACTTGTTCACATTTTGAAAGTTAGCAGCAGTAGTCGTTAGGTCAATTATTTATCAAATCCTATTTTATCATACGCTACTATTTTATAGGGCATACATACATGCCAACTAAGATTCATAATTTAAAATACCCGATTCTCCTCGCCCCCGTTTATAATTCAATTCACAAGTCAAACCGAAAATAATAAAGAAAGTAGCAGCTGAAACTTTCATAAGGACATGATTTATATATTATTCGGTCAAAGTGGCAGTGAACAGCAGCATTAGAAGGCTGTTACTTTCATTTAGCAAGTTGTATGAATTGTCAACAAAAATAGATGGGGCCATAACCATAAGTTTCCCAGGCCAAAATATATCCTAGACCAAATGTTGTCAAACTAAACTTTCTTAGATGGAAGGGTATTGGTGGGTGTATAAAGAAGACGGAGAGACAAGTATTTTGGGTTTTTCTTAATTGCATATATATGATTGTGGTTAACTCAAAACGATTGAATCAAGTGTTGAATAATCACATCAGTTGGAACCTAATTATGGAATGATAAATGTATTCATCATTGCCCCGTCTGTCACGAAAAAACCTTGTTTACATGCAAGGGTGGCACCACCGGAGAACATAAGCAGGATGTGATTTTTAGGACCAAAAAATAGGATAACACAAAAAGGGCCAACTTAAAAACATATCTACCCAAACTACCACTTAAGTTATATTTGATCCAGGGAACGTTACTAGCAGGCGCTTAGCCAGGAATCGAAGCCAAGGGGCTAAATCGGAATCAGCCTTTTCGGAATTAGAACTAGAATTCATATTTTTCGTGAACCCCAATAGGTAGAAAAAAAAAATCTCTTCATTTACTGAACAATTAAAGAACATGAACATCATATTCTAACTTCATAAACCATAATGGAAGTTCCTCCATCAAAAAATTTGATAAATTCAACACACATAAGTATTTTAAATCATCAATTTAGCGCGCACACACAATTACACAAATAATCAATTCAACAACTCAGCACACAAACACAAATGCCCTAGAATATGAAATTAGGGCTAACACAAATTCATCAAATCTAAAATTAGGGCTTACACAAATCTTAAATTCAGCACACACACTGACACACACAATTCATCAAATCATCAATCCATAGAATTTAATCTGATATTGGGGCTGAGGAGCAGTCGAGCGGCCCAAGCAGAGGAGGTTGTTGGACGCCTGGACTCGCGTGTTGCACTGCTGCCGCGTTCAGATTCCGGCCGGACTAAAGTGAAGGCGGTGAGGCAGCGAGGGATTCGAGGATGCCTACAAGTCGAGATGGCGGATTGGTGGGATCGGAGTTTCAGTCGTGCACTCACTCCGTCACTCGCACAACGTTTTGGAGATGGCAGACTACTGCTGCGTTTTCTCGTTCTTCAGCGTTCTAAACCTAAAAATGTATTCGTTTTTTTCTATTTTTAAATTCCAGTGCCCCATTGGGCACTATGTAAATCCGCCACTGGTTATTAGAGAAAATATTGTCATGGGGATTTAGTTTCACTACCGTTAGTAAAAAATTATTTGGGTAAAATTTGAATAATCTTGAGTAAATGAAAAATCAACGATATACATGCAAACTTGACAGGGTACTAGGGAATAAGGCATGGAGTTATGCATTTCCTCTTTCTATTGTGTTCTTCTCTGACCCTGAGTTATCATATCACTCTCCAGCTATTCTGAATATTAATCCAACATAAGTTATCAAAAAATATCCCTTTAAATTCAGGAATTATTGGGTGGAGGAAATTGATTACAATGAAGTGATTTTGGTAGCCTGGAAAAGTCCTACAACAGGGATAACTCAATTCAGGCTTGTTGAAAAATTGAAGAAAGTCAAACAAGCTTTGAAGTAGTGGCAAAAGACCAAAAATCAAAACTTAGAGCAGTTGGTGGAGGATAGTCTTCAAAAGCTAAAAATCAGTCACAACAGGCTCCAAGCTGATTTTGCTAATGTTGAACTTCAAAAGGATGTTGTAGAAGCTAAAGTTGCACTTGAACTCCACATGGCACAGTTGGAAACTTTTGTTGCTCAGAGGGCCAAGATAGATTGGATAAAGTTGGGAGAGGAAATTTTTGCTTTGTTCTATAATGGAATCAAAGCTAGAAAGGCAAAAAACTCCATTTTCCTATTAAAAGATGCTAATGGGAATATAATAGACAACAAACTTGCTATAGAGGAGGAAATAATAGACTTCTATAAGATTCTTTTTGGCAATGAAAGCAATGTGAGAAATATTGATTTCAATTGATATGCAGGGCTGGTTGTCGATCCTGCTGATCAACAGCACCTTGTTTCTATTCCTACAATGCTCGATGTTAGGAGTGCAGTGTTTGAGATTGGCAACAACAAAAGTCCAGGACCGGATGGCTTTGGAAGTGTTTTCTTCAAGCACAACTGGCCTTTAATCTGTGAAGATGTTTATGCTGCAATTAAAGAATTCTTCATTAAGGGTAAGCTCTTGAAACAAATCAATGCCACCTTTGTAAGTTTGATTCCAAAGATTGAAAAGTCGTTCTTTGTAAAGGAGTATAGACCTGTCTCTTCTTGTAACATTGTCCTTAAAAATAATATCTAAGTTGCTAGTCCAAAAAATAAGGCCACAACTTGAGAAAATTATCTTAGTCACTTAGGGTGCTTTCATTCCAAGGAGGAACATCTCACATAATGTTGCAGTGGCTCATGAAAGTTAAAGGATATGAGAGAAAAGGCACTTCACCAAGATGTATGATCCAAGTAGACCTTCAAAAGGCTTATGATTGTGTGAGATGGAAATATTTGGAAGAAGCTTTGAAATATTTCCAGTTTCCTTCTCAATTGATTGTATGGATCATGCAATGTGTAACTCTGCCCTGGTATTCAATCATCATCAATGGCGAAGCAAAAGGCTATTTTCCAAGAGAAAGAGGATTAAGGCAAGGAGATCATTGATACAGAATTATCTCCTCGATTGCTCGATGGTGACAATTCGGTCTTGTTTTGGCCCGATCTTGACAAGTAATTCTCATTCCAACCTAAATTGCTCGAACTCAATTACTTGTGGCGCAAGCAATTTGACTCTCATTAAATTAAATGAAGAACGATTGAATTCGAATGGATAGTACTTCACAAACTGAATTGTCAATTGAGAGGCTCTAACGCTATCCCAATTGATTAACTAGTTAAGATATTTAATAATCTAACAAGACAAACCAATTTGATTATACTAAACTCTCGAAATCTTAATTGTGTTTGAAGAACTTGAATGAACGATCAATGGAATGTAAAAGCACGAACACAAGTTATTTTTGGGGCCCAAAAGAAAGACTAAACCAAAGGGGTTTAATCTTACTGAGCTGATTTTTATTGAATGATAAATGCAAGCTATAAATAAGAATTACAAAGCAAAGTTGTCTTGGAAAAGAAGACATCATGGCCGGCCCTAGCAAGGGTAATTCGTTCCAATGACTTGCTTCCCAAGATAACTTATTATAATTGAAAGCATCTATCTAAATTCTCTTACCATAAATAAATCAAATAATAATTATCTGACTTATTTAGATAAGAAAACTATCCTAACAAAGTAAAAAATCACAATAATATAGGAGAGATATATTTCAGGCAACTAACATAAGCCTATGGCCAAAATTATGCATAAATATAATATCTAGCTAAAGATAGAATTAAAGCTAAAGATAAGATTCCCGTAAGACTTGAAGAACTCTTAGTAAATCGCAATTTTCGCCTCCTTGCTTTTGGATTCTGGATTCAACATAAACTACAAAGTTGTAGATCTTTTAATTATCTATCCAACTCAATTTGAACGGACTTGAGATCAATTTTTAGCCGAAGTTATGACCATTTTACTGAGCATTGTTTTTAATTTGACAGGGTTCTTAACTTTCCGAACTTTCAAGACTTCACCCTCTTCCGGTGGCCTTGGATGCCATTGATTAACATAATCAAAGGAAAATATGGAATCCATGAAAACCTTCTTGAACTTGAATGCTCAAGACCTTAGTAAAAGCCTTAGTGTTTGGCCTACATTCGTCTTCAACGAATCATTCGCTTTGATCCTCCCTTGATTTGTATCAATCATCTATCTCCTTTTCTATTTGTCATTGTAATGGAGATGTTCTCCAAGAAAATGAAGATTATGAGCAAGAAGAGTGGCTTTAGTTTTCATCCTAAATGCAAACAGTTAGGTCTGATAAGCATTGTTTTTGTTGATGACCTTCTTATTTTTTGTAAACCAAACAAGGTAACTCTGCAGCTGGTTAAAAATACCTTGTTAGCATTTGGTAAAGAATCGGGGCTGAATGCCAATACAACAAAAAGTAAAGTGTTCTTTGGAGGTTTGAGTAATGCAGAACAGAACGAGATGAGCTGAATCTTGGGTGTTGAGCTTGGAACTTTTCCTGTGAGATACTTAGGACTTCCTCTGCATACGAGAAGATTGAAGATAGGGGAATATATGCCTCTCATCAACAAAATCACAAGTATAATCCAGAAAAGGAACGTCAGGTTCCTATCCTACGCAAGAAGAGCTCAAATCATCAAATCTTTCATTGAAGGTGTTCTCTCCTTCTGGATGCAAATAACACCTCTTCAAAAAAAGGTGATCAGGAAGATTGAAAGCATTTGCAGAACATTCCTTTGGTTTGGAAGTGTGGAAAACAAGAAAAGTCTGGTGGCTTCGAGCAAGGTTTGCATGCCTTTTGAGGAGGGAGGGTTAAATTTCAAGGAATTACTATCCTGGAATAAAACTCTCCTCTTTAAACTAGGGTATGACATACTAGCTAAAAGAGAGAATTTGTGGACACAGTGGGCTAACAGAAATCTTCTAAGAAGACAAGGCATCTGGTTGGTCAATATTTCTACAACAAAATCCTGGATCTAAAATGGGATTCTGAAATTGAGAAATACAATTCTTCAGAGAATGCAGATCACAATAAGGCAAATGGAAGACAACAATGCTCACTTGAATGCTTTATGTAAAGCAGATGGAAAACTAAACTGTGCTCTTGTGTATGACTACTTCAGACCTCATTCAGATAGAAAAGAGTGGGGATCACTTATCTGGTCAGGGATCCAATCTAAGAAATGGAGCTTCCACTGTTGTCTTGCCACTTGGAATAGGCTACCAACATCTGCAAGGCTATGTAAGATTGGACTCATTCCAAGATCAGATTGCATTCTGTGTGGTCATCATGAGAAAGCTTATGGGCTATGTAAGATTGGACTCATTCCAGATGTGAATGTTTGTGCAACCAAGATCATAGAAAACTGCAAACTTAGAATCATTATTAAGTTGAAGCTTACGGGCAGAGGAGGGCAGGTCAAAAGGAGACAGCTTGAGATTTAGTCTTAGCATGACTTGTTTCCTCCAAGGGTTGTCTATGCTGGATTTAGGAGGCTTTTTATGGGATTTTTTTTTGAGGATTCTCCCCTTTCTCTTTCTTTGCAGAGTGCTCTAACTAATGTTATCATAATGAAAGCAAAAATTGGATTGGCCTTCAATAGTGTGCAATGGGATCCCGTGCCACTCTATGTGCTGGGGATTAATATGAGTGATCATGGGGTCCATGCCGGGCGATGGGATATTCTCTATTTTTCCTTCTTTGTTGTTTGTCTCTGGTTTGTTGCTGGTTGGGGTAGTTTTGGGTAGATATTGTTGTAAATGATGCCCCTTATCACCATTTGTGGAATGAAAATGCAGAGGCATTTTCATGAGGACACATTTGATGATTTGCTCCTTGTTTTATAGCAATGTGCCATCTTTAGTATGGAGTGGAAACATGTGGATATACAAAATCATGGCCTTGTTGGATGTATTTTACTTTTGATATGGCATGTAGGCCTTCTGTAATCCTCTCCCTTTCTATTTTCTATAAAGTTTACTATTAGCGGAAAAAAATCAACGATTGAGATTTTAATTTTCTCTTTCCATATTAAATTATTTAAGAAAAAATTATTTTATCTAGGGTTCAACAATTTGCTATAAAGTGTAAGAACTCCATCCGCAGAGTTTCTAATAAACCCCTTAGAAACAATTATTTGTCACATAACTATTAAAGGACCACTTTTTATTCAACAACGATCCTTTGGTATACTCCACATCATAGTCCACTTATTTTGATTGGGTGAAGTGGATTATTCTATAGTTCTTTTTTTTATATTTTCTATTCACTTTCTATCAATAAAAGTATAAAGCGAACTATAGAAAGGTAGTCATTGGATCTTTGTTGCTTTTATTGTATATAATATTTTTTATAGTAAACTAGCTTGTGAATGGTACTTTACAAACAAATGTTTTGTTAGTAGACCTAGGTAAAAGTGGGCTTGGGTCAGGTTTCGGCCACACTTGACTTACAATTTTAACTTTTAAGCCCAAGGAGACGTGCGGTTAGCAGGTATGACCTGGTAAAGGGATTGGGCATTTGTAAATTTGAATATTTTTAATCTTTTATAATGTCCATGGCCTAGAGGGAGTGCATTGATCTTTTATTCTCTTCATCTTAGTTCCTTTGCTATTGTTTTTAGTTATTTGGATTTTCAAGAGTACTTTCCCGTTCTCTCTTTTTACTTCTCTACTTTTCTTCCTTTTGGTTCCCGCCGTTTTCACTTTTGCTTTGGGCTCACCTTAGATACCCTCCCGACTTTGAGTCGGGATAAGGGTGCGTACATCTCGACCCCCCAGATCTCGTATCTTACCAGGTTCAACCTGAGTTGATGTTGATTTTGATGTATAATGTCCATGGCCTACTAATTAATTTGGTCCAAAGGTAAAGAATAACCAATTAACTTAAAAGACGGGATCAATACCTGCAGAACTACACTTGTAACCCAAGTTAATAGTTATTTGATCTTGGTCATTAAGTGTTTGACCCACTAGCCAACTAACCTATCTTTGGGTATTGCAAGGATTCTTTTGGAGGTCGACCTTCCTAACCTGATTTGCTCACTTTACAATGCCAATAATTTAATCATAGACTACTATTCAAAGGGTCTAGTTGTTGGGATCTCATTCCTTGGGCTATAATCCGATGATGACTCGGGTAAAATTCGAAGAAGTGGATGTAAGGGCTAAATAATAGGAGTAAGTTGAAATAGATACGTTGAGGGAAATAAATGAGAGGGGCGAGATTTCCAAAGGAGTGGACATAAGGCCGAAATGACTGAATCCATGAGGCCATATAAGAAGGAGATGGAAAAAGAGAAGGCAAATCTAAGATTAACCACACGAGCTCTCGAGAATTGAATTTACAACTCTCTTCCCCAATCGGATCTTACTCTCAATTTGTGGTTCTTTTGATCATTGGCATAGATCAATCAGCCTTTGTACTTGATTATTGCTATGTTTATTGTCTGCTTTTAGAAACAAGCTTGTCGTCCGTTCACTATCTAATTCTATGAATTTTGAACTACAATATTGTTTACTTCTTGATTAGATCTTATTTCAATTATGCCTTACTATTATCTTGTCGTTAAACGTGTTTGCATGTTTAATTTGATGCGTGAGTAAGGTTCCTGCATTTTAGCGAATAACATGTTTACTTGTTAACTTTGCCTAAAATAATTGGTGTCCACCGTGGGGCCCTTAGACAAAGGAACCAATTAAACAATACAACCCCTACCCACCATCGATATTACTAACGAATCCAATAGCCTTTTCAAAGCACTTGAAAACCAGAAAGAAAGCCATGATGCTCCTAACACTCAGAAAATACTTTCTGTTGACACCCAAGATCACACCTATACTAAAAGAACCATGGAACCCACTAACCTCAACAAGGTTGCAGGAACAAGGAGGCGCTTCAAAATCAGCCGTCATAGCCAATTTAAGGGCCCCTATGTTCACCTTGCAAAAGGATCCAAAGAAGAAAAAAGAAGGGTCATAATCGGTTTATAGATGTTTATGAAAAACAAATTGAGTCTCTAACTCATGAAAGGGATTTTCTTCAATTGCAGGTAGACTCGGGTCCAAGTCGCCCACGGGTTTCAAGAACTATAGATGGTGTCGCACAACAACTAAATCTCGATGATCCAAATCTGGTTACGCCGAATGAGGGAAGACATGTAATGGGGTATCAGGTAAACGACAACTCACTTTGTGTTGTCTGAGAGGATGCAGAAGTAACTTTGTTAAGTGCATCTTAAAGCCCTCAAGGATCGAATCACTCAAGTCTTAGGGGCTCCTCAACCGATATCTTGAAAGGCAAGACTGATATATTGATTCTCATTTTAAATCGGCTATCACGAGAGTTGAAATCTTACAAAAATATCATGTTCCCGACGTCCTAAAGTACAAAGGGACATAAGCATAGTTCCATTCAAACAAGCCATGAACATAAGCATAGTTCCATTCGAAATGAAGGAAGTTGTGATGTGTCATTGGTTTGGAAATACCCTATTTGGCCTGGCCCAGAACTTGCATTCGTATTTACCACTTTGTAGTATTTCAACTTTCGTTGAACTGGTTGGCAAGTTTAGACTCAGGGTTTCAAGTAGCCGACATACCAAGAAACGATCCAACGATCTATACCGCTTGGTGCAAAAATCTGGTGAGTCCTTGAAAAAGTTTCTAAATAGGTATAATGAAGAACTCATCAAAATCGAGGGGTGTGATGCCACCACTATAATAGAACCATTTCACAGAGAGATATCCTCATGTAACCCTAAATTATACCATGAATTAATCACGTACTCTTGTTCAGACTTTGATGAGGTATATGCAAAGGCGTTAGCACATGTTCGCTTGGAAGAGGATGACCTATTTGCTCCTAAGTCATCAGGATCGTCCAAATTAGAGCAGTGACGTGGGAAATTGTTGAGAAAGATTTACTTGACAACAAATAAATTTATAGTCAAGACCCCGTTGAGTATAGTAGAGTCAGGATCGTCCATGGGAAGCAAGTTTGTGTCTAATTACTAAACTAAAAAGCAAAAGAGAAAACAAAGAAAAACAAAGCAAAGTAACCAAACAAGCACACTAGAAAGGGGTCAATATCGACCTTGTCAAGGTCGGTAACGAGGTGCAACTTCAGCAGAAAAAACTAAGTAAACAGCAAGACAAAGGGGAAATTTGCAGGTCGGTATCGACCTAAGGAGGGTCGTTACCGAGGTACCTGGTAATTAAACTCGACTCACAAATAAGGGAAAAATCTACGTTAAGGTTCTACCACAACATAATCATGCAAATTCAAACAATATGAATCATAAAAATCATGCCTTTAACATAAAGTCATCAACTTTTGTTGAATAAACAAACAAATCAATCAACTTTCATAAATCAATTCACTTAATCTACTTGTTTTGATCTAAAGTTCTCAACTTTTGTCTCAAACTTTATCTCTATTCAAATTCATAACTTTCTCTTTCAATCAAGTTAGGAACACGAATCACTTCAACTTTCGTCAAAGCTTTTGCACAAACAAGTAGAATAATAGATAAAAGGCATTCAATTCATTCATCACATCATCATTCATACATAATCACGCTGGGCTCCTAACCCCAACCCTAGAATAAGAGACTACGCACTCATGATTGAAGAAAAACAAACAAGGATCGATGTTCATTATTTTGCCCATGAAAGTTTGATTTTGCTTCGTAATTCTAGATCTATAGAAGGATATTCATGTTAGAGATTCAATTGTGAAAAGATGAGTGTGAAAAGCATGATTTTTCTTGTTATAGTATCAAGATTAACTTAGCATGTCAAAATTTCGGGTAAAATTAGCATGTTCGGGATGGATAATCGAGCAAGTATGGGGTGCGTATATCCGATTGAGTGACTAGTGAAGAAGTCTAGAGGATTGCATGCTTAATTTTTGCTTGAATTTTAAGGTAGATTAAATTCAGAATTCTGTGATATGGCTCTCGGCAGCTCGTTAACGACCCACCCAGGCTCGTTAACGACCCTGCACAGCTTCAGAAATCAACGCCAGTCCAGAATCGTAAACAACCCAATTGGGTAGTTAACGAACATTTCCGAGTCTATTTCGAGACCAAGTATGGGGTCCCTTGCCTATCTATTTTGAATAGATCTTATCTTGGAAAAATTCTTGATTGTTTTGTAGGATCTCATGGCAAGTTCAAGCAGACCCGCTACCCGAGCTCAGAAGAAGAGAAGGAACCAGAGGTCCCCATCTCCACCTCGTGTGGATGACGTGATTTTGAGCACGCAAGGCCAAGTGCATCGTTACCGTGATATTCTAGAGAAAGACCACTACACCCGTTGGTTCTCGAAGTCTAGTGTTGTAAACACAAGGATCTACACGGACGTCAAGGAGGCCTTTGTTATCCTTGGTGCCGCTCATCTCCTGAAGCAGGAGAATTTACCACACTATCCGGCCCTCACATCCGAGTTTTTGGCCACCTTGGAGACTAGCTTCTCGTCGAAGACTTCGGCGGGACGAATCCGGTTTCGGCTCGGTAATGTGAGCCGTGAGTTCACCATGGCAGAGTTCAACGCAATTTTAGAGCTTCCGAACCCGTCTAGAGACTACAACTTGAAGGATTACAGAGTAACTCGCACTTGGAGCTACATCACCGGAGAGGTTCAATCCTCCACAACGGCATTATCCGGGGCAAACATCATCAACCCTATCTTCAGGATTATTCTCCGAGTCCTAGCCGCTACATTCTGGCCAAAGACAGAGTTGAACAGGCCAACAAGGACGGAAGTTGCTTGTCTCCGCACCATCCTTTTCGAGGAGCCCGACCCCTTGAATTTGGGGTACGAATGGCTCTACTACATCGGGAAATCAACCAAGTCCAAGGAGGTTTGGTGTGGCAACTTGGTTAGCCTCTTGGCTAAAAATCTTGGAGTCGACCTCACTCGCTACACACCGGCTCACGCCCAACTCCTCAACAAGAACTATTGGTATAGCTCCAGTGTCTTCATTCAAGCCGGGGGAGGATTCAAAGTGAAGGTACAAGATCGCATCGTTACACCGACCCTCGATAAGTTAGAGCTTCTCTACGTACCGAATTGGTACGAGGCGTGAACGGGGCATGCTTACCCATTGGAACCAAAGCCGGAGGATGAGCTTTCGCTTAGGCCATGTGAATCCCGGTTTGAGCGAGAGGTTGAATCCATGGATGAAGATGAAGATGAAGATGAAGATGAGGATACCGAGGTAGTAGGCGACGACACTGAAGAGGCCGTTACCGAGGGCGGAACTGAGGAGCTAAACCTCGAAGAAGAAGACATCGACACGGAAGTATTGGGGAGAAACGTCTTCGTTGACGAGCCCACCAGGCTCGTTACGACCACTTCCAGCCTCCTTCTTACACTGCTAACGAGGCACCCAGCTTCGTTAACGAGGCGCCGAGAGCTTCTGTCGACCCACCACCAGCTCCTACCGACCCTCAGTCCTATGGACTCATGCCTTACAACCCGGTGATGTAACAAGATTATTTCCAGCCTCATTATCCACCACCTCCTCAGCCCGAGTACACAGGATCGAGTATGCCACCACCATGGGTCGAGGATCTTTCTGCACGGATGCAGCAGCTTCACCTCCAGCAGGATCATATTCATAGGAGGATGGATAGATGGGAATCCGTCTATTCTGCTCGCATGTCGATGGAGGATGAGAGGCATCGTCAGAGAGAGGCGGATGACGCTGAGCGTTGGGGGATAATGTACGACTTCATGGGGAACTTTGAGCACTACTTTCCTCCACCAAACCGTTGATTCAGCCTGAAGACGCAGTTTTTCCTTGTTTCCCACTTTTAAAACTTTGTAAGTTTTTATGTTTTTCTTTTCTTTTATTTTTATCTTTGTTTGTTTTCTTTTCTATTTCTTTTCCTTCTTCTTATTTTTCTTACAGTGGGGACACTGTAATTTTAAGTATGGGGTGGGAGAAAATAGAGAACTTGTTACCTTAAGTGTCTATGTGTTTTTACTAAGTTTTTATTCTGAAAAATAAAAAAAATTTGAAAAAAAAAGAGTTTTAGAATTGATAGATATCCCTTTCTTAGGTTCTATGATAGTAGTTGCTAGCTTAATCATATAATTCCTAGCAAGCATGTCTTTAATAGTATAGCCGGATTCTTAACTTGAAATTGTTTTTAAAAGAAGATAGTATTTGATGAAATTGAGCACATATACTTTATAGCATAAGTGATGCAATCCAACAAAATTGTTACCTAGTGAGGAATTTTTGGCCTTATAGGGAGAACATCAGTAAATCCCTCTTCTTTTCATGTGTGATTTACTCTCTATATGCATATTATCTCTTGGAATTGTGATGGTTATCTATTTCTTGAGACCCATAAGGGATTTATAGTTCATTACTTGTGAAAATCATATATGATGGAGAACTTATTTTTATAAGCCCTATTATTCCCTATACACCTTTACATGATCCCTCTTTTTGAAGCCAATTCTTGCTTGAAGCCTTTTATTTTTAGCTCCACAAAATTATTCCCTAGCCGAGATAAGCTTGACCCTATCCGGGGATTAGGACTTAGATTGGAGAGGTATTTTTTTGTTGAGTGTAAAAAAAATGAGTGACATATAATGTTTGCTTTGATTGAAGGATTATTGGGAAGGGTAGATTGGAAGTCTCTTGTTCTAATATTATGTGAAAAGAAAGATCTCTTGATAAGCAAAAGATGCACAAAGTAAAGTTATTTGTTGGAGGTAATGAGAAAGAAACAATGGAAGAATACATACGAAAGCTCGTTAACGACCCTGAAGTTGGCTCGTTAACGAGGTAGCGAGGCAGAAAAAAAAAGGAAAAAAAAAGAAGTAAAGTTTGAAGTGCATGTGTGTTAATAGATATATCAGAGATTCTTTTGAGTTATTTTATGAGACTTTCTAGGATGATAATGGGTGAGTGAAAATGAGTGTGCATAATGAGAGTGAGTTTTGGTATATTTTTAAAGAATGTTTTTGTTTATGTGTGAGTTTTTAGGAGTCTTTGATTCCCGGATATTATTAGCACCACATGACCAAAATATTTCCACGCCTTATTGTCTTTACCAAGCCCCATTACAACCCGGCCAAATGGAAGCTTCTATGAAGTTTTTCATTGAGCCCCCTGAGTTCTCTTGATGATTTTTGCTTGTTTTGACAAATCTTGGGTGGAGAGTATTGGTGATATAAGTTCCAATTTCTATGAGTTTTTTTATATAAGATGAGTTGAGAGATTGAATTTATGAGCCTAAACACTTGAGAGTTGAGTGAAACACATTATATCCCTTGTGAGGTTGGATTGTATTGTCTTATGTCTATTTGGTGCATATATGTGTGATGACATTAATAGTCTTTTGCTATATTTTTCTTATGTGTAGAAGTTGTTTTTCTTTGATGATGGCTATGTCTTGATGAGTATGTTTGTGTGGTTTTGGTTAAGTGTTTAGTGATTGCTTGAGGACAAGCAAGTTTAAGTATGGGGTATTTTGATGTTCGCATTTTTAGTATAGTTTTTAGTAGGTTTTCTTTGCTTGTTAGGTTTAGTTTTAATAAGTTTAGGTTTAGTTTTGTGTATTTTTTGGATAGTTTTGCATATTTCTGTAGAAAGTATGGTAGCTACTCTATTTTGTGTATTTTGTAGGTTTTAGCAAGGAAAAGGAGCTATATGGAGCTGAATTTGGAGCGCTACAGTGAAAGACGGAGGAATATAAGATTGAAGAAGTCAGAGTTCAAGTTTTATGAGATAAAGTGTGGAAGAAATCAAGCCCGGGCTCGTTAACGAGGTTGTGAGGGCTCGTTAACGAGGCCACGAGACAGAATATTCGAAGGTTGACTTTGTGACTCACCGATCTTGTACGGGAAATTATTTCCGTGTCGGTAGAATATCTTTTTATGATATTTAGGGTTATTATATTATGTATTTTAGGTCTTGTTATCTTCTTAGATTTTATTTCTATCTTTTAGAGTTTTATTTCTATCTTTTTAGGAACGTTTATATCTTCTAGCCTTTTTAGTTTTTAGTCTTTTTAGTATAAATACTCTTCTATCTAGCATAGAAGGAGGGGGGAGACTTTTAGGGATTGTATTTAGAGAAGAGGAAGAGCCGAGAGAAGAGGCCAGGAGATCAGGGTCGGTGAACGAAAGTTACCGAGTTCGTTGATCGAGATTTTGGTTCGGTATTTTGTTCTTTTTTCGGTTTCTTCTGAATTTCTGTAAGACAGATTTATTTTTATCTAATTTGAGTAGTAATTTGTTTTTAATGATTTCTTTTATTGAATTTGTTTGTTTCATAGTTATGATTAGTGAGTAGTCTTCTTTTCTAGGATCGGGGTTAAGCCCGGCATAGTTGAGCATGTTTGATAAGTGAGATTATGTGTTGAATGCCTTTTATCTATTATTGAGATTGTTTGTTGTGCTTATACCGAGATGAAAGTTGAGGTAATTTGAGTTTTTAACTTGATTGAAAGAGAAAGTTAGTAACTTGAAGGTTGATATCGTTTGAATGCGAAAGTTTCAAGCTTTAGATCCAAAGCAAACAATTAAGTGAATTAGGATTACGAAGGTAGGTTAATTTACTTGATAGTCAACGAAAGTTGATGACTCTATCGATTTAAAGGCATGATCTTATCTTCTTACGAGTTATATGCTTGGCTATGTTGTGGTGTCCCTAGTCCTAGATCTTTCTTTATTATTTGAATTATCTTGAGTGAATTTCGTTGCTGAGTTACTTGCCTCGGTACCGAATTTATTTAGGTCGTTAGTTGAGTCTTTTTAGGTACGGTGGTTCGTTAACGACCCTGACAACGTCGTTAACGAGGCTACTTGTTCTTGATTTTGTTTAATTTTGTTTGCTTTTTTACTAGTTGATAAACGAACAACCTTGCTTCCTGTGGAATGATCCTGACTTCGCTATACTCAGCGGGGTCTTGACTTATAAATTTATTTGTTGTCAAGAATACCCTACCAACATCCTTCCAGCTCGGATGTATGTGGTCGAATAAGGATCATAGGCTGGCCTTTTTGGCCCATAGCCCCCAAGTGCATTGACTTCTTCCTCTTGAGTGTGAAGAGTAGGACAAGCATCCATCTTGTGAGTAATGTCGGAGCAGAAACCGCAATGTTTGACTTGTTGTTGTCCTTTTAACATGAATTGCCTGAACATTGACTTGGACTCATTCACCTCTTCATGTAAAGTTGTAGCATCAATAGAATGGGTAGCCCTCATTGTAGCTCTCCACAAGCAGCATTAACATGTCGGCGTTCTTCATCCAATAGGCCTTCATGGAGGTAGATATTAAGATCCAACTGAGAATAACCATGATAGGGGCAGCTTGAGATTAGGTTCTTGAACCTCTCAAAATACTCATACAGTGATTCGTTCGGGAGTTGCTCAATGTTGCTAATGCTTTTCTTTAGACTTGAAAGCTTTATGACAGGGAAATATTTCTCAAGAAAAGCCTTCTTCAGTTGCTCCCAAGTCTCAATACTGCTAGGAGCCAAATAATAGAGCCAGTCACTAACTCCATCTTTCAAAGAGAAAGCGAAAGCTCTCAGCTTGATTTGATCATCAATGACGCCTTTCGGTTTCATGCTAGAGCAAACAGCATGAAATTCAGCCAGATGTTTATTGAGATCTTCACTTGCCTTCCCATAGAATTGAGGAAGGAGGTGAATCAACCCATATTTTAGTTCAAATTGGACACCTTCAGGGAGCTCAAGCGGCTTCACCGCCAATGGTTGTTAGGCCAAATTAGGTGCATTCAACTATCTCAGTGTCTATTGAGCCATCTCTGCGATTTCAGGAATGCTTTCAGTTTCAGAATCAGATGAGGAAGACGCCAGGTTGAACGATAATTCACGAGAAATATCACGAGCTTGCCTGCGTAACCTAGAGAATGTCCTTTCAATTTCTGAATCAAATGCAACAAGAGATGGATTAGTAGCACGGGTATAAACCATGCAAGTGGTTCACACCCAAAAAAAAGTAACACTAGATAAACACAAATAATTAGCCGAGTCCCCGGCAACGGCGCCAAATTTGACGAGCACTTTTATGTAGTTGTAAGAGCACTGTCAAAGAATTATCCTAACCTGAGTAAAGTGGAAGCAAGAGTGGAACCCACAGGGACTCAGATTATTCGTATTTAAATAATATTACTAAGTTAAAGGGGGTTCTATGATTGCAAGTATAAATCTAACTAAATAAAGCAAAATAAATAAAACGATTAAAGATTCAAATATAGAGAAAAGCATCCAACTAGTTTCATATTCATTGCATACATGAGTTTTGATCCTCGATTATTCTTATTTTGATTTGCCTTGACTAATCTATTGTGAATTTATGAAATTCAAGCTTAAGGTGGTTATTAATATACACCGTCTTTAACAACCTTTTAACCAATTAACCTAGAAAACTTTCTATGTCAAATTGATCATGCAAATAAGTTCAAAGCATTCAATAGAAACAATAATCATGAATTCCACCGTCTATTCATGAAGTCTTGTGATTAAATTCCCCGTCTTTGATTAACCTTATTCCACCGTCTATAAGTTTAATCAAAGGATTCATCCATGAATAATCAAATTTCAATGTCTATTTAATTATTCTAGTTGTAATTCAACCTAGAAATAGAATAGGTGATCAAGCTATTATAATCCTAAGTGAATTTAGTCAATCAAGCACAAAGAAATTCAATCTAGTCAAGGCAAACATAAATAATTCAAATCTCACAAACAATCATGCATACAACTTCAACTAACTAGTTGGACATGAGAAATTTAGCTAGAATATGACGTACATTAAAGAAGAATTAAACTTACAAGAGTTTGATTTCTCTTCAATGATGCAAACTAGGGTTTGGTCTCCCATAAATCTCCAACTCAACAATAACGTAAAAAGCAAGAACAATAGATAGCATAATCCTCCAAAGAAAACCTAAGAAAAGTCTTTATATCGTAGCTAAAAATATCCAAAAATACTAATAAAGTCGGCCCACAAGATCACACGGAGGCCCGAATCAGCGTCGTACACACGCACCAAAGCACGGTCGCGGAACGGCCGGATCTCCCCGCGCTTTGCCTGCAGAAGCTTCACTCCTTCGGCGCTGGCACAACGTTTCAAGCGCGGGCTTTTAATCTTGACTTGTGATTTTCCTCTTGAATCTTCACTTCAAAGTCCTCCACGCGTTCCTAGATCTGGTCCTTAGCCTCGCACCAACCATGTTTTACCATCCGACCTGAAATAGAGCACACAAACGCGTAGATTTCGAACTAAACCGAAATAAAACCTAAACTACAACTTAAAGAGAAATTCTAGCTAAACATGCATAAAACGGGAATAAAAACATGCTCTAAAACCTATATCTATATGCTCTATCATGCAACACATGCTTGTACTATATCAATTCACAAAAATGGGATCTAATAATACAACTTATGGGCTAATTTAGTGCATTTGCAATGAAAATTAATTTCCAACTTAATACAACGTTTCGCTTCAGGAATTAAATATATAATCAACACACAACCATGCATTATATAGTCTCATGGACATGATGCCTTCTAATTTTGTTCATGTGACAAAACACCATCTTGTAATGCTTTTCCTTCTCCCATGGATATGCAAGTGTCATAAAAGTAAAGCTCCTCTTCTCTCATGTAGAGAGTCGTCAACAACACAAACTTAAGCTTTAGCTCAATGAAACCATCGTCTGTGTCAGTTCTGCTCTCGTCTTCTGAGTGAGAATCCTACATTATCTTCCTCCTCTTATTGTGTTGTGTGGTAATAGCGAATATAATGGGTAGGCGACAGAAAACCAAGGAGACTTTGACATGATTACAAATTTACAATGTCAATCGAAAAATAGTAAAGAACAAGCAACAAGCACGACATTTTTGACGTGGAAACCCCAATGGGGAAAAACCCACGGGACCTTAGTAGGTACCAAACAATCCACTAAAAATAGAGTTTACAAGTGCTTAGCAATACACAAGTCTTACACACTGGAGGCAAACATGGTGATATCAAACACCCCTCTAAATACACCCGATTTGGAAAGAATTCCTCTCCCGCTACTAAACAACTCACTCGTGATATTAGAGATTTTCGAGAGAGATAACTTACCAAAATCCTCTTGGTAATGAGCATATGGATGTGAGAGACGATCTCCAAGGCTCAAGAAACAATCCCACTTCTTCTACCACCTTAATCTCTCTCCTCTAAGCTCCCCCTCTTCCCCCCCCCCCCCCCCCCCCCCCCCCCCCCACTCTCTCCCCCTCTCTTCCTTTGGTTGATGAAACTCAAGAAGAACACATGCCTTCTTTCTTCGTGAGGAGGCACTCTAAGTAACTACTCCTTCCACTCATCCCCACCAATGTTGGAGGCACCCAAAAGTTTCCATCACCAACTCTTTTGGAAGCACACAAAAGCTTACTCTAGAAGCTTCATGTGTGAGGCACTCAAATGCCCTCTCTTGCGTTTGTGGCTCCTTACTCTTTCGTGAGGAGGCCGTCTTTCAACCACTCATCCCCACTATTCGTGGAGACTCTCTCAAGCTTCCTCTAGAAGCTTCCCTTGTGAGAGGCACATGCAACACACTCATTTTTCTTTTTTTCTTTACCTTGCTTTATAAAATAATAGCAAGGCACACTTGTGTTATAAATACTTGGGCCCAGTCCCAAGATTTTTTAATACTTCCTCTTTGCCCTATTCATCTTCTTAGGCTCGTAGTTAGACTCAGAAGAGTTGTTCTCCTTCCCTTTCCAATTGATCGATTTGCATCATTCTTGGCCAGCTTCTTATCGACCCAATCGTCGAAAGAAAGCTTATTCGAAACCCTATTCCTCCATATTCACTATTCAATACCAAGCATTCAAATACTTGGTTATTCATGTTCATACTAATTGGTAGATATATTCAAACATTTTGCAATTGAACAATTTTAATCATATATTCAAATGATTGCATATTGAGATATATCATACCGAATATCAATACACATAACAATGAATATTTATAAACACACTATTGCATATTGAATATCACACACGTCAAAATAAATATATGTAGCAACATGATGAATATGAACAACGATCCATGGTCGTTTCTCCACGACAATCATTTCTCTTGATCTTGACCCATAATATAATACTACTCATATTCACTTAACAAAATCACTTAAAAAACTTTAAATTGTTCAATCATACGCCAACCATGAAAACCATTAGCATAAAAATGTTCATTTGTATATAAGCCCTTTCCCTATTAGGAAAAAAATTCAAGTTCATCCCTATTCGATTTCAGAAGTTTATATTTGTCTTATTAAGTCCAGAAGTTTAGATCGTTTGTTTTATTTTTATATTAGTAATAAAATTCCTAATTTAATTTATTTAGAAATCTTATATACCATAAATTGACAATTATTATGAACTTATAACATTTTTAGGAGAACGATCAAATGAGAATGAACGATCACATGAGAAATAGAAATGAAATTCGTCCGTTCCCTCCAAAAAATAGACGGACCAGATTAGACTTTCATTAAAGAGAGTAAAAAATGGCATAAACATATTTTTTCTAAATTATTCACATATTTTTCAAAAAATCAGTTCTAGGTGACACACGTATCATGTGTATCAGTTTAGCCTTGGATGTGCATCAGTAATAACTCTATGTGCATCAAAATTTGTTGTTTGTGCATCGATTTTTTGCATTGATTTCGGACTTTTTTTTATTTTTTAACCTTATTTATGTGTGTATGAGTACAATAGTTAGCTAGTTTTTTTATACCCATATCATTAGTTTTGATGCACATGCAAAATAAGATGCATTTTCTAGTTGTTTTGATGCACATATGTTTAGTTTTGATGCACATGCATAAATAAGACGCACTTTTGTACATCGGCTTCACCTTATATGCGTATCAAAACTAGTTATATGTGCATCATTTTATTAATGCACACCATGTATCAATTTCGAACTTTCTTACATTTTGATTCACCAAAAATTTGGATATGTCGTTTTTTCTTTTTAGTAAAATGATCTGCAACCTTAATTTATTACCATCCAACAACTCCTTTTTTTTCATTTTACATGGAAGCGTCCTTTCCAACTCTAAATTTGATTTATTCTTTAATCGATACAAAATTAAGGTGGAATTTGTCATACTTTTAGTCAACTAATTAATTAGCTAATTTGATATTAATGACCTACATATTACTTAAATAACATTATAATATTTATTTGAAAAAATCTATGCACATACAAGTCACACATCATAAATAATTAATTATTCCCTCTTTTTAGTTCTACTAGAAGGCTTGGCCCATCCATTGCACGGTCTATAGGTAATAATTTTATAATTGGACATAGATAATTGGGTATATTATATAAATTAGAATAAAAATAATAATTATATGCTTTAGTTGTTGGAAATAAATAATGAGGAGAAAATACATTTAAACGGTTAATTTATTTTATGAAGAGAGAATGCAAATTATATATATTAGTTGTTGTTGTAGGAGATATATATTATTAATCTTAATAATGTGTTTGATGATTTTATGAGTGTGGATGATTACATAATCATGTATATAATTTTAATTGTGACCGTAGTGATAACATTTGTACGGTTTGATGTAAGGAAATAATATATGAAAAATGCAGTTAAAAGTTTGAAGATTTGTGCGGTTTAACGTGAATTGAAGATTTGTACTCAGTATCCAAAAGGTTGCCATATTTTATTTGGATAATATTTTATACTTTATTTAGAGGAGATTGAATATATAGGGAGCTTTAATATTTTATTTGGAGGGGATTGAAAAGAGAGATTAGTACATTTATTTATCCTTAAGGGATAACTTTTAGTGGTGTTAAGTTTTGTCCTTCTATACTTAAATTGTTATTTATTTTTATTTATCCTTCTAAGTATTTTGTTTAAAATTTTCCAATATTCCTCTTTGTATTTATTCAATCAAAAGCAAGATAAATTTAAATACTATTTATCATTTACCTTTTTTTAATATAAATTTAATAGGAATAATTTAGTAAGAATTAGAAATTTCTTAATATATAGGTTATAAGGACAAATAGAATTAAACTTATAATTTTAAAACAAGTATCAAGGTAACCTTGATGGGCGTGTCACGTGTGTGACTTGTGGGGTTGGTTAATTGATTTAAGAAATGAATTGCCTCCATTTTTACTTACTTAAGATACCTCCATTTTTCTGATAAAAAAAAATACCTCCATTTTTTCCTCACCAACCACATTTAATGTCATAGTAAAGTATTACTCACATCCATATATACTTGTGTGATTGGTATATGTGTCGGGTTTTCGAATAACAAGTAACACCAAATTATTCTTTTTTGAACTAAAACCCTTTAAAATCAACTCGAAGGATAATATAATTATATTTTTGCAATCAATTTTTGTTTTGATCTGTGATTTCTTAATTCATTACTTCGTAATAATTGTAAGGAACTCAAACAATTTACATATTAATCAATCAAAATATTATAATTAAAGTAAAATCTTTCTTTTCTAATTATCGTCATTTTATCTATGTCACATAAGCATATTTATTTTTTCATTCATCTGTTTATATTTTATTCTTTTTAATATTTATAATATTCTTATAATAATGTTATTATCAGTATAATATGCGTTAAATCATCCTTTTTGAAAATACTGTAATATTATATTTAGAAATTGTCAAATATAATAAAAATATGAATATCACTTCATATATTTTATACCTTACTTAAAATAATATTATTAAAATAATTATGTTAAGTATTTGTGACCTAGTGAGTATAATAATATGAGAATTATTTAAGGTAGAATATTCTTGAAAACCGAAATAAACAAGCGGTAGGATCGAGACACATAGTTATATAAATGGGCAAACATGTCTTCTCTCTTATTACGAAATATTGTATCAAACTAATAGGAATTCGAGTTTACAACTTTCGATTATTCGCAAGTTAATGTCTTTTTTATCAACCTTGCCTTAATTATAGCACGGTCTTTACGAATGTTTCAACACGTCGATCTCTGTTAGCAAGATAAGTCTTGAGCTAGAGGCGTTTTTCGACCTTTGGAACCTTCGCCATCTTCCTCTATTTATAGACGTTTGAGGAGAGCGATTTTCATGTAGTTCCGATGTGAGATGAGCAATTTGTCCCTATTTGATTGATCGAGGAAGGGGCAACCTTTGATTGATGGAGGAAGAGGCAGCCTTTGATTGCCAGGGAGGCGGTTATGTTGTTTCTGAATCTTCTGATGTGGGATGCAGCGTCGTGCCGGGTTAGCCTTCTTTTCCCTTCGGAGTGAGCGTAATGTTTGGTCTTGCGACCCTTCTCACTTAGGATCATCAACTATCAGCTTTCCTTTGACCTTGTGACCCTTCTTAATTACTCAAGATCACCTACTAGTTGCTTTCCATCGTCGTTGAATGTGCGCGATGTTTGGCCTTGCGACCCTTCTTACTCATGATCACCTACTAGCTGCTTTCCATTGCCATTAAATGTGTGCGATGTTTGGCATTGTGACCCTTCTCACTCAGGATCACCTACTTGTTGTTTTCCCTCGTTGTTCAATATGCACGATATTTGACCTTGCGACCCTTCTCGGGATTTTTTTATGGGTGTAGGAAACTCCTCGGGACGCACCTTCGAGGCCTTTTTCCTGTAGGGTTGTTCGAGTGTTTGACGTCACTTGTCTTTGGGTTCGAGTGTTCTACAGGATTTTTTCCTGTAGGGTCAGGATTTTGTTTGTTTACGCATGGTGAAATCCGTGCACCATCAAATATAATCTCGAAAGTTATTTTATTATCAAGGCGAATTAGTATTATTAATTTATATTATTTTGATTTATAAAAAAGTACATTTGTTTATTTAAATTTTATAATCCCGGCCTCGCGTTTGATGTAAGTACTTTGCTAGTACCCTCCTAAAGTGCAGCTATCTTCTTCTTTGACGTCTAATGTAGTTGTGGTTCGCAAAACATGTGCATATATAGTCTGGTTTGAGGAATATGAAAGCTTACTTTACTAAAATGCATGTTAGAGTAACCCCAACGGATTTTTGTTTTCTCGAGAATTTGTTAGAGAGATAGTCGAATTTGTAACATGTGCACACGAATCGTTCTAACGCGCGAATTAAAGAGTGAAAATTTCCTCGAATCTAGTACTCGTTTATGTTGGGTTTTAATACTGGTGCCGATCGTGGGGCCCTTTTCAACCTAGGAAGGTCCGGCATTAGAAGTTTTCACTCAAAATGGATTGTCTCAGCAACAACAGTTTTCTGAAGCTTTGAGACAGCGCGCCCATGGAGTCAAATAGGATCAAGGAACATCGGGAAAAAGGTCATCCAAGCTTTCCTACATCAGAGTCATGGCCTCATGGGGGAACCCAATGTTGATTGCCCCCCCCCCCCCATAAAGGAAGAGGTCATAGATCTCGAGGTACGTGATCACACGACCGAAGGTTTGAAAGATTTCGAGAAGAAGGTATTCGCTCCTTTTGAAATTATGAGGGAGAAGTTGTACATCGGTGAGTGTAACGGGATTCGCATCACAAAAGCTCGAATTCCTCATGAACGGTTGTTTGATGTATTCGCTTGGATGGTAGAAGATCTTAAAGGGGTCCCTAGAGAGGTGGAACGGCAAGCACTCAATATTGACCTCGCATTCCGACTGGTGGTACAACGCATGCAGAAAATGAATGCAAAGAGGGTGCATGTCGCTAATGCTGAAGTTGATAATATGTTGGTTGCAAAGTTTATTCGTGAGGTGCAGTATCCAAAGCGGTTTTCGAAAACAGTCTTGGTAAATAAGGCAAACGACAAGTGGAGAATATGCATAGACTTCAAGGACCTCAACAAAGCATGCCCTAAGGATAGTTACCCTCTTCCTTCCATTGACAAACTTGTGGGCTCAATCACAAGTCAGGAAGTCCTTAGCTTCCTAGACGCATATTTAGGATACAATCAAGTCGCCATGGATTCGAGAGAGGAAGAAGACACTGCATTCATTACTCAGTGAAGGAGTCTTTGTGATAGGTTATGCCCTTCAAATTGAAGAATATTGGGACTACCTTCTAAAGGCTCGTAGATCACGTATACCAGGGAGAAATTAGGAATGAATGTGTCAGATATATAGACGACATAGTCGTTAAGAGAATCGGCGAAAGAAGTACTTGTCTATTTGGCCGAGATGTTTGATAACCTTAGAAAATTCAAACTAAGCCTCATCAATCGGTGAAAGAACACATGGTCTATTTGGTCGAGGTGTTTGATACCCTTAGAAAAATCAAATTGAGCCTCATCCCCGAGAAGTATTTTTTGGAATTTTGTCGGGTAAGTTCCTAGGCTTCATAATCAGAGCATGGGGAACTGACCTCCTCGCCGAGCTCTTTAACCCCTTGCTAGAGGCGACGAACTTCCTCTTCAGACAGCTTCAACTTGTCCTCTTTGGCCTCCCAACATGCACGCTCCTTATTGGTCTCCTTCTTCGACTTGGGGTGATTTCCGAGCGCGCTTTGTCATTCTCAGCTTTGAACTTCCTCCCGTGGGGTTTAAGGCCAATGACTTCAGCTTTGAACTTATTGCAATCCTCCTTGATCTAGGAGCATTTCTCTTTCTCAACTTTAAGATCCTTGCACTCGCTGAGGATGGTCTTCTTTGCGCTCCTCGCTATATTCGCATTGAAACGAGCAAAGAAGTGGGCATGCAAGAGAGAAACATGTAAGAAAGTGCAACCTCAACAAAACAAGAAAGTATCTAAAAATGTGAGCATGCTTACCATCTCGGCGTACTTGAGAGACTCATGGAAGGCGCTCTCAAAGTCAAGGCTCTTGGCCCACCACATTTCCAAGCGGTAAGGCGGAACCTTGAGGCAATCGTGCGTTGCATCCGAGGGTCTCTCGGTCGTCTCTACCTAGAATTTGAGAGAGTTTGAAATTCATAGCACATAAAAATTGTAAGCTCTTAATTTGAATCCAAAATATAAAATAAATTAAAAACAAAATTACATAACTTTATTTAAACCTAATTGGCTCAACTCTACATAAAAAAAAAAAAACTAAAAATCTAGGAAAGGGAGAATGATATCGCTTTGGAGAAGGTGGAAGCCAATTCTGATTGCTTGAAAGGCAAACTAACATTTCTTTACTCTAATGATGATTTTTGTATGAACTCGTAAAAATAATGCCCATCTCGATCATAAAATTGATTTCTTTTAATTGGCGATTTTTCATAGAAAATGGCTAGCATTCATCCGGGCTTATAATGCACGAATATCTTTTTCTCTCAAGAAAGCAAGAAAGCAAGAAAGTGGAACAAAAAAAATGTCATCATTTCCCTCAAGAAACAAACTATTCAAGGCATTCATTTCACAATTCTTTTCTGCCTCAGATTTACCAGCTCTCGCTGTGCTGGACCTGCTGGAAGTATAGTAGTAATGAGAAGAAGAAATCAAAGGACAATATCCACAAAATTCGATCAGGATGAAAAACACAAGAGGTTGAAGAATTAGGATTTTCCTCTGCGCTTGAATTGCAGGCATCCAAACAGCCCCTTAAACTGGTGTTAGTGCAGCTCTTTCATTTTCCTCCTGCAGGGTTAAAAGTTGCCATCAGGACGGACACCTGATTTTGAGCCACTTTTCAGCAGAAAGGGTTTCCTCTTTTTTGGTGGTTTACCCAAAAAAATGCTCCTTTACTATTAATAATGAATAATTATAATATAGGAGTAATAATAAAGTGATTGGTTCACCTGATTGACCTGGGAGAGGATGTCAAAGACACTCACTCTTGAGTAAGGTCCAAAAAAAACTAGGTTTATTAAAATTGAGCCAAAATGATAATCAAAATACAAGAATTCCTATCCTATGTGAATGTATAAAGCTTTGAACTTTACTTTGCAAACCAGAATGGTAAGGGGAAAAAACCCACAAAATGATGATCTCACAGCCAAAGATTGATGATGAAACATCCATGGCACAAAATTTGACCCTTTAAAGAGCTTTCCACAAGCCACTAAAAAGTTGAAGAAGAACTTAACTACATACACCTTTCTTTTTTTTTACTTCATACATTGGGCTTTGTGTATCTTTTTTGTGTTTACAGAAGAAGCAAATTGGAGAGGCTCTGAAATCAGAAGGCTGTTTTTTTAAATAAAAAATTCAGAGAGAGAGAGAGAGAGACAAGGAAGTTTCCAACACCAGAAATATAGAACTACAAAATAGAGCTAGCTTAGTAGTGTGGTCTGTGTGGAGTATTATTACTATTGTAGAGCATAGAGTAAAAACAAAATCGCCAAGCCCTATGCTTTTTTTTTGCTGACCCTCAAAACCCATTTGACCAATTCCCCATCTTCTTCTTCTTCCTCCTCAAACTCCAAGGCTTCTTCTACATAAACAATTCACAATTCACAAAACAACAGCTAAGCTCTCTCTTAAGAAAATCTCTCCCATTTTCCCACATTCCACTTCCCAAGCTTCCATTCCAAAGCTACCCAAAAAGAAAAGAAAAGAACTTTACACTTGCTGTGTGTATGGTTTCCATTTCTTAGAGAGAACAAAAAGTGGGCAAAAAAGGGTGTTTCTCATATGGTGGTGAAAGAAAGGAGCCCAGACAAGGAGATCCCAAATCCCCCTTATTATGATGAATCTTGTTACAAAGCAGTTGGCTTGTTTGTCTCTTCTTTTGCTTCTGATAATGTCACCATTGCAAACTGTTCATGGGTCTGGCAGATTCTACAAATTCAGAACTGGGTCTCCTTCTTCTTCTTCAAATGAGTTCAGAGGCCATGGATTCCATCAAAGAGGACAAGAGAAGAAAGATGGTGATGGGTTGTTTGGAGATGATAAGAGGAGAGTCCACACAGGCCCAAATCCCCTGCATAACAGATGATGAGATGAACTAGCCTCCTCTTATATAAGTAAGATAAGATAAGATAAGCCATGGCTCTTCCTTCTCTTCCTTCATTTCACCATATTCTCATACTATAGATTGTTATGTTGTCTAGAGACAACTTGCTACTTTGCAGCAAAACTAGAATGTGTATAAGAAAATTTTTGGAGTTGTTGAGAGATTGCTTTTATTTATTTATTTTTACTTTCCTACTGGCTATTACTACCATTACTATTGAGATTGAACTAGTCATGAAGAAGGTGCCTGAAGAAAATTATAGCTTGCAATAAACAATGATCTCAGCTCTCAAGAAAACTCCATGCCATTATATCAGTTTGTTGGTGTAATGAATGGTTTTACAATTTTCTGTTCCTAGTTTTTGGTGTTTGTTGGGAAATTTTTCTACATTGCTGCTACTCCAATGGATCAATGATGATGGTGCTGGTGGCAACAGGTGTAGATTGTTCATTTCTTAGCATGGTAAAAGTTGCAGAAAAAAAATTATTTTCATGCATTGACAATTATGTTTGATTGGTTTCAAGATATATGATTAAGCCATAATCATTAAAAAGATATAGTAATATAAATCTATTTCACTACTTGAATCTTTCAACAAAAACATCTAGTTCTTTATTTTATTTTCTTCACTGAATTTACAATTACAGAAACACTTGAGGATCTTCAAATGAGGATTTTTTGGGGATGAAATTCCCCATTGGTTTGTGCTTTCTGGGTTAAACAATTACTGTCAATTAACATTACAAAAATGGATGAATTATGCTTCAATGACATGACATATTAGTTATAATTATGAATATGACCCATTTGGGCACGGACTAAATGGCATTCTATCAATATTTTTTTTTACAATAAACAAAAAAAAAGGTGAAGGTGAAAAAGATGTGTGCATTTATTGCTGGAATTTTTAAGTAGTTGAGAGCTGACCACCACAGTAAAAAAGTAAAAATAAAATCATTGCTACTTGATTATATTTTCATTAGTGTTTACTCCACAAGAGCTGATTCTGATGCCCACTCCAACACCCCCTCTTTAAATTTTCTATAACAAACCAATGCCCTGATGATTATATTTGATTATCTCTTGATGCCACTGTTCAACTGGATTTCCTATTCTAAACTTGGGAAGATTTTTTGTCCCTGTTCATAAAATCTTACATTCAAACTGAGACTCAGATTTTGCAAGGATAGAGAGGGAGCCTTGCTGTTTTGAAAGCTTTGCCAGAAAAAATGACATGATTCCGGAATCAATAGTTCTGCAAGTACTGTGCAGTAGAGTGATTGTGAAATTTCCAAAGAGATACTATAAGATCATATGATGAGAAAACAATTTAATGAGGGGAAGCAATGACAACATTATTGTATAGCAAGAAAAAAAAGGGCAAACATATCATTCAACTTTTGAAATTTTTGATTCCAAAATGTTAGTTTTAATTTGTTTGTTTTTTTTGTCTTTACTCTATAAAATAAAAGTAGTACTCCTTTGTAACACTTTTGGAATATTTAGTTTTATGTTTGCATTATTGGAAATTATTTTTTGTAGATTTAAATCGTATCCATTTTTTTTGCATTGTTATAAGCTCCTTGAAAGGGCAGGGAATTTGAGCCCACAGGTGGGATACAGAGGCATGGACCACCAACTTTAACCATAATAAGCCCAAATTTCTGTTCCATCCTTGTCCTCATAGTGTTTCTATTTGTATCTTTTGTGAGTTTGCAAGAACGTCCAAAAACCACTTCTTTCGACAAGTAATTTGCACAATTCCTTTCCATGGGGAGCATTCTACTACACTAAAGGATCAATGATTGACATATCAAGCTAAGTTTGGAATGGACAGATCATACAACACACCAAGAGTTTGACTTAAAAGGTGAGTTTAGATTGCCCAAATAGTACATTATAATGCACATCTTGCATTAAATGTTAACACCTAATGCAAAATAATACATCATCGTAAACTATAATGCATTATCATGTAGAATCGAAACGTGGAGTGTCCTACATCAAAGATGTAGAGGAAATGAGAATGAATAAACTCTTTTTTTGAATATACCGCTCAAAGTAATGATTTCTCAAGTTGCTTGTTGGAGGCACATGTTGACTATCATACCAAAAAGAGACGCTAAGTGGTTCCACAAAGTGACCACAAATGATGGCAAAGTTTCTCCCCTTTTATATTGACATTTCTCTACAACTTTAGTTCCACTGGATTAGTGGAGTCAGTAGGTGGTGAGAATTGTGCAAGAGGAATATGTGTTGGACAACTTAAGGGTCCATCAAACCACCATTTATTTCATTCATTAGAGCTAGTCATAAATATGTACAGAAAACACACAAAAAACACTTTAAAATGGTCAAAGGCCAATTCATATTTCAGGGTTTTTGGTAGGGTGGATTTGGGTGAATGGAGTAATGACAATAAGTTGGAATAAATGAAAAGTTACTATAGTAGTAGTAGCACATCAGAAGGCCAAGAAAAGTTGATCAGATGGGTAAATAAAACAATGAACTATAGGAGTATAGGAGGAAATGAAAATGCAAGATTTTATTTCCTAATCCATGATTCAACAAAGTGTATTTGCAGAAGAAAGTAAACTGGTGGGAGAAGATCATAGTGGAACTTGTATATCAGATCACTGAGAGAGAGGGTTTACTATTTTACGTGAATTAGGAAGTTTTGTATAAACCCCTTTGAAATGGGCCCAAGTGTCAAACCCTAATAAAAAAACCCAACAGAAGCTAATAAGCTCAATCCTCAAGATCCCAGGTGAAAGCGACTACTGAGATTTAATATAAAGAAACTGGAAAAGCAAATCACTGTAAATATCCAATTAAAGCACAAGAAAATTTTAATAGTAGAGAGGAGTCAGAAAGTAGTACGCATCAGAAGGAAACTGCCATTTTAGGGGACCCAAATAGAGCATTAGACATTAGATATACAAGAATTTAATAGAAAAGTTAAAGCTCACAAAACCCAGTGATTTCAAGGCCACACAGAATACTGAGAGAAGCCCATTCAAGTTTTTGTAAGTGGGTTTAAATTTCATCATCAGAGAAGAGTTTTATATGGACTATAGTGCCCTTTGGATAAGGCCAAACAAAGCCTTTGCTTTGCACACAAGCGTTCCTTTGGCTTCAACATATAATAAACCAATTGAAATGCATCGAAGAAGATGCCTTAATGGAATTTAAAATTGTTTCCTTTTGATTCGGCTCCAAGTCATATGGGTCAGTGCAGACATGTTTTTGTAAGCCCAACATTTGAGTACAACTATCAAAGACTTATCTTAAAAAAGAAATAGTTAACTGAGCACAATGTTTGATAGTCAGCACAGTTTATGTTTGCTGTTCCTTCTTTAACAATTTATCAGGAATATGTCTGCTATGTTGCCATGCAAAACAGCAAAGCTTCCTGCATACTCAATAAAACATATGATACCACTGAGCAGTGACTCACAGGTGAATCAAAACACAAGAGTAAGCTAACCAGACTAATATTAAGTAATGAGCATAATACAAATTCAAAATTTTCATACCAAGTCATTGAAATGATTAAATGACAAACTTCAATTTTAAAATCATAACGCCATCACTCCATTGCGTTCAAATCAAAGCCTTGTGGTTATCTTTGCAGCCTTGGATTATACCCACAACAGACGATAATTTGAAATAGAGTTTCAAATTCTCAGCACAGTGTCAAAGTTTAGCTTTAAGTATATCCATGAGATGCAGACAATGAAAGGCAATGACATGCAGAAATCGGAGAAACCAGTACACTTGATATATGCATATCATCATAGATGAGTAAATTATTGGTGGGGATACCTTACAGCTTAGAGCATTGAATTGTGTTTTTACTTAATGCAGTTGCAGCCTTTGAACCAGAAGGACGGCCAAGGTGCTTACAGATGAAATCACCAGCCAAAAGGAGCTTTTGAAGGTCCACATTTGTCTCAACTCCTAGACCATGAAGCATATAAACAACATCTTCAGTGGCTACATTTCCAGAAGCGCCCTTTGCATATGGGCAACCACCGAGTCCAGATACTGATGAATCCACAGTGCTGACTCCCATCTATAATACAAAGAAAAAAGTATAATTTTTGTTAATATGCAATTTTAAGTCTACAATGAAAAGTTGATGCATTCTATTGAGCTTTGCAAAAAGAGAATTTACTTACTTGAAGAGAAACTAGAATGTTTGACAGAGCTTGTCCATAAGTATCATGAAAATGCACAGCAAGCTTCTCCACAGGGATAACGTCCAAAACAGCCTCTAGCATTGGAACAACAGTCCCTGTAAAAAGATGAACAATCCAATTGAAAAGTGATTTCTAGATAAGGTATGTTCATTTAAGACCTATCTAAAATACCCAGTTTCTAACCAGACAAGAAAGTAAGAATGTCATTGGTCATGTTCAATGACACAGGGTTTCTAGTCTGAATCTATAAACAAGTTCATATCATGTTATATTGAAAGATCTTAATCATTGTTTCTACCCAGAAAAAAAAGATCTTAAACATTGTGGTGAGTTTTAAATCCTTGACATAATTGCAACAACCCAGAGTTAACCCGCCTCTGGCAGGGTCTGGGGTGCCAAGATATACACACCCTTGCCCCGACATAAAATCGAGAGGGTGTATGTGAAGGCCCAAGCATTATCATCATCGCCCGACAAACCCAAGGAAAACTGAAAATTTAGCTATGTGACAATAATAACTGAATTTAGTTAAAATGCACCAATATTGATATAGGAGCTATATCCTTGACATAATTGGAAAGAAGAATTACCTGGAGTTCCTACTCCTATTGTGTCACCGAGAGAAATCTCAGAGCACCCCATATCATACAGCTCCTTAGCAACAAATGCTACTTGTGATGGAGAAATTTTGCCTTCCACAGGGCAACCGACAACACATGAAAGGTATCTGTTGAGGCATGGATAAAAAGGAAAAAATGCCACAATTTCAGTTACATCTATAAGAAGTTCAACATTATGTATATGTCTCCCACCAAAATGAAATGACCCTCCAGCCACAGGATCTGAGTGATTCAATGCTCTCAAATGCAATGATTAAAGCTTTGTTTAGCAGACCATCTCATAATGACATTTCTACTTATATGATGAAAAGTAGTTTTAACACTTTGGAATTTGTGTGGCGTTTTAAGACATTTTGTTTAAAAAAGTACATTATTTGTAATTACTACTTGTTATACCAAACATGCTTTATGAAGATAAGTATTTATAACTAAAAATGTAATTATAATGTGTAGTGCACAACTATGGATCATTCGCTAAGGCAAGTTTAGATGGATTTACAGACATCTTCCTGGTTGCATACTAGGATTCATTGTAGAAGTATGTGATGCAAGAAGGGAGTTAGGCAAGAGATTTAGTCATGTGTCTTTCCACACAAGATTATAAAACAAAGATTAGGTGGTCCCACTCCCACTGTCTTGTTTCAACGAATGATAAAGATAATCCAAAGACGTACCCACGAACAGCTATTGAAAGTTTTTTAGCAGCACTGGCTACATCATGGTAACGAGCAAGGCTCTCTTGAATGCTACAGTTGATATTTGATTTTGAAAAGGACTCAGAAGCAGAAGCAAATATTGCTACTTCCTTAGCCCCAGATGCAACAGCTGCTTCTAAACCCTGGTTCAAAGGAATAAATGGCATCAATGCAAGTTCTAAAAAAAATTAGGTTGCTTAGTAGCTGTCTGCATCATTAAGGATACAAGAAATTAACCTTGAGATTAGGAGTTAACACAGGAAATCTGGGACCTTGTAAACTTCTTACTACTTCCATTACATTCTTGGCATCTGCTAGCTATAATGCAAAGACAAGTTAATGCACGAAAAATGCAGGTCCATATAAAGTTGAAAGCAGCAAAGTCTAGAGCACTCAAATCATACAGGAAAAATCTAATTCACAGTCTTCATATTGAAAAATAAAGATGAATGTCAGTCAAACAGTACAAAATGGAGCATGTACAGAAGTATTATACTATTATGTATTTTTTTTTTTGTAAATGGTAATTGTATTCGAAAGGGAAAGAAATCACACAAAAACCTTATATCAATCATGGTGGAGACAAAAACGGCTCCAAAAAACAAGCCCCTAAAAAAAAAAAAAAACCTGGCTTTTACACTTCGATTCTAGCCCACCGTGCACTCCCCTCTTCATTGTCCAAATGACATTTTACCATAATTCTGAACTTACACATATAGGCTAATATGTTGAAAGATCCACAAAAATCCATACCAAGCCACATACTACTCATAAGAAAAATCTTGAACAAGTAAACTCAAGTTTAGTTGTAATACCTGTGGTACCCATTTTGGTGAAACAAAACTAGTGGCCTCAATAACAGGCAAACCTGATGAAGCAAGCATCTTAATCAACTTAACTTTCACCTCAGTAGGTATTATACTCTTCTCATTCTGTAATCCATCTCTGGGACCAACTTCAACTATTTTCACAGATCTTGGAATTTTTCCCAGCAACTGCACTGTTGGGCAATATATAAGAATGCATAAAGCTTGAAAAATCATATTATCTTCAACAGCTTGAGAAGACATAAAAATTGAGGTGCTAACTTTCTTTTCAAAACAATGAGTTAATACTATGTAAGAAAATCTACATAGCTTTCAAATTAGCCATTTATGATTTCAAAGATCTATGTTCTTTAATCATGGAGTTAAGGGAAGAACAAAACCATGAAACCATAGTCTTGTCACCTTATTTTCCAAATGAGTGATGGAGCTGTAAGAATGTGCTTGCAACGGTGAAACACCATAACAATTTGCAGAGGCATGGAATTTCCTCTCCAGGATGAAAGGTGTGAGGTTTCTCCAGTAAAGCCCTTTTCCCTGCTTCAAACTGATAGATTAAAAACATATCAGGATGTGAAAAATATTAAATCCATCAGTCTGTTCAGTTTGGGAGGTGAAATATCCTGAACCTTTAGTTTCATATAAGTTACAAGAAAAAAATGGCGCGAGTATAAGGGAAGAACAGTGCAACTTGGTCTACTTACTTGCTTGCTTTTACCATCTGCTGAGCAATCCCATCAAGCTGAATATTCTCAGCGGAGGGTGCATAATTCTCAGACATGCCAGGACTAGAGGAGAATTTACGGATAAAATCAGAAGCTCTACTAGACGTTTTAGGGTGACCAATCCGTTTTCCATTACATGATTGCAAAAAAAGCCTTTGGAGTTGCATTCCACAGTCTTGGGATGACGAACACTTTTTCAGCAACTTCATTGGCAACATAACTTCTGGAATTCCTAATCAACAGCGGATTGAATGAACTTACTCATCAGTATATTTATAAATTATCACGTTTATCATTCGTGCACAGAAGTGGCGGAGGCAGGTGGGGGCACGGGAGGCGGCCGCCCCCACCGGCGGCCGGGAATTCCCAGCCAGGCGCCAGCGGCGAAAATTTGGATCTTTCTCAATTGAGATATAAGAACCACGGTTGACCTAAAGACATTAGGTAACGAAATTCAGTTGAGAACGGCAAGTTCTAACCGATCAATTTTGGAGACGAATTTGTAGACTGACGAGGCAGAGAAGATATGCCGGCGGTGAAGAGAATTCGAATCCTTTCTCCCGAGTCCGTCGTTCCTTCCTGATTCTCTCTCTGGTTCTGGTTCTGGTTCTGGGTCCTTATCTAAATCCCACTAGTGATGTTTATCAGTTGATGAACTTGGGCCTGTTTAGTTTTTAACTGTTTTATCATTTTTAAGGAAAGGAATTCTGAATTATCTCTTTAATAAAATTCCGAATAGATTATACTAGCAACCAGTAAAAATGGTTGGTACTCTACACAGTCGATTATGCAGTGGCTCCATCAATCCAAAGGTGAAACCAAAATTAACCTAGAATGGATTAAGCCAAAATGAAGAATTTTCTATGAAAAGTGGCACAAATTAACCTAGAATGGATTAACAAGTCAAAATGAAGAATTTTCTATGAAAAGTGGCACGAAACGGCCTACCAACCAAATCAAGGCTTATTGCCAACCATATTCCGGTAAAACAAGGTTGTGAAGTGTGTAACAACCAGGTTGAGGACACAAATCACATCTTACTCTCATGCCCCCCTACTAAGGCGACCCTTAATTTCGTAAGCCCAAAACTACGTTGGATTGTCAACCAAGTATCCCCGGACGACAAAAAACCACACCAGGTCCTGGGGGAAATAAGGACAACGACAACCAAAGAGAAAATGGAACTCCTCACTAACACCTGGTGGAACCTTTGGTTCTCTAGAAATAAGAAAGTCTTTGACAGTAACAATGGAACAAAATTGAACAATGCTCATAACCTAAGCGAGTTTATTCGAAACTAGTTTAAAGAATGGAAACTAGAAGATGCCTCTGATTCCTCCTGCTCTTGCGTTTTTAATGCAAGAGCTGAAGCAGGGAGAAAACTTGCTAAGTGAGAAAAACCCAAGAGAGATTTTATTAAATTGAATTTTGATGATGTAGTGTATGTGGATAGCGTGGCCTCTTTCGGTTTCATCCTTAGGGACTCTAGCGGGTCCCCCATCTACTTTGACGGAGGATTCATTGGTCGGCAGTCTGTTCTAATCTCCGAGACCATCGCCTTGCGCCAAGGACTTCTCGAGGCCATTCGACGTGGCATTCCCCAGATCTAGATTAAAGGCGATAATTTGTAGCTGGTCAAGGCTGTTCTTGGTGACTAGTGCTGCCCGTGGGAGATTGAGTTGTTGCGGTCGGACATCCACTGTTTGCTTGTCCGGTTCCAGGATTGGAGTATTTCTCATGTTTTTCGAGAGTGCAATTATGTGGCGGACTTCATCGCTGGATCTTTCCGACGGGTCTCCTCTATCCCGCTTGATGATGTCCAAAACAGTAAAATAAAAAGTGGGCTCGGGGTACCAAAAATAAGTAGGCCCAGAGAGATTCCCAAGGGCAATTCAGGGACCCACATCCATACCCTCCGTTTATTTAAAACAAAACTCGTACCCTCGCGAGGTCTCCCAAACCCCCGGGACGAAGTCTCGACCTCGTCACCGACTCTACTAACGCACCCGCCCACCCAGACCAATCACAAGCGACCTCATTTCCGAACCAATCACAAGCGACCTCATCCCTGAACCAATCACAAGCGGCCTCGTCCCCGGACCAATCAAAAACCGCTATTCCGGACGTCCCACATTGGACCTTGGCCTAAACTCGGCTCCCCAATTCTCTATAAATAGAGGAAAACCTTGTAGGAAGAAGGGGTCGAAAAACCACTTGAACTCAAGAACTCTCTTGCTTGTTGAAGATCGACGTGATAGAAACATCGTCAAAAGACCTCGCTACAGACAGGAGAAGTCCACAAAAAGACTCCAAGTCATACAAAGACCTCGCCCACACTAAAGACCTCGCTACAAAATCTCACAAACCTCTCTACACCACGAACCCAAATCTACCTCGCCCTAGAGTCAATCTCACAACATTTAGGTTTGATCTCGGAACTTCGTAGGAGGTCTAGGTGTAATTCTCAAAGTTATCCATCAGCCTCGTAGGTTTGTAACCTCGTTATTGGGAGAAAATCATAAATAAAGGAGCAAGTGTTTGCACTCAAATATAATAATCTTGTCCCTTGTCTCGTAGCGTAGCTGTTATTTCGGGTTTCATCACTGGCGTCGTCTGTGGGAACTTCTTCATCCTAAGCAGCCTCCCGTTTAGTACGAACCTTGACTCCTTAAAACCCCTCAAAATGGCTTGCCCAAACAATTTCTTCCCCCAACATCCCGACAACATGGCCGAGACCCCTCCGTGGATGACAGCAGGTCCCCCGGGGTACCCTTTTGCGGTTCCGCCGGGTTGGACGTACAACGTTCCACAAAACCCATACCCGTTCCAAGGGTATGAACAGGGTGGCACGCCTCCTAACCCGTATCCCTACCCGGGTTACGGGCAGTACCAACAGGGCCAAGCTCCCCCATATGTCCCGATTCCCTCCCAGGGGCAACCTCACTCCGAGTACGTGCCCGTGTATGTCCCGGGATATATGCCGGGGCAGGAGGCGCCCACCAATGGCTCTACCACAGAGAGACCCTCCCGAGATCCGATGCAGATCTCGCTATCCCGTTCGCGACGTGCGGGGAGGCGTGACACGGAGTTGTCCGAAACGGCGGCAAGCGCGGCACGCCCTCTAGCAAAGTCAAAATCAAAATTTGCCCGCCCATCCGTCGAGAGTGGATACAAGAATCCCTTTGTGCCTGAGATCCAGGATGCACACATGCCCAAGGGTTTCCATTGGCCGCAAATGGGGCTCTACGACGGCACGGCCGACCCCGAGGACCACATAAAACACTACGCCGTCCAGATGAACGTCAACTCCTACAATGACGCCATTTTCTGCCGCATCTTCCCGACCACTCTGGACAAGGCGGCAATGACGTGGTTCACCAGCCTTAAGGTTGATTCAATAGCCTCGTTTTCCCAGCTATGCGAGTCCTTCGTCGGGCACTTCAACGGCTCAAGGAAGCGCAAGAAGAACATGCGCGATCTCCGCGGCATTGAGCAGGGAGAAAACGAGAAGCTGGGTACCTTTTTTACGAGGTTCACCATCGCGGTCGCAGAGATCGCACAGATCGACGAGACGTCGGTGCGAGATATCCTCATGGGCAACCTTCGCCAGGGAGATTTTAAGTGTCGCATTTTTCTTAAGAACCCGACGACGTATGAGAGTCTGTGTGCTCGGATCACGGCGCAGGTCTACGCCGAGGACGCTGCCAGCCAGAGCTCGCGACCGAGGACCGATAAGGAAATCGTGACCGAGGATAAGGGGAAGGCTAAAGTGGCTGCACCGGCCGCGAGGGATGCGTACATGAAGCAAACTCACGATCGGCGCGCCGATTACAAGAGCAACAACAACAACAACAGAAGCAACAACAACAACAGAGGCAACAACAACAACGACAATAGAAACAACAGCCGCTACGACAACCGCGGGAGTGGCGGTGGAGGTTGGAGCTGCTTCGGCGGGAGGCCACAAGGTTACAAGGGCAAAGGTGGCCCCGCCTACAACCCAAATGAAAAAAAGCGCGCCAACCCCGCGTCGGGAGCCAACCTCGTGCAGCAGGGACCAACCCAGTCTCGACCAAGCAACGCGGAGCAACACGCTCCGGCGAGGCAGTCGCGTTCCGGACAAGCCGCGGCGCCCGATGGATACATCAATACCATCTCGGGTGGGCCCTCGCTGGCGGGTTCGAGCCAGGCGGAAAGACAGAGATATGCGAGGGCAAGTCACCATGACCCCTCGGTATACAGCGTGACACAGACCTCACGGTCCCACGTAGGTATGGCTTTCACCTCCGAGGACGCCGAGGGACTCCATATGCCCCACTCCGACCCCCTGGTGATACACGCTCAATTAGGCTCGAAGATAGTGAAGCGGATACTGGTGGACACGGGTTCTTCCGTGGACATCATGTATTTCGGCGCTTTCGAGCAGTTGGGGATCTCCGCGACATCTTTGAAGCCCTACGCTGGAAAGCTCACCTCCTTCTCGGGAAACGAGGTCGATGTCGCTGGTCTCATAGACCTATGGATGACCCTCGGTACTGGCTCCACAACGAGAACCGAGGTGATAGAATTTACGGTGGTGCACCTACCTTTGGCCTACAATGCAATCATCGGGAGAGTCTCCTTGATGAAGTTCCAGGCGGTGGTCTCCATCTACCACCTCAAAATGAAGTTCCCCACCAACGGTGGTGTCGGAGAGGTAAAGGGCAACCAAGAAGAGGGCCGCGTCTGCTACATGACCTCGGTAAAACAAAAATGCCCCGTGTTCATGGTAGAGGCCTCAGGCGAAGCAGATCTCGAGGTCAGGGATTTCACAATACCCACCCCCGAGGCAGAAAGAAGGGTGATTACCCCCTTCGAAAACAACTATGAGAAAATCTACCTCGGGGGTTGCCTCGACGGAGATGCAGCGACGTCACTAGAAGCCCTGCTTGCTGGATCCCGCGACGTGTTCGCCTGGACTGCAAAAGATCTCCGAGGTGTGCGAACATTGGCCCAGCACTCCCTGAACATCGACGTCGCCATTCGCCCCGTGGTGCAGCATCGAAGAAAAATGAACGAAGAAAGGGCAACCGTCGCGAACGAAGAAGTGGCCAAGCTGTTGGCCGCAGATTTCATCCGCGAGGTCCAATATCCGAGGTGGCTGTCCAATGTCGTATTGGTCAAAAAGGCCAGCGGCAAGTGGCGGATGTGTGTAGATTTGAAGGACCTCAACAAAGCATGTCCCAAAGACAGCTACCCTCTGCCCTCGATTGACGCGCTCGTAGATTCAACTGCGGGGCACGAGGTCTTGAGTTTCCTCGACGCTTATTCGGGATACAACCAGATCTCGATGAATCCGCATGACGAGGAGGAGACGTCCTTTATCACCCAACGAGGAACATACTGTTACAAGGTCATGCCATTTGGCCTCAAAAACGCCGGGTCCACATTCCAACGCCTCATTGATCAGGTCTTCAAAGACCACCTGGACAGGAATGTGTCGTCTTTCGTCGATGACATCGTGGTACAAAGCAAGAGCCCCGAGGAACATCTGGCCGATCTCGCCGAGGTCTTCACTACCCTCAGGCATCACCAGCTCAGCCTGAACCCCGAGAAATGCGTTTTCGGCGTATCATCGGGGAAGTTTTTGGGATTCATGATCAACGAGCGCGGGATCAACGTCAACCCCGCCAAAATAGAATCGATCCTCTCTATGAGGTCTCCCAGATCTCGAACCGAGGTGCAACGACTCAATGGCGCTGTAAATTACTTGGGGCGATTTTGCTCCCGTTTAGCGGACAAATCTCTCCCTTTCTTTGTCGCCCTCAAAAAGAATGACAAGTTCGTGTGGGACGAGAGCCTCGAGACTGCCTTCTCTGAGTTAAAGATCTTCCTCACCAAGCTCCCCACCTTGTCACCCCCGCATGCGGGCGAAGACCTGCAACTGTATGTAGCGGTGAGCCCCGAGACAGTCAGCGCGATGCTCACTAGAGAAGCCATGCACCCGGTGTACTTTGTGAGTCACGTGCTCCAGCCTGCGGAGCAGCGATACTCCCCAATAGAGAAAATGGCGCTAGCTGTAGTGACCGCCGCAAGGCGTCTACGCCCGTACTTCCATGCACATCCCATCCAGGTCCTCTCGGACCTCCCACTCCGTCAAATCCTGCATCAGCCCGCCCTCTCCGAGCGTATGACGAAGTGGTCCGTCGAGCTCTCCGAGTTCGACATCAGTTATCTCTCGAGGACCGCAATGAAGGGACAGGCCCTCGTCGATTTTATGGTAGAGGTCACCTTCCCCGAAACCGACACAAGCTCGGACGAATGGAAGGTGTTCGTTGATGGCTCGCGATGTAACGCCGGTGGCGGGGCCGGCGTATTCCTCGCTGACCCCTCAATCGAGACGGAGTATGCTCTCAACTTCGCCTTTGATGCCACCAACAACGACGCCGAATACGAAGCCATGATCGCCGGGATCGAGATGGCGCTACTTAAAGGAGCCCGCAAGATCAGGGTCTACACAGATTCCGAATTGGTGGCACGAGAACTCAACGGCCAATACGACACCAGGACAGGTTTTCTGCCCGCCTACCGAGCAAAGGTGAAGGCCTTGGTCTCATGTCTGGAGACCTTCGCGGTAGAGTCGATCCCACGGGCCTCAAACACAAAGGCGGATGCCCTCGCCAGGTTAGGCTCCGCACTTCCCTTGGATGTGGGGAACCGCGTGATGGTAGAGAGAAAGCTCTCACGAAGTGTTGATAGTGAGGTCCTGTCCATAAGGACCGAGGACTGGATGTTCCTAGTGACGCGGTATATACAAAGCAGCGTCCTCCCAAAGGACCCCGCGCTGGCCAGGAAACTAAAGATGCAAGCTGCCCGCTACTGCGTCATCGGTGACCAGCTCTACCGCCGAGGCTACGCTGAACCCAACTTGCTATGCATACCGCCCGAGGCCACGGACCACGTCCTCTACGAGGCCCACGAGGGAGTTTGTGGAGGACACCCGGGGTGGAGGTCTTTGCCACACAAGATCGTCCACTTGGGGTACTTCTGGCCCACTCTCCGATAAGATGCAAAGGATTACGTCCAAAGATGCATCGGATGCCAGAAACACGGAAACCTCCAACACACCCCGACGGCCCCCCTCCGCAGCATCCACGCACCGTGCCCATTCGCAATGTGGAGAATGGACATTTTAGGTCCTTTCCCCAAAGCAGCTGGCCAGGTGCAATACATTTTGGTCATTGTCGACTACTTCACGAAGTGGATTGAAGCGCAGGCCATGGCAAATATCACTGGGGCGAAGGTCTGCGAATTCCTGTGGAAGAACCTCGTTTGTCGTTTTGGTGTCCCTATGACAATCATGACCGATCATGGCCCCCAATTCGACTGCGAAGAGACTCGGGCTTTTTGCTCTGAGTTGGGCATCGACCTCAAATTTTCCTCCGTGGCCCATCCCCAGTCCAATGGTCAAGTAGAAAACGTCAACGCCCACATCTTGACAAACCTAAAGAAGCGCCTGGGTGTGGCACAAGGCCGCTGGGCCGAGTTACTCCCACTCGTCTTCTGGACGTATCGCACGACATCGCATCGCGCAACGGGCGAAACACCCTTCGCTCTAACTTACGGGGCGGAGGCACTCGTTCCCGTAGAAACCCTGATCCCATCTGCAAGGTTGTACAACTTCGACGAAAAAGAAAACGAAGCCAACCTCAGGGTCGAACTGCAATTCCGGGACGAAGTCCTTGAGGTGGCAGACCTACGCTCTAGAGAATACAAGCGATGTGTCGCCGTATTACGACAAGAAGGTCAGACCTCGCCTCTTGGCCACAGGAAACCTCGTTCTGAGACGCACCGAAGGAGGCAAATTGGACCCTAACTGGGAAGACCCTACCTCCTCGGGGAAGAAGTCGTGCCCGGGGCTTTTAAGCTCAGGGACAGTGAGGGGCGTACATTGAGCAAGACATGGAACATCGCGCGACTCAAAAAATATTACATGTAAAATCTCGAAACCCCGTTGTTCCTCGCAGTTTTGATGAATAAAGGATTGCAGGCTTTTCAAAAAAAAAATCTCCCTCGTTAAATCCACCCCTCGCTTCACGCTTGGGGTTGGAGAATCTCGTTTGAAAATTAAGTCCACCCCTCGCTTCCCGCTTGGGGTTGGAGAACCTTGTTTGGTCCACCCCTCGCTTCCCGCTTGGGGTTGGAAAATCTCGTTTGGTCCACCCCTCGCTTCCCGCTTGGGGTTGGAGAATCTCGTTAAGTCCACCCCTCGCTTCACGCTTGGGGTTGGAGAATCTCGTTAAGTCCACCCCTCGCTTCACGCTTGGGGTTGGAGAATCTCGTTTGAAAATTAAGTCCACCACTCGCTTCCCGCTTGGGGTTTGAGAATCTCGTTAAGTCCACCCCTCGCTTCACGCTTGGGGTTGGAGAATCTCGTTTGAAAATTAAGTCCACCCCTCGCTTCCCGCTTGGGGTTGGAGAATCTCGTTTGGTCCACCCCTCACTTCCCGCTTGGGGTTGGAGAATCTCGTTAAGTCCACCCCTCGCTTCACGCTTGGGGTTGGAGAATCTCGTTTGAAAATTAAGTCCACCCCTCGCTTCCCGCTTGGGGATGGAGAATCTCGTTTGGTCCACCCCTCGCTTCCCGCTTGGGGTTGGAGAATCTCGTTAAGTCCACCCCTCGCTTCACGCTTGGGGTTGGAGAATCTCGTTTGAAAATTAAGTCCACCCCTCGCTTCCCGCTTGGGGTTTGAGAATCTCGTTTGGTCCACCCCTCGCTTCTCGCTTGGGGTTGGAGAATCTCGTTAAGTCCACCCCTCGCTTCACGCTTGGGGTTGGAGAATCTCGTTTGAAAATTAAGTCCACCCCTAGCTTCCCGCTTGGGGTTGGAGAATCTCGTTTGGTCCACCCTCGCTTCCCGCTTGGGGTTGGAGAACCTCGTTTGGTCCACCCCTCGCTTCACGCTCGGGGTTGGAGAATCTCGTTTGAGAATTAAGTCCACCACTCGCTTCCCTCTTGGGGTTGGAGAACCTCATTTGGTCCACCCCTCGCTTCCCGCTTGGGGTTGGAGAATCTCGTTAAGTCCACCTCTCGCTTCACGCTTGGGGTTGGAGAATCTCGTTTGAAAGTTAAGTCCACCCCTCGCTTCCCGCTTAGGGTTGGAAAACCTCGTTTGTTCCACCCCTCGCTTCCCTCTTGGGGTTGGAGAATCGCGTTAAGTCCACCCCTCGCTTCCCGCTTGGGGTACGAACGAAGTTCGTGGACTCCCTAAAAAGGCAGGGTTCGCTGACAGTTGTTTTAGGTTGGTACGAATTTCCGGAATCTTGGCATAACAATTGTTTTAGGTTGGAACGGACTTCCGGAACAGCGAAGCCGAATTTAGAGAAAGGCGAGGTCCGACAGAAGCTTATGATCTCGATGCGAAACTAAAACGCCCGATGTGGCCCGAACCCCACAAAAGATGTGGCACTCGAACCATGGGGTTGGATGGATAAAGATAGATGTATGCAAGAAAGACTAAGGCAAACAAACAAACAAGCATAGGAAAAGAAAGTGACATAAGGCATAAAGATAAAAAGGCCACGAGAACCACGATGTTTGATTACAGACCCCGTAGGGCCACCTAAACAAAAAAAAGAAGATGTTTTAATTACAGACCCCCATAGGGCCACCAAGAAAAAAAAAATGATTTTTACTTCTTCAGGGTTTCGGCGTCTGGACCAGTGAGGTCGACAGTTTCACTCTTGGAGGCTTCAGTGGGGGTAGCGGAGGGCTGGGACGCGGGCGCATCGGTCGTGGGCTGAGGTCCCATGGAGATCAACTCCGGGTTCCCTCCAGTGAGATCTACCTCGGGAGGCGCGGTGCTTGACACAGTCCCATCCTCGTCGAGGAAGAACTCGCATTCCCTCTCGGGGTCCTCCGATCCTAACTCCCCCATAGTTTCATCGTAGTTGAGGTTGAAGAAGACGATCTGAGGATCGAGGTGCCCATACTTGGCCAACGCCTGTTTGACGCCCATGCGGACGGCCTGGTGGAACATCTTCCTCACGCTCTCCACCAGCTCCGCCTTGTACTCTTCCGAGTCCACGTACTTGGGACCCGCGGCCTCGACCTCCTCGTTGATCTCGACGATACGCTGTTCAAGGCGCCTGACCTCCTCCTCGGACTTCAAAACCTCCGCCTCCTTCTCCTTAAAGAACTTGTGCTCGGCGGAGAGCTTACCCCGAAGCTCATCTACCTCACCCCGCAAGGCCTCGGCTTCGTTCCTCGCTTGCTTCTCCCCCTCCTTCGCCACCACCGCCGCTCGAGCCTCGTCCCTTTCCGAAGCCTCCGCAACCTCAACCCGCTTTTTGGCCTCGGCCTCCGCGGTTTCGGAACGCTTCGTGACCTCGGCCAGTTCCTTGGCCCGCCTCTCGCATTCCTCGCCCCGGGCTCGAAGCGATGCCTCAAGTTTGTCTATTCTTGCGTGGGCGAGGATGATGCGGCTTCGGTTGTACTTTTCAAAAAAGTTGTGCTACAGATTTGCAAAAACGTGAGAAAAGAAATAATAGGGAAACAAGAGTAAAACGTAGGAAAATAAAAGAAGCTTACCATGGCCGAGTATCTGGCGGACTCGTCGTCAAGCGCCGCGTCTGTGAGGTTGTTGGCCCACGCAACCTCCTCCTTCCATTCCCCCCAGCCCATTCCAACGGAGCCCCCCTGACCGGACCCGGGCAGTGAAACATGGCGGGATGGGGACCAGCAACCTCGATGGCTCGCCCCTCGTAGTTAAAGGCGGGGATGATGTCCCCCACGGACGTACCTGGCTGTTGGTCGTCCGCTCGAGGCTTCTTTTTCCTCTCCCTGGGGGGGACCCCGTGTTCTTCCTCTTATGGCCGGCTTTGTCGTCGGTTCCTCAGGAAGAATGGGACGACGTCCTCGGCGCTTCCCCCGCCTTGTCCAAAGCCACCTCGGGTTTCTTTCCCCCTTTGGGCGGCCACGCGATGTCCCATTGGGACGTCTTCGCGACGCTCCCCCGGGCGGAACCCCCCCGGCAGCCTTCCCCCCAATCGCGGTCGTCGGCGGAGGTGCAGGTTTAGGCTGCGTGGTGCTCGGCCTCGCTTGCGGTCTCGGCTCATTGATGCTTATCCCCTTTGGAGCCCGGGGAGCCGGGGCCTTGGAACTAGAAGCAGGGGCTGTTTCCCCTTCGACTTCGAGGTGAGAGCGTGTAGAAGATCCACTGTCAGGAGAAAAAACATAAAAAGCAAGTTAGGAAGAAGTCAAAAACAACTATAACGAGGTTTATAATCTCATAACCTTACAAAGAAAAGAAGAGCAATCAGAAAGAGAATAAAATACCCTCTCCACCCTCACGGGGAGGGAGACTGAGGCTCAGCCCGGCCCGCTCAAGTCGGTCCTGAGAAAGGTATATCTCATATGGCGCCTGGTACGCTGTGGCGTATCGAGTCTTGAGTGCCTGAAACTCGGCGACCTTGTACGGGCACACACACCTCTCAAAGGTACCCGGCGCCACAGGAAAATTGAAATATCTCCCGCTGACATCCCGAACCAAAAACCACTTAGGTTTCCACGCCCCGACGTTCGATTGGGTAGTGGTGATCTTGACGTTCGGCGTGCTGAGATTGATGAGGGAACACCGGGGTTCTCTCCTCGCTAAAACCAACGCCGACAAATCATTGCAATTCGGTTCGTCCATGAGTTCGCGACTTCGAATCGTGTAGGCACACAGCAGCCGCCAAGCGTTCGGAAATAGTTGGGCGGGACAGACACCCATAGCCCACAGGTAATCCATGATGTGTTGGGCCAAAGGTAGCCTGAAGCCAGCTTGGAGGCTGAAGAGGTGCACGACCGCACACATCTCATAAGACACCAAGGGCCGCCCCTCCTCCTCGGGGAGTGCCAGCTCGACTCCCTCAGGCCAGGGGAAGTCCTTGACTATCTTCGCGAGGTCTTCCAACTTGAGGTCGGTGGCTATTCCCTCGGACAAATAAGCCTCGGGGGTGCTCGGGCTCATAGGGATCCGCTCTTCAAGAACAGCCGGGACGCCGGACACGGCGTCAATAATATAGGCCTCGGGAAAGCTCGGGGGCACGTAGGAGGCAAAGGCTGAGGCAATTGCCGCATCCAAACGCGCCTCAACCTCGGCGACGATCACATCGGGAGAAGAAGAGGAAGCCATTTCAAGGCCGGAGTAAACGCGAAGACGAGGGAAGAGTGAGTTGATTGAAGCAGCAGAGTCGCTAGAAGAAGGTTCGCTGAAAACCAATGAAGGAGAACACGGGTTCTGGGAGTCACTAGGCTCTACACTCCCTACGGACTCGGAGACCTCCTAGTAAAAATTCTCTTGAACGGTGAAAACAAAACCAGGCGGCGGACTCACAAAAGCTCTCCTAGGCATGAAAGGGCGACGTCCAGGCCGCGAAAGGCTAGCACCTGGAAAAGAAACGGTCAGTAAGACACTAGGCAAGGTAACCAAAGAAAAAAGGAAGAAACCTACGAGCACGAGGTCGTAACCTCGGAAGAAAAAGCACGAGATCGTAACCTCGGAAGAAAAAGCACGAGATTTTGACCTCGGAAGGAAAAAAGCACTATGTCGTAACCTCGGAGGGAGAAACTACGCGAGGTCATAAGGGAGGAAGGCCACGTGACACCCTAGAGGCTACTCTGACAAGATAGGACGGCGAAGGAGAATTTGAAGCGCCAAAAGAAAGGAAAGAGAAAGAAGAAGACCAGCCAACGGTGGAAGCCAGCGGTGGAAGCCCAAACGTCCCGTTAGTCAGACATCATGATGTTCGGGCTCCCGAGGGTTTCGAAATTCAAAAAGTGGTGGGCGGAGAAGCAGAAGTTTAACCGCCACCCCAAACAAGCAATAAATCCAAAAACATGGCAAGGAACTCACGGTGGTGACTGCCCACCACCACCGTCCTAGCGCCACAACGTCGACGAGAAACACCCGGCAAGGCACCATCGCCCAAAAAAGAGAGGAAAGAAAAAAAAACCACAGCAAACAAAGAGCGAAAAACGGAAAAAAGGCTTCACGACGCGCAGGAACACCCGCCCCCTCACCACCACCGCTCCGCCACCGTGACACCGGTGCGAAACGCCAGGCGATACACCGTCGCCCATCCGAAGCACGAAACAAAAAACAGGCGAAAGGGAATCTGAAGCAAAAAAGAAGAAAAGAAAACACCAAAAAGCGAGAAAAAGAGAATCGGGAACTTACTTGTTTAGAATCGGCGTGGAAGGAGCGATGGCACGGCTGGAAAGCAGTGGAAGTTCGTCGGAAACCGTCTCGAGAACCATACGCAAAAAGGCCGAGAAGATGAAGAGAAAGAAAGCGAAAAGGTTGAAGGAGAAGATGAAGGGGAAGCGTGTGAGATACGCCCTTATAAAGAGCAGGTTTGGGCCTCACCTCACCCGCAAAAGGCTTATTGGGCCTACCCTACCAAAACGGCCTATTAGTCTAAAGCACGAATAACAGGCCCGGGAAGATCCGCCCGTGCGAGCGGAAGAGAATCCTAGGTGCAAGGCCTCGCAAAGGAAGAAACCTCGTAGGATCCCCTCCTCGTACCCCGGGGCCCCAAAGAACTTATGACCTACGAACCTCGGAGCGAGGTCCCCAGGCCATGGGGTTGTGATGATGTCCAAAACAGTAAAATAAGAAGTGGGCCCGAGGTACCAAAAATAATTAGGCCTGGAGAGATTCCCAAGGGCAATTCAGGGACCCACATCCATACCCTCCGTTTATTTAAAACAAAACTCGTACCCTCGCGAGGTCTCCCAAACCCCCGGGACGAGGTCTCGACCTCGTCAACGACACTACTAACGCACCCGCCCACCCAGACCAATCACAAGCGACCTCATTCCCGAACCAATCACAAGCGACCTCATTCCCGAACCAATCACAAGCGACCTCATCCCCGAACCAATCACAAGCGGCCTCGTCCCCGGACCAATCAAAAACCCCTATTCCGGGCGTCCCACATCGGACCTTGGCCTAAACTCGGCTCCCCAATTCTCTATAAATAGAGGAAAACCTCGTAGGAAGAAGGGGTCGAAAAACCACTTGAACTCAAGAACTCTCTTGCTTGTTGAAGATCGACGTGATAGAAACATCGTCAAAAGACCTCGCTATAGACAGGAGAAGTCCACAAAAAGACTCCAAGTCATACAAAGACCTCGCCCACACTAAAGACCTCGCTACAAAATCTCACAAAGCTCTCTACACCACGAACCCAAATCTACCTCGCTCTAGAGTCAACCTCGCAACATTTAGGTTTGATCTCGGAACTTCGTAGGAGGTCTAGGTGTAATTCTCAAAGTTATCCATCAGCCTCGTAGGTTTGTAACCTCGTTATTGGGAGAAAATCATAAATAAAGGAGCAAGTGTTTGCACTCAAATATAATAATCTTGTTCCTTGTCTCGTAGCGTAGCTTTTATTTCGGGTTTCATCACCGCTTGCAGTTGACTTGGGTTTGCATACCTTCATCCGACATGATGCTCTAGGGCGACCACTCGCTTTGTTAGTGGCTACCCTAATTTCTTTCCTTATCAAAAAAAAAATAAGCGAACATAAAAAATCAACAAAATAAAAAAAAAAGGACAAGGTAAACAATCAACAAACACTGACCTAGCTTATTCATGTGAATCATCACACCTCCCCAAGTTGGCTTCCTGTTGCTGCCTTGCGCATCGACGGCCCTATACGCCTATGTTAGTCTGTACCTAACCCACGGAAGTGCCTTTCTCCTACCTAGACTTAATTCTATATCCTTGTTCGGTGTTTGTTGCTTGTCTACCTTGTTTTCTTTTTTTTTGTTGGTTTTGTTGGTTTCTCTTGAGTATCATCTGTTGTCGGTCTGTCCAGATACCGAGTTTCATCTCGATCTCTCGAACTATTAGGTCTGTCTGGTACTTCAAGTTCCTTTCATTATACAAAAAATCAACAAATAAGCAAGAATATTTTAGAAAAACTATACATATCTTATCTAAAAAAACTATCATTTCTAAAAATATTCATTAAAAATTGATATAGAAAAGGATATTTTAAGAATTACATATATCTTATCTAAAAAACATCCTATCCAAAAATAAAACTAATACATTAATTTTTTTAATATATATAAATATAAATAATTAAACATAATTCGATTAAATTTCAACAAGTCGGATTGATTTAAAAAAGATGAATGATATATTTTAATATAGAATCGTTTTATATATTATTTTAACCTCCACTTTAGTATATAGTAATGATTAATGACTTTAGAACTACTTACCATAGTCTCATATAGTCATAGATTCCATGTTACTAGGTGGATGACCCGTGCTACACACGGGTTTTCTTTGGTTGTATTTTGTATTGCCTAGGTAAAGGTTTTAAACTTTTTCATATTACATTTTGTTCAAATAACTAATTTTAAATTGTTGGTTTTTATTTTTTTTACTAAATTTATGTAATATAAATATGTAAATAATTATGTAATTGTGTTAATTTAGTTAATTTAGTTGGTTTAAATATTTAGTTCCATTTAATATACTCCTATTGATCATCATTTAAGATAGCAACCTTATTCATTCTTTATATGCATTTAACTTTTTTTTTGGTAGAAATTTGTTTTTTTTTTTGATAAGGAAAGAAGTTAGGATGACCCCTAATAATCTAGAGGTTGTCCTAGAGCATCCTGGCATATGAGGGTAAGGAGGCCCGAATCAACTGCAAGTGGGATAGAGGAGACACACCTGAACGATCCAGCGATGAAGTCCGCCACAGAATTGCACTCCCGAACAACGTGAGCGATACACCAATCCTGGAAACGAGCCAACAAATGTACGAATTTTGTTATTAAGTAGGTGACGTTAATATACTTATAATAAATGTTGGAGTATTTAATACATTAAACTTTAATTAATAACCATAGTTATATTTGACTTCCACTAAAAATTGTAATGGGATTTCATAAATGTATTGGGCTTTCAGCCTTTCACTATTAATAGGTTGTAGAGTTGTATATCAATTCTGAATATTGTTCTTAGATTCAATAGTTTGCCCTAGTTTGGTATTTTTTTATGCGCCTCTTCACTTTTTCCATCGTCCCTTCGTCTTGATTTTCTATCCTGCGAAAAAGCCCGTTTTCTTGTGTGTTTATTTCGTCATTTCTCATAGTAGATCAACCGGGGAAGAATCATAGACCACCGGAGCTAAAATATCACACCAAAAGAAGTCTTCATGACGGAAACAGAAGCTCTAGATTCAGGAGCGTGGTTGAATTCGAAGGTGTTCAGACCGGTTAAAGAGCGCTTCGATCTTGTTTTATCCGAAGCAGGTCGGCCTTAATTGATCTGATCCTCCTGAAGTCGATGGCGGCAGAGGTATTTATCGAAGTACTTTTCCAGCATTCTTCTGCTCTAATTTTAATATACTTGAAATTAGGGTTCTAAATATATAAAACAAATTTTCCCGAATTTCTAGATTTTGGCGAAATTGTTGCTCCACCGTGGGGTTGTGTTCGACATTGCCACCATCCTCAACTTGGGCTTTTAGTTAGGACTGGAACGGGACGCATGGAATCTCTGTCTGGGGCGCTTAGAGGACCCGTTTAGTTAATGTTGTTTATACTTCAGAGAGCCCAAAGAGAGAGAATGACCTTCTCATCTTGGACATTAAGGTATTTTTTTTGACTTATTTTGTTTTTTCCTTTCTTTGCTTTTAAAAATAAAGCAACATGTGTTTCCTTTTAGTTATATTAGAGGGACATACATTAATTAGTTTTTTAATAAATTTGGTCTTATATTTAGTTAAATGGATTGTATAATGTGTGTTTTGTGATTAATCCGTTTGATTGATGTGATTAAGAGAGGATCCTTCAATGAAGGGGCGAGATAGTGCGATGAGGTTCCGTGAGCGATGGCGTATATGAGGGTGTTGGAGACATGGGCTAAGTGGATAGATGACAACATTGATCGTAATCGGACAGTGTATTTTTCAACGTCATGTAGTGTGAGAAAGGACCACGTCAAAATATAGCATATGTGAAACATAAATGTTAGTGTAGGTGTAGGTTTAAAGATACATGAAATACATAAAATAAAGTTATAATCACTATATATTAGTTTTTAGGAGGGGATGAAGCAAAAATTTTAGGGATTTGTTCGCGCATTCGCTTTACTGATCGCCAGAGTAAGTGCTTCATAGTCCCGGCCTACTCGCCGATTGTTTTTTTCGAGTTGTAGTTTCTCATTTAAAATTTATTTTTGGCTCCTCGATTGGGTCTTTCCTATTGTGAAGGTTGTGTATGCATTTTCTCAATTTAGGGATTTGTATATTTAAGCTTTGGGTATTGTTAATTATATTAGGGTTTGTGGATGTTGGGATTGTGCTTCGAATTTCTTGTTATGGTACCATTTCTCTTATCGATTCGCCCTTCCCAGTAATTTTTGAACAGGGCTTACACCTGTTTGGTTCATGTTTAGTTGCATGATAGATGAACAGAGAGGAAGTTGACTTTCTCTCAATAATTCGTTATTTGAAAAAGACCTAGAACATTTTCAGATGCATCTGGTGAGGTCTGATAAATTTGAAGTTCGTAAGGGTGAAAATGAAATGATCCAAGCTTACAGTAATGCAATTTCAAAGGTTTTTCGTGATTTTTCTTGCAACTCAATTCTTTACCGGTTTTCATGTTGGTTTTGACTCTCTTTTTTTGAATTTGGTGAAGAGTTTGTAATGATTAAGTTCCCAATTTTATGCTGAAGTCTATACAATCTCTCCGTTCAATTGTGTTCTGCATCTTGATACAATGGCTATGCTGTTGCGTTTGTGTCAAAATGAACAATTGATTGAATCTTTAGGGATTGGTGTCTTTGAAGGGATTTTGAAGGATGCCAGATAAGTTTACCACTCCAAAAGAAATAGGGGGCAATGCACACACTTCACCACCAGCAACAGTTTCTTCTGACCCGTGGTTGCAAGGTGTTGGATATGATCCTGCCGCTACAGCAGAGGTGGAGGAAAATGCTTTAGATTCATCTTCAAGAGATGATCAATCAACATCAAGTGCTAAACTGAATGATCATGACAACGACAACGATGGTTGCAGTAAACACACACAAATATATGGTTCTAAGCAGCCAGGTATACATTAATTGTCATTGTTGACTGAGTGATTGATATATGACTTTATCTTTCATATATCTGCAGAAAATTAGTGTAGGTGTAGGTTTAAAGATACATGAAATACATAAAATACCTAAAATAAAGTTATAATCCTTATATATTAGTTTTTGAAAGGGCATAAATGGGTTTATGCTATTACATTCCTTCACATTCATTGCAACCAATATGATAGCCCACAAATATAATTTTCCTTAGTTGGTTTCCTTTGGATGTGCTCTTCTCCTCAATTGCTCCATAATGTTACCATGATCACGTACTGATCCATTGTATCCAAATTTGTTATGGTTAGATATATTCCATTCAGTAGTCCATGCTGCAAAAATAATTTAAAATTCTGAAAATAGACTTACTTGTTGCTAATTAGGCTGAAATCAAGAGTTTGTGAGACTCTACTTTGCTGACTTGCCAACCTTTGTAATTCAATGATATAAAAAGTATATATAGGGAATCCAATAGGGGTTTGTTCGATTTTCTCATCACTTGAAGCTCCATCAAGTTCGACCATGTATTTGTTATTCTTAACAATGTATATATAGGGAATCCAATAGGGGTTTGTTCGATTTTCTCATCACTTGAAACTCCATCAAGTTTGACCATGTATTTTTTATTCTTAACAATGCATATATAGGGAATCCAATAGGGGTTTGTTCGATTTTCTCATCACTTGAAGCTCCATCAAGTTCGACCATGTATTTGTTATTCTTAACAATGCCACATCCAATCTTCTTAGGCATTACAACGATATCTTTGAAATGGTAGACAAAGCCTTCTTCTAACTCGGACATAAAATAGTGTGCTTCACTGCTTTTAACAATGCAATGTATTAATTTTCCTTGAAAAAGAGATGAAAAAAGATGAGTTAACATATGTACATGTAGCAATGTATGAAACTAAGGAATACTTTCAAAGTTTAAATTAGTGATATACCATATTATGAGCTAGAATGAAATTCGTGTACTTCTCATATATCTTGTTGACATCCCATTGTCGGCAAACAATGGCTTCGATTTGGGAGCTTACATTGGGAAACAGTTGGTTAAGGGGTATGAATCTTCTTTGAAAGGCAACATTCTCTGATGCTTCGAAGGCTGATTGTTCTGCCATGGATTTCATGGGTGTAGGAAGATTAGAGGAGGTTTGTTGTAGTGAGAGACCGAGGAAGGCAGTGCCTATTTATAGATTGTATTTTCATCATTGTGCAATCGTGTAACTGTTGTAGGATGTGCCGGTTGAATTGGCTCATTGTAAGTTTGTAACAGTCGTAGATATAAATTTGTATTTTGAATTGACTATAATATCCAAGCTTTTAATTTGCAATTAATGTTTGTAACCGTTATAAGGTGCTAATACTGCATATGATTCTTTTAATAGGCAGATGATTTGTACGAATTGATTAACAATAAAAGGGTTTTATCTTTTTAGCCTTTTTGAACTTAATTATTGAGCTCGTCATAAATTGGCCAAATTTTTCCATTTTATATGATATATGATATGATATGATATATAGATTATTCATCACAAAAGATATATTTCTTCAATAAAATGTAAATTTTTTATTTATTTATGTATATGATCTTGAAAATGTACGTGACTATAAAATTATTATTTATGAACTGAGATCATTTTAAATTATTGGAGTATAACATCATATAATCATTAGTTGTAACATGTAATTAGTTTATTGCAATATCATAAGAATTTTTTATGAATATGAAATCTTACATATGTTTAATATCATAATCTTTGGGCGAAAAGACATATGGGTATTTTTAATAGGCCCCTAAGACACTTTGGTATTTAAAAACACCCAAGGGACTTTAAGGTATTTTTTTTATCAGGTAAGATTTCGGTAGAGGGTTAAGTTACCCGATACCAGAAGCATCCCAAAGGATGAGAGCATTGAGCTCTGGGTGGTTGATTAAAGTCGCACAAGTGTAGTGGTGTGCGAGTTTTGCAATTTTGTCTGCAACCTTGTTTCCACTCTTGTATACATGGGAGAATTTGACCGTATCTAACATTGAGCACATCATTTGGAGGTCTGTAACAAACATTTCGATTTTCCATGGGCAGGTTCCTTCATGTCGTAAAGCTTTAATAAGTGTTATGTTATCGCTTTCTAGCTCCAGTTTTTGAATTCCTAGTTGGGTTGCCAGTTGAAGACCTTTGTATAGCGCTATTGTATCTGTGCGTAGAATGGATGTATCTTGTATTTGTTCTGCCCCTAGTCTATGTATTTCTCCTCTACTATTTCTCAGAATAAACCCGATGGTAGTGTTCCCATCATGTGTCTTTGATGCGTCCGTGTTGAGTTTAAACCAACCATGCGTTGGTTTTTTCCAATTTTTGGGTGTTCTATTTCTACTTGTGTTAATAGGTGGTAGTTGATCTTTATTGGCCTCTATTTCATTTCGTTGTGCATTATCCCAAGATTTTCGTAAGTTAATGTTAAAGTTGTGAAGGTCATGAATAAAGTTTTGCTCATCGAAGATGATTTTATTTTTATTGAACCAAATTGTCAACCATGTCGTAAATTTTTTCCTAGGACTTTTTTGTATAATTTTTCATGTAACTTGAATATGATGTCTTTCATGTTTTCATGATTATTGTCAATTCCATTGATCATGTTATCATAATTTGCTTGGATGCATGACATTACCTCTTTTGTGTACGGGCAATGGAGGAAGAGATGGGCAACGTCTTGATTGCTATGTGAGCAAAAAAGGCATTTTTGTGTAACAGGGATCCTGTTCCTTGTGAGTCTGTTTTTTGTTGGTAATCCATCTAAACAGAGTCGACATATAAAGTTCTTTGACTTTTGGTAACATTTGTAGGGACCAGATCCATTTTCAGTCTCTTGTTTCTGAGAGGCGTTGTTTTGTGATGATTTTCAAAGCAAATTCCGTGGTGAACTAGCCATTAGTACTTGGACATGAGTATAATCGATCGTATTTGTCGTTTTTGGGGATGATAATATTGCAAATTTTTGAGACGAAGTTTTCAGGTAAGACGTTTCATAGTTTCGTAACATTCCATTTTCTTTCTTGAGTGATGTAGTTGTCAATTGTCTCATTTAAGTTTGTATTATTAGGGGTAGTAACTATATATTTGAAGTGCTCTGTTTTGATCCATGGGTCTTTCCAAAATCTAATTGTTTTGCCATTACCTAATGCCATATGAGCCCCTCATAGAAGGTTTCTCTTAGTTTCATTAAATTTCTCCATTGTCATGAGGGGACTTTAAGGTATTTAAAAACACTTCTAATCATTAAGGTATTTTTGTGATATGCTTTAAAAAACGATATATAATATTTTAAGTCCGGTCAAGATAAAAATATTTTAACCCCCAATTAGGGTTTTAGTGGTCGATGTCGAGAACTAGTAGTGTAATTGATACTTTGGCAATTGAATTCAAGTGCTTTGCAGATTTTGAGTTTGCTGATTTTTTAGTTTAATTCAATTGCTTTGCTGAATTCAAGTTTTCCACTCTTAGCATGAGATTTTAACAGCCCCAATTCATTTTCACCTTGTTAAATTTTAGTGTGCTAATTTTTAGTTTGTTGTTTTTTATAATTTAATTGAAGTGTTGTGCTATCAATCAATATTTCTAGTTGTGATTTAGCAGGAGATTTTGACAACCCCTTATTCATTCTCCATTGCTGATTTTTAGTGCTTTTCTAGTGGTGGTATTTTAACTAAATTTAGGCAAATTTCTTAAAGCATATGATACTCCTAGTAGGTCAAAATTCTATAAAACCTCCAACATCAAACACCAATTTCAAAGCCAAATTGATAGATTTGAATGCAGCAGAGAAGATAAAATGGTGTGCTAATTGCAATGATGAAGGATTAGGGATAGTTATAAGCAAATTTTAATCGTGGAATTAGAAACAGCTTCTATGACGGATTGGAATGGGTTTGGCCGGTCTGATCCATTAGAATTAAAATGTTTTTATCTTAAACCGGTTTAAAATATTGTAATTCGGATTTTTAAAAAATCAGATAAAAAATATACATTATTGTCTATTAGAAGCGTTTTAATATACCTTAAAGTCCCCGAAGTGTTTTTAAATACCAAAGTGTCTTAAGGGGCCTATTAAAAATACCCATATGTCTTTTCGGCCTATAATCTTTACTTGTGATTTGTGAATATTCTATCTTATGAATTTGTAAATTGTGAACATCTATTCATTTGATTGACTTTTCATCGGTCAAATATTAATTGATTTATTCTACAAATGGTAAATGCCTATTTCATCTTTAAAAACTCAATATCAAATTCAAATTCAAATAGTATATTATAAATACAACGATTCTTAATATTATCATGACCCATTCATTAAATTCATATAACTTTTATCACTTAAATAAAGTTTGAACTCTTACTATCGATTTCAACCGAAATTCAGTCAAGACCTAATTCAACCAAAATTTGATTTAACCGAACACCGATTTAACCAAACTGATTCAACCGAAATCCGATTCAACTGAAAGCCGCTTCAATCGAAAATTGCAAAAACTGACTCAACCCAAAACCGACTTAAACAAATCCGACTAAACCGAAACCCGGAATTGCTTGACCGATTTTGACCCGATAACCCCGATGTAATCGACAATTTACACATCCGACCCGACCTGAAATACCCGATTACCGATCATACCCGTTACTGATCGAAACCCAATTGATCCGAAATCTGAACAACCCAACCGAAATCTGACCGATTTACCGAATTTCCACCCCTATCCACGACCTCTTCCTCCTCCTCCTCTTCGGGACCAGACTCCCCACTATTGACATCAATGATGATGGATTGATCTTCCTTAAAAAGTTGATCACACAACAAACTTATTTATAGGTCTAGCCCGGATTGGTGGAACTTACAACATCGAGGGCTTGCTTGTAGTATCGATCATGAGTGAAAACATTATTACAAGGTGAACATGAAATCTGAAATCTAAGGTTGGATGCAACTCTCTAGGGAAACTATCCTTGATCATCCATTGTCACCACATGTCATCACCGATGAATCGAAATATGAAAAGGTCACATGTATCATTACCTCCTAATGCTTTGAAGGAACACCATGTATGTCATTGTGACTTGTGGTAGTCTAGTATGAATTTCAATTCTATGGGGGGGGAGGGGGCATCCTAATACTGGCTTGGAGCTCAAACGCGTTGGAACCACTAAATAGGAGCATGGAAAGGTCATTGAGCCCTCCTCATCTCAGGTCCAACAATGGTCAAAAAGATCTTATCCAATTCATTAGTCCATTTATTAAGCCAAGGCATCTGCAATGTTAGTAAAACAATTAAGTAATATTACAAAGAAAAAAGAAGGGACAATGTTATCATAGAAAACATATGATATCTTGGTGAGGATAAAAGGTGCTTTTCAAAGCAAAAGAGGACTTTTCAATACAGATGAGAAAGCGAATTGTATTGATGATATGTTTCAACGATGGGGTGTAGGATATTTATAGCAAAATAACACCAAACTATGTTTTTTTTTGTCTCTATACAAGAATGCATATAATAAATTACTACCCTAAAAACAAAATGAAGAGGAAGCAAGAATATAAAAGAATATCATTATACAAAACATACGATAAGTACAAAACACAATTAGATTAAGATTCCATGTCCACACTCATTAATACATCACTTGGATATGAAACCAAAAAAGTGTCCATAATTGTGCTTTCATTTTCATCAAAAAGAGAGTCAAGAATAATCAAACATCACCAAGAATCACCAAGCATCATGAAGAAACTAGCACCGCTCAACAATCATAATGTTTGTGTTTATCCTATGACATCAAGCTTAAAGGTTGTACTATATAAACCTATTGGAAATACTACATATATAGCATTATCAAATTGATCACTTCTTTCTAATAAGCAAACACAAGAGTTCACTTCAACATGCTATATAACTAACTTGCAACCATGATATGAGGGCAACATCACCACGTAGTCATGACTAAACATGCAATATAACATTTTTCCTCCAATATTCATGACTAATAAACACGTATAAGTGGTATTGCTTCTTACAGACAAATCTCATGGCTACAATAAAAGGTTGAAAAAAAGAAGAAAAATTTGTATTATCAACTGCTGCTTATGGCATTCCATAAACTACCACAAATTCATGAAACGATGTGAGATAATCTTGAGAGGATTGAGATGGACTAATAATTTTCATGTGAAACTTCAAATATAAAAAAAAAGGAATTCTAACTTTTGCTTAATGTAAACATGGAACTGGAGGAAACTAAATTAACAATTTACTAAAGCATAAACTTTCTCGAAGAAGCTCCAAAAAAATTGAAATTGCTTGTCATCAAGTATTAGCTATTCTAGATCATATCATATATACCAAATAATATGCAATGCAACTTCTCACTTTCAAATCATGTAATCAAGTATTAGCCACTCAGACTCTATGAAATGACTACCCATTAGCCTTGAAAGTAAAACAAAACAATCCCTAAGAGGTTATCATGGGAGAAACGAAGATATAGGACTGAAAGATGGCTACAATTAGTGAAGGCACCAAAATTTGATGTGTAGTCATCTATTATTCATACCAGTTTTCTAATGTTTTACCAACTTACAAAAGATCAACTTCTAATTCGGACAGAGCACTAGAGATTCACATCAAGTTTAAAGCTAAGCCAAATATTTCATTAACCATCAACATGAATTGTATTATTGTTCTAGCTTTTATCACCATCTATATGAGTCATGTATAATCAATCTCCTTGAGAGCTTATCTTCATTGTTCCCCTTCAAGAGAAGAGAAAAAAAAAGTAGCTTCATATGTGAAAATCAGATACTTATCTTCCTTGTTCTCCTTAAGAGCTTATCTTCATTTGGGTTGATTGTATGATATTCATGCCACTACCCTTCCTCATCTATCTATCTATCTATATAACTTATAAAATAGAAAAATTTGACTCATTTATGACCCAACATTCAATTAAAATGAAAGACTAAAAACAAATTGTCAAAAAGATAAATAATAAATTTATCCCTTGGACAACTCTTGAAATGGGAGAATGGTAACCGATGTGTCTTTAATCCAGCCCATTTATTATTATTAATATATTTATTTATTATGGGAAAAAAATATTCCCATTTAATGTCAACCCATTCATCTATTGTAACCGTTCTTCAATTAATAAATTTCAAGATTAAATTATTTACAACCATTTTGAAAACTAATTATGTACATAGCTACGTGAAAGTTTTTATTTTCCATCATCATCTTCATATATAGTTGATGTTGGCATGATCTTAATTCTAAATTTTAACCTATCAAATCAAAATATGTATTTATTATTTATATGACCCTTCTCATTCTCATCGTACTTTTTCCATAAGCATTAATATTGATCATAATACCTATAATTCAATGGAATTGAAACCGTCCCTCAAATGCCGCCTAAAAGTAATGAATTCGACAACTCATAAATCACCTAGCAAATCTCTATAATTAAATTGAGCTATTATTTATATTTTTTAACGACACATGTGTTTATAATTTGCACCCTTCAAATTCCATAACAACAATATTTTGTTAGGCTAATATATAAAGAACCATTAGTATCCTTAACCCTTCACTCCCACCACAACTCTGTGTACCTGAAAAAAACACTTTAATTCAAATCCCATGTAACTCATTGATCAACAATTCTCCTGCGTACAATATGATCTTCACATGTTATTTGATCATACTTTTCAACTAATACCCCATCTAACTCTTTGAAATTATCATTGTAGGTACTCCATGGGTGGTCGGGTAGGATATGAGATTCATTGATATTGAGACGAGCAATCTCTTGATTGAAGTTGACAATTAGATTTGCTAGCTAGAGCGATGCAAGACCACAAACAAGTAATTATCCAAAACACATATCAATTTAAAATGTATATTTTAGTAATTACGTGATAGAAACTTCATCATTTAGATCCCAAATATTATAAATTACAAATGTTCAATATACAACGCAAGAAGAATAAAGTTTTAAGACTCGATGCTCAATTTTGAATTAGTGTGTATCCTATGAACAAATAATATATATTCTATCTAAAAATAAGGTAGTTAATTTGCTAAAACAAAATAATCTAAGTGAATTCCCAAGATTTTCAAGTACAATTATCCTACATTCTAACTTCTTACATACGCATATAAATTCAAATTATAAATAGTTGTGTACGATGCATTAGGTCATTTAGGTGCATATCGTAGAGAAATTAGTGATATAAAAACAAACCGATTACTCTAAGAAGTGAATCTGGTATCTATTTGATAGTATAACATAGCTTTATCGATCATTCTCAATAGTTAATTATATAGAGTGTAGGTATCATGATCGAATTTTAAAAAAAAAATCTTATTTTGACCATAAAATCTCAATTTCAAAGTAAAATAAAAAAATTTATATCATGATACAATGTGTGTTTATATCATAACAAAATCCCAACATCCTATAATATAGCATAGCTTGGGAAAAAAATTAATATCTATATATTTACCATAAAAAATGCTCATCCATATCACTTTGACAATTTTTTATTTTAAGAAAATCAATAAGAGAAAATTTATAAAATAAATGTAAGGGCTTAAATAAAAAATCTCACACTTCTTATCTACACAATCAAATAGTAACATATAATATTAACTAACATAACATTTAATGTTAATAAAATTATTTTCTTAGATAAATATGTAACTAATATGTGATGAAGTTTATTTATAGTATATTTTTAATTTATGTAATAGTTGTAAAATCCATATTAATTCAATTGAAAAAACGATATAACTGATTAAAATTAATAATAATGTATGAAGAATAAAATTTTCATTGACATATTTATTAGTAGTAAAATAAATTTAATAAGATTTGTATTAATCTTATTTTGCTTTATTTATATTAGAAAATATACTATTATCCTATATTATTAGTGTCTATTGAAATGATAAAATAATATAGATTTATAATATTACGAATTATATTTATAGAAATTCCTTCAAAACTAATATAAAATTTATCATTTAAAAATTATGGTAACAAAAATTTGTAATTGTTTTAAAAAATAAATATTGACTCGTGCGTAGCACGGGCAATCACCCTAGTATAATAAAAATGGCAAAAAACCTCTTTACTAGAGCAAAATAGGCATCCACTTATAAGATTAGTGTAACTGCAACAAATAAGATCTCCAAAAATCAACACTTCTATAATCTAGGCAATTAAGAAAACAATATATGTACATGTCCTATAAGAGACACTGACCTTGTAATTTCAAGAACCCTAAGAACCAACGATGTTCTCATAACTTCAAAAACCTTAACCCTAAGCACCTCATAACTTTAAAAACCGTAATCTGAATTATGTACAAGCAATCTTCATGACCAGATTGAAACAGGGCAACAGATTGAGACAAACCAAATCCAAAATTTCACTTAGTCCTGAAAATAAAATAGGATTATTTTCCTTTTTTTGGTCGAAACTCGAAAGGATTATTTTCCTTTTTCTTAAACACGGTCGTTTTCTCTTCCAAACACCAAAACCCTGGCCGTCATCTTGTCTTCTCCGCCTCGTCAAAACCTCTCTCGTCGTTTCTCAGACTACCCTTCTTCTACATTTGCTTCAATAATTTCAGGGTCTAACAGCTTCCCAGAATTCCTCTCTCTGTGAACAACCATGGCAAAGAAGGATGGCGGTGGCAGCAGTGGAACAAAGAAGAAGAACTCGAAGAAGAATTCAAAGAAGGCAGGACTAAACCGTGTGCTAATGAAATCACAATCGGCACCTCCAAAGGATAACCCGTTCGAAACCATTTGGTCTCGTCGCAAATTTGACATTCTCGGTAAGAAGCGCAAAGGTGAAGAGCGCCGTGTCGGTCTTGCTCGCTCTCGTGCCATTGACAAGGCAAACTTTTTCTCTCCTCCTCTTCCACAGTTTGGCTATTTTTCATTCTTTTAGCTGAAATCTTAGTTCGTGTTATTCTGATTCGATATGATATTGGTGGAAATACAGAGAAAGAAGACACTGCTCAAGGAGTATGAGCAGAGTGGGAAGGCATCTCAATTTGTGGATAAACGTATTGGAGAGGACAACGATGCACTTAATGATTTTGATAAGCTTGTTTTGCGTTCTCAGCGCGAGAGGAAGGTAATAATAGGTTTAGTATAAGTTTACATCAACATTTTCCACATAAAAGGGTTGATGACTCCTTGTTTTTAATGGTATATTTGTGGTCTTGTTTGTTCTTTTAGGTAAAATCAGAAAAGAAATACAAATATAATTTGTCTGATGGGGAGGAAGATGAACTAGATATTGAAGATGGTGGATTTTTCTCAGGGAGGGATGATTATACTGAAGAAATTGCACCTGAAGATGATGATGATGCAGTTAGGCAAGGCCGTGATAGTAAGTCTCCTTATCATGTGAGCACTTTGGTTCGTATGTTCTTTACATCCGGAATCATAGGACTCCTCTTTTGTTAAAATGATTTTAGGTTTATATGTGCATATCATCTATCAGAGGACTCCTCTTTTGTTATTTAGGAATCATCTTGTTTTGTATCTTATTTGCATTTTGGCTCGTAGAAACGATTTCACGGGTTTGATTGTCATTTCCAGAAAGGTGGGCTATCAGGGAACATTTGAATCATGACTTGGCGGAAGATGGAAATGTAAGACCTGCACTATTGAGCTCAGCTTTACTCTATTCTTTGTTGCATTATTTATTGCCAGTCTGCCATCTTATTGTTGTGCTTAGTGCCTGTTTTTTAGTTTGTTGAAGGCATGTCATGGAAGCATGAATTTATCCTGACTGTTTTATGATAATTGTGCAGAGAAAGAAGACTGAGAAGGAAATCTATTTGGAGGTTATCCAAAAGAGCAAGCATTTTAAGGTAGTTTCATCGTTCCTAAGATGTTGTTTTGTGCTTTGATGCTAGAGAATACTTGATAGCTGCCTTTAATGCGGATAGATGTTCGGATAAGTATGAAGGAACCTATTATTTCATTGATGCATTCATCCCTCTGTCTAGTTCATCGTGTATGTTGGATCTACTACTGCTTTCAATTGACTGATGTTTTTATAAGCACTTATGGTGTCAAATATGTAATATTTATTATCTCTTGATTGACTTAAGGCTTTGTTGGCTGAATTGTGAAAAAAAAACTTCCAGGACTTGAAAAGAATGGAAAATGAAGAAAAAGAAGAGCGCATTGAGGAATTGGACAAAAACTTTAAATCCTTGGTGCAGTCTGAAGCGCTGGTATCCCTTACTCATCCAGCCAAGATTGATGCTTTGAAGGCCCTTGTAAATCCAGGCGCACCCCCTGAGGAGCAATATAAGAAAAATAGAGGATCATTTTCTGTAAAGAGTGCTTTTTCTGAGCAGGTAAAATTGTTATATATTGTAAATACTCCATGTTCATTCTTCTTTACATGTAAATCTATTGCATTGAAGGCTTGTGTCAGATACATGCTGATGTTTTTGAAAGACTGCGTGCATGCAATTTTGGTATTTTTCATAGGGGTAGAGGTAGACTGAAAAAGAGTTGGAAGGAGGTTATAAAGCAGGATCTTACCCTATTGGTGCTTTCAGGAGGCATGCCCAAGTTTAGGGATTTTTGTAGGGAGAAGATTAGGTTGTAGGGCATTGGGAGAGTCTTGTTCATGTGTGCGTTTGTGTGCTTTAGTTTTGCTTCTTGGGTTTTTGTTTGGTGCTTTTTTTTATATTTATTGGGCCATTCAAAACCATCTTGGGTAAGGGTGTGTACAATTTGGCCCCCAAGATCCTGCCTGAAGTGGGATTACACTGGGTTGCTGCTGCTGCAGCATGTATGCACTTTTTTGTAATAAGGTTGATGTCATACATTTGCTAAAATTGCTATCATTTGTACTTTGGCAGGAGCGTCCTGATGCTTATGACAGACTTTTTAATGAGATGAAATTGGAAGCAAGAGCTAAAGGTTCAGATCGTAAAAAGACAGATGAGGAAACTGCTGAAGAGGAAAGAGAAAGACTAGAAGAATTGGAAGTATGTTGTTACTGCTCAATTATATGTTTGGCTGCCAAACTGAGTATCAGTGTGTTAATAATGCCCTAGTGGTTGAAAAACTAATCTTTTGGATAACTTTGAGTTTTCATTGCTAAAAAAAACTAGAAACTAATTTATCAGCTTCAAAATGAAGCTTATTATTTCTACTATAAAAACTAGAAGCTAGTTGAAATTAACATTGCAAACACACCTACAAGAAAAAAAAAACCACCACTTACTTTGTAAACTAGTTTTTTGTTGAGATTGCAAATACACCCTATATAAAATTTGTTGTGTATTGATTGACTTCTCTGTTTGCTAATAAATGCAGCAAGAACGTCAGAAAAGGATGCTTGCTTCTCCTGGTGATAATAGTGATGGGGATGATGACAGCAATGATGAAAATATGGATAATGCTGAAAAATTATCTTCCCGTAAGGCAAGGCCTATTTCGGGTGATGATCTTGGCGACTCCTTCACACCTGATGAGAAGCAGGGAAAAAAAAGTAGTTTGGTTAATGCAATTCTTGCAGGAAAAGATGTAGATGACTCTGATGATGGAGAAAGTGATGAAGATGACGAGGAAGGGAGTGGTGAAGAGAATGAAGAAGAGACAGATGAAGAAAGCGAGGGAGGTGATAATAAGACAGAAACTTTGAAGGACTGGGAACAGAGTGATGACGAGCTTGTTAATGATTTGGCAAGTGATAAGGAGGATGAGGATGTGAATCAAGAAAAGTGTGATGATCATGAAAAGGTGAAATCTAGGCAACAAGAAATGGTAATCTCTGCGAAGTCAATAAAGAAACAAGAGGCCGTTGTTGATTTTGACAAAGGGAAAGGGGATGCTAAACTCTCTTTGGCTCAGCAAAGGGAGCTTCCTTATGTAATTGAAGCTCCCAGTAGCATGGCAGATTTATGTTCTCTTTTGGAGAACCGTTCCAATAAGGAAATAATTGAAGCAATCAAGAGAATTCGCTTATCCAACGCGATTGCTTTGGCTGCAGAAAACCGAAAGAAGATGCAAGTAAGAGAATTGCTCTGCTATTACATGTTTAGCAAATTTGTTATTCCCGGTTATATTATTGGTTCATCTCTTTCATTTCGTTTGAGATGCTTTGAAAAAATAGATGAAAGGAGTGATATAGAATCTGGAATTGCAGGATATGTTTATTAAATTTGCTACGTGCCAAAATGATTTACAAAACACTAGTGCTTAGTTTGCCTCCATTTTTCTTGTATTTTTCTGTTTCATATATTTGAGCACTCACTTCTTTTAATGTTGATGATATTTTGTTTTCTTTTCTTTTTCCAGGTATTTTACGGACTTCTGTTACAGTACTTTGCAACAGTTGCAAATAAAACTCCATTAAATTTTGAGCTACTTAATCTATTAGTGAAGCCACTGATGGAGATCAGTGTAGAGATACCATACTTTTCAGCAATATGTGCACGTGAACGTCTACTAAGAACCAGAACACAGCTTTCTGAGGATTCCAAAGACCCAGGTTGCCATCAGTGGATTTGTTTACTGATTTATTAATTTTAAGTTAGATATTTCTAAATCTTGGGTGGTTGTGTTCTACAAAATTTATCTCTTATATTTTATTGATTGCAGAAAAGAGCTGTTGGCCATCCCTCAAAACATTACTCCTGTTGAGATTGTGGTCAATGACATATCCATGTTCGGACTTCCGCCATACGGTCATGACACCAGCAATTTTGTTGATGTGCGAATATCTTATGCGCTGTCGTATACTATCTGGTCGAGATGTTGCCATTGGATCTCTCTTATGCTCAATGCTTCTCTCAGTAAGATCTGTCACATTTCAATTTTGTTTGCTTATTTTTTATTTTTATGTTGCTCTTGTCTTGTGATGCAAGTTTTATTCTGTTGAATGAAATATCCATATTGGATTTTGTAGCTATCCTTGTTACAGTGGTATGACTATGATGTAGCAAGTTAGCACTAGCTTTCTAAACTTGATGTTTCATGATAGTTCTCTAAGGCATCACTAATCTGATTTATTGGAGACTAGAGCTAAACAGTGCGACAATCGTGGCAGTATATGAGGGAGAGTTATTCTCTTTAAGGCATCACCAATTTTGCTCAATTTTTGTAATGATCTAGGAAGACTATACATGCCCAACTTGGAACTAGGACAACTCTATCAATTATATTCTTTTCTGAAAGAAAAGTTTCAAGTTTCCTGAAAATATGTTTCAAAGGATCCTTTAATGTGCTGTTTGTTTGGATGATGAATGTGGCGTTTCTAAAGAGAAATATAATTGTTGGATTGTCAGGTATGCAAACAATCCCAAAAATTTTGCCCTGAGGCACTAATGTTCCTCAAGTCCTTGCTCACGGCATATTTAAACAAGGACCCAGGTTCATGTCAAGAGTCTCAGGTACAATTGCACGCTGCTTTTTCTTTTATCTTGAAAAAGATCTTTGCTTGGATGATGCCAATTATCATTGACAGTCTTTTGTTTTTTTTTTCCCGTTAACTATGCTGGGTGTATTGCCATGGTGAATCGACTTGTTTTCTCATGTAAAGGTGCTTCCCCATCTGCTGGAACTCAAAGCATCTAGGTCTCTATTGTGCATAAAGAATAGTGTGGATGTGATCAATCCTGTGGACTTCTTACATATAATGAACCTGCCTGAGGATTCGCCCTATTTCAGCTCTGATGGTTTCAGGTTAGTATCAAGTGATCTTTCATATATCAATGATATTCTTGAACTATACAAAATATGAAAATTTAATCGAAATTGAAATGATCTTTCATTAAAAATAACTTTAACCAGGTTAGCATCAAGTGATTTTTTATATTTTAGGCTACAATATGTCTAATTCTACGTTATTTTCTCATAATAACTGCAGGGCCAGTATACTAATGTCTGTGGTAGAAACTCTAAGAGGATTCGTTGATATTTATAGAAAACTCAATGCTTTTCCTGAATTATTTATGCCAATTTCCAAGTTATCGGCTGATTTAGCTGAGCAGCGAAATATGGCCGGTCCTTTGCTGGATAAACTGAGAGGCCTTGTTGACCTGATAAAGGAGGTAACAGATGAACATCATGATCTTCGTCAACTCGTTCAAATGGCAAAAAAGAAGCCACCAACAATACAACTCCTGAACCCGAAATATGAAGACAAGTAAGATTCTTATCCTGGTATTTGTTCACGTATACGCACAAAGAGAGTAATTTTATGTTAAAATATATGCGGTGTGGATGTGCAGTTTCATAAAGGGAAGGGATTATGATCCCAACCGTGAACGTGCTGAGACGAGAAAGCTGAAGAAACTGCTTAAGGAGGAAAGAAAGGGAGCAATTCGAGAGCTTAAGAAGGACAACACTTTCCTGCATGAGCTCAAGGTGAAGGAGAGGGCTCAACGGGAAGAGGAAAGGGCAGAGAAATACGGTAAGGCGTTAGCTTTCCTTCAGGAGCAAGAACATTTCGCCAAATCTGGCCAGCTTGGTAAGGGACGCAAGAGGAGGAGGTAAACCTCAAAAAGCTTCTTCATTTAACGGCTATAGGATAATGGAATGACCTGGTAAAAAAAAGGAAGAAAAAATCACCAGTGTATAGTTCTGGATTCGCCAAGTTTTGACCCTACACAAGATTTTTTTGAAATTTATGTTACTTTATCGAGGCTTCAAGTCTTTGCTTTGTTGTATTTTTGTTTCAAAACTTATTGAAGATGTAATTGTTATTTGTTAAGCTCTTCAGTTATTACATGTTTCAGGAAGAAAAGGAGGTGGTTTTTCTGCTTTGTCTTTGTAAAATTTCGAGTTTGTGGTAAAATTACGTAAAACTAGGGATGGCTCTCCAACATCTGACGTTTGAGTGTTGAAAAGATTTACAGAGGTGGTTGTTACTTGTTTGCATCCACCTGGGACTGCATGTGCACATTTTTAGTTACGACGTAGGATTTTATGATTTAGCCTCTCATCGAAAAGAGTCAATGATCCGATACTGGGATTCTGATCTTAATAACTTTGCTTTTTGTCGTCCAACTTTTTTTAGCAAAAAAACTTGCTTTTTTGTCGTTTTAACTTTTTTTAGCAAAAACTTCGAAAACCTTGAAACTATCACCGATAACAATATGAACTATTATAATATTAACAAAAAATAATATGAACTTGAAAAGTGACTCGTAATAATACCAATCCGCTTTGAACAATAATAATACGAACTATCATGATATTGACTTAAAATAGTACAACAATTAGTTTTCGGTGAAACCTATATTGGGGCATTTGAAATTATGTTATGACATCAAATTAATTGACACCTTATTTTTTCCCTAATTAACACTTCAATTTACACGTGCCATCTCTTCCCTTCCAACCATCCTCCTCTCCAACTTCTTTTCATATGTCGTCTTTGTTAGCTCTATTCTCTCTCTCACCTCTTCTCTCTTGAAACTGAATTTTTGAGAGTTGCAACATCGTACACCACATTCGGCAAACCCATCCTCCTCTCCATCCTTGTTGTCTCCAAAGCGTAGCCTAACATTATCCGCTACCTCCTGCAACATGCCCTTAATTTCTGGTATGCTTCACTCATGGATGCTAAATAGATACTTGGTAATAATTTATATTATTATTGGTTTAAAACATATATTACTATTATTACAAGTAATTTTTCAACTTCGTATTATTTTAGGTTAATATGCTAATAGTTTGTATTACTGATGATGATTTTTAAAATTCATATTATTATTGATTCAAAGTAGATACTTTGTATTATTAGAAATCATTTTTACTCATTTATAAATTAATGTACACATTTTGCTATAAAATCTTGATGACTTGGGAAAATCAAGAAAATTCCTTAATGGGCCCATTGCAGATCAGGATTGAATTTTGAAGGATGGCCCATCAAACCCTGTTTGGCAGGACGTAATCCCATCTATTTTTTTTTTAATTTTATTTTTTTTGTCCCCTGGTTTCTTGTTAATGGAAGAAGAATACAGAGAGCGAAGATCTCACTTGATGCAGTGTGTTAAACCGCCTGGCCATGGCGTTTCCGAGAAACCCGAAGGCGAAGCCATGGCAGGGCAGACCACCGATCTTGCTTCTAGCCGTGGCAGTAACCGCCATTGCTCTGCTTTTCATCCTCTCCGCCATGTCCTCCACCTCCATCTCCTCGCTTTCATCCTCCTCCCCCAAATTCCTCGGCGTTAGATCTGCGCATATGAACCTCGGTGGCGGAGTCGGAAATGACAAGTTCCTATATTGGGGATACGGAATTGATTGTCCGGGAAAGCACTGTGATACTTGTGCTGGCTTGGGCCATCAGGAGTCTAGCCTTCGCTGTGCCCTCGAAGAGGCCTTAGTTCTTCAGAGGTAGCAGTTTTTTCTCGACTTCATTTCTCAGTCGTATGATTGATTTATTTTGTTCATTTTTTTCTCCTGTTTGTTTGTTGGTACTCGATGTGATTTGGGATTTAGGTTTGCTTTAATTGAATATCTTAACTAAGTCTAAGTTGTGATGAATTTTGGATGCTGCTCTTGTTATTGGTAATTTAGACCTAGTGAAATTTTATTCCAAACTCCATTATTTCACACCTTGGATTCAGCCTGCTATGACTTGCGTCACTAAAATATATGTGAGATGAGCAGTATTGGTGCTTATTTTAGCTACTAGGTGTGAGTTTGCACTTTACAGCGAGTTAAGAAAAGCTGGGTTGATTTTAGTGACTGAATTTTGAAGAAATATAGATTACCGGCGGTTCTTTTTTAGTGGTGAAGTAGGAATAGTAATTCAGTGCGGTAAGCTGATTATTATGTGAGGCAAAATTGACCTTTTTGTGTAAACTTTCTTGAACATCTTTTTCCAGGATTAATTAATATGCAATGCTTCTGCAGAACATTTGTGATGCCTGCTAGGATGTGTATTAACCCCATGCACAACAACAAAGGACTTCTAAAACAGGCAAGCAATACAAGTTCAGAGGCAGAGTGAGTTTCTTCTGTACTCTCTTGATAAGCTATATGTTTAATATGAATGCATCTTGCCTCTTTCTTTCTTTCATTTATCTGTCCATGGCTATGTGATAGCAGTGTCGATAGGCTGCTTATGTGAAGACAGCATTTATCATAAGGATAATACTCAAGTTGTAAAAACAGTAAAAGAGTCTTTCTTGCATTTTTTTTTATAGAATCAGTTAGTTGTGGCTGCAGCTATATAATTTACTTGCTGGAGGGCAGCTACTGTTTTGTTGTAACTTGTGAATTGGTTAATGCGATCATTTGCAATCTGAACCTTGTCTTGGATGTTTGTTAGGTGGATGGCTGCCTCTTGTCCTATGGAGTCGTTGTATGATCTGGACCTTATTTCCAAAAGGGTTCCGGTAATTTTAGATAACTCTAGAATGTGGTCTCGGGTTTTGTCAACTAGTATGAAGCTGGGTCCCAGAGGGGTTGCTCATGTGATTGGAGTCAGCAGAGCTAAACTCAAGGAGAACAGTGAATACGCTAATCTCTTGCTTATAAACAGAACTGCAAGTCCTTTAGCATGGTGAGAAATTAATTTTTTGATTTTATTTTGAATTTATCTTGTGATATGTTTGTTTCATATTGTATATGAAACAACTTTTATGCTTAAATTTTGGTATAAACATTCCTTCTCTTTTCTATTCTTTGAAGAAGGAGAAGTTAGTAAGTTTAGATCTTTGGCATCTAATTGATTCTTTGGAACATATCCAGGTTTGCAGAATGCAAGGATCGAAAAGACCACAGTTCCATCTTGTTGTCATACTCTTTCCTGCCATCGATGGCAGCTAAGAAACTAAGAGATACAGCAGATAAGGTATATTCTATGCTTCTGCGTGTAGATCTTCTGTATTGATGAAACTGTTATTGTATTTAATGTACAGTGATTCTTCTTTTAAGTTATGTCTTGAATTGCATAGTAGGCTACTTGACTTGCTCGAGTCTTTGATATTAGTTCTCTTGACTGGTTCTGCATGAGTACATAGAATCTCTTCAAGAGTGGTACAACGACACAAGCACCCGTGTAACAGGCTTATAGAGTACAGTTGCTTTTTTGATAGTTTTTCAAGTATAATGACACAACTTTGAAAAAGTATATATAGGTAACAGTAATCATCTGTGTTGAGCTCTCCACAAATCCGCATCTAGTTGTTTTTATCAGACTTTTCTGGATTTGCTTGAATAGAGACACAAACAATGAACTTTATACTCTGGATGGAAGAGTTCAAAGTCTTCTAAGACACGGTAACATCTTAAGGCTTTCAAACTTTATGGAGTCTGCTAAGTTCAAAAAGATGGCTATCCGACTTAAACAATCATTAAGGTGAGGTTGTAGGAGTCAATTATTGGGTTTGCAACCCTGATCATTATAAACAAAAACTGATCATTAGATTTAGTTGTCCCCCTGATTCTTGTCTTTTTTTTTTTGTATTTGTATGGAGTCAATCAACTCTAAGTCTTGAAAAAATGTGATTTTGCCTCACCATCCAGCCTAAACAATCTTGTTTTTTTGAACGTTTTGGTGTAGCAGCTATATTTCGATGTGGGAAATCCTAAAAGAAAGAAGGTTCTCTTTTTTGTTAACTTGCGGCACTATTGTGTAACACCATCAATAGGGTAGCTCTATCCACTTTGACCTAGCCGAGGTAAGGTAGAATGTGTACATTGGTTTTTTCACCGTTCAGGGGTGGAAGATTCAACATTAACTGATTGAGCCACAGCAACAACTGCACCCTTTTCTTCTGAGCTTTTAGCCTTTTAGTATATGAAATTTTTCTCTGCTTAATCTTGTTCCTTGCTTTCTATTTATTGATTGGAATAACTTCTATTGATGATGCACTAATCTGAGTTCTTCTGCTTCCAAAATGCGTAGATAAAGGCCTTGCTTGGTGACTATGATGCAATCCATGTACGTAGAGGTGACATACTCAAAACCAGAAAAGACAGGTTTGGAGTTGAGAGGAGTCTTCATCCTCATGCTGACAGGGACACACGCTCGGAGTTCATTCTCAAAAGAATCGCAAAGTGGGTCCCACCAGGCCGGACTCTTTACATTGGTTCAAATGAGAGAACACCAGGCTTCTTTTCACCTCTTTCTGTCAGGTATTCCCATAATTTGCTACTCTCATAGAATTACTCCATTTGACTGGAAATGGATTAATGAATTGTAGTGAACTCATATAAACATTTTTGTACAGGTATAAGTTGGCATATTCATCAAACTATACTAAATTCTTGGATCCTGTGGTTGAGAACAACTACCAGTTATTTATGATTGAAAGGCTTATAATGATGGGAGCGAAAACATTCATCAACACATTCAAGAGTGATGATTCGGAATATAGCCTATCAGACGATCCTAAGAAAGCCCCCAAGGAATGGAAGAAAGTTGTTCACACTTTGGAGGAAGAAGGAAGCTGATACGCTTACCCTCAGGTTATTGTACATTCTTCATAGGAAGAGTTGAAAGATTTTGCTTGTTTGTAGTGTTGTACATTTTATCCTCTGTGATAATGATTAAATGTAACCTCATTGCTAGTTTCTGAGAGAAAGTGTAAGAAAATATACAACCATGCATACCCCCAATTAAATATGAATTTTCATTTGATTATTTATGATTTTTTTTTTGGTTTCTCATGTTGTCTCTTCTTCATGGATTCCTAAGAAACAAATTTCAGAACAAAGTAAATGAAATAAAATTGTAAACAATACGTTGTAAAAGTTATTTGGGTTGCGATTGAAAAAAGTACCAGTTCTGTAAGATAATATGACAGACAGTTTTACTTCTGATCCACGATATTCTATATCTTATGCCACAACATACAATCAAAGTGGTTTTGCTCATTCAGGCATGTCGCCACCCGCTTGCCCATGAGTTACATTTCTTAGTCCTGACCTTGATCAGAGCCTAAATTTGCCATGACAAGAATAGTTAACAAGCAAGGGGGAGAATTTTCGGATTCAAACAGAAATGGAAGCCTGAAACTTCTGATCAAATACATTAGGAGCATAAATATTGGTTGGCCATTTTGTTTGGTCATTATAATATAATTTTTTTTATTAATAATTTTTTCTTTTCTTTTCTCTCTCTTAAGTGACACATGTCACTACGTCAATTGATGCCCAAACATCCCATTTGGTCATTGTCATACCTTCCCTGTCCTCCATATTTATATTATCTCTCCTCTTTTATTCTTTCTTTATTATTTATCTCTCTTGGTTTGGTTACAACTAATGAAAGCATAAACTAAAAAAAATGAATCTAATCTGGGATATTTATATTTATATTATCTCTCCTCTTTTATTCTTTCTTTATCATACTTTCCCTGTCCTCCATATTTATATTATCCGGGACGTGTTACTTTACTCCTGGGATGGAGGGCTTGATGTGTGTGTTGATCTGACGGGATCATCTCCCTTGACATCATCCGGGATGTCTGAGTTCTCACCTGAACGTGTGGTGGCTGATGCAGCTCATCGTAAACGTGTCAAGTATCAAGCTAAATGTACGGCTATTGGGTATGGTTTTCTACCTTTCTCCTTTTCTTCATTGGGAGAATTAGATAAGGATGCTATCTCATTGCTTAAGCGGATACAGAAGTTCTCCAAGACTCAAGATATTGGGGCGTCAGCTGCCGCACACATTTTCACTAGGATCAATTTTTCTATAGCTAGAGGAGTGGGGGCCCAGATTGTATCTCGGCTTCCCACTAACTTTCTGTAATCCCACTTTTTGTAAATCCTTATAATAATAATAATAATAATAAATAATAATAATAATAATAATAATAATAATAATAATAATAATAATAATAATAATAATAATAATAATAATAATAATAATAATATGTGGACCAAGACATAATAAACATGAACATAACCAAAATAGGTTTCTAACTTCGTCCATAAAACAGTTTAGAACCTGCTTACCAAATATCATTGTGTCTTTCTAGTTTTCTACTACCACTAGCATAAAGTTCAAAACTTCTAATTTACAAAAATGTCATTTCATATCTTTTTAGTTCTCTAGTTCACAAAATGTAATTCCATGAATTCCTCCGCCTCTATGTACTTGGTTCAAACAACCCCAAGCCCCCAATGTTTGTACCTATATACATCTTTTTTTTTTTCCTTTATTAAGTTTCACTGTTTTTCCCTTATTTTGTGGTGGAGTGGCAATCATCTAAACATTTAAAGCTCTTTTCATCAACGCGTGGGTACTAACTTCTATCTTCACTTGATTCTTCATTTGCTTCTCCACTACTTGATTTGTCGATTTTTGTTTGTGTACATGTAAAAGAAATATGTGAACTACTAAAAGAGTAAAAGAGATGTGTCTAGAATAAAAAAAGGGCAGCCAATATATATATATATATATTATCACCTTTAAAGAAGATCAAATTCATGTTATGGAAGCCTTATTTTCGTAGGCAGTGCTGTGAGGGAGAGGTTACGTTTTGCCCTTGACCCGACTAAGACTGAGACGACCAATAAAGATCTTGATTGCTTTCAGCCTTTTTTATAGTCTATATAAAAAAATTCCTATGATATGAAAGGTAAAGCGCTCTCTTTTAAGAATGCATCTAGTTCCATCTTTCTTTCGTTATTTTTTTTCTAAAATGGATTGTAATAATTCTGGTTTGACACTATAATACTCCATAATTGAAACAGTCAAAAGATAAAACTATCCATATTGAAACACTCATATGAAAAATACATGAAGCTATTAGTGTTATACATGAACACAAGTGAAATACATGAGCCTGGACTTAACTAACAAGAATTAGATCGTCTAATTCTAGGGTTCATGAAAAGTCATCAAAACTAATCAACAAGAATTACTAGAGCAAAAGGCAAATTGCATGCAATCAAAAACATGTATAGTACTCAACATTCATCCATTCATTCAGCAAGTAAGAAAGCAATAATCCACCATGGTCCACTCAAAATCTAACCATTAATGCAGATATAACAAAGTCATGTATTGACTATTGAGCCATCTATAGTACTTAGGGCATTAACTAAACAAAAACAAGCAAACCACCCTTCATATTTCATCGAAACAAGTTATCCAAAGCCTAGAATTAGACTCGGCCCCCAAATCCTCCTTATGAACCCTAAAATCAATTGAACCCTATAATAAAAAAAATCTCGATTAGGAAACCTAGAATCTTCGAAAAGAATGTTACCTTCTTCCAAACCTATCAAAGATCCTTGCTCATCATTTGCCATTGCAATGATATTGAGCTTCAATGTGATACTTCCTTTGAGTTTTTGTGATGGATATTGAATGTTGACGAAAGAGAGGGGAGGCGAGAGTCCGTTCCAGTCGAGAAACAACGTTGTTCATTCTTTTCAATAGAAGAAGGTAAAAGATGATTTTGGATTGTATTTAATAGTATTTACAAACATTACCATATGTTCACTTTTCACCCCATTTTTCAAATTGATCCCACTTTTAAATTGGACAATTGGTCTTGTTAATCTAATAGACCACATTTATTTTAATTTTTTAGTATAAGCCTTTTTTTCATCTGAATCAACCTCTTATTTTGTGATGTCACTTATACTTGTATATTGAAATACACACACACACACACACACACACACACATATATATATATTGTTGGAATTTTTAGTGTCTAGACTTGCAATATTAAGTTTCTTTAACATAACTTACATATATTAGATTTGTAGGATCTTATGATCCTTTGATTTGATTATCAATCTCATACAAAACGCATCTAGCAATTCAATGCTAATAACTTTGAGTACAAGCAAGATTAGACCAAGGGTATATTAGATCTCTCCATTAATTGTATTAAGTTACATTAAATTTGCACATATGCCCCAATAAAAGTTGATAATGTAATAAATATCCTCTTTTAGGTTAAATATCAAAGAATGCCCTTTTGGGTATTTCTTACAATAAAAACTTCTATTTTTCTAGGCCGATGCCTTGTGCACAGGAATTTTTATCCTGGCGCACAAGGAAAGCTGCGCATCATGAAGCGCAGCTCTTCATGAAGCGCGTCGGCGAAAGGGCTGATGGTCGGATACCCGCGATTCCTGCGCATCATGAAGCGCAGCGCTTCACGATGCGTAGGTTTTGCGGCGGCTACAATCGCGCGATCTTTTATTCAGTCGCACACGAAAACAAACCTAATTCGGTCGACGATAATCTATCACGTACAGCGAAAATTTTTCTATCCACCAAACCTAATTTTTTTGATTAACAAACTCGATATTGAACAATGTCATCCGAAACGGAATTTTCGGATTCATCGTATGAAGCAGAAGACGAATCGCAGTCCTTGGAAGAAGAGTCAGAGTCATCAATGAGTGTTGAAGAAGAAGGGAAAGTTGAGTCTGAAAACGAGATGGTCGAATCAGAGGTAATTTACGATTTAGTTGAAGTAGTAATATATTTTTCAAGATAGTACATGATTTCGATTGTTGTGTTAAATTTTTTTATTGAAATTTATAATGTGTTATTATTATTGCATAGTATACATGTTCGATGTATTAAGATTAGTTGTGATATTATATACGTAGGTACCTAGGAAGAATTTTTCTGTTGATTTTGAGAATGATACTGTGTGGGATAATAGAGAAGACATGCTAAATTGGGCAAGGCAGGTCGGTCATGAAAGAATGATGATGTTGACAATAAAAACATCAAACCAAACAATGGCCAGGCTTGCATGTCATAGGCATGGCAAATATAGATCTGGAAAGAAGGGTGAAGTACTCCCAATTGTTAGACCACCAAGTGTACGGACACTTCAGAGCAAGTGCAACTGTAAGTTTGAGTTGGTTGGGGTTCGAAGCAAGTCAACGGAAAAATGGGCATTAACTGTTGGGTGCGGAATTCACAACCATGACCTCCCAAGTAGTTTACTTGGTTATTCATTTATGGGACGAATGACGGAAGCTCAAAAGGAGTTGGTTAGGAATTTGAGCTACATATATGTGCCTCCAAGGAGAATAGTCGAGGAATTGAGGGCGCTCTATCCTGGTAATGTGACATCGATGAAACAAGTTTCAAATATGAGGGCAAAGTTTCTAATTGAGGACCGTGGAAATATGACGGTAACCCAATATGCGCTACATTTCTTGCAACGAAACGAATATCGTTTCTTTCCGAAGAGGACGGATAATTCAGATCATATAGAGATCTTGTTCTTCGTCCACCCGATCTCGTTGCATCTACTGAGATTGTTTCCATACGTTGTCATTATGGACAACACATATAAGACAAATAGGTACACTTTTCTAAACTTTGAATATGTTATTTAATAATTTTGTTTTGTTTTGACAATTGTATTAACATGTCATACTTGGACATGTACGACATGGCATTACTAGAGATGGTTGGATTCACGTGCACTAACAAATCATTCAACATCAGTTTTGCATTTATCTCTAAGGAAGACACTGAGAGTTATACATGGGTGTTGAAACAGTTGAACCGTTTGTTTGCAGAAGTGGGGACAATGCCAAATACGATTGTTACAGATCGAGAGAAGGCGATCATGAATGCAAAGGACGCTGTATTTGGGGACGAAGTAAAACATCTCCTGTGTTGGGTGCACGTGAAGATGAACATTAAAGCGTATGCTCTTTGTATTCTAAAAGACCTCAAGGCTGCAGAAAGATTTGCCCATAGGTGTTGGGGCATATTTATGTCATCAACTGAGGCAAAATATGAGGAGAGGTTTCTCAAAGTGAAAGAGCGTTGGCCAGGGCTCATGCCATATGTTCAGAAGTCATGGCTTGGGCCTTACAAGCAGTTGATAGTAAGAGCATGGACGGAGCATTGTCTTCACTTTCAGACGAGAACAACGAATCGGTAAGTTTAGGCCTATATATGTATCTTGATTTATTAATTTATATTTAAGAAAATAAGTGAAATTATGTTTATTACAGGGTGGAGGGCATGCACCATGTGCTTAAAAAGATACTTGACAGTTCTCGAGGAGGCTTTAACACGGTGATTGGAAGGATTCACCATCAGATTGTGTCCCAAGTTGGTGGTTTGCGGGGAGATCTTGAGATGGCACGTACGAAGCTACCAACAGAGTTGGAGGGTGTCCCTAAGGAAGTGAGGCCAATATATGTTCGTCTATTTTATAGAGTGTCAACACACTGCATTAAGAAGTTGTTGAATATGTTCTACAGACTACACAAAAAGATGGAAGAGGGAAAGATGGAGACTGAGTGTGATGATTATTGGTGGAGAGAGAGCATGGGTCTTCCTTGTCCTCATAGGATTGCTCATGCCATCGTCAACAAGCAGCCCATAATGCCAAGTGAGATACACTCGTTTTGGCATCAAGTGGTATGGGACGGCATCGATCCACAACGCATGCCCATAAAAAACAATGTATCCCTCTCAATTGACCAAGTTAGAATGGAGTTGATGATTGAGATGTATAAGAGAGGAGAATTATCAGAGGATCAGGTGCACGGTATATCTGAGTCATTTGTAGACATGGTCATACCCCAAGATTCTTCGTTGCTTGAGCCGATACATTCAATGCTTGTTTCATGGCGAAAGGGAAGGCCAAAGGGGTCTACAAAGGGCTCAACCAAGAGGAGTAGTACTCTGCTTGAGCATAGGATGAGTGAGTATGAGCAGGAGAAGAAAGACAATTATTTGAAGGAGAGAGAAGAGAAGGAAAAGGAGAGCAATAAAGAAATCCCGTCGACGACAAAGAAGCGTGGGAGGCCAAAGGGCTCAACCAACAAGGCCAAAAAGAAAATTATGGTAGATACGAATACACAAGTTCAAAATAAAGAAGTGGTGTGGTTGGGGGTGAACTTTGGTGTTGAAAATGTTAACCCTTTCATGTTTCCTTACATTGTGAGAGCTAGGGATGTAGCGGCGGATGGTCATTGTGGTTATAGATCCTTTGCATAGGTATTGGGATATGGAGAGGGACAATACCTTAGAGTTCGAAAGGATCTATCTGTTGAATTGAGGCGGAACAGAGTCATATATGAGCGTGTAGGAAACAGGCCATCTATCGATGAGCTTTTGCAAAGTATTTCGTATGTGGACAGCCCATGCATGCGACAACATTGGCTCGAGATGCCCATTGGTGGTTTGATATTTGCCACATTACACCAGGTTGCTCTTGTGATGTTGTCGTGGAATGGATCACACACATGCTTACCTATGATGGGTGTAGGGTGCCCTCCGACAAAGATTTATGCCATAGCTCTTGTGGGACAAAGAAACCACTTTATACCAGTAAGTATAATTAATGATGACTTAATTATGATTACTTGAAGTGTAATTGTTGTTATTTATGGTTACATATTGTTTTTTGTAGGTGTGGTTGAAGGATGATGCGCCGCTTCCTCCTCCTCCGATGGATTGGACAAGGAATCATGACCCTAGTGTGAAGGGGTGGGACCATCTGTTTACACAACGGATGGAAACATGGCGCAAACTTCGTGTTTCTAATGGTTTAAGCCCAAATGTAGCATGTTAGACTTATTAATGTTGGATACATATTGTTATGAATGTTTTGATGGTATGCATTGTAGACACTTATTTTTACACGGAACTAAAGTTAAACAAGTTTCATCTTACGTTTAGTGAATTGTTGTAGCTTTGAAAAAACATAGAATTGAGAATTTGACAAGTTTACAAATAGCATGAATTTGACAAGTTCACACGGGAAACAAGAATTTACACGTCCAGTGAAAGTAGACAGTAACAGTTTGTATCACCTTGTAGGGCTTGCAACAATTTAAAGCTAGATTTGAGGGAAATTATTTGCGCTTCATGACGCGCAAATTGGCGCTTCATGAAGCGCAATGGTACGCATCATGATGCGCAAAAATCCATGAGAAAAAAGGGTGGCTTTCGCTCGTCCCCCGTTTCGAACCGTATACTATATCCTCAAACGCGTGTACCTAGACCAAGTGTGCCGCATTGGCTATCAATGTATATAGACAAGGATTTTTATTTGAACTAATGGATTTTCGACTCGGTTTGGTCGGTATTTATAATAAACATTCCGGTTCACCTATTTTTAGGGTTCGAAAAATAAAATTGTAACCGGTTCCTAACATATTGTAATTTAAATAATTTTATGGATATATAATATATGATTTTATGTATATTTGAATATGTGAACCCTTCATATTTCTGTTAAACCTTTTATATAATCAAACCGTGATCAAATTAAATTGGAAAAATAAAAAAGGTACCGGTTCTTGAAATTTCATTTTATATGGGTTAGTACAATAATTTTTGGTAAGGTTACGTTTAATGTTTAGGGTTTAGGGTTTAGGGTTTAGGGTATGGTTAGGGTATAGTTAGGTTAGGGTTAGGGTATAGTAAGGGGTTAGTGTTTTAAGGTAGGGTTTTAGGGTAGGCTTATAGTATATTTAGGGTAGGGTTTAGGGTATAGTAATGGTTTAGGGTATATGGTTTAGGGTTTAGCTTAGGGTAGGGTTTAGGGTAGGGTTAGGGTTTAGGGTTTAGGGTAGGGTAGGGTTAGGGTATAGTAAGGGTAGTGTTAGGGTTGGGTTAGGGTTTAGTTTTAGGGTTTAATAAGGGTAGTGTTAGGGTATGCTTAGGGTATAGGTAGTGTAGGTTTAGGGTATAGTAAGGGGTTAGTGTTTTAAGGTAGGGTTTTAGGGTAGGATTATGGTATATTTAGGGTAGGGTTTAGGGTTTAGGGTAGGGTTAGGGTAGGGTTAGGGTAGGGTTAGGGTTTAGGGTAGTTTTAGGTTTACTTAGGGTTTAGGGTTTAGGTTAGGGTAGGGTCACAAGCATCATACATTTAACATATTAATCCTCACATATATACAATATATCCATACACCCAATAACTAACAAGTAAGACTAATTCATACACTAACTAATACTCGTTAACCTAATTTGCAAGGGATGATCGCAATCCTAATTTGAAGTTCACAATTAAAAGTTCACACTAACCCTACCATTTTAAAAAATATCAAAATGGAAATTATCCCTTAACAATAATTTGCATGTAGAGATAAAACCCTAAACCCTAAACCCTAATTTGTCGCGTCATGAAGAACTATGCGTCATGAAGCATTGCGCTTCAGGATGCGCTACTTTATGCAAACATGATCCACAAAAGACTGTAAACCTGTGTAGGGCCAATCTGGGCCAATAGAATTGTGACGCTTCATGCGGCGTAACGGTTTATGAAGCGTAGTGTTGCGCTTCATGAAGCGCATAAATCCGGAACAGAATAAACCGCCAACGCTGCCATATCTCCATCCATATCGGATTATGCAAGATATGGAAGTTGCGAGATTCTGCACGATTTATTTTGGAAAACATTATATGATGCTAGAACGAATTTTTGATGAGGAGATGAACGACAATCCGATTCAACTTGATTTCTGCTTAGTGAGGAGGGAGCCTGTGGAGAACGAAGATGAAGGTGCTAGCGAGACAAATCCAATTATAATTGAATAACTCATTTTTAGGGTTAGGGTGTTTATGTTCTTTAACAATATTGTTGATTCAACATGTTTTTACGTCTTATCAAGACTAGTATGTTTATGTTATTTGCCTTACTAATGTAGTGAACTTCCATTGAAGAATTTCTTAACCTACAACTCTGTTTTATATACCCTTTGATTGGGTCACTCATATTCAAAATCATTCCAAATTCACAACAAGTCTCAGTTGGCAAAACCCTGGAATATGGAGTACGAGCCATACTGTATAGCGCTGATCTACCTCGAGATCTTGGGATGGCAAAATCGTTTTGAGATGTTGCAGGAGTACTCAAGGGCTTCTGCACAGTACGCACAACAGGACTTTGTGACTGAAATCTTGTAAGAGCATGAGTTTCTTCCCTAACTTCTTGAACATGTGGACCTAACATGGATAGGGATACTGCCTTAGACCTGCTACCCATGTATGCTTTCGCAATTTCAGCAGGTGAAGCAATATCATCATCATTGACCTAAGACAAGCATGAATAGTTGCACCAATAAAATACCATAAACAAATAAAGCCATTCAAAATAGAGAGCAGCAAATGCACAACAGATATGAAAAACCTTCCCTACTTTCAATCTAACAGCAGGGGTCAATTCAGATCCTAGTACTTCAGATGGACTAGCCTTGTTTCTGCAAACAACACCATCAAGTTCTTGCCTAGAATGACCAACTGAAGGCTCACAAGGTGTCAACTCAAACCTTCTCTGTCCTATAATACCAGATTTGTCCACTATTCTAGATTGCAGCAACACACTAAGACGATCTATCTCAGACCTGCATAACAGTTGATAAAAATGGCAAGCATGTTTAACTATTTAAGGAATAAAAGTAATCATGATAATATGTATAGCTAGCTGCTTATGATAAGCTTATTTACATCTGGAAGGGCAAAAGTGAAGCTACCATGATGTAGAAGTACATAAAATAATCGATGATATATTCCCATTCTTATGATGAGCCTGTCACAATCCCTTGATGAGCCTGTCCTATGAGCTAATCATCAGTGAGGCAATCACAATCCCATTCTTTTTGTATAGTCGGAACTAGACAGAATCAGCACAAGGCAGATTATACACTGCAAAAAAAAACCCCAGGTGTGAACTAAATGATGCAAGGGGCAACAGATGAGCAGTCACCTGTGCAGCTTCCAACCACGATAGGAAGCCATGCCATATGTGTGGTGCCAGAAATTCAGAAGTTTTAACTGATGCACACAACCTGCACTCAGCAGTACAGTCATATGATCCAGCACAAATCTAAAATAAACATGAGTTCTATTATCAAAAAACTCATAAACATTCTCAACAGACTTGTATTCCTTGATAAGCTCAATTGTCTCAGCAGAATCAACATCAGTTTCACCTGAGAATACAAGCAGGCACCATACTAAATCTATATATATGGTATTGTGAAGGTGGTTCACATGCCCTAGTTTCATTAAGCTTAGTGTTCATCCAAAAAAATCTGAACTCAGCAGTACAGTCGTATGCTCCAGCACAAATCTCTGAAAGAATTCACCACTCACCAGGTTTGACTCTATTTTTATTACAAGCACCAGTCACCAGAACTAGGGGAAAATTTCATACAAGCACCAGTCACCAGTACTTGATACAACAAGAAGAAAGCTAACAAGAGATACTTGAGATGTGTTGCCAGTTTAGTAATTGTAACCTGCACTATTCAGTTCAATCAACCATATGGTTCTTGCAACACTATGCTTCTTTTCAAATATAAGGACCAAGACAAAATAACAGAAACAACCAGCACACCATTGCTGAAACAAAATACTTTAATCACTTTCATACCAGAGCTTCCATGGAATGATGCACAGGTCATTATCCTCGGTGCAGGTTAGTAGTTTCATCTTTGTTTTGATTACATAGCTGCATTTTTTTAGTTGGAAGTGTCAGAAAGATGTTAGAATAAACTAGAACAATATAGTAATATAGTGTGTCATCTGCATGCTGATCCTACATAATCAACTAATCAGTTGCATCTAAATTCTAGTGTTTATGTGTCCTGAATGGTTGAGTATATTATTGAAAATTAGGTTTCAATCTGTGTTATAATTACTCCATTCAGTAGAATGAGCAGTCTTGTTCAGATTGTAATCACAGCTTACTAAAATTTAAATTTACAAAAGCTTTTATGCCCCACCAAAGGTAAAAGTGGAAAGTCAAGTTACAAATTACCATCTCAAATGGCATCTAACCAATAAGACATTAGGATAGGATGGCATGTAGGAGAACATTAAAAAAAAACCCAGATATGCCTAGAGAACAGAGTATAAATTTCATCTATATCTGTAAAAACATGGCTAAACCAAGATGCAATTTTTTTAGTTATTCATATAAGCACAGTGTCAAGTAATATTACTATAGTTTCACCACTGGTACAAATAAACTGCATTCACCTTATTAATCACACAAATTTGATCCTAACACAGGGATGGATACAAGAGCATACCGCCTAGATTTCTTGAGTAACAGTTCCGTCTTTGAGGTTGATTATCCAGAAGTTCTGCAGATGAAAGAAAAAATATTGCAAGCAGCTCAAGAATCCACAAAGGAACGATCAGAACTTGTAAAAAAAGCAAAATCACTAACCAGAGTAGCAGCAGATCTTAAGGATGGGAATTGGCTTGAAAAGCTTCAGGGTTCAGGTTTCGTGCCAGAGAAGCTTACGATATGGATTCTGGAAGGTATCTTGTACTACCTGTTGGATCCTGATGCTCTACAAATACTAAAGACCATAGCCAACTACTGCACTCTCACTCAGACTGTTCTCCTGGAATTCTATAAAAGCCAAGTTTCTAGCTTAACGACAAATTCAAAGAATCATAAACAAAAAGCCAAGCACACATATAATTTCCGTGACCATATCAGGTTTCTCTACACAAAACATGAGACCTGAACAATTCATGTACATGGCATGACTACTGAATTAGGTACACAAACTCATAATACTAAGCAAAAGTTAATATCCCTGAAAAAACTGCAAGTTGCAGCCCAACTAGTTATAGACGAAAATTCATGCCCAAATAATATCAAGGAATCTTACTAAACTACGACTCCCCGTCCCCCGTGCCGTCAACTCCATCACCGTCCCTAGCCTCGGTGTCTTCACCTCCAACACCATCCCTAGCCCCGGTGCCCTCACCTCTAGCACCCCCTATACTACTACCCTCCCCAGCACGACGAAGTCCGCTGCCTTCTCCGGGACAGTGCTGAGAATCCCTGAAAGGCCTACTCACGGGTGGAGGTAGGGGCGGAACACCATCCGCTAAAATGCTCAACATCTCCTCCAAATACGCCCTAGCCACATGATCCGTCGGCATTCCTTGTAAAGCCTCTAGTGCGTATCCAACTGCCTGTTGCGCCCGCTGCACAATTTATTTAACTCATTAAATACAACACCAGTACAAACAAATATAATTGCATACAAAACTTTGTATTACAAATTAACATACCACAGTAACGTCCACCATAACTGCAGGATGGGCAACGGGGTCCCGAGGACGGTTCTGACGGTCTGATCTAGGATCTATATATGGATGTGTTACCCCGTCGAACCAGTCAAGATACGCAGGGTCCACCTGCCAAGGATACCGAGCCACGGCATGCTGCTTGAGGTCAATCAGGTGGTCATACCGCTCATTCCAATACAAGTCTTGGTTCCGGAACACAAGACTATAGGTGTTCATCTCCCTCGTACGCGAGACTACACGCGGCTCAATCGGATCTGGGGGAGTCGTCTGCACACGATAGTACTGGCGCAGACACCTCTGGGGCTGGTATGGCTCATAAATATCGAAGCAATGTAGAACTCCTCGATACCTAGAAATCCTATATTCTGTCTCAAAATCCAGGTCTCGGTTCCAAGGCGTCCAACAAACCTGCAAGTCCACGGGATAAATAATTTGCATTACAACTAAATAGGAATCAATATGTCAAACTATTAACACTTTTACCTCATCAGCAAGAATCTTGTCCATAAACCTTCGAATATCCTCCAAGCGCTTCGGCTTCTTCGGCCTTGATCGGTGGTCATTCCTATCTCGGGCACCCGCTCGGTCATCCATCAGAGCGTTTACATTCAACACTGAATGCCCACGAAAATGTCTAAAGTACTGCCATATCCAAGCCTATAAAATTAAATTAAAATGAGTACCGAAATAACGAAAATTGTTCATCAACCAAAAAAAACACAATACTATTATACCTTCAGAATGAGCATGCATCCTCCCAATCCCGCTGACCTCTGTCGAGATGCTATGCCTAAATGGCGGTATAAGCACGCCAATGCCGCAGCACCCCATGCGAATCTACTGGTAACACCATGATCCATCAAACATTGTAAATAGATCGTCCTCGCCTTGTTGGTGCTCTTGTCACAGAACAAAGTCTGGCTAAGCAACCACAGCAAGTATGCAGACGCTATGTGCTGTGGGTCCCGCCTATCCGCAATCATCTGAAGTATGATAGCCTGGAGATCCTTAGTCGGTATGGAGGTCTTATATTTGCGGTACTGCTGAGGAGTGAGCCCTAATATCTCCATCACACGAGTCTGGAAATCTCCGGCTCTCTCAATCTGTCTCACCACAGCGTCTCCATCAATCTGTATCCCCAATATCCGATGTACATAGTGGAGGGTGATCGTGATCTCGCCCCATGGGAAGTGGAAGCTGTTGGTCTCAGGATGCCAACGCTCCACAAAAGCTGTAACGATCGCGTGATCCGATCCTCCGTATGTCAAGGTCGCTAGACGTCCCAGACCGGTCTGCTGTACAATACTCCACCACGTACCTGGCTCCTCAATCATATGCGGCTCAATAGCCGTCCACTCTACAGGTCGTGAGTGGGCCCTAATGATATTGCGCCACTGAAACAGAAAATTCAAATTCTCAATAACGTTATTCAATCATATGAAATATTAACCTAAAATAAACCGGTATAAAAGAAACTTACCAAACTATCCTCTATAACAACACCCTCCCGACCCTCCAACGACGCAAGTGTCCACCTCCATATCGACTCTGCTACATGAGTCGGGTACGTCCGAAGGAGGTCTGGTACTCGCGGCCCTCCAGGCTGCCACATCTCGTCAGCCGGAGCAGAAGCGGCCAGAACCTCCTCTACTGGGGGCGGTACGTGCTGGACCACGAGAACGGGGTCCGTCCTCGGATCAGATGGCGGAGGCGGTGTCGAACTACCGGTAGCGCGAGGAGGAGCAGGACTATCGGTAGCACGAGGAGATGGCACAGTAAAATCAATGTCCCTCAATATGTCCTCATCATCGTGCCTATTAGTATCTAAACCAGGCGGATCTCTCAATGCATGGTCGCTCTCAAGGACAGCGTCGTTGGTCTGAGCAACCATCTCAACCTGAGGGGTCGTATCAACATCCCTCGTAATATCCTCAATCGTGCCCAATGGAGACTGTAAAACACGCGGAGGGGTAAGTGTCTGCTCATCTGAAGGGTCAACAACATTAGTCGTCGGAATCTGATCTGTCTGCGGCGTCATATCGACATCCATAGGAGCAGATGACCTTATATCCTGAGATGTATGCATATCCCCAATATGCTGCTCTGTCTCCTCGCGCTGCAGCTCTGAAATCAATGTATCTACTATTGTCCCCGTCCTAGCCTTCTTTGGCCGAGGCTCGACCTGAGCACGCTGCTCCGCTAATATGCCCCGTGACCTCGCATGTCGTGTGTTCTTCTTTTTCGGATGAGGAGGCGGCATCGAGACGGGCGTAGAAAAAGACGCGCATCTCTCCTGAAACGCCTGTTGAAATTGTTTCTTTCATTATATGCGCTTGATATTCAACTTTGCATTCCCATGATTTCATAAATATGGAACTAAATTTGTTCATAACATAATTTTATGAATATGTTTTCTCTTCAATACATGATTTTCAATTATCGATATTATGTTTTCAAATCACTTATAAAACTAAACTACATCCATATTCGAGACTAAAGTATATAATCAACCATAACATACATATATTATAATTCAATACAATTGTATCTACATTTTGTGAATAGAACTAATTCTTATAAATCTCGGAATGAAATTACGTACCGATAGACCCGTCTTTCCCCACCAATCTTTTCCAAACTCCTTTCCCGTGTCAATCGGAGTGGATTTGCCGCTTGAATCACCGACCACAACATTAGTCGGTGGGATAGAGGGATCCACCGACGCTCCACCTCCATCCGGCTCTACTCGTACATCCTGACCTCTACCACCCTCCAACTCCATATCCAATCCATGTACAACCAACTGTCCATCAACACCATCACGACCTCCGACATCTCCCTCGTTACCGTCGACGGCTCCACCTACACCACCACCATCTTCACCTACATATATAACAACAATATGTCAATCTTCTTTTCCTTTTGTATGATGAACATGAGTATTCAATTCAAACTAAAACTTCAACAAAATAAAATATAAATATCAAGAACAGTATATACATCAACTAACTCATCATGAAACAATTAAACAAACTTAACGGCAAAAATCTGTACATATTCACAACGAAGAGATTGGATATGTTCCAGAAACTAAATCTATTCCATATGAGCTTCTTCATCACATTGAGAAAACAGATGTCACATCTCCAATTCGTGCTTTGTTTTCTCATGTCTATATGTTTTTTGCTTATACAGCTGATGCTCATTATCAAACAAGTTCATTTCACTGAAGAAGGTTAAGATGGAGAAAGAAAGAGAAGGTTTTGCCTTGACTTCTTTGAGGGAAATAAACATTCTTCTTTCGTTCCATCACCCATCAATTGTTGATGTTAAAGAAGTAGTTGTTGGGAGTAGCCTTGATAGTATTTTCATGGCAATGGAATATATGGAGCATGATCTAAAAGCATTGATGGAGACCATGAAACAGCCATTTAGTCAGAGTGAGGTTAAGTGTCTCATGCTGCAGCTTTTGGAGGGGATTAAATACCTTCATGATAATTGGGTGCTTCATCGTGATTTGAAGACCTCTATTTTGCTTCTCAACAACAGGGGTGAATTAAAGATCTGTGATTTTGGATTGGCTCGTCTATATGGAAGTCCTTTGAAACCATATACTCGTTTGGTGGTTACTCTTTGGTACAGGTGAGCTGCTTGACAAGTTTTATTATGTAATTCTCATTGCTTAGAGTTTACTGTTATCATTGGCTTCATGTAATTTATATTCTGTCTTTTTTTTCCCAGTAGAATAGGATCATGTATTTTGTTCTTTACTCAGCTACCTTATTCTGCATCAGGTTTTTTTTCTTGTTGCATTTCTTATTGTTTGCAAAGCTGCTAAGTATCATTCACAGGTCTGTTTTATAATGTTGTGCATTTCCTGTATGTGCTTTGACTATGTAGTTTTCATATATTGTTTTTGTTGTTTGTCTTGTTCAGACAGTGGTTGCTCCTTTCTGCTATATTGATGTTTTTTTGCCTTGAGATAGGCTCTCTGATTTTTTTCTTAGCAGTCAAATTGTGTTGAGATGTTTGTGTGTATCATGATTTGGGTTCTTTGTGAAATGCCTTCCTTATCTTTTGGAGGTTTTTTAATGCTATTGTGCAAATTGGTACGTGTATCTTACAATTGTTTAGTGGCAAGGACTTAATGTTTCTCATTTGTTTCATTATCTAGGGCACCAGAGCTCTTGCTTGGAGCCAGACAATATTCAACTGCTATTGACATGTGGTCACTTGGTTGCATTATGGCTGAGCTGTTATCAAAGGAGCCCTTGTTTAATGGTAAAACAGAGTTCGACCAGATTGACAAGGTACTTTTATGACTAAATTTGTTCATCAGCAAATGTGATGTCTGCATAACCCCCAAATTCGACCTAAATGCCCAGAATTACACAATCATCAACCAATTCAACAAATTCAACCTATAGCTTTTATAATTTTCCAATTGACAATCCAAAATTCACAATATGATTTCGGTAGAACCAACATTAAAAACAAAATTCAAGATTTAGGGTAATCGCCACTTACTTGACTGGGCCGCCGTCACCGGAGAACCGCTCTCGGCGTCATCCCTAGGAGATGCAGGTTTGTTAAGCTACGCCGCTGGAGGAGAACCGCCACCAGATTTATCACCACCTTCGTTGTCCATTTTTACAGCGCTCGAGTTTCTCGGAATGGGGTTATCGGCGGCGAATGCCTATCGTCCGGCTAACAGAGACAAATGAGGAAGAAGAAGAAAGAAGCGTAGCGCTAATTGTTGCGGAATTCTACGCTTCATAAAGCGTTGTGATTCGCGACGAGTCACGCTTCACAAAGCGCCATCTTTCCACCGGATCACGTATTCCTTCTTAGGGTATCCGTGCGTTACTCGTCATAAAGAGTAACGCTTCATGATGCGCAATCTTTCTTGTGCGCTCGGAAAAAAAATTTTGTGCATAAAGACTTGCCGTTTTTCTATTCATTACTAAATTCAAAAATAAAAAAAAATCATTATAACAAATGAAAACAACGTTCATTGTTAAAAAAATTTGATAAATAAAAAATAATGATAAAAAGAAAAAAGAATAATATGTAATCTTAACTAATTAGATCTAATCTGTCAAGATTATAAAAAGTTGCAGAATTTTAACCAGTCCCACAATGGTGGATTTTAGGTTAGGCTTCAAGGCATGGGAAATGGGATTATTTAACGTGGTTCAGCATGATAATAAAAAAGATCTCAACAGGAATTTCATTATAAGATCACACACTGATACAGGATAAACTTACCCCCCTTTCAAAAAAAACATGATATGAAGTAAGCAAACCAAACAGAAATCATCGGATATTAATTATTTCATTTTAGTATTGAAGACGTCTTCAATTGTAAATACATCCTTTTCATTTTTCATTTCTTTAATTTTTGAAAGAAAAAATTATTAATCTTGTGACAATAGTCACCCAACATTGACAACATCAACATATTAAAGATAAACACAGAGCTTGATCCATTAACTATGCCTAAATGTTGTCCTATAAAATTGATGGGTATTTTTTTATAATTATTTAATTCATTTGTTAATAATATAATATTCAAATTAAATTAAAGATTTACATGTTTTCTAAAAAATGAAAATTTTGTGATTTTGGCATATGTGCAATTAAATTGGGCATATCCTCATTTAATTTGGGTATTGATGTAATTACAAAAAAGAGAGGGTATTTTTACAATTAGCAACTTTTTTTAGGGTATAGACTACCATTTTATCAATTTATAATTTAATGCAACTAAATAAGTCTTTCTATACTAACTATCATTGAATTTAAAAGATACTAGAGTGCTAACCCGTCCATTGGACGAGACAAGGTTCATATCATATGTTTGTTATTTTATTAAATTTTTCGACTTTTAGATATCATAACATGTGATGTGATTAAACATATTAATTAATTTTGTTATGAAATATTATAATTGATTGTATACTAAAAAATAAAATATTAAAAAATATGCATATATAATTATTTGATCATTTAATGAGTGATACTAATTTAAGATACATTACTTTCTTTTACGTTCTAATTTGACAATTCAAGCATTAATTTCATTTTATACTTAAACTATTGTCAATTTTAGGTTTATTTTTTAAAATTTAAATTAATGCGATTCTTGTGCTTATAAAATTGTGAATAATTGGTAATAATATTTTATGTTTCATTTACTTTCTAAAACATAAGTATTGTTCATTATTTTATTTTATTTTGACATAAGGAAATTTGAATCCCTTAAAAATGAATATGCAATTGTAAGTATTTATTTAATTTTCTTCAAAAAAGCTTTTACATATTTGTTGCAATTTAATATTGGTAAAATTATTAAGAGAATGAAGCATTTATTGAAAATAGAGGGACAACTTTTATAGTTGTTAAGATAAGATGTTGGAAGACCTTGACACAATCAACCATAAATTCTTTAGAAATAAAGATAGAATACATAAACTTTTAATTACATGAGATAAGATTTTCAAATTAAAGAGAAGTGGTGGACTAGCTTTACGAAAATCTAAAGACATGAATCAAGCTTTGCAAATGAAATTTCTATTGAAAATTCTAGCAAAACCTAAGAATATTTGTGTCTAGAATTTTAGATCATTTCAGAAAAATGTTTGAAAACTACAATGTTGCTACAATATGAATGTAAAGGAAATGCCTTAGTGGCAATGAAAGGAATTAACGAGTTGACTGGTCAATTGAAGTGGGATAATATGGAAAAAGAGGATGGGTCGAAGATAATGTTCTAGACTTCTAGAAGACCCTTGACTACTAAACAAACCTTTAATATATGTGGGAAATCCATCAGATAATGATAATAATGAAGAAAAAATGGCCACCTACATTGATCATAACCGAAGATGAAAATTTTGGAAACTGAGTCATAAACGAATCATGGACATTATTATTCGTTTTAACCAAATTTATGACAAATTTTATTGGTCGGGTAGTAAAATTGGATGGTTTTCTATAGAATCAACAATTAGGCTAGTGAACAATAAGTATAGAACTCCATATTGTAACTTTCACTGAATATTGGGATTGGACAAATATCCCTAGGTAAAGATGTTCTTGTGAAAACCGTGTACAAACGAACTATCTACGAAGGAATGACTTACCATCAAACATGTGGACGTTAAGATGGAGAGCATTATGTGCAATCACTGGTGCGTTCTGTCTCACTAAAGGTAGGTTGGATCGCTTAAAAAAGGACCGATGTCTTGAACATGGAATCCCGGCTTCGGCCTAGAGTTGAATGACCGGAAGCAACACGGTGGCACGAGGCTCGTGCCGATGGTGCATAGCAACATAGGGGAGGGCACAGTTCGGTGTAGCGGCAAACTAGGGGAAGTCGAACAACACAGCATTGATCCGACGAGGTCTCGGGTCAACGACGTCTCGAGTGCGAAGTGGCGTCGCTAATCAAAGACTTAGAAAATTAGGGCAATTGGAAGAAAATATATAAGGATTGACGCCTGAAGGCCTGAGGAAGAGAATGCTCGATTCACAAAGGCAAATTCAATTTCATTCAAACATAATAATTCAAGAGTGTTCTAGGCATATTAATAGAACTAATAATAGTAAACCCTAGAAAGCCTAAGCGAGAATGGGCCCGAACATATAAGTCTAACCCATCTTGTTATAATAATAAAAATAACGAAAATTATAAAATATACTAAATATTGTAGAGTATCTATTAAAATCCGACGGAAAAAGATAAGACGAAAACCCAAAGTTCCCAGACTCAAGCCAAGGACTAGGATCCTTCGGCGCCATCGTCCAGCGAGGCTCGGCCTAGCACGGACAGAGCGTGGTCGCATCACCAGGGCACTGGCTCGCGTCTTGACGACAGAAGCTTCTGTTGTCATTGCGCGGGCTAAGACGCCTAAGGCGTGGTCACGCCAAGGAGGGGCGTGGCCGCGTCATGCCGAGACGCAAGTGTGTCTTGCTAAAGGCAGCCTACGCTACCGAGCGTCAATGAGCAATAGCTTGTCTCGATCCTTGACTCCTCCAATTGGCCCGAAATGTTATCTTGGACCAAAGATGTCAGCAGTTTGGTAGTAGGCGGATCTTGGACCGAGCTCATAGATTGAGTAGCTCGACTTATGAAGGAAGTTGTGGCCCGAGCCATGGCCTTGGCGTGGGCACGCGTCAAGGGTCCATTGGAGTGAACCGACATGGCTTCTTCCTCCTCGGCGACGATCATAGTAGGAAACTCATTAATAACCAACTGGAGAGTGATACCAATTTGTTCCTTAATTTCCCTTTTATGCCCAATATCATTACACAATTAGGAACCATCCGTATTACGAGTGATAGTAGACAATGGAGGAAAATCCTCAGTGACATGAAAACGACTCTACCTCTAAATGATTTCATATCCCTTGCGGTGTCTTAGTGGTGCATTTAGTAATGCAAAAACACCATAATCTTTCAGAGAGATGATGAGGTGGGAAAATAATGACTATACATGAGTATATGCGGGCTGACCGAAAATGGGCTGGTTTGGACAACATACGTACCCTGGCGAGCCGACATAAATGAGTAAGAAGGTCAAGTATGGGTATTGGGTAAAGCACGCACGGGCTTTAAAGCCCGACTTGTATTATATAAAATATAATAAAGCCACATAAAAATATCTTAGATCTTTAACCTTTCTATTCATGAATCCTAGTTTATGTGTGAATTATTTGTGTTTTGGGTGAATATTTATTGACTTTTAGTACTTGTATGTCTTGTGCACATTTAATGTTAATAGTTAATGAAAAACCATCACTTAGAATACTTTTTGTATATTTTATTTGTGTGGTGACGTGTCTTGAATTAACCTTATAATTTTTGCAAGCGGTTTCTTTAAGACAAAAAACGGACGGCCTTCGGTAGCTTGCCTTGGCCTTTGTGGGATGGTATTGGCAGGAGGATATTAATGGTGCTCAAAATGGCAGAATAAGAAGTGGGACCGGGGTACGAGGATTAATGGATCCGGCGGGATTCCCGAGGTTAAATTCGGGGCCCATTACCGTGCCCATCTAAAAAAACAAACAAATCCTAACCTTTGCGAGGCCTTGAAACCTCGACAACAAGGTCTAAACCTCGTTGCTAAAAAGTTGACACCCCTGCCCCGTCTAAACCACTCAGCGGTCACCGCTCCTCCAACCAATGATCGACGACCTCACACTCGACCAATCAAAATGCTTGATCTCGGGCGTCCCACATCGAGCAAGCACCAAAACTCGACTCCTCAAATCTCTATGAATAGAGGATAACCTCGTAGGTAGCAAGGGGTCAAAAACCTCTTGAACTCAAGAACTATCTTGCTCGTTGAAGATCGACGTGTTGAAACATCGTTAAAGACCACGCTACAGACAAGTGAAGGTCTACAAAAAGACTTCAAGTCACCCAAAAGAATCTCCGCCTCAATCAAAGATCTGGCTACATCACCTCGCATGTCACAATCACCGCGTGCTAAATCAAACCCTCGACCTCGCCACTAGAGCTCGAACAATCAACCTGCGGGTGATAGAACCTCGTTGTAACTAGGAGATCTCGAACCTTGTTAGATCGAGATCTCGAACACTCTAGGAGAGATCTAGGGCATAATCGCTGGTTGTAATCTCGTTAATTGTAACCTCGCAACTTGTAATCTCGCATTAAAGGCATAAATAAAAGAGCAAGTGTTTGCACAATCGAATAAAAGTAATCTCATTTCTTGTCTTCTAGCGCTTGGTTTATTTCGGGTTTCATCAGATATTAGGCTCTAGAAAATGGGCCTAAGTCCGACCCGCCCACATGAGTGGTTTGGGCCTGACCCAAACCCGGCTCGAGCCCACGTTTGATTGGGTTTAATAACGACTTTGGGAAAAGATTACGTACCATGTGTTAAATTGGAAATGAGTAGAGAGCATTGTTAGTAATTATCAGGAAGACAAACCCAATAGAGCTAATAAGCCTTGACGTTCCAAACAATGTGCTAGAACCCATTGAAACGAGAATCTCACTTTCAAGAAAGAACACACAAATAAGAATCTCACAAGAGGAATTCGTGTAGGAATTTGCTATGTTTTTTTGACTATATTCCATACATAAAAGCTTATTACAAATACTTATAATATTCCTTTAAATAGATAGACTACTGACTAACTAACCATTAGTCCATTAACTTGTTAATGGACGTTGCGATTTGCTAACTCTAGGCTAAAAGTTAGGAAACTAACTTAAACTCCTTCAACTCTGTTAACTATCCTAGAAAATAGAAAAAAAAGAAGATATTAATTAAAAATAATAATATAGATAATTCTTGGGTTTGTATCAATGCATTCTTCTTAAAAATCGAATTGTCCTCAAGGCGAAATACAACCACATATCACATCAAAGGGGAGGGTTTGAATTGCTAGCCAATCCTAAGCATATTGTTTCAGTGATAATCCTATGTTGTAGTCGCATGTTCAACCTTTCAAGATCTAGCTGGCATCATCGATGAGCCTTGCACCCTTGGTGATTGTAGTCCTTGTAGAAGGAATATTTTTTTGGATAGTTATATAAGGTAGAAGAAAAATATAACTTGGTGAAAAGGGGTGAAAAAATCCGAACAATTTGATATAAGGATCTCACACTAGCCCACTAAGAGCAAGGATCTCACACCAACCCACAAAGAACAAGGATCTCCCTCACATGAGTTTCATTGAAGAGTCTTCAACCATTTAGATCAAATGGATCTGATACCAAAATGTTACCCTGAAAGAAAATCTCACTTTCAAGAAACCCATTCAACTAGGTGTGAGCAAAAAATATCCGATCCGTTGATCCGATCCGCGATCCGGCCTATCCGATCCGAAAATATCCGGATCCGAATGGATCACAATTTTTTTTATCCGTATCCGATCCGATCTTGGGTTTTTTTCGGATATCCGGACCGGATACGGATCGGGGTTTTCAAGCAAACGGATATCCGGTATTATTTATATTTTTTAAAAAATACACATTATACTAAGTAGAATAGATGTTTAAATGAGTATTTGTAAAATTTTAACTTATCAAGTGTTCATTTCTCCTCAATCGTGTAAACTTTTAATTAAAATTTAAACGGATCGACGGATATCCGGTTCCGATATCCGTCAATCATTCATATTAATTGGGCCTAAATCAAAAATAATAATAATATTTTTTCAAAACGGATAGTTTGGATATCCGCTACCGGATATCCGTTCCAAACGGATATTTCTTACCGGCTATCCGGCAATTAACGGATCGGATACGGATTGAGGTTTTAAGGAAAAAAATTTTCCGGATATCCGGTATACCGGATCGGATCGGATAATCCATTTGCTCAGCCCTACATTCAACCAAGGATATAGCAAGAGGAATTTGTGTAGAAATTTCCAACGTTTTCTAACTCTTCAATCCATAAAAGTTGATTTAAAATACTCATGATATGCCTTTAATTAAATAGATGGACTACTAACTAACTAACCACTAGTAGTAATGGACGTTGAGATCTGGCTAACAATCTATATACTATTACTAAACTCGAATCTTTCTATCCTATTTGTCACCCATCTAACTATGCCACATAAGCATTTTAATTTTTAAATTTATTTTTTTACCCTTTCTTCTTTTTAGTATTTACAATCCTAAAAATATATAATATAATAATATTACTATTATATCATAATCTTTAATATGTATCGTTATTTTTTTCAATGGCAAGTATGAAACTATCCATACATAATATCTCTAATATACAATTATCTGCTACTTTTTTTATGGACAAAGTTTAAATATTATATAATCATACATTATCATCTTTAATATGTACCGTTATTTTTTCAATGGCGAGTATGAAACTATCCATACGTAATATATTTATGATATTGTTTTTATCGGTATAAATTTTAATATCATATCATTTTTACAATATTAAATATCATTTTTTAATCTTTCCAATAATTAAATAATAATAATATATATAAATAATATAATATAATAATATTATTGTATTTATTTGCCTATATATTACAATAATATTATCTCATTCAAAAATTAAATCACATATCCTATTATAAATAAAGAATTTTTTTTACATTGCCTACGTATTATAATAATTCTCACCTGCAAGTTTTTATTGAGCAAATTATTTTAATTTATCAAATAAGTTTATGTAAAATTCAATCGACAAGTACGGTTCCTACATTAAAAAATTTCAAATCATCGTCGTGCGTGGCATGACCGGGTCTTGCTACTTAGGAAACTAATTTAGACTCTTTCAACTCTAATAACTATCCTAGAAAATAGATAAAATAAGAAATTAATAAAAAATTAATAATATAGATAATTCTAGTGTTGTATCACAAAAGAGACCTCAAGAGGATTATTTTTAAAATAAATTTTGATGAATCTAAAATACTTAATGGGGAAACTACGTCTGTACATAGTCTTAGAGATTATTATGAGCAAGTTGTTATAGTGAGTGCGAATATGTCAAATCATAGGCTTTAACTTGTAGATCATGCCCTTAGGATATCGAGATTAACATCACGTCTTGTAGTGATTGAGGGTGACGGTCTTATAGTGATTAATGCCCTTATGGGCTTAAGACCTTAGGATATCGAAATTTAGGAGATTACTATCAAGCACATAGCTCCCTGATGTAATTAAGGCGCCGATTTAATTAATTACTTGAGGTGTCTTTGTGATGTTAATCAGAGATTAGTATTCACCACGAACTTGCTATTCTCATTCGAAAAAATACACTAGGATGAAACTGCCATATTTCTTCCTAGTTTTTACCTCATTAAAAAAATAAAATAAAAGACCTAATTTTTTGGATGAGGTAAAAATTAGGCATAGACCGGCGAGGTTTATACTAGAGCATCCTTTCGGATGAGAACGTTCAGTTCTAGATGAGACTTGAGCTGATTGGGTGAAAGTGAGTGTCGAAGTTTCACGATGCAATCAGCCACACCATTCCTGGATCGAGGCACATGTTTAAATTCAACCACCTCAAATATTTTTATAACTGCAAGAGAATCAACAACCATTATGTCAATGAACCACGGGTAGCTACGACTTCTTTTCCACCCATTTATAAATTGTATGTTATCTCCCTCAATAATAACTCGTGTTAGATTCATTTATCGTGCTGCTTGAATTCCCCCCATAGCCATACCACGAACTTGTGCTTGTATCATGTCGTAGTATTGTCCTTTTACAATATCTAATGCGAGAACCTTTCCACAAGAATTTCGTATTATATGCCGAAGAAATCCAACATTGATATCCTTAACCATCTGATGAAGAGGCCCAAGTTCCTTCAGCCCATTCGATCAAACTAACCCAAACAGACAGTGGCCCATTTTTTTTAATTTTAATTTTTATTTTTATTTGCTGATATTTTTTTCTAATCTCATTTCGGTCCTCCACTTGGAAAGCCTAGGGTTTAAGATCTTGGCCATTTCTTCTCCTTATACCCTCGCCTTCTAGGGTTTATCATTTGCTCTCTCTCCATCTCTTCCGGTGCCATTTTCTCACTTCCACTTGCCTTTGTTCTCCTGCAATTGATCAAGGATCTTCCAAAACCGTTATCATGTTGGCTCGGACTTCTTCAAATTACGTCAAGTAACGCTTGTCTTCTTATCTTTCTCCTTCCCTCACGCAACCAATTTTACTTCTTTATAACTTACTTTTCATTTGTAGTGAACTTGTTTACTGATTTCGATTTTACTGTTAACCTTTGTGCTTCGATGAGTTTTCGTGGTTCTTCCTGCCCATTTAGTACTCTTTATCTGTTCAATTGCAAATTTTTGCTCTACAATGAACTCAAATACTCTTTGAGCAGTATTGTTTGATTTTTGCCTCCTGATTGGAACTGTAATTCTGTTTTTGCTGCCCTGCTTTAGAAAAAAAAAGTATGATAGTAAATGATGTTAATGATTGTAGATTAAACTCAAACTTAAATGTGATTATGTGTCACCTGCTGTTGTTATCGCTTCTGAGTTTGGTTATCTAAAGTTTCCCGAAATGAATTTGACTGGATCATTCTTATCTTCAGGACACAAGGCTTAAGGCTAGGAGCTATTCACACTTGTGCTAGGACTGAAACACTTGGGAAACACGTGCATCATCAATTGGCCAGTGCAGAAGCTCCAAAGTTTCTACCTGAGCCATGGTTAAGATCTAATAAGTTCTATATTACTGCCCAGAGTCCATCCTTTTCCTCTTTGGGTAGTCGTTGTCTTTCCTCACAGGCTGGTGCCAAAAGCGGAGGGGAGGAAGATGATGAACTGGATGAAGGGTTTTCTGAGCTTGAAGTTACTGAAGGCTCACAAGAGCGAAAAAATGTTTTGTCAGATGATGAGAATGAATTAGTTTCAGAACCAGAGCTATCCGATGAGGATAATGATGTCCAGTCTCCAGAAAGTGAATTGAAACTAGATACTGAGAATGAACACGCTGTATCATCGTCAAAGAAGAAACTGGCTTTCTCAGAGCTTACCCAAGCACTACTGAAAGAGCCTAAATCTGTTGATGCTGCGTTGGACAAGTATCTATCTGAGGGAAAAACTTTGGATGACCCTGAAATCTCACATGCTATGTTAGCTCTTCGGAGGAGGAAGTTCTTTCGAAAGGCCTTACAGGTACATCTGATTTGTCCTTTGCTATGATAATTCTGTGCTGTTTTATCAGAGCTATTTGAGTTAATGGGCAGATGGCCCATAATTATGATGAAACTCACATTCTTTTGCTTCCCTCTAGCAGTTCATTATGTTTTTTTTTTGTATCTCTACATTCTTTTTTAATGCCATCATAGTTCAAGCCGACAAAAAGTCCATTTAAAATTGCTTGAGAGTTGAGAACCCTTTTTTTTTTTTAGCAAAATGACAATGCTAAGGCCTGAGCTACAGACATGTTACAGTAAAGAAAATTATTACTCTTGAATTGGAAATAGAATATTTGTTAAAATGCTAAAGCAGAAATCATATAGAAGAAACATGTTGGTTCTAAACGGTTTACATAAAACTCCCTGGAAAAAATTTCCTGCAAGTTTGTTTAACTTTTGTTAGTGTCTTTTTTCTCACTAAGAAATTGTTTTTCATCTAAAGATCATGAATTACACATCAATGTTGAGTTTTGGTTTTGCAGTTTTCAGAGTGGCTGGAAGCGAAAAAAGTAGTTGACTTTAATGAGCGTCATTATGCTACGCGGGTTGATTTGATTGCCAAAGTACATGGTCTACACAAGGCGGAGCTCTACATTGAGAAGATTCCTGAATCCTCCAGAGGGGAAGTCATATACAGAACCCTTATTACAAACTGCATATCTTCAAACAGTGTGAAGAAAGCCGAGGAGATTTTTAATAAAATGAAGCAATTGAACTTTGCAACCTCAGCTTTCACATGCAATCAGATGATCATTCTGTACAAGAAGAATGATAAGAAGAAGATAGCTGATATACTCCTTTACATGGAGAAAGAAAATATTAAGCCCACACAAACAACATACAGGATTTTGATTGATACCAAAGGCATTTCCAATGACATATCTGGAATGGACGAGATAGTAGAGACAATGAAATCTGATGGTATTGAGCCTGATGTGGCAACAAAAGCCATTCTGGCTAAGCATTATGTTTCAGCTGGTCTCAAGGAGAAGGCTGAGTCTGTGTTGAAGGAGATTGAAGGAAACAAGTCTGAAACACGTGGCATGAGTAATGTTCTGATTCCGCTATATGCTAGCCTTGGAAAGAAGGATGAAGTGGAAAGAGTTTGGAAGCTTTGTGAGCCAAATCCTCAATTCTACGAATATTTGGCTGTTATTGATGCCTGGGGCAAGCTGAAGCAGATTGAAAAGGCAGAGGCTATCTTCGAGAAACTGGATAACCAAAAGAAGCTCACTTCAAGGCATTACTCTACAATGCTAAGGGTGTATGCAAACAATAAGATGCTAACCAAAGGGAAGGATCTTATGAAGAGGATGGGAGAGAGCGGATGTCGACTTGGGCCTTTGACTTGGGATGCCCTTGTTAAGCTTTATACGGAAGCTGGAGAGGTGGAGAAAGCAGACACCATTTTGCACAAGGCTGCTACACAAAATAACAATAACATGAAGCCACTTTTCACATCTTACATGACAATAATGGAGCACTATGCAAGGAGAGGAGATGTCCATAATACAGAGAAGATGTTACACAGGTTGAAGCAGGCTGGATATACTACTAGACTTCGTCCATTTCAAGTTTTGCTTCAATCTTACATCAAATCAAGAACTCCTGCTTATGGATTCAGAGAGAGAATGTTGGCTGATAATATCTTTCCTAATAAAACTCTGACACTTCAGCTGACTCAGGCGGATCCATTCAAGAAGACGGCGGTCTCAGATTTGCTTGATTGAAGGTAAAATCAAGAGGCTGCTGAATTGCTTGAGCTTGTTCTTTTGTTTGATGCACTATTTTATGTTTTTTTTTCCAAGTGAAAGAGTTTCATAGTTCATAATAGTTAGTAGGTAGATGAATTGGATCTCATTCTGCGCTTTAAAATCTATGTATGAACATTTTGAAGGTTGAGATCATGGGCTTTGTTTGGGTGAACTTGGTTAGTTTAATCTCTCCCTTTACTATGCAAGTTTTTTCTCATTTGTGTTGACCTTGCCTGCATCTGGGCTAGAAAGGTAAAAGGTAAAAACGTTGAGAACTGTCTTGCTAATTCAGTACCAGAAGGTCCTTGAAGAATTTTCAAGTTTTTGAGTGGATTTAGTCACTTTGTTGCATATTGGTTCAATTATCCTTTCCTTAAAGTTCGTAATCTTTTTTTGACCACAAAAGATACGAAAGCAGAACGTAGCTTAAGCAACACCTTGACTAGGTTCTCTGCTACTTTAGCTAAAACCCAAAATTGCCAAACACTTACAACCTACACGTAAGAGCAAGCCTAACAGCTTCTCTATAATTTTCTCCAAAATGGAGAACAAACTGCCATAATTTTTTCCAAAATGGAGAACAAACTGCCATATTCTCCCAAAAAAATTTAGCCCAACTCCAACAGATTCTCTATTTTGGAGAACACTGCATTTAATACTTTCATTTTTTACCATATAAATTACAATAACTAATTATATATTATCTTACATAAGAAAATAAAATATTATAAAATCTTAAACTAATAAATGATAATTATTTGTTATTCGACTTTTAAGGAAAAAATATTTTAAAATCTTAATTTAATAAATGATAGTTTATTTGTTAATTTGACTTATAAGTTATAAGGAATAAAAATATTCTTGAATCTTAACCTAATAAATGAAAAATTATTTGTTATTTGACTTATAAGGAATAAAAATATTCTAGAATCTAAATTTAATAAATCATAAATTATTTGTTATTTGATTAATAAGGAAATATTCTAGAATCTTAAGGAATAAAAATATTTGTTATTTGTTATTTGACTTATAAGGAATAAAAATATTCTAGAATCTTAATTTAATAATCTCACTTTTTGGTTGGCTCTTTTTTATTTTTTATCCATTAAATTAGTAAATAAAAGAAAAAGAAAAATATATTGATTTGGAGATTTGGGGATCACCCCAAATTTAGGGAAAACTCACCTCATTTTGGAGAATTACTCCAAAATGGAGAATGGAATGGAGCATCTGTTGGGGCAATTTTTTAGTCACAATTCCCCAAAAGCCCAATCCCCAAGAATTTGGGGAAGTTGTTGGGCTTGCTTTAAGTTACCCTTCAAATTACCATTGTATAGAATCAAGATTCTGTAACGTCCCTAAAACTTCCCGAGACTATGAAGGAAATGTACACAAATCTACTCAAAAGTGAATTTAAATTATATTCTATTAGGAGTGTCCAAACTGGTCAACACGGCCCGTAATCCGTAAAAAAAAAAACTTCGGGTTGCAGGTCGGGTTATAGATCGATTCGTTAACTAATATTTAATTTAAAAAATTAATTTTTTTTATTGTTCCTATTAACTAATTCCTAGATAACTAATTTTATGGATATTTTTTATTATTAATTTATATATATAATAATATATGTGGAGTATTTATAATAAAAAAATGTACGCGTTGACACGTAATTCGTAAACTAACAAATCTAACATGTGACCCAATCAGTAAGTTGCGGGCTGAATGACTGACCTTGTAAATCGGGCCGATCAAGTTACGTGTCTTTTGGACACCCCGATATTTTAGAGGAAGTACTGGTATTTTCGGATTTCATGACACCCTTATATTTTTGGATCGCGCCATGGCTATATAATGAATACATTTTACTTTTGGGAAGAGCTCCGCACCGTCCATGCAGAGTCCCTAATTTAGAATTCAAAAAACGTCGACCTTAAGACAATTTAATACTCCCTCCATTTCACAATAGATGGTCATATGGACTTTTTTTTTCTTGTTTCACAATAAATGTCAATATAAGAACTTTGTGTTATAATAATATTATATTTAGATGTATATATGGAAACCCTAAATTTGATCTTGTACTCTCTCTGTAAAAGGCCCCTATGAGTGACCTAATAAGATGGATCTGATCTCTCTCTCTTTTCTCTCTATTTCTGTCTATTTGTCTCTAATTTATAACACGTTATCAATACGAATTGCTCTTCCCTAATTCACGCATACGTTTTGCATTGATTTCTGATTTGAGTTTATATTGCATCCTCTTGCGTGATTGATTGGATTTACTTTGTACAGATTGCATTCACGATTAAATCACTTACTCAATCAGTTTATATAATTATACATGTTTGAATTATATACCTTTGCATGTACTACTATTAATCAGATGTGATTACATGTGAATGAGTTTTCTTTATTGGTTTTGAATCATAAGTGCATATATATATATATATATCTTGAATTAGATGTATGATCTTACACATACAATACATCACATATGTGATTATGTATATGATCGTAATGAAGCATGAATTATACATATGTTTCCTTATTCATGTATGGAAAATCTTTATGCTTATTTATGTATGGAAAATCTCTTGGTTTTCTTAATCGAATATATTGATTAACTAATATTATTATATGTATGATTTTTTATTCTTGATGTTGTATATTATATACATTTCAGTGACAAATTATCTATTTTTATAAAAGTTTTTCCTGAAGACTTGAATTTACAAATAATATTATCCCTAAAGTGATAATTATTTTCTCCTGAAGAGTTGAATTTACAAATAATATTATCCCTGAAGTGATAATTATTTCCTCCTAAAGAGTTGAATTTACAAATAATATTATCCTTGAAGTGATAATTATTTCCTCATGAAGAGTTGAATTTACATATAATATTATCCCTGAAGATGAGGCTCATTGCCAACCATATCCCGGTTCCACCGGGCTGTGAGGCCTGTAACAGCCTAGAGGAAGACACTAACCATGTGTTACTCGCGTGCCCATTAACGGAGGAAACCACCAAATCCGTAAATCCCAAAGTCTGCCAAATCCTCAACCAAATTTCCTATGAGGATAAAAAACCACACCTTGTCCAGGATGAGATAAGAACGCGATATTAACAAAAGAGGAAATGGAAATCTTCGCTAACACCTGGTGGTGCCTATGGTATTTTAGGAATAAAAGAGTTTTCGACAACAATAGTAACAATAACTTGAATAATGCCGCGAACATTTGCGACTTTATTCACAACCAAATTAAAAATTGGAAAAACGCAGAAGCATCGGCCTCGAATAAACCACGATCCAGAACGGCTAGAGGTGGGCCTAAGAGAAAGCTCACAAAATGGGCAAAACCTAGAAGTGATTTTACTAAATTGAATTTTGATGGTTCAGTTAATGTAGATGACGTGGCTTCTTAGGGGTTCATTCTCAAGGACTCCGGCGGCTCCCCCATCCATTTTGACGGAGGATTGATTGGTCATCAGTCCGTTCTGACTTCCGAGACCATCGCCTTATGCTAGGGACTAGTCGAGGCCATTCGTCGTGGCATTCCCCGGATCCAGATTGAAGGCGATAATTTACAGCTGGTCAAAGCCGTTCTTGGTGACTGGCGCTGCCCGTGGGAGATTGAGTTGCTTCGTTCGGACATATACTGCTTGCTGGCTCGTTTCCAGGATTGGGGTATCGCTCACGTCAACCGTGAGTGCAATTCGGTGGCGGACTAACATTGCTTGCTCGTTCCGATGTGTCTCCTCTATTCCACTTGCAGTTGACTCGGGTTTGCACACCCTCATCCATCAGGATGCTCTTGGGCGGTCACTAGCTTGTTAGTGACCACCCAAATTCCTTTCTTTATCAAAAAAAAATATTATCCCTGAAGTGATAATTATTTCATCCTGAAGAGTTGAATTTACAAATAATATTATCCCTTAAGTGATAATTATTTCCTCTTGAAGAGTTGAATTTACAATGGAATATTATCCCTGAAGTGATAATGTACATCCCTCGAAGTAGATGAAACAATTGAATCCATCCCCCGAAGTGGATGAAAGAATAAAAATTTCTACTCCTTGAAGTAAGTATGGAAACCAAAGTCATCTCATGGTGTAGATGGCCCGATTCAGTCGAAAATTGAAATAGAAGAATATTTTCAACTCCAGTAGTAGGTGATAAAGTTTATACATATGACAAATACAATTTTTTTGGAGTAGATGTGAAAGGCCTACTTAAATATCATATCGTATGTGACTGGAAAGTCTAAGACACTTGATGATTAATTTCTTGTCACTAGAAGTTGACAATGTTTTATTTTATGTTATTTCTTAATTTAAGTTTCTCGATTTAATTATTTATGTTATTTTTTACGTATATTATTATTTGTGTTTTCTTAAAGTTAAAAGAAAAATTGTCATCCCCTGAAGTGAATGCATATATAATATTTGTTCCAGAAGAGTCATTTTTTAATCATCCTCGAAGAGATGAAATAATAAATTTCATTACTCCTTGGAGTGAGTAATGATAGAAAATTTCACTTCCTGAAGAAGATGATAAAATTTTGGTGGCAACTATCATCTCTTCAAGTAGATGATTAATCAATACATAAGAATATTATCCCTAGAAGTGGATTTGAATACAAAATTCATTATTTCTTGTAGTAAGTGATGAGAATAATTCATCTTTTTAAGTAGATGAATACATCATCTCCCAAAGTAGATGACAAATGGTTAAAGAGAAAATTTATTCATTGTCACTTGAAGTTGACAAATGAGATGTTTGGGAGAATTGTGCAACACTTTAAATTCCGGTAGAATTGTGGCAAGCGTTTATATAACTAATATCATCAACTGCATACGAGCCTGAAGACTCGGATTTTGATGATCAAAGATCATTAAAAACTCTTGGGGAGTTAAGAGATCTTATACCAAACCAAGTACTCTAGATGTAGTACAAGAAATATGGCATGTACTCTAGAAGTAGTACAAGGAATGTGGGTCGTCATAATATTCAGAACTATGTCTAAATGACCACCTACCTAGCATGAACTATAAATACAAGTTCATGTTTGACCAACCTCTTGCATGCCGGAAGCATGCCTCCTCTGGAAGAGGGTGTGAAAGCGGTTACAGTATATTACGCATGCGGCCGTTAGTCATGGTTATGACTTATAGCTAGGACGTCGTGGGTTAATTTGATGTCCAGAAGAACATCTAAGATAAGGGATATCCCATAAGTGATGTAATTGATCATTAGTCTTGTACCAGTTGTACAAAAACCACACCTTATAGGCATAAGTCTGGAGAACGGTCTAGTATAAATTAAAGTTCTGAATGCATCCATTTTGAGGCATCTAATTTTGATATGAAGATAAAAGTTTATCTGATATGAGTTGACGAGCTCCCAAATAACGTATGGATCACTGATATTTTCAAGGGTGTCACACCATATAGTATTTGAAAATCAGAAGTTTTCACAAGTCATGCGCAAATTTTGGTGTGAAGGTTATAATGACTCTAGAAGAGTATAGCCCATTGAATAATGTAATCTCACTAACTAAAAGTTAGTTAATGATAAGATATATTTGTGGCATGATTAACTTGGTCACTCAAGTGAAATAATAATGCGCATGATCGGTATAGGACCGGAAGATCTTGAGACTTGAAGTCTTTTCCTAAGAGTGACCTTGAAAGGCTTGTGCTCTTCGTAAAATAGTAGCAAGGCCGGTATAAGTCAAGTAAATACAAAGTCTCATATACTCCTTGACATAATTGAAGTGATATAAGAGGGCTAGCTAAATCGCCATGTGGACCATTGTGGATTATCATAATATTGAAAGATGCCACAACCCATTGGTTCCAAGGAATATGGAGGAGAATGGAATAAATCAATATGTGTAGTGATTGAGCATTGGATAGCTCTCACACATATTCACAAAATGACCCAGGTAGAGTCGTCAATAATACGGTCATAATTGATAGCCAGACAAGTGCTATACATGGGATACGTGACTTGGAAGAGTCGTGGTTAAATAGGGTCATGAATATGAATATCGATTATTTAATTCGACAAGACCAACCACTTATAACAAATTCTCCTAATGGAAATGCTATATATGTCCTCCACCCCTAGATAACTTTTAAGTAACGACACACAATGAAAGTTGGGATTAGACGAGGGGTTTGGGTCCTTATATACCTAGATCTTATAAGCGGTGATCAATATATTGCTCGGTATTAAACGTATCACGTATCACTTTGGCAAGGTGAAAAATCCCAACTTTAGGGGGAGAATAAAGTGAGACTAGAAATTAAGAAATTGCATGGGATGCAATGTATTTTAAATTTGGAGAAAGCTAAACTAGAAATTTAGCAAATTGCATAAGATTTGATGATTAAGTCACAAATACCAACTAAGAATGCACTAGCTCGTTTGGAGATTCTAGAAGTAACTCCAACACACTTAGCATGCCGGAAGCACGCTGGAAGTGTGTAAGAGTATTAGGCTCTAAAGATACCAATCCCCGGAAGAGGATATAGTTGATTAATTATTGAAGTATCGGTATAGGGTATCGGGAACTAGTTCCTATATTAGTCATTAGACCCCAACATATATATGAAAATCTCAGAAGGATTGAGAATGCCTGAAGCATTTGAATCAAAGCCACATTACATGTATTCCATTAAACTTAGAAGATCGCTATATGGATTGAAACAATCGGGAAGAATGTGGTATAATCGCCTTAGAGAATATCTACAAAGGTAAGGATTTGTCAGCGATCAAATAGGTCCTTGTGTGTTCATAAGAACAACAAATTTGGGATATATAATCATTGTTGTTTATGTTGATGATTTGAATATTATTGGGACTCCATAAGAGATCGTAATAGAAGATGATTATTTGCAAAGAGAATTTGAAATGAAGGACTTAGGAACTACCAAGTATTGTCTCGGCCTGTAGTTCGAGCATAAAAAGGATAGAATGTTTATCCATCAATCAAACTACGCAGAAAAGGTCCTAAAGCGATTTAATATGGATAAGGTGCATCCATTAAGTACACCAATGGTAGTAAGATCGCTAAGTGTGGAAAAGGACCCCTTTCGTCCCCGATTAGAAAATGAAAGAGATATTAGGTGTTGAAGTACCATATCTCAGTACAATAGGTGCATTAATGTACCTTGCTTCATTACCTCAATAATGTCATTTTATATGATAATGAGTTATTGTCTCCCTATACATAAAATAAAGATTATTGGTCTAGAAGAACCAATCTTCTACAAAAGTCAGTGATGGCATATATTTATTGCATAAAGATTGTATGTTTAACCGAGGGGGAGCATTATTATACGACTGTAATCTTTTTCCCTTGGTTTTGGATTTCATCCCAATAGGTTTTTCCAAACAAGGTTTTTAATGAGGCAGTTCGTCATATAAGGTCTCTGATGACACAATCTCGGTTTGAAGTTGTGTGAAGGAATGGAGTTCTTATCCATCCATCAGATCAAGTTGAAAGGAGCCAACGGTGATGTATGAAGAGAATTCGGCATAGATTGATCAACCAAAGCACCTATCATCAAGTATTCTCAAATTACAAGATTCAACTCAAAGACATGATGGATGCTCAATTCATTCAAGCAAGGAGGATATATTTCAAGTTGAGAGAAGAATCATAACTGCACTCTTTTTCTCTTAGTCTTGGTTTTGTCCCATTGGGTTTTCCAGACAAGGTTTTTAATGAGGCAGTTAGTGATGTGCATCTAAGGGGGAGTGTTATAATAATATTATATTTAGATGTACATATGGAAGCCCTAGATTTGATCTTGTAATCTGATGTTCGTGTTTTTAGTATAGTTTTTGATAGGTTTTCTTAGGTTATTAGGATTAGTTTTGATAAGTTTAAAGTTAGTTTTGTGTGTATTTGGATAGTTTTACATATTTTGTGAAAAGTATGGAAGCTACTCTGTTTTGTGTCTTTTTGTAGGTTTTAGCAAGGAAAAGTTAATATTTGAAGCTGGAATTGAAGAGCTATGATAAAGGACGGAAGAATACAGAATGAAGAAGCTGAAGTTCGAGTTTTTGGAAGAGAAGTGTTGAAGAAAGCCAAACCCAGGCTCGTTAACGACCCTGAAGGGTTCGTTAACGAGGCCACGAGATAGAATAATCGAGAAGACGACTTTGTGACTCACCGATCCTGTGCGGGAATTTATTTCCGTATCGGTAGAGTATCTTTTTATGATTTTAGGGTTATTATATTATGTATTTTCGGTCTTGTTATCTTTCTAGATTTTATTTCTATCTTTTAGAATAGATTCTATCTTTTTAGGAAAGTTTATATCTTTTAGCCTTTTTTAGTTTCTAGCCTTTTTAGTATAAATACCCTTCTATTCTAGCATAGAAGAGGGGGATTGGATCGTAGTAGATAGAGGAGAGAAGAGGAAGAACCGAGAGAAGAGAGAGACGAGTCGGAAGTTGTGATCGAAGAGCTCGGTGGACGAGAATTACCGGGGTCGTTAGTCGAGGTTTTGGTTCGTTATTTTGGTGTTGTCGGTTTCTTCTGAATCTCTGTAAGACGATATTTCTTATTAATTTGAGTAGTGTTTTGTTTTCAATGTTTTCTTTGATTGAAGTTATTTGTTTCATAGTTATGATTAGTGAGTAGTCCTTTTATCTAGGGTCGGGGTTGAAACCCGGCATAGTTATGCATGATTGGTGAGTGAGATTATGTGTTGAATGCCTTTTATCCATTGTTAAGATTGTTTGTTGTGCTTATACTAATATGAAAGTTGAGGTAATTTGAGTTGTTGACCTGATTGAAAGAGAAATTTATAAACTTGAAGGTTGATATTGTTTGAATACGAAAGTTTCAAGCTTTAGATCCAAAGCAAGCAATTGAGTGAGTTAGTTTATGAAAGTGGATTAATTTACTTGCTGAGTCAATGAAAGTTGATGCATCTATCTATTTAAAGGCATGATATTCTATCTTCTTATGAGCGTGTGTGCATGACTATGTTGTGGTAACCCTTGTCCTAGATCTTTATTTTTATTTGAATTCTCCCATAATCATATTCGTTGCTGAGTTTGTTGACTCGGTACCGAGCTTGTCTAGGTCGTAGTTTTTGTTTTTTTTTGTTTACGGTGGGTCGTTAACGAGGCTGACAACTTCGTTAACGAAGCTGCTTCTGTGTGGTTTTGTTTGTTTTTGTTTTATTAGTAGTAGTCGATAGACAAACAACCTTGCTTCTTGTGGAACGATCCTGACCTCCCTATACTCAGCGGGGTCTTGATTATAAATTTATTTGTTGTCAAGAAACCCTCCTCAACAAATTTGCGCCGTTGTCGGGGAAGCAATGAGTTTGTTTGTTTATCTGTGGGTCTCGGAATAGCCCGACCCCGTTTTTGTTTTTAATCTTTGTTTTCTTTGTCCGTTTTCTCAGGTGTGCCGGTAGGACGTCGGAGGCTTGAATTCGACAGCACTCGTTATTATTCAGAACCTGAACGTTCCCTGCACAGTAGACGCCGAGAGAACCGAGCCATGGCCACACCTGAAGAGATGGCTCGTCAGATGGAAGACCTCCGAAATCAGATGGAGGCGTTAAAAACCGAGAAGGAAGGCGTTGCTGCCGAAGCTGCACGTCAACGAGCTAACAATGCTCGTCTACAGGAAGAGCTGAATGCCTATCCGAGGAACGCCAAACAGTATATGCATCCGGAACCGAGGGTGCCAGAATCTCCTATTGTGGTTCCAAAGATAGAGAAAACTTTTAAGATTAAATCTTAATTCATATCCTTGATCAAGAGGGCTTAGTTTGAAGGGAAACCTACTGACTGCCCTATGGAACATATTAGGAATTTTCTTGATTTATGTGACACCATAGCTGTTGAAGCTGTCTCACTTGAATATGTTTTGTTAAAAGCTTTCAGGTGGTCTCTTGCTGGAAAGGCCCTGAGCTGGTTGGAGAGCTTACCTCCTAAGTCTATCAGGACTTGGAAGAACTTGTATGATCAATTTCTTACAAAATTCTACCCGCCTGCCAAGACAACGGAGTTGAGAAAACGCATCACCTCCTATCACCAGCTGCCTAATGAGACTTTTATTGAAACATGGGAAAGATTTAAGGAGATGCTTAGACAGTGCCCCACTCATGGGCAACCTTTATATGCTTTGCAAGAAATCTTTTTCCAGGGTATTAGCGCAGAGACCAAGAACCGCATCAACACGCATACTGCGTGCGGTTTTATAGAGATGGACCCTACAGCTGCGTGGGAATTGTTGGATAAGCTTGCCAATTATGATGCTATGTATGGAACCCATCAAGCTCCACAACCCCAGAAACGTCTCTACATGCCCAACTGAGAAGAAGTTGACCCTGATGTTAAAAATCAGTTTCTACAAGATGAGGTCAACCGTCTAAAGAAGCAGGTAAGTTTTCTGAAATCCTCTCACTCATGTCAAGAATGTGGTTCTTCTGCCCATAGTACTTCTGCTTGCACTAACATCGAGCAGGTTAGAGCCGCTGAGACAATTGCTGAGATGAATTATATGAGAGGACCATACAGGAACCAGCATAGCTATTTTGACAGGTCAAACAATTATCAGGTGTGGGGTAATCAGAATCCAAATCCAAACTATGCAGCACCTCCACCAGATAGACGACCTGCACCATATCGACCTCCAGGCCACCAGGAACCACCATCATGGGTTCAAGGGTTACAGGAAGACATTAAGGGAGTTCAGGCCAACCTAAACCAACAAAACAAAAGATGGGGAGAGTTCGATATATGGAAGAAGAGTGTTGATTCCCAACTAGGGAACCTTGCTGCACAGATTCCGAGACCACAAGGGCAACTCCCGGTGATACGTGATTGCCCCGGAATCCTCCGTAGAAACCTCGTATATGACCCACACGATCTCGATCTTGCCTAGTAATCTCGATTCTCTCCTGAAATTGCTAACAAAGTCAATTGCTTGGAACACAAGTAATAAGAACTCGAGTTGCTGAAATAACGAAACTGAATTGATAGGTTGAAGAAATCAACTTGATAGTTCAAACGGATTGGCTCTAACGCTAAATCCGATTGATTAACTAGTTTGATTTTTAACAATCACAACTAGAACAATCCAATTGACCAAGTCAACAAACCAATTTAAACAAACACAAATCAGATTCACGAAAGAGAGAAGAGAGAATTCGGTGATGAGGCTCTCGAATTTATGATGCACGAAATCAGATTGCAATGCTAGACACAAGATATTGTTTTTGGGCCCAAGAGATAGATTAAACCAATTTGGGTTTAATCTCTCTCAAGCTGATTTTTATTAATGAAACTGAAAAGTATTTATAGAGAATACAAAAGCTTATACTTGGGGAGCAAGGGAGGAAGGCTGGCCGGCCCTAGAAGGGGAGAGGGAGTCTCCTTTGCTTGCTTCCCAAGATATAATAATATCTAATTAAATCTAACTAGATTCCCTTAAATAAATAAATCATAGCTGAATTATTTATTTAAGGAAATAATCCTAACAACTTAAAATATCTCTAACAAACTAAAAATATCTCTAACAACCAGGAGAGAGAAAATCAACCAACTAACATAAGCCTATTGGCTGATTTCTCTTCATTATTAAAATAGATAGAAATTGTTCATAAAACAATAAATAAGATATTTTCTTTAATTTAGAATGGTCAAGTCAAAGGGTTGACTTTGACCCATATACCAATTCATCTCACCCGGTCACTTACTAAATTCAGCCCTAAAGTGAGACAAACTAATATATGTTTCTAAATAAAGAAATAGCGCATTTCGGCCCTCATATTATTAATCCATGGAATCCGGGCTCAATTGATGTCGAATGCACGAGACCCACTTCGCCTTGCTAGGCTCTTCAATAACCGCTGCCAATCGAACCAAGATCGCTGTTGTGCCTTGAGCAATCTTCTTAGCTCGACTTCTTGTGATTGGTCCGTCAGAAGGCACTCGAATCAACTCATCGACGTCGGTTTGAGACATGGCAGGCTTCACTGCATCATTCTCCTCCACTTGAGCTCGAATCGTCTCTGATTCGACGTCGGAATCAAAATCTGGCACATAAAGAGATAGATCAGCCACATTAAAAGTTGGATGGACACCATACTCACCAGGCATGTCAACATGATATGCATTAGGGCCGATTCTCCTGATGATACGAAATGGTCCATCTCCTCTCTGATCTAACTTGTTCTTCCTTTGATTTGGGAACCTTTCCTTCCTTAGATGCACCCAAACAAGATCTCCTTCTTCAAAGATAACCTGTTTCCGACCCTTATCAGCCTGGGCCTTGTACTTCATGGATTTCCTCTCCAAGTGCATCTTCGTCCTCTCATGTAGCTTCTTCACAAACTCAGCCCTCTTGTTAGCTTCAAAATTCTCTTTTCCCTTGTATGGCTGAGGCGTCATATCCACCGGCGTCCTCGGATTCAGCCCATAAACAACCTCAAAAGGGGTCATCTTTGTGGCTGAATGGATTGACCTGTTATAAGCAAACTCCACAAAAGGCAAAACATCTTCCCAACGTTTGAGGTTAGCTTTAAGCATAGTTCTAAGTAAAACCCCTAACGTTCGATTAGTAACTTCCGTTTGCCCATCAGTTTGTGGGTGACATGAGGTAGAAAACAACAATTTAGTTCCCAATTTAGACCATAGACTCTTCCAAAAATAACTCAAAAATTTAGCATCACGATCTGACACAATAGAACAAGGAATGCCATGCAATCTAACAATTTCCCTAAAGAACAAATCAGCAATATGCACAACATCATCAGTCGTGTGACATGGAATAAAGTGAGCCATTTTGGAAAATCTATCTACCACTACAAAGATAGAATCTCTACCCTTCCTAGTTCTAGGCAAACCTACAATGAAATCCATAGAAATGTCTTCCCAAGGTGAACTAGGAATGGGTAAAGGCTGGTACAAACCATGGGGGTGAAGTCTAGACTTAACTTTAGCACAAACAACACAACTCTTGACAAATCTCAGCACATAATTACTCATTTTAGGCCAATAGTAGTGTTCTTTTAAACCTTCTAAAGTCTTTTCTAAACCCCTATGTCCTCTTGATTCATGAACCTCTTTAGTTAGAAGCCTACATATACTAGATGAAGGAATGCACAATTTTTCCAGCTTTAAACAAGTATCCATCATCAATAAAGTAGGTATCTATTTCACCCCTAGACATGCAATTCTTATAGATTTCAGCAAAGTGAGGGTCACTAGCATATAATTCCCTAATCATTGCAAATCCAAGGATCTTAACATCACATTGGTTCAAGAGTACATACCTTCGAGAAAGGGCGTCAGCTACCACATTCTCCTTGCCTTTCTTATGTTTCACAACATAAGGAAAGGTCTCCATAAATTCAACCCATCTTGCATGTCGCCTGCTGAGTCTGGATTGGCCTTTCAAGTACTTCAAGGCCTCATGATCAGAATGGATTACAAACTCTTTAGGCCACAAATAATGAGACCAAGTTTTCAGGACCCTAATTAACGCATACAACTCTTTATCATAAGTAGGGTAATTCAACTCAGCCCCACTAAGCTTTTCACTAAAATAAGCAATGGGTTTCTTGTCTTGTAAGAGCACGCCTCCTATGCCATGTCCAGAAGCGTCCACCTCTATCTCAAATGCCTTGGAGAAGTCAGGGAGTTGAAGCACTGGGGCGTGGCATAATCTGTCCTTCAAAGTGTTGAAGGCGTTCTCTTGTTGCTCCCTCCATTTAAAGGTTGTATCCTTCTTTGTAAGCTCGTGGAGGGGGGCTGCAATTGTGCTAAAATCACGCACAAATCTCCTGTAGAAGCCAGCCAAGCCGAGAAATGATCTGACCATTGTTGGTGTGGTCGGCTGGGGCCATTCTTTGATTGCCTTGATCTTGTCTTCATCTACCTTCAATCCACCTTTAGACACAACAAAACCAAGAAAAATGGTAGACTCGGAGCAAAAAGAACACTTGTTCAAGTTAACATAAAACTTTTCTAACCTTAAAGTGTCCAAAACAGCCCTAAGATGATCTACATGTTCTTGCATGGTTTTGCTATAGATTAAGATATCATCAAAGTAGACTACAACAAATCTGCCTAAATATCTTCTTAAGACATGGTTCATAAGCCTCATAAAGGTACTAGGTGCATTAGTTAATCCAAAAGGCATTACTAACCATTCATATAAACCATACTTAGTTTTAAAGGCAGTTTTCCATTCATCCCCTTCCCTCATCCTAATTTGATGGTACCCACTTCTTAAATCAATTTTAGAAAAGAAATTAGCACCATGTAATTCATCAAGCATATCATCTTGTCTAGGGATGGGGTGACGGTACTTAACTGTTATTTGGTTGATCGCTCTACAATCAACACACATTCTCCATGTGCCATCCTTCTTTGGCACCAAAATCACCTGAACCGCGCATGGGCTGAGAGATTCACGCACATAGCCTTTGTCCATGAGATCTTGCACTTGTCTTTGAAGCTCAGCGGTCTCTTCTGGACTTGCTCTATAGGCTGCACGGTTTGGTAATGAAGCGCCGGGCACCAAATCGATTTGATGCTCGATGCCTCTAATTGGTGGAAGGCCTTCTGGCAACTCTTCAGGCATCACATCTTCAAACTCCTGTAATAGATCCTGTAGACACTTTGGAAGATGTGAAATATCTTGACTAATAATAAGTATCTCTTTCCTCATAAGAAGTAAGCAAGAAGAGTTAGGGAAAGAAATACTAGACTGAGTCACAAGAGAGCGCTTTTCTACACTGCCTCTCAAGCCGATTTTTGGCTCTTTCTGTAGGCGTTCTTTTTCCATATTTGTAGCTCTCTGAGTCTCTGAATTGCTCCCAAAATTTGAGCCAAAACGCTCGAGTGGATTGGGAGATAGCCCAATTTTCGTCCCAGATGCACTGCTGGAAGTGTTGCTCGGCACTTTGGGCGTTTTAGGGACATTCTCTCGGCGTTTTTCGTCCCAAACAGTAGATCCACCTGTTTTTGATGTTGTCCCAAAATTTGAGCCAGAACGCTCGGGTGGAGACTGGGAAACGCCGCTTGGCTTTGTCGACGCGTCGGGCGCCGAACGCCGGGCCGCTGCTTTGGCCGTGGAATCAGCCTCTTCTTTCTCTTCCTTGGCACGCCTAAGTGCCCTAGCTTGATCTCGACGTACCTGATCCTGTAGAACTTGTTGGGGAGACAAGGGTAGAAGAGCAACTCTCCTCCCATCATAGTTAAAAGAATAGGTGTTTAACATGCCATCATAAATCACTCTCCTATCAAATAACCATGGTCTTCCTAACAATATATGAGTGCATTCCATGTTTACTACATCACACATAATGTCATCAACATAAGTACCAATAGCAACACGGACTAAACACTGATGAGTGACAAGATTAGGACCTTCTGAATCATTAATTCCATTGAGACCATAACTAGTAGCTCTAGGTTGGATTTTTAATTGCAAGTGATCAACTACCTTAGCATTAATAATGTTACAACAGCTACCACTATCAATTATCATGCATAACACTTGATTCTTTACTGTACACCTAGTATGAAAAATGTTTTCCCTTTGATCTAGCCTAGGTGTTTCTTGTAAAGTAAGAGTACGCATTGTTACCAAAGTTAGAGGCTGTTCGGTGCATTCTGGTTCAATGGCCTCTACGTCCTCCTCTTCTTGTCCAATACTGTCCTCCTCCACTTGATTTGGAGTTATATCTTCATCACTCACATATCCTCCATTGGTGGTGAGAAGTACTTGCTTTAGATTTGGACAATCCTTGGCATAGTGACCTCGCCCTTGACACTTGTAGCACACTAAATCACGTGCTCTAGGCTGATTTGGAGGTCCATTGGTGGGACGCCTTTGGCCTTGAAAACCTGTTGTTTTAGGTGAGCTAGAAGCTCCCTTTTGCTGCATAGAAGAGTTAGAAGAATAAGAGTTGGAATTTGAACTAGGATTAGAACCATACCTTTTTGTAGTATTCCAAGCTTCCTTCTTCTTCCTTTGTTGCTGCTCATAGAGTAGTTGGGCTGAATGTACTAAGGCATTGAGATCCTTGATTTGTTGAATCTCCAATGTGTCTTGAATGCTTTGATTCAGTCCAGCCATGAATTGGGTCCTTAGAGACCGTTGGGAATGATGAATTCCCGCTTTAAAACTCAGATCCTCTAGCTCATTGAAGTACTCGGTTGGAGACTTGGTGCCTTGTTTGCAAGTTACAACTTTCAATCTCATGTGCTCGGTATGCTCTTCAGGCACATATTTCTTCCTCATTACAAACTTCAGCTGGCCCCAAGTTTCAATTGGTGGTAAGGCCTTTCTAATTCGATCCTCCTTCATTCTAAACCACCAATTTCTAGCGGTCCCAATAAAGTGGATGACAACAACAGCAACTTTCTCCCATTCTTCATATCCCATGTGATCTAGAATGAAATTTGTAGCTTGTTCCCACTCTAGATACTTCTCCGGGTTAAGCTCTCCATTGAATGGTTCTATCTTGATCTTTATATCATGTTTCCCAATCTGATTTACAACTTGGTTAACGTTGTTGTTGTTGTTCGGCCGTTGTACTCCATAGGCTGGTGGGAGATCTTCTACAACCTCAGCTTGGTTATAGAAATCATCTAGGGGAGGATGCCATGGGCGCCTTTCTTCCCCGGGATAACCATACGTCACATCATCAAAGGAGTTGTTGTATTGTTGATATTGTTGATGAGTGGCTTGAGGATACCGGTTGTGTGGCTGATTATAGACTTGTTGATGAGTAACCGGTGGAGTCCTCGACCCGATGCCTCTTCCTCTACCTCGGCCTGCTGTAGGGGAGTAGTGAGCCGGGGGATCATTATCTTTGTTGTAGCTAGCAAGCACATCATGTTCGTCATCTACTAGTTGTTGCTTGCCTTTGTCGCTACCCGAGGCTTGATTTGGGTCACTTGTAAGATCGACTGCAGGGGTGCTCTTGCGACTAGCTTGAGATGAATCAACCAATATTGCAAGTTGTTCCTCTAAATGCTTTAGTTGTGGAGCCAATGCAGCCGTGGCCAGTTCTACAGCTCGAGCCTGGCCATCGCGCACACCTTCACTAATGGACAACCTAATGAAGTCGATTGCCTCCTTAGTGAGACTCAATTCAGTTGGGTTAGGTTCTGATGGAATCACCATTGTTCCTGAAACAAGCAAGAAGGTAGAGAGAGTAGTGTGTTCTAAAGTAAATCACAACAAGCAATACCACACCTTGATCAAGCCAAAACTTGCCTCAAAGCAATCCAATCAACTTAATTCAGTTTTTGGGCTGTTTCGAGGGAGTAAAATGGTAGATATAGTGTAGGTATGGAATACTAATGATATTTAAAGGAAATATGCAGCTTAAGCAAATGGCAAGTATGCAATAAGACAAGCAATGCAAATAATCCCTCTATGAGCTCTAAAACACATGCAATCTCTCAATTGACTCTATGCAAGTTAATAAAGCCAAAATTCAGCATGCAAGGACAGAAAATATGGTAGGCTTAGTGACTTTTATTTCGTCACTCTTTTTCTTCAAAGTGATTTCTACTTAGCTATCTTTTTAAGCAAGCAGTCACTAGGGTTGAAAGTGGCTTAAAACTAGCTGGGGTAGATCACTTTTTCTTTTCTTTTTTTTCTTTTTTTTTTTTGATTTTTATGCACAAACTACTCTTGTGCTATAATGAAGAAATAATCAATGCAACAATGCTAAGGACGAAATTAAAAGGGTATACACGAACTGAATTTTTTTTTTTTTTTTTTTTTTATTTAACTAAGTGACTTTTGCTACCAATGAAACCAACTAGAAGCCAAATTAACAAAAGAAGAAGGGGTAGGTCGAATTTGATGGGATGCAATGACAGAAATTAGCAAATATCAACAAGCAATATGAATCTCTATTGATCATGCAACATGAAATAAAAACTCATAAAAATTGTAGGAAGACAATTGCTACTCTTAATTGCAACAAAACTCAACCAATTCAACCAAAAGCATGCAACAAATCCCTTAAAATCTCCTAGATGGGTTATTACTTGGAGGGCAAGCAACAACAAGGAATTAAGGTTTGGTGATCTCGGCTGAGGGCTAGGGTTAGGGTTTGCGGATTTGGATCTAGCGTTTGAGGGATTGGTAGGGTTCTGGACTAGGGTTTGCGAGAATTAGGGTTACCTAGGGTTTCTCGCAACTAGGGTTAGGGTTTGGGTTTGGACTGCCGCCAGATTAGGGTTAGGGTTAGGGTTGAGTTCTCGAAAAATTAGGGTTAGGGTTCGAGAATGAGGGTGGCGAACTAGGGTTTGGATGCTCCGATTTGGATGGGGTTGGTGGGGTTGTGATCGGACGGTGGTGGTGGGTGGTGCGGCTGGTGAAAGCGACACCAAGTCGGGGTGTGCAGGTGGTGGCGGAGTGGTGGTGTTGGCGGAACTATGTGGTGGTTGTGGTGCAAATTCAGCCTTTAGATCTCAAAAATTGTAACTTGGTTAAAGGTTCAAACTTTGGGATCAAAAACTGAATTAAATTAACTAGAAAGCAAATTAAGGAAAGAAACAATTACTTGGCTAGACGCTGGATTCTAATACCACTTGATACGTGATTGCCCCGGAATCCTCCGTAGAAACCTCGTATATGACCCACACGATCCCGATCTTGCCTAGTAATCTCGATTCTCTCCTGAAATTGCTAACAAAGTCAATTGCTTGGAACACAAGTAATAAGAACTCGAGTTGCTGAAATAACGAAACTGAATTGATAGGTTGAAGAAATCAACTTGATAGTTCAAACGGATTGGCTCTAACGCTAAATCCGATTGATTAACTAGTTTGATTTTTAACAATCACAACTAGAACAATCCAATTGACCAAGTCAACAAACCAATTTAAACAAACACAAATCAGATTCACGAAAGAGAGAAGAGAGAATTCGGTGATGAGGCTCTCGAATTTATGATGCACGAAATCAGATTGCAATGCTAGACACAAGATATTGTTTTTGGGCCCAAGAGATAGATTAAACCAATTTGGGTTTAATCTCTCTCAAGCTGATTTTTATTAATGAAACTGAAAAGTATTTATAGAGAATACAAAAGCTAATACTTGGGGAGCAAGGGAGGAAGGCTGGTCGGCCCTAGAAGGGGAGAGGGAGTCTCCTTTGCTTGCTTCCCAAGATATAATAATATCTAATTAAATCTAACTAGATTCCCTTAAATAAATAAATCATAGCTGAATTATTTATTTAAGGAAATAATCCTAACAACTTAAAATATCTCTAACAAACTAAAAATATCTCTAACAACCAGGAGAGAGAAAATCAACCAACTAACATAAGCCTATTGGCTGATTTCTCTTCATTATTAAAATAGATAGAAATTGTTCATAAAACAATAAATAAGATATTTTCTTTAATTTAGAATGGTCAAGTCAAAGGGTTGACTTTGACCCATATACCAATTCATCTCACCCGGTCACTTACTAAATTCAGCCCTAAAGTGAGACAAACTAATATATGTTTCTAAATAAAGAAATAGCGCATTTCGGCCCTCATATTATTAATCCATGGAATCCGGGCTCAATTGATGTCGAATGCACGAGACCCACTTCGCCTTGCTAGGCTCTTCAATAACCGCTGCCAATCGAACCAAGATCGCTGTTGTGCCTTGAGCAATCTTCTTAGCTCGACTTCTTGTGATTGGTCCGTCAGAAGGCACTCGAATCAACTCATCGACGTCGGTTTGAGACATGGCAGGCTTCACTGCATCACCCGGGCCGCCCCGAGGAAAAACCTAAGGGACAAATAGCAACGGTGCACCTTAGGAGCGGGAAGACATTGCCGAAGCGAGTCCAAGCTAGGGACAAGAAGGAAGAGGACGTCACAGTGCAAATCAGTAACGGGCCAGCGAGAGCAAGTACCGAACCAATATGCCACGATGAAGAGGCTCCGAGGATACCTAACGACCCTAGCCCAGGTAAGTTTTCTAATCCGAGCCTTCCTCTCAATCCCAGGGTAGTTAACGACCCCATCAGGGTCGGTAACGACCCGCCGAGGACACCTAACGACCCTAGTGTCGACCCGGTACTTTCACCTCTCGAGCCTAACTTGGTTCTGAGAATGGTGAAATCTCTTCCATTTCCAACTAAGAAATCTATGGACTCTACTGAGAGTAAGTTCAAGCGTTTCGTGAAGATCCTTCAAGGCATTAATATTTCCATCCCATTCATTGAGGCCCTAAGCGAAATGCCGGCTTACACAAATTTTTTGAAAGATATTCTTAGCAGGAAAAGATCCATCACTGAGCTGCAGAATGAAGTCTGATCTATTGCTTTACCAGAAAAGCTTGGAGATCCAGGGAGATTTGCTATCACAATTGGTATAGGCGACCACAAATTCAAAGCTTTATGTGATCTGGGAGCCAGTACCAGTTTGCTGCCTCTTTCCATTTGGTTAAAAACCAACATGGGACCGTTAGAGCCTGTGGATATGAATCTCTTCATGGCGGACGGATCATGTGTTAAAGCCACAGGAGTTGTGGATGACTAACCTATTCAAGTTGGGAAATTCTTCATACCAAATGATTTCGTCGTCCTCGACATGCCTGAGGATCCTCATGTCCCCGTTATCCTAGGCAGACCATTCCTAGCTACAGCAAATGCCAAGGTCGATGTGCGGAAAGGACTTCTTACTTTTGAGATTGGAAAAGAACGCGTGGAATTCAGCTTAGACCAAAACGCAAATGACCCAACCGCGGTCGCACAAATCGAATTGCCCCAACCAGAACTCGACATAGCTGATACTACCAAACTTCCATCAACTTCGAAAGAGGACGAGATCCTCCCACAGGACCCTGCCAAGCTCACATGGCCTACTAGTAAGTCTCATATACGAGGAAACAATCAAGGTGAGTACTTTTCTTCTTGCCTTATTCCTGCACCATGCCCCACAGTTTATGCTATTGAGGAGTCCAAACCGCCTTGATTTTCGGATTTCACTAACCCATATGTAGGAATACCGGGCATACTCATAGAAGACAAGGGACCTAGCTTAGTGACTCAAGAAAACAACGCCTACAAAGCTAAGTATGGGATATCTCGAGACCCTAACAAAGCTACAGCAGAGCCACTTTGAAGCAAGGGAAATACGTCGGGCTAACGACGTTAAACATAGCGCTTACGGGAGGCAACCCGCTCTTAATTTAGACTAGACTTTTTCTTTTAGATTCTTTTTCTTAGTTTTCTTTTGAGTTTTTCTTTTCTTTAGTAGTTTTTAGGATAGAAATTAGGATAAATTTTTAGCTAACAAGATGCAGGAGAAGAGCTCGAAAATCACTCCAACAGGCTATGGTGGCTCGTTAACGACCCACCCAGGGTCGTTAACGACCCGGTTCGACGACCCGATTCGTCAAAACGGGCAGGTAAGTTTTTTTAACCTAATCTATCTTCTTACCTACCCCATGCCGCCGCCCTTCACCTCTTCGTATCCCTACCTTCTCCTATATAACCCTTCTACCCCTCATAAAAATTTCACTCTCAAATCCTTTAACTCTAAATCCCTCAAAAATCCTACCAAAGATCTTGGAGATCCCCCACCACCGATTGGAATCCTTCACTCTACCGACCACCGAGAGACCGTCGTTACCGAAGCCCGGAAACCCGATTTTCTCACCGACGAGATCTGAGCTCGTTAACCACCCAATTCCGACCTTTTGTTCTTCAATTTCTCGATTCTCTGGTATGATTTCTAAACCCTAACTCAAAATTGCATGATTCATGGTTTTTAGGGTAGAAATTTCATGTCTTGGAGCTTGTTCATAGAGAGGTCGATTTGCATGTTTGGATTTTGCTCATGAAAATTCTTGGTTGTGCTTAGTTGTTCTTGTTCTAGGGAAGATTATTCATGTTAGATCATCTATTGCAACACTCTAATTAGAAAAGCATGAATTTTTCTTGTTCTAGTCTTAAGTTCAAACTTTGCATGTCAAAATTTTGGGTAATTCTAGCATGTTCGGGATGGGTAATTGAGCAAGTATGGGGTGCATATATCCAATTGCGTGCCTAGTAAGGGAGTATAGAGGATTGCATGCTTGATTTTGGTCTGATTTTTAAAGTTGAAAAATCTTGGAATTCTGCGTATTGGCTCTCGGCAGCTCGTTAACGACCCACCCAGGCTCGTTAACGACCCTGCGTAGCCTCAAAGATCAATAACCAGTCCAGATTCGTAAACGACCCAATTGGGTAGTTAACGAATAATTCCGAGGACTATTTCGAGACCAAGTATGGGGTCACTTGCCTAACTTATCTTGAGTAGATCTTATCTTGGAAAATCATGATTGTTTTGTAGATCTAACGGCAAGTTCAAGCAGACCCGCTACCCGAGCTCAGAAGAAGAGAAGGAACCAGAGGTCCCCATCTCCACCTCGCATGGATAATGTGATCTTGAGCACTCAAGGCCAAGCAAAACGATACCGTGCCATTCTAGAGAAGGACCACAACACCCGTTGGTTCTCAAAGTCTAGTGCTGTACACACGGGGATTTACACGGATGTCAAGGAGGCCTTCGTTATTCTCGGTGCATCTCATCTATTGAAGAAGGAGAATGTACCACATTTTCCGGCCCTCACATCCGAGTTCTTGGCCACACTAGAGACAAGTTTCCCGTCGAAGACTTCGGCGGGACGCATCCGGTTTTGACTCGACAATGTGAGCCGTGAGTTCACCATGGAGGAGTTCAATGCACTTCTGCAACTCCCGAACCCATCTAGAGACTATAGTCTAAAGGACTACAGGGTGATTCGGACTTGGAGTTACATCACCAGGGAGGTCCAATCCTCCACAGCGGCACTATCTGGGGCAAGTATCATCAACCCCATCTTCAGGATCATTCTCCGAGTCCTAGCCGCTACATTCTGGCCAAAGAGAGAGTTGAACAGGCCGACGAGGACGAAAGTTGCTTGTCTCCGTACAATCCTTTTTGAGGAGCCCGACCCTTTGAATTTGGGGTATGAATGGCTCTACTACATAGAGAAATCAACCAAGTCCAAGGAAGTTTGGTGTGGTAACTTGGTCAGTCTTTTGGCCACCAACCTTGGAGTCGACCTCACTCTCTACACACCGGCTCACACTCAGTTGCTCAACCAAAACTATTGGCTTAGCGCCGAAATTTTCACTCGAGTCCGGGAGGGGCTCGTTACAAAAGTCCATGGCCGAGATGTACCGCCCACCCTACTGAAATTGGAGCTTTTATACGTACCAAATTGGTACGAGGCGTGGACAGGACATGCTTTCCCATTGGACCCCAAGCCGGAGGATGAGCTATCACTTAGGCCGTGTGTGTCCCGGTTTGAAAGAGAGGAAGATGCAATGGATGAAGATGAAGATGAAGATGAGGATACCGAGCTAGTTGAAGAAAACACCGAGGAAGCCGACACAGAAGGCGACACTAGGAGCTTAACTTCGAGGAAGAAAACCTCGACACGGAAGTACTAGGCACCAACATCCTCGTTGACGAGCCCACCAGGCTCGTTACCGATCATTTCCAACCTTCTACATCTGCTACTAAGGAGGTACCCAGGGTCGTTAACGACCCTCCGAGAGCTCCTGTCGACCCTCCGCCAGTTCCTACCGATCCTTACTCTTATGGGCTTGTGCCATATCACCCGGTGCTTCACCATGATCACTTACAGCCTCACTACCCACCACCTCCTCAGCCTGAATACACTGGATCGAGCATTCCGCCACCATGGGCCGAGGATCTTTCTGCACGGATGCAACAACTCAACCTCCAGCAGGACCACATTCATCAGAGGATGGATAGATGGGAGACTATCTACTCAGCTCGGATGAAATTTGAGGAGGAGAGGCACCGTCAGAGAGAGACAGAGGATTCTGAGCGCTGGAGGACGATGTATGACTTCATGGGGAACTTCGAGCATTACTTTCCTCCACCTAACCGTTGATCCAGCTTCAAGATGTTTTCCTTGTTTTCCACTTCTGAAACTTTGTAAGTTTTTATTTTCTCTTTTCTTGTTTTTCTTGTGTTTTTCTTTTCTATTTTCTTTCCTTCTTCTTATTTTCTTACAGTGGGGACACTGTAATTTTAAGTATGGGGTGGGAAAAAGTAGAAAAACTAGTTTGTTTTGTGTCTCGTTGTCCTATGTGTTTTGTCTTAGGTAGTTTTAATTCCGAAAAAAATAGAAGAATTTTTTTTTATAATAACTTAAATTTAAAAAAAAGGTTTTAGAATTGATAAATATCCCTTTCTTATGTTCTATGATAATAGTTGCTAGCATGATCATATAATTCCTTGCCATCATGTCTTTGAGAATATAGCCGGATTCTTATTTTGAAGTTGTTTTTAGGAAGGAATGGTATTTGATGAAATTGAGCACATATACCTTTTTTTTAGCATAAGTGATGCAATCCAATAAAATTTACCTTGTGAGTTATTTTTGGCCTTATAGGGAGAACATTAACGAATCCCTCTTCTCTTTTGTGTGATTTACTCTCTATATGCATATTATCTCTTGGAATTGTGATGGTTATCTATTACTTGAGACCTATATAAGATTTATAGTTCATTACTTATGAAAATCATATGATGGAGAACTTATCTTTATAATCCCTATTATTCCATATCCACCCTTACATTATCCTCTTTTTGACAACCAATTTGAGCCTGAAGCCTTTTATTTTTTTAGCTCCACAAAATTATTCCCTAGCCGAGATAAGCTTGACCCTATCCGGGGATTAGGACTTAGTATTGGTTGTTATGATTTTGTTGAGTGAGTAGTTTGGTTCAAGTATGGGGTAATATGGGTTGGGTAAATTGAAAAATCTTGCAGTTTATCATGTATATGGAGTTTGGTTCCCTGTATGCACCGTATAAAGAAGGGAAAGTAAAGGAGAAAAACAAAAGAAATAGAAAATGCAGAATCGTTACCGACCCTAAAAGGGTTCGGTACCGAGCCCCCGCGGAAAAGAGAAAAAAAAGGGATGAAAAGAAAGATCATGAAAAGTCCGAGAAAGAGCTGAATAGTGAAAGTGTGCATGAGCCAAATTTTCTAAGTGTTTGTAAGCAAGATAAGTTGGGATAAATGGGTGAGTGAAAGAGAGAGTGCATAATGTTTGACTGAGTTTGTTATAATCTTTTATGAGAGTTTTTGGAGATATGAGTTTTTAGGAATCTTTGATTCCCGGATATTATTAGCACCACATAGCCAAAATATTTCCATGCCTTATTGTTTTTACCAAGCCCCATTACAACCCGGCCGAATGGAAGCTTCTATGAAGTTTTTCATTGAGCCTAAGTTCTCTTGATGATTTTTGTTTGTTTTGACGAATCTTTGGTGGAGAGTTTGGTGATATAAGTTACAATTTCTATGAGTTTTTGCATATAAGATGAGTTGAGAGATATATTTATAAGCTTAACACTTGAGAGTTGAGAGAAACACATTATCCCTTGTGAGGTTGGATTGTATTTTCTTGTGTCTATTTTAGGTTCATATGTGGGTGATGACGTTAATAGTCCTTTTCTATTTTTTTCTCTATGTTTTGAAGTTGCTTTTTAGATAATGGCTATAGTTTGATGAGCATGTTGTTTGGTTTTGGTTATTGTTTTGTGATTGCTTGAGGACAAGCAAGTCTAAGTATGGGGTATTTTGATGTCTGTGTTTTTAGTATAGTTTTTGATAGGTTTTCTTAGGTTATTAGGATTAGTTTTGATAAGTTTAGAGTTAGTTTTGTGTGTATTTGGATAGTTTTACATATTTTGTGAAAAGTGTGGAAGCTACTCTGTTTTGTGTCTTTTTGTAGGTTTTAGCAAGGAAAAGTTGATGTTTGAAGCTGGAATTGAAGAGCTATGATAAAGGACGGAAGAATACAGAATGAAGAAGCTGAAGTTCGAGTTTTTGGAAGAGAAGTGTTGAAGAAAGCCAAACCCAGGCTCGTTAACGACCCTGAAGGGTTCGTTAACGAGGCCACGAGATAGAATAATCGAGAAGACGACTTTGTGACTCACCGATCCTGTGCGAGAATTTATTTCCATGTCGGTAGAGTATCTTTTTATGATTTTAGGGTTATTATATTATGTATTTTAGGTCTTGTTATCTTTCTAGATTTTATTTCTATCTTTTAGAATAGATTCTATCTTTTTAGGAAAGTTTATATCTTTTAGCCTTTTTTAGTTTCTAGCCTTTTTAGTATAAATACCCTTCTATTCTAGCATAGAAGAGGGGGATTGGATCGTAGTAGATAGAGGAGAGAAGAGGAAGAACCGAGAGAAGAGAGAGACGAGTCGGAAGTTGTGATCGAAGAGCTCGGTGGACGAGAGTTACCGGGGTCGTTAGTCGAGGTTTTGGTTCGTTATTTTGGTGTTGTGGGTTTCTTCTGAATCTCTGTAAGACGATATTTCTTATTAATTTGAGTAGTGTTTTGTTTTCAATGTTTTCTTTGATTGAAGTTATTTGTTTCATAGTTATGATTAGTGAGTAGTCCTTTTATCTAGGGTCGGGGTTGAAACCCAGCATAGTTATGCATGATTGGTGAGTGAGATTATGAGTTAAATGCCTTTTATCCATTGTTAAGATTGTTTGTTGTGCTTATACCAATATGAAAGTTGAGGTAATTTGAGTTGTTGACTTGATTGAAAGAGAAAGTTATAAACTTGAAGGTTGATATTGTTTGAATACGAAAGTTTCAAGCTTTAGATCCAAAGCAAGCAATTGAGTGAGTTAGTTTATGAAAGTGGATTAATTTACTTGCTGAGTCAATGAAAGTTGATGCATCTATCTATTTAAAGGCATGATATTCTATTTCTTACGAGCTTGTGTGCATGACTACGTTGTGGTAACCCTTGTCCTAGATCTTTATTTTTATTTGAATTCTCTCATAATCATATTCGTTGCTGAGTTTGTTGACTCGGTACCGAGCTTGTCTAGGTCGTAGTTTTTTTTTTTTGTTTACGGTGGGTCGTTAACGAGGCTGACAACTTCGTTAACGACGCTACTTCTGTGGTTTTGTTTGTTTTTGTTTTATTTTTAGTAGTCGATAGACAAACAACCTTGCTTCCTGTGGAACGATCCTGACCTCCCTATACTCAGCGGGGTCTTGATTATAAATTTATTTGTTGTCAAGAAACCCTCCTCAACATAATCTCACTATAAAAGACCCCTATGGTGACCTATAAGATGGATCTGATCTCTCTCCTTTCTCCCTATTTCTCTCTATTCTCCCTAATATATAACACTTTGTTCATTTATTTCCATTTATACTTCTAATAATTATTGAGGCAAAAGTAAAAAACAAAACAAATTTTAGGAGTATAAAGTACCATCATTTAATAGGGGTAATTTTGGAAGAATTTTTTTCCCCTTAATATATGTGTAAATTTGTCTATGCCGTCTATTATAAAACGGAGGGAGTAACATTATTGAGAAATCTTTATATTTTACTACAACTAAAGTTTTTCTTCAAAGTCAAATAATTTTTTTTGTATTCAATATAATATCCTTCCACGAAAATTAAATTGAATAATGAGAGTAATAAATAAGAAAAAACTAAAAAGGCAAATATTTTAAACATTATTTAAATTCGCAACAATTAGAAAGCTATTTACATCAGAGGGAGTAAAATAATATGAACTTACATCAACTATAATGTTACATCTATGCACTGTTCTAAAAATCCCCGCCTAGCTCCGTCTAGGCCTCGCCTAGTCTTCCAACCCGTCTAGGAGACAGTCTAGGCGCTAGGCAGACCCTACACCTATCGTTTGTTAGAACACTACATCTAAGGTAGTTTAATATAAAAAAATATAAATAAATTGGGTTGACCTTAAAGAACTGTCCTTACAAAACAGGTTATTTTAACATATCGAACTATATTTAAGATATATTGAAAATATAAGATAGAAAAAGTAAATTCTAAGGTAGTTTAATACAAAAAAAATATAAATAAATTTATATTTGTTTCTTTTCTACATAATAATTGACATATACGACTCGTTCATCGATAGTCTGAAGTCGCCAATGCCAAGTTGGAACTCAGAAATTCGATTGAAGGTTTGAGACATTAGACAAGTATTTGACCTAGCTGATTAGTTTGTTTTAAAAAAAAAATAAAAAGTCAAACTCACTATATTATAAAAGGCCCAATTTAAGTGCTCGTTAATTCATGAGAATTGATTTCCAAGTATTATAAATCATGGGAATTTAAAAATAATGTTTGGTTGAAATCAAATTCCTAGTAATTAAGATCACTGCCTTTTATTTGGTTAAATATAAAAAATCATATAACCGCGTCGTTCAAGGTGCTATTGTGCTTTCAGGGTTTCTGGTTGGTGGTCCTAACCGGGTCGTTTAGGGCTCTCCCCCTCAGCTTTAAGCTAGGGGTGTTCCTATCCTGGTCCCCCAAATTCTGTTGAAGCGGAGTACACTAGGTCATTATTGTTGTTGTTGTAAAAACTCATGTAAATTTATTTAATATTGCCATTATAACCTTTACGTATGAAAATCTAGAGTTTTGACTCATGGATTCATGGGTAAATAGGAAATTTGTAAATTAAATATAAAAAAGAATAAAGATATTTTGAATAAAAATGGAGGAATTTGATTGTAATTCCTCCATTATGGAGAAAGTGGAAATCATGAGAATTTAACTTCAAAAATAGTGAATTTCTTTTAACCAAACACATGTATTGAATACTACTTCCTGGGTTTTTCTAAATCATGGGATTTAAGTAGATAACCAAACAAGCATTTTTTTTGATAAGGAAAGAAATTAGGGTAACCACTAACAAGCTAGTGGTCGTCCTAGAGCATCTTGTTGGATGAGGGTAATCAAACCCGGGTCAACTACAAGCGGGATAGAGGAGACACGTCTGAAGGATCCAGCGATGAAGTCCGCTACAGAATTGCACTCACGAACGACATGAGAGATACTCCAATCCTGGAACTGGGCAAGCAAGCAGTGGATGTCCGAACGCAACAACTCAATCTCCCACGGGCAGCGCCAGTCACCAAGAACGGCTTTGACCAGCTGCAAATTATCGCCTTCAATCTGAATCCGGGAAATGCCACATCTAATGGCCTCGAGAAGTCCCTGGGCAAGGCGATGGTCTCGGAGATCAGAACAGACTGCCGACCAATCAGTCCTCCATCAAAATGGATAGGGGAGCCACCAGAGTCCCTGAGGATGAACCCAAACGAAGCCACGCCCTCCACACATACTGCACCATCAAAATTCAACTTAATATAATCCCTCTTGGGTTTTGCCCACTTAGCAAGCTTTCTCTCTGCTCCAGCTCTCGCATTATAAGTACGACAGCTGGGAGGATCAGAGGCTCCTGCAAGTTTCCATTCTTTAACCTGATTTCGAGTAAACTCGCTTAGGTTGTTGGCATTATTCATGTTTGTTCCGCTATTACTGTCAAAGACTCTTTTGTTTCTGGAGAACCATAGACTCCACCAAGTGTTAGTGAGGAGTTCCATTTCCTCTTTTGTTGTTATTGTCCTTATTTCCTCCAAGATCTTGTGTGGTTTTCTGTCGTCCAGAGAGACATGGTTGACAATCAATCGTAGTTTTGGGCTTACGGAGTTGAGGGTCGCCTTTGTAAGGGGGCATGAGAGTAAGATGTGGTTTGTGTCCTCAACCTGGTTGTTACACGCATCACATCCTTGTGGTACCGGAATATGGTTGGCAGCAAGCCTTATTTTGGTTGGTAGGCCGTTTCGAGCTACTTTCCATAGGAAATTCTTCAATTTGGGTGGGATATTGAGCTTGTTAATTCATTCTAGATTAATTCTCGGTTCACCTTTGGATTGGTGGAGCCACTGCATTGTAGAGTGTGTGGAGTACCAACCATTTTTACTTGGTTGCCAGTACAATCTATCCGGTATTTTGTTAATGGGATTAATAATTTTTGATATTTTTTCGAGGTCATCTTGAGTAACGACTTCACTCAACTTTTCAATGTTCCATGAATTGTCCTCAAGGAGGTACACATCAACATGTTCCTCCCAATTAATAAGGGTTTCGACCTCAGTTTTTGGTTTAAGAGGGCCGTTGCCGATCCAGTTATCTTTCCAGAACCGGATGGTTTTCCCGTCCCCTATTTGCCAGATGAGACCCCTCACAAATAGGTCTCGTAGGCCTAAAAGCTTGGACCATTGCCATGATGTGTTATGTTTTTTCTTATAGTACAATATACTTTCCGTTTTGAGGTATTTTTCAGTCACTATTTTAACCCAAAGGTTGTCTGGTTCCGCTAAGATTTTCCAAAGCAGTTTCATTTGGAGTGCTTGGTTCATTTCTTCTGCTTTTGCGATTCCCAACCCTCCATGAGCGGGTGGACGACAAATGGAATTCCAGCTAATAAGTGGTTTGTAGTTGTTTTCCTTGTTCCAAAAGAAATTCTTGTTAATTTGGTCAAGTTCTTTCAGAGTTGTCTGGGGTAGCAAGAACGATTGCATAATATAGTTTGGTTGTGCTGAGAGGTTTGCTTTGATTAGGGTTTTGCGTCCCTCTTGGGAAAGGGAGTTTGCTTTCCATTTTGATAATTGAGATCTAGTTCGCATAATCAAGGGTTTATATGTGTTTTGTGTTACTCTCCCGTTGATAATCGGGCATCCTAGATATTTATCCAATGCGACTGTGTTAGTAATCTAGAGAATCTGTTTGATTTGTTCTTTTGTGTTGTTACTTGTGTTTTTGGTGACTTGGAATGCCGATTTGTGAAAATTGACTTTCTGGCCAGAGATCTGGCAATAGTTATCGACAATTTCTTTAATACTTTTGCTGGCTTGGCTATTAGCTTTAGAAAAGATGATGATATCATCTGCGAAGGCCAGGAATGGGATTTTTGTTCCATTTCTTGAAATTTGGATCCCGATGCCACTTCTCAGATTGGTGCTCAAAAGGTGGAGTTGTCTTGCCAGAATCTCAATGTAACATTCCTCCTGGTCTTTTATGCTCAATTTTCACCTTCTGGCAAACACAAAACACCTTGAAATGAATTCTGCCACTTCTTGCTTCATGTTCGGCCACCAGAAATTCCTTCGCAAGTCTTTGTACATCTTACTTGCTCTGGGATGAACGGAATATGCAGAAGAGTGAGCTTCTTTCAAAATTATCTTACGAAGCTCATCTACAGCAGGCACACAAATCCTGTTTTGAAACCAAAGGGAACCATCATATTGGATAATGAACCCAGGTGCCTTGCCTTCCTGCACTTCTCCACTGATCTTGATCAACATGATGTCGTCAGCTTGTTTCTCTCTGATGTCATCTAGAAGGTCGGAATGGATTTCCAAGGTGGTTAGACAACCTTGTTGTCTTCCAAACCAAACTTCAGTGCCTTCTCGAATCAACTCTTGTTGTAACTTTGGTTGAACTGTCAGCACTGCAACTATGCTCTCTTGTTGTGTCTTCCGACTTAAAGCGTCGGCTACAACATTAGCTTTGCCCGGATGATAAAGCAATTCAATGTCGTAGTCCTTAAGCAGTTCCAACCATCTTCTTTGCCTCATGTTCAACTCAATCTGAGTGAACACATATTTCAAACTTTTGTGGTCGGTGTAAATCTGACACTTCACCCCATACAAGTAGTGTCGCCAAATCTTTAAGGCAAACACCACAGCTGCTAGCTCGAGGTCGTGTATCGGGTAGTTAACTTCATATGACTTGAGTTGACGAGATGCGTAAGCTATCACTTTCCCGTTTTGATGAGTACACATCCCAAACCTTGCTTGGAGGCATCACTATACACTACGTATCCTTCATGTCCATCTGGCAGAGTCAGAACGGGTGCACTTGTTAGACGTTTCTTCAGCTCTTGAAAATTTTCTTCACATTTATCATCCCACACAAACTTTTTGTGGGTTTTTCGGAGTAGCTTGGTCATTGGTAAAGCGATTTTGGAGAATCCCTCTACAAACCTTTGGTAGTACCCAACAAGTCCTAGGAACCTGCGAATTTCTTTCACATTTCGAGGTTGTTTCCATTCTAAGACCGCTTTAATCTTATGTGGGTCCACCATTACTCCATCCTGATTGATAACATGACCTAAAAAGGTGACTTCTTTTAGCCATAGGTCACATTTTGACAACTTGGCATACAACTGGTTATCTCTTAAAATCTGTAGCATTATCCTCAGATGCTCCTTGTGATCAGCCTGACTTCCTGAGTAGATTAAAATGTCATCAATGAAGACTATCACGAACTTATCGAGATACTCATGGAAACATTGATGCATGATATCCATAAACACTGCAGGTGCGTTGGTCAAACCGAATGGCATCACCACAAACTCGTAGTGGCCATATCGAGTTCGGAATGCTGTCTTTGAAATATCCTCGTCGCGAATTCTGAGCTGATGATATTCGGATCGTAAGTCGATCTTGGAGAAAACTTTGGCATCTCGAAGTTGATCTAGAAGGTCATCTATCCTTGGTAGAGGATACTTGTTCTTGATGGTGACTTTGTTCAGTTCCCGGTAATCGATGCATAATTGAAAAGTCCCATCCTTCTTCTTCACAAAAAGCACAGGTGCTCCCCAAGGCGAGGCACTCGGTCTGATGAAGCCTTTCTCTAGCAAATCCTCCATCTGACTTTTGAGTTCCTTCATCTCTATTGGTGCCATCCTATACGGTGCCTTGGAGATCGGTGCAGTTCCAGGCTCTAAGCTGATTGAAAACTCGACTTCCCGTCGAGGAGGTAGTCCCGGAAGCTCTTCGGGAAAAACGTCGGAAAAATCTCTGGCTATAGGAATCTTTCGAATATCCACGATTTTCTTCTCCGTTGGTTCTAGATAGCACAGGTATCCAATGCAACCTTGTCGGAGTAGTTTCCCGGCCTTCATGGCATTGATCAACTTTCCATTTTCTTCTTCTCGCTTCCCCTTGAATTTGCAAATGTGCTTTCCCCCAGAGTTCATGGTTACCGTTCGAGTATGGAAATCGGTTACGGCTCCATGGAGTGATAACCAATCTCTTCCGAGAATGATATCGTAAGGAGCCATTGGAATGCATATCAAGTTGGATTTGAAGCTTCCTCCTTGAATGCTGAGCGGAAAGTTACTTAATTGTCTTGTTCCTATTATTCTCTCACCGTTAGGAAGGTTCACCACAAAGGGTTCGCAGGATTCATGACATTCTAGCCCTAGAAGCTCTACACAACTTTCAGATATAAAGGAATGCGATGCACCGGAGTCAAACAAAAGGAAAACTGCTTTTGAGTGGACGAATAAGGTACCTTGACAAATGGGAGCTTCTGGCTTGTCACTGGCGCGCATCTCATACAGACGTTGTCCTTGATTCTGGGACTTCATCGGTCCTTTCCCCTTGTTCTGAGCAGTTGACTGAACCGAAGCAGTTCCAGCAGTCCTGTTTGAGGTCTGAGGGTATTGGGAAACCGAGTTGGATCGTGCTTGACCTGACTTACTTCCAGCTTGCCTACAGTAAAGGCAAAGGTGTCCCACTTTTCCACAGTTATAGCAAGTTCTGTGTTCCTTAGGGCAATTCCGGTTGATATGTCCTTGTTCTCCACAGTTGTGGCAAACAATCGGACCTTTCTTAGATTCCGATCCTTGAAACGACCTTACTCCAGATGATGCAGGCCTATTCTTGTTCTTCTTTGACCAGTTGGAACTTTGTGGTGATGTTGGCCTTTTGAACCCTCTTTGACTTGAATGATGAGGCTTCCCACCACCGTGCTTCCTGCGTTCAGGCTTGCCTAGAGTAATCTCCATGCGGTAGATTGCGTCCACATACTCCTCAAGAGTTGCAAAATGGCGGTTCACCATCCAAGGTTTGATGGTGTCGCTCATCCACTTGTGGAAACGTCGGATCTTTTGTCGTTCAGTGGTTATTTCCTCCTCAACATATTGCAACAAATGATTAAACTTCTTTGCTCTTTCTAGCACACTGAGCCCGTGGACCTTCGGCGAAAGCAACTCATCAAGTTTTTCATCTTTCATAGCAGTGGTGAAGAATCGGTTCATCATCTTATCTTTGAACAGATTCCATGTTAGGTTGGGATGGGTAGCCAAGCTTGAGTTCTCCCACCATTCTCCGGCTTCACCCTTAAGTCGTAGGGCTGCCATGTGCACCTTGTTAGCCTCAGAGCAGTGCACGTTCCTCAGTAATCTTTCTACATGGGAGAACCAGTACTGAATTCCGACAGGATCTCCACTTCCGTCGTATGATTCAGGTTTCATAGTGTTGAAAACCTTCAGGCCGCTTGCAAAGCTTGTCTCTACTTCTTTCCCACGAGCTTCAACTGCTCCTTGTTCCACCTCTTGATTCTCCACAACAACTGGATTCTGCACAACTGGAGGAATCGACTCTCGTACTATCTCTCAAAACATGTCCGAAAGGTTTCCATAGTGCCTTCATTGAGCACTAAAGGAGGGTTTGGTGCAGGAGGATGATTGACACGAGGCAATCCTCTAACCTCGGATTGGCTTTCCTCGTTCTCATCTCTAACTTGAGTTCGGTTTCGGTGGCTAGTAGCTCTTGTATCCACCATCTGAATAACGATACACAAATGTTTCCTTTGTTTAATTAACATTTGCATAAGGTAAATACTTAGACACAAAGTTTTAGAGAAAAACGTGGTTCTTATATACATTAGAACTTTTTCAGAAAGGATTTACACAAGGCTTTCAAGCATAGCCTTTACAATACCTAAACGGAAATATAAATCTACTGTCGGCTTGACTATTGAAGAAAAATTACTAGTCAAGCGGAGTGATCAACTACACCCCTAAAGTTACGAGAATACAAGCTATAATACTAGGAATAAAGTCTTGACACGAACTAAGGGTTACAAAAGAAATCTAAGAAACCGTCATCGAACCAACTCTCATCCAAGGACTCCCCCTCATGACACAACAATACATAAGCCTGTCGAATCCTCCTTTCTGCCACCTCCATCGCACTTCGAAGGGATGCCACACATGATTCGTGCTGATGAAGCAAGTTCTGGGCGGTCGAGATCTCTTCCATCCATGTCTCCTTGTACTGAGCTACTAAGGACTTGTTGGGGCGGCGTTGCCCTGTGCTGAAAGGCCAAGCCGTGGACGGAAGGTTCTCGTGTGGAGACTCGATCGGAGGCCGAGATGACTCCCCTTGAAACATATTAGCATGTCCTTCCATTTGATGCTCAATCGGGCCCGCGCAAACTTGCGTGTAAAGGGAGGTGTCAGGGTTAGACGGGGTTACCCATGGAAGATGGAGCTGGGGAAAGTAGTAGTCCTGGAGGTCTCCTTGAAATTCCGACATCCTTGGAGGTGATGGCCTCTCAACCTTAGGTATAAGCAATGGTGGCTCGGGGATGAGGTAAGGCTCAGGCTCAACGATTGGTTCCGGGGGTCCTTGCTCGGTATGGTACGGGCCAAGCTGGAACTGCTGCATAAGAAGGTAGTCATCATGGGACCAATTGTTGACAGGAGGCGGAGGTACTTCCGGTTCGGGCATCAAAGGCGGTGGAGCAACTTCCAAGATAAAAAATTATTTTTTTTATTTGAATAAATAAATTTATTAAAGACGGAATTTAATAAATTCATATCCTAACGGAAATTTAGTTTCTCTTAAATTTCCCCACCTTTCTTTTCTTAAAAAGAAAAGACATGGGCCTTAGCCCAGCCCATTTATAAAAAAAAGCCCATATATCATCAAAAGGGATTTTATAAAAATTAGAGACATGGGTGAGATTTGAACCCTTGACCTCCTACTCACTCTCCCACTCCTCTACCATTATGCTAGTTTGTTTTTTCTAATATTATAACACAACCAGTAGTATATAAACCCATTCTTTTCAGTAGAAATTTCACCGAAACCGATTTTCGATCCTGTTGAAGCACAAATTCGGGTATTAAAATGGGAGATTTGGGGAGGATTGCTTTGCAGAGAATCATCACAATTCCACTCTATTTTATTAGAATTTTAATCAAAACCCCCCACTCACCATTGAAGGGGATTTGGGCAATCATGAGATTGATTCCTCCTCTCTACTCTTTCCACTAACTCCATTGCTTATTTAAAGGACCTTTCAGACCATTAAAACCCTTTCTCAACACCCAAACACTCCCAAGCTCTCATCAAGAACCATTCCAACACAAGCTGATTTTTTTTTCTAAAAATCAAATTAATTTGGGTTTTATTTTTTGGGGGGGAAATCACCACTTCCGACCACTGTTGGCCGCCCCACCTAGCCACGCCGCCACTCGCCGCCGCCTAGGAGAACCGTCGGAGCCGCCCTGCCCTGGTGCCGCCTCTCCCCTGAGTCGTCGTTCTGTCATGTATTTCTCTTTGGCTCCTTTCTGCGTAAAAACAAATCAGAGGAAGGAGAAGGGTAAATCCTTGGGCCATTTATTATACTTTTATGGGCTGATTTGTTTTCTTTTGTACATATTAAATAGGCCCATACTACTTTCAACTTCAAAAAAAATCAGATTTATAAAAAATGGAAACTTAGACATGTTCTTATAAAATTTATACATGCATGCAAATATTTTAAAAGGGGATTTATTTTTACAAGTTGTGAGATATTTTTTTTATAAGTCCTAAATTTATAAAAGTGGTTTTAATTTGAAAAATTCTGATTTTGTTTTATTTAAAAGGCCTAGACTTTCTTTCCCTTGCTATACAAAAATCCTTTGATTATAAAGGCTTTTAACTAGTTAATTTTATAATGTAAAGTTTTCATCATGTAATCTTCATGCATGTCCTATATAAATATTTGAGTTGTTTTTATATGAATTTTAAATATAAATAAGTCTAATAAAGACAAGTTTGACCAATTATTTTAAAAGTGTCTTTGCGTGTACTTTTAAAAGAGTTTTTATAAATTAAATTCTCTTGCATGCATTCTTAAAAGAGTTTTTATAAATTAAAACTCTTTTGCATGTCAATTTTTGCTAAAATAAATATTGATAAAATATTATGAGCCATCTAGAGTTAAATATGTATTTATAAGGTATTTATCCACTTAAGTAAATTAAATAGTTGTGCATGGATTTTTTATAAACATATTTGTGAAAAATCCTTTCTTGCATGCAACCTAGTTATATTCACTAGGTAAAAAAAGAAATTTGCATATACTCCTTTTAATAGAAGAAAAAGGAATCTATATAATCATACCCTAGTTAATTATGTTTATTATCTTGCATGTAGAAAATAAAGTATTTTTATAAGGTAATATATGCATGCATGTCAATTAGAGACTTTATTATATTTTTATAATATATCACTCATGATATTCAATATTATGTTGATCATAATAATTTTTACTAAGTACTTTGTATAAAATGTTAATAGTTGTAAAAAGAGTTTATTCATAAATAATTATGCTTGCATGTCCAAATTATGCCTTGTCAAATAAACTTTTGGAAATAAAATAAAGTTCGACGTGTAAATTAATAACATACATGAAAATCATATTCTAAGTAGGTTTTAATTATTGCATATGGTTTAAAAGGATTTTCCGTTATATTTAGATAACATTGTACATGTGTCTTTAAAATAAATATTTTAAAATCATAAAAAACATTGTCTTGAAAATAATAATAAGGATTATTATTTTCTTTTCCATATCTAAATTGTTAAGTAGAATAATTTAGATTTAGTATTCTTTCTCTTAGAAGAGAAAAATAAGAGAAAAGCGTTTTTAATATTAAAATAAGGATTTTAATAAGTTTCCGTTCGTTTTTCCTTTCGATCATATAGGTCGAAGTGCTCGACTTCTCTAGGAGCTATATTTCCGAGTTACGATTAGTTCCGAAAGAAATCCAAGGCAAGTGGACTTTCTACTTGAACCTTTCGATAATTCAATTTCCGTTAACTTGTTCTATGTTGGGAACACTTTGCTTGCTAAATAAAAATGAACATAGGAATTACCGATTGTTAGAGATAATGACTATTGTTAGCATTATTACTATTACTATCGTTAATAGGAATTATTCCTAGACTTGTTGTGTGATTTGCTTATTTAAAATCTCTTTTCGAGATTCGCTATGAAATGCGTAGTTAGATTAATAAGGGGTGCGGGCTCGGCCCGAACATCTCTATATAACATGTCGAGTGGTATGGCACCATGCCCTCTCTTCCCTCGATTGTACGGATCATGATCTATGTCTGCTCCTACCCGAAGGAGGGACGTGTGCACCCTAGCTAGGTGCCGGAACTCAGTCCCCATAAGTGGTACGTTGGCCCATTCATGGCCCCCCACACTCTTAAAAATTGTTAACTAATGTGAAAGTTTTGATCACGAAAGAAATTAAGTGCTAAAGCACATTAAAAGAAACCAAAACCGGACCGGTCTCAAATGATCGATCCGGCTCTCGGTCCGCAAGGGCGCGAGAGGTTTTCCAAAAGCTTATGTTTAATTAACGTTCCCAACATATATATTATATTCTAAAACGTTCTACAATCTCGTAGTTCGTTCTTTCGGTTTACGAGTTATCTCATCTCGAGATTCACTCTTTCCGTCCTTAGTAACTCCACTTAAAAATTAAACACATTTCGACTACCCCGTATTAAGTTCGATACTTTACCAAACTACCTTAAGATTGTCCATTCTCGCTTGCTTAGTCTCTTTAGACTAATTCTGTTTTTCCGCATTTCTGCCTGACATTTTCCGCCTTTTGCGCCAAATGCCAGAATCCAGGAAACCTCCATCAAAGGCGTGAAGGAAGAAGATCAATCAAGAGAAGGAAGGAAATCGACTTTAAGTCAAGTATGGTATTTTGTTCACTTTCGGGTCATTCTAGACTTATGCGAAAACAATGTTGTTTTAAATTTCCGTTGTCTAATAATACTTAAGGTTTTGGGTTTTGCTAAACTAATCATGGTATGTAATAGTATTTCTAAAGTCTCGTATATGAGCAACCCTTTTTATTGTAATAACTTTATAATTCCGCAAGTTTTCATTTAACTTAATACCTTATAAAGCCTTGGGTGACTTTGGATGGTAAAATCCGAGGTCACTGGCAGTAACACCTATCGTTGCAAAATAGGGGTGTTACACTCAACGACAAGTAAAAATAAGTAAGGTGATAGGGGGTCCCCCTGCCTGAGACCCCGTTGGGGGTAGAACTGTTCTGTTGGTTCGTTGTTAACTAGGACAGAGAAGGAAACAGTTTCAACACATTCTCGGATCCAACCCACGAATTTATCATGGAATCCAAACTTGTGAAGGGTGTAAGACAAGAATTCCCAGCTAACACGATCATATGCTTTTTCCATGTCAAGTTTGATTGCAATCCAGCCTTCCCGCCCACGTTTGTTGCGAAAAGAGTGGAAAATCTCGTGTGTGACGAGTGTATTATCGTGGATACTCCGGTTTTGGACGAACGCCCCTTGCATCGGGTGGATTAGTTTATTTAAGACATTTTTTAGGCGGTTCGTTAGTATCTTTGAAATTACTTTATAGATAGTGTTGCATAGGCTGATTGGCCTGTAGTGGTTGGTTGAATCGGGGTTTTCGCATTTGGGCAATAGGGTTATAAAAGTGTGGTTTATATGTTTTAAGATTCTACCTGTATGAAAAAAGCTTTTAACAGCTTTGATAACGTCAGGGCCAACAATGTGCCAATATTTTTTATAGAAACTTGCCGGCATTCCGTCCGGGCCAGGGGATTTATCATCCCCGATATCAAACATAGCATTCTTAATTTCAATGTTCGATACTGGTTTTGTGAGTTCTGTGTTGTCTGCATCTGTTATTTCTTTTTAGATTGTTTGGGTCATATTTTGGAGTTTTCCACGGTTTATTTCCAAAGCCCGAAATCGGTTTTGGAAGTCCCGTTTAATTTCTGTTCTGATGTTTTCTACTCCTGTGATTTGTGTGCCCTCTACTGTTCGGATTTCTTTTATATTAGTTCTGTTCCTTCTACCGTTTGCAATCCGGTGGAAATATTTGTTATTTTTGTCATTTAGTTTGATATGGGTGTTTTTCGCCCTTTGTTTCCAGTAGGAATTATGGAAATTCAAGAGACATGTACGTTTTTTCGACAATCGCTCTTGCTTTTGAATCAGTTGCAAGTTTTTGTTCTCAATGATTTCTTTTTGGATGTGGAGATGTTCTTCGTCGAATTTTCTAATCTGCTCAAATATATTACCGAAAGTGTGTTTATTCCACGCTTTCGCCTTTGCTTTAAGCAGTTGGGTTTTCTTAGTTAGGTTAAACATATAGGACCCTCCGACATTGAATCGCCAGGCTTGTTTGATGACGTGTTGAAAATCCTTACGAGATGTCCACATCATTTCAAATTTGAATGGTTGTGCTTTAAATGGGATCCCAGTCGGGAGGTCGCACAAAATAGGGCAATGGTCGGAAGATGAGAACGTGTGATTTTTGGTGGCGATAGAGGGGTACCATTGGATAATTTGATTGCTAACTAGGGTACGATCCAATTTCTCGTAGGTTGTATTTTCTAGATTTTTGGATCTTTTCCATGTGAATTTGTTTCCAATAGTCGGGATGTCACAGACGTCACATGCATTCTTAAAGTTAATGAGATGTTCAAAACGAGAGTGGTTTGGGGTGGCTCCCCCTTGTTTCTCATCCGGGTGTTGGATTTCATTTAAATCTCCCATTAGAATGCACGGGAGGTTAAAATTTTTGATGAATTCCGTTAGTTTTCTCCAAAATGTTTCCTTGTCTTGCGCCCGAGGTGGTGCATAAGCAAAGACAATAATCATTTCATTCTGGGTTTCCAGGTTATTATAACGGATACCTATGAAACGGTCATCTTTATGGATTGTGTCTAGTGTTTCATTCACAAGTTTATGTCCCTTCCATAGGACGCATATTCCGCCAGCGAATCCATTAGTTGGCAGGAATTCAATCGAGTCAAAACCCGCTTTTTGCCAATTTGTACCGTTTGGAGGATTTTGGGCTTTTGTTTCCACCACAGCGATAAGGTTAATGTGTTCCAAGCGGCATAAAGCGTTGATTTCAGTCCAAAAAGACTTGCGCTTTATACCCCTGCAGTTCCACAAGGCAATCTTCATAAATCACCGCGTTTGTTGTAGTTTTTGGCCGTTACTATTCTAGGTTTTTTCCATGGTAGTGAGTCCCATGTCATGAAGTGCTTTTTAGTTCTTTCTTTGTAGCCTCGGGTCATTCTGATGGTAATGAAAACTTGGGGTTTGGCTCTTTTTAGGCATGGCTTAGAGCTACAAAGGCACCGCCCGATTTGTGTGACCCTTATTCCAAATCCAATTGGCCATTGGTTTGGCGTGGTTATACCCTCCATGATCATTAAGGTTCTCATGGTCGGGTGCCACATATAAGTTTCGTTAGTGTAGGTATTATGCTCGGTGCACCAGTTTTCGCAATGACTTTTAGTTCGGGTATTATCTACCCCATGTTCCGTCTTTAGTCGGTTTTCATTAAGTTTGTTGTGCGTTCTCTCTTTTGGAGATGCTTGGGTTTTAGTTCCCATATTGTTTTGAGTTTTCGTATAAATTGGGCTGATTTTTGAAGTCAGGTCCCGAACTTCCGATACAAAACCAATCGGTAGTGGATCGTTGGTGCGTTTGGTCGTTGCATGATACACCTTACGGATACCTTGTATTCGGATATTGACAGTGGTTTGGCCACATCTTGCACTCCTGGCCAGCAGAAGAGTTAGTTTTATAACACACAGAGAGGTTATGTAATAACAGGATAAACAATTCAGTAGATGCATACAGAGCAGAAAGCAGATGTAAATTGCCATAGCTTTAGGCAAAAGAGTTAGGTGAATTTTGTTCAAAGTGAGTACAGAGATACAAAAAACCATATCTAAATTTTTAACTAAAACAAAAGGGTTGTTCCAGCCTGCATTGCACACAGAAACAGAGCAACACACAACATCATGAACACCGCACCATTCAACGTTGTGTTCACGAGCCCCGAGGAATGGATGGACGTTGGGTTGTTTTAAAGGCCAAAAGCTCCAAATCAAGCTCATAGACGCAAGAGAAGATAGACAACAAATGGAGGAGAAGAGATAGAAATGGATAGTAGAATTGAAGGACTTGTGTTGAAAGATATCATTCACCAGGGAGGGTGTGACAGCAAGTGATGTTGAGGAAGGGGAGGGCGAGAGTGGAGGCAGGGTCCACCAAGGGGAACGCGGCCACCGGAGACCCCTGCACCAAAGACCCACCACCACTAGGAGACGAGAGCCCCACCACCACCAGTCGCCAACGACAGGCTTCGTAAGAACTCCCAACTACGCCTTGAAGCAAAATTGGAGGCAGATTTTGGCATTCCAAGGACCAACATGCCATGATTTTGCGAAGTACCAACATCCAGATCTGGGAGGCGCCATGGACGCAGCGGACTCGGAGCCGTTCTCTTAGATTTAAGGGTTGTAGATTGGTGATATGGGGGCACCATAACACCATGGATTCGTTGTGCCAGCCGATAACACCAGAGAAGGGGCGGTTGGCCAGAATCGCAATAGCCAAGGCGGACTGAGAAGCGGTGCAGCTTGTACAGGCGCCGGAGATTAGGAAGCGGATCCGTTTGCTTTTCAGATCTGGTGGTCGCTTTCGACTTCTGATGCAACTGGATGGACCTCCAAACAGCCAGGTAGAGAGGGAGTCGGATTCTTAACCGGAAGTTACTTTTATTTCGGCGTCGAGCCTTAACCGGCGCAAACAATTGTGATGGGTTAGGTAAGGAACCAAAATCCAGGTATTCGATCCCTTTCAGAGGAGAGGAGGCGGATTGGGTGCTCAATTGCTCGTCGGAGATGGAAGGGATTTGGGGCGGCGGGCATGGTTCCGCTAGGGTTTTGGCCAAGAGGAAGGGGATGAGTAGCGCGTGTATAGCGCGTTCTTTTGGAGGCATTAGTTTTCGCTTAGATAACATTAAATTTCACCTATAACCAAACAAGCATATAAAACGCCCAAAACAACTTCCAAGCTCAATTGACAATTACCCAAATACAATTAAAAAAAAATTCTTCCCTAAATGGCCAAATTGATATACGCCAATTCGACCGAACTCCCAACTCCAATCTCCTGGAACCGCTGACGCCACTGAACTCCCAACTCCGTCCAGTCGCCCACGCCCCAACATCCGGCTTCCATGTTATTTCTTCTCCACGGCTCCGCCTCGCCCTCGCCCCAACCCCTGAGCGGCTCTCTACATATTTCCGCTCCTCCGGCCGCCAGTGGGGGTTGCAGCCCCCACTCGCACCCCTCTCTACATATTTCACTTGTTTTACATAAAAATACAATTGTTCATACATAAAGTATGTTTATTAATTTTAAATTTTCAAAAACACAATTACTTATGTAACACCCCATCTTATAATCCGGGTTGTTACCTGGTTGTGGACCACATCTGGGTCCACCAAAACAAGCATGACAACAAATTCACAAATATTGGACCTTGCAACAAAGACACAATAAGAAAAGCCAAGAAAACATCCAACTTATATTTACAATCGATTTAACAAAATATTATGCGTACAACCAGGAAGAAAACTAAAACCCCATACTAAACTGACTATACTACCGAGTTTCTATATAACATTGCCTTAGACCTTCTTGCCACAAAAACCAACTGGCTTAGACAACAAAAAGACTTAAACCAACATCCTTTCCTTATGACACGTTACGTCGAGAACGAGCATCGCCATCCAGAAATTGATCTCCTCGCACATCTCCCACACCAGAATCTTTACCTAAAAACATTGAAATATAAACACATTAGCTAACAATCCTGGTATGGGCCAAACGGGCAAATCAAACATGTAGAATAAAACATAGATTATTAAGATAATACAATCAATCATTCATGTACATACCAAACTAATGTGTACATCCAATACACATTATATAATTATATAGACTAGCATATCAATTTCCAAACCAACCTTCAATTCCACAATAATCAATGAGCACAAAGTTAATCAATAAATCGCTCACACAATATATATCACAACAGCCAGCAACAATTCGTCCATAATCCAAGCCATATCATTCTACAATTCAGGCAACCCAAACCTGCCATTGAAACATGGTACACGGCTAGCGCGCACGCTAAACTCATGCCCATTTTCTTTCCCATCACCGTTCTTTCCCCGGCTAAGCCTCTACTAGAGCACTCGCCAAAACAATCAATTTTTGAAGGTGATCTCCACACGCCGCATAAATATGTCCGGGGTCTCTTCTCCACCGACTTGTCTGTGTCCATAATCACACCCGCAGAGATCAAATTGCACATAATAAAAATTATTGAACTATTCCAATAGCTTTCCCATATGAAAATATAGTATGTAATAGTATTTCAAAATAGAGTTCCACACATTCAATTTACTAGTTTAACACATAACATGATCGCAAGCTAAGTAAGTCTAGACGACTTACCTTAAAGACGAATTCTCTAGGCCAACAAACAGTAACTAACACGCAAAGTGGTCCCATGTTGTCAAATATAACAAAATATTTCTCAACAACGAGCTCACGGAAACACTTCTTAGTTGTATACTCAAATTCTACAATTTCCTAATCGATAAACGATTTAATTTCCGAATATCGATATATAACCAATCCTTAGTTATCATGCTTCAAGGAGCCATCTTGGCGAAATTATAACTACTTATCCGCTTCACTTTTGAAATAATTTTCTAAATAAAAATTGTTCATTAGCAACAGTTCTTAACGATTTCCAAATCTCGGATCAAACGGATTAACTACGAACCCTGAGAAATTATTCGAAGTCCCTTACCTGCCAATCGATATCCAAAACTTGTATTCACTATAACTGAAGATCCTGACGTCCGTGTCTCGAGCGGTTTGGACCTGTGGAACCGTATCAACATCAAGATTATAAAAACCATAAATTTAATTAGCAAAGTGGAACCGAAAGCTCCTTACGGTGGCTCCGCAACCACCCCGCTAATTAATTTCGATCGTATATACCTTCACTTAAATCCTTGGCTTGTTCGGCTCGATGGTGGCTCGACCCAAGAGCCCGAGGGTGGTTGGGCGTTGCCCGACAAAGCCCCTGCGGTGGGTGGTGGTCGGAGGAGCTAGCGCACGCCGGTGACGATGTATGGCCAGGCGAGAAGCTAGCCGGCGGTGATGGACCTCACGTCTTCCTCCTGAGTTTCCGTCGTTCCGTCTGATTCTCTTGATTCTGGTTCGGCTGCAGCAAGAAGTGAAGGAAGAGGAAGAAGAAGATAAGGTGGAGGTGTGGAGGAGATGGTGGCCGGCGTGAAGAAATTCCCGAGTTCGTCGTTGTCGTTCCGCCTAACTCTCTCTCGGTTCCCCTTTTTTGTTTTGGATAACTTTGAAAACTTTGACGAGACAAACAAAGATATGCCGGATTTCAATTCTTTCTCCTAGTTCCTTACTTGTTAAGCATAGAAAAGAATGATTTTAAAACTCAAAATCCGTCTCGGAACGGGACTCGCGTTAAAGCGGTAAAATTATATACCTCGGGTGGAAAAACTTACTAAACAAAAAACGTCCCGTAAATTATGTAGACCAATAAAATCAATTTTCCATGATTTTATCATGCTACATTTAATTTTTAAGGGTTTCGTTTTGCATTTTAAATCCTTTCCGGTACATAATTAAAAAGACGGCTTATCCAATAAATATTCTTTTTCCACTGAAAAATCCTAGAATTCACACCGATCCATAAAATCATTTCTTTGTGATTTTAGGATATCACCAAGAATTTTCTAGGATTTAATCTCCAACAAAAATATTGAATTAAGCGTTAAAACGGACAAAGAGGTTAAAAGGATATCCGAGAAAAATTCAAAAATATCCTTAAAAACCGCAGTTATTACAACTTATATATATGGAAAGTCTAATTTGTTATCACCAACAATCATCATTATAATTTTATATTATTTTGATTAACAAAAAATATTTTTAAATATTTAATTTTTGTTAAACTTAAAAAAAGAATATTAAATAAATAAAACACAAACAAAGTTCGGTAATCCAGTACAACAATTTCGACATGTTTACTAAAATTTAAATATCTAAGTAAAATAAAACTCGTTAATGGGCGGCAGTTTGCCTTCTATCTTAGAATTGGTTAGTAAACCAGTTCTCACCCTATGTTAGTCGAAGTAGTACTTAGTCTACCCTAAATCTTACCAGATTAAAAAATAAAAAGAAATTTATGACTGGAAATTATTCCCTGCAATTCACTTTCAATTGTATTGTCCGAATTTATCCTTGTATATCATATAGATCTGTCGATCGGGTCGGGTCAGTCGGGTTCGGGTTTGATCATTTCGGGTTCGGGTCAATCGGGTTACGGGTTAAGTCAGGTCAGGTCATGGCGGGTTATCGGACGGGTCCGGGTTGACCCAGTGGGTCAATAACATAATTTTTATTTTTCAATTACTATTAAAATAAGTTTAAATAATAATATAAATAGGTCTAAAAAATTGATTTAAAAATAAAAAATTGTATTAATTGATATTTTAAAATATAATTAAGAATAATTTTCCTAAACCATTATTTCAACTATATTAAAATACAAGTTCTAGGGTGTTTTTAGCGGGATTAAGTTTTCATTTCCCGCTATTATACAATGTCGAGAATTAGCGCAATGAAATATACAATGATAGTAGTTATATAGTATGGCATTATGACAGCGTTGCAATTAAATTTGACCCGGCGGGTTGAACCCGACCCTAACCCAAAAAAATTCGGGTTTAGCGGGTTCGATTTATTTCGGGTTTCAGGTTTAAATTTTCGGGTTTTAACCCAGAAAAAATCAGGTGATTCGGGTCGGGTTGTCATGTCGGGTCATGTTTTGACCGGTCTAAATCATATCATAAAATAATTCCTTTAAGGTTTTAAATTTTCATTCTATTATAGAGAGGCCAACACCACACATTACAAGCTCAAAACCCATAGATTACTTCATAATAATGTTATGAATAAAAAAACATATACAACCCTTCAGATGACTGTTTCCTTTACAAAATTGAATATGTTGGATTAGACACACTCCAAAAACCCATGCAACAAACGAAGCCACAAACACTCTGCTTTTCTGTCATTCCAAATGATAAGAGAGAAAGAAAGAGGACAGAAAGAGAAGCCCTAAATACTGAATCCTCTCTCTGAACTGTCTGTATATTGTTGCCACAATCATTAATCATCCTACAAATTCCTTGTGTTCCTGCAAAACATACAGAAATCCCCATTTGGGAGAATAAATATCCTCGTTAAAGTGCAAAAGCCCATTAAAGTGGGTTCACTAGTTTTATGGAATTTACCTTGCAGTACGTGAAGGAGATGCATTCATGCCTCTGGCTGTACTTAACCGACGTGCTCTTTGATCGTTCTCCTTGGTGGCTCGTATAGAAGTCACTTCTTTTTCCATTGCCTGCACTTGCCTTCTCATTTTCTTGGCTTCTACTTCCATTGCTTTGCTCAGCATGTCCACCTTCTTTGACAACATCTGGTCCACATCACAAATGAAACACAAGCATGTTAAGCTGGAAAGAAAAGAAATGTTATACTTCTTTGTTGAAAAGAGGAAAAGGAGTTTGTTTCTGAAATCATCCCAATCTCAAGGTGATTTCACAATTTGTAAAAATCTATGCCATATCCATTTCTTCTCTTCACTCCCTTCAATCCTTAATTGGTAAGCTGATAAAAAGAATACAGTAGATTCTAACCTCTATAGCATCATCCTTGTCCTTCAAGCTCTGATCCTTTTCATGGCAAGCTTTTCTCAGTGTTATAACCTCTTTTTGTAGCATGTCATATAAAGCTCCAGAGATGAAGTCATCACCTTCTGCTTTCATCTTTTCAATTAACTTCTCGTCTTTATTGCCTATCTGGGCGCCGTTTATAGCACACTGTTTGTGGTCAACCACATTATTTCTAGGTGCAATGCCATTTCCAGCACCATTTACTTCTGCTGCTTTATCACCACCGTCAAAAGAACTAGATGATACTTTGGCATTCTTTAATAACACAGCTGAATTATTTGATTTGAGAACGCGAGATGGTGAATTTGTTACTTTCTTGGACAGACAGCCATTAGAGGCTAACCTAGAGAAACTCTCAGCTCCACCTAGAGACTGTCGTCTAGCACGACCACTGCTGACGCTTCTTGCTTCAGACATTATTCGGGTGGAGTTACTGCTAGAAGATGTCTTCAGCCTTTCTTCTAGAACCTTGAACCTCAGTTGGTACTTTTCCTGTTTATTAGGGGCCAGACCACAAAATAAAATGATTAGTGAGAAGGAAAATTGAGAAAAGGAATTAAAAAGAGCAAAGTTACTACTATTTCTCACTTTTAACTGTGCTTCTGCCTTAGCAGTACGCTCTGCAACTGCAAGCTTATCACGAAGTAGCTGCATTTCTCCCTGCAAAGATATAACAAGTTGAAATCAATCATGGTGAGATGGACCTGAATAAAACTTCCAGAAGTTCGATCAACTCTTTGATAAATAACCAATGCATATTGTTGTCACTTTTTACACCATACAAGCCAGAAAACCCTTCCCAAAAATAAAACAGTTGTGAAAAAACAGTTTCCAAGTTACAGCAAAAAAGATGAACAGACGACATGCCTGATAATACTTGCGCTCTTCAAGCCATTGCTTTACAGGCATAACCTTGTCACTGGCATCTTTCCATTCATTTGCAACAACAGCAGCAACTCGATTTGCAGTAACTTTTGCACGAGCAAGCTCTCTGTCAAGAGTTTTTCTCTCCTCCTAACCAAACATTTAATTTACAATCAGGTTATAGCTACCTGCATAAGACCTAATCTCTAGTCTTTACCGTAAAATTGAACATTAATCCAAATATATTAGAATTACATTCATCTCTTGCACTTTCCGCTGGTAATCACGCACAGCATTTGCAGCTGCTCCACCAGCTAGAACTGCTTCCTCAAGCTCCCGAACAGTTTGGGTTAGCTTTTCTACTTCTGCAACCTTTTGCCTGTGCATTTTGTCAATAATTTTGTTTTCCTCCTGTTGCAATACATGGAAACTCATTAATCGATCACATGGTGATGGTTTGTATCTCATGATGCTGAGCAGAATCACAAATATACATACTTGGCATATCTCTATTTGCTTCAACAACTCCTGATTTTTATTCTGAAGGTCATCAACCATGGAAGCCTTGGCTAGAGCCATTTGTACAGTCTTTTCAGCCTCCAAAAGAGCGGCTTCCTTGGACTTAGTAAGCCGATCCAATGCTCTATTGTCATCTTGCAACTTGGCTACCTGAAAGCCAAGCGTGACATCTGAATATGCAGTGTTTGGCATAATGTCACAAGAGACAAGAAACAAAGAACTAATAATTGTTTCATTCTATCGAAGTCCACAATTACATATTATCTAAGAGTGAGAAGAGGTAAGAGGAATAACAAAAAGTGAGGCAAACATGGGAAAATAACTTGGAAATTCAGAAGAATACCTCTTGCCTAACAATCTTTAGTTCAGCCTCCAGTGGAGCAATGATGGCCTCGATTGGAGGCATATCATCATCCTTTTGAGCAGCATGGACTCTACGAAGTGTGGCTTCTGCGGCAAATTGTGCAGCAAGAGCAGATTTTTTCTCTTCATTTATCTTTTTAATCTCAAGATTCTACAAAAGCACAATGGAAATCATCATGAATGCGGGGTTATGTCTTTTATAGAAGCTACCAACAGAGAATTCCATTGAGAACAAGCAATAGATGTGAGTGACTACCTTGCTTTCTAGAATAGCTTCAGTTGCTTTAAGCTTCCCATCTACTTTGTTCAGCTCATCTGTTAGCTAAAGACATCAAAAATTGAATTTCCATGAGCTAAGCATGAGAAGCAAAGGGACAAAGGAGTTTGAGATGTATTCTAGAAAGAAAAAAATGTTGAAAAGGGGCATTACAGCAAGCTAAACTTACAAGTTTAAAAAAAAAAACACATGGAAAGATACCGTTTCATGCATTTCTTCCATATGAAATTGAAATAACAAAGTTAGCAAAGATCAAAATTAGGCTTTCTTTTTCCTTCGAAGGAATGAATATTTCATTTAACTTACACAGGTGTACTACTAATAATTGTGTAAAAAACTTCCACCAAAAAAAATAAATAATTGTGTAAGAAACCATCTATCATTCTACCATTAGATATATTGCATGATCTATGAGCAAAACAATCCAAATATTTTTCATGTACAAAGCTGATAAAATAAGAGGTAAACTAACTTCAGGAAAGCAAAGGAAATAATGAAATAAAAGCACCTCTTCAACTGCCTTCTCCTTAAGGCGTTCTGAATACTTTAGTGCTTTGATTTCGGCATGAGCATCTCCCAATTCCCTTTCTTTATCTGCATGAAACAAATACCAAAATGAAGTACTGTTCCTACCTATGAGCTGCCATAAGATAGCACATCAGTATTCCTCAGCAAGCCCCTAGTCCCCTACTCATGCATTGCTTTTGGGATAATCATTCATATAATCTCAAGGCTTAAGCATGTCAGTGGATGGTATAAGGAGTATGCACATGCTATTATTATAGATTCTTAATGTGGCTCCTTATGCATATAATCAGTACATAGCCTCCTCACTTTAGCTATTAAATCTCCTTCTACCTAATGAACTAATCAAGCAACAGTGATTGAAAGTACTCCACTTAATTAAAGATAAATCTATTCTTTCCTTACACAAAAGGTTATTATTATTTTTCCTTTCTACCTTATAATTATTTGCAGAAGCATATGTGTTCAACTATTGGTGATCACAGTGTCTCTCCTAGATTAGAATCCTAACTCATTCAGTCATTCTTAAGCAACCGAGATGTGAAAAATACTCGGTTCTAATGGCACGGGGAAAGCAATAAAGAACTAGTCTAAATGCCAAACAAAATTTGATCCCTACAATTCACTCACTCTTTGGATCAGGCGTGCAGAATTTAACATTATTACAAACTTAAACTCTTACTACTGACTAATTGGCTAGCCCCCAAAAAAAAAAATGAAAACAACAGCCATCTGATTTTTTTTCCCTTCTTGAACGCAACAACCACCAGCTGAATTTCGAACAGAATGAGAAGGAAGAAACGACAAGCTGAACAATTAAAAATTAAGTAACCGAAATTCCAGACCAAGGCCTTTTTAAAAGCGCTTGATCGAATTTCATCTTATATCTTATACTCTTATAGAGTAATAAATCAAACAGCAAATATCACCCGCTTCCAACACCCAAACTGAATAATACTTGACAAATTTAGTCGGAAATTTGAGGTACTTGTGTGAAATTCCAATGCCCGGTGACTCGAGTAGAAACACGCATCTTTGCAAGAAGACAATCAACATACAGAACAGATCACAGAAGCCAAAGAGAGAGAGACCTCTAACTTCATTCTCGAGGCGGGAGAGCTCGACCCTGACCGGATCCGAGCCCTGCAGCATGTGCATAAAGTCATCGACCTCGGAGCCAACCCGAGAGTGGGAAATGCTGTTCTTTCTCCGAACCTTGACCGACGACGAGGATGTCAACGACACCGGCTTCGGCGGCTCCGATTCTCCGTTTGCCACGTGGTGCGTGTAGCTCATCTTGTGAGATCTGAGAGAAAAATCTGCAGGCCAAAATCTCCTCTTCTCTCTCACCTCATTCAAAATCCAAACCCTAGAAGACAGATTCTCCAATGTGAGGGCACAATGAGAGATAAAGAAGAAGAAGAGGAGGAGGGGAGGGGAGGAGAGTGTTCGGAACTCTGGTATTAGGGAAGAGGAGAGTGTCAATGTAAGAGAGAGCTTTTTCCAGCCTTTTAATTTATAATTTTTTTATAAATTAAATATTGATTAGTGATCTTGTAATTGATTTGAAATTCAAACTACATATTAATTGTCTATAGTAAAAATCAACAAAGAAGAAGTGCTAAAGACAAACTACATTTATTTTAGGTAGTTTGGACTGGAATTAGTTCCAGTGGAGTTGTGAAAAAACTCCATAGATAGAGTTGAATAAATCATGACCATTAAATACAAATTGAACGGTTGAGATTTGATTTTTCTCTCTCCATATCAAGTTATTATTATTTTCTTTTTTCTTTTTTCCCAACGGGTTCACCATTTTACTATAGGGTTACATATCAACAAACCTGCATTTTTAATGCAACATTATACATTATTTATTACCGCGCTGCGTAATTACTCCTTATATAATTAATTAATTATGAAATTGAATAATTTTTTTTTGATCCATAATGAGTAGCATAATTAGTGGGCGTTTACAGGAGAAGAATGATCGAACCGGCCGGAATGACGGCACGTGATCACGAGGCCGATAAATCTGATCAGATCAACCATATTTGATCCTCATCCGACGGCTGAAAATGCACGATCGCCCCCCTAACGACCTGTGCTACTATTTCAACGAACCCACTGAGCCTGAGTCAGGAATAATTCATCTGAACCTGCTATTATAATTCCCTGCTGGCTGCTGTCATTAATTATGAATAAAGTTTATTTTTGTCTCGCCTTTTGGGTCGTCCGGTTCGATTGGTCGGACATCGCTGTACATCTGAACCGAGTACTTCATGACCCCATTTTGAAAAGACCCTCCCAGTCCGAATCTCTTGGACAACATTTAAGAAGTCTAACACAACTTTACCACAAGACCAACTGAGTATCGGTAATTATACAAAGTTAAAAGACATTTTTTCCTAATTCCTTAGAATACGGGTGTCATTTTTGTGTTTGTTTTTAAATGTAAAAATTATACAAAGTCATCCACCTTTGACAAATTAACTCTTTTTTACAATCAGGGTGTAACCAGAGGCCTTCAACATCTAGTCAAGCAATGAAGGCTCTAAAAATAGTACGTAGAGGTCTTCAGTTGGACTCTCATGAATAGAGTGTCATTCACAAAAAAAAGGTTAATTCGGCCTTTTTTCATTAAGGAAAGAATTCGATTTACTTTTAGTAAATTGAAAGACCGAGAAACTCTCGTAGTCGAGCAAATCGGCATAAAAATTACAATAAAAAAAAAAAAGAAAACTCAAACTTAAAAGAGATAAAAAAAAATATATGTGATGTAAAAAATTATGAAGATTCGGGAATGGAGAGAGAGAGTGTATTTCATAAATGCGGATGAGTAACAACTAGGCATTGCTAGAGAGACAAAGGGATAATTTGACATTTTAAATAATTTAAAGGTTATTGATGATTTTTTAAATATTTTTTTAACCTAAAATCTGAAAGCAATGTTAAAACTATTTTCTAAATTAAAATTAGTAAACTTAATAAAATTAGTAAATAACGAATACAACAACACAACAATAACTTAGTGAAATCCTGCATTGACAAAGTCTAGGGAGTCGAGATATATTCATCCATATCTCGAACTAGTCGAAAAGTTGTTTTAAATTAACTTGAATATGGCTACTAATGTGAAAATATTAACCTATGTAGGAAAGTCGTTTGAAAAACACAACCCTAAGACCATTTGCATGAGTAAGCTTTGGTTTTTATTTGAGCTCTATTCCAAACACTATATTACAAGGCATTATGTATGTAAATTAACACATTTTAAGGCTTTAGACCATAAAATGGGATATATAATATATTACAACAATATGAGTTTACATTAACATATGTTGTTTATCGTTCAAATTAATTTCAAGCTTAATATTCTAATTATCTAATTGATTTGAATAATATTCAAATCAATTTAATTAAATACATGAATTGAATATTATACGTATTAACAAATCTCCACGGAAACCAACCTCAAATAAAAACATTATGATATACTGTATAATATTATTATTATATTATAAAGTGGCTTGGGTTGTGGATGGTCTGGCTGGCCCCAGGTTCGAAGTTTTTGCTTGTGATGGTCGCTGTTACAATTTCATGATGAAGTGCGCCCACCTGAGCTAACTTGTACAAGGACCTTTTGTGGAGCCCACTACTTTAATACAGTATATCCTTTTCTAACGGCCAGATCCAGCTCAAACTCACTCCAACGTACTAACTAATTCAAGCAATTACCCACTTGTTCAAAAGTTGACACCAGTGGGTTGATGTTGAATCATTTGATTGAAATAACCCATCTTGCGTTATGAGTAGATGACAGCAATTCGGTTTCAGCCTTATCATTGTCGTTCCTAATGCATAATTACTGAGTGTTAATGATAATTAGGCCACGAGGTAATGATATCTATAATAAGTAATATCCAGTTCCAAGCAGATCTTGGATTACTACGTATTAATATTGATGACAACACAATATGAAACAGTCACAGATCACAGCCATCATAAATTCAAAACTTTATCTGTTGCAGCAGCTACATTCAGATTCGAAGCTCAGGAATTTAATTTTAATCGAACAAACCTAGGCTAGATCATCGGGAAAAGTTTTGTATGGAACTGGATCCTTTGGCCATGGCTGCTTCCCTCTCCAAGCGCCGACGTTCCCTCTGAAAGACATTCAGCCAAAAGTGCAGAGTTTATCAAACTTCAACCAGAAGTTTAGGACTTTTAACATTCAAACATGTATTTTGTATCTGAAAATCTTACTACACTAACATTGTACGTTTATCCATCAAGGACAACAAGCCACAGGGCAGTTTAGAACTTCTAATGTTAATTATGTTACATGAAAACAGAAAGAAAAGGGAACGAACAAACCTTCATTTTTTTTAATTCAAAACAGAAAAAGTGATATCATTTGTCAAAAAGCCAAGTTTCACTTCAAAGAAAAGATACAATACTTGCAGTATATACAATATGATGATGTTGCGCTACCGGTAATGATACCAGTTGCAAGCCCATTTGTTAAAATGCTCAAAATATAGTAACTAACTACTGGGATGTTTGATATAAATTTGGGCATGGGGACGGCATAAGGTATCGGGTTGGACGGGTATGGATTTGGAAACCTAAACTTATAAAATGGTGTTTGGAATAAATTAGGATTTGATGGGGAAGGGTTTATTTAGTTGTAATAATAAAGGAGTGTAGGAACGAGATGCAAACCCACCCCCAATGTGAGGTATAAACCCTTAAACCAAACACTAGGTATCGGATTCCCATTCCTCAAACCCATATCTGATTCCTCATACCTGCATACCAAACGTCTGAGATTCCTACATAACTCTATCCTTCCGGCATGAAAATTGAGTCTAAAAATCATCTGTAGCTTTCACAATTTATTTATTATGACACTATCATAAGTTAATGAGTATATTAGTAACGTCAACTTAAATTAACAGCTAAGGAAGAAAAAAAAGTTGAGTAACTAGAAGCTATAGAATTGGAAGTTAAATTTGATGGTAAAGTAGCATCCAAATCAGGACAAGAAATATAACATAAGCAGAAGAGGAGTATCATACCCTTCTTTCCCAGTAAGGTAGAAAGCATACAAAATCATAGACAGGTGTAATCGTAGAAACTAGAACCACGTTAAGTCCAGTAAACAACAGTAGAGCCGTCATAGGGCGTGTCTTGTGAGGCATATTTGTGTTAGTCCCTTAGTAGAGCTGCATAAACAACACAAATACTGAGCTGCATAAACCAGGTCATTCTTTGCATTTTCTAATTAGATTGGTGTACCACTAGTTACAAGTAGGTCACTGAAAATAGAAAACCTCTTAAATGAATAAATGAGATCACTGTATCCAGAGCCAATAAACAAATTCTCTTATGAATTTGAGAATCCTTTCAATCTAATCTCAATTAACTATTAGTATTGCAGTTTCAATTGTTACATAAGCATCCTTGGAACAAATGGCGACGAGAAACAGATCAGTGAAATCAGACAAGAGGCCAACTGCTGCTCAAATTTCATTCCAGAACATTTTAAGTAAAGTTGTTCAGCATGTTAAAAGTATCCAATAGAACGCTACAATTTGTTTTTGGTTGCTTAGAACCAGCAATGGGCACCCTAACACGAAAATGCGATAGTGTATGCACAGCAAAGTATATACGAATCCACATCCACATGATTAAAAGACAGCTTCTGGATAAGAAATCACTACTCAATTGAGTGGCCGAGGCAGGTGGGGGCGGCCGCCACCACCGGCGGCCGGGAATTCTCAGCCAGGGCCAGCGGAAAAAAAAAACAAGTGAAAATTTGGATCTTTCTCAATTGAGATAAAAGAACCACGGTTGACCTAAAGACATTAGAAAAATAAAATTCAATTGAGAGCAAGAAGTTCAAACCGATCAATTTTGGAGACGAACATGTAGACTTTGACGTGGCAGGGAAGATATGCCGGCGGTGAAGAATTCGAATTCTTTCTCCGGAGTCCGTCGTTCCGTCCCGATTCTCTGGTTCTGGTTCCTTCCTAGGGCTGTTTATCAGATTTGAATGAACTTGGGCCTTTTTAAAGACAGGCCCGCTAGACCAAAAATAAATAAAAGAACACGCTCATGAGTCAGATTGATCCGGCTATATAGTTTTAACTTTTGATTATTGTTCAATATAAAATAGGCCTAAGGCTTAATTTTTTTTCTTTGAAAATATCTTGGGAATCTCATCCATGGGTTGGAAGAAGAGCTCCCATTTCTTGCTTCGGATTTTTTGCTCGTTCCCTTGTAAATTGGTACACCAAATGAAATACGAACTAAGTCATCGGCATCTTACGGAGTCATGGGTGCATGGATTGCATTACTTAGACAAAAAATCTTTAAAACATACTCAAATGGAGTGGTGTAGTGATAGAGCGGATGAGAGATTTTATAGCCAAACGTACTTAAGTTTAATTTTTATTTTCGCTTCTTTATTTTGGTGAAAAATTGTTCTTGGCTCTTGCTAACCGAGTGCTTAGATCATGAGGTCGGGGTTTGCCAATGAAGAAGAGTTTTTAGTCATAAATAAATAAATAAATAAATAAATTAGTGAGAACATATTATACAATATGAGAGAGAGAAATTTGATCCCCATGAGATTGAAAGGTGTAGTAACATGGTGTTGGTTCTTAGATCATTTCTATCCATTGAACTTTTTTGAGATGTTAGAATAATATATTAATAAAAGAATAAAAGAAAGATATAAAAAAAGGGCCTCGGCTGAATCCACCGATAATAGTGGATTTTTCGCCCCGGATGGGACGTGCTGTCAGAAATAGAACCGGCCTTGCAGACCGGTTCTATGAAGAACCGGCTTTCAAGGCCGGTTCTATACTTCTATCCCACCCCATTACACTTATATATAAAAACATGGAATTAAGTGATTAATTAATTTAAATAATATTTATTAAATTCGAAAATGGAATTAAGTGGTTAAATTAATTTACTTTAATAATATTTTGTATAGTTAATTAATATATATTTAATATGGAGGAAAACCAAAAATTTTATATAATGGTTAAACAAACAAGGTCAAGACAAGTTTATTGATTACGGAAATACATCGAAATAAAAACTAAAAGTGTACATTAAAATAAATCTAGAAAAAACTAGGGTCTTGACTCGAATATCCGTGTGGCTAATTCCCACCCAAATGCATGCTATGACGGTAAGATTGGGGAGCTTGACTTGAGCCTTCGTCGAGTGCATAAAAACGACTATGATAACTGCTGTGACGGTGAGGCTTGGGAGGAGGCTGTCATGGTGGGGGAACTTGCCTAGGAGGGTGCACTTGAGGAGGAGGTGAAATAGGAGTTTGCATCAAAGCATCATAAATGTGTGTCCACATTGGCCTCAACTCGGGGGTACCGGTCCAAGACATGCATATTTTCCGTTATGTAGCATTTCACATAGTTGTGAGCTTGTATATTATTTAAACCATATAAGATTTATAATATTAGAGAATAAATGATGTACAATCAAATAGATATAGCAAATCATTGTTATAAGGAAATTACAAATTTTGATTACGTACCGCAACGATGCAATTGCCTACTTGAGGCATCGGGGTCTTTGGTTCGGATTGAATCGGTTTGCAGGGGACGCTCTAAGAACCTTTGTGTGAGAGCGTGGCTCGAACCATTTCATGTAGTCAGGAGTCACATCCCAGCCATGTGTAGCATGGGGCAGGTTCAAAATATAAGTTTCTAGGTTTTCGTCACGGAACGCCCATTTGCAATAAAAATTATTGTATTCAATCTAGTATTTTCATGGTTTTGGCCCCCTTCTAGCAGTCTTTGGTGGGATGAGATTCCGAGGTATGGGCTGTACAAATCCAAATTGTCGGGTGCAACTTCCAGGCATGTACACCTCTTGGACGTTGTGATATTGGATCACTCCATAGTATAAAGAGGAACGATAGGCTTGATGGAAATCATGTGATGCATGAAATGACATCCAATCAACCTATAAATGAAATTGTGAGCAGTAAATCTTGTAAAAAGAAAATATTATTATTTCACGACAAGGTAATATATTTCATTCATTAGTTTTAAATTCATATAATTCCACTTTATATGAATAAGGAATTATCTAAATTATTATCCTAATAATTTAACTTATAAAATTCAATAATACTATTATTTCATGATAAGGTCTTTTAAAATTTTATAAAAATTATAGCTTATTTATATGAGCATGCCTTTAAATATTTTCATAAAATCATAATATAATAACCATTTCCTATAAGATTGAACGATTCTAAATGAATATAACGAGTTCTTATAAGAATGAACAATTTTTAAGGAATATAATAATTCCTTATAAGAATGAACGATTCAAAAGAAATAGAGTGGTTTCTTATAAGAATGAACCATTCTAAAATAATATATTGATTTCTTATAAGAATGAACGATTCTAAAGGAGTATAATGATTTCTTATAAGAATGAACCATTGTAAAAGAATATAATAATTCCTTATTAAAATGAACAATTCTAAAGAAATAGACCGATTTCTTATAAGAATGAATAATTCTAAAGGAATATAACGATTTCTTATAAGATTGAACGTTTCTAAATGAATATGATGAGTTTTTATAAGAATAAACGATTCTAAAAAGAATATAACGATTTCTTATAAGAATGAACGATTCTAAAGGAATATAACGATTTCTTATAAGAATGAACAATTATTAAAGATATATAATAATTTCTTATAAGAATGAACGATTCAAAAGAAATAGAGATATTTCTTATAAGAATCTCTCTCTCTATATACATATATAAATATATATAATTAATTAAAACCGCTAAGGATTCGAGCCACCACATTGCGCCACGTCAGATTTCGCCACTTGACGATCTCACAATGCATCACATATAATTTTGTATAAATCTCGTGCAGGGCACGGGAATTACACTAGTGTAAGGCCCGAAGCCTTAGAAGCGCTATCCGATGCCAACCCGAGGACTTCCCAGGAGGTCACCCATCCTAGTACTACTCTTGCCCTTGCACGCTTAACTTCTAAGTTCTTTGTCCTCACTCGGAACTTAGAAAAGAAAGAGCTCTTGTTGACATGGGGAGCACCTCAATTCCTTATAAATTATCAGGGTGTTACAATCTCCCCCACTTAAGCACTTGACGTCCTCGTCAAGGCCCAAGGACCACCCTCCGGGTCGAGTGACCGCCCATCGGGCCAAGCCGACTCTGGGTCTTGACGTCCTCGTCAAGGCCCAAGGACCACCCTCCGGGTCGAGTGACCGCCCATCGGGCCAAGCCAACTCGTAACCCAGAGTCGGCTTTGTTACCATTTGTAAGGCCCAAAGCCTTAGAAGCGCTATCCAATGCCAACACGAGGACTTCCCAGAATGTCACCCATCCTGGTACTACTCTCGCCCTTGCACGCTTAACTTCTAAGTTCTTTGTCCTCACTCGAACTTAGAAAAGGAAGAACTCTTGTTGACATGGGGAGCACCTCAATTCCTTATAAATTATCGGGGTGTTACAACTAGTGAACAATTCTAAGGGAATATATTGATTTCTTATAAGAATGGACGATTCTAAAGGAATATAACGATTTCTTATAAGAATGAAAAATTCTAAAAGAAAACAACTAGTGAACAATTCTAAGGGAATATATTGATTTCTTATAAGAATGGACGATTCTAAAGGAATATAACGATTTCTTATAAGAATGAAGCATTCTAAAAGAATATATAAATTCCTTATAAGAATGAACAATTCTAAAGAAATAGAACAATTTCTTATAAGAATGAACGATTCTAAATAAATATACCCATTTTTTATAATAATCAATGATTTTAAAGGAATATAATAATTTTTATAAGAATGAACGATTCTAAACGATTTCTTATAATAATAAACGATTCTAATTCAATATAACAGTTTCATATAATAATTAATGAACGATTCTAAATCAAGTCATTGTAAATGATATTCCGCCATGTATATAATTGACTTAGCTTAATTAGATATTTAATATATTAACACTTTGCTCTCAAAAAAGGATTCGTATAACAACTACATAAACTAGATAAAGATAGCTTAATTAGATATTTAATATATTCCGCCATGTGTACATTGAAACTAATCTATATACTATTACTAAACTCGAATCTCTCTATCTTATTTGTCACTCATCTAACTATGCCACATAAGAATCTTAAATTTTAAATTTACTTCTTTACCCTTTCTTCTTTTTAGTATTTACAATCCTTAAAAATATATAATATAATAATATTACTATTGTTATTAATATACAATGATCTACTACTTTCTTTTATAGACAATTTAAATATTATATAATTGTATATCCTCATCTTTAATATGTATCGTTATTTTTTTTCAATGACAAGTATGAAACTATCCATACATAATATATAATGATCTACTACTTTTTTTATGGACAAAATTTAAATATTATATAATTGTACATCATCATCTTTTCAATAATTAAATAATAATATATAATATAATATTATTGCTAATGTTATTAATATATAATTGTATCCTTAAATTATAGTATAATTTTTATCCTTTTTTCAATATTATATGTACATTCTTTTTGATAATGTATCTTAATTTTTTCAATGATAAATAGTAAATTTAATATTATGCCACGTAGATATATTTAAATGTTCATTTATCTCTTTGTCCTTAATATTTTTTAGAATTTACACTCCCAATATATTATTATAATATTATCTCGTTTATAATTATCACTTACCATATTCAATTAAAAAATTCAATTAGCTATGGTATTAATAAACATTATTTACATATTGTAATAATATTACCTCATTCATTACTATTACTTACCATATTTAACTAATAAGTATGAAATACTTACCATGTTCAATTAATGAGTATGAGAATATTATTCGATTTTTTTAATATTTATTTACCTATATATTATATAATATTATCTCATTCAAAAATTAAATCACATATCCTATTATATATAAAGATTTTTTTTTTTTTACATTCCATACGTATTATAATAATTCTCGCTTGAAAGTTTTATTGAGGAGACTATTTTATTTTATCAAATAAGTTTATGTAAAATTAAATCGACAAGTATGGTTCCTACATGTTTTTTTTTTCAAATCATCGTCATGCATGGCACGATCGGGTCATGCTAGTTATATGAGTATGTGCGTGAAAACTAATTATATGAGTAAGGAAAAAAGATAGCCTTAAAGCACAAAATAAATGCAAAAATGCATAAATAGATAATCCTAAATGTACAAATTGATGATATTGACATACAAACATAAGTTTATTTCAATTCACAAATAAGAGTATATTAATGAACAAAAAAGGTTATATTAATGAACAAATACGAGTATATTCATGAACAAATAGGGTATATCAATGAACAAACAACGGACAGACAAAGTTATATCAATGAACAAAAAAGGTTATATCAATGAACAAATAAGAGTATATCCATGAACAAATAAGAGTATATCCATTAACAAATAGGGTATATCAATGAACAAACAATGATATACTAATGAACAAACAATGGTATACGAATCTTGAAAAACATAGTTTTTTCTAGATTTATTTCAATGTACGCTTTTAGTTTTTATTTCGATGTATTTCTGTAATCAATTAACTTATCTTGACTTTGTTTGCTTAACCATTATATAACATCCATATTAAATTACATATTAACTATACAAAATATTATTAAAATAAATTAAATTAACTACTTAATAATATTAAAAGTTGAACGTACGTTTGAAAATTTTGGAGTGGTAGAGAACCGACCTTGAAAGACGGTTCTCTAGAGAACTGTTCTGCAGGGTCGGTTCTCTACTTGACACACGTCACATCCCCGGGGCGAAAACCCGGGGGATAAAACAACGGAAAAAAAAAGCATCTCATATGAAGGAATGCCCTTTTTTTTATGGATAAACATACTCTCTTATTCATCGTATTCTCAATTTTATTGCTTATGAAGAATCTTATGTGTTCTTCTTCAAATGTATGCATTCAATATCTTGTCAATTCCTTGAACTCCTTTAAACTAATCGAACCAAAAGTAGTTCATATATAAAACAATACAATCTATCCAATTAAATAATACCTTAGTCCAACACAATCAAACCATAGGATAAACATAATGAAGTCACTATCAAACCAGAGAACAAGCCCATCCGAACCTGAACTTAATCAAGAACCTAAGTAAGACTCACAACTCACAACTCACAACAAAAAGAAGCCCAACTTAAGAACCCGTTAGGAATGGCTTGTAGATCTTGAGATCATCAATAATCCCAGCCACAGACCCAGCTGCTGCAACTATACTACTCACAAGACAAACAATACTTAGAATCTGCAGACACACCCATTTCACGCTCCATTTGGGGATCCTCTTTTGGCAAATGTACATCTTAACCGGGCAATAAACAGTCATTGGCCAAAACCCTAAGGCCCCAAGAATTCCAACCACATCATTGAAGAAGGGCAAACGCATTGATATCACCGTCGTCATCATCACAAAAACCGTCCTCCACACCAACCTGAAGAGGTTAAGCTTGTAGAATTGGAGACCCGGAATTGGCATCCTGATCTCCTTGGCCATGAAGTCACTATCCGGAAACTATTCTGACGCCTTCATTTCTACAAAGGCGAACAAGGGTTGGGAAAAGAGTTGGTAGGCACCCACCATGTGGATCGCAATGGCTGCATTGGCTATGTCAATGAGCCAAAATGGCTCATAGAAACCGAACCCGGTTAGGAGGTTGCTAGGTGCTTGGTCCCCTAATGCAGCATAGCCGGCACAACCACAAAGGGTGTAGAAGACGCTTGTGACTACTATGCTTATTAAGGTTGCCCTCTTCATTGTCTTCGATTCTTTGGTGGCGACTTGAGCGTGTCCTATATGAGATGTGATTTGTTTCGACATTAGTCCGTTACAAGGTTATAACCAAACATTAAAAAAAAAGGAGAGTTGTAATGTAGATGTTGTTCAAGTACCTGAATTTCAAGTAGGACCATGGAGTAAGAGTAAGCAAAGGCAATGTCACCAAGAGCTTGAGATCTCTTCCAAATCTTGGCTGTTGTTGTGCCAACTGTGATGCATGTCATGCTTCCTCCAATCTTTCCGTTTTCTTATGATCACAAAAGGGTTTGAAAAAAAATCATTTGTATTTTGATAGTTCAACTTCTAAAATAAAATACTTGGAGGTTGAGAGGTTAGTTAGTTAGTTAGTTACCAACAACTTGAGCAATCCTAAGGCTAAGTCCAACAAAAGAGTAAGTGAAGGACATGACGGAAGCGACAATGGAGAGCCATGAAATCTGATCGAAATTGGGAATTTGGGAGAAGAAGATCTGCACCACCCCAAATATGATCATGTAGGGGTTGCTTGATGAGGTGCAAGGCTTCTTCTTACCCTTTTCGTGGAAGCAATTAGCCTTGTTGATTGCCCTGTTTTTGTGCATCCAAACATATAGTAATTGTTAAATTTAATTAGTTATAGTATATGAATTAAATTATCGAAATTTACAAATAGAGTTGTAGAGTGAGTTGTATTTACTTCATGCTAATTGAAGCTGCAATTGTGTAGCCAATTGCTGTAACGAAGAGGTAAAGGTTGTAATATTCGGGTTTCGTTTTTCCTTTTGGGTCGGAAAAATGAGTTTCTTGGTTTACAAACAAACGAGTTTATTGGCCGAAAGTAACCTCGGGTATAAGATATGGTGTAATGTTTTTTTTTAATATCTTTTCTACCATTCCCGTAATAATTACCGGATAAACTTCACTTAGTTTAATAAAATAGCTAAACCGATCATATATAGCATATTCAGAGACCGAGGTTAAATTCCTTTTCATCACCTAATAATATATTACTTTTATCCTAAAGTAATTATCCTAAAACCCTCGACCTAGTTAAGTAGTTGCTTCTTTCTCCAACCGCTTCATTATTCATGTTTTGCCTTTCAACCCTCTGTCATCCCTCTCGTTCGCCTCCCTCGCATTCAGCCCAACGTCGTTGCTCACCGTTGGCCCCGGTCGGTTATGCACCTGTAGGGCTTGTTCTCTTCTCTCGCTTTGCTTTCTCTCAGATTTGTGGTTGTCGATTAAGATCGACTCTCTTAGTCGTCATTCCAACGTAGCAGCCACCATCCTAATCCCGCTTGATCTTCGATGGGTTCGTCCATCACCGACTGTCCTCTCCTCGTCGTCACTATATCAGCGTGCAGAGGTCAATCTTCACCGCCGTCGGTAAGCTTTTGTGCTCATCTCTCTTGTTCTCGTGTCAATTCGTAGCGGTCGGTGGTCGGGGATTTTCTGTTACACCGTAGACGTTGGAGTAGGATGCTGGCTAAAGAACTCCAGTCTTGTGAGTACGTTCGATCTTCACGCCTTAAGAGTTGATAATTAATTAAGTTGGGTAGTGAACTAGGTTTGGATAGTTAAGCTATTAAAGACTAGCGTGTTCATTCAATTAGCATACCTTTAATTGTTTTTTTTCATATTTAAGGTGGTGGCCTGGTGGGTGTATGTTTGTAGGACTGAATTATTAATTAATGGGTAAGTGCAGGTAATTTTGTTCGATTGGTTTAAGTCAACATTAACTTTTGTTGAGATGGGTTTGTTCGTTGTAGATGACTTGTTTTACTTAGGAGTTGGGAATGATTAATTGACTTAATTCGTACTGAGCTATATACATATACGTATCTAATTATTGGTAATCAGTTAAGGGTAGTCTTGAGTAGGAGGAGTTTGGGTTTTGTTAAATCTTGTTCGTATTAGTTTGTAATTTTATATACTATCCGTATTTTGGTAGGTTTCACTATTGCTCGACTTATAGAGTGTCTGCTTCCTTCAACTTTCGATCCTCTATAACCTTTGGAAATTCGTTCTTGAGGTAAGTCGTTTTTCGACTTGCTCGGTTCTTCTCTATCCTGTTAGATTGTGTACCGTTATTGTAGGGCGGGTTTTGGGAACTAGTCCCGAATACCTTTTAAATTGTTTGAACTTCTTGAATTGCTGTGTGCGTAAAATGGTTTTGAACGTATTTTATCGAAAGGATATTTTTGGAACGTTTTCTCTGTGTTGGTACCGTTTCCGACACGGCCCATCGTAGCTGGCGTGGAGGAAGAGTTGGCTACTTTGACCCGTGTGACAGGGAAACCGTGCCCCTTCAAAACGAAAAGTATTATCTGTGTGTTTTTGGCAAGTGCTCCAGTGGAGGCTTAGCCCGGGGTTAGAAGGGAGATTGTGAAGTGGAGTGGGAGGGCCTGCCTCTGCACTCGGCGCGGTGATGAGCGCCTTGGTAGTCGGATTGTGGAAAAAGAGGAATTGTTGTGTTATGAGATTGTGATTGTGAATGCATATGTGGTTCCGTGTGACTGATTATAACTAATTTAGGTATTGGCCTTTAGAGATATGATTGCGATTGAGGATTTGTATGCTGACTTTAGAAATGTTTTCGAAACGTTCTACAATTTCCGTATTCTATCTAGTTTGGTAGATTAGACGCTGACCCTTCGGGGAATATTTTTCAGTTCCAGGTATGAATCAGGGAGCCGTGCAGGAACCGAGGCCAGATGGCGGGCCGGAGCGGTAAAGAGCGCGTGTCATAGTGGGATGGGATTATTTTTACGATAGTTTAGTTGTGTTATTTTTAGGATGTTATTTTTATTAATATGTTAGAGTTGGTATTATGACTTGTCTTCTGTTTTCGTCGAATGATTTTATTGTTGGTGATGATTCGTCAGATTCAGGATATTTATAATTAGGTTTTCGGGAATTCATGCATAACTACGTTTTCTATATTTTTATAAAAGAAAGGTTGGATGTTTTTATTTCGTTTTCTCGTCGTGCCCGCGTTGCAAGATCCTAAAGTGTAGTTGTCAACCTATTTAATAGTACCTAGTAAGGTCTATTTCTTAGTAGTGCTCCGTCGGAAGTCGGGGTGCTACAAAGGTATTGTATGGACCCAAAAAACTTGACTTGTAACCCACCTGAAAATTCAAAATATTCCTATTTAAGAAGTTTGAATAAATTTGTAGTATAAAATTATGGGATTTTGTAATGTGTGTAGAACTAATTTTAATAAATTTGGTGATTATCTGTTAATTTTTTAGTATTTTTTATAAGAGTTTATCAATTTAGGAATAGTTTTGAAATAATTTTCAAAAGTCAATATTTTTATTGTGTCCATGGGCATACATTAGTCGGACCTAGACATGGGTCCGATTCCGGGGGAACCGACAAAACGCCGGTTTCGAAACTGGCCGGAAACCGACCGTAACCGAAACCAGAACCACGGTTCCGGTTCCAACTACAGTTCCTGTTCCTCCACCCCAAGAACCGGGGAACTGGTGGTTCCACCAATAAAAAAAATAGAAATAGCCTAATCGCGGTCGCAATTTGGCTATCAGAACAAAAACCACACGTTTGGATATTAGAACAAAAACTGCGATCGCAGTTTGGCTAATAGAATAATACTGCGGTCGCGGTTTTCGTTCAGTGGGAAAACTGAAATTTAATTTAAGTTTTTTTAAATTATTTCCGGTTCCGAAACTGGAATCGGAACAGGGATGAACCACCCTCGGAATGGGGACAAGGTTGATTCTGGTTATGGTTCCATGGATTGGTGTAGGGGTGTCCATAAAAAACCGAAGCGAAAAATCGAACCGAAAAATCGATTATTTTTTAGGTTAACCAAACCGACCTTTTTTGAAATTTCGGTTTGGTTAACCGAACCGAAAATATTTTCGGTTTATCAGTTCGGTTTCGGTTCACGACTTTACATAACCGAAAAACCGAAAATATATTAATATTTTTTTCGAAATATTAGTTCTCTTTGATTTATTTAGTGGTTAAACTCTATGATCTTCAAAATGTTAATCTAGTTTGAGTCTTTTCGTCTTCAATTTTAACAATTTACACACTATTTTTCTTCTTCGTTGATATAAGAATCGTTTATTAAATTTGATGTGATAAAAATTAATACACACAATTTTTGATTCCACACAATATAGTATATATACTCTCGATATTTGTTTACAATAACCAAAACAATATGATAAAATAAAAGTCTTGCTTGATCACTTTTTTTTATTCAAATTTTATTATTTTAGTCTTAATTATTTAAGGTAAAATTACATAAACGGTTATCAGTTAACGGAGAAAATCAAACCGAAAAATTGATTAACCGAACTATATATGGTTAACCAAAATTCACGATTCGATTTCAGTTCATAATTTTAACTAACCGAAATCATAGTTAACCGAAATCTCAGTTAATTAAAATCTTGATTAACCTAGATTTGGACACCCCTAAATTCCGGTGGAATCGGAACCAGACCCTAAAACTATAAAACATACGTGAATCTGTTTCAGGAGAGAATTGTGCTTCAGGAGAAAACATAGCACACATCTCAACCGTCTAATCACATGCAATTTTTTTTATTAGTGTGTAAAACTTTACAAATGATTGTAAATTTTTTATATAATGATTGTGTATAATATCGTAATAATTGTGTATTATCTTGTTAGATGTTATAACTAAATGTGCATAATTTTATAAGTGATTGTGCATAATTCTATAATTGATCACTATGTGTAATGTTGTAATTGAGTGTGCGTGACTTGTTTTATTGAGAGTGCATTATATTGCAACCGACTATGCATTATTGTGTAAGTGAATGTGCATAATCCTATAAGTGAGTGTGGTGTGCATGACTTTTGCACAATCATTATAAGTTAGTTCATAATGCACAATCGATAGTGAATTAATGTACATGAACTCTCACTTACAAAAATTATGCACAATCAATCGTAAAAAATGCACACTTATTATACGATCATCACATACAATAAGATGAAAAGTCATGCACAACAAGTATAAGATCATGCCCAATTAGTAATAAAATTATGCACATTCATTTACAATATTTTACACCATTAAAATAAAAAAATTCCTGGCCGTTGATTTTTCTAAATTAATCGGCCATTATGTTGTTACCAGTAGGGCTGTCAAAACTTGACCCGGCCTAAGAAACTCGCCCGACCGGCCCAACTCTGAACCCGTCCCGACATCCGAAAAGAATAAAAAAGTGTATACCAGAGACTTGTTTGACCCGAACTGATTTGGCCTGTATTCAAAAAAAGCCCGAATCAAGATTAACCCGAAATTGATTATACCCAAATGGATCGACTAGCCCGATGCTACCCGATATATGATGCTACCCGACCCAAAATATCCGAAAGTTGGTTTATGTTTTAAAATATAATACACTAGGATGATGACCCGTGCTACGCACGGGTTATTTTTATTTTTATTTTATATTATTGTTAAATATTTTTTTGTTAAAACATTGTCATAATTTTTGGTTGCATCATTATATTAATCATCATGAACAAATATATCAACTTAATTCAATGAAGAAATATTAAAGATTAAAAATAAAGTTGTGTTGCAAGTTTTAAATCACGATGGATTAGATTAAATAAATAATGACAATTTTTTGGTTTTGAAGATATAGTGTCTTTATATTTCCTTTTTATTTCTTCACAGTATCACATGAAAAAATAAAAGTGAAATTAAACAAAGACTAAACTCATGATACTAATGTATTGTGTATGGAAGTCAAAGAAAAGGAAACCTAAACTGTAAATAATTATATCAATTAATTATACCAAAATTATAAACTACTAAAATCATAAAAACACTTTTAATGAAAACCGACCAAGATAATACCCCCACCATTCCATATATATTTAGTCAAGAAAAGTTCTAAAATATATAAAATAGAAAGAAGTTTAATTATGCATCTACAATACAAATCCTTGCCAAACTACTATATACATGCATTAATGATAATTTATTTTAGACAATAAATTAAATATTTTTGAGAATATTATAAAAGCCAAAAAATCATGTCATACCTGAAGAATTTCTTATGAAGAACCAATGCTTAAAATTACAAATTACTCTACTGTATATATATAGTCGTTTCGTAAAATTTTATTAAAATATTTTCATAGAGAAAATGATAATATCCTTTTAATCTCATTTATTTGAATTAAATTATTCTGGAAAATTAATAGTCATTAATCCCATTGATTTCAATATTCATGGCCAAATATGGTTACAATTTTTTCAACTTCTTCTTATTTATGTTTATAGAATTATGTTCATTTATCGATCTCATTCAAGTTCTAGTGAAGTTACAACTTTTCAACTTCTTACTTATTTTTATAAAAAAATGGTAGAATATAATGGTGAATAATCCTATTTTTTAAAAATTTCAATAAAAAAATCGTTTTTTAATTTTTATTTCTATCGTTTGTTGTCCACTAATTGAAAATTTTAGAATATAAATAGAGCCATTCATTTTTTCAATAAGTTATCCTCTAGTCATGACTATGAATATTCTCAATTGTTATTTAATAATCGATCAAGAATTTTATATTTATTAAATAGAAAGAAGTTCTAGCACACAAAATAGAAATAATTTTAATAACACATCTATAATACAAATTCTTGCCAAACTACATACTATATACATGCATGAATGATAAAGTTTTCCAAGTGAAAATTATTTTACACAATATAACTTATTTCAAAAAAATTGTATTGAAATATTTTCATAGACAAAAGGATAGTGTCCATTTAATCTCATTTATTACAAATAAATTATTTTGGTAGAATAATATTCATTAATTCCATGTGTTTCAATATTCAAGTCCAAATATTGTTATATCTTTTTCAAGTTGTTAATGTTTAGCAAAATTACAACTTTTCAACTTCTTGCTTATTTTTTTAATTCGTTTCTTGATAGAATATAAGGGTGAATAATCCCATTCTTTTAATTTTCAATAAAAAAATTTTGTTTTAATTTTTAATTTTATCTTATATTGTCCACTAAGTTTTATTTCTATCTCATTCAATAAATATATGGTAATTCTGTTATTCAATAAGTTATCCTCTTTGTTAGGATTATGAATATTATGAGTTGTTATTTGATAAAATATAGGTGTATATTGAATATATATAATTAAATTATTTAGGTCATTATCAAAATAATATTATCAAATTTTCAAAAAAAAATCAAGTTGTATTTTTTTTATCAACCTTTAATGGTATATTGAGAGAAAAAACATTTTAAGTACATGAACATTTATATTTATAATATGTAAATGTAATATTGAAATAAAATTATTATAAAGCATTTTAAGTACATGAACATTTATTGTTTTTAAGTTTATAGGTTTCTAGATCTACATATAGATGGATTAGATTAAAATTAGAAATAAAATAATTAAGCTAATTGAATGAGATTATTTTCCCAATTTTTTTAATTTTATAAATATATATATTTAATAAAGGTCATGACAAAAAGATAATGTAAGATAATGTTTATTGCACACAGTTTATCATTTAAATGGAGAGATAGATTACTCATTTGAATCGATATATTATCATTTAAATGGGACATTATTAATTTGGGGTGTTACTAAATAAAAATTGACTACAATGTTTGAAATGGTGAGTTTGATTCAAATGAAACAAACTCTTATCCTAAAAAGAACTCTTATCCTAAAACAAATGCACTTTTTGTAGTTAGTAGTGCACTTTTCATACTTCAGAGTGCACTTTTTCGCATTTGTACTTTTCATACTTTTTAGTGCACTTTTCAAAAAATTTTAGTGCACTTTTTCGTAATACACTTTTTGTATTTTTCAATGCACTTTTATATGAAAAGTGCATTACTAACTATGAAAAGTGCATTCGTTTTAGGATAAGAGTTCGTTTTAGGATAAGTGTTTATTTCATTTGAACCAAACTCTTGAAATGGTTTCTATTCTATGTAATTCCTCACATGATCTTGCAAATTATTCTTATCAAATAATAAATCAATTTATGTATAAAAATAGAAAACAAATTGAACCCATAAAATTAGAGACTTATTTATTAGATTATATTTTGAGTGATTCTTCTCGTTTCATATTTTTTAATTAATGGGATAGGATCAATTGAATTTTGTGAAATAAGAATATTTATACATAAGATAGAGTCCATTTTAAATCAAATTTGTATTAGAGATGTGTTTGTAAGTTGAAATATACGGAGAGGATTAAGAAGAAACTTATTTACTAATATAAATACACAAATTAATTATTTTGTATATTTTTGAATTACTAATAAGAAATTTTAGAATGAATGCATTTCAATATATTTGCAAACTACAATCATACCTTTATTTTTGGCCCTTCTTCAAATTTATCATGTACTTCTCCCATTACCTCTTTGGCACAATAATTACCAAAACAATAATATATTAATATAATCACAATAAATCAAATAATTATTCAATATATTTGCAAATTAATAATAATATTTAGAAAATGATAAATAGTTTTTAATATATTTATAAATTATGATCATACTATTACTTTTGTCACTTCTTTATATGTATTACTTCTCTCTTGCTTCTTGGCGGAAAATTGAGAAAAAAAGAAGACATTTACTAATTTAAGCACATAAAAATGAAATAATTTTTCAATATATATATTTATTGTAACACCCCGACTTACCGTCAGGACATTACTAGGTAGTTGACCCTAACGGGTCCAACCTGAACTGGTTGATAACTAGAATACCTAGACCATGAAACTCGGGCACAACAAGAAAACCATTTTAAAACATCCAACTGTCATTCAAACAAACCACATTTTTATAATGTCATGCATGAATCCCAATGTCTAGCCAATTCATATTCAAAGCCAGAAATCTGCTAAAGTCAACAACATAGTGAAATATCAAAACAGCTAACAAGCCTAAACCGAACTCCAAACCCACTCAGTGACCTATGACACACGTCAACGATCCGCTGCAGCATCTGTCCTAGGCTCCAACACGGGACCTGTGTGAGTACCTGGAACTGAAAAATAAAGCCCCGAGGGGTCAGCTACTACCCTAGGCAAGCTAGATAACACACGGAAATAGTAAGACGTTTGAAAAACATTAATTATAAAACAACATAACTTTTAACAAGTGAATTGAACAACACAGTATAAGTCAACACACATTTCCACAACCTAGAGAATATGTGAAAGGAAAGGCAATGAGACATACCATAATCAAACTAACAAGCACAAAAGTAAAGCATTTATAATAATAACCAACACGTCGACATTCAACAAATGAAGGAAGATACAACGAATACACAATTCATTAAACGTGGCAAGAATTCACAAGGTCGGAAAACCAACTAAGTAATCACACACACGCACACAACAAAACCACAATCCTATTGGGAAATGCCATTCTTTCTTCCACCACCGCATTCCCATCTACGGCGCTAACTCACCTGCGCCTGAGTGCAGAGGCGGGCCCTCCCACTTTCCATGTACGTCATCCTTCCAACCCCTGGTCAAGCCTCCACTGGAGCACTTGCCAAAAACAAACAAACAATTTTTATTTTTAAAACGGCCCGGCCGACACACGACCATGGCTAGACGCCTCTTCGCCACCGACAATCGTCGCACATGATCGTGCCGGTTACGCTGCCAGCACAGAGAAAGCGATACTATTTCTTTTACGAGAAAATGTTTAAAATGGAAAGCACATCACATCATACAATAAAACATTTCGCACGGAAGACATACATTCGGGACTAGTTCCCAAAACCAATCTCACAATCACGGCATGAAATCTAACAAGACTAGAATAGAGCCGAGCAAGTCGAGAACAACTTACCTGGAAGGCGATCCTCGAATGAAGTAAGAAATGCGTCGATACTATATACCTACGAATCATAACGTGCACGGTTAACCGACTAACCGCGAGGAGTAACTATCGATTCTAGGCAAGCGCAACCATAGTGGATTCGAAGTAAGAGTCACCATACATTCATGGTATCCAAACAAAAACGGCTTGACTTGATTATTTAAGTTCAAACAAAATTTAGGCGCGGCGACTCACAAACCACATCAACTTTCTTCAACAAACTAGTATCTCTTATCTAGGTCTATAATGCTTCAAGGAATAGAAGGCCAATGCAAACCAAAATCGAAGTCCAAGTTCACAAGTTATAACATTAGGTCCCAAACCTTGCAATTAAAGCAAAACCAACCAAGCGAGTTCTACCAAGCATCAAAAGGTCAAGACTAACGTACATCCTACTTGAAAACCCTAATACTTCTTGTAATCTAGGAAGGATCAAACCACACAAGATCAAATGACGATCGCAACCATACAAACATCAAAATCTCAATTGAGAGTTACTCAAACTCATTCTCATGTCGCATTCCAACTTTTAATTCATGTCATCGGAAAGGACATAATTAGTCTTTTACACCATTCAAACAAAATTCACTACAACCAATCAAAATTCACTCAAGCCAACCTATTCTCAAATTTAATCAAAATATTGTCATAAAAGAATTGAACTAAACTTTGCACCATACAACCACACAATTATAACACATGATTCAATGAAGTACTTAAACAAAAACGGGAGCAAATCCTCATTTGACAAATTCGAACACGAGATGCCACAGACCATATCAAAACAATCATACTTTTAAATCTAAGTCAAATTGATACAACACATAGAGGACAAGGTTCGACCTTGGAGCGCAAATCGGGACAAGGTGGTTCTGTTGCTTCAACTGTTCGCACACCCCTGCAAGCAAATCTCGGTAATAGCCACGCTCCAATCTAGCGGCACAACTGGTGGTCCTTGAGAGGGCGTCGGTGAAGAACGCACCCTAATTGCTCTATCAACAACACTCTCGATCCAAAGCTCAGGATCGGTGGTGCACGAACTCGGAGGAAGCGGGAGCAGGGGTGCGCAATGGGTTCTTGGCACGACGGTGACGGATCCGCAAGAACGGGGCGATCGTGTGCGGCGAAGGCTTGGACGGCGCGACTCAGTTTGGCTCAATCCTTTTCGATTCAACTATCCTCCGGCGTGGTGCGAAGATCAGCGAGACGAAGTTGGAGTAGGGGCTCGTGGTGTTTGCGCGACTGAAGACGAGCACGAGCGGGCTCTCTGAAGCGAACCGGCACGAACTAGCGACACCCGAGATCCGCTGAGCCTGAGTGTCTCTTGCAGAGAGAAGATCGGCCTTGCGGTGACGCCGTTATACAACGAGCGAGGATAGATCGACGGACTTGCGACGCGGTTGGTGGATGAAGCCGACGATGTGAGCGTGAGTGAGGTCGGCGGTCGCAAGGTGGGACGTGATGTGCAACAACGCTTTTGCCTCTTTTGATGTGGTTCACGGCAAAGAAAAGGATGGGTTCACTGCTAGGGTTCTCCAAATGGGGAAGGAAGGGGATGACTATTAGAAAGTGGGGTTTTGAGTCCAAGAAGGGTACCAGGAGAAAGCTTGGTAAAAAAAATAAAATTGGGCCTCTTAGTCCACAATTTTAGATAGCAACTTGGGTCCAACTAGTAAAGGCATAAGCATGAATTTCTATCGGTTTTTTTAATTTCGAGTATTACATACTACCCTCCTTAAGAAAGTTTCGTCCCGAAACTTCGGTAGTCATTTGGACAAAAACCCGACAAAACTCGAAGTCTTACAACCTCTCCCTCTTGAAGAGGTTCGTCCTCGAACCCAAATCCATTGACCAACTTGAACTAATGCATGACAAACAAAACACAGAGCAAACAACTATAACCCTGAGGAATGACAACCATACACGTCACATGTCAAAACACTATAAAATAAACAATAAGCACGCTTAGCAAGACTGAGTCATAATAACGTCAAACCTACTCTTGAGCGACTTCTAAATTCTACTCTCAAAGTCCTCTACTAAACCTGAGTACAGTTTGGGGTAGTTCTCTCTCATCCTATCCTCGGGATCCCAAGTGGCCTCCTCGACACTTCGTCAAGACCACTGAATCAATACCAACGGAATCTCCTTGTTTCGCAGCTTCTTCAAATGCTTGTCAAGAATCGCTATCGGCTGCTCTCTGAAGGTATAATCGGGCTCAACCTCCAACTCTTTATAGTTGATCCTATGATTGGAATCCGGAACATACTGTCTCAACTGTTACATGTGAAAGACTAGGTGACCTTTATCTAAGGCGGGTGGTAGCGCAAGTCTAAAGGCTATCTCATCCACTCTCTCCAAAAACTCAAAACGGTCGAAAGTAGCGAGGACTCAACTTCTTCCCTTTCACCTCGAATCTCCTGACCCCACAAGTAAGCGACACTCTCAACTAGACATGTGCCCCATCTCAAACTCCAGCGGACGACGTCGCTTGTCTGCGTAGGATTTCTAGCGACTCTACGCAATTAGCATATGCTCCCGGTTTAAGGCCACACCATCCCAAATGTCTCCTTGATCATCTTTGGCCTTTCTCCTACAACATCCGACGGGTCGTTCCATCACAGCGGTATCCTGCACCTCTGGTCATACAAAGCCTCATACGGGCCATCTGAATCGAGGAGTGCTAACTATTGTTGTAGGCAAACTCTACCAGTGCTAGGTGATCCGACCAATGACCTCCCCAATCAAGAACACAAGACCTTAGCATGTCCTCTAGAGTCTGGATTGTCCTCTCGGACTGGCCATCTGACTGCGGGTGATAAGCAGTCGTGAAATGCAATCTCGTCCCAAGGGCCTCATGCACTTGTTGCCAAAATCTGGAAGTGAAACGCCCATCACGATCTGACACAATCGTCTTGGATACACCATGCATTCTAACTATCTGATTTACGAACACTTCTACCAGTTTGTTAATTTTCCAAGTCTCCTTAATAGGCAAGAAGCGAGCAGTCTTGGTCAACCTATCCACTACAACTCATATGGCATCAGGCCCCTTATTGACCTATAGTCTAGTGACAAAATCTATGGAATGTCCTCCCACTTCCACTTTGGAATAGGAAGTGATTTGGGCATCTCACCCAGCCTTTGGTGTTCAAACTTCACTTGCTGACAAACCTGACGCTTACCCACAAATCTCGCTACATCTGACTTCATGCCATCTCACCAATAATACTATCATCAATCTTTATACATCTTACTCATTCCAATTTTTGTAAATTCTTCTGTCTCAACTCTGTATCTCGAGGCACACCAATTCGGTCGCACAACTCAAGATATCGATTACTTTCTCTACAAAATTAGGTTCCTCTCCATGGCTTAACTTCTGCTTCAGATCTTGCATCGTTGGACATACTTTCCATTTCAGCCTCATGATGTTCGCATTTTTAGTATAGTTTTTGATAGGTTTTCTTTGCTTATTAGGTTTAGTTTTGTTTAGTTTAGGTTTAGTTTTGAGTATTTTTAGATAGTTGTGCATATTTTTGTGAAAAGAGTGGAATCTACGCTATTTTGTGAATTTTGTAGGTTTTAGCGAGGAAAGGAGCTGAATGGAGTTGAATTTGGAGCATTGCAGCGAAAGACAGAGGAGTGCAAGATTGAAGAAGTCAGAGCTCGAGAGTACAAGAGGAAGTGTTGAAGAAAACAAAAGCCCAGGCTCGTTAACGAGGCTGTGAGGGTTCGTTAACGAGGCCACGAAAAGAAAGATATCGAGTATTATTTTATGATTCACCGATCCTGAGCGGGAATTTATTTCCGTATCGGTTGAGTATCTTTTTAGAATCATTTGGGGTTGTTAGAATATGTATTTTAGGTCTTAATATCTTTTTAGATTTTATTTCTATCTTTTCGGGATTGTTTCTATCTTTTTAGGAAAGTTTATATCTTTTAGCCTTTTTAGTTTTTAGCTATTTAGTATAAATACCCTTCTATCTAGCATAGAAGAAAAAGGGGGAATTTTAGGGGAGATTTTTGAAGGCCGAAGGAGAGAGAGAGATCGGATCGGAAGCGGACCGCCGAGGCTCGGTAGACGACGGTCGCCGGGTGGTCGTTGGTCGTGATTGTGGTTCGGTATTTTTATGTTTTTCGGTTTCTTCTGAATCTCTGTAAGACGATATTATTCTTATTAATTTGAGTCTGAATTTTGTTTTCAATGTTTCTTTTTATTGAAATTTTTAGTTTCTTAGTTATGATTAGTGAGTAGTTTCTTTTTCTAGGATCGGGGTTAAGCCCGGCATAGTTGAGCATGTTTGATGAGTAAGATTGAGTTGTGAATGCCTTTTATCTTTGATTAAGAATTGTTTGTTGTGCTTAATACCGAGATGAAAGTGGAGGTAGTTTGAGTTTTTAACTGAATTGAAAGAGGAAGTTACTAACTTGAAGGTTGATATTGTTTGAAAACGAAAGTTTCAAACTTTAGATCTAAAATAAGCAATTAAGTGAATTAGGATGCGAAAGTGGATTAATTTACTTGCTATGTCAACGAAAGTTGATGACTCTATCTGTTTAAAGGCATGATCTTTTCTTCTTACGAATTCTTATGCTTGGCTATGTTGTGGTGTTCCTTGTCCTAGATTTTTGTTTTATTTGAATTATTTCTGGTAAATCTTCGTTGCTGAGTACTTGCCTCGGTACCGAATTTTAATTAGAATTTAATTAGGTCGTTAGTTTAGTATTTTGTGTTCGGTGGTTCGTTAACGACCCTAACAACGTCGTTAACGAGGCAGCGCGTGAGTGTTTTATTTGTTTTTGTTTGATTTTTGTTAGATTGATAGACGAACAACCTTGCTTCCTGTGGAACGATCCTGACTCCACTGTACTCAGCGGGGTCTTGACTTATAAATTTATTTGTTGGCCGAGAAACCCTATCAACACCTCACTTATTCAAGTAAAGTCGATTGACACTCCAAGATACTAAGCCTACCGTGGTAACATTGAATCTGTACCTCTATTATGTATCTCATCAGCTCTCTCTGTAACTCTGACTGAGCAATCAAATGAGCCAACTTACATTCTTGAGAAGTCTTCCTACTAAGTGCATCGACGACTACGTTCGTCTTCCGTGGGTGATAAAGGATCTACAAGTCGTGTTTATTCGGCAACTCAAGCCATCCCCATCGTTCCATGTTCAGTTCTCTCTAAGTGATGATGTACTTGAGACTTTTATGCGTTGTCATTACTTTCCATGTACTCCCCTACATGTATTGACGCCAAATCTTCAAGACATGCCCCACTACTGCCAACTCCAAAACATGAGTGGGGTAATTCTGCTCATACGACTTCAACTATCTCGAGGCGTAAGCAATTACCTTATCCCTCTACATACACACATATCCCAAGCCTACCCTGGAGGCCTCACTGTAGATCACAACGTCCTCATTCTCCGGAGGGAGAGCGAGTAAGGAGTCAAGGTCATCCTCCCCTTTTAGTTCGTCGGAGCTCCTCTAACAAGCCTCGATACTTAAAATGAGTTGTCTTCTTCAGTAGGCTGGTAACTGGTTGGGTTATACGGGGAACCCTTCTACGAACCTCCGGTAGTACCCCGCTAAACCTAGGAAGCTCCACACCTCCTTCACATTTCTTGGGGCTTCCCACTCTTTTACAGCCTTGATTTTCACAGGGTCTACCATTACTCCCTTAGCAGACACCACATGTCCCAGAAAGGTGACTTCCGGTAGCCAGAATTCACACTTGGTTAGTTTAGCAAACAACTGATGTTGCCTCAACACTTTCAACACTTGCCTAAGGTGTTCTGCGTGCTCCTCCTCATTACGGGAATAAATCAAGATATCATCAATGAATACCACCACAAATTTGTCCAAAAAATCTATAAACACTCGGTTCATCAACTCCATGAACACTGCGGGTGCATTGGTTAATCTGAACGGCATCACCACAAACTCATAATGCCCATATCTAGTCCGGAAAGCCGTCTTTAGGATGTCTTCCTCTCGAATCCTTAGTTGATGATATCCCGACCTTAGATCCACCTTAGAAAACACCGTAGCCCCTTGTAACTGATCCAACAGATCATCAATGCGAGGTAGTGGATACTTGTTCTTGATGGTGACTCGGTTCAACTCCCGATAATCAATACACAAGCGAAGTGAACCGTCTTTCTTCTTTACAAACAAAATTGGAGCTCCCCATGGTGACACGCTCGGACGTACATACCCTTTCTCCAACAACTCTTCCAATTGTGCCTTCAATTCCTGCATTTCCGTCGGAGCCATGCGGTATGGAGCCCTCGAGATCGGGTTTGTTCCTGGCTCAAGGTCAATGCTAAAATCAACCTCTCTTTGAGGTGGCAAGCCTGGTAGATCGTCTGGAAAGACATCCTTAAACTCACAGACTACCGGTACAGTCACATCATTGGCGATCACTATGACGGTACACCTACGCATCTCCTCCAACTCATTCCCAAAAATCACGTTGCCTTTCGGGGACAACTGCATTACTATAAAATCTGTATACCAGTCTCTACTTCCTTTTCTGATAGGGCACTACAGAAAATCTCTATTCCCACACACCTTAATGCCATCGGGTAGACCCCACCACAAAAAGATAGCCCTTCTATACACGTCAACCCTAGTCCAGTCACACAAGCAAAGAACACAAAAGAGTGTGTGGCACCTGTGGAAAAAAAGAATATGGATAGGTTTAGACTGAACCAAAACGTACATGTAGCTGTCAGTGTATGTAAGATATCAACACTCCTCATCTCGAACACTCGAGGCTGGTTAGTCCTTAAGGTATCGGCTCAAATTCCACCAATAGAAAGCACTCTCTTGTAGAAAATTTTGCACCAGACACATCTTCTTCTCTAATGCCTTAATAGAATTCCAACGTCGACCCCATTCTCCTCAGCAACTTCTCAACACCAGTACCCGGGCCCCAAGGAAGCTTGGCACCCTAGTCTTCTTACTCCGTGAGCCCCTTGTCTGGCTAGGCTCATCTCTTAGTGGCTCTGCCACGCGGTTAACTACTTTTGGTCTCTATACTGCTAGTAGCCCTCCTAGCTGAGCAACTCTAACAGTACATTGATCTGATGCCTTCATCTTAGTCCTTTGAAACCCAACATTAATATTCTGATCATGTAAAACTCTGGTGATAATACAACTGGCGGTGCATTGGCTCTAAACTAGGCCCCATTAGCTAGAGGCCCACCTCCAACGATAGACACACTTGCATCCTGAGAGTCATCAGCAGTTAGACCTCCACTCTCAAAAACTTCTTCCTATGGGTAAATATTCTACTGCTCCTCTGGCTCAGCGGGTCCAGCTTGATCCTCTTCTCCAAGGTTCCCAGATTTAGGAACCCTCGGGGAACCGCTGACTAAAGAAGTCTCTCCTCTACACCTACCACGACTTCTCCTACTAGCAACAACAATTCTGACTCTGGTTTAAGGGGTCATCATTTCAGAAAGTCTAACGGTCAAAACTTTAAACAAGACTAAAAGTTAAAGATTTACCTACTAATCTACGTGAGGTCCTTCGGCGGATGGCAGCGTAGTCACGTCGTGTCATCTAATCCTATATGCAGCATGACTACCCCATTTAAAAACTTTTTGGAAAACACCGGCCGGTTTTAGTTTTTAGTTGGACCTCATGTATACGTTTTGCTCGATTCCATGTGCCCTGTTGCCAACCTCGCTCTGATACCAATCTGTAACACCCCGACTTACCGTCGGGACATTACTAGGTAGTTGACCTTAACGGGTCCAACTTGAACTGGTTGATAACTAGAATACCTGGACCTTGCAACTCGGGCACAACAAGAAAACCATTTTAAAACATCCAACTGTCATTCAAACAAACCACATTTTTATAATGTCATGTATGAATCCCAATGTCTAGCCAATTCATATTCAAAGCCAGAAATCTGCTAAAGTCAACAACATAGTGAAATATCAAAACAGCTAACAAGCCTAAACCGAACTCCAAACCCACTCAGTGACCTATGACACGCGTCAACGATCCGCTGCAGCATCTGTCCTAGGCTCCAACACGGGACATGTGTGAGTACCTGGAACTGAAAAATAAAGCCCCGAGGGGTCAGCTACTACCCTAGGCAAGCTAGATAACACACGAAAATAGTAAGACGTTTGAAAAACATTAATTATAAAACAACATAACTTTTAACAAGTGAATTGAACAACACAGTATAAGTCAACACACATTTCCACAACCTAGAGAATATGTGAAAGGAAAGGCAATGAGACATACCATAATCAAACTAACAAGCACAAAAGTAAAGCATTTATAATAATAACCAACACGTCGACATTCAACAAATGAAGGAAGATACAACGAATACACAATTCATTAAACGTGGCAAGAATTCACAAGGTCGGAAAACCAACTAAGTAATCACACACACGCACACAACAAAACCACAATCCTATTGGGAAATGCCATTCTTTCTTCCACCACCGCATTCCCATCTACGGCGCTAACTCACCTGCGCCTGAGTGCAGAGGCGGGCCCTCCCACTTTCCATGTACGTCATCCTTCCAACCCCTGGTCAAGCCTCCACTGGAGCACTTGCCAAAAACAAACAAACAATTTTTATTTTTAAAACGGCCCGGCCGACACACGACCATGGCTAGACGCCTCTTCGCCACCGACAATCGTCGCACATGATCGTGCCGGTTACGTTGCCAGCACAGAGAAAGCGATACTATTTCTTTTACGAGAAAATGTTTAAAATGGAAAGCACATCACATCATACAATAAAACATTTCGCACGAAAGACATACATTCGGGACTAGTTCCCAAAACCAATCTCACAATCACGGCATGAAATCTAACAAGACTAGAATAGAGCCGAGCAAGTCGAGAACAACTTACTTGGAAGGCGATCCTCGAATGAAGTAAGAAATGCGTCGATACTATATACCTACGAATCATAACGTGCACGGTTAACCGACTAACCGCGAGGAGTAACTATCGATTCTAGGCAAGCGCAACCATAGTGGATTCGAAGTAAGATTCACCATACATTCATGGTATCCAAACAAAAACGGCTTGACTTGATTATTTAAGTTCAAACAAAATTTAGGCGCGGCGACTCACAAACCACATCAACTTTCTTCAACAAACTAGTATCTCTTATCTAGGTCTATAATGCTTCAAGGAATAGAAGGCCAATGCAAACCAAAATCGAAGTCCAAGTTCACAAGTTATAACATTAGGTCCCAAACCTTGCAATTAAAGCAAAACCAACCAAGCGAGTTCTACCAAGCATCAAAAGGTCAAGACTAACGTACATCCTACTTGAAAACCCTAATACTTCTTGTAATCTAGGAAGGATCAAACCACACAAGATCAAATGACGATCGCAACCATACAAACATCAAAATCTCAATTGAGAGTTACTCAAACTCATTCTCATGTCGCATTCCAACTTTTAATTCATGTCATCGGAAAGGACATAATTAGTCTTTTACACCATTCAAACAAAATTTACTACAACCAATCAAAATTCACTCAAGCCAACCTATTCTCAAATTTAATCAAAATATTGTCATAAAAGAATTGAACTAAACTTTGCACCATACAACCACACAATTATAACACATGATTCAATGAAGTACTTAAACCAAAATGGGAGCAAATCCTCATTTGACAAATTTGAACACGAGATGCCACAGACCATATCAAAACAATCATACTTTTAAATCTAAGTCAAATTGATACAACACATAGAGGACAAGGTTCGACCTTGGAGCGCAAATCGGGACAAGGTGGTTCTGTTGCTTCAACTGTTCGCACACCCCTGCAAGCAAATCTCGGTAATAGCCACGCTCCAATCTAGCGGCACAACTGGTGGTCCTTGAGAGGGCGTCGGTGAAGAACGCACCCTAATTGCTCTATCAACAACACTCTCGATCCAAAGCTCAGGATCGGTGGTGCACGAACTCGGAGGAAGCGGGAGCAGGGGTGCGCAATGGGTTCTTGGCACGACGGTGACGGATCCGCAAGAACGGGGCGATCGTGTGCGGCGAAGGCTTGGACGGCGCGACTCGGTTTGGCTCAATCCTTTTCGATTCAACTATCCTCCGGCGTGGTGCGAAGATCAGCGAGACGAAGTTGGAGTAGGGGCTCGTGGTGTTTGCGCGACTGAAGACGAGCACGAGCGGGCTCTCTGAAGCGAACCAGCACGAACTAGCGACACCCGAGATCCGCTGAGCCTGAGTGTCTCCTGCAGAGAGAAGATCGGCCTTGCGATGACGCCGTTATACAACGAGCGAGGATAGATCGACGGACTTGCGACGCGGTTGGTGGATGAAGCCGACGATGTGAGCGTGAGTGAGGTCGGCGGTCGCAAGGTGGGACGTGATGTGCAACAACGCTTTTCCCTCTTTTGACGTGGTTCACGGCAATGAAAAGGATGGGTTCACTGCTAGGGTTCTCCAAATGGGGAAGGTAGGGGATGACTATTAGAAAGTGGGGTTTTGAGTCCAAGAAGGGTACCAGGAGAAAGCTTGGTAAAAAAAATAAAATTGGGCCTCTTAGTCCACAATTTTAGATAGCAACTTGGGTCCAACTAGTAAAGGCATAAGCATGAATTTCTATCGTTTTTTTTTTAATTTCGAGTATTACATTTATAAATTAATAATAAGAAAATAAGAAAATGGTAAATTATATTATGGGAGTCTGTCCTTCTTTGATATTGGGAGAGTCTCTAAATAATGGTAGTACAAATGTTGAGAAAGGGGTCAAAAATGTATTGGGATGAGGAGGCGAGAGAGAAGGTTAGGGTGAGAATATATATAGTAGTAGAATTAAATGGATGATAGTTACAATACTTTTGTAACATTAGAGTTGAATTTTTGTAAATGAGTTCTAATTGTATGCTTTTAATACATGTTGTTTATGAGATTTTTAATTAAAAAAAAGTTACAAGAATTGAAAGGACATATAATAAATGAGTAAAAAGTATATGAAAAGCTATTGGACGGATTAAATTAAAATTTGTATGCTTGTAATACATGTTGTTTATGGGGGTTTTAATTAAAAAATGTTATAGGAATTGAAAGGACATATAATAAATGAGTAAAAAGTATACGAAAGCTATTAGATGGATTAAATTAAAATTTGAAACAAATATTTTGATCATTTGAATTTGGCATTAATTGTCCAAATTTTTCTATTTTATAATATATATAGATAATAGCGAATATTTATTATAATTATGTTTTTAGTTTAAATGTTACATTAAATATTTACACCCTAATGTAATTAAACTACAAAAATCATCATTCGATATATGGTTTCAATCAAAATTCGTCCAACTCGAAATCGACTCATCCGAAATCCGATAAACCCGAAACCCCACTCACTCAAAATATGACTAAAACCGACTTATCCGAAATCTAGTTGGATCGAAAACCGATTAACTAACCGAAATTGGCCCAAAAACTCGACTTTAATTTGCTTGAATACTTGAGTACCAGACCCCATTAGTCTAACCTAATTTGACCCAATTATTAAAATATTCAAATCTGATCTAGATTTAAACCTACCCGAAACTGAACTGGCCCGATCGGAACCCAACCCACCCGATTTGACACCCCTAGAACTTACGAGCAACTCTTATCTTATTAATGTATAAAATTAGTAATAACTAGAAGACATTGAACGTAGAAAATAGTCAAGATACTATGTTAGAAAGTCTGAAATGGCCATGATTGTGATGATACATTTAATCCCGCCTCTTTTACAGAATTTTTTAAATTACAGTTGTATAATGCAATCAACATTAAATGCGTAGTTTTACAATCAAATCAAGCGCCTCTCATGCTGGTAAAAAAAACCCCTAGGGCTACAGGGAGCGATTTGGCGATTGTGTCGTGTGACTTTCTCCGATCGCTCTTCCGACTCTCCGGTCTAGGGCCGTGGGGGCTAGGGTATTCTCGCCGATATCGTGCGGGTTTCGCCAGTGGTGGAAAGTGCTATTGATCAGAGTTAGGGTTTGCTAATGGAAGGGAAAGGAAAGCAACGTGATTTTCAGTTGACCGAGGATGAATTCGCAAAGATTGAGGTTGTTGTTGATCCAAGCAAGCAGATAGGGACTTCATCAAATTTGACTCTTGTAGGGACGTTGATGACTTCTCGTCCTTTTAATAGTTTTGCCCTAAAAGCAACGATGCAAGGTGCTTGGAAGATACGTAACGGATTCGTCTTCAGAGAGTTGCGACATAACTTATTTGTTTTCAAGTTTGCTAATAGATATGATATGGAAGGAGTGCTGAAAGGTGGACCGTGGTCCTTTGATAGGGCGTTGCTGGCCCTCAAGGAACCGGGATCGGAGCAACCATCGAAGATGATAGTGGATACGGTGCCGTTTTGGATCCGAGTATATGATCTTCCGATAGATGCTATGACGATGGAAACTGCTGAGGCAATAGGAAAGGCTTTTGGAGGTTTACAAGAAGTTGATAAAGAAGAATATCTCGTTTGTGCTCGATACCTTCGTGTTAGGGTCATGGTGAACATTACCAAACCTTTGCGACGAGGACTGCTAATGAAGGTGCATGGGAGAAAGATATGGGTAGATATTAAGTATGAAAGGTTACCAAATTTTTGTTATTCTTGTGGTTGTGTGGGACATGTGGAAATGGATTGCCAAAATGAAGAAACAAGGGGGGTTCATCAAGAATATGGTGACTGGTTGAGAGCTTCACCGTTACGACGATGGCAGCCTCGGTCGGACAGAGAGAGGGAACTAGAACGATCTATCCTGGCAGGTATGAATGGTGACATGAAGTGCTCTACACAAGAATCCGAACGTCCAAGAATTGCTGGGAGAAAATCGTTATTGTTGCTGCTGAATGAGGCTGATAATACAAAGACTGTGGAGAAGAATGTGGAGGTGGGAAAAGAGATTTGTGGAAAGAGGAATAATGTTGAAATCGAAGAAGCCACAAGCCAACTGCAAGCTCAGTTAGAGAAAGTGGTGCTTGAGAAGGATGGGGCAGCTGAAAAAATAGTGATAAATGAGAAAAGTGAAGAAGGTAGTAGAGTTGAAGAATGTATGGGTGAGAATGATGGGATTTTGGTAAGGGAGGGCAGTATTGAAAAAGGGAAGGGAGAGAAAGAGGGAGTTGGCGGTGAGGGGGAGGGAGTGAATAAAGTTATGGTGTTCAAAGCTGTGGAAACGGGAAAAAATAGAGAGGTGAGTAAGACAATGTCAAGAGAAGGTAAAAATAATAAGAGGTGGAAAAGACTGGCTAGAGGTGACAGTGGTGGTTCAAATGAGAAGGTAGTCCAGGGAAAAAGAGATCGAATGGAGGGAGATAGTGAGATGTAGGAAGTGGTTGAAACAAGGAAAAAATTAATTATTGATGTATCGGCCGGAGGGACTAGTCCCTCTTGCCGGGAGCAATGAGTCTGTTAAGTTATAACTGCCGGGGATTGGGGAAGGCCCGAGCAGTTACTAGACTCACTAATCTAGTGAGACGAGAGGCCCCGAAATTGGTTTTTCTAATGGAAACCAAAAGTGATAAGAGGAGGATGGATATGGTAAGAGAAAGGTTAGGGTTTGATGGGTGTTTTACAATTGACTGTGTTGGAAAATCGGGTGGTTTATGTTTACTATGGGAGGAAGATGTGGTGGTTTCTGTGCATTCTTATACTTTGCATCACATTGATGCTTTTGTTAAATGCAAAGACGGTGGAGGGGAGTGGAGATTGACGGGCTTTTACGGCTGGCCAAGAAAGGATGAAAAGCTGTTGTCCTGGTCTCTTCTGGGTCGTCTTGGCCAAGTTGTTCATGAGGGGTGGATTTGTATCGGGGATTTCAACCAGGTGTTATGTGATGAGGACAAGGTGGGTGGAAATCGGCCAGAGATAGGGGAGATGGCGGTGTTTAGGAATACTTTGGACTCGTGTAGGTTGCATGATATGACATTTTCGGGTCATAGATATACGTGGGACAATGGCAGATCGGGTGATGATTTCATAGCTGAAAGGTTGGATTTGGGCTTTGCAAATTCTTCTTAGCTTGATTTGTTTCCTGGGGCTCACATAAGACATCTTGAGAGGAATGGCTCAGATCACGTTCCGATTGTCCTGGACTTTTTCCAAGAGGAGGTGGTTTTTGATGAGGGTAGAAAGGGTAAACGTCCATTTCATTTTGAAGCTATGTGGACTCTAAAAAATGGGTGTAATCATGTGGTGGAGAATGATTGGAAAAACCCGAGTTCTTTGGTGAGGGACGGAGGTGTGATGGGAAAGATTGAGAGGTGTAGGGACTCATTGGTGGAATGGAACAGAGTGGAATTTGGTAATATTTTAACGAGGTTGCATGATGTGCGTGAGCAGATGAGGTCTATCAATAAAAGAGGCATGTCTGGAGCTTTAATTTCAAAACGCAAGGCGTTGGAAAAGGAGGAAAATGAGTTAATGGATAGAGAGGAGGTGCTTTGGTATCAACGGGCAAAGGCAAACAAGTTTAAATGGGGGGGATAGAAACTCGGCTTATTTTCATCAGAAGGCGAATGGGCGTCGGAAAAGAAATAAAATTCGTCGGCTTGTTGATTCTGATGGCATGGCCTGGAGGAGTGTGGAAGGAAAGTCTAGAGTGGCGGTGGATTATTTTAGCAAACTTTTTTCTTCTGATCATAATGCACTTTCTACCACGGTTCCTCAAGGAATCTCACCTATTATATCGGATGCTGATAACTCTGAGCTTTTACGACCCTTCACAGGAGAGGAGGTATTTTCTTCCCTTTTTTCTATGCATCCAACTAAATCTCCTGGCCCTGATGGCATGTCTGCTTTATTTTTTCAACACCATTGGAATATCATTGGCCCTGATATTATAAAATTTTGCATTGACATTCTTAATGGTGTTCCTCTTCCTGAAAATTTAAATCATACTTTTATTTCCCTCATCCCAAAAGTTCATGACCCGATTAGAATGCAGGATCTCCGACCTATTAGTTTATGCAATGTGCTTTACAAAATTATTTCAAAAGTGATAGCTAACAGGTTGAAGACAGTTCTGCATAAAGTGATTGCTCCTTCTCAAAGTGCTTTTGTCCCTGGTCGGCTCATTACAGATAACGTTCTTTCAGCTTTTGAAGTTTTTCATTATATGAAAACTAAGAAGGCTGGGAGAATGGGTTATATGGCGCTCAAGCTTGATATGGCGAAGGCTTACGACAAGTTGGAATGGTCTTTTTTGGAAAGTTGTATGAGACAATTGGGTTTTGCTGATAGGTGGACGGCTCTGATTATGAAATGTGTCTCTAGCGTCTCCTTTTCAGTGTTGATTGAGGGCTTTCCTTCTGAGTCCTTTACTCCGTTAAGAGGCTTACGTCAGGGAGATCCACTGTCTCCGTATTTGTTTATGTTGTGTGCTGAGGGATTAGCAGGTCTTATTAGACAAAGTGAGAGTGCGGGTCGTCTTCACGGGGTTAAGATTGCACACAATGCTCCTTTTGTGTCCCATTTGTTCTTTGCTGATGATAGTGTTTTGTTTGCTAGAGCGACTTGTCAACAAGCGCGAGAGATTGTACACATCCTCCATGCGTATGGAGCAGTTTCAGGACAACAGGTGAACCTAGCAAAGTCTGAGCTGTCATTTAGCAAAAAAGTTCAAGAGGATAGAAGAGGCGAGATTCAGTCAATTCTTCAAGTACGGGAAGTTGATAAACACGAGCGGTATTTGGGTCTCCCAACTATGGTTGGGAGGTCAAAGAAGATAATCTTTCAGCAAGTTAAAGAGAGAGTTCGGAAAAAGATTAAGGGATGGAAAGAAAGCACTTTATCTAGAGCTGGAAAAGAAGTTTTAATTAAGGCAGTGGTACAAGCGATTCCTACGTACACAATGTCATGCTTTCTTTTACCCAAGGAATTGTGTCATAAGATTGAAGCTATGATGAGTGATTTCTTTTGGGGGTCTGATGGAAATAAGAAGAGACTACACTGGCTTAGTTGGGAACGAATGAGCTGCTCAAAGGAGATGGGAGGGATCGGTTATCGGGATTTACATTCTTTTAATTTGGCACTTTTGGCTAAACAGGGGTGGAGGCTAATCCAAAACCCTGATTGTCTTCTTGCTAAGCTCTTAAAGGCTCGGTATTATCACAAGGGCGATTTCTTGCATGCTAAAGTTGGATTCAATCCTAGCTTCACATGGAGAAGCATTTTTAACGCTAGAGCTGTGTTGGAGGCCGGTGTTGTGTGGCAAGTTGGCAATGGAGATTCAATAGAAGTGTTTAATGATAGGTGGATTCCCCGAGAAACGTCTTTTCGGGTAATCACGTCTCCTGATGAAGAAGATACTCGTCTCCGTGTTGGTGATCTTATTGATTGGAATTCAAATTCTTGGCGGGAGGATGTTGTGTTTGAAAAGCTGTTACCTTATGATGCTGAGGAGGTGATTAAAATTCATCTTATTGATCACATGGTTTCTGATTCCTTATATTGGTTCTATGAGAAAGATGGTGAGTTTTCAATACGCTCGGCATATCACTTAATTCTGAATGCACGTAATCGGGATCGGAATGTTGGTAATTGCTCTGAGTCCAATGCCCAAAAGGCTTTTTGGAAGCACATTTGGACGTTGCCTGTTATTCCGAAAATTAGGAATTTTGCATGGAGAGCTGCAAAGGATATTTTACCCTGTAAGGACCGGTTATGTGCAAGGAAGATATCCAATGATCATTTTTGTGTTGTGTGTGGAGGTGTGGAATCAGCTATGCATATTTTCTTGGAGTGTACACTTGCAAAAGCTGTTTGGAAGTCAGTTTCTTGCCCGGCTGTTTCTGGACAGAGGTTCCCTGATTTCTCTACTTGGGCAGACTTTATTTTTCATTGTGTGGAGGAATCTGATCGGGTTCTATGGATTACAATCTGCTGGTGTTTATGGAACGCTAGAAATGCCTGGATTTTTTCTTCTACTGAGACTGAGCCTGCTGAATTGATTCATCGTGCTCTTGCTTTGGTGGAGGAATCTGCTACAGCAACCTCTGTCGAACAGAGGAACACTCATGTCGTGGTTTCTAAGTGGTGCAAACCTGAAGCTGGTTTCTTGAAAATCAATAGCGATGCTTCGGTGGCTGCTAATAGATGTGGCATTGGTGTTATTGGACGAGACGACTCTGGAGCTCTGATTTTCGCTGGTTCTAAACCGATTCAGCTGTCCACTGAGGTCGAAATAGAGGAGGCGGAGGCACTGTTATGGGGCCTGGAATTGGCAACTGAGAGAGGGGTGGACCGTACGTGTTGTGGTTGAATCAGACTATTTATCTCTTATTTCCAAACTGCAGCATGGCAAACTCTGTCGGTCGTTGGTTGGAGTCCTGATTGCTCTGTCGGTCGTTAGTGGGTCTTCGTGCGCCGTGAAGCCAATGGTGCAACACATTGGCTCGCCTCTAATTTTTTTCCTTCTGCTGTTGTGCTGGATTCTTGTTCTAGTCTCCCTTTTGGTCTTAGTGTTGTTTTGTCTAAGGATTCTTGAGTTTTAATGATTTGAGTTTTATCAAAAAAAAAAATGCGTAGTTTTGTGTGGAGCTGAAAAAACAGGAAAGCGGGAAGAAGGAATGCGTACTGAGATTGGATCGGACAACGTCCGTGTACGTATAGTTTCGATTGCCGGAGACGGAGTCGCCTGAGCGGTAGCAGTCCGCAAGGAGGGCGGAGGTGACGTAGGCGACGAAGGCAAACAGCACCATGACCACCGGCCCCGCCACCCAACCTAGCTGGGCCACCGCCCACGCCAGGGACAACACACCGGAGCCTATCACAGCCGTTATTATGTGAGCACTGGCCGTCCATACATTCCCTACATACGTACATTAGATTCAGTTTTATTATCAATAAGTAGCATGGCCGGGAGGGGCAAAAGGGTAAATAAAAGAGATAGTTGATCACCGGTTCGTTTAGGGTGGCCATCGTCGTCGAAGAGATCTGCAGAGGCGCACGCCGAGAAGTTGGTTGAAGGGCGGGAGGGTTTGGCTATGTGATCACCCATTTCTGATTAATTTCTCTCTTGTTTTAATTTCCTCTTTCTCGATCTTTAATCTCTAAACTAATAATACTAGAAGTTCAAGATCATTTTTGACCAACCTCTTGCATGCCGGAAGCATGCCTCCTCTAGAAGAGGGTGTGAAAGAGGTTACGGTATATTACGCATGCGGCCGTTAGTCATGGTTATGACTTATAGCTAGGATGTCGTGGCTTAATTTGATGTCCAGAAGAACATCTAAGATAAGGGATATCCCATAAGTGACGTAATTGATCATTAGTCTTGTACCAGTTGTACAAAAACCACACCTTATAGGCATAAGTGTGGAGACCGGTCTAGTATAAATTGATGTTCTGAATGCACCCATTTTGAGGCATCTAATGTTATAAATCAAGATAATAGTTTATCTGATTTGAATTGATGAGCTCCCAAACATAAGTATGGATCACCGACATTTTTCAATGATGTCACACCACACAGTATTTGAAAACCAGAAGTTTTCACAAGTCATGCGTAAATTTTGATGTGAAGATTATGATGACTCTAGAAGAGTATACCCCATTGAATAATGTAATGTTACTAACAAGAAGTTAGTTAATGATAAGATATATTTGTGGCATGATTAACTTGGTCACTCAAGTGAAATAATAATGCGCATGATCGGTATAGGACCGAAAGATCTTGAGACTTGAAGTCTCTTCCTAAGAGTGACCTTGAAAGGCTTGTGATCTTGGCAAGTTAGTAGCAAAGCCAGCATAATATGCAAGTAAATACAAAGTCTCATATGCTCCTTCACTAAGTTCAAGTGATATAAGAGGACATATTGCATCGCCATGTGAACCATTGTGGATTAATCATATAATGTTGAAAGATGCCTCAACCCATTGGTTCCATTGAAAAAGGAGGTTAATGAAAATAAATTAGTGTGGTGGTTGAGCATTGAGTAGCTCTCACACACATTCACAAAATGACCTAGTAGAGTCGTCAATAATGCGGTCATAATTGATAGCTAGGAAAATGTTATACATGAAATACACGACTAGGATGAGTCGTTGATTAAATAGGGTCACGAAATGTGAATGTCGATAATTAAATTCGACTTGGACCGACTTCTTATAGAAAATTTTCCCAATAGAAGCTTGTCTCTAGAAGAGATTAAATGCTTTATATGTCCTCCACCTCCCTGAATGATTGTTAAGTAATGCCACACAATGAAAGTTGGGATTAGACGAATGGATTGGGTCCTTATCGTTTATAAAATACCTAGAGCTTATAAGCGGTGATCAATATATTGCTCGGTATTAAGATTAACACATTGGCGAGGTGAAAATCCCAACTTTAGGTGGAGAAGATAAGTGCGACTAGAAATTAAGAATTGCATGGGATGCAATGTATTTTAAAGTTGGAGAAAGCTAAACCAGAAGTTTAGGAAATTGTATAGCTCATGTTATTTATCAATGTCATGAAAGTGATTAAGTCAGAAACTCCAACTGAAAATGCGTCAACCCATTTGGAGATTCCAGAAGTAACTCCAAACCAACACATAAGCATGCTTGAAGCATGAGAGACATTTTCGGATTTAAGGATACATTCTCTAGAAGAGGAAAGAGCCAATTACATCTCAAAAAGATGATATGTCGACTGGAAATAAACATGAAGATAGAACTCCTGAAGAGATTCCATCTAAAGACTCTAAAAGCAAAGAAAATGGCATGAGCGACAATTTGGAAATGTCGATTAATTATGTAAGTATCGGTACAGGGTATCGAGAAGATATCTTTGCTTATTCAACTATCGTAAAAGTCATTGGAGAAGATGACAATAATCCCCAAACAATGGAGGAATGTCAACATCGAAATGGTTGGAAAAGCTGGAAAGTAGAATTGGATTTGTTAAACAAACTAGGTGTTCTTGGGCCTGTAGTTCCAACTCTAGAAAGTGCAAAACTAGTCTGTTATAACTGGTTGCACAAGGGTTCTCGTAAAAATCTGGAGTGGATTACATGGAAATGTATTCACTGGAAATGTATTCACCAGTAGTGGTTGCAATGATACTCAGGTTCCTTGTTGCTTTAACCGTTGTTGAGCGTTTGAAAATGCAACTCGTGGATGTAGTAACAACATACCTATATGAGTCATTAGGTACCAACATATACATGAAAATCCCAGAAGGATTGAAAATGCCTGAAGCATTTGAATCAAAACCACATTAAATTTATTCCTATAAACTTAGAAGATCGCTATATGGATTGAAACAATTGGGAAGAATGTGGTATAATCGTCTTAGAGAATATCTACAAAGGCGAGGATTTGTCAGCGATCAAATAGGTCCTTGTGTGTTCATAAAAACAACAAATTTGGGATATGTAATCATTATTGTTTATGTTATGATGATTTGAACATTATTGGGACTACAGAAGAGATTCTAATAGAAGTTGATTATTTGAAAAGAGAATTTGAAATGAAGGACTTAAGAACTACCAAGTATTGTCTCGGCCTGCAGTTCGAGCATACAAAGGATGGAATGTTTATCCATCAATCAAACTACGCAGAAAAGGTCCTAAAGCGATTTAATATGGATAAGTCGCATCCATTAAGCACACCAATGGTAGTAAAATCGCTAAGTGTGGAAAATGGCTCATTTCGTCCTGATTAGAAAATGAAAGAGATATTTGGTCTTGAAGTACCATATCTCAGTATAATAGATGCATTAATGTACCTTGCTTCATTACCTCAATAATGTCATTTTATGTGACAATGAGTTATTGTCTCCCTAAACATAAAATAAAGATTATTGGTCCAGAAGTACCAATCTTCTACAAAATTCAGTGATGGCATATATTTATTGCATAAAGATTTTGTGTTTAACTAAGGGGGAGTATTATTATACGCCTGTACTCTTTTTCCCTTGATTTTGGTTTTTATCCCACTGGGTTTTTCCAAACAAGGTTTTTAATGAGGCAGTTCGTCATATAAGGTCTCTGATGAGACAATCTCGGCCTGAAGTTCGAGATGTGTGAAAGAATGAAGTTTTTATCTATCCATCAAATCAAATTGAAAGGAGCCAACGGTAATGTATGATTGATCAACCAAAGTACCTATCATCAAGTGTTCTCAAATTACAAGATTCAACTCAAAGACATGATGGATGCTCAATTCATTCAAGCAAGGAGCATATATTTCAAGGTGAGAGAAGAATCATAACTGCACTCTTTTTCCCTTAGTCTTGGTTTTGTCCCATTGGGTTTTCCAGACAAGGTTTTTAACGAGGCAGTTAGTGATGTATATCTAAGGGGGAGTGTTATAATATTATTATATTTAGATGTACATAGAAAACCCTAAGGGCTCGTTTGGTATCCATATCAGGATATCAGATATGGGTATGGATATGACTGATACCCATATCTGGTGTTTGGTATATCCTGATATCGATATCAAACTGATATCTGCTGTTTGGTATAGGAGTATATCGATATCAACTGATATCCTTCTGATATCAGAGTGATATTAGAGTGTTATTTTCATATACCCCATGAAATTGGTATATCAAAGATATCACTCATATCCATACCCATATCCGATATCTAGATATCACTCATACCGATATCTTGATATCCATACCGATACCGATATCCGATATCTCATATCTTAGATATCAATACCAAACGAGCCCTAATTTTGGGCTTATCCAATAAGGCTTGTATTCTCTATATAAAGGCCCCTATGGGTGACCTAACACATTCTTATGGCTTATACAATTTTGGGCTTATCTCTCCTCTTCCTCTGTTTTCTCTCTGTTTTATAACACATTCTTATATGTTTATAGATAGATAGATAGAAGATAGATAGATGTCTAGGTGGGAAGATAATGATTCAATTTATTTTGAAACACGTACACCACTATATTTGGGCAATGATTAGCCAACCATAAATCCATTTCTTTAATTATGAAAAATGAAGAGACAAGGTAATATTAATATTTTGTTAATGTATCAAGACACCTTCTTATATTCTCATACTTTAAAATATATATACAGACCCTAAATGGCTAACAATTGACACAAATTTGGTCCATTCATACAACGATAAGTGGTGGAACAAAACAAAGAAAGTTAATGAAGAGATAACAGGTACTCAGAGACAGATAAATAATCATATAAAGAAACATAGGAAAAAGTAAATTAAGCCACAAAAATTAGGTTGACTTGGTCAACCTAATTTTTTTCTATTAAAAAATATGGCCCATCCATCCTAGAATGTTTATTTGATGCGAATGAAACAACTCACTATTTTGAGAAAGTACGTCCAACAATATAGTTTGAATGATCTAAGTTCGCAATTTTATCAAACGTATGGTCCATTTCCTTGAAAATATGTCATATGATAATGATAACTATAGAATATTCACAACTCTAAGGGAAATTCACCTAATATCTATCTTACATGATATCATGAGAAACCCTAGTACTCACCCTTGCCTTCACCTAGCAATCCGCATCATCTTCCTCGCGCCCCACCGCTACCTCTAGTATCGCCACCGGGTCATCGACCAGTCTCACACCTCTTCTAGCGTCGCCACCGTGTCTTTAGACAGTCCCACACCTCTTCTAGCATTGCCTCCCCTTCCTCCTCCCATCGATTGTCCCTAGAGCTAGGTCGATCGTCGCCCACCTTGCACCTTAGGCCGCTCCCCAGACATCATATGCGCCTCCTCAAAACAACCTCTTTCATATATCATTCTCATGGCAGCCGTTGACAATATATAATACACCCAAGGATTCAACAACAAAGGATCCTGCTAAGGAGATCACTTTTGTTTTAGGCATCACTCCTAAAACTCCTAAATATAACTTTTACTCTACACTTGTGTCTACTATCTTTACTCTCAATGGCATAGCCAAGAATTTGTGCGAGAGGGAGCTAAATTCATTTGGGTAATTTTCTTAGTATTTTTAATAAAATATAAAAAAAATTGTATCTTTCTATATATACCAAAATTATATAGAAAATTTTGTATTTTTTTTCATAAAGTTTTATATTTTTCTGTTTAAAAAACGATTTTAATATATTTTTTATATATATAAAAATTAATTTACTTTTTTTCCTGATCAAATAAATTAGTTTTTATCAAATAATCTAGTTTTTCCACTATATTTTAAAATTTTTTATTTTGAAAATTCCAGTGGGGGCTACAACCCCCTGGGCACCACGTAGCTCCGCCCTTGTTTACTCTTGATGTTACGAACACAAAGTAGAACTCAATCTTGGTCTGCCTTCTTTAGTGACAAACAGGGAATCCCCGCCCCATTCCCAACATAGTGGGGAACGGGGCGGGGACAAGGATCATTTTTGTATCCCCGATTTTAAACGGGGCGGGGACAAGGATCATTTTTCTATCCCCGATTTTAAACGAGGAGGGGATGAGGAATATACTATCCGTCCCGATATATACCCGATGAGTTTTTATAATTTATAAAACATGGAATAAAAATAGATCTTAAATATAATTGTAGTTTTTAATTTAAAAGCTCATATATCTGCAAATTATATAATAAAATTTAAAATTTATGTTATTAAATTTGATATTTGTAAATTTGTTTAAAGTTTAAAATATTTTTTTATAATAAACAGGACCACTTTAACAACCCGATAACCGACGGGGATTCCTTGCCTCGTTCCCCAAGGGGACGGGGTGGAGAGGGGGGCATAAGACCACCCCCGTGGGGATTGTTAAATTAAAATAGTAATAAAAATCTTCCAAATAGTTAAATTATTTTAAGAATCCACTTTCTGAATTGCAAATAGAAGCCGGCTAAGAACATGTTTATCAATGGAGATGCTAGGATGCTCTTTTTGCCATTTCTTCCCCTTTCTCTCTCCGCCACATCATCCTAGCATCTCATACCCATTTTACCATTTTATCAATCCAAAAACTAGCATCCCAAAAAGTTACTTTTTCATATCAATCAATTTACAAATATACCCCTTCATCTCATTTAAAATTATAAATATACCATTTACTATCAATTACCAAAATACTTATTCATGTATATTTATAAATATAAAATATTAATTAATTTGATGATTCATAAAATAAATGATTAAAAAATACACATTTTTTGGATTTTCAAAGCAAAAAATATAACATGATACATAATTTGATAATTAAATTTAAGCCAACACATTACAAGAAATGCAAGAACATTACAAGAAACACAATTAAAACCGACAATTTAAATCGAGTACATGGAAAATAAAAATTGAACGCATAGCATATAATTAAAGCAACACATAATGAGAACATTAATCAAGAACACCCTAATCTTCTTCATTGAAAACTTGCCAAATATGCTCCCTTAAGTCTGACTTAAGCTGTCGGTGTGTAACTGGATCCCGAAGTTCAATTCTCGATTGGATGAATTTCCTCATAATCGGTGGTCTATCGGATTGCCATGAGAAATCATCATCCTCGTTTTCATCCGCTTCCTTATCACCTTCATCAAATCGATGAATAGCATTACCAAATCTACTTGCTCCTTCATAAGTATCTCACTCATTTTCTACAATCATATTATGGAGAATGATGCAAGTTTTTATTTTCTTCCCAATTTTTTCAGGATCCCAAGATAATGTTGGGTTACGGACTATTGCAAAACGAGATTGCAATACTCCAAACCCCCTTTCCACATCTTTACGACATGCCTCTTGCTTTTTCAGGATCCCGACATAGTGAGGAACGGGGCGGGGACAAGGATCATTTTTGTATCCCCGATTTTAAACGAGGAGGGGATGAGGAATATACTATCCGTCCCGAATCCCCGTTATATATACCCGATGTGTTTTTATAATTTATAAAACATGGAATAAAAATAGATTTTAAATATAATTGTAGTTTTTAATTTAAAAGCTCATATATCTGCAAATTATAAAATAAAATTTAAAATTTATGTTATTAAATTTGATATTTGTAAATTTGTTTAAAGTTTAAAATATTTTTTTATAATAAACGGGACCACTTTAACAGCCCGATAACCGACGGGGATTCCCTGCCTCGTTCCCCACGGGGACGAGGCGGAGAGGGGGGCATAAGACCACCCCCGTGGGGATTGTTAAATTAAAATAGTAATAAAAATCTTCCAAATAGTTAAATTATTTTAAGAATCCACTTTCTGGATTGCAAATAGAAGCCGGCTAAGAACATGTTTATCAATGGAGATGCTAGGATGCTCTTTTTGCCATTTCTTCCCCTTTCTCTCTCCGCCACATCATCCTAGCATCTCATACCCATTTTACCATTTTATCAATCCAAAAACTAGCATCCCAAAAAGTTACTTTTTCATATCAATCAATTTACAAATATACCCCTTCATCTCATTTAAAATTATAAATATACCATTTACTATCAATTACCAAAATACTTATTCATGTATATTTATAAATATAAAATATTAATTAATTTGATGATTCATAAAATAAATGATTAAAAAATACACATTTTTTGGATTTTCAAAGCAAAAAATATAACATGATACATAATTTGATAATTAAATTTAAGCCAACACATTACAAGAAATGCAAGAACATTACAAGAAACACAATTAAAACCGACAATTTAAATCGTGTACATGGAAAATAAAAATTGAACGCATAGCAAATAATTAAAGCAACACATAATGAGAACATTAATCAAGAACACCCTAATCTTCTTCATTGAAAACTTGCCAAATATGCTCCCTTAAGTCTGACTTAAGTTGTCGGTGTGTAACTGGATCCCGAAGTTCAATTCTCGATTGGATGAATTTCCTCATAATCGGTGGTCTATCGGATTGCCATGAGAAATCATCATCCTCGTTTTCATCTGCTTCCTTATCACCTTCATTAAATCGAGGAATAGCATTACCAAATCTACTTGCTCCTTCATAAGTATCTCGCTCATTTTCTACAATCATATTATGGAGAATGATGCAAGTTTTTATTTTCTTCCCAATTTTTTCAGGATCCCAAGATAATGTTGGGTTACGGACTATTGCAAAACGAGATTGCAATACTCCAAACCCCCTTTCCACATCTTTACGACATGCCTCTTGCTTTTGGGCAAATAGATTAGATTTCGGGCCTTGTGGTAGCTTAATTGATTGAAGAAAAGTTGGCCAAGGCGGATAGATACCATCAGTGAGATAATATCCCTTATTGTAGGTGTGTCCATTGACCGTAAATGTCACGCTTGGAGCTGTACCTTGCAAGATGTCATCAAATACCGGAGATCGATCAAGAACATTAATATCATACACGTACTTGGAACCCCAAAGAATGCATGCCAAAACCAAAGATCTTCTGATACGACCGCTTCGAGTATAATTATATTGTTGGAGTTTTTTTATCTCCACGGGCGAACATGCCTTTCCATGCAGCGAGACAATTTTTCCATCCCTAATGCATACAATCAATGGAGCCCAACATCCCAGGAAATCCACGAGCCTCTCCGATCTGTAGTAGCCGTTGTGTGTCTGCACGGGTTGGCCGCCTCAAGTACTCATCACCGAAAAAATTAATGATTCCATCACAGAAATGTGACAAGCATTGTCTTGCAGTGCCTCCGGAAATCCGAAGATACTCATCGCAAGCATCAGCAATAGTTCCATAAGCCAACATGCATATCACACTAGTGCATTTTTGTAGTGCGGAAATACCAAGCTTGGAAGTCGCGTCTGGCCTCTGTTGGAAGTATGTCATCCGATGATCTAGCCGGTCTACAATGCGCAAGAACAACTCCTTTCTCATCCTGAACCTACGTCGGAAGAGATTATCCGGGTAAGTTGATATCTCCGAGAAGTAATCTGCTCGTAGTTGAGCATAGCCTAGCTCCCTCCCCCTTTCAATGTGTGTTCGACGACGACGCGATCTTGAACTTTCTCCTTGTTCAACTCTTTGTTTCAATTCATCTATTGTCGCTTGCCACTCGCGTAAAGAAGCTTCTAACTCGCCCTCCGCATCGGAGCTAGAGCTAGATAGGAGAGGGTTAGTGTTTGAGGAGTCTGATTCTAAGTCAGACATGGTTAGAGGTTTGGAGAATTTTCAGAATTTGAAGAGTTTAGAGAGTTTGAAGAGCTTGTTGTATGTGATTGGGGATTGGTTTACTTGATGTCTAATATATAGGAAATTATGTGAGCAATTATTATCATATAGCATGGATACCCATAACTCTGCATTATCACATGGTATGGTCTCTTTGTAGATAAGGTCAAGATTTTAGGGGTGATTGCTTATCTCTTTGCAGATTTTTTCGGTCACCCTTATCTCTTCCCAGATTTTGCATAGATCACCCTTATCTCTTTGCAGATTTTGTCGGTCACCCTTATCTCTTCCCAGATTTTGTATGTGATTCCTTTATCTCTTTGCAGGTTTTGTCAGTCACCCTTATCTCTTCCCATATTTTGCATGTGATTAAACAAGGATACAAAACTGAAGGAAAAGTACATTACATTAAATACTTCATACATCACACAATGCTGATTAAACAAGGATAAACATAAATCAAACACACATACCAAACAACATAGATTGAAGCGTAATTCAAACATACATATTGAAACACATAGATTAAAGTGAACTTAAAACATAAAGAGCCTTAATAGCTCACATAAATTCCAACTGATGGAAGATCTTCAAGGATAACGTGCCAACTCTGCCATCAAAGCACGCTTGTAGGCTTCTCCTTTAGGTGGAAGCTCTCCTTAAGCCATTAGTGAGCTCAACATCTCCATCTTCTTTGTTTTTCCATACATATCTAGCTTTTTGGCTTTGCGTGCCTCCTTTGCCATTTGTACTTCATAATTCTTTTGCCATTTCTCCTTAGATTCCCTCTCCTTTTCCTTAAGAAGCTAAACGTCTTCTTGATAGCTTGATGACTGAGCTTGTTTTTTCCCTTTGCTTTTGCCTCCTCTCTTTGCAGCCTTCATACCAATTAGACGTTCAATAGGATGCTCAGTGAATGCACTCATAGGTGTATTTCCATCCTGGGTTTCTACTTCAACATCACACCTCGTTCTTTTTGAGCTACTACTTCCCGAGCTTGGCCTAGCCCGATCCACCTTTAATAAGTAGTCAACACTCCACCGTGGCTGATCCTTAAGAAGCTCCCAAGCATGCTCCATCCGAAACTTCTTCTTTATCGTAGCTTCATACAATTCATGTGCCATTCGAAGAATATCAGGATCTGCCTCGCCGCTGGCCTTATGTTTAAGGGCGTCTGCATAACAACCAACAAACTTAGAAACACAAGCATTTATTTTTTTCCATCTAGACTTACAACTTCTAGCATCTCGTGGCGCTTGTCGTGCTGTAACCCATTGCATGTAAAAGAGCTCAACTCTTTCCAAAAAATTAGCTAAGGTTTGGTCGGTGTTTACAATAGGGTCAGTGGTGACATTTATGAACGAACTAATGAGGTGCACATCCTGGTCCCTACCCCAGAAGACTTTTGGAGCACCAGGAGCACCACCGCCAGGACCACGACGAGCACCACGAGCACCACCACCAACGGTGTGTTGAGATTTCTCTTCAAATGAGTTGTTTGCATTATCTAGTTGTGTGGTAAAAAATGGGATCTCAAAAGATTGAGAGTTTTGTGCTGATGCACTTCCGACTGTTCCTGGAGTAGAATTTGAAGACCATCCAGAATTTCCAGTGACTTGTGCTTGGTAAAATTCGAGAGTTTGGGAAAGGCTTAAATTTTGAAAGTTAGGGTACACATGGTTATTTTGATATCCATGAAAGGGGCTGTTTGGATCCAAGAGAGTGATATTAGAGACACACAAAGAGAGAAATAGATGGTATGACTTATTGAAAACCTTTTCATGCTAGATGTATTTATAGGCAAAAAATGACCCAACTTTGGTCTAACTTTCGGTCAAAGTGTATTCTTCCATCTAACTAACAACCAACAAATTTTCCTCCATCTAACTTTCCTCCATAATTAATTCGTCCATCTAACTTTCACCATCTCTTTCTATAAATTCGGTGTAAAATGTGTTCATTTGTCACACACTACCACACTCTTCTATAAAATTATACTCTTTTTTTCTCGTAATTATTGATTATGGATCCAAACCAATTTAGTGTTGAAAAACCTATTCGTCTAAAGAGGATGATGTGCTCCTTGTTCATGGTTTCCTAAACACCACAAATAACCCTAATGCAAATGCCAATCAAACTTTTTGGGAACGAGTTGAGACCTACTACATGGAAAATTCCCAACCTCACCAACATCCAAGAAGAGCTTACATGCTTAAGGCTAGATGGAAAAGGGTAAGAAAAAATGTTTCTAAATTTTCTTCTTAATATGCACATGTTCTTGGAAGAAATGCCTGTGGCGATGATTTGGAGATTCTTCAAATGGCACATAATGCTTATGCTACTGATACTGGAGGGCAATTTAAGGAGGAGCATGTTTGGGAAATTCTTCGTAATGAGCTCACTTTTGGTGAAAATTAGGGTGCTTTTATATTATGTGTTACTTTTAATTAGTTGCTTATGTATTTTCATTCATGTGTTTTATTTTATTTTCATGTACTCTCTCTAAGAAGTAATTATCTTTTCTTATTCACTTATTTATTTTCATTCGTGTGTTGCATTTCATGTAATTTTTTGATTTGAATGTATTTTAAATCTTGATTTTACCAATGTCATGGAGAACTAAATCTAATTTATAACCTAATTTCTCTTCATTTATTCAAAAAACAAATACATTTAGAAAATATTAACAAAATTATTGTAGACACAAAAAATCACACAATTTTTTTTTGAAATTATTACAAATTTCATGCAATTAAATTTCATCAAAGTACCATAACATAACAATATTTAAGCATTTTTGGAGCTAAAGATACCCAAAATACACATTTTTTTAAAAGTATGTCAAATATAGTCAAAATTGACCAACGAGTGTACCTGAGGTTCAACTTAAAACCAAAACCGGCCGGTGTTTTTAAAATGTTTTAACTAGGGTAGGCATTTTACATATAGGGGGTAGGTGACACGTCGCGACTCCGCCACCGTCAGCTGAAGGACCTCCAATAGTTTAGTATTTTATAACCTTCCAATTCTAAGTGTAATTGTAACAAAAGCTAATCTCGTTCGTAGTGTTAGAATTATTAGGAAAGTGTGAGGAAGCAACAAGAGTAGTATTGAAGTGTTGAGTTATATGGTCTCCAAGAGCTTCGTAACATTGGTCATCAAGTTGTTGAATCTAGTGCAAGAGGAGGCAGAAGTGGTCGACATAGAAGGAAATGGAGCACGTTGTAGCAAATCTAACCTAGGCATCTAAGTTATCGGATTGGAAGTAATCAGACCAAACTAGGAATGTTAGTTGAATAAAGGATTTTGCTCGTTTTAGAAAGAGTTGAACCCTGGCATAAGGAGTTTAGCGTGGAGTACAAAGTAGAGGACAATAAAGGAATGTAGTTATTCACCATTGATCTCATTACATGGAGTTTGTTCAACTTGTTGACGAGGCAAGTCCATGCATTGCGAATCCATGCAGACCACAAAGAAGAACGTGTGCGAGACAACGAGAAGGGTAACTTCCACTTTGAAGGTTGTGAGATTAAGTAGGGTGAAGGTAGGGAATGATAGACTCAATGGAGACTATGATAGGAATTCTCATGGAAATCACTGTGGCAAAGTTATCGAAAAACGAGACACGGATACCTCACGACTACCTTTTGCTAAAGAATACTGTTAGACAAAATTTGTTAAAGGAAAACAACTTTGTACAAACACATCTAATTTATTTTTTTTATTTTTTTAAGTTCGACCCTTATCTGTACATCCTTACAACTCTATTAATAATATAGTCACGTTGAAGACTTTTGAGTTTAATTTTTAATTTGAGCTGCACCCGAGTTATAACGGGTTGCATACGTATCTCTTTAAAGAGAATCAAGCCTTATATAGTTCAGCGGTTTTAATTTGGAATTTAGTTTTTCATACATCAGAGAAACAAACCTAAACCCACCTTCTAGGAAGGGTTGCCTAAGCTTGGTTCAACTATCATTTGCACGGCGTGAATAAATTAAACCCACCTTCTAGGAAGGGTTGTTTAATGTCTCCACTATTTATTTTCGGTTTAATTTTGGTCATGCGATTGAACTCGGCGATCATTTGATTTTTGCCAAGCGTCCTACATACCATTTTGAAAAGGATCAAATTACGCGTAGTTCTACAAGAACACTTTCATTTATGTTTGAATTTGGAATTGTGACTGAATTCGAGACCCGTTTGGATTTAGTATCGAATTTCCTACGTACCCGTTGAAGGGATCAAGTCTACGTAGTTCTTCCAAACTATTTCCTTATTTAGTCTCATGGTCCAAGTTTTAGTACGTAGGACCCATAAACTTAGCATGAATTTGCATGCAATCTTGCATTTACGTACACACATGTAATCGTTTTCTTTTGATCATGAGTGCACATGAAAATTGATATCACACACGAGAATCACTTCCATGAATATATATGCCAGCCCTTTATCTTGTCTTCTTTACTAATTTTCCATAATTAATTAGCGGAAGGGAAAGATGCTTTAGGATGTCACCCATTTACATGATCTTCTTAGTGACATACTCAAACTCTTTAATGATGTGGCTCGGAGTAGATCGGTCTTCGATGAAGGGTCGACTTGGCTCCAATGAATGTGTAAAACAAGTTTGATCGACATCGATCGAGTCCTGTCGCCTCTCCTCTTCAGTAGCTACTAGCTAGCTAGCTAGACCTTATCTATTTTGTACATACGCTAGTGTTGAGGAACACTAACACATGTTGTACATTGAGCTTGGTATTTAAGTTGAGCTTTAAAGACTAAAATTGTCATCTTCATTGTTCTATCCAAATTCAGTGGCGCAAGACGTGCAACTCTAATATACAAGCTATATATCTTGGGTCTATTTTCTTCACTCATTAATTATGGTGGGACTTTTTCTTGGATGAAATTTTAGCACTTGTTGCTCCAAAGTATATCATACACACCTTACTCAATTTTAGTAGTCACTGCTTTAGAAAAATTGTTGCTTTCTCACAGTGGGCAAACTCTTGTGGGTTTCTTCTTCAACTTTAAAGTCAGCATCTTGACAATCTAAGGCTTGATCTCAAATGTAGCTCAGCATTTAATATGTCCCGACACGGATCGACATCCATCGCTGGCTTCACAAATGACGAGAGATTCACCTTATATACCGATGATAGAGACAATACGAGTCTTCAATGAGACGAGCCTTCGATATGGTATCAACATGAGTCCTTGACATGGCATTGAGACTATCCAATCCCGGACCGTTGTGTGTAGTGCTCGGATGGGTTTCTGTATGGGAAACAATACCCGCTTCGGTACCGACTCGGTATCACAAATGAACCCATTTGTGTCACACACACTTTGATTAATTTGTAACACTCACTGCATTATAACACAACTTATTGTTTATTTTGTTTACGCTTTTGTGAGTCAAACAATGATGGAGAGCTTCAAGAAATGGCTATGGCTTCTTTCATGCTCTTCCTTCAACCTCATGGCTACTTAAAATTCAGCATCTTGACAATCCATCGTTACAACGCAATCATCTCCGATGGCTTTCGAGTCCTCGAGCCTTCAACATGGCATCGCTCCTTTTCTTGACTTGCCATTTGCTTAAGCCTTGTTTTATGGATAAATCTAATGTATTTCTTCTTTATGCCAAAAACAGCAGACCATGTAAACTTTGAATTTGCCATTTTGATTGGATATGGGCTCTTGACTTGTAGTCTACGGCCGCTATTTTGCTTGAATCCTTCAAAGGATTAATTGGACATGGGCATAAATGACGTCATTGATTCGGACTTTGGATGGGCAAAATACTCCGTTTTGGGCCAGCGACATCCATCTCGGTGCAAGCCTATCCGTCTTTGTCATGGAACGAGCCCTCGTTGTTACCGTGTTGTAGATGCGATCTCCGTAAGAGGCTCGAAACGGAATGTTTCTCCTCAAAACGGATAACCTCCAATCATCTTCGGTGATCTTCGATGGTAGTCATGAAGCCATCCCTTGTTGTAGTCATGAAACGAGCCTTCGATGTGGCCTTTAATGGTGCAAGGTGAGGGCCTTGGATATCGATTTGTCGATGGGTTTTTGACGTTGTTGCAGCATCTCCGGTCACCATCTTGTTCGAGGGCAATATGTTCCCGGCAAGCGCTTCTTTGATGAGTTGCTTGAACTCCTATATGGCTACCTTCTCATTTTTCCGGTAGATCTTTCAAGGGAGCTGAATGGCCTCCACTGTAGCGGCGAAAGGAAATGTTCCGAACCAACTACCTTTGACGCGAGGCAGGCCTTTGATATGACCTTGAAAGGAGCCTTTGGTGCATGTGGTGGTATAAGTAGCCATGGTTCGCCGGTGGGGATGGTGAACAAGTATCGACCGCTTTTGATTCACCGTACCCATTCACTACGCCATCTCCGACGTGGATGGTGGTCGTTTAGCAGTCCCCATCACTAGCTTGAAGCAAATGTCAATGGCGGTGCTTTATATAGTAGCAATCACGGACCTTGGAGGTGGCGTAGAACCGATTGATTTTAATACGACTACGGATTTAGTACCATGTAGCCTATCTTGAGGCAATGAAAGAAACCAACACATTTGGTTAATTAATAAAATCAACTAAACAAGGTTAGGAGATTATACCATTATCTTGATCGCATAAAATCGATTTGGACTTCTTGCTATATAACCCTCTTTGCTTTCTTAGCTTTTACCTTGTTTGTTCTTTTGCTCTTAATTTTACTTTTCTTTCATAGATTTGCCGTCCTCCCCCTCTGTACATGTAGAAGAGCCCTTTATATATATAACCTCCTAATAGCTTTTTGACCCAAGGAAAAGAATCATTACTAGCTAGCAATAACTTTAGCCAGTAATTCACCTTACCACGTTACATGCACTTTGTAACGACTGAGGTGAGAATGCAAACGCTTTCTTTTTGGACATGAATTTGGACTACCAGCAATTGCACCATTAATTGCACATAGATCTTTGTTATTTTTTAATTTCATTTTATGTATGCATACGTTTTTTTTGTTTAACATGTATGCATATAAGATTTTACATAGTATTGTATATGCAATACATACAATGGAATTTAGTACATAATAATTAAATTATTATGTAGCTTTGACATTAATCCCCTCTAAACTCTCTTTATTATAAAATTTAGCTAGAAAACTGGACCTATGTTATTTTAGCCAAATCAAGAAAAAGAAAATTTCATGAAAATTTACCCCCAAACAAATACGATGGTTCATGTTTGCTTCAAAAGAGGATGATTGGGAAGTGCCACATGAAAACATGTGTAGTAGTAAGATAGTGATGGACAGTGGAGTTAGATACGGGTAATAAGGAAGTTTTGTGAATGATTCTCGAGAAAGTAGTAAGCTTAGTATTGCACTATAAGGTAAAGGAACCCTAAGTTAATGCAAGAACGACAACTAAACCCAATTGATGATTGGAGATACAATTAAGCTAAGACCATGACTAAGAAAAAGGTAGTTGGGGAACTAGCCTTCATTAAATGCCTAGGAACTAGCCTTCATTAAAAGGTAGTTGTTCGGTTCTTCTCTATCCTGTTAGATTGCATACCGTTATTGTAGGGCGGGTTTTGGGAACTAGTCCCGAATACCTTCTTAAATTGTTTTGAACTTCATGAATCGCTGTTTGTGTAAAATGGTTTTGAACGCATTTTATCGGCAAGATATTTTTGGAATGTTTTCTCTGTGTTGGTATCGTTTCCGACACGGCCCATCGTAGCTGGCGTGGAGGAAGAGTTGGCTATGTATGACCTGTGTGACAGGGAAACCGTGCCCCTTCAAAACGAAAATTATTATCTATGTGTTTTGGCAAGTGCTCCAGTGGAGGCTTAGCCGCGGTTAGAAGGGAGATTGTGATGGTCGGATCGACGGAAGGGATGATGGTGCAAAGAGATCGCCACGAGAATCCAAGGAATTCCGACAGCAAACACCACGCAACTGACCCGTCTTCAACTAGATGGATCTTCCTCGTCCGAACTCGGAATTGAGTGATTCTAATTCGAGAAGTTATATCTCTGAGTCTAGTTTAATCCCTCAAAATTTCAGACCTAGATGATGAGTGGATTGAAAGATATGTCTATTTTACTGAGGGGGTGCAGAAACCACCGAGATGGATGATAGATCGAAATGGGAAGAACAAGGGGATATGGATGCTTGACAACTTGGATATGACTCACCAAGCTATCAAACAAACTAGGATGTCCGAGATTGTCGGATATTACTCACCAACAACTTGAACAACGAGAATTGAATGAACGAAAAAAAAAGAACAAGTACTTGAATTGAAAGATGCAAGGAAAGTAAGCAACAAGGTTTTTCGTCCAATCTAGCAACCAAGGGTGAGGGGGACGACCATATAACCTAGAAATCAACCTCACAAAGTTAGCCCCTTCACTTAAGGAAATTACAAAAATTAACCCAAAAACCCGAAAACTTAATAATTGTCCTTTCCGTCGAATTGTCACTTAGAACCATGAAGTAGAATAAAACTTCAACCATCTTCATTGCACTCTTTCGGAAAGCTACACCCCATGAGCTCTTCTTGCACTTGACATAGAATGGCCTTAGCTCGGGATCGCGTAATACGACCTAGATAAGGTGGTGTAGTTCCTTGAGCTTTGGCACCATCAAAACCGGAAGGCAAGGGCGCGCCACCATCCAAGCTTGTTGGAGCGTCTAGGGTATGCCGAGGCTCCTCCAAGTGTTCCGACGTGTGCTCCTCCAAGTGTTCCGAAGTGTGCTCCATAGTTGGCTCGGACATCGATGGAATCACATCATCATCCTCCCCTTGAAAAGGGTTCGTCCTCGAACCTAGATCCTGCTCAAACTCAACATCATTGTTAGAAAAATAAGGAACAAGATCGGATACGTTGAATACCTCATGGACGCCATAATTCGGAGGAAGATCAAGCTTGTAAGCATTGTCGTTGATGCGCTCTAACACTTGGAATGGTCCATCTCCACGTGGCTTAAGCTTAGAATTTCGAAGAGTAGGAAACCTCTCCTTCCTCAAATGAACCCAAACAAGGTCCCCGGGTTCAAAAATCAGCTCCTTGTGCCCTTTATCAGCTTGGCGCTTGTATTGCAATGTTCGCCTCTCCAATTGAAGACGAGTATCCTCATGAATCTGCTTAATATACTCAGCCCGGTCCCGTCCTTCACGACTCTCTCGATCGGACATAGCATAAGGCGCTAAATCAAGTGGTGTAACGGGATTGCGCCCATACACCACCTCAAAAGGCGTCTTCTTTGTAGCGGAATGAATGGACCTATTGTAAGCAAACTCAATGAAAGGAAGACACTCTTCCCACCTGCGCAAATTAGTTTTCAAAATAGAACGCAACAAGGCACCAAGGGTACGATTAACGACCTCGGTTTTCCCATCCGTTTGCGGGTGGCAAGTAGTAGAGAATAAGAGCTTGGTTCCAAGCTTGGACCAAAGAGTCTTCCAAAAGAAACTTAGAAATTTAACATCAAGGTCAGAAACAATAGATTTAGGGACGCCATGCAACCGAACCACATTATCAAAGAACAAAGTGGCAACATTAACAGCATCATCGGTTTTGTGGCAAGCAATAAAATGTGCCATCTTAGAAAATCTATCTACCACCACAAAAATAGAGTCCCTACCCCTTTTTGTCCTAGGCAACCCCAAAACAAAGTCCATAGAAATATCCTCCCATGGGGCACTAGGAATAGGCAAAGGGGTATACAAACCGTGAGGGTGCACTTTAGACTTTGCACGCACACATGTAGCACATGAAGCACAAAAGTTCTCTACCGACCTAAGCATGTGAGGCCAATAGAAATGTTCCCTAAGCATATGCAAAGTTTTCATGACACCAGAATGTCCCATGAGGCCGCCACCATGGGCCTCTTGGACAAGTAAACGCCTAACTGAACCACTAGGCACACACAAGCGAATTCCCTTAAAAAGAAACCCATCATGCAAATAAAATTGATCCCGACTTCCCCCCTTCAAACAAGCATTAAAAATATCACTAAACTCAGCATCATGAGCATACAACTCCTTCATGAAAGAAAATCCAAGCAATCGTGCATCTAGTAAGGATAAAAGAGCGTACCTCCGGGACAACGCGTCGGCGACGACGTTGTCCTTGCCTTTCTTATGCTTGATGACATAGGGAAAGGATTCAATGAACTCAACCCATTTGGCATGCCTCCGATTCAGTTTTGCTTGCCCTCTCAAGTACTTCAACGCCTCATGATCGGAATGGATAACAAACTCCCGAGGCAAGAGATAGTGCTCCCACACCCTTAGCACTCGAACAAGAGCAAGTAGCTCTTTGTCGTATGTGGGGTACTTGAGCTCGGAACCTCCAAGCTTCTCACTATAATAGGCTATGGGACGTCCCTCTTGCATAAGCACACCACCGAGCCCGATTCCCGACGCATCACACTCAATCTCGAACATCTTGCCAAAGTCGGGAAGAGCTAACAACTGCGCTTGTGTCAACTTAGCCTTAAGGGCTGGAAAGGCCTCTTCTTGCGCCTCTCCCCACATAAATGGAACATTCTTCTTGGTGAGGAAGGTCAAAGGCGCAGCCAAGGTACTAAAATCACGAACAAACTGGCGGTAGAAACCGGCTAGGCCAAGGAAACTCCGGACTTGTGTCATAGTTGTCGGTGTTGGCCATTCTTGAATCGCCTTCACCTTCTCTTCATCTACTTGAAGTCCATTACTACTCACAACAAAACAAAGAAATACCACGTGATGCGAACAAAAGTGGCACTTCTTGAAGTTAGCAAATAGGCGTTCCCGTTTCAAAGCTTCAAGCACTTGCCTAAGGTGCTCGACATGGGATGATAAATCGTGGCTATAAATCAAAATATCATCAAAGTATACAACCACAAACTTACCAATAAAAGGGCGGAGGACGTGGTTCATCAAGCGCATGAAAGTGCTTGGAGCGTTGGTTAATCCGAAGGGCATAACCAACCACTCGTATAGGCCTTGCTTGGTTTTGAACGCCGTCTTCCATTCATCTCCCTCCTTCATCCTTATTTGATGATATCCGCTCTTGAGATCAATTTTGGAGAAGAGACTCGCCCCATGCAGCTCGTCAAGCATATCCTCAAGTCCCGGAATCGGGTGACGATACTTGATAGTAATATTGTTGATCGCTCGACAATCAACGCACATCCTCCATGTGCCGTCCTTCTTAGGCACAAGAATGACGGGCACGGCACACGGGCTGAGGCTCTCACGCACATATCCCTTATCAAGGAGCTCTTGGACTTGCCATTGAAGCTCCTTAGTTTCCTCCGGATTGGCTCGATAGGCTGGACGGTTCGGTAGAGTGGCACTGGGGACAAAGTCGATTTGATGCTCGATTCCCCTAAGCGGTGGTAGTCCCGGTGGCACCTCTTCTTGGAAAAGCTCCTCAAAGTCCTGCAAAAGAGTAGATATGGAAGGAGGAAGATCAACTAATTCTTGGGAAGACAAATAATATTCTTGAAAAACAAGTAAAACGCAAACGCCACTTCCCTTGAAAGTATGAAGAATCTCCTTCGGTTTGGCCAAAAGCAAGGGCGTAGAAGGGCCGCCTAGAGCTAGCTTCTTGTCCTTCCTTCCCTCTCGAAGCGCATGCTTCTTCCTTTGCTCCTTCGTTGCGTGGTCCAACATGATTTCATGGGGGGTCATCGGGTGCAACGTCACCTTCTTTCCCTCCATTTGAAAGTGATACTCGTTAGAGACTCCATCACGAATAGCTCCCTTATCATATTGCCAAGGGCGCCCCAAAAGAAGATGACAAGCGGTCATCGGCACCACATCACACTCCACCTCATCCCTGTAAGGCCCTATAGAAAAGCAAATTCGAGCCCTTTCCTTGACTTGGATCGGGGCATTAGAATTCAACCAACATAGAGGATAAGGTAAAGGATGGCAAGTAGTTTTCAAGGAAAAGCGATCCACCACCTCTTGACTAATAATATTACAACAAGACCCGCTATCGATAATCACACTACATACCTTATCCATAATTTTGCATCGAGTGTGAAAGATAACCTCTCGTTGGCTAGGTGTGGTGGTGTTCTCCGTCATGAAAAGCGTCCGTTGTACCACGAAGCACTCACCCTCCTCGGCGGTGACATGGAGGCCTTCTTCCTCAACCTCGGGGCTCTCTTCTTCCTCTTCCGCAGCCCCTTCTTCCTCATACTCGTACTCCCCTTGGGAGTTAAGAAGAACCTTCCATTCGTTGGGACAATCCCGAGCATAATGCCCATGTCCAAGGCACTTGAAACACTTCACGTCGCTCGCCTTCACACCGCCTTCTTGCCGAGGACGTGGGGGAAACTCTTTCCTCGGTTGAGGAGTCGAGTCCTTCCTTATTTCCGGCTTCCTAAACTGAGTTGGTGGTGCCTTAGGAGCCGTGGATGAAGGCTGCCACGTTCGAGAAGTGGTTGAAATCGAACACCGTTGAGCAAGTTGCTTGTAGATATGGTTGGTATAATGAAGCACTTGCTCAATATCGGTACCCCTACTAAAATGCTGCATACTCACCACATTTTTTAGTTCCAAATTTAACCCATTGACAAATTTAGAGATGACATACCCGTCGGGAAATTGTACTCGGGAACGGAAGATGAACATACGCAGCTCGTTGTAGAACTAATCGGGAGTCCGGTTTCCTTGACGCACTTGCTCCAACTTGGCATGGATGCGCTTCGTGTAATCTTGAGGCACGAACCTCTCTTCTAAGGCCTCTCTTAGATCTTGCCATGTGTTAAGTTGAGGCATCCGACGTGCTCTCCTCAAAGCCTTGTCCTCGAGCCACCATTGGTAAGCAAAGTCGGTGAAGTGTATGGCCGCCATGGCCACCCGCCTCGCATCATCATAGCCATAGAAGTCAAAGATTGACTCCACCTTGGCAAGCCAATCAAGACAGGCATCGGCGTCGGAAGTTCCCGAAAACGTCGGCACGTTCAGCTTGATGCCGTAATGGGGATCCCGGGGCCGCTCTTCTTGTTGCACCGGCGCGCCATGCCAAGGCTGCCCGACACCACCATTGGCCGGCCCTCTAGGAGGTTGGCCGCGCCTTGGGAGATGCAAGAGAGGTGGGGGTTGAGTAGCCGTTGCAGGATTAACCTCTTGATAGCTCGGCGCTCCATAACCTGACAAGTTAGTAGCACTAATAGGAATATTATTAGGAAATGTAGCAAATGAAGGCCTTACCCCGGAATTGGCCACAAAGTGTGGATTGTAGAAGCTCATCGGAGGAATGTAAGGAGGCATAATCCCCATGGAGGTGCTCACACCGATGGATGCTTGCGCCTCCGAGTTTGGCAAGTAAGAAGTAGAGGCCTCCTCTTGTAACGACTCCACTTGGTTAGCGCTTTGTAGCACACTTGGTAGAGCCCCCGTTTGAGACACCCGTGCTCTATCATCTTGGCCTCGCACTTGGCTCTCCAAATCAGTCAACCTAGTTCCCAAAGCCTCAATGGATTGTTTCAAGGATTGTTGCATGTTTTGCAACATGGCAGCCACCGAACTAGTGGACATCTCCTCAACTTGTTCCTTATTCTTGTCATCACCTACACTTGTCATCGTAAAAACAAGGCAAAGATCAAGGTATAGAGGTCACACGAATTAATCACCAAGACTTGCCCGAGATGAAAATCCGACAAGTTGCAAGTAGGCAAAAACAACAAAGGCAACAAAGAGAGAATTCACCACACACTTGCTTAGGAAAACAATGCTAGGAAGCTACTAAACCACCAAGACTCAACACCAAGTATTACAAATTAATTAATTTTTTTTTTTTGTTTCGAGCAGGCCTTTGCTAGGCACTACTAGACGACTACTCTTTGTAGGCCTTTGCTAGGCACTACAAGATGACTACGCTTTCCGTGCCCGACCCCTTATTAGCTTTACGCCGTCGGGCAAGGTTTTTCTAGTCTTTAATCTTTCTTTCTATGCCTGGCCCCTTATTAGCTTTCGCCCCCGGCAAGGTTTTTCTGATTATTCAACAAAAAATTTCAAGACACTTAAACAACAACACAAGATGTCTCGTCTTGGTGTCGTTCCCGTATCCTAGCACCGTGGCCAACAACAAGCATGTAATGACAACAAACAAGGCTGGTTTGGACCTGAATCCCACGTTTTTTAACTCAGCAAAATCAGCAAGACACACTTAAAACCAACACTAAAGAAAGGCTTAAATTCAAGCAACAAATGCACCTTTTCAACTACCAACTTTTGATAACTCTTTTGGGTGTTCTATTGGAACGTTTTTTGAGCATGGTTTGCAGCCATGGCTGAACACACACTCGGCCAAGACAACCACAAGATCAAGACAAAGCAAAGACCACAACAACACACAACAAGGACACTATGGTCGCACACAACAACACAATGCAACCAATAAAGAGTTCGAACCTAAAACCTTGCAACAAGTGGAAATTCAAGGTCGGAACAAGGTTTAGATGGCGATACCTTCGCATGGCTCTGATGCCACTTGATGGCCGGATCGACGGAAGGGATGATGGTGCAAAGAGATCGCCACGAGAATCCAAGGAATTCCGACAACAAACACCACGCAACTGACCCGTCTTCAACTACATGGATCGTCCTCGTCCGAACTTTGAATTGAGTGATTCCAATTCGAAAAGTTAGATCTCTGAGTCTAGTTTAATCCCTCAAAATTTCAGACCTAGATGATGAGTGGATTGAAAGATATGTCTATTTTACTGAGGGGGTGCAGAAACCACCGAGATGGATGATAGATCGAAATGGGAAGAACAAGGGGATATGGATGCTTGACAACTTGGATATGACTCACCAAGCTCTCAAACAAACTAGGATGTCCGAGATTGTCAGATATTACTCACCAACAACTTGAACAACGAGAATTGAACGAACGAAAAAAAAGAACAAGTACTTGAATTGAAAGATGCAAGGAAAGTAAGCAACAAGGTTTTTCGTCCAATCTAGCAACCAAGGGTGAGGGGGACGACCATATAACCTAGAAAGCAACCTCATAAAGTTAGCCCCTTCACTTAAGGAAATTACAAAAATTAACCCAAAAACCCGAAAACTTAATAATTGTCCTTTCCGTCGAATTGTCACTTAGAACCATGAAGTAGAATAAAACTCCAACCATCTTCATTGCACTCTTTCGGAAAGCTACACCCCATGAGCTCTTCTTGAACTTGACATAGAATGGCCTTAGCTCGGGATCGCGTAATACGACCTAGATAAGGTGGTGTAGTTCCTTGAGCTTTGGCACCATCAAAATCGGAAGGCAAGGGCGCGCCACCATCCAAGCTTGTTGGCGCGTCTAGGGTATGCCGAGGCTCCTCCAAGTGTTCCGACGTGTGCTCCTCCAAGTGTTCCGAAGTGTGCTCCATAGTTGGCTCGGACATTGATGGAATCACATCAGATTGTGAAGTAGAGTGAGAGGGCCTGCCTCTGCACTCGTCGTGGGGTGAGCGCCTTGTGAATTTGGATGGTGAAGTGGAGGAGGAATTGCGTTCTTTTAAAAGTGTGTTTGTGAATGTGCATGTGGCTATGTGTGACTAATTATAACTAATTTAGGTATTGGCCTTTAGAGTTATGAGTGCGGTTGTGGACTTGGATGCTGACTTTGGAAATGCTTTTAAAACGTCTTGCAATTTCCGTATTCTTTCTAACTTGATAGATTAGTAGTTGACCCTTCGAGGAATATTTTATTTTAGTTCCAGGTATGAACCAAGGAACCGTGCAGGAACCGAGGCCAGATGGCGGGGCGGAGCGGTGAAGAGTGCGTGTCATAGTAGGGTCGGGTTTATGTTAGTTTAATTATGACTTTCTAGGATGTTGGTTTTACTATTATAATGGAGTTAGTATTATTACTTGTCTTTGTTTCCTCGAATACTTTACTGTTAGTAGTGGTTCGTCGGATTTGAATAATTATGTTTTCGGGAATACATGCATAACTACGTTTTCTATGTTTTTATAAAATGAAAGGTTGGATGTTTTATTAAGTTTTCTCGTCGTGCCCGCGTTGCAAGATCCTAAAGTATAGTTGTCAACCTACGTAATAGTACCTAGTAAGGTCTATTTCTAAGTAACGTCCCGTCGGAAGTCGGGATGTTACAGTTTAGGGTTGCCAAAATACATTTATAAATGTATTAAAAGCACCACGTGTTGCCCAATCATAGGGCGACGCGTGGCGCCACGCTGGAGAAGGTTGAACCTTCTCCGGCGTGTGAAACACGGCGTTTTGGTACATGTTAAAAAAAAGGTCTACAATTTGGGTAAAGAGGAGCAAAAAGGAGCGGTGCTCTTTTTCCTCATAAAGAGCACCGATTTTCTTGGGATTCTCTTCCACCTTCATTATTTAATTAATAAAAAGAGCATCCAATACCAATTCTTTTCCCCGATAAAATTGCTCTAAAAATGGACTCCTAATCTCCCCGTGTAAAGTTGCAGGTATAGGTGGCTGCTTTTCAACGGTTGGATCTTATCCAACGAACATATTTTTTTCTCAATTTTGATATTAAAGTTACAGTTTAAAGCGTAGTTCAAAAATAAAATGGTATAATTTTTAAAAATATTATTTTTAATATTTTTGTTTTATTTTTATCTACCTATAGACATCCATTTTGTAGATGTTTTGATTAAACTAGTTGTCCCCGTCGTACCCTGCACGACTATGACACGATATTTTTTAGATATACTATAAAAAGATATTAATAAATAAAAATTTAATGTAAGTAATTTATTTCTCGTAATATGTAATTATTTTGTTTTTTAAAATCAATTTGTTTAAATTTAAACAGCTCAACAATAATAATTTTAAATTTAAACATTACAACTCTTTTGTAATGGTAATCTTATATATATATATAGGTTAAAATTTTGGCTTAAATTTAAACAATTCAACAATAGTAATGGGATGTCATGTATCAAAGCTAAGTTTTAGTTAAAAAATTTATTAATTTTTGAAATAAAATATATGTAATTGAGTATATTTATCTTTTAATATAAGAGAGAGAAAAAACAACTAAAACGTTAAAAAGATTGAGCATATATATTTTATTGGCTTATAAGGAAAAAAATCCAACCATTAGTTAAAAATTTTTAGTCAAAATATTATCTCCTACCAAAAATTAAGATATTATCTAAATTTGGAAATAAAAATAAATTTTCATTAAGTGAAAAAAATTTGCCATGTAGAATATGAAGTGGAAAGAATAATTATTATATAATTTTTATGGAGCAAGGATTAAATGCCATGTGGCAAAATCCTATGTGGATTAATAATGAAATGTCATGTGTCAAAAGTTGAGGTGGCGCAATGTGGTGGCTCCAAACCTTATTGCTTTTATATATATAGTAGATTTGTTTTTGATATATATGATAAATACAAGTTAAAAAATCATTAAAAATTAATCTTTGTATTTTTTTATGTAATTAAATTTATGTATTATATAAAATAATATAATTAATATATTTGATGACATAAGATATTAGTTTCATACATTTTAGTTGTGAAATAAATATATTTTATGGCATTATGAATATAATTTAACACATTTGAAGGGTTTAAGACACTAATGAGATGCATTAAAAACATGAGGTTACATTGAATTGAAAACATAACAAATGTGAAGATATTGTTCACTTAGGGAATCGAAAAACCTAATCGTGAAGTTGTTCTTCACTTTCGATAGCATAAAAACATAAACAAACAAACATGTGAAGCTACTCTTCACTTAGGGAATTGAAAAACATAAACAACACACATGTGAAGCTAATCTTCACTTGAAAAATATTTGAACATAACTTTAGAAATTATTCATTACCACTAGAGTACAACTCCCTCATTAAGGCTTGCATCATTTTATGTCTCTGGTTTAATGTATTTCCATGTTTTTAATTTTAAGTGAAATAAAATATTTTCTTTATCATTTATATTAATTATAAACTTTTTAATTTAATTACGTAATTGATATGAAATTAATCAAATTAATATAATTAAATATTTATATTAAATATCATACCGTGTCATTAAATGATATCCGAAATAAAATAGTGTAATTGAATAAATAAAGATAAAAGTAAAATAAAGTTAGTAAATTTAAAAGAATGAAATGAAGTTGTGGATTGTAGGAATAAAGTGGAAGTGGATTTAGGTAGAGGAGGGAGAAAATTAATGTGAGGGGGGTAAGAATCCATTTTTTGGATTCACTATTGCTCCATAAATAGTATTCGGGGATTCCCCGTCCCCACCACCCCACGTGGATCCCTAATCGGGTGCCCAGTGTGGACTTCCTAAATTTGACATGAGCAAACCAATTTAATCACTCGGCGGCCGAAGTATACATCCGCTGAAACCCCAAAATATCCAACTCTGTTTCTTCGCATTTTTGGCTCTGTCTCTGTATTCGAATGCATTATGCATATAGACTGATTCAATTCTATTTCTTAATTCTTATAGTAGTTTTTTCCTTTTTTTTGGCGGTTGGGCTTGTGAATTACGTTTCCAAGATTTGTTTGCTTATGTTCTGATTCTGATTCTCATCGTTTTTGTTTGCTTTTGTTCTCAACTTCAGTAAGCCCTAGAAGATTCAAAAGAATCATATTTTTCCAAAAACTGACGTTCATATGCATGATATTCCGAGTTTAGATATGCATGAGCCTTTTGCTTCAAGAATTATTTGTCAACCCAAGGATTTTTCATAATTCTTTTCACATGCATGATAATCCAATTCTTTGCCCTTTTGACCATCTATATTACACACATACATCTACTCACGCATTTTTTCTTTCATGTATTTCAATATAAGAGTACAATTAAATTAATTCAAGTGCATATTATCCTGAATTCTGCGACCATATGGTCGCCACATTCAGTATATCAGAACAGTCATTTACAATATAACCAATTGCTATATGCGGTTAAATTCTGTAACACAATCTCTTATAAATATATAAACAAAAGCTTTCTACCGATAATATTTGTCTAAAACAATATAATGACGGAGTGAAATATTAGGAATAAAATTTAAATACATACCTTTAGTGAGGATGTCGGTAACATTTGACAGAATTTCTTCCTAGAATCAATTCATAGTTGTGGTTGATTGTTTCTTTCTTTTGTGAATATTTTGTAAGAGAGCGGAATGAGAGTGAAGTTGTATTGAAGCAGAATGAGAGTGCAGTTTTTAGCGGAATGAGAGTGCAATATATGCTGAAATGGCGGCAATTTTACCAATTACTGTTTTTAGCGACCAAGTGGTCGCAAAAAACGCGGGATATTACCCGCCAAAATTGATGTGGCGCGCCAAAACATCTGATCCAAGTCAGCGACCAACTGGTCGCTATATGTTGCGACCACGTGGTCGCTAGATCTTTGGAGACCATATGGTCGCTGAACTTAGCGACCATCTGGTCGCGGATATGGGTTCCGAACCTAGCGACCATATGGTCTCCAAAGCTCTAGCGACCATATGGTCGCTACATTGCTACTATAAAGGTCCAGCGACCACGTGGACCGCTTATGTAGCGACCACGTGGTCGCTAATTTGGTTTTATTTTTCCCCCCGTTTTGACGTCCAGATTTGCGACCATTGGCGTCCATATGGTTGCTAATTAGCGACCATATTTCGTGGTCGCTAAAATATGGTCGCTAAATCTGCAGAATGGTGTAGTTAACTATAGAATGTACACTCGTAGCATCAATTAGATTAAAAATCATGGGGGACTTTGAACCCTTGAAAGGATGCAATAGGTTGACCAAGTCAACCTAATTTTTATCTATCAAAAAATATGGCTCATCCATCCTAGAATGTTTATTTGATGCGAATGAAACAACTCACTATTTTGAGAAAGTACGTCCAACAATATAGTTTGAATGATCTAAGTTCGCAATTTTATCAAACGTATGGTCCATTTCCTTGAAAATATTGTCATATGATAATGATAACTATAGAATATTCGCAACTCTAAGGGAAATTAACCTAATATCTATCTTACATGGTATCATGAGAAACCCTAGTACTCACCCTTGCCTTCTCCTAGCAATCGGCATCATCGTCCTCGCGCCCCACCGCTACCTCTAGCATCGGCACCGGGTCATCGGCCAGTCCCACACCTCTTCTAGCGTCGCCACCGTGTCTTCAGACAGTCCCACACCTCTTCTAGCATTGCCTCCCCTTCCTTGTCCCATCGATTGTCCCTAGAGCTAGGTCGATCGTCGCCCACCTTGCACCTTGGGCCGCTCCCCTGACATCATATGCACCTCCTCAAAACAGCCTCTTTCATCTATCATTCTCATGGCAGCCGCTGACAATAATACACCCAAGGATTCAACAACTAAGGATCCTGCCAAGGAGATCATTTTTATTTTAGGCACTGTTTGAACCAAAATTTACCAAAGGTAGAAGCTTGGATTAGATCGGGCCTTGATCGAATGAACTAAGAAGAATATGAACGAAAACGTGTTTGTATTGATGTAGAAATCCAGAGATTTTGTGTGTATCCAACCTCCTTTTCCCCTAAGGTTTACATCGACTTATATAGCCTCCTAGAACATAAGTTATCTAAATCAGAGATATAGTTCTATCAATAACTAACCAATCTCGACTTAATCTTATTTTATAACGAATACAATCTGAAGAAAATCTATCTTATAACAAATAAATCACAAAACCTCTCTCCTCCAACCGACTTAACGATCCCGGAAATCTTCCATAAATCTGGAGGCACTGGAGATTCTCTGACCATGGCGCAATGTTTCGCCACCTAAAATCTGGGTCTAACAATACCCCTAAATGTAATTTCAAAATTTAAATTTAAATTTCGAAAATTGCATTTATGGCTGAAGAGACGTTTCGGAGATCGCCTGGGAAGACGAGATACGCTTCTGTTGTTTCTCTTAAATGACCCGAGAAGCTCTATGTTGCTTTCATCATTATTCAGCCCACGCCTTCTTCCCTTCTCAATCTTTGCTTTCGTCTTCCAGGTAACACTTCTTCTTCCTCATCTCTATCTTTTTCCTGCTTCAACCTCCATGACCAAATCTTCGACTTTCGTTTCTTCTTCATCCCTGGGTCCCCAAGACCTTCACTACTGTGATATGACGCCGGAGGAGGTTGCTGATTGGATCTCCTTTGGTGGATTTCCAGAGGGGACCCGTTTCCACACTCCGACTGTCGAATTCATTGATTGGGTTCGGCCAGGGTGGATTTGCTTTCTTGATTACCCCTTTTCTTTAGGTTTAAAGTTACCTTTCTCCCCTTTTATTCGGGAATTTATTCAAACCCTAAAAAAATCTCCATGTCAAATCCTTCCGACCACTTGGTGTACCCTTGCCTGAATTGATGAACTTGCCACTGAAAGGGGTTTGGAGATGACCATGGGAGAACTTCTCTTGGCATACAAATTGTTCCTCAGAGGGTTGGTCGCATCACTTTGCATGCTAGGGACACTAAAAACCCCCTTATTCCAAAATTGAAAATTTCCTCCCGAAGCTGGCAATCCCGATTCTTCTTCATTAAAAAAGCGTCTCTAGGAGATCTTGATGACGAAGTGAAAGACGTCTTCCGAGATGAATGGAATACATCTCGTAAGACGATCTAATCTTCTTTACTTAAAAAATTTCATTATTCTGGTCTTCCTGCTCTCATATCTGTAATCTGTCTTTCTTGTGCAGTGCCGGTGGGAATCAACTCAAAGAGCACAGATACAGGTGTGTGTCGACGTTTGCTAAAGATCAAAGCTAAAGAACGAAAACCTAAGAAGGTCTGTCCTGATCCAACGGGTGGTGGTGAAGACGACGAATCTCCGAGATCTGATAAAGACAACACTGACTCCAAAGTCACTCCCTTATCCTCCGACATGATGAGTTCTTCCAAGAAGAAAACAGGTTGGTTGCTCCTTCTTTTACTCTTCATATGTTTAATTTTCTTAAACTTATTTTGGTACCCATGTCTTCCTTTCTCAATGTGACTTAAAACAAAAACTCCCCAGGCGCTTCCGTGGATACCTCTGCCACAGCAATGGTCCGAAGGCTGAGATCTAGTGGGGTTAGGCTTCCCTTGTCTCCTCCTCCTAGTTCTGAGACCAAAAAATCTCTCTCATCAAAACGAAAAAGGGTTGACGATTCTCCAACTTCCCCTGTTGCCAAGAAAGCGGAGCCAAAGGACCTCCTCAGCACCTTTGGGGACACCCTGCTTCCGAATGTGAAGATGGACTTCCAAGCCTTCACACCTGACGTTGCGTTCAGCCACGTAGGTGCGACGCTGAGAGTGGTAAACTTGCTTAGCCGAACCTTTGGAGATTCACTGTCATTTCTTTGGTGTTTTGTGAACGCTTTTATGCCTTTTCCTGTTTTAACATTAATTTCACAGGCTTTCCAAGAGCTGATGGCCACCAACGTCCGCTGCCAGGAGGAAATGAGGGCGTTGGAGGAGAGGGAGAAACAGGCGAGAGACCGAGCTGCTTTACTGGACAAGAAGGTGGGACAACTCCAGTCGTCGATGGAGGACCTTCAAGCTGAAAAGATGTCACTCGAGGTGAAGGCATCGGAAGCGGAGAAGGAAATCGAAGGTTTTTCTCAAGTGGTAGTAAACGTCGCAGCGTATTACACGATGAAATCCCAAGTGGAGCTGCTTCAAGATTTTGCTGACGGGAAAAGTGCCAAATGGGACTTGAAGACTCAGTTGGAGGTCCTGGAGACATACTACCCTGCTGATCATCCCCCTCCTGGCAAAGAATACCTGACGGTTGAAGACCAGGAGGATGACGTGAACTCCCCAGCTGAGAAAAAATGTCAAGACCATGACGATGGGGGTCCGTCTAACGAGGAAGGTGATGAGGGGAAGGCCAAGGACAAAGAGGAACCTTCGACCCCAGGTGGCGGACAGTAAGTTCCTGATGCGACTCCCTTTGATCTCTTTTCAGAATTACTCTCTTTTTTTTCGGATGATTGTAAGGATATTTTGGTAACTTCATGGCCTGGGGCCAAAAACTTATGGTGCATCAGATTCAGAATAGTTTTGACGCCCCTTGAATGGCGCACATTTATCCTTACTTGCTTGCTTGTCTGTGTTTGGAGATTTGCGTAGTATTTTAGCACCGAGAGATTCTTAGAGAGTCTCCATGAATGTGTTGCCCGCGAGTGGGGTACACGTTAGTTTTTAGCGTTTCAAAGAAGGAGTTTTTAATGCTCCTCTCGTTAGCGACTTATTATGAGTCCTGCGTTAGGATCACGTTTTGCGCGTTGAGTGTTTTAGTTTTCTGCAAAGGGCCGTACGTAGTTAGTTACGATTAGGCTTCCTTTGGCCACTGCCAAGGGCGCTCTTGGGCAGTGGATCCTTAAATTAGGATGTAGTGTCATCGCGGCGTCCCGTGCATATGGCCTGTGTTATATGCTATAGCTTTCCCCTTCCCGTACTAATCGGATGTTTCGTTAAATCAGAATTAGATAGGGGGTAACCAACTTATGGGTTACTTCGTCGACGTTTGTATGCGTGACGACTTCGCCATTTCTAGACGGTATTACCATGTGTCAAAACAGTGGTATCATGTATTTGACGCATTTCATGTCGTACGATTAGCGTGTGAGTAACCATCTTAGGGGTTACTTCATCAACGTTTGATGACTTCGTCATTTTCAGACGGTATAACCATGTGTGATAACAGTGGTTTTTTGCATTTGGCGCGTTTCATGTTGTATGCAACGTTGATTAGCGCAAGTTTACGTTTATGAGCAATAAGAGAATATGCAAGAGTGGGAGAATATTTTCTCGCAAATTATTATGTAAAAAGTGTGTAAAAACATGATTGATGAGATGAGAGTTTCGAAATTGTGTCTGACAATGCGAGCAAGTGCTCAGAGTCGTTTATTTGAAAAATCAAAATATGGCCTAAAGATTCTCTAAGCTAGAGCTAGGAAGTATCTAAGAATAAATTATCATAATGAAGTAATTAGAAGTAATACTTTTTTAGGTGGGTTGCGTTCCAGCTTCGTGGCACCGTTGTTCCGTCTTTGGATTCTAGCTGGTAGGCTCCGTTTCCTGCGACTTTGGTGATATTGTTTGGCCCTTCCCAAGCGGGTGCCAACTTGCCAGCGTTTTCTTCTGCAGTATTCTGGAAAACCTTCTGCAATACCTAGTCTCCAAGCTGAAAACTCTTTACTCGAACATTTTTATTGTAGCTCCTAGCTACCTGCTGCTGGTACCTGGTGATTCGAGCGTGGGCAACCTCTCTGAGTTCCTGGATAGTGTCCAGGTCTGCTTCCAACTCGCGTCCGTTGCTTTCCGAGGTAGCGAGCCCATACCTTGCGGTTGGGACTAGGATTTCGGTTGGGATAACAGCTTCGCAGCCGTGTACCAGTGAAAATGGAGTCTGTCTGGTGGACCCTTTCGGGGTGGTGCAATCGGCCCAGAGTACATAGGGTAATTCCTCAGCCCACTTCCCTTTGGATTTGATCAGCCGCTTCTTTAGGTTATTGATGATTACCTTGTTGCTAGCCTCGGCCTGTCCATTGGCTTGCGGGTATCTGGGAGTGGACATGACTAGATCGATGTTCCATTGCTTGCAGAAATCACGCATCTTCTTTCTTATGAATTGTGACCCGTTGTCGCAAGTAATCTCTGCGGGGACCCCAAACCTGCTCAATATGTTGCGCTAGATAAACGAAATTACTTGCTTATCTTTGATTTCTCGAAAGGCCTCAGCTTCGATCCATTTAGAAAAGTAATCTGTCATGGCGAGGAAAAATACTTTTTGCCCTGTAGACGGGGGCAATTTGCCGAAGATGTCCATCCCCTATCGCATGAATGGTCAGGGAGTAATGGAGGGGTGGAGAATCTCTGGCGGCTGATGTGGGACCGGCGCGTGGCGTTGGCATGCCTCGCACGATTGAGCATACTTGGTGGCGTCTCGGCGAATGGTGGGCCAATACCAACCCTGCCTTAAAATTTTGTTGGCGAGACTGCGACCCCCGGTGTGATTACCACAGTCTCGGCTTCCTCTTTCTCTACGCACCGTTACAAAAAACCTGCAGCAGACTTGTGAAAGAGGACCCCTTTTATCATGGCGAACCGCGTTGCTTTTGATTTTAAAGCTTTGGCTTCTATCTTATCCTTGGGGGCTTCGCCGCGAAGGAACCAATCGAGGTGCCGCTTGGTCCAACAGTCATCTGAACTGACCCTTGGGGTGGTGTTTGGAGAATATCCGGAGCACGCTGCTCTAGTGGTGGTTCAGCAGCCTTCATCACCGATGTTTCTGTTATAGCCGACTGTAACAAGTGGACTAATGGTATATTGTTGTACTCCCTGGGGTCTAGGGTAGAGCCTAGACCGGCTAGGGCATCGGCTGGTGCATTTTGATCCCGAGGAATTTGTTCGAATTGTATTTTCTCGAAATTCTTGGATAGTGCTTTGATTACCTCGAGGTAACTGGCCATCCTATCATCTTTGGCATCGAAGATTCCCAGGATCTGATTAATGATGAGTAAGGAGTCGGCGCGTACCAAGATCTTTTTGATGGACAAATCTTTAGCCAATTCCAGCCCAAAGATGAGGGCTTCATATTCCGACTCATTATTGGTGGCTTCAAAATTGCATCTGACTGCTTGAGCTATTGTTTCCCCCTTTGCCGACTTTAGAACGACGCCGAGCCCTACTCCTCTTGCGTTTGAGGCTCCATCGGTGTTTAGTATCCATTCTTGCTCAGGTTCGTCGAGGGATGAGGTCAAGACTTCCATCTTTAGCATTTTCTTCAAGAGTCGGGGTGAAGTCGACAACGAAGTCGTCCAAGACTTGTGATTTGATTGCCTTTCGAGGTTCATATCTGATGTCATAACCGCTTAGGTGGATTGCCCACTTTGCCATCCTTCCTGAGAATTCTGGTTTTTGCATGATCTGTCGGAGAGGGTAATTCGTCAAGACGATGATAGTATGTGACTCGAAGTATGGTCGGAGTTTGTTCGAGCACATCACGACCGCCAGGACCATTTTTTCCGTTGGAGAGTAGCGCGTTTCTACGGACACCATCGTTCGGCTCAAAAAATAAACCGGAAGTTGTTGGCCGTCCTCTTCTTTGACCAGGACTCCGCTTAGTGCATGGTCTGATACAGCTAAGTAGAGGTGTAGCACCTCCCCCGGAGTTGGTTTATCCAGTAATAGGGGATTGGCGAAGTAGCCCTTTAGCTCTTGGAAGGCGGCTTCATGTCTTTCCGTCCACTGGAAGCTCTTGTTCTTCTTTAGTACCTCGTAGAATAGTTGGCACTTATCCGAGGACTTGGAGATAAAACGGTTCAACGCAACTATCATGCCGGTTAGCTTCTGCACGCCTTTTATGCTTCGTGGGGATTTCAGGGAAACAATTGCCCGCACTTGATTTGGGCTGGCCTCAATCCCTCGCTTGGTTACCACGTGTCCCAAGAAAGTCCCAGATTGTACTCCAAAAATGCACTTTTGGGGATTCAGTTTCATGTTGTATTCCTCGAGGACTTTGAATGCTTCTTCTAAGTGCCCCTTATGTAAGGAAGCACTTGTGCTTTTTACCACCATATCGTCGATGTATACCTCCATTGTTTTGCCAATGTGGTCGCGAAACATCCGGTTGACTAATCTTTGGTAAGTAGCTCCGGCGTTTCTCAAACCAAAGGGCATTACACGGTAGCAATAAGTTCCCTGCCCTGTGATGAAGGACGTCTTCTCCTGATCTTCCGACTCCATCTGGATCTGGTGATAACCGTTGAATGCATCCATGAAGGTAAGTAGCTCGTGACCCGCGGTTGCGTCCACCATCGAGTCTATGTGTGGGAGAGGGAAAGAATCCTTGGGGCATGCTTTGTTGAGGTCGGTGAAATCCACGCAAACCCTCCACATCCCGTTCTTCTTGGGCACCACGACTACGTTAGCCAGCCAATCGGGGTACTTTACTTCTCTGATCTTCCCGGTGTCTAGTAATTTCTTGACCTATTCATCGACTGCTCGTATTCGCTCCGGAGCGAATTTTCGCCTCTTTTGTCTGACTGGAGGGTGTTCAGAATCGACGTTGAGCTTGTGTGTGATGATGGAAGGGTCTATTCCAGTCATGTCTTCGTGGCTCCAAGCGAAGCAACCCTGGTGATTCTTCAGGAATGTTACCAATTCTTCTCTGATTGATGGTTCCAAATTTTCTCCGATCTTGACGACCTTCCCTTCCTCTAAGGTCACCTCCTCCGCTTTTTCTCCGTCTTCAGTTCGCTCTGGTGGAGGGTTGACGTTCTGTAATTACTATGCTTCAGGTCTCAGAGTGGTTGGTTTTAGGGCTGCTTTGTAGCATTCCCTGGCCAACCTCTGATCCCCGCGAATTTCGTCGATCCCCCATGGTGTTGGAAATTTCACCGTTTGGTGGTAGGTGGACGCCACGGCTTTCATGTCGTGTAACCAAGGGCGTCCCAGGATTACGTTATAGCATGACGGGCAGTCCATCATGAGGAAATTGACTTGCATATTTACACCTCTGGCGAAGGTTGGGATGGCGTGTCGCCCACAGTGTGTTTGACTTCGCCGCTGAATCCTACTAGGGGCATAGGGTGTTTATGGATGTCGTTTTCGGATAAACCCATCTCCTTTAAAGCAGTTAGAGTCATGAGATTCGTGGAGCTTCCTGTATCAATTAATACCCTTTTCATCAGTACGTTACCAATATGCAAAGAGATTACGAGACCATCGTGGTGCGGCTCGGAAGTGTTTTCTGCATCGGTGTCGTCGAACACGATTGCTGGTCTTGGAGAATCTCTGGTGTGATGCCTTGATGACTGGGGGCGATTGAAGTTGCTTTCCCTGGCGTGGCGTTTTGCTGCCGAGTATGATAGTCCATAAATGCTTGATCCCCCGGATATCACATTGACCACTCTTTCAGGTGTCGGAGGATTTCGCCTTCCTTGGTGCTCGGATGGAGAATTATCTAGCAAATCTTTGGGTACTCGAGCATCTGGAGCTACGTCTTTTACTCTTCCTTCCGCGACTAGGAGGGCCAGTTCTTTTCGGAGCATAAGGCAATCCTTGGTCCAGTGCCCGTGGTAGTCATGGTAATCGCACCATTTAGTCGTGTCTCCCCCCGAGTAAGGAGTTCTGTCCTTTCTTGGCCATCTCACGCGTTCTCCTTGCTTCGCCATGTTCCGGAGCAACTTTTCCGTGGGTATCTTAAGTTTGAAAGACTCGAGTGAAGGCGGCAGGGGCTCTCGCTCTTTGTCATTTGTCCATCGTGTCTTGGTCACGTTGACCTGCCCTGAGGTAGGTCGTGCGTAAGAATGGGTGTGGCGGTCCTTCCTCTGATCTATTGATAATCGTCGGCTATCGACGGGTCCTCTTCTCTCGGTCTTCTCTGTCTCGGAAGATCTTTTCCTCAGGGTCATGTCCTCCTCCAACCGGACGTGTGCCAAAGCCCTGGCTTGTACCTCCTCGAATGTGGCACAAGGGTGCTTAGTCAGCTCTTTGTATAGGCCGCCATCGGGAGTGACCCCTTGCCTGAATGCTTCCACTGCGGTTGTCACGTCGCAAGATGGGATGGAGATTTTCTCGCGGTTGAAGCGATCCAAGAATTCTCTGGTAGTTTCTTGGTGGCGTTGGCGGATCCGATAGAGATCGCTGGATTGCTTTTCAAATTTACGACTACTCGCAAACTGGGACCGGAAGGTGTCCGAGAGATTCGCGAACGACCTAATGCTCCCACGGGGGAGGTTGATGAACCAGGTCAGGGCTGGCCCTGTTAGGGTTGTACCGAATCCTTTGCACATCATTGCCTCTTTTGAGTGGGATGGGACCACGCTTGTCATCATCTTTTGTTTTTATATGGCCACATGTTCGTTCGGATCTGTAGTCCCGTTGTATGTAGGCATGCTTGGTACGGAGAACTTTTTCGGAATCTCCACTTGGCGATTCGATGGGAGAACGGAGACTCGTCGAAGCCATCGGGTGCTTCAGGCTCTAAGGGGTGGAAACTTCGGCTTCCCTTCTTGAGTTGGTCAGCAATGGCGCTAATTTGTTCGGTCACCTTTCTTCGGATGGCTGCGTCCAAATCGATTGGCTCGTGTCGTCATCAATCTTCCCCATCGGTGCCATAGTCTTCGATCCAGACTTCTTGAGACGGTTCTCGGCGTTGGTTAGCCGCTGATCGGAGATTGAGTGGAGGGTTATTGTCGTGGAAAACTTCCTCATGGCGGACTCGGCCCGTGGGCTCCGGAGTTGCGTCTTGTTGCGCGGGTGCCTTGTCTTGGGAGCCTGGGTCCGTACCTTTTCCGGAAGTTCCTTCTCCAGCGTTGAAATCTATCCTCCGGACGATTCCGTTAGTGCGCCTGTCGACGCGGAGAGAACGGCGCCCCGTAGCCAAGACCTCGTACTGTTGTTTGAGTTGGCTATTTTCGGCAGTAAGGCGTTCTACATGAGCATCGTAAAAGCTTTTTTGGTCGCTCGATGCCTTTTGGAGGAACTCCATACGTTGCCTGAGGTCCGTCATCTCCTCTTCTTGAGACCGACCGCCTTGGTTCTCAAGATTGTGTTCATCACCGGTGATCGGGGTTTTAGGACTTCCTTCTCCATTCTCAGACATCGTGTTCTTGATCCGAAAAGAGGTTGAATGGTGTTTCTTCTGATGGTTGTATCGATCATGGCCCCACGGTGGGCACCAAATTGTTGGAACCAAAATTTACCAAAGGTAGAACCTTGGCTTAGATCAGGCCTTGATCGAATGAACTAAGAAGAATATGAACGAAAACGTGTTTGTATTGATGTAGAAATCCAGAGATTTTGTGTGTATCCAGCCTCCTTTTCCCCTAAGGTTTACATCGACTTATATAGCCTCCTAGAACATATCTTATCTAAATCAGAGATATAGTTCTATCTATAACTAACCAATCTCGACTTAATCTTATCTTATAACGAATACAATTTGAAGAAAATCTATCTTATAACAAATAAATCACGAAACCTCTCTCCTCCAACCGACTTAATCGATCCCGGAAATCTTCCATAAATCTGGAGGCACTGGAGATTCTCTGACCATGCGCAATGTTTCGCCACCTAAAAATCTGGGTCTAACAATACCCCTAAATGTAATTTCAAAATTTAAATTTAAATTTCGAAAATTGCATTTATGGCTGAAGAGACGTTTCGGAGATCGCCTGGGAAGACGGGATACGCTTCTGTTATATATATTTTTTATATATATAAAAATTAATTTACTTTTTCTGACCAAATAAACTAGTTTTTATCAAATAATCTAATTTTTCCACTATATTTTAAAAAATTTTATTTTGAAAATTCTAGTGGGAACTACAACCCCCTGGGCACCACGTAGCTCCGCCCTTGTTTACTCTTGATGTTACGAACACAAAGTAGAACTCAATCTTGGTCTGCCTTCTTTAGTGACAGACGGGGACATAGTGGGGAACGGGGCGGGGACAGGGATCATTTTTGTATCCCCGATTTTAAATGAGGCGGAGATGGGGAATGTACTATCCGTCCCGAATCCCCGCTATATATACCCGATGCGTTTTTTTAATTTATAAAACATGGAATAAAAATAGATTTTAAATATAACTGTAGTTTTTAATTTAAAAGTTTATATATCTACAAATTATATAATGAAATTTAAAATTTATGTTATTAAATTTGATATTTGTAAATTTGAATAAAGTTTGAAATATTTTTTTATAATAAATGGGACCACTTTAACAACTCGATAACCGATGAGGATTCCCCGTCTCGTTCCCCACGGGGACGGGGCGGAGAAGGGGGCATAATAGTATTCGGGGATGGGACGGGATTCCCCGTCCCCACCACCCCACGTGGATCCCTAATCGGGTGCCCAGTGTGGACTTCCTAAATTTGACATGAGCAAACCAATTTAATCACTCGGCGGCCGAAGTATACATCCGCTGAAACCCCAAAATATCCAACTCTGTTTCTTCGCATTTTTGGCTCTGTCTCTGTATTCGAATGCATTATGCATATAGACTGATTCAATTCTATTTCTTAATTCTTATAGTAGTTTTTTCCTTTTTTTTGGCGGTTGGGCTTGTGAATTACGTTTCCAAGATTTGTTTGCTTATGTTCTGATTCTGATTCTCATCGTTTTTGTTTGCTTTTGTTCTCAACTTCAGTAAGCCCTAGAAGATTCAAAAGAATCATATTTTTCCAAAAACTGACGTTCATATGCATGATATTCCGAGTTTAGATATGCATGAGCCTTTTGCTTCAAGAATTATTTGTCAACCCAAGGATTTTTCATAATTCTTTTCACATGCATGATAATCCAATTCTTTGCCCTTCATTTTTACAATTATTTTGCTCATTGTACAAGGTATTTCACATACCAAGGTTTTTACTCCTGGTTCCCTAATAAGAAAAAGAAATGGTTTAATGACTGAAGCCTAATATCGTATTATGATAAATTACAAATTAATGTTATATTCACAAGTAATGAGAGTAATAAATTCACTAATCCCCGGACAATTGGACACACTTTCTGGTAAAATAGAGAACTACAGCCAGCCGAAGCAGAGCTATTTATTTATATGATACACTATATTACATTAACTAACACATACAAACTTGGGAATTATGACACTACAAATTTGATACACCACAACTCTTCCCTTACATCATGCCCAAAAAAGAAAAAAAGAAAAACACACAACAACATTCACTATATATCTATTAGTATTACACAAACTCTGAACTATTTATTCTTAGGAGCATCATTCTCCAATGCTCCATATAACACCATAAACTGATTCTTCTTCTTGTCAACTTCACAGAAACTCACCATCCACGTTTAAGGTTGAAGATTTGGCCTCTTCACCCGCGAGGCCGAGCGAGCCACAGAGAGCTGAGGGCTCGAAGGCGTGAGAAGTAGTCGTGTATTACTAGAAGAGCCCGAGCGGACTGACGGGTTGTCAGTATAAGGTGCATCTGCTGTAGTGTCTGCTGCCTTAGATTGTCAGCCTGGTTGGTTTGGAATAATCATGATTGTCAAGACATATATTGGATCAAACAAAACCATTTCGTTCATAAGAAGATCGAATTACCTGGCGAAGAAAGTTGTCGAGAGTTCCTAATTTTCCCATGGCCATGGCCATTTGACCCATGTAGGTTGCCACGTTGCCAGATGAGCCAGCAGCAGGAGGAGGAGAAGTGGGTGTGTTGTTGGCTAATGTCTCAGCAAGGGATTGCTGTAAGGCTTCCATGCCTTGGGATAAGGCGTCTTCAGCTTGCTGCGAAGATTGTTGCAAATTGCAGATCCCCATCATCTGTTGATCGGTCAAGGGCTCCAAATGATTCACTAGAAGCTGCAAATGTAATTCAAAATCAACTCCATGGAGGTGAAAAGCAAATGCAAATCACACACAACAGTGGGATGGAAAATACATGCATGAAAAAACATTCAATTTGGGTATCCTTGTCTTTTTTTTTCTTTTTAATTGAATATTGCATGGAATTGTATCAAGTTAGGTTTAAAAAACAAGGTAATTCTCTCTTGCCGAGTATTATACTTGGAGTCTTCACTCTTATAGAACTTCCTGCCTAGCAGAACTCGGCCAAATCAACGCATCTCATTGTTTTGCATTTTAGACCAAGAGAAACAAAATAGAAGACTATGGTAATTACTTTTAGGAAAGATTCTGTTTTTCTTTTTTCTTATGATTCATAAATAAGTTCATGACCAAAGAAATAGTGAAAGGAGAAAGAGATAAGCCACCAAGCCACATGAAACAGCGTTCGGCAGGTGTCTTCCACATTCCTGACAAGATATGGAAGACATCATTCTTGGCTGCATTTGATTTCAGCCTGAAAATGTCGTCATGCTGTGACACTACACTGTCTACAATCACGCGAAGTTCAGTGTCACCAGCATGAGAGTTCACAGCAGTCCGCAATTCACCGACACGTTTGTTATGCTCTTCAAGCCACCGTGCATACTCTATATCAAAAGCCATGGCACCTGTGAGACAAAAAGAAGGTTGAGTAGCTCTTCTGCTAAACCATAATGTCTTCTGAAAGAATTTGGTATCAAAATGATCTTGAATTGTGGTCATTTATAGACTGGAACACTTGTCACTTAGCATGCATTTGGATTGCACTTGATAATGCATTATCTTGCATATTATAGTGCAAGACGCTGCGCCTAAAGCAAGATAATGCATTATTAAGTGGGATCAGTACACATTCTTAATAAAGAGAGACTAGAGTCGATACCATTCCCACCCATGCTCTGCGATGGATCTCCTGGGCTCGAAATAAATATTCCCTGAACCGACAAAGCAAATGCATGAGCATGAACCAAGGAAATAAGGGAAACCAGTTCAGCAGAGTACTAGATGGAGAAACCTGTTGCCGAGCTCGTTGAAGCTCTTGTTCCATATGGGTCAGCTTCAATCGGCTGTTTTCCAGCTGCTGCACATATGCCTATGACAAAGCCAATACAAACAAGTTAGAACTCGAATTAAAGGTAGGATCCTAATTTAGAGTGAAAGAAGCATCAATAATCAGAATTAGATGGATCACTAATTGAAAAACAACTGACCTTTTTGCGCAGTCTGCTCTTTCTGGCAGCCTCACGATTTTGAGCAAGCCGCCTCAACGTCTACCTCATTATAAAAAGAAAGAAAGAAATAAAGAAATAAGGTTTCTTCTACGACTAGATAGTAGATATTACAGAAAAAATAAAGGAGTGGGTATTTCACTATTGCATTTGAGATCACCTTTTGATCCGAGGCCTTTGATCTGTCACTGGAGTCTGCATTAGAATTACCTCTTTCGGACTGCTCAATAAAAGGTATGCAGATATCAATTAAACATCAACATATAGAGTCATACTTAGTATGAAGTTTCTTATTCACAAAGTAGCGATGTCCCGTTTAGTAAGAGATTGAGACTTCACCTGTGGATTCCTGTCATCAGTGTTGTCGTCTGTTGAAGTGTCAGGGCTAACATCCATGTTGGTTTCCATTAAGTTGTCAACGGGACCAACTAATACAGGTACCAGGTTTTGCTGTGAATCCTTTTAGATGCAATAATATTTGACATCAGAATAAAAGTGGTATTTTCATCAAATAAAGCATGCAGCTAAATTAGAAATGAGTAGATGAGATAAATATGAAGTATAAGTGAGAATAATATATGCATCAGATTCACCTCGCTAAGAGATCCGTATCGAAGATCAGTATTCACACCAGGAGAAGCAGGGTTCAGAGAACCAAACAGCGGATCTGAACATAAATGTCAGAGAGTCAGCCTCACAACCATAACTATGGAAGAAGATAACAAACTCTTACAGCTTCCAATCCAGTAAAATCATTTAGCAAATGAAGAGATGAAACGACATTAAAATAAAAATGCATAGCTAAAAAAATGAGTTCATAATGTACTATCCTAATGTGTTCATGCACCGGAAAGTAGGGAAAACAAATCCAACTAAAAAAAAGCCATGTCCTATTGATCCATTTAGACAAGAACAAGGTCACTGATTCATACTTCTAGTAAAGTCAACAGCTTCAAAACGAAACCCAAGCGACTGATCCATGCTCTCAAAATTTGGTGTCTGAGCGCTGTCCTCAGTGCCACTGAAATAATCACAACTGGAAACATGTAAGACACTGGAGACAGATGATTACGAGCTGCATCTACATGTAAAGACCATTTAAAACTGGAAACATGGGCAGGTGATGTGATTTGAGGCAGGAAACAGAATATAAAAATCATAAAACTAACTTTAAGTCATAAAACCACTCTCTCCATGGCTCCATCATCCTTTTATCTTTTTTCTGGAGAAATAAAAAAGTAGATTGTCAAGAGAAGAGGTTTGGGTACTGGGCACAATAGAGGTAGATGCTAGAGCAGAAATAAACAAAAAATTTATAAACTTGTTTGGCTAGCAGAGATATGGTCAGCATCAGCTTACAAACAGATGCAGGCTCACAGGTGAAAGTGAGCTTCCAAGGTTCTGGGATTGGTTATGGAGGATGAAAATTAGACTGAGAGCGCTCGGATAGGGCTATAATTCAGTAAGTATCTAGAGATGTTGAGAAACTATCCATCCATATATTTTATCTTATGGGTGGTTAGGGTACCCATCAAAACCAAAACCTTTGGCAATATTACAACTGATAAGAAACTGCATATGATGAACACATAGAACAGAGAACAAGCGAAAAACAGTATAATGGAAATCAAGATAGGACATGCCACGATTGAAAAAACAGCTCAGGTTGTTAGTAGTAGAACAATTAAAAGTAATAAAATTGATCAAACTCACATAGGTGTTTGAAATGAAGCTAGGCATCCCAGATTCTCAACACCCCTAAAGCCCTCAAATCTTAATTCCCCCTTCTAACAACTAAAATTCTCAGAACCCGCAATCCCAAAACCTTGAAATCCCGGCACAAATAGACTAATCACCAACAATCAACGTTCCACCAACAATTCCTAAAACCTCTCCAAACCCAGAAACCTGATAAGCACAAAGAAAATGGTATCGAGCTGGAAAACTCAGCACAACAAGAGTACCTGAAAAGGGGAAAAGGAGCCGAATTCAATTGGATTGAGGTCGGAGCACAACAGGAGGCATGTTTCTCAAGTATGTAAACGGGAGACCAAAAACCCTACTTGCTGTGGAGAGCTAGTCCGTTTGACTCTACTTATGGATCGGTCATCGGTGACCTGTGTGCTGAATAAGGGTGAGATCTTTCGTCTGTCGCTATCAATTCACAGTATGGAATTCAACAAACCTCCTTTTTTTCTCGAATTTGGAGCTTAATGGCAATCTCTTTTTCTGAATACGTCCTTTTCTCTATTTTTTGTTTTTCAAAATAACTTCAATAACGGTTAAAACGTCATTTTACAACGTCATGCATGATGCTATTATTTTTTTTTTCTTTATTTTTTTTTAATAAATTTTGTTTAGTATCTAATAAAGGATTAGTGAATAATAAAAGTGTCTCAAAATCATCAATAATGTAAGTGATATATCTAATTATTGATAAATAATGATTTTATATATGTTATATAAGTAAATTTCATTATATATAAAAATTATTTTTTCATAAAAATAATCAAGATATTATAGAATACAATAATTCAAAAAAAAAATTATTGAAGCTTGGCATACTAATTAAAACTAGAATAAATTTGATCAAATAGTAATTATTAGAAATAAATTAAGATGGGTAAAATAAATGCATGTAGGCATTATATAATTGAGGTTAGAATATTTAACAGTGTTTTTTTATGGCTTCATTGCTTTTTCTTAACCTTCTCATGTCTTTTTCATAACACCCAAATCATAAACTCTCTCATTAGTTTGAAACTTGGCAATAAAAGTTCTCTTGTATAATTGTATTATATCCTATGAATGTGTTTCATTGGTTTCCAAAATTATTTTATTGAGTTAATTAAGTTCTGATGAAGTACTTTGAATGTGAATTGTACAATAAAAATTGCTCATGGTTTTCGTGAATATAATTTTTTTTTTTTTGATTTGACGTGAATATAATTTATAGATTCTACTCATAATTGAGATTGGCTCATATGGAGAAGATAACTTCGTTCAATTTTATTTTTTTGAAAAAAAAATCTTTCCTTCATTATGCTATTTTTTTTTATCAGAAAATAGGGCAACTTCATTATGCTATTTTGATAATTGAAATTGGCTCACACAAGATTCTCCACTGGAGGGATAATTTAAATTTTCTTTCGTAATCATATATAGTTAGTTATACAATTATAGATTTGATTTGGTTAAATCTAAACAAAATATCACTACTAACTTTTATCTATTAATTAATTATTACCAAATTAGTTTACCTTAAAATTTACCATTAACCAGTTTATAATTTACAAATTACATCGGTATGCATTATGAGATTCACATAATAATTACAGCTATATCTCAAACAAAACTACAACTAATTAATCCAAAGAAACTCCCCAAATGTTAACGAAATTTAGACCAAAAAAAATTGCCTAAATTTTGAGTCCAAATATGAAGTATTAATCATTACTACAAGTATCAAATGAAAATGACTCTTATAATAAAAACTAGAAATGAATCTCGTCCATTACATTAAAACACTAGAAATGAATTTGGGTCATCAAATTAAAAAATAGAAAATATTAATCATCATTATACTATAACTAGAGTCGAGAATTACGATCAGGTGGATAAAATTGCTACAGTTAAATATGTGAGCAAATGTCGTCTGTTCGATCATGCTACATCAATGGTTACGATCACACATGCATTCAAGTGATTTTAGACACGGAGGGACATTTTTGTCTTTTACCTATTCAATTAGAACACAAATTACAAGGTGGTCATCTTCTTTCTTTCAACGTGGAACTTTCATTCTCCCTTCTTCTCTATAAATGTTGCCCCCTTTCTTCTTTTAATTTGCTTCGCTTTTTTTGTTGATCCCGACCTCAATTTGTATTTTCTCTTCATTAATTTTGGTATAGATCTCTTTTGTATGGTTTCAAGTTCATATTTGGATTTTTTTCAATTTTGGGAGCTTTGGTACTACGATTTACATGTTCTGTGTGTGTTTTTGGACTGATTTTTGTTGGTTTTAATCAAACATATGAATATTTTTCCTTACAATTTCATGTTTTTGATTGAAAACAAAAGCTAATGTCCTATGCTCATCTAATCGCCCACCATGTGTTCGACAAAATGCTCAAATGGTTAACTTAGTGTTTAGAGCACTTTTTTTTACCAATTGTTCATCAATTATGAACCTAGTATACCAAAATTATTAACTTATACCATTTATGAACTAGAATACATGCCACGAGTAACAATTATTGTGAATTGAATTTCATGAACTGCATTAAAATTGTTATGAACCTAATCATATAAAGATATGAACCCACAAAATACAATTTATGTACTAGATTACATGTAAAAAAATAACATGTATTATGAATTAAATTTCATGAACCTTAATGACAATTGTTATGAACTTAACCATATAATGACTTGAACCAACATAATATCATTTATGAAAACATGACACAAATAATAAGTATTTGTAATAAATTTTCATGAACCTTATTGACAATTGTAATGAACCTGACCGTAAAAGCCATGAAACATTAGTCCAACTTTTATGAACTAAAAATCGTAAGATGAAATAATATAAACTTATGCTTATAAAAACATGAACTAAAAAAACAAAAGTCATGAACCAACATAACTAGTATGACTTAAAAGACATGAACTATAAGATAGACTACTAAGAATTAAAAGTAATGAACTATCAGAATTATTATGAACCTAGAATACAAAAAGATGAACCGAAAGAACAAGTACTATGAACCAAAAATCACGAAAGAATATAATAACTGGCATGAACTAAAAGACATGAACCATAAGATGGACTTTGATGAACCTAAACCAAAAGAACAATTTTTATAAACAAAAAAGCATGGAACAAAATTTATGAACCATAAGAAGAAATATTATGAACCTTACCTATATGAACAAAAAGACATGACCGTATCAAGAATTAGCCTATGTGGGATTTGAACCCACATCTATGTGCACATGCACATTGCTCTACCATTTGAGCTAATAAGCTACCAAATGACATGATCATTTAAAAAGTTTGATTTCCAAACATTTAACAATCAAATAAAATCACCAAAATAATGTAATGAACGCGATGTTTATTATAACGACCTCTCCATACCATGGGACAATCAATAAAATACAGAAGTTGCTACATTAACCACACCATGAATCAAAACAATATCTATCATGAACCAAATATTATAACATAACTGCTATCATAAACAAAACAAAATAAACCATAATAGTGCTTATGATGAACCTCATCATATAAATATGTGAACCAATAGAACAATTAATACATTTTTTATCAAGACAACCATCGAAACAATCAATTCAACGATCAATGCACCAAATTTCCTCATCAAACTTTAATTCAATATATGTACACTTCTTAGATTCAATACATTTTACAACCAACATCTCAACAACAATCATATTGAACACTAGATTTGAAAGTATCAAATTAGATCTAAAAATCCATCTTCAAACCGACGTTGCAGATCTACACCATAACCTAACTTTTCAAGTAAAATCAGCAACGCAAAGAGTTGGGAATTGGAACGAAAATCAAAATCTCGATCAAATAAGAAACAAAAACTAATTTATTTTCTTTTTCTATGGATGTATTTTTGTGAAGATGAATTTGAGGAAGGGAGTGGCGTGTTGCGCTCTCATTCGGGAGAGCTGTAAGGGCTTTCTATTTTAATGGGGATATATTGGTCTCATTATAGAATTTTAATAGAAATTACGTTCCGTGCCATCTTTAATGATTTGCCCCCTTTTTTCTTTCTTTTTGCTGAGTCCTTTTATTTCTAATCTCGTCCGTCCGTTTATGTAATCTAACGATCCTAAATTGCTCTCATTTTTCACCCTATCACTTATTAGTACCAGAGCATGACTCATGTCGAATCTCTTTATCCTATGTCGTCATATTAACTATGCCACGTAGGCGTTTTAATTTTTTCATTTATCTCTTTGCCCTTAATTAGTTTTAGTATTTACAATCATTATATATTATAATAACATTTCTTATATTAATTATAAAAATATTATATTGACTATATTTCAAAAGCATAGATTATTCCTTTACTTTATTAAAAGAGTACATATATAAATGGAAGATATATGATACATATATATTAAAATATTAATAGATATGGATCAAAATTTAATAGATATGGTCATATATCATCTAAATATATATGTAATCTTTTAATAAAATATTTAGTGTAAATATTAATAGATATGGATCATATTTTATTTTATTCTATACTTGGATAATTTTATTTTATATATTTATTTAAAATTTTCTATATCATCAATATACTATAACTAAAGTCGAATCACTCAATCCTACGTGTCAATCATTTAACTATGCCACCTAAGAAAATTAATTTTTACATTTACTAATTTGCCCATCTAAATTTTCAAATATTACTTAATTCTACCACATTATAATTTTCAAATACTATTTAATTAGGGCACTTTACTTATTGGTGATTTGTCATATTATAGTTACCTTTTCTAATCGGAATATCTATAAAAATATATTTTTATAAAAGGTATTAATTCTTTAAGAATAATGTATATAAAATCATTATTATAGCTTTCTTAATCAGCTTACATCTATGTAACTTTTTAAGATCAATTAATATTAAATAATTGTATTTTAAAATAAATTTAGATTAAATAATTATATAAAAGTAATAAATTTACTATTTTCTCTTCTATGCATATATATCCCTAAAATTTCATGGTTACTTTTTCTTCTTATTCAATAATTATATTTCCTTAATGAGTAGTTCAATTTGTATTTTTAAATAATTATTTAGATCAATTTTCTGAAGTAAATATTAAATAATTTTATTATGAAGATCAATTTATATGAAATAATTTCATAAAACAATATCTTGCACGTAACTTTGTAAGATCAATATATATTAAATAGTTGTATTTCAGGATCAATTTATATTAAATAATTACATAAAAATAACTTTTGAATTTTTATATAAAAATGATTTTTTCTATTTTAAATATATATGTGTACATCCCTACAGTTTCCAGATTATTTTTTCTTCTCATTCACTGAATAAAAATCCCAAATGTGAAAAATAATAAGATAATTTTCTAATATAAATTATTTAAGTAGTACAAATGATGACGACAAGATTTTAGGAGATTCAATAACATGTTTCATGTAAAATATCATAGCCATTGTATATAGATTTATCATTGTATCATGAAGCTTGATTAATCTTCATTTTCTTAAATGCGTAAAAATTTCAACTAGATTTATCGTATAGAATTTTTTTCAATAATGTCTTCATGTAAAAAAAATTTATATAAAAAAATTCTGTTAGAATTTTTATAATACAAATTATGCAACTATTTTCTTATCATTTAATATCAATATACTATAATTAAAGTCGAATCCATATATCCTATTTGTCATCACCTTAACTAGGCCACAAACCGCATTTAAGCGTGAACTATACTGCAATGTATCGTTGAATGAACCACTTACTCCTTCTAAGTGTTCAAATGAAAGCTCATCCCATATGATGATAATGGAGACAAACTTATAGAAGATCAACTTTTTACTTCCAAATCCAAAAAACTTTGAAGCACGAAGAGGAAAATTAAGTTGTTTGCAGATCCAATGCAAATCATTGCAATATTACAATATGAATTTTCTTTCTCAAACATTATTTCGAACATGTTTCTCTTATTTTAACCTTATAGTTATTTCGAGCGTATTTTCTTATTGATTATTCTATTTAGTATTTGGAGTTTAAATTATATGAAGTTATTAACATTCAGTTATATTTTATTTATTTAAAAATTATTATTATTATTCACTTAAAATAAATACTTATTTACAATAATTAAATCAAAAAACTATTAAAAATCCCGTGCAAGGCACGGGTACGTCAACTAGTTTAGTGTAAATATGATTATTTCTCAAGAATCACTAATATATTTAAAAACTTTTTATTATTAGTATTTTTAAAGCAAAACCAATACAAGGTACGAGAATACATACCAATATCATTACTATATACTAAAGCGCATGTTAAAATATACTAAAGCGGAGGTTAAAATAATATATAAAACAGACCAAATTATCCTTCTTTTTTAAATCAATATGATTGGTTGAAATTTAATTAAATTATATTTAATTAGTTGTATATATATATTAAACAAACAATCAATATATTAGTTTATTTTTGGATATGATAGTTTTATAGATAAGATACATATAGTTTTTAAAAATATATTTGTATATTTTAGTTTTTAATAGTTATTTTTAAATATGATAGCTTTTTGTAGATAATATTAGTATAGTTTTTTAAATACATCATTGCCTATTTTCTGAAGTTAAAAGGTGGTTATATGTGAACAACCCTTGTAATAATGTGAACATGTGTATAAAATATATGAACAAATTGAAAAATGTGAAGTGTCGTGTTTTTGGCAAAAAAACAAGAGAAAAAATAATAATTCTTTTTATTTTTTATTTTATTTTTGTCAAACTTTTATAAAGTCTTTTAACGTCCGTATGATGATTTAATCGAACATGAACATATGACCACAAAATATGAACAAATGGTAGTAATATGTGAACACAATTGAAATATAAGTGAACATATTATAAAATATCTGAACTGCTAAGGTGATAATATGTGAACATGTCTTATAATAGTGTGAATATATGCATAAAATATGTGAGCATAATGTAAAAAGCCAAATATCGTAAATTTGGCAATAACAAATGGAAAAAATAATTTTTATTTTATTTTTTCACCAAAAATTACTATTTTGCCCTTATTTCTTTTAATCTTAGTCATCCATTTCTTAAATCCAATGGTCTTGTTTTGTTTCTAGTTTTCATGATAATCCTCATTTCCATGTGAATCAACCTCCATACTAAAGTGGAGGTTAAAATAATATATAAAACGACCCCATATTGAACCATTCATCCATATATTTTAAATCAATTTGATTGGCAGATATTAAATTGGATTATTTTTAATTAGTTTTATTTGTATGTTGAATAAAAAATTAATATATTAATTTTATTTTTGGATAAGATAGTTTTTGTAGAAATGATAGTTTTTGTAGATAAGATATGCACTTATAGTTTCTTAAGAATATTCTTGCCTCTAACAATTTTTAATAATTATATTAAAAATGATAGTTTTTTGTAGATAAGATATATACTTATAGTTTTTTTTTAAATATTCTTCCTATATCAAATTAATAAAAATTTAACAAATATAAATAAATAATATAAAAATTCTATAAAATCTCGTGTATGACTCGGGAACTAAAACTAGTTTTCATTACAAAAGTTTTTCTTGAAGGAGAGAGAAACTTTTTTAGAGAGAGAATTTTAAAATTTAGAGAAAATAAGAAACAAATTTTTAAATAAATCAAAGATATATGTTCTCGCTCTTCTAAATTTTATCAATATTTTTATAACCGAGGAGGTTAAAACTGATTACTAATTTACTCAATTCATCATCGAAGCAAGACTGATGATGAATTTACAAACCGTTAGAGAGGAATTTTTTCTTAATCTACCATTGTCATACAATGAAATCTACTCACGTAAAGCTCAGAGAAACAATTTTTTTGTTTATTTATGGATTGGCTCTATCCCTAGAGTACTAGTTTGCGCATCTAGCTAATGATTTTATAAATTGTTTCTTTGATGCAGGGTTTCGAACTATGTCCTCTATCTTCTATGGTTTAGTTTATTTCTTCCTAAACGCAGCATTTCGCTTGCTTGTTATTACCAGAAACATGAACCCGGTTTGGGTTAGTTATCCTTGTCAAAACAACCGGTTTGTTCCGAGACCACTTGGCCGTTAGGCTGTGCGTGTATTTATCCCCTTTGTGGGTATTGTTAGAAGGTATCCAATTATCAGAAATTAATCAAATCCCTAAATCTCTCTCAAAGTGTGATTCATCTCTCGTTTCCTCAAATCGCCTTTTCTTCCTCGGGTCGATTTCGGAGCTTGAGAAGCCAAATCCAGAGCGCTTATTGTCGTTCTTGTTTGGAATTTATCCGTTGCGTCATCACTGGTATCAGAGCACACCTAGAACACCTCAAAACTGTCTTCACTTTGTTAAGACAACATCAGCTCTATTTGAAACAGTTTAAGTGTACTTTTGGGGCAGCTGTGATTGAACACCTCATCCACTTCATCTCTTGCAAAGTAGTTAGCGCGGACCCAACTAAGATAAAGTCCATCCAAGACTGGCCCCAACCAAGTACATTGAAGCAGCTACACAATTTTTTGGGCTTGGCCAACTACTACAGACGCTTCATAAAGAATTTCAGCATTATTGCTAAACCACTGACAAGCCTTTTGAAGAAGGACAATTTTGCTTGGTCACAAGAAGCTTCAGTTGCTTTTGACTCCCTTAAGCAAGCCTTGACAACAGCCCCAATTCTTGCTCTCCCAGATTTCACACAACCATTTACTTTGGAGACTGATGCTCCAATACAGGCATAGGTGATGTTTTAATGCAGAACCACCATCCCATTAGCTTTCTAAGCAGGTCACTAGGACCTAAACACCAAACCCTTTCTATATATGAGAAAGAGCTCATGGCGGTTGTATATGTTGTTCAACATTGGGTATCCTATCTATTGCATCGACCTTTTGTGATCAAAGCATATCAGAAGAGCTTGAAGTACCTTCTAGAGCAAAAGGTCACTACTCCATTCTAGCATATGTGGCTAGCTAAACTTATGGGATATGACTTTACCATAGAGTATAAACAAGGTAAAGATAATGTTGTTGCGGATGCACTATCCAAAGTTAGTGGGGCTCAATTGATGCAAATCACTCTAAACAATGTGAGCAGTGATTTATATAAACAGATTCAGGAAGTCTGGAGCAAGGATCCAAAGTTGGTCAAAATCATCTTAGAACTGCAATCCAATCTAGAATCCCGTAGCAAATTAACTTTTGTAAGGGGAGAATTGAGGCGTAGAGGCAAGTTGGTCATTGGGGATTGCAACACACTGAAAATGACCATCCTACGTTGGTTACATGACTCAATTGTGGGGGGTCATTCTGGAAGAGATGCCACTTTTCAGCGAATTAAGGCTCTCTTCTACTGGTCAGGAATGGATAAAGAGGTGCAAGTTTATGTCAGAAATTGTGTGAACTGCCAGAGATTTAAATATGATAATTCTGCATCTCCAGGGCTCCTTCAACCATTGCCAATACCGGAAGGGGTATGGGAGTCCATAAGTATGGATTTCATGGAAGGTTTACCTCCCTCTTTAGGTAAACATACCATATTAGTGGTAGTGGATAGACTAAGCAAATATTCCCACTTTTTAGCCTTATCTCACCCCTTCACTGCCATAACAGTAGCCCAACTCTTTATGGACCAAGTCTTTAAGTTGCACGGCAACCCCCAAACCATCATTACTGATCGTGACCCCCTCTTTCTTAGCGAAGTTGGCAAGAAGTTTTTAGAATTCAAGGGTGGATCTGAACTTTTCATCCGCATACCATCCTCAAACAGATGGTCAGACAGAAGTCACAAACAGAACCCTGGAGACTTTCCTTAGATGCATGTGTGCAAATGCGCCCCACATATGGGCTAAATGGTGACCACTGGCTGAATGGTGGTATAATACCACTCATCACTCTGCCATTAATACTTAACCCTTTGAAGTCATGTATGGTTATTCACCACCAATTCACATGCCCTATTTTCCAAGCGAAATCACTTCCAGAATTGTTGATAGAAGCTTTCAAAAAAGGAAGAAGTGATTTTAATGCTCAAATTCCATTTACTCCGGGCCCAGAATCGCATGAAACGGCTGGCTGACAAACGTCGCTCTCCATCGGAATTTGATATCGGGGATTGGGTGTATCCGAAGTTACAACCCTACCGCCAAAATTCCTTAAAGCAGAGGCACCCCCATAAGCTTTCTCCTAAGTACTATGGGCCGTTCAAAGTGATTGACAAGATCAGAAGAGTTGCTTACAAGCTGGAACTCCCTCCCTCTGATGCGATTCACAATACCTTTCATGTGAGTCAACTCAAGGCGTGTTTGACACCCCCAACTGCACCAACAACATTAACCCAATTTCTAGCTGATGTGGGGCCGAGCAAAGAACTATAAGCCATCCTCGAGAGGCGTATGGCTAAGCGTGGTAATGCTGTAGCAACGAAGGTCTTAGTTCAGTGGAAGGGAGAGTCACCAGACAAGGCTACTTGGGAGTATTACTCAGACCTTCAAGCCAAATTCCCAGGATTTGATCCTTGAGGACAAGGATCCTCTTGAGCAAGGAAGTACTGATGCAGGGTTTCGAACTCTGTCCTCTATCTTCTATGTTTTAGTTTATTTCTTCCTAAACGTAGCGTTTCACTTGCTTGTTATTACCAGAAACTTGAACCTGGTTTGGGTTAGTTATCCTTGTCAAAACAACCAGTCTGTTCCGGGACTACTTGGCCGTTAGGCTGTGCGTGTATTTAGCCCCTTTGTGGGTATTGTAAGAAGGTATCCAATTATCAGAAATTAACCAAATCCCTAAATCTCTCTCAAAGTGTGATGCATATCTCGTTTCCTCAAATCGCCTTTTCTTCCCCGAGTCGATTTCGGAGCTTGAGAAGCCAAATACAAAGCGCTTATTGTCGTTCTTGTTTGGAATTTATCCGTTGCGTCATCACTCTTGCAATCTTTTCCTTTCGTGTTAGGTAAAATAGCTCTCTTTTAATTTCATGTTTTGTCTAGTTGCATAAATTGGGTTTTGTTAAAAGAAAATCGAGGGAACTAGGTTGGTGGTGAAGTTGGTGGTTTCTACCCCTTCTTCCTCTTCTTTGTACTTTCCCTCTATGATCTATTGCTCGTTGTCGTCGTCGGTGTTTGTAACACCCCTATTTTGCAATGATGAGTATTACCACCAATGACCTCGGATTTTCCCATCCAAAGTCACCCAATGCTTTAAAAGTAATGAAAATCAAATAATAATGCGAAAATTCAAGGATAATACATAAATATCATGCTAAAAAACTTGATACTTCAAGTATAGTTATTACAACTTCAATGTTCAAAAGAGACATAGTATGATATAAGTCATGCAACATAATGGGCGATAAAAGTCAGGAAACGTCACGTGGGACCCAAAACGTAAGTGAAAAGCTTGGAAATGTCTTGACCTTCCTTCCTTCAAATCTTTGACCTTCGTCTTCAAACCTTCATCGGAAGCTTCCTAGAGTTTGATATTTTCCCAAAGGGCGAGAACTACCAAGCAAAAATACGGAAATAGCGGAATTAGTCCAAGGAGACTAAACAAGTGAGAATGGAAATTCTCAATTAAGGGTAAGGGTTGGTAATATCATCAATTCATCAATAAAATAATGGAGAAGATTTATTTGAAAGTTACAACCTCTTTTTGGAGCTTATAAGAATGAAAGCTAGTCTACCTCGAAGAGAGATAACTAGAATACGAACAGAAGGATACTACGAGATTGTAGTTCCTTTTAGTTTACGAATATTGTTGGGAACATTTTATTTCACATCAATTTTTTAAAAGCCTTCCGTAACTTTTTCGAACCTCAACCAACCTCATCATATTCGGAGCTCTAGATCGGGGAGGTGGCCCGAAGATGCTTAAGTACCAAGCCCAACTAGACAAGCCTGAATATTAATTCAGATTGGAAAAACGATCATCAAAAGCTGGGAGCCGGGTTGGTCTTTCAAGTTGTACTAATCCATCTCGGGTCATTGTAATTATTGTGCACTAACACTTATCTTTCTTAAATGGCAAAGCATTGCATATAGTTTACATTTTTTAGGATTTGGGGCTATGAAAGAACTTGGTCCACGAATGGGAACAGAGTTCCAACACCTAGCTAGGGTGCAACATCCCCCCTTCAAGTAGGAGTGGATACGAGATCATGATCTAAATGTCGATCGACGAGAAGGCGGAAAGCCATACTACTCAACATCTTATAGAGAGATGTTAGGGTCAAAACCCGCATCCTTAGTCCTATACTAATCCACAACAAATCTCAAAAAGAGATTGAAACAATCAAGGCTACAATAAACGGACCTAAGTTCAATACTAGCATAATGCGAATAATAATAATAATAATGTGTCCTTATTTCTAAGCAAATAATAAACGGCAGAATACATAAACGGCCCCCTGACCCCATCTTTGAAAATGTTCGATTGAGTACTTAAACTTGTACATTGTGACCTATTGAACACCTGTTTGCTGATGTGGATAAATACGTGCAACTTACGCTCTTATGGGCGAGTGAGGTTCTCAATCTAGGAAACATTTTGATGATGTGGAAAATAAACTTAATAAATTAAAGATAAACTTTTTTTTTAAAAATTACAAATAATTTTGTTTCTTCTTCCTCGATTCTTGTTTGATACGGACTAATACCATATTTTTTTTTACTTTTTTACTTTTTTTTTCTTCTGTTTTTCTGTTTTTCTTTCTGCTAATTAATTTTTTGTTTTTCTTGTTTTTGTTCTTGCTTAAGCTCGTCTTCTTCATGTAAAAAAAATGCAGACTCTAGGTTTGGGATTGACGGAGGCTGGTGACGCCGCGGTGTTGTGGGTCGAATGAGAATCGGAGTTGGACGGGCTCGGAATCGGCTTCTTTGCACAGATCTACAAAAAATTTACATAGATCTACAAAGGCCAAAACCCCCCTTGTGTGGCAGTCGGGTTCCTCAACTTCTTGTGCTCGTCCTGGGCGGAGATGAAGCGGGACGAACTTATCTCCCATGGAGGTCACGGACTCCTTATCCGGTGCCGGAGGCGGAGTTGGGTTGGGGTTTGGGGGAAGGGCGGTAGAGGACGAGCATGCCATGGGAACGAGAGGAGGTTGAGGGGAGAAGTCGGCGGTGAAGATTTCTCCCGATTTTGTCGGCGGTGAAGATTCTCCCGAGTCCGTCATTCTGGCTGGGAGATCTAGATCTCATCCCAATTTCTCTAAATCTTTTTTCTCAGATCTAGATACAAATTTTTTTCATTTTTTTTATTAATTTAGCTTTTGATTTTATTAATTTAGCCTTTTAATTTAATTTAGCCTTGAATTTTAATAGATCATTTTCTTATTAGTTTATTAATGATGTGGCATAAGTTTTATTTTTAAAATTTTTTTTAATCAAAATATATGACGTGGCAAAATGACATGACGCACGTGTTGTGCACGTAATTTTTTTTAGACGAAAGAGGTGTTCAATAGGTCACAATATGCAAGTTTAGGTACTCAATCGAACATTTTCAAAGGTGGGGTGTCAAAGTGACTAATTGGTCAAAGGTCAGGGGGGCGTATATGTATTCTGCCAATAATAAACCCTATATTCATTTATTTTAGCAAACAAGTGTATTCCTAACATAGAAGAGTTAACAAAGTTGAAATATTTAAAAAGGCCACAAGGAGAAATTCCACTTGCCTTGAATTCGACTTTCTATTAATGATAGCTCATAACTACGACGACTTAGAAATCTCGAGAACTTGACCCAAAAATCCGAGATCATATAAAGAAATGAATTGTATCAAAATCCTTTATTTCATTTCTTATTTTAAATCTATATTACTTTATTTTCTAAGAGTAAAGAATTATTCTAATTTATTATTTGAATAATTTAGTTTGAAATGCTCAATAATAATATTATTATTTTAAGGTGAGGTCATTTGTAATTTTATAAAATAGATAGAATAGCATGCAAATGAATTTATTCCATAAATTCCTTTTAATAGCCCATTTGTAATATTTATTCAAATTATTTTAAATAAATATTATTTATATGTAAAAATAATTTTAAAAATAGATAACAATTAAAATATGTGTCAGGATTTATACTGAGAGGTAACGAGAGCGGAAATGGGCATGCAAAACGAGATGGGTGAATTTTGGACTTCTCCTTCTCTATTTCATTTGATAAAATTCTGATGGGTTAATATTAGACATATGGGCCTAAGACTCGCCCCAACATTAGCCCAAAACAACCCAAAAGAAATCATTCCACCTTCTTCCTTCTTCCTTCCACGTACAACAACATCACAATAACGAAGGATAAGGCAGGGCACCGGCGGTGGCGAATGACGGTGGTGCACACGCACAGTGGTGGACGGTCCAGATGGTGGTCAGGGAAGGTTCAATGGCCAAGGGAGGAAGAGAAAAGAATTCTGTAGATTTTTATTGAAAAAAATCAAATTTGGGGGAAGAATAATTTTGGAATTTTTAGGCTTGAATTTGGACGAAATTGGAGTGGAATTGAGTTTGTGTGCCTCCCCTCTTGCCCAACATTCTTTTATAGAAAAATAATGGATTCTCCCAACCGGCCAACCCCCACCATGAAAGCTTGATCTCTCTTGTAAGAGGAGAGAAAACTTCATTGGTTGAATGGGGGTGGCTGGAAAGGGGTGAGAAGAGTGGATTGGTGAGAAGAGAGGTGGGAAGGACTCTAGCATCTCTAGCCCGTCACATCACTAGGTAGAAGATGATCTTCATGGGTTTGTAGAAGCTTCTAAATGAGGAAGAAATATAATACAAAATGCTGTTTTAAAAGACAAGAGGTACATGATGGCATAGTGGTATGGGAGAAGTGTTAAATACAAAATGCTCTTTCAAAAGACATGAAGTACATGATGGCATAGTGGTATTGGAAGAGTGTTTGAGTGTAAAGATGCATGAGGTTGGCGGTTTGAATCCCACCTCTAGCATTTTCACTCTTCTTCCTTTCTCCATTATTTTTATTAAAATTCTAGGCTAATGGAAAAATATATAATTTTATATATTTAATTAAAATATTTTTTTTCCCATCATGTTTGATTTTTATTCAAGTTTGTTATTATGAAATTCATAATAAAGCATAACTTGCTACTTCAAAGAAATATTTAAATTATTAAATTCAACATTTCTTTCTATTAAAAATAGCGGCTATTACAGTGTTTGAGATCGGGCTGAGTGACGCCGATGTTTTCACGTTTAGTGTAGATTTAATTTAGGCTTTGTGGGATCCATTCCAATTTGTGCAAATTTCAACCGACTTGTCTCTCTAATTGTAGTCTTCGACTGCACTCTTTTCTTTTATTTTTCGTCTTTGGCTTTTTTTGGGCATTTCCCGTTTCGTTTTCCATATAAGTGATGTGGTATGATTTTTGCCGCCTTTTTGTTATTAGAGTTATGCGTTACGTGGTTTGGGCCTTTACTTTGTGGGCTTAGCTGTTGTGTTTGCTTTGTTTCTCCAATGACCCACCTAGAAATTTTGTCCAATTTTTTCTCCTTTGGTTTTTGTTAGGCCCAAAACCTAGTCAGCCCGTTTAATGGTATAAGCCCAAGAACAAGCGAGAAACCATGGGAGAACGTGAAAACAGAAGTCTTTAGGAGCAAGAAGAAGTCAGTGGTCATCGAAATGAAGGAAGAAAGCTTCGGTCACAAGAAAGAGATGCGCATCTAGAGGATGATCGTTCGTGGCAGTTATCTCCTCCGATAAACATGGGTAGTGGCTAGGCGGTTAAAGATACATCTTAACAGAATAGAGATCGTGGGGGAAAAGAGATATAACGGTTAGCTCAAACGGGAATATAGGGGGAAGGGTAGAAAAACCAGATTATTCTATTGTACACGCGAATGGACCACAAGAGGATTATCAAAAAGAGAGCACTTGTATTCAGATTTTTCCCATTCGATTATTTCCTGAGTATTACCTTGTTTTTCGATTCGATCGTGCCCAAATCTAGGGCAAGAGTTTGATTGTTAAATTTTTGTCCAAAATAATTTGGCGCCCACTGTGGGGCCGACGATCGAGGAGGATTCATCTTTCCATATCGGAAGAAGTTCAAAAAGTCACCATGAGCAACCTTAATGGGGATAATCAAGAGCAAAACACCGGGGATGACGGAGGCGTACACCAGGACACATCGGTAGCGCTCCGCCTCGAGTTATCTGAGTTCGCCTAGAGGCTTCAAGCTCTTGAGAAGGAACTAACGGGCCAACGTGCTTGCAATGGGAAGCACAAGACTAGCATCAAGCAATTAACCGCCGATAATGAAGGTTTGCGCTCTCAACTCCGATCCGTTTCTTCTGTTGGCTCGCACGCCCGAATGATGGATCGAGCCCGAAACAGTGGGGGTGTGAGTTCCTTTGGAAACCCTACCGGTCGGTGTGAGAGATACTCCGGCACAGAGTTCGTTACCCCACCAGCAACAATCCTTGGGGTACCGTCTTTTACCCCTATGCAAGGTAACCCTACCGACGAAGGGGCGAGAGCATCCATCCGCCTTTGATTGGCGCGAGAGGTTAGCCCTCGGTGCTTTGAAGACGATATCATGGATGATGATGAGGATTGCGACCGCCGTCGTCCCTGAGACCCAGAAAACATCATCCGAAACCAATTCAAGATGTTCACCAAGCAATTGGCGAAGATACCTAGGGTCCCACGACCCATAGAGAAGGAAGCCGTTGACGGTTACGACGAGTCACCCTTCGCTCCTCATATCGCCCAAGTCAAGATACCGAAGAAGTTCTCGGTACCTAGCATGAGTCCTTATAATGGCATGGGAGACCCCGACGGGCACGCAGCTATTTTTAAGCAAAAGATGATGACCAATGCCGTCCCATATCACTCTCACAAGGCATGTGTAAGGGCTTCAGAGCGGCTCTCGTAGGGCCGACTTTGAATTGGTTCATCAATCTTCCACGAGGAAGTATTCGTTCCTTTGCTGAGTTAATGGATTCCTTCCGGGTCCACTTCGCTAGTATCCGAAGGTTCGAGAAGCAGTCTAACGATTTGTATCGGGTTATCCAGAAATCAGAAGAATCCACCCGAGAGTACTTAGACAGGTTGAACCGACAGAATATCTCCATCCCGCACTGTGATGTGCCGACTGCTATGGAAGCCTTCCGTCAAGAGGTTAACCAAGATGGAGATCTCTACAAAGAACTCACTAGGCACCCTTGTCACAGTTTTTAAGATGTTCAAACCAACAAATCAGACTTGAAGAAGATCTGAAGATGAGGAAGCCCATAAGCGTCTGGGAGAGGTTGGAAAAGAAAGCAACACTTGATCACCGTCAGGAACGCCGCGATCAATCGTACCTACGCTCTCACCCTGATCCGGTGAAGGTAAAAGTCGCCGAGGTGAAACCCGCCAAGCCATTACCACCGAAGTATGACGAGTTCAATCTGGGTATATGTCTCGAGGAACTCGTGAAGAATATAGCTCTGACGATATGGGGCGTTAGGTGGCCAAAGAGAAATAAAAAGCCCTACCTGAACAAGGATATGAGAAAATGGTGCGATTTCCATGACGATTACGGTCATATAACCAAAGAATGCGTAAGCGCTGAGAAGAGAAATTGCCTACCTCGTATCTCAAGGAAGGATCACAAAAGTAGCGCCCAACGCACAGGTTCCCCTGGACGTCGTAGAAGCCACACGCGCGGGAAGGCCAGCGTCGCCAGTACCTTCTAAGGTTGTGAACGTGATCACATGAGGATCAAGCGTATGCGGTCTCACGTATTCAGCAGCCAAGAGGAATGCACGAGAAAATGCTTTCCACTGCCCTGTGCAGATGAAGAAAGCCGTCGTTAATCTTGCGATACACTTTGACGAGGATGACATCAATGGTCTTGAAGAACCTCACCATGATGGTCTCGTGATTTCTCTCTCAATAGGGAATGTCTTGGTGAAGCGGGTTCTCATTGATACCGGAAGTTCGACCAACCTCATGACACTAGGAGCACTAAAAGAAATGGGGTGGAGAGAGAAAGACGTAGAGAAGAACCCGACCGCGCTCGTGGGATTCAGCGGAGAAGTGAAGCACATAGTAGGAGACATCGTCCTCCCCACATACGCGAAGGGCGTGAATATCCAGGTTAGGTACTCCGTCATAGATTGTCCTTCTTGTTATAATGTAATAATGGGGAGGCTATGGCTCCATGACGTGAGGGATGTCCCCTCCACCTACCACCACACGATAAATTTCCCGATGCCGTGGGGGGTCCAAGAGATTCGAAGAGACCAAAGAATGTCTAGAGAGTGTTACAAGTCGGCGTTAAAACCGACCACCAATCAGAAGTCCGCATAGCAATTAAAGGAAACCACTAATTCTACCATTTCAATAGAAAAAGAAAAGAAAGATGAACAGGTAGAAGAGGTGGTCATAGACCAATCAGACCTTAATCGGTCCGTAAAGATTGGAAGAGATTTGGAGTTACCCATGAGAAATGAGATGGTAGATTTTTTAAGTAAAAATGCAGAATGCTTTGCATGGTCCCACGAGGACATGGTCGGAATCGATCTAGAGATCATCACACACAAGCTGAACATGGACCCCACTCACCCACCGGTAAAATAGAAACGAAAGAAATTCGCCGCCGAAAGAAACAAGATAGTGGATGAAGAAGTAGGAAAGCTGATGGAGAATGGGAAGATTAAGGAAGTCAAGTATCCAGAATGCCTAGCTAATGTAGTCATTGTACCCAAGAAAAATGGAAAATGTAGGATGTGTGTAGACTTCACGGATTTGAACAAGGCTTGTCCCAAGGATTCATTTTCGTTGCCTCACATAGACACCCTGGTAGATGCCATGCCGGGCCATGAATTGTTGACATTCATGGACGCCTTCAGTGGTTACAACCAGATCTACATGGAAGAAAGTGACCAAGAGAAGACATCCTTCATAACTTGCAAAGGAACCTACTGTTACAAGGTAATGCCCTTTGGGTTACGGAAGGCCGGAGCCACGTACCAAAGGCTAGTGAATAAAATGTTCCAAAGCCCAATTGGGGAGAGTATGGAGGTATATATAGACGACATGCTCGACAAATCGAAGAAAGCTGCAAATCACCGACGCCATTTGGAAGAGGCTTTCAAGATCCTGAGGCAATATAACATGAAGCTGAATCCGCAAAAGTGTACCTTTGGCGTGAAGTTTGTGAAATTCCTAGGGTATCTGGTCACCCAGAGAGGGATAGAAGCAAGCCCAGAACAGGTTCACGCCATAGTATCGCTGAAATCTCCGAGGTACGTGAAAGATGTTCAAAAGCTTACAGGGCAAAATGCTGCTTTGAATAGATTCATCTCCAAGTCAGCGGATCGCTGCTGTCTATTTTACGAAGTGCTTAGAAAGAACAAGTGCTTCCAATGGACCGCCAGGCATGAGGAAGCTTTCCAAGAACTAAAGAGATACTTCTTTGATCCTCTAATCTTAGCAAAGCCGGAAGAGAGAGAAGCCTTACCCTTGTACTTGGCTATCCCCAAGCAAGCCATCAGTGGGCTGCTGGTCCGCGAACAGGATGGGCAACATCAACCCGTATACTACGTAAGTAGAACTCTCTTGCCTGTTGAAACCCTTTATTCTTCCTTGGAAAAATTGGTGTTAGCATTGGTCATGTGCTCCAATAAACTCCGCCTGTACTTTGAGGCATACACGATTGTGGTGAGAACCACACATCCTTTGAAGATGGTAATGCGCAAACCCGAATTAACGGGGAGAATGGCTAAGTGGGCGATCCATTTGAGTTGGTTCGACATCCAGTATGAGCCTAGAACCGCACAAAATTCCCAGGCATTGGCTGACTTTGTGGTTGATTTTAGCCCTATTACGGAAGGAAGAACGGAACCAACAAAATTAATGACGCTAGAAGCTAAGTCTCTAGTCAAATGGACGCTTCATACAGATGGCTCCTCCAACACTGGGGGAACAGGGATAAGAGTAGTCCTAAAATCAACATAGGGGGATAGGGTGGCACAATCTATGAGATGCAATTTTTGAAGCAACGAATAATGAAGTTGAGTACGAGGCTCTAATCTTCGGCCTGACTCTTGCCAAAGACTTGGCCATATAGGAGATTGAGGTCAACTATGACACATTGTTGATAATCAACCAAATTCTAGGGTTGTATGAAGCCAAGGACGAAAGAATGATGGCTTGTCTAGACGTGGTGAAAGGTCTAACCCCTCAGTTTGAGAAGATATCCTTCACACAGATCCCGAGAGAGCAGAATGCTCAAGAAGATTCCCTCGCTCGCCTAGCTTCGACCATAGACCCTAATGAATATCCCGTAATTCCAATGATCCACATAATGATCCCCGCCATTAGAAGAACTCATGCCGATGGCATTGAGAAGTCTCATAGCATGACTGAAGAGGTCTTCCATCTCGGGTCCATGCCCTACGACGACGTCTTCAAGAGCAATGATGATATTAACGTCAGAAGTTTCCGGAATGACCCGGATCCAGATCTATCTCTAGATGACCCGACCCATAAAGGAAATTCCCTCGTCCCCTCCGAAGTTAGTGAAAAACCTTGGACCCAACAGTACCTTGATTGGTTGATCGAGGGGAAGCTTCCGGAAGATAAAACCGAGGTTAAGTTGTTAAACATGAAAGCTATGCGATTCACAGTCGAGAATGGGATGCTTTTTCACCGATCAACAATGGGTACACTCCAGCGTTGCCTAACCAAGGGAGGTGTTCAGAAACTTCTCCAAGAACTCCATGAGGGAGATTTTGGGAACCAAATAGGAGGAAGAAGTGTATCCAACAAAGCCCTTCGTCAAGGGTGGTACTGTCCTACCATGAGAAAAGATATCGTAGACTTCTGCCGTAAATGCGATGCTTGCCAGAGACCACACCAACTACTCGCCAACCTCCCGAATCACTCTATCCCACATGCACACTATGGCCATTCATGCGTTGGAGAATGGACATAGTCAGAAAGTTACCCCCTTCGTTCGAACAAAGAGTATTTTTCCTCTCCATGACTGATAACTTCTCCAAGCGGATTGAAGCCGAGGCTTATTGAGAGATCAAGGATAAACAGGTGATTTCCTTCACATTAGGAACATCCTTTGTCGTTTCGGAGTGCCTTCAGAGATTGTATGCGACAATGGGTCTCAGTTCATAAGTCAGAGAACCAGAGACTTCTACAGTCGCTGGAACATCGATCTAGTCACTTCGACACCTCGCTACCCCAGTCTAACGGGCAAGCCAAAGCTAGCAACAAGGTGATCATAAATAACCTGAAGAAGCGTCTCGCGAAGGCTAAGGGAAATTGGGCTGATGAGCTACCCTACGTCCTCTAGGCTGATCGAACGACACCTAAAGTAGCAACCGGTCAATCTCCTTTCTCATTGATGCACGGGTGTGAAGCGATCATTCCCGCCGAGATTCTCATCCCTACAACTTGCGCTAGTTTCTTGACTGAAGAACAGAATCATCTGGAATTGTTGGCCGACTTGGATACTTTGGACGAGCTTCACGACTAAGCCCGATTACGTCTAGCTAGTCACCAACAACAGGCCGTTCGGAGTTACAAGCAGAATGTCAGGATTCGGATTTTCCTAGTTGGTGACTGGGTACTTCAAAAAGTCTTTCAAAACACTCATGAAACCAAATTGGGAAAGCTAGCTCCAACATGGGAAGGGCCATACAAGATAACCAAGGTCGTCAGTCAAGGCGCATACCAACTTGAATCCAAAGATGGCGATGCCATCCAGCGGAGTTAGAATGCGATACACCTAAAGAAGTATCACTTCTAAAAGAAGTCTTCCCCACTCGTAACGCAAACTTCCTAGGTACTCCTAGCAGAAAACCCCCGCACGTGATACACGAGATGTTCGAGGTCATCTATCCTTAGTTGTTTGTTTACCTTTATGCCAGTACTTCCTTCATAGCTTTCTTGTGGTCAACTTGACTATGTGAAAAAATACTTGTTGTGTGATTTACATGTTGCGGTATTTTATCTAATGAACGGAATTTGCTTATGTTACTACTTGCTCGTCCTTATTTCCTTTCTTGCATAAGTAGGAATAGTAAGTCAAGCATATTTTATTCATATCGTTATCATATAGGGTACATCATTTAAATAAAACAACTGAGCAAAAGCCCAAATAGTAGAGGTAATAAATCCTATACTTAAGACGTCTTCAATTGATAGAACATCCAGAGCGCATGTTTCGACGTGACATTCGTCACTCGCCCAGAAACCTCCTTCGGTAATTGCAGCTGCCACGAGCAACGAATGACTTCTGCAGGAGTCGTCGTCCTAAAGCCTTCGATCAAAAGCATCCAATCGTCCCGGAACACTTGCACACAAAAGGAAGGACACAACCAAGTAAAATACGCAAGAAACATAATGCACGCTTTTAGACCCAAAAAATTCCAAGTATGATTTCAAGACCGAAGAATGTTGTCGTCACAAAAACCGACGACTGTCACAAAGACCATATCATTAGAAAGGCCATCGTCGTCATAAAGATCATCATCGTCAGAGACACCATTGTCGTCAAAAAGACTGAAAACTTTCAGCGTCATAAAGACCGAAGACCGTTAACGTCAATCATCATCTGACTATCTCGTAGCGCCAGCGAGATCCTGAGATCTCCGGGTCAGTTACAACCGCCTTTGACCATATCCTCCACAACTTCCACTACCTATTTTTTAGGAGAACGTGTATCCTTGATTTTATAACTGTTTCTATGTAACTCTCCCAACTATATAAAGGAAATTTAGAGCATAACCACGCCAGATCTAGATCTAGAGATCTAGAGACACATACATTAGTGCACAATAATCCCCTCTCTTGTAATCAGAAGGCTCTCATAGTTTACATTGCTCTCCGAGACTTCTGTCGTCTGAGCCAGTCTGCTAGCATCAGACCGTCGTCTTCCCAGCAGTTTTCGCATGATTACGTGTCCTAAACCACGGATCTAAGCTTGCAATCGCTAGTTTACAATTAATAAAAGGAGATAAGCATTTCTTCTTCATTTGTATTGGTTTTGCATCTAGTTTCGTTACTTATTTATTGCTTTCGTTAATCGTTTCCATCGTTTCCCCCGTCAACCCGACCAAATCGTATCCCTTTGGCTATCAAACCCCATCTAGGACATTAATGTGATCAATTGGTCATTTTTTGTCCAAAACAATTTGGTGCCCACCGTGGGGCTGATAGCTAAAATCCAACCGATCAACCTCCTACCAAACACTAACCGTTCACCATGGATGACCTTTTTGCTTGTCTCGATGCCCTCCAAAAAGACCTTGATGAACTCGAAGCCGAAACAGCCAAATCCAATGCCCAAAGTGGCATAATTAATAGTTGAAAATGAGTCTATGAGATCACATGTACACAGGAGCAAGAATGTAACCGTCGCAAGAGCTTTCCTTGAAGAGACTGTGACCGTCCAAAATCCTCTAGCGGTTACCTTTCTTGGAATGACAACGACGACCCGAGATACATCCTCTCTGGGGTTCTAGTCTAGCAGCCGAAAAAAGATGATGGTATCAATCCCAACCTTCTCAACGCTGAGGAGGTCATCAAGCAAAAGATCCAAGACAAATTAAAACCTCTCTATGAGACGATTGCAAGGATCCCCGAAATCCCACTCCCATCGAGAAGGAACCCAAAGATGGATATGAAGCTTCTCCTTTTGTGAAATCCATTTCTATTTTTGATTTTCCTAAGGGGTTTCTTGTTCCAAAAATGTCAAGCTACGATGGCACCGATGATCCTAGCAATCACCTTCTAATCTTCAAGCAAAAGATGACGATGACTTCCATCCCTCAAAAGGATCGTGAATCCATCATGTGCAAAAGCTTTTGGGCAACTCTTGACGACCCAGCCCTAATATAGTTCATTAGTTTGCCACGAGGATTCGTGGAATCATATGCGAATCTCGCCGACTTGTTTAAAATTCAATTTATGAGTAGTTGACGACTTGAAAAGTATTCTAATGACTTATTTGGAATTGTGTAGGGGTATGATGAAACTCTCCGAGATTACATGAACCGTTTTGTTCACGAGAAACTCAAGATCCCCAATTGTCTCGACATCCATTGAAGCGTTCCTTCAAGGTCTTCAAATGACCAATGAACTCTACAAAGAGTTGACCATGTACCCATGTGCAACCTTCAAAGATGTTCAAGCTAAGGCAATTGCACAAATTCTCCTAGAAGAAGATAAGGGATCTAACCTCCCGAAAGATGACCTTCTGGAATCTGAACCCAAGACTCTAGAAGATAATCGTCAAAATTCAACAAATAGTGAATCTGACCGTGAGACCTCAGATGATGACGAGAGTGGTCACGGTCATGATCACAGTCACAATCATGGTCCAGTCACCCAAAATCGAAAGGAACGCAGGTTTCATCCGTATCACTTCTAAAAGAAACCATTTTCATGTTAGTTTACTATTATGTTTTCCTTTGTGATTTCTTTCGAATAAATACTGACTTGAGCATCGGAGCGTCGTAGGGGAAACCCACGACCAACTCTCTTAGTTCTTTGAATTTCTTCATGCAAAATCACGCAAGATACTGATCGCCAGTCATGGTCACGATCAGTCGGAAGACAGGAATCATTAGTCACGATCATAAGGCACTTTTCGCCAGAACAAATGGGGCGCTACTCTCCAACAACAGTAGCTTTTATCGCTAGCAAACAAGGCTTTATCCGCTAGGGCAATACTCGCTAGAATAAGGACTCCCCTGGGATAATGCTCGAAATGCAGAAGACGCTAGTTATTTCCAGGGAAGACACTAGTCATCGCATGGCTGAGCAGTCCTAATCTTAAGCAGCTGCAAATCAAAAGGTTGACAAATGAGTTCTGAAGGGGTCTTTCTCCGTTAAAAGCCCTCGGCTCCTGAGGCGCAACTCAAAAGTTTCTACATAGTTGCATCATCGCAAAACAATAAATCTATACTCTTGGTTATCGAACTTGACCGAGTCTAAGGTATTAGCTAGCGACTTCGATCAAGTTAACGCCCAACGCCGATGGTTTTCATCAAGTTAAATCGCCCGTGGCTTCACAACTTTCATAGAAACAGCGCTAGAGGCTAACAACTTCGGTCAGGTCCAAGCCTTTAGTTGACGACTTCAATCAAGTCCGTACCTTTGACCATTGACTTCCATCGTCATGACGCCCGATTTCTAGTGGCTCAACAACTTCCAAACACAATTTTTCTCATGAAGACAATGAAGCCTCCAAAGAAAGGCTTAAAATTCATCTCGCCCGTCTCCTCGCCTCAACGTCCAAGATGAATTTGGGGTATTGTTAGACCCAAAAAATTCCATGTATGATTTCAAGACCAAAGAATGTCGTCATCATAAAAACCAAAGACTGTCACAAAGATCATTATCGTCAGAAAGACCATCGTCGTCAAAAAGATCATCATCGCAGAGAGAACATCGTCGTCAGAAAGACCGAAGGCTTTCATCGTCATAAAGACCAAAGTCCGTTAACGTCAATCGTCATCTGACTATCCCACAGCGCCAGCGAGATCCCGAGATCTCCAGGTCAGTTACAGCCGCCTTTGACCATATCCTCCACAACGTCCACTACCTATTTTTTAGGAGAACGTGTATCCTTGATTTTGTAACTGTTTCTATGTAACTCTCCCAACAATATAAAGGAATTTTAGAGCATAACCACGCCAGATTCAGATCTAAAGATCTAGAGACACATACATTAGTGCAAAATAATCCCCTCTCTTGTAATAAGAAGGCTCTCATAGTTTACATTACTCTTCGAGACTTCTGTCGTCTAAGCCAGACTGCTTGCATCTGACCGTTGTCTTCCCAACAGTTTCCACGCGATTGCGATTCCTAAACCCCAGATCTAAGCTTGTAATCGCTAATTTATGATTAATAAAAGGAGATAAGCATTTCTTCTCCATTTGTATTGGTTTTGCATCTAGTTTCGTTACTTATTTATTGCTTTCGTTAATCGTTTCCATCGATTCTCCCGTCAACTCGACCCAATCGTATTCCTTTGACTATCAAACCCCAACTAGGACATTAAAGTGATCAATTGGTCACTTTTTGTCCAAAACAATTTGGCGCCCACCGTGGGGCTGATAGCTAAAATCCAACCGATCAACCTCCTACCAAACACTAACCGTTCACCATGGATGACCTTTTTTCTCGTCTCGATGGCCTCCAAAAAGACCTTGATGAACTCGAAGCCGAAACAGCCATATCCAATGCCCAAAGTGGCACAACTAATAGTTGAAAATGAGTCTATGAGATCGCAAGTACACATGAGCAAGAATGTACCGTCGCAAGAGCTTTCCATGAAAAGACTATGACCATCCAAAATCCTCTAGCGGTTACCTTTCCTGGAATGATAACGACGACCCGAGATACTTCCTCTCTGGGGGTCCTAGTCCAAGAGCCGACAAAAGATGATGGTATCACTCCCAACTTTCTCAATGCTGAGGAGGTCATCAAGCAAAAGATCCAAGAGAGATTAAAGCCTCTCTATGAGACGATTGCATGTATCCACAGAATCCCACGCCCATCGAGAAGGAACCCGAAGATCGCTTTGAAGATTCTCCTTTTGTGGAATCCATTTCTGTTGTTGATTTTCCTAAGGGGTTTCTTATTCCAGAAATGTCAAGCGCAGCTACGACGGCACCGATGATCCTAGCGATCACCATCTAATCTTCAAGCAAAAGATGACGATGACTTCCATCCCTCAAAAGGATCGTGAAGCCATCATGTGCTAAAGGTTTGGGGCAACTCTTGAGGGCCCAACCCTAAGATAGTTCATTAGTTTGCCACGAGGATCCGTGGTATCATATGCGAATCTCGCTGACTTGTTTAAAATTCAATTTATGAGTAGTCGACGACTTGAAAAGTATTCTAATGGCTTATTTCGAATTGTGCAGGGGTATGATGAAACTATCCGAGATTAAATGAACCGTTTTGTTGACGAGAAACTCAAGGTCCCCAATTGCGATGTCGCGACATCCATTGAAGCGTTCCGTCAAGGTCTTCAAACGGCCAATGAACTCTACAAAGAGTTGACCATGTACCCATGTGCAACCTTCGAAGATGTTCAAGCTAAGGAAATCTAACCTCCTGAAAGATGACCTTCTGGAATCTGAACCCAAGATTCGCTAGGGCAATACTCGCTAGAATAAGGACTCCCTTGGGACAATGTTCAAAATGCCGAAGACGCTAGTTATTGCCAGGGAAGACACTAGTCATCGCCTGGATGAGTAGCCCTAATCTTAAGCGGCTGCAAATCAAAAGGTTGACAGATGAGTTCTGCAGGGGTCTTTCTCTGTTAAAAGCCCTCGGCTCCTGAGGCGCAACTCAAAAGTTTCTACATAGTTGCATCATTGCAAGACAATAAATCTATACTCTTGGTTATTGAACTTGACCGAGTCTAAGGTATTGTCTAGCGACTTCGATCAAGTTAACACCCAACGCCGACGGTTTTCATGAAGTTAAATCGCCCGTGGAAACACAACTTTCATAGAACCAACGCTAGAGGCTAACAACTTCGGTCAAGTCCATGGCTTTAGCTGACGACTTTGATCAAGTCCGTACCTTTGACCATTGACTTCCATCGTCATGACGCCCGATTTCTAGTCGCTCAACAACTTTCAAACACAATTGTTCTCATGAAGACAATGAAGCATCCGAAGAAAGGCTTAAAATTCATCTTGCCCGTCTCCTCGCCTCAACGTCCAAGATGAATTTGGGGTATTGTTAGACCCAAAAAATTCCAAGTATGATTTCAAGACCAAAGAATGTCATCCTCAATAAAACTGAAGACTGTCACAAAGACCATTATTGTCAGAAAGACCATCGTCGTCAGAAAGATCATCATCGTCAAAGAGACCATCGTCGTCAGAAAGACCGAAGACTTTCGTCATCATAAAGATCGAAAACCGTTAACGTCAATCGTCATCTAACTATCCTGCAGCGCCAGCGAGATCCCGAGATCTCCTGGTCAGTTACAACTACCTTTGACCATATCCTCCACAACGTCCACTACCTATTTTTAGGAGAACGTGTATCCCTGATTTTGCAACTATTTCTATGTAACTCTCCCTACTATATAAAGGGATTTAAGAGCATAACCACGCCAGATCCAGATCTAGCGATCTAGAGACACATACATTAGTGCATAATAATCCCCTCTCTTGTAATCAAAATGCTCTCATAGTTTACATTGCTCTCGAAGACTTCTATCGTCTAATCCAGACTGCTAGCATCTGACCGCCGTCTTCCTAGCAGTTTTCGCATGATTACGATTAATAAAAGGAGATAAGCATTTCTTCTTCATTTGTATTGGTTTTGCATCTAGTTTCGTTACTTATTTATTGCTTTCGTTAATCGTTTTCATCGGTTCTCCCGTCAACCCGGCCCAATCGTATCCCTTTTGTTATCAAACCCCATCTAGGATATTAAAGTGATCAATTGGTCATTTTTTGTCCAAAACACACACATGCACAAAAAATGACCTAGACCCCCCTGGAAGGGAGTTTTGTCCATGTTATGGACAAACATTGTTTTCGGCCTTCAAATGGCCCGTACACACCAAAAGTAACTTGTTCAAACAAAACATCACAAACATCAAAAGAAATTACAAGGGCACACGACCCTAATCTTCGTCCTTGTCGGAGACATCCTTCAGCTGTTCATCCTCACTCACCAGAAGACTGTCTGACCCCTTGCCAAGACTGGATGCAACATCAAAACTCGTCCCAGGATCGCCACCATCCCCCTCAACGTCATGATCTTTCTCCTCTTCCAGGAGACCCATAGAGGAAAAGAGTTCATCGCCAAGAGCTGGCTTATCATGAGGATAGCAGTCGTGGAAGGTCGTGATCTCAGCGTCTAGATCCCATTTAGAGTGCTGAGCCGCCGTGAATTGCTTGATCATCTCTACCCTCGACATCATCGAGAAGTAAGCCCTGATCTTGCTAGCTTCCTTGAGGATCCTTTTGTTCATGGCCTCTAGCTCAACAACTTTAGACCGATCCAAGGCAGCCTGAGAAGAATGACGCTTGACCGCTTTTGTGAGCTTCGCAAGTTTGCCCGCATCCATCTTTTGACATTCAATCACAAAAGCCACTTCTCTCTCCAGGGTAGCTTTCTCAGCATGCCACCTCACCTGATGCTCCTTCAGACTCTAGTCTTCCTTGTCGGTAGCATCCGCTACCCATAGAACGCCTTGCAAGGCCTGTACATAAAAAAGAAGAGAGAAGGGATGTCAGCCACGACAGAATACAAAAAAAAAAGATAACAAGAACAACTAGGCAAAAGCGAATAGAACCTTCCAAATCGACAAGCCGACATCCCTAACCAGAGTGGAGGTGGGAACGTCCAAGTGAGGTTTCTTAGAACCATGAGCACCACAGAGTTTCTGCAACAAATCAGAGGGAACTTTGTCGTCCATATCAATGACTTATGTGGCACCTGGCGATGGTCGCTTGACATGGGTTACTTTAGCTACAACTTCAATCTTCACCTTAGGAACTAAAGGGGGTTTCTTGTCGCTTGATCGCAACTTACGTTGGATCATGGCTGCAATAGAAAAGTTTCTCCCCAAAGAAGAGGAAGCTTTTGAGAAAGATAAAAAGTTAAATCGTGTATTCCAAGTTGCTAAATATTCAATTACTAGAGATTCTGTAAGGGCTTCACAGCCGCTTCAGTAACCTTCGTAGACGTGGGAACGTTGTCTTCGATCGTCTTCTCTGAGTCTCCCAACTTTGCATCATCTTCCCCTTCGATTGGTCCTCAGAAATAGGCGTTGTCTTGTTACTATATTCGCCTTCAAGCAATTATTCTCCGGACTTCCGATATGTCCTCCTCGTCTTTGGAAGAGCAAAAAGCCTCCAGCATGCCTCCGATTCCAGAACATGGGTATCTAAGTTCGGTGGAACTGCACGCGTAAAACCATCCAAATGGAAAAGTCAATAAGAGGGACGAACATCGACAGAAGGGTACAAGGATTAGGGTTAGAAATACTCTTGGAAGTCCACGAATCAAAGAACGCCGCTTGATACGCCGCACCCATCGTAGACTTTTCCACGAAGAAGAAACGGGTAGCCCAGTCCTTTTCATTCACCTTCGACTTGGGGATCAGGGGGTTCTTGGCATCCCTTGCATGAAGGGTGAAACCACCGGCCTTGAGGGGACATACCCGATAAGCACATAGGAGGTCCGACATTGAAAATTCAATCCTCTCCTCTAAGCATACTTCTCTTATCTGGTATAGGATCTTCCATACAGACGGCATTAGTTATGTCGCAGAAGCCCTCAGAGCCATTAGGAAGTTTAAGATCAGGGAGGAAAAAGGAAAAAAGGCCCTTAGAGTAAAGGGATACTCGAGAAAGCAAACCCATCCCTCTTTGACCTAGTCCACGAACTCATGCGTGGGGTTGTAGAAGTTTGTGCCGGCCGGGAAGCCATGGGTCTGGACTATTTTCTTCACCTCCATGGGGGACATGGAGCAGGGATGACAATCTTGAGGTTCAAGGGAGTGGGAAGACTCAAAACCCATGTCTTTAACTCCAACTTTGACCATGAAAAATGCGTAAGGTGAAAATAGGGCAAAGAAAGAGAGGGGCGATAGGAAGACGAAGAGAGGAGAGGAGAGGCAAAGGTGGATTAACGCGTATCTTCGAGAGATCTGCGTCTGATCATTTAAAGCCTAGTTGACATGACCTCTCGTTTTCCCGAGGATGATTGGACGGATGGGGCCAAACCACGTGTCACGCGTCACTTGTATCTCACGCGACAAATCTGATCAATGTCCCGCCTAAAAGATTTGGATCAAGATTTGGGGGTATTGTTAGGCCCAAAACCTAGTCGGCTCGTTTAATGGTGTAAGCCCAAGAGCAAGCAAGAAACCACGGAGAACATGAAAATAGAAGTCTTTAGGAGCAAGAAGAAGTCAGCGATCATCGAAATGAAGGAAGAAAGCTTCGATCACAAGAAAGAGATGCGTATCCAAAGGATGATCGTTCATGGCAGTTATCTCCTCCGATAAACATGGGTAGTGGCTATGCGGTTAAAGATACATCTTAAAACTATAGAGATCCTGGGAAAAAGAGATATAATGGTTAGCTCAAACTGCAATATAGGGGGAAGGGTAGAAAAACCAGATTATTCTATTGTACACGCAAATGGACCACAAGATGATTATCAAAAAGAGAGCACTTGTTTTCATATTTCTCCCATCCGATTATTTCCTGAGTATTACCTTGTTTTCCGATTCGATCGTGCCCCAATCTAGGGCAAGAATTTGATTGTCAAATTTTTCTCCAAAACAGTTTCTAGCTTGATTAATTCTCCTTTTTTGTTTGGTTTGTGTGTTGTTTGTATTTTAACAGTTAGGACCCGACAAGGTTTGTACAACTCCAAAGTTTGGTTTAGGGATTTGGTGTTGTTTGTTTATGATTTGTGAGGTTGTTTGGACGTTTTCGATGCTCCTAAAGATCCTTCATCTCGGTGGAGGCAACTTTAGTTGTCCACTTCATCTTACTAGATTTTTTTGCTTTGGAACCGAATGATAAAGGCATTGCTTTCTTTACCCCCTCACTTTACCCACTACCATACTTGTTCTAGTTACTTCTTTTCGCTAGTTACACTTTCTTTACATGTTGTTTTTGGTTGCTTCAGTCTGTTCTTGTCGGGTTTTTGACTAATGCATACTCGACCTCTCGGTTTTAGTGGGTTTGTGCGGTAAACCTAATTCTTTCCTCTTCACAATAATAATAATAATAATAATAATAATAATAATAATAATAATAATAATTATTATTATTATTACTTTGCTTTGTGTACTTGTCCTACTTGTATTTTTGAGACGACCCAGTGCACATTCGACGAGGCTCTTAAATCTTCCTTGGAGCGTATTGTTATTGCTTCGGGACCTAGTTTTGGTCATTGGGAATGGCAACTTTCCACCTTACCTTTTGCGTTTGGAGGGCTTGGTGTTTATTCCACATGTGATGTTCGTCATTAAGCTTTTCTTTCTTCTCGGTTACAGTATGATGGTTTGCCGACAAAGCTTCTCTGCAATGCTGGCATTGTTGATCTTGTTCGTGCCTTTAAAGATGCATTGAGTCCTTTTAATATAACTGTGGAGTCTGACATTTTGAGTAATCCTAGTGAGGTCGTTCCCCCTAAACTCATGTAAAAATTGGCAGATATATATTTCAAAAATGTTACGACATTTGTAGAATCCGCCTTTTCTTTTTCTCCTCGACAATTGACATTGTGGAAATCGCAATAGGAAGATCACACCTCTGTTTGGATTTGGGCGATACCCATATCGGGTTTGGAATAGACGATGAATGCTAATACTTACCATTGTGTGTTGTGTTATTGGTTAGGTCTTCCTTTATTCTCTATTTCGACACCATGTTCTGTGTGCTTTGTGATTTTCACGAGAGATATCTTTGGTGATCATGCAATGTCGTGTGTTGGTATTGTGGGTATTAAACATCGACATAATGTTGTCCGGGATACCCTTGTTGATGTTTGTTATCGGTCTGGGATTTCGGCAAGGAAAGAGGTTGATATTGGACTGTCTGGCGGGACAGACAGACTCCAACCTGCAGATGTGTTACTCTATTCTTGGGATCGGGGTCGTGATGTATATGTTGACTTGACATGATCTTCTCCTTTGACACAATCTGGGTTGTTTAACTTTGGGTTGCGACTGATGCGACTAACCGAAACTGGATCAATTACGAAGCAAGTTGTTGGGCTTTTGGTTATGGTTTTCTTCCTTTCTCCTTTTTTCTCTAGGGAAACTAGATAAGGATCTTGTAGCGTTGCTATAGCGGGGTCAAACGTTCTCTAAGACTCAAGACATTGGGTCTCATGCTATTTCCCATATTTTTACTAGAATAGGCTTTGCTATAGCTAGAGGAGTGAGTGCCCAGATTGTATTTAGGCTTCCAAATATTTTTTTTTGTAATTTGATTGACTTTGTTTTTTAATAATAATAATAGTAGTAGTAGTAGTAGTAGTAGTAGTAGTAGTAGTAGTAATAATAATAATAATAATAATAATAATAATAATAATAATAATAATAATAATAATAATAATAATAATAATAATAATAATTTCCGGTCATCAGCGACCATCTCCGACAATCTGTTGTCATCTTCGGTCGTCAGCGTTCATTTGCTATCTTTTGTGGTGAATGGGGTTTATGCACCGCGACTTCTAGACGGTGGGTGTGCGATCAAGTCAACAACAAGGGTTCAACGAGGCTTCTGAACAACGTGGCTTTGGAACGGTTATGCAGTTACACATATCTTCATTGTATTTTGTGCAAGTCAATTTTGCGTAATCACGCTTGTGGTGGTGAACATGAAGGTTTCTTCATTGTCTTTGTGCAAGATCATTTTCATATCTTTCAAATGCCACCTCCTGTTATGCGGTTTCACTGTCCTTTTGTGGGTGTCAAGATGGTGGAGTGAAGGGGCTTACCAAGCCTTCGTTGATCACTCGCCTTCGTGATTTTACCTAGCCCCATGTCAACTTCTGTCTTGAGCCTGCTGGTTCTATTGATGTGCAACGACATGGTGGCTTTACTGTCGCTCTCCTTGACAATTTGCTTTCCAAACATTTATGCACTGTGAAATCCCTCCCTCCCAAGTGTCGCTTAGGTTTTTCTCGTGTTTTGAAAAGTGCTCTTGATAAGGTGATTTGCAAGCCTAATGACATTTCTGGTTGGGTTAATTTGTTGGTATTACCTCTTTGTATCCTTAGAACCTTTTGCCCGAGGAGTAATCTTGAGTGTAAGTTTGCTATCAAACGACAACGACAAGAGGAGAATATTAATAATGCTATTCGATCTTGGAGTGAGCCTAGTGGTAGTTTGCAGCTCGTGAGGGAAACTTTGGCTGAGGTTTCTCCTCCTTTGATGGATGTTGATGAGGACCTTGAGTTGGGTGATCGTAATATCAAGCAGTGTAAGAGGAAGATTTGTGATGGTCACTATACTGCCGTAGTTAGAGTTCTTTCTTCTTCAGGTATTGCTCCTTATAATGATGCCACTCTCGTGGACTTACAGGCTAAACACCCCTTCTCGCCAGCTCCCTCCTTGCCAAGTATACCTATTGGCAAAAATCACCTCATTGCTTCACCGACTATTGTTTTGGACAAGATTAAGAGTTTCCCTCGTGGCATGTCTTGTGGAAGGGACGGTTTGCGTGCTCAACACCTTATAGATTGCTTTAGTGGTGTTGATGTTGCTATTTTTAATGAGTTAGTAGCCTCTATTTATCAAGTAGTTAATCTCTTTCTTGATGTGAAGGGCCCTAAGGTGTTAGGTGAGTATATTTCTAGTGCTCCTCTAACACCGCTCGTCAAGCATGGTGGTGGAATTCGTCCTATAGTTGCGGGTACTATTTGGAGGCCCCTTGTTTTAAAAGTTAGTGTTGTCTTGATTGGCCATTCTTTGAGTGGTTATTTTGATGAACTTCAATTTGGTGTTGGGGTGTCTAGAGGCGGTGAGGTAATCCTTCATGCCATGAATCGGTTAGTTGAGGATCGTGGTGAGGATGTTGGTCTTCCATGTTGTTGTTGGATTTTAAAAATGCTTTCAACTTGGTAGATCGGGAGGTTATGTTACGAGAAGTTCGTCTTCATTGTCCTGTTTTTCGCGTTAGATTGAATTCAGCTACTCTACTCCCGCCAGATTGTATTGTGGGGAGCACACCTTATGGTCGTGCCAAGAGGTGCAATAGGGTGATCCCCTTGGCCCTTTGCTTTTTGCTTTAGTGTTGCATCCCTTAGTGTGAGATCAGAGACACCTTTGACTTTTGTTTGCAAGCATGGTACTTGGATGATGATGCTACTATTGGCGATACTTTGGTTATGGGGAAGGTTTTAGAGTTGATTATGGAGGACGAACCTCGTCTCAGTTTACATCTTGATGTGGAAAAGACTGAAGTCTTTTCTCCTAAAGAAGATCCTCGGAGCAAGCTTGTAAGGGTTTTCCCGCCTAATACTGCTAGGCCTCTGCATGATGTTAAATTGTTAGGTGGGCCTGTTAGTGTGGATTTTGATCCTCAATGTGAGTTGTTGTTCCTCCTGTCTTGTAATGGAGTTTCCAAATTCTACTTTGCTATGCGTACTTTCCCCCCCGCGTATTTTTGAGTCGGCTCAGCACTCTTTTGACTTGGCTCTTCATTCTTCCTTGAAGGGTATCGTTACTACTTCTGGGCTAAGGTTTGTCAATTGGCAATGGAGGCTTGCCACCTTACCCTTTGCATTAGGGGACCTTGGGGTTTATTCTGTTGGCGATGTCTTGCATTATCCTTTTCTTGCGTCACGGTTGCAGTATGTTGAAATGCAGACTAAGCTTCTTTGGAAGGCTGGTGTCGTAGCATCTGGAGCAACATTTGACGATGCGGTAAGTCTATTTTGTAAGGTTGTGGAGATTGACATTTTGAGTAATCCGAGTGAGATCGTTGCCCCCAAACTCATGAAGAAACTGGCAGATATATATTTCATAAAGGGTACCAAAGTGGCAGAATCCGCATTTTCTATCTCCGTGACAAATGGCCTTATGGAAATCTCAGTAGGGGAACACACCTCTGATTGTCTTAGGGCGATCCCGATTTCAGGTTTGGGTTAGACCTTGAATGGTAAGACTTATCGCTGCGTGTTATGCTACCGTTTGGGTGTTCCCTTGTTTTTTGATTCGAAGCCGTGCTCTGCTTACTCCCGGGTTTTTGTCAGAGATATCTATGGAGACCATGATGTGTCATTTGCTGGTATTGTTGGTATAAAACATCGAGATAATGTTGTTCGTGATGCCCTTGTTGATATCTGTTATCAGTTTGGGATTTCAGTAGGTAAAAAAGTGGATATTGGGTTGTGTGGCGGGCTGGATCAACGCCTCCATCCTGCGGACATGTTACTTTACTCCTAGGATGGAGGGCTTGATGTGTGTGTTGATTTGACTGGGTCTTCTCCCTTGACATCATCCGGGATATCTGACTTCACACCTGGACGTGTGGTGGTTGATGCAGCTCATCGTAAACGTGTCAATTATCAAGCTTAATGTGCGGTTATTGGGTATGGTTTTCTACCTTTCTCCTTTTCTTCATTGAGAGAATTAGATAAGGATGTTATCTCATTGCTTAAGCGGATATAGAAGTTCTCCAAGATTCAAGATATTGGGGCATCAACTGTTGCACACATTTTCACTAGGGTCAATTTTGCTATAGCAAGAGGAGTGGGGGGTAGGTTGTATCTCGGCTTTCCATTAATTTTCTGTAATCCCACTAACTTTCTATAAAACCCTTATAATAATAATAATAATAATAATAATAATAAATATAATAATAAAAATAAAAATAAAAATAAAAATAATAAAAATAATAATAAAAATAATAATAAAAATAATAATAATAATAATAATAATAATAATAATAATAATAATAATAATAACAATAAAAGGTTGATTCGTCTATGGTTGGCCCTTATGTGAACCGTTATCTGCAGGATTTTCAATTTGGAGATGGTGATCCTGAGGGCTATGAGGCAGTTCTGCACCCTATAAACAAACTTGTTGATTATAAGGGCAATGATGTTGGGCTTTCTATGCTCTTGTTGGATTTCAAGAATGCTTACAATCTTGTCGATAGGAGTGTCCTGCTCTAGAAAATTAGGTTGAGGTGTCCGCCTATTGGTCTTTGGGCTGAGTTTTGTTACTCTCCACCTACTAGACTCTACTATGAAGACTCAGTCCTTTGGTCTTATCAGGGGGTTCAACAAGGTGATCCTTTAGGGCCTCTCTTGCTCTCCCTAACTCTACATCCTTTGGTTTAGTCCATTATTCATGTCTGCAATCTCACCCTTCAGGCTTGGTATCTTAACTATGGCACCATTGTTGGAGATACCCTTATGGTGGCTAAGGCGCTTGACATTATTTGGTCTGATGGGCCCGCAGGTTGTTTGCTGCTGAATGTTGATAAAATTGAGCTTTTTGGCATGTGGAGGATCATAGAAGTTTGGTGGAAGGTGTCTTCCCATCGAACATCTCTCTCTCACGTAGTGGTGTCAAACTTCTTGGTGGGTTGTTCATCTCGGATGGGGGCTTCAGTCGAGACTTGGCCTTGAAGAGATCTCTAAAACAATTGCCTTAATGGAGGTAGTTAACCGGCAAAATTATCCTCAATGTGAGCTCCTTCTTCTACGCAATTGTGATAGGGCTGCAAAGCTGTTCTATGCCTTGAGAACTTGCTCCCTATTTCTTTTAAGGATGCTCAAGTTCAGTTTGACCATGCTTTGCGTCTCTCCTTGGAATAGGTTGTCAGTGCATTAGTGCCGGGTTTTGGGGATTGGCAATGGCGGTTCGCCAGTATCCTTATCAAAGGGGATGGTCTTGGCATCTTTGCTGCTGGGATGTTATCCGTTATGCTTTCCCTGATTCTCGGCTTCAAACGAGCACACTGCATGCCAAGATTCTGTTTTATACGTGTATAGTTTCTCCTGACTCTTCTGCTCACCATGTTGTTGATGATTTCAATTCCCTTTGCAATGTCGATGCTATCTCTCTCACCTCTGTTTCTTTCGCCTCCCCCCCCCCGAATGATGAAAACCCTATTAAGGTGTTACTTTGGTGTTGTTGAGAAAAGCCTCGTCGGTAGGTACATGCTTAGCCCAAGGGAGGTTTTTGTTCTTAGATGTATTTGTGCTCCTCATGAACAAGATTTTTTGTTCACTATCCTTATTGATGGCTTAGGAAAGAGGATGAACCATCATCAGTTTCGTTTTGTATTGTGCTACAGACTTATGATACCTTTGTTTTTATATAGTATTTGCCCGAGTTCCAACGCTCCCAAGATGGAACAATGGGGGGGGGGGGATCATGTTGTCCACTATTCTAATGATGTGGGTGTGAAGTTTAGGCATAAGTTGGTGAGTGATATTCTTGTTGATATTTGCTTGTGTGGATGTGACCGGTCTTTGATGTTCGTGTTTTTAGTATAGTTTTTAAGTGTTTTTCTTAGTTGTTTAGCTTGAGTTTAGTTGAGTTTTAGTATTTGTTTTGTGTGTTTTAGGATAAGTTTGCATATTTTGTAAAAAGTATGGAAGCTACTCCGTTTTCGTATTTTTTGTTGGTTTTTTGACGGAAAATAGGAGCATTCCGAAGAAGTTGAGATCGAGAGGATGATGGTGGAGCATGGATGAGTCAAGGAAGGAAGAAGACACTTTAAAGATCCCGGAAAATCCAAAAGAGGCTATGACAAAGTACAAAAGATCAAGAAAACGAGCTCGATATCGACCCTGTGGGTTCGGTACCGAGGTATGCAGCAAAATCCAAGTCGTGAAAAATTCAACAAGACACCTACCATCCCTGACAGGTCGACACCGAGGTCCCCTGTGTTGGTAGTCGCGTCGACTTCAAGATTTCTGTCTTTTTATTTCGCAATCTTTGTAAGTTTGGAAAGCTCTAACTTTTGGAAACTTTATAGATAGATTCTCTAGCATAAATACTTTGTTTTAAAAACCTAGTTCGAGGAGTCGTTCGTGGAAGAGGAGAGAGAGAGAGAGAGAGAGAGAGAGAGAGAGAGAGAGAGAGAGAGACACGCGAGACCCAAAGGGACGATTCTTCTCTTTGTTCTTAGTTTCTAGTTTTGCTTTTGAAGATTACTTGGGGAAGAAGTTTATATTCTAAGACAAGTTTCGACTTTTAATTCAAGTAAGCTTTGTTTTTTTTCCATATAATGTTCTCATTCAATCCTTTTGTTTGCTTCTTTTCAATTATGTGTGAGTAGTTCAACTTTTCTAGGGTCGGGGTTGAAAACTCGGCATGGTTGTGCATGATTGAATGTGTGATGAATGTTTGATTGCCTTTTATCTTTTATATACTTGTTTTGAGCTTATGCTTTAACGAAAGTTGGAGTAATTTGAGTTTATTGCTTGACCGAAAGAGAAAGTTTTAATCTTAAATGATGATATTGTTCGATAACGAAAGTTTTGAGCTTTTGATCAAAAATAAGTAGAAAGTAAATTAATTCATGAAAGTTAATTGATTTGTTTGCTTAAATCAAAGAAAGTTGATAGCTTTATCTCCAAGTCATGTTATTTATCCTTCACACTATCTTAATTGCATGATTATGTCGTGGTAAACCGTTATCCTAGATCTTTTTCTCATTCGAAAACACCTTCATAATACTCTGTTTTGTATTGGTATCGAGGTATTTAGGTCGGTACCAAACTTGCGTTTGTTTGCGTTATTTGCCCTGTTTGAGTCGAAAGTCAGCATCGATAATGACCCTGACAAGGTCGGTACCGACGTGATCGTAGCCTCATCTTTGCTTTCTTCTCTGCTTTATTTATTTCTATACTTTCCCGCTTTTTAGAATAGTAATCAAACATAAACTTGCTTCTCGTGGACGATCCTAACCTTCTTATCCACAACGAGGTCTTGACTACAAATTTATTTGTTGTCGGGAATCCCTCTCAACAAATTGGCGCTGTTGCCGGGGAAGCAACAGTGCTGTGTTTGATTACTAGTGGGTTTGGGAATAGCCCGACCCCGTTTTTGCTTCTAATTTGTTTAGTTTTGTTTGTTTTCTCAGCTTATGCCAACAGGGAGACGCCGACTTGAATTTGATCAACCCAATTATTATTATGAGCCTGAACGTGTCCTTCATCGCAAGAGACAAGAAACCGTATGATGGCCGTTACACCTGAGGAGATGGCCGAGCAGACGAACGCCCTCAGTAGGTAGATGGAGGCGTTACAAGCTGATCGAGATGCTACTGCTGTTGCCGCTGAACGTGAATGAGTAAACGCTGAACATGAACGAGTAAACAATACTCGTTTACAAGAGCAATTGAACGCTATCCCGAAGAATACCAAACAATATATGCATCCAGAACTGAGGGTTCCAGAGTCAGCAATAGTGATTCCCGAGATAGAAAGGGCTTTTGAGATTAAATCTCAGTTTATATGTTTAATTAAACGGGCTCAGTTTGAGGGAAAACCTACTGAGTGCCCTATGGAACATATTCATAATTTTGTTGATTTATGCGACACCATTGCTGCTGATGGTGTTTCTTTAGAATATGTCCAGCTAAAAAGCTTTTAAATGGTCTCTTGCAGGTAAGGCCTTGAGCTGGCTAGAGAGCTTACCTCCTAGATCGGTAAGGACGTGGAGAGCCTTGCATGACTTGTTTATGACTAAGTTCTTCCCTCCTTCCAAAACTACAAAGTTGAGGAACCGTATTACTTCTTATCACCAGCTGCCTAATGAGACATTTGTGGAGTCGTGGTAGCAATTCAAGGAGATGCTGAGGCAATGCCCCATCCATGGTCAACCACAATACGTCCTGCAGGAGATATTCTTTCAGGGTATAAACACTGAGACGAAGAACCACATCAACTTGCACACTGCCTGCGGTTTTATAGAGATGGAGCCTGATGTTGCATGGGAATTGCTAAATTGACCAATTATGATGCCATGTATGGGACTGATGTGATTCCATCTACCGATTCATGTCCCCATGATTTGAGTGAAGATTCCATCCCTAAAGACAAGCCCAATCTGCACGATAAAGGGGAGAGACTTGGACGAAATTTGCTTCTCTTTTCCTTGCATTTTCAATTCGAAGTTCTTGTTTTGTTTCGTTCAATTCTCGTTGTTCAATTGTTGGTGAGTCATATCCGACAATTTCGAGCATCCTAGTTTGTTTGAGAGCTTGGTGAGTCATATCCAAGTTATCAAGCATCCATATCCCCTTGTTCTCTCCATTTCGAACCATCATCCATCTCGGAGGTTTCTGCACCATCTCAGTAAATTCGACATAACTTTCAATCCGCTCATCATCTCGGTCTCATATTTTGAGGACTTCAACTAGACTCATAGATCTAACTTCTCGAATTGGAATCACTCAATTTCGAGTTCGGACGAGGAAGATCCAGCCAGTTGAAGACGGGTCAGTTGCGTGGTCTTTGTTGTCGGAATTCCTTGGATTCTCGTGGCGATCCCTTTGCACCATAATCTACACCATCGATTCGGCCATCAAGTGGTATCAGAGCCACGCGAAGGTATCGCCATCTAAACCTTGTTCCGACCTTGAATTTCCACTTGTTGCAAGTTTTAGGTTCGAACTCTTTATTGGATGCGTTGTGTTGTTGTGTGCGACCATAGTGTCCTTGTTGTGTGTTGTTGTGGTCGTTGCTTTGTCTTGATCTTGTGGTTGTCTTGGCTGAGTGTGTGTTCATCCATGGCTGCCAACCATGCTCAAAAAACGTTCCAATAGAACACTCAAAAGAGTTATCAAAAGTTGGTAGTTGAAAGGGTGCATTTGTTGCTTGATTAATGTCTTCCTTTAGTGCTTGATTTAAGTGTGTCTTGCTGAATTTGGCTGAGTAAAAACGTGGGAATTGAGTCCATAATCTAGCTTTCTTTTGACCCCTTTATATCATTACATGCTTGTTGTTGGTTACGGTGCTAGGATACGGGAACGACACCAAGACGAGACATCTTGTGTTGTTGTGTTTGAGCTTTTCTTGTTCCATTTTGTTGGTCATCTCCTACTTGCAACTTGTCGGATTTTCATCTCGGACAAGTCTTGGTGATTAATTCGTGTGACCTCTATACCTTGATCTTTGCCTTGTTTTTACGATGACAAGTGTAGGTGATGACAAGAATAAGGAACAAGTTGAGGAGACGTCCACTAGTTCGGTGGCTGCCATGATACAAACTTTTCAACAATCCATGCAACAATCCGTGGAAGCTTTGGCGACACGCATGGATGCCTTGGAGCGCCAAATCCTAGGGCTGGACGAGAGGACACAAGTGCCTCAAGTGGTGAAGATCAAGGATATACGAGAAGAGGATCAAGGTTCGAGGACGACCCCTTGTAAAGGGGAGGAGAATTTCTTCCAACAAAGAGTGATGTGTGACATAGAACAACCAAAAAGAGAGACTCCTTTCCATGGATTGGAACAACTCATTACCATCAAGTGTCCAATAGAAATGATGCACATATTGCAAGAAGAGGAGGAAGTTGTGGAATTGTCTCCTAAAATCAAGCATCGTCCTACCATCACTCCTAGCTCCATGAACTCGTTGGCTACACCATGGATGGATGCATTTCCTAAGATTCCTTCATGTTTGCCCTTCTTGCTCCATGAAGAGGACGAGGCTGTTTTAGTCACTCAAAGAGGTGATTACATTCCTTTTCTTGTGGAGGCCAAGAAGGATGTCTTTGTCATGGAGAATGCCACACCAAGAGAGCTAGAAGCCCTACCTTCTTTGTTGAGCTCACAAGGCTTGATAGATTCGAGGACGAATCTTTTTGAAGGGGAGGATGATGATGTGATTCCATCTACCGATTCATGTCCCCATGATTTGAGTGAAGATTCCATCCCTAAAGACAAGCCCAATCTGCACGATAAAGGGGAGAGACTTGGACGAAATTTGCTTCTCTTTTCCTTGCATTTTCAATTCGAAGTTCTTGTTTTGTTTCGTTCAATTCTCGTTGTTCAATTGTTGGTGAGTCATATCCGATAATTTCGAGCATCCTAGTTTGTTTGAGAGCTTGGTGAGTCATATCCAAGTTATCAAGCATCCATATCCCCTTGTTCTCTCCATTTCGAACCATCATCCATCTCGGAGGTTTCTGCACCATCTCAGTAAATTCGACATAACTTTCAATCCACTCATCATCTCGGTCTCATATTTTGAGTACTTCAACTAGACTCATAGATCTAACTTCTCGAATTGGAATCACTCAATTCCGAGTTCGGACGAGGAAGATCCATCCAGTTGAAGACGGGTCAGTTGCGTGGTGTTTGTTGTCGGAATTCCTTGGATTCTCGTGACTCACCAACAATTGAACAACGAGAATTGAACGAAACAAAACAAGAACTTCGAATTGAAAATGCAAGGAAAAGAGAAGCAAATTTCGTCCAAGTCTCTCCCCTTTATCGTGCAGATTGGGCTTGTCTTTAGGGATGGAATCTTCACTCAAATCATGGGGACATGAATCGGTAGATGGAATCACATCAGGGACCCAACAGTAACCCCAACCTAAAAAACGGCTATATGTTCCAAATAAAGACGAGGTTGATCCTAACGTTGAAAATCAATTCTTACATGATGAGGTCAACCGTTTAAAGAATCTAGTAAGTTTTCTAATAGCCTCTCAACCATGTCGAATGTGGCTCTCAAGCCCATACTACTTCTGCTTGCACTAACATTGAGCAGGTAAGAGTCGATGAGACATACGCTGAAATGAATTATATGAGAGGACAATACAGAAATCCTCCTGCTAATTATGACAGGCCGAACAATTATCTGACTTGGGGAAATTCAAATCAAAATCAAAATTATACAGCCCCTACACCGGATAGACGGCCCGCACCTTATAGACCCCTGGGCAATCAATAGCCACCATCCTGGGTGCAAGGACTTCAAGAAGGGATCAATGGATCGGAGTCCAAGCCAACCTTAATAATCAAATGAAACGGTGGGGAGAGTTCGAGAATTGGAAGAAAAGCGTTGACTCACAACTGGGCAACCTTGCTGCACAGATTCTAAGACCTCAAGGGCAACTCCCGAGCCGCCCCGACGAGAACCCGAGAGGACAAATAACAACTGTACACTTCAAGAGCGGAAAGACACTATCAAACTGTGTCGATGCCAAAGACAACAAGGTCGATACCGAGGATGATGCTCCAACTAGGCTCGATAACGAGCCAAAGAAAATCGATACTGAGCCTAAAGACCTTGGTACCAAAGCTCCCCAAGTCGATAACGACCACAATCCAGGTAAGTCTTCGACGCCGAGCCATTCCCTTAGACCCAGGCTGGGTAACGACCTCACTAGGGTCGGTACCGAACCTTCTACAACACCATTCGACCCAATTGTCGATTCGGTAGCACCACCTCTTGAGCTCGCTTTGGTTCCGAGATCGGTGAAGACTCTTCCTTTTCCTACTAAGAAGTCTAAGGACTCAACAGAAGGAATGTTCAAGCGTTTTGTTAAGATTCTTCAAGGCTTAAACATTTCTATACCATTCGCTGATGCCCTAAGCAAACTGCCGGCTTACACAAAATTCTTGAAAGATATTCTTAGCAGGAAAAGGTCTATTTCTGAGCAGATCGACGAGGTCTGATCTATAGCCCTCCCAAAGAAGCTAGGTGACCCAGGGAGATTTGCTATTACTATTGGAATTGCCGACCACAATTTCAAGGAACTAGGTGATTTGGGAGCAAATGCCAGTTTAATTCCCTTATCTATTTGGTCAAAAGCCAGTATGGGACCTCTGGAACCTGTCGGTATGAGGCTATACATGGCAAACGGGTCTAGTGTAAAAGCTACTTGGGTCGTCGATGATGTCCCCATTCAAGTGGGAAAATTCTTCATACCAAACGATTTTATTGTTCTTGACATGCCTGAAGAGCCCGTAGTACCCATCATTCTAGGTAGGCCATTTCTTGCCACAATATGTGCTCGAGTCGATGTTCGGAAGGGACTCCTCACCTTTGACATAGGGGAGGTGCATGTTGAGTTTAGTCTCAATCCAGTTGTCAATGAAACAGCCGTTGCTGCAGAGATGGAGATGCTCCAACCAATGCCCGACAATGTTAAGCCGGAAGATTCTCTCCCAAATAACAACGCCTACAAGAGCAGCACTGAGCCGGCTACCGACCCACAATGGGTCGGTACCTGTTGAGAGGGTTTCTTTACAATAAATAAATTTATAAGTGAAGACCCCGTTATGTATAGAGAAGTCAGGATCGTCCACGTGAAGCAAGGTTGTTCGTTTACCACTATAACAAAACAAGAAAACAAAGCAAAACAAGAAAAACAGCTACGACCAACCTCGTTAACGACCTTGTTAGGGTCGTTAACGAACCTGGAATTCCTCTAAAAACAGAACAACTAACGACCTAAACGCAGGTTCGGTACCGATCCAAGTTGACTCGGTAACGAATGAAAACGAATGCAAAACTAAGGAAATTCAATGGATAAAAAGCTCTAGGACAAGGGTTACCACAACATAACCATGCATATAAACTTATGTGAAGATAAAGATCATGCCTTTAAAGATAAATCTATCAAATTTCACTGACTAAAAAGCAAATTAATCAACTTTCATAAATCAATTCACTTTATTACTTGTTTTGAATCCCAAAGCTCGAAACTCTCGTTATCGAACAATATCAACATCCAAGTTCATAACTTTCTGTTTCGATCAAGCAACAAACTCGAATTACTTTGACTTTGGTCTAAGCATAAGCACAATAAGAAATTCAAAGGATAGAAGGCAATAAAAAAATCAACACATTCATTCAAACATGCATAACTATGTCGGGTCTCAACCCCGAACCTAGATAACAAAACTACTCAATCTTCATCGAAACAAAGCAAACAACTTTAATCAAAGGAAAACATTGAAAACAAAACTTACTTGAAATTGAAAAGGAAATATTATTTTACAATTTCTAGTAAAATCCCGAAAATACTAAGAACACTGATCAAGAGTGATGTCCGCCTTTTTAGTCATGTTTTTAGGGTGTGTTTTTAATGTGTTTGAGTCTTTTTCTTTAGTTTTGTGTTTTGTTTTGAGTCGTTTGTGTAGGTTTTCGTATTTTCTTAAGATATGGAGTCTACATAAGCTTTGGTGGTGTTTTGTAGGTTTTATAAGCTTTTTGGAGCACTTTTGAGGAAAGGAGCAAAACCGATGAAGATAGCACTCAAGATGAAGTGAAGAATGAAAATTTAGCGCTCAAGTAAAGTCATTGAAGATCAAGTTTGAGCTTGGAAAGAGATAGAGAAACTCGTTATAATAACATAGGAAAAAGAATGGAGTCAAACGGAGTTGTAACGAATCCTCTACGCAAGTTTTACTCAAGGCTGCTTTTAGTGCAGAACATGGTCGGTGACGACCTACTTTGGGTCGGTACCGAGCCACCCCAAAAAAATATTTTTTTGATTTTGATACAAAAGAGCGGAAGACCGAGTCGGTGCATTTAACGAGCTTTTATCCTATTTCCTTTTATGTTATTAGATAGATAGAAGGAATATATCGTATTAAAAGATTTATTTCCTTAGAGATAGATTTATGATATAATAGTTTCTCTATAAATACTCTTGTCTACCCTTTAATTTTCTCTACACAATCAATTGCCTTGGAGGGCAAGTAAGGGAGGAGGAGAGAAGAGAGGGGCGAGAGGGAAGAGACGAGTAGGGTTTGTGGAGAAGAACTATCGTTTTGGATTGAAGTTGTAAGCTTTCCCTTTCATTAATATAGTTGTTTGTTTTTTTAATTATGATTTGTGAGCAGTCTTCCTCTCTAAGGTTGGGGTTAAACCCAACAATGGTTGTGCATGCTTGTTCATGATCATGTTTTGATTGTTTTTATTGCATGGATCTTCTCTCTTGTTCTTAACTCCTTGAAACGAAAGTTGAAGGGAATTTCTCATTCATAGTTGAAGCGAAAGTTGAAACTTTGAATTAGAATAATCAATTTAGGGTTTTGAAGCGAACGCGGATCTATCTTAGTTGAAGTGGAAGAGATTAGATAGTAAGTTTATTAATTCAACAAAAGTTAATTGATTTACTTGCTTAGGTTGACGAAAGTTGACACTGTTATGTGATAAAAGCATGATCTATGTGTTTCATGAGCGTTTGTATGCATGATTGTTGTTGTGGGGATACTCTAAACCTTAGAATTTCTCTTCCTTGATAAAAACTCCTTGCTTTTGATTGATTGCTTGCGTGAAAAGTAACAAAACTTGATACTGACTATCTCCCGTGGACGAACCTGACCTCCCTGTACTTAGCTGGGTCTTGATTATAAATTTATTTGTTGTCAAGAAACCCTCTCAACAAATTGGCGCCGTTGCCGGGGAGATTTCAATAGTGCCAAGTTTTGTTCTTTTTGCCTTTTTTTGGGACTCCGCCGAGTCGGTAACGACCCCCTCAGGGTCGGTACCGACCCTGCTGGGCAACCCGGTTTTTTGTGCTTTTTCTGTTAAATTTCTAGCTTGGTCGGCCCCGACCCTATCGAAAGGTAGTTGCTTCTTTTTTTTTAGTTTTTGTTTTTCGGGATCACTCCAGGCTCGATACCGACCCCCTTGGCCTCGGACCGACCCCCTTGGCCTCGGACCGACTCTCGCCGAGAACCCGTTTTGCTTTTTGATTTCGTTTTTGTTTTTGTTTTTGCTTCCAGTATATAAAAGCCATGGCCATGACAATTGAAGAGATGAAACAACAGATGGTTGAACTCCGCTTACAAATAGAGGAGATCCGGAGAGAAAGGGACACCATAGCCGCAAACAATGCCCGTCTACAAGAGCAGTTGGATGCTATTTCAAGAAGCGAAGTTGCTTGTTGTAGTACTGAGGAGCCTACCGACTCACCATGGCTCGGTAACAATCCCTCCCTCAGTACAAAAACGGGCAAATTCAATGGAAGCACATGTACCGAGGCCTTTCCTAACCCAGTGGGGTCGGTAACGACCCATTTATCCTTGGTAACGAGCCCTTTTCTAAGTGGCATATGTGAGTTTTCTTGTTCTTATCCTATTAATTCCGGTCATGATCCCTTCTCCCATTCTTATTCTATTACAAATCCTACTGTTAGTACTGTAAAGGAGCCAAAACCTCCTTGGTTTTTGTATTTTACTAACCCTGTTGTAGGATTACCAAGTATTCTTGTGGATGATAGAGGGCCGAATATCTTGGAGAATGTTGTTTCAGCTAAGTATGGGGTCCTTCTTGATCCCAACATATTTGGATGGAAACCGCCTTGATCAGCCAAGGTAAGTTCGTCGGGCTAACGACGTTAAAAATAGCGCTTACGGGAGGCAACCCGCTTTTTGTTTTTGTTTTAGTTTTTGCTTCCCTAGATCTTTTTGCTAGCTTTCTTTTGACTTATTTTTAGATTAGATTAGTTGTAGTAGGATAGAAGTTTTCCTAAAGTGACTCAGTTACAAAGTTAAGAAGAGCTAAGAAAATCACGACGAATCGGTACAAGAGCAAGCAAGGAACGCAAGGGCACAAAACACAGGAGGTTGGGGACGACCCACATGAGGTTGGGGACGACCAACATGGGGTAGGAGACGACTCACATGGGGTCGGAGACAACCCACCAGAGGGCGGACACTACCAAAATCAGCACGCGGCCGACCTCTACAGAACCGAGAAAATTCAAAATGCCTCTGTGATCAATGGTTCCAAATAGCTTCATTTTGTCTTTTTGAGTATCTTTTTCCTTATCCTCTTTATTTGTTTGTCTTTGCTTTAAACAGTGAGGACATTGTTTGGTTTAAGTATGGGGTATGGGAAAAGGAAACTCACTTTTGTGTCTTTGTTTATGTTTTAGAATTGATAATATTCCACTTAGATGTCCTATGATATGCTTTAACTTGCTTGATCATGTAATTCCATATCATGTTTTGATAGTGCCTGAATCATGTTGAAAATTTGTTTTTATGTGGATATTTAGCATGTGATGAAATTGAGCACATATGATCTTTGGTAAGAGTGACTGAAATCCAACAAAAATTGCTACCTTGTGAGTTGTTTTTGGCCTTATAGGAAGAACATCAAAAATCCCTCTTCTTTTTTTGTGTGATTTACTCTCCTTATGCATATTATTTCTTGTCATTGCATGGTTATCTATTACTTGAGACCTATATGAGATATTAGTTCATTGCATGTGAAATCATATGATAGAGAACTTATTTTTCATAAGCCCTATTAATCCTATCCTACCTTACATTATCCTCTTTTTGAAACCAAGTTGAGCCTTAAAGCCTTTTATTTTTAGCTCCAAAAAAAATTCCCTAGCCGATGTAAGCTTGACCCTATCCGGGGATTTGGACTTAGTATTGGTTATTGTGATGGTTTTGTTGAGTGAGTTGTATTGGTTCAAGTGTGGGGTAATTTTGGGTTGGGTAAAGTAAAAGATCTTGCAGTTTATTATGTAAAAGGAGTTTGGTTCCCTGAATGCACTTACAAAAGAAAAGAAAGGAAGAAAGAAAAAAAATCGGTATCGATCTCCCATGAAAAAAATGAAAATAAAAAGGGAGGAAAAGAAAGAAAAAGAAAAAGTGTTGAAAAGTGAAAGTGTGCCAAAATTTCCTTGTTGTTTTATGAGCAAGATTAAGTTGGGATAAAAGGGTTAATGAGAGTTTTTATTCTTTAAAGACGAGAGAGTTTGGTTATCTTTTGAGAGTTTTGGTAAATGTGAGTTTTTAGGAGTCTTTGATTCCCGGATATTATTAGCACCACATAGCCCAAAATTTTCCACGCCTGATTGTTATTACCAAGCCCCATTACAACCCGGTCAAATGGAAGCTTCTATGAAGTTTTTCATTGAGCCTAAGTTCTCTTGATGATTTTTGCTTGTTTTGACATCTCGGGTGGAGAGTTTGGTGATATAAGTAACAATGGCTATATTGATTTTTGCATATTGGATTGAATTGAGAGTTGTTATTATAAGCCCAAACACATGAGAGTTAAGAGAAACACATTACCCTTGTGAGGTTGGATTTTTAGTTGCTTTTGCTTGAGGTTGCTCGTATATGTGTGATGACGTTAGATTCACTTGTCTATTTTCTACTTGTGCTTTGATGTTGCTTTTTGATGAGGGCATTGACTTGATATATGTGTTGATGGTTTTGGTTCTTGTCTTGTTGATTGCTTGAGGACAAGCAAGTCTAAGTATGGGGTATTTTGATGTCCGCCTTTTTAGTCATGTTTTTAGGGTGTGTTTTTAATGTGTTTGAGTCTTTTTCTTTAGTTTTGTGTTTTGTTTTGATTCGTTTGTGTAGGTTTTCGTATTTTCTTAAGATATGGAGTCTACATAAGCTTTGGTGGTGTTTTGTAGGTTTTTAGAAGCTTTTTGGAGCACTTTTGAGGAAAGGAGCAAAACCGATGAAGATAGCACTCAAGATGAAGTGAAGAATGAAAATTTAGTGCTCAAGTAAAGTCATTGAAGATCAAGTTTGATCTTGGAGAGAGATAGAGAAACTCGTTACAAGAACATAGGAAAAAGAATGGAGTCAAACGGAGTTGTAACGAATCCTCTACGCAAGTTTTACTCAAGGCTGCTTTTAGTGCTGAACATGGTCGGTGACGACCTACTTTGGGTCGGTACCGAGCCACCCCGAGACGTAGCGGAAGACCGAGTCGGTGCATTTAACGGGCTTTTATCCTATTTCCTTTTATGTTATTAGATAGATAGAAGGAATATATCTTATTAAAAGATTTATTTCCTTAGAGATAGATTTATGATAGAATAGTTTCTCTATAAATACTCTTGTCTACCCTTTAATTTTCTCTACACAATCAATTGCCTTGGAGGGAAAGTAAGGGAGGAGGAGAGAAGAGAGGGGCGAGAGGGAAGAGACGAGTAGGGTTTGTGGAGAAGAACTTTCGTTTTGGATTCAAGTTGTAAGCTTTCCCTTTCATTAGTATAGTTGTTTGTTTTTTTAATTATGATTTGTGAGTAGTCTTCCTCTCTAAGGTTGGGGTTAAACCCAACAATGGTTGTGCATGCTTTTTCATGATCATGTTTTGATTGTTTTTATTGCATGGATCTTCTCTCTTGTTCTTAACTCCTTGAAACGAAAGTTGAAGGGAATTTCTCATTCATAGTTGAAGCGAAAGTTGAAACTTTGAATCAGAATAATCAATTTAGGGTTTTGAAGCGAACGCGGATATATCTTAGTTGAAGTAGAAGAGATTAGATAGTAAGTTTATTAATTCAACAAAAGTTAATTGATTTACTTGCTTAGGTTGACGAAAGTTGACAACGTTATGTGATAAAAGCATGATCTATGTGTTTCATGAGCGTTTGTATGCATGATTGTTGTTGTGGGGATACTCTAAACCTTAGAATTTCTCTTCCTTGATAAAAACTCCTTGCTTTTGATTGATTGCTTGCGTGAAAAGTAACAAAAATTGATACTGACTATCTCCCGTGGACGAACCTGACCTCCCTGTACTCAGCGGGGTCTTGATTATAAATTTATTTGTTGTCAAGAAATGTAGGATCGTTAGTACTAGGACGAGTCGGCGACTCCTACAAAGTCGTCGACTTTGAGTAATAATGCAGCGGAATAATCAAGCAGTAAAATAAACGTTACCAATGGTCATTGACAAGCGATGTATAGTGGAAACTCTTCGTAAACCAACTAGTTTACTTAGAGAAAAACCACTCCCTTCCAAGTTTATCACTTGGTCGGATTTCAAGAGTCCTTAGACTCGCTCTATTGATTTCTTGAGTGATTACAAAGCTCTCCAGTGTACAAGAATGAATCCCACACCCTTGAACCACGCTCTACCTTTGCACTCACACTCTCAATCTCACGCTATGCCTAAGATCTCTTGATTCACCACTTGTACGAATCCCACGCACAAGCACACTCTTTCTTTCTTACACCCAATATGAAGTTTTAGCACACGCACACTCAGCCTAAACAAAACGAGTTATTTAAACTAAGATAAGGAAGATCTCGTGCATATTATTTTCTATTCGATTAGGAAAACACTATACACTTAATCTTTTACAAATCTTTCCAAATAAACAATTATATGCATACTTAAATATTCTAGGAGAATATTGATTATCTTCATCTTGATTTTAGCACTCTTTTGATGATCTTCTCCTAAAATACAACACACAGCTGTCTTCAATTTAGACGCACAAGATCTGTGCGCTCCTTCCGTAAATAGATTGCTCAGCCAGCTGTTTAATGTCAGTGACTTTATCAAGTCGCCGACTTGACTTGCAAACATAGGTTCACTGACTCTGAAACCATCAAAACTCAATCATCCATCTTCTAACAAATTCCCCCTTTTTGATGGTGACAAACAACCTGTTCTGATAAAAACTATCCAACATACAAAAAAACAACATAGTAGATAGGGCAAAGCACAAAAACCATAAAAAGTTCCCCCTAAGCTTAGTAACCACATGATTTCAGTATTTTGATCCCCCTTATGAATCTATTCCCCGATTATTTCCCCCTTTTGGCATCATCAAAAAGATTGCTAAAACAAGAAAAGAAATCAGAGGCAACCATAGAAACTTAAAGCATAATATCAAAATAATCATAGAGAGTCATCCACCATGGCAAAAGAAAAGTACGATGCAGACACACACAATCCAGAACTACGGTACAACCAAATTGAACTAAAAAAATATCTTTTTAAAGTGAAGGAATAGTGTGGCAAGGGAAAAGAAGGAGATAGAGAAGATCATGAGTGCACTTCAGTCACTGACATCAGGCTCCAAAGTCATTGAGCCTTTCATCAATTGTATCCAATTTTGACAGTGCACTGCCAACCATATTCTGAAGCCGTTCCATCATCCCCTTCAGAATCATGTTCTGCTCCCTGATTTCCTTCAGCTCATCATTCGCCGGAGCAGATTTTTGTCCTTCTTCTTGATTCCCCTTGTCACTAACCTCAGATGTCTTCGATACCCACTGTCCATCAACCCAGTTCCATCCAAACTTTCTGATCATCTCCTTGTTGAGAATTCTAGTGTTGAGGACATCAACACGGTTGTCCACATTGACCTTGTGCTCATACATCATAAGAGCAATCAACATCCCATAAGAAAGAGCATGCTTGGCAGTTTCAAGCACGTGCTTCATGTGAAGCATCATTAGACGTGGCATGTTAATTTTCTTCCCTCGAATGATCTTGTCCATGACCAGCAGATCTTGAATAGAGGCAGAATTCCTCTTGAGTTCCCTTGGCAGCAAGTTGCTTATGAGGTAATTGAACATCACCTTTTTCTCTATTCCCATCTTGTTGACCAGATAAGGGCTAGTGAAGTTATCATCACTGTCAGTGACAGTTTTGATGATTTCACGCTCATCAACCTCTTTAGGCCAACCTCCTTTGTAGTACTTAGCAAAGCCTTCATGAGGAATCTCCAAAATGTCACTGACATCCTTGCTTGTAAAGGAGTACGTCTTCTTGTCAACAATGTACCTTCCTATGGTCATATTTCCTGTATCTTCAATCACCAAATTCTCATAAAACATATTAACCATCAGCAGGTTGTATTCATGTTCTCCCTGAACTAGCTTGTCCCATTTTTGCTTTTTCAACCAGTCAATGACCTTTGTCAGTTTGAACTCTATCATAAAATTCTCATCCCACAACAGATCCTTAGTGAATTCCCTGGATATCATATCAATGTTCACACTCGTTTTCTTACTCTTTTTACTGGATCCAACAGCAGACTTGGGAGATCTTCCCCTTTTCTTTCTAGTGACTTTCTCAGAGAAGGATGAGTCACCTCCTTCTGAAGCAGCCTCAGGAGTTTCCAACCCTTTGCCCTTTTTAGCTTTAAGAGCCATTGCAGAGGCTCTAGCACTAGAAGATCTAGTCTTAGGGCAAAAGGGAGGGGGCATTTCTATTTCATCATCCTTAAGCAAATCAGAGTCATCAAAAAGATCTTTTTCTAAATTTCTCTTCACCGACTCTCCATACTTGGCTTTCTTAGATATCAGACTAGGATCAGAGGGTGTACCTTCTTCAGAATTTTCTGTTGTGCCCTTGTGAGAGGGATCCCTGTCGGTTTTCTTGACAACATTCTCCACATCAGCGTCAAGGTCAATGACCTTTGAGGAGTCATTGACAGTCTTTCCTTGAGAGGATAGCCGTTGAGTCTCCTTTTTGCCAGCCTCTTCTTCTTCTTCTTCTCCAAAAGATCCGACTACATTCTCTGTTTTCTCAAACTCCATTGACTCCATAGTTGGGGTCTTTGCTCTCTCTTCCTCTACAATCTCTGGGTTTGGGGATTTAGGTAAAGAGGATTCACCAGTTTCTGGAAAAACCATTGGTTGCGCCTTTTGGCGCGTTTTTCCAAACACTGGTGAAGCGATTAGGGTTTCAGTTTCGATTTGAGAAGGAGGGATTTGGGGTTTTTCAGAGGTAGTAGGGAATGAGGGCGTTGATTTTGGAAGAGAAGGGCTTGGATCTTGGTTTTGTGGAGGAATAAGGTTTTGGGATGGAGGTTCCATGGCGGTTGGTGGGATAGTGGAGGAAGACGATTCTACAAATAAAAGGGCTCGAAGAAAATCGTCGCCAAAGAGGGCGAGAATCTTCTTCTTTGCCGATTCAGGGTTGTCGATTTTGGTCTTGGGAGAAGTGGGGACGTCAGAGTTGGATGGGGAAGCCATTGAAGAGGGATGAAGGTTTGAGGGATTTGGGTTCATGAGAGAGAAAGAAGAAGTTGAGAGAGAGAGTGAAGAGGATTTGAGAAGAGCGTACCTTTTTGGTTTGACGGTTGGGCATAATAAAGAAATCCACTTCCATCATTAAGGAAGTTGTCAAATCACAAGATCTTCTTTTTCCTTCCTTTTGAACACACTTTCCAATTTCAAAATATACTGCTAAGCCATAATCTTTTCCTCGCGCCAGAAATCGCCGTCACTGACCGTGAGCATGTCGGCGACTTCTACCACAAAACTGCTTCTTTTGTATAGTCGTGACTTTTGTTCACACATGACTTTCTCTTTTAAGAACTTACTTGGCAATGGGTTTGCACAGGGAGTGCCAAAGAGAACCAAGTAAAAATTTATTTTTAAGGATTTTTCCATCATCATGATAAGTCTCCGTTAAATATAACAATAAAAGAGGGCTCATGGAGACTCTCAAACATGATAGGTCAGGGACAAGCTTTAGAATCAACTATCATTTGGGCTTGTAGTGAGGGTTAGGATCATCAAGTTGATTCTTTTGGGCTGAAACAGAGAGCTCAAAAGGGTTGTACACACACTAAATGTAGTGAAAGTCATCGACAGTCAAATGTATGGGAATTCCTAAACATGATGTCTATCAAGTACGTTTAAGAATTACACTATAAAAGCATGATTTCAAAACATATGCAAACAATCAATTCTAGGCAATCATTGAGGGAAGTTATGTAGGGAAATAGATCATTGGAGAGAGATCATACCTAATTCCATGCGGAGTTGTTCAAAGGGTTCACGATTCAAGGCCTTTGTGAAGATGTCAGCTCTTTGATCACTTGTTCTACAGAATTCCATAGTGACCATGCCCTTTTCCACACAATTTCGAAGAAAGTGATGCCTTATTTCAATGTGTTTTGTCTTTGAATGTTGCACCGGATTCTTTGAGATGTTGATTGCACTGGTGTTGTGACATAGTATAGGCACTGACCCACACTGCACACCATAGTCATTGACTTGTTGCTTAATCCACAAGAGTTGTGAACAACATGCTGCAGCTGCAATATACTCTGCTTCCGCCGTTGATAGAGCCACTGAATTTTGCTTTCTAGAACCCCATGACACAAGACAAGGCCCAAGAAATTGAGCCATCCCTGAAGTGCTTTTTCTATCAACTCGATTTCCGGCAAAATCAGCATATATGTACCCGATAAGCTCAAAATCAAATCCTCTTGGATACCATAAACACAGATTGTCAGTTCCCTTAAAATAGCGATGATTCTTTTAACGACTTTCAAGTGGGACTCTCTTGGATCGGCTTGAAACCTAGCACATAGACAAACTCCAAACACAATATCCGGTCTGCTTGCAGTGAGGTAGAGCAATGATCCAATCATACCCCGATACATAGTAGCATTGACTTCTGGATCTTTGTCATCTTTTCCAAGTGAGGTAGTCGGTGACATGGAGTATCAAATGGTTTAGCATTTTCCAGTCCGAACTTCTTAACACATTCTCTAAGATATTTCTGTTGATGAACTCGAGTCCCATCCTCACTTTGAACAACTTGAAGTCCCAAAAAGAACTTAAGCTCGCCAACCATACTCATCTCGAATTCACTAGACATGAGGTCAGCGAACTTCTTCACTAGCTTATCATCTGTTGAACCAAAGATGATGTCATCGACATAGACTTGAACAACTAGTGTGTGACTTCCTTCTCTTAATAAGAACAGAGTCTTGTCAATTTTCCTCGAACATATCTGTGTTGAATAAAAAACTGAGACAAACGATCATACCAAGCACGCAGAGCTTGCTTCAATCCATAGAGTGCTTTGTCCAGTTTATAGACATGATCCGGATGGGCGACATCTTCGAAACCCGGAGTCTGTTCAACATACACTTCTTCTTTTAGATATCCATTCAAGAATGAAGTCTTGACATCCATTTGTTGAAGCATGAACCCATGATGAGCAGAATAGGCAATGAGCAATCGAATCGCCTCAAGACGAGCCACTGGTGCAAATGTCTCATCATAGTCAATGCCCTCCTACTGATTGTATCCCTTGACTACCAGCCTTGCTTTATTTCTGACCACATTTCCTTCGTCATCCAGCTTATTTCTGAACACCCATCGTGTTCCAATTACAGATCTTCCCTTTGGTCTTGGAACCAAATGCCAAACCTTATTTCTTTCATACTGATAAAGCTCCTCTTGCATGGCACTGACCCAATCCGAATCTTTCAACGCTTGTTCAACATTCTTAGGCTCCAACATTGAGATGAAAGCATTGAAAGCAAAGAAATTATTCAGAGAAGATCTAGTTTGCACACCTTTTGAGAAGTCAGTGAGTATGTTAGTGACAAGATGAGCACTTTTCTGTTGATAGTTTCTGATTTGTATCTCTGTGAGGTCGGCGACTTGAGTCTGAGGTGTCTTTTCTGAATTTTCTTCTGAGTTCTCCATGCTTGAGCTTTTTTCAGGAGTTTTCTCATTATCAGACTCACTGTCGCTTGAATTTTGACTTTGACTTCTTCCCCCTGTATTATCTGAGTCGGTGACTTCTGTGTTGTCACTGACTGTTGATTCTTTAGTAGAAACAGGAAGAGGTTCGTCTTGAACCAAAAAATAACCTTGATCACCATCATCAAGATCTTCAATCATCGATCCTCCCATAGTATTTTCATCAAACACCACATGAACACTTTCTTCAATTCTTCTTGTCCTTTTATTGAACACTTTGTAGGCTTTGCTATGAGGAGAGTAACCTACAAAAGTGCCAACATCACTTCTTGGATCAAACTTTCCCAAACTGTCTTTGCCGTTGTTGTGAACATAGCATTTGCATCCAAAGGTGCGCAAGTGGGCGACACTGGGCTTAACTCCTCTAAGCAATTCATATGGAGTTTTTCCAAGAAGTGGACGAAGCATAGCTCTATTCATCACATAGAAAGATGCATTTATGGCTTCACCCCAAAAATTTCTTGGAAGACCACTCGAAATGAGCATGGACCGTGACATGTTTTCCAAGGCACGATTTTTCCTCTCGACAACGTCATTCTGTTGAGGAGTTCTTGGAGCTGAGAAGTTGTGACTTATGCCATTTTTCTTGCAAAAGAACAGAAATTCAGATTTATCGAACTCTGTTCCATGATCTGATCTGATTGATACAAGTGTAACTTCAAGCTTCTTCTCAACAACCTTCACCCATGCTTCAAACTCTTCAAGAGCCTGATCTTTAGAAAATAGAAAAATAGTCCAAGTATACCGTGAAAAGTCATCGACAATGACAAAGATATAGCTATTTCCTCGACGACTTTGAACACGCATAGGACCACATAAATCAATATGAATAAGTTCCAAGGGTCTAGTGGTACTTACCTCCTTTTTGGATTTGAATGATGACTTTACTTGCTTACCTCTCACACAAGTTTCACAAACTTCATGCTTATTTGGAACAATCTTAGGTAGTCCTCTGACTAATTCTTGCTTATGAAGCTTGTCAAGAAGTTGGAAACTTGCATGACCAAATCTCTTGTGCCAGAGGTCGGCGACATCTGTAACTGTTCTAAGACACAATTTTTCTTCAGGCTCAAACCGGGGGTCCACCTTATACAGATTATTTTCACATACCCCCTTCAGAAGAGTCTTGCTTGAACAGATTTCTTGTACCTGACATCCATTCTTATCAAACACAACTTGATATTTTCCATTAGCACAGATTTTAGAAACACTCAATAACTTGAAACTCAGATTATCAACAAGATTCACATTGTCTATAGTTAACTTATTTGAAAATCTTACCATACCTATACCTGAAATACCACCTTTACTGTTGTTGCCGAAGGTAATTTTACCTCCCTTGTATTCTTGAAGTGAGACGAAATCCCTGGGATCTCCCGACATATGAGTTGAGCAAGCACTATCAATGAACCAGGGTTCTTGGACACCCACTTCAAGCTGTATTGAAACAATTAGTTCTTACGAACCCAGAGTTGTTTGACTCCTCTGGGTTTAGCAACATAAACAGTCTTTGAGCAACATTTGTCACAATTAGCACACACAGACTCTGAAGGACAGTCAGTGACAAGAGATCTGTCATGATTAACACTCAGAGTCTGTGACCTTGCATTTTCATCATCTCTTGCCTTCTTGTGACAATCATGTTGATAGTGACCAGGCTTGCCACAATACCAACATGTTCTGTGAGACTTTAGGGCAACATATTTACTGTAGCCCGGATAGATAGGTTTGTTGTTGATGCGAGATTGAAAGTCAATTTGTGAGGGAGCCGAGTTCTGGACTTGTCTTTTGCATATGTTGTGCACCTTTTGATCAGGGTACCACTGTTTCTTCCCTTTATCGGACTTATCCACCACATGTGTAGAACAACTTGCATTGTCACTACACATAGGGGTTTTACCTTTAGATGCAAGGGGAGCAGCCTTGGTACCCTGAGTGTTGGGTGCACGAACAAAGCCAATTCCAGATCTATCTACCTCCTTCACAAACTTCCTTTTATAGTCATTTCTAACCTCTTGAGCCTTTTCAGCAACAAACTCATCCAACCATTTCTTTCTTTTGGTCTCATCTTCGATTTTAAACTTTTTTATCTCACTGGATAACTTGGCATTACCCAGTCTGAGCATGAGTCTTTCACCTTCTAGGTCAGTGACATGTTTTTCTAAGTCCTTGACTTGTTTTTGCAAGTCAGTGACTTGAATCTTAGATTCTGAGCATGACTCACAGGTTACTGACTTAGGAGATGAAATCTTTTCAAGTTCAATTGCTTTAGAGGACCAGTGTTTGTTATCATCGAAGAGATTGGAGATAGTTTCTTCATTATCTTCCAACTTTTCTCGTAACTCAGTTACCTGAGTTCCAAGCTTTTCAATGATAGCAACCAACTGTTCTCTAGATTTTTTTGACAAAATAGAAGAGAGTTCAGAGTCATTTACCTCTTGGGAAGACTTGTCTTCGATGGCCATGCAGCATTTTCCTATTGCTGGCGCTATCTCATCATCGTCATCAGACATGTCCCAAGTTACCATCATACTTTTGCCTGTTTCTCCACCTTTTCTTTTAGGACAGTGTTTGGAAAAGTGTCCTTTTCCTTGACATTGATAGCAAACAACATCCTTCATGTCCTTTCCTTCCTTGATTGATTCAGTAGCCTTCGAGGGAGCCTTGTTATGATTCCACAGTATCTTCATGGCTTTAGAAATGAGAGCCACATCCTCATCTACCCCATCAGTGTCATCGTCACCCTGAGCCAAATCAAAGGCTCTTTCAACATTGAGAGCGATGTTCTTCACTTTCTCAGATACGAGTCTTTCAACTCTTCTTTGCTGAATGCCTCCAAACATGGTGAGTTGACCAATAAGGTCCTCCAAGGTCAGTGACTTGGTTTCCTGTTGAGTGAGAAGTGACGAAGCAATGTTGTCCCAACTTTTGTTCAATCCAGAGATCAACTTGTTGGTTTGCTTCCACTGAGGAAGCCCCTCTCCCAGAAATTCCAGTTGGTTGACAAGAGTTTGGAACCTTGAGTGGTAGTCACGGAGAGACTCACTGATGTTCGCATTTTTGGTATAGTTTTTGATAGGTTTTCTTTGTTTATTAGGATTAATTTTGTCTAGTTTAGGTTTCGTATTAAGTGTTTTTAGTTAGTTTTGTATAAATCTACGAAAAAAGTGGAATCTACGCTATTTTGTGTATTTTGCAGGTTTTAGCTAGGAAAGGAGCTAAATGGAGATAAATTTGGAGCATCACAGTGAAGGACGGGAAAGTGCAAGATTTAAGAAGTCGAAGCTCAAGAAAACGAGAGGAGGAGTTGAAGAAAACAAAACCCCAGGCTCGTTAACGAGGCTGTGAAGGGTCGTTAACGAGGCCACGACGAAGAAGATTTCGGAGTATTATTTTATTATTCACCGATCCTGAGCGGGAATTTATTTCTGTATAGGTTGAGTATCTTTTTAGAATCTTTATGGGTTAATAGAATATGTATTTTAGGGTTTAATATCTTTTTAGATTTTATTTCTATCTTTTAGAGATTGTTTCTATCTTTTTAGGAAAGTTTTTATCTTTTATCTTTTTAGTTTTTTAGGATTTTCTAGTATAAATACCCTTCTATCTAGCATAGAAAGAGGGGGGGCTGAATTTTGGAGTGGAGTTTTAGAGTTAGTTTTGGAGAAGGAAGGAAGGCCGAAGGAAAGGCTGCCGGATCGGAAGTCGGTGACGAGGGGTCGGTGACGACGGTTTCCGAGGTTCGTTGATCAAGTTTGTGGTTCGGTGATTGTTTTGTTTTGGTTTTTCTTCTGATTCTCTGTAAGACGATATTTTTGTTATTAATTTAAGTTTGAGTTTTGTTTTCATGTTTGTTTTTATTGAAGTTTTTGGTTTCTTAATCATGAGTAGTGAGTAGTTATTTTTCTAGGATCGGGGTTAAGCCCGGCATAGTTGAGCATGTTTGATGAAGTAAGATAGTGTTTTGAATGCCTTTTATTTTTATTAAGATTGTTTGTTGTGCTTAATACCGAAACGGGAGTTGAGGTAATTTGAGTTTTAACTTGATTGAAAGAGAAAGTTAGTAACTTGAAGGTTGATATTGTTTGAAAACGGAAGTTTCAAGCTTTAGATCCAAAACAAGCAATTAAGTGAGTTGGTTTATGAAAATAGATTAATTTACTTGTCAAGTCAATGAAAGTTGATGACTCTATCTATTTAAAGGCATGATCTTATCTACTTACGAATTCTTATGCTTGGCTATGTTGTGGTGTCCCTTATCCTAGATATTTGTTTTTATTGAATTATTTCTGATAAATCTTCGTTGCTGAATACTTGCTTCGGTACCGAGTATTAATTAGAATTTTATTAGTTCGTTAATTGATGTTTTTATATTCGGCGGTTCGGTAACGATCCTGACAAGGTCGTTAACGAGGCATCTCGTGAGTGATTGTGTTTGATTTTTATTAGATTGATAGACAAACAACCTTGCTTCCTGTGGAACGATCCTGAATCCACTGTACTCAGCGGGGTCTTGACTTACAAATTTATTTGTTGGCCAAGAAACCCTATCAACAAATTGGCGCCGTTGCCGGGGAAGCAACGAGTTGTTAGTTTATCTTTGGGATCGGGACTAGCCCGACCCCATTTTTGTTTTTAATTTTTGTTTTCTTTGTTTGTTTTCTCAGTGTATACCGGTAGGACGAAGAAGGCTTCAGTTTGATAGCTCCAGTTATTACTCAGAACCCGAACGTTCCCTGCACCGACGACTCCGAGAAAACCGAGCCATGGCCACAACTGAAGAGATGGCTCGAGAGCTAGAGATCCTCCGGACCCAGATGGAGGCACTGAGAGCCGAGAAGAACGGCGCTAATGCAGACAAGGCTCGACTGCAAGAAGAGCTAATCTCCTATCCAAGGAATGCCAAGCAATACATGCATCCGGATCTGAGGGTGCCAGAATCTCCTATTGTGCTTCCTGCGATAGAGAAACCTTTTGAGATCAAGTCTCAATTTATATCCTTGATTAAACGGGCTCAGTTTGAAGGGAAACCTGCTGAGTGCCCTATGGAACATATTAGAAATTTTCTTGATTTATGTGACACCATAGCTGCTGAAGGTGTCTCACTAGAATATGTTCTGTTGAAAGCTTTTAGATGGTCACTTACTGGAAAGGCCCTGAACTGGTTAGAGAGCCTACCTTCTAAGTCTATCAGGACTTGGAAAGCTTTGTATGATCAATTCCTTACAAAGTTTTTCCCTCCTGCTAAAACAACGGAGTTAAGGAAACGTATCACCTCTTATCACCAGTTGCCTAATGAGACATTTGTTTAAACATGGGAAAGATTTAAAGAGATGCTTAGACAATGCCCTACTCATGGGCAACCATTATATGTATTGCAAGAAATCTTTTTCCAGGTCGAACAACTATCAATCATGGGGCAATCAGAATGCAAATCATAATTACACAGGGCCCCCGCAAGATAGACGACCTGCACCATATCGACCTCCAGGCCATCAGGAGACACCATCATGGGCTCAAGAGATTAAAGAGGGCATCAATGGATTGGATAAAAGATGGGGAGAGTTCGATATTTGGAAGAAGAGTGTTGATTCCCAAATAGGAGACCTTGCTGCACGGATTCCAAGACCACAAGGGCAACTTCCGGGTCGTACCGAAGAGAACCCTAGAGGCCAAATAGCAGCAGTACACCTTAGAAGCGGGAAGACACTACCGGAGAGAATTCAAGCTGAAGAGAAGGAGGAACAAGATCTCGCCAGCCAGCTCGTTAACGAGCCAGCGAGAGCTAGTACCGAGCCTACAAGCCAAGATGACGAGGCTCCGAGGATTCCTGACGAGCCCAGCCCAGGTAAGTTTACTAAACCGAGTCCTCCTCTCAATCCCAGGCTCGGTAACGACCCGCCAAGGACACCAAACGACCCCAGTGTCGACCCGGTACTCTCACCTCTCGAGCCTAACTTGGTTCCGAGAATGGTGAAAACTCTTCCATTTCCAGTTAAGAAATCTATGGACTCTACTGAGAGTAAGTTCAAGCGTTTCGTTAAGATTCTTCAGGGCATTAATATTTCCATCCCATTCGCTGAGCCCCTAAGCGAAATGCCGGCTTACACAAAATTCTTGAAAGATATTCTTAGAAGGAAAAGATCTATTACAGAGCTGCAGGACGAGGTCAGATCCATAGCTCTTCCAGAAAAGCTTGGAGATCCTGGGAGGTTTGCAATCACAATCGGCATAGGCAACCACAAGTTCAAAGCTTTATGCGATCTTGGTGCCAGTGCTAGTCTTGTTCCACTCTCAATCTGGTCTAAAGCCAATATGGGACCACTGGAACCAGTAGACATGAATCTGTACATGGCAGATGGGTCAAGTGTCAAAGCAACAGGAGTAGTGGACGATTACCCTATTCAAGTCGGGAAATTCTTCATACCCAATGATTTTATCGTCCTTGATATGCCTGAAGACCCTCATGTCCCCATAATTCTCGGGCGACCATTCTTAGCCACAGCAGGAGCAAGAGTTGATGTGCGTAAGGGACTCCTCACTTTTGATATAGGAGAGGAACGGGTGGAATTCAATTTAGATCAGAAAGCTAACGACCCAATTGGAGTGGCACAACTAGAGTTGACTCAACCCGAACCAGACACCACAGCCCCTACCGAGCCACATCTGCCGATCAATGATGCTCCTATGCACAAAGGCCCTACTACAGAGGTTACAGAAAAGCCCAAACCACCTTGGCTTTCGGACTATACCATTAACCCAGGGATATCGAGCTTACTAATAGAAGAAGAAGGTCCCAATTTAGCAAACCAAGTGCACAGAGGCACTAAAGCTACAGACACGGTATTTGAAGACCCTAACATGGCCAAACATGAACCACCATGAGACTAGCAAGAGAGCTCGTCGGGCTAACGACGTTAAACATAGCGCTTACGGGAGGCAACCCGCTTTTTAGAATAGGTTTATTTTATTTTATTTTATTTTATTTTTCTTTTAGATTATTTCCTAGCTTTCTTTTATTTTTCTTTTTTAGTTTAAATACGATAGAAATAAGATTTTTTGAGCTAACAAGATTTCAGGAAAAAAGGGGTCGAAATGCACTCAAGGAGGTTACGGTGGCTCGTTAACGACCCACTCAGGGTCGTTAACTTCCCAGTTCAGACGACCCGATTCATCACAATACGGGGCAGGTAAGTAATTCTAACCTATCTAACCCTAGCCGCCACCCCCTCTATCTTTACCCCTCCTATAAAAACCCTTCTACCCCTCTCAAAATTCTACCACAATCTCTCCCACACTCACTCTCAAACCCAAAACTCTCTCAATCCCTTTCCCTTTTCTCCTACCGAGTCGGAAATCCCACGCTAACGACCACCGGAGACGCCATCGTTACCGGAGTTCGAAGGCCCTTTCACCATCGACGGCGAGCTCGTTAACCTACCCCGATCCCGACCCTTGTCCTTATAATTCTCGGTTCTCCGGTATGATTTCTAAACCCTTGCTTGAATTTGCATGATTGAGTATCTATAGGGTTAAATTTCATATCTTGAATCATGATTTTTTTAGGGAGATCGATGAGCATGCCTAAATTCCGTTCTAAAATTCTTGATTATGCTTAGTTGTTCATGTTTTAGGTAAGATTATCCATGATAGATTAGCTATTGTAACCCTTTAGTTAAGAAAGCATGAATTTTTCTTGTTCTAGATCTAAAAGTTCGAACTTTGCATGTCAAAATTTCGGGAAATTTGTAGCATGTTCGGGATGGGTAATTGAGTAAGTATTGGGTGCTTTTACCCAATGTGGGAATTGTGGAGAATAATATAAGATTGCATGCTTGATTTATGCTGAATTAGAGGTAGATTCAATTTCGGACATTATTGGTTTCGCTCTCGGTGGCTCGATAACGACCCACCTAGGCTCGTTAACGACCCTGCACTTCATCAACGCTTAATCCGAGGCCAGCTTCGTGAACAACCCAATTGGGTAGTTTATGAATAATTCCGAGGTTAATTTTGAGACCAAGAATGGGGTCTCGTACCTATTATTTTTGAGTGGATCTTATCTTGGAAAATTGTCGATTATTTTGTAGGATCCATGGCTAGTTCAAGCAGACCCGCTACCCGAGCCCAGAAGAAGAGGAGGAACCACAGGTCTCCATCTCCACCCCGGGTGGACAATGTGATTTTGAGCAGTCAGAGCCAAGTACGGCGCTACCGGGATTTCTTGGAGAAGGACCATTACACCCGATGGTTCTCGAAGTCTAGCGCCGTCTCTACGGGCATCTACACAGATGTCAAGGACGCTTTTGCCATCCTTGGGGCCGCACACTTATTGAAGCAAGAGAGCTTGCCACATTATCCGGCCCTCACATCCGAGTTCTTGGCCACCTTGGAGACCAACTTCTCGTCGAAAATTTCGGCGGGACGCATTCGGTTCCGGCTCGGTAACGAGGACCGTGACTTCACCATGGCGGAGTTCAATGCAATCTTGGAGCTCCCAAACCCGTCTAGAGACTATAGCTTGAAGGACTACCGAGTGACCCGCACTTGGAGCTACATCACCGGAGAGGTTCAATCCTCCACCGCGGCGCTATCCGGGGCAACCATAGTCAACCCCATCTTCCGGATCATCTTGAGAGTCCTCGCCGCACTATTCTGGCCGAAGAAGGAGTTGAACCGGTCTACAAGGACGGAGGTCGCTTGCTTCCGCACCATCCTCTTCGAGGAGCCTGGCCCCTTGAATTTGGGGTACGAATGGCTCTACTACGTCGAGAAGTCCCACAAGTCCAAGGAGGTATGGCTTGGCAATTTGGTTAGCCTCTTGGCTAAGAATCTTGGAGTGGATCTCACCCGCTACACACCGGCCCACGCTCAACTCCTCAACAAAAATTACTGGTATAGTTTCGGGATCTTCGTGCAAGCCGAGGGAGGCTACAAAGTGAAGGTTCGAGATCAAGTCGTCATACCTTCCCTTGACATGTACAAGCTACTCTACGTACCAAATTGGTACGAAGCGTGGACGGGCCAGCCTTACCCATTGGAGCCAAAACCGGAAGATGAGCTCTCACTTAGGCCATGTCACACCCGGTTTGAGCGGTATGATGTGGACGAATATGAAGAAGAAGATGAGCAAGAGGATACCGAGGTCGTAGGCAATGATACCGAGGAAGCCGACACCGAGGGCGGCATTGAGGAGCTCAACTTTACAGAAGAAGACATGGAGACGCAGGAATTAGGAGGCAATATTTTCGTTAACGAGCCAACCAGGGTCGTTAACGACCATTTCCAACCACCGCCCAACACTGTTAACGAGGCAACCAACTTCGTTAACGAGGTGCCGCAAGCTCCTGTCGACCCTCCACCAGCTCCTGTCGACCCCCATGCATATGGCTTAATGCCTTACACCCCGGTGATGTACCAAGATCATTTCCAGCCTCACTACCCACCACCTCCTCAGCCCGAGTACGCAGGATCGAGCATACCACCACCATGGGCCGAGGATCTTTCTGCACGGATGCAGCAGCTTCACCTCCAGACCGATCACATTCATCGGAGGATGGATAGATGGGAAACCGTCTATTCCGCACGCATGTCGAGGGAGGACGAGCAACAACGTCATAGAGAGGCGGAGGATGCTGAGCGTTGGAGGACTATGTATGACTTCATGGGGCACTTTGAGCACTATTTTCCTCCACCAAACCGTTGATCAAGCTCAAGATGAAGTTTCCTTTCCTTGTTTCTACTTTTGTAAGTTTTATGTCTTTCTTTTTCTTTTTAATTTTTTTTGTTTTCTTTTCTATTTCTTTTCCCTCTTCTTCTTATTTTTCTTACAGTGGGGACACTGTAATTTTAAGTATGGGGTGGGAGAAAGTAGAAAAATTATGTCCTAGGTGTTTTTATGTTTTATGTAGTTGTTATTTCTGTTAAATCGAAAAAACCAAAAAAATTGAAAAATTTGAAAAATCCAAAAAGAGTTTAGAATTGATAGATATCCCTTCTTAAAGTTCTATGATAGCAATCACTAGTTTGACCATTTAATTCCTTGCAAACATGTTTTGAAAGTATAACCGGATTCTTAAAAATTGAAATTATTGTTTTAGTAGAAGAGAATAGCATTAGATGAAATTGAGCACATACACTTTATAGCATAGATGATGCAATCCAACAAAACCTACCTTGTGAGAAATTCTTGGCCTTATAGGGAGAACATTTATAAATCCCTCTTCCTTTTTGTGTGATTTACTCTCCTTATGCATATTATCTCTTGGAATTGTGATGGTTATTTATTTCTTGAGACCCTTATAGGATTTTTAGTTCATTACTTGTAAAGATCATATGATAGAGAACTTATTTTTATGAGCCTTATTATCCCCTATCTACCTTTATATTATTCCTTCTTTTGATAACAAATTCTGTCCTGAAACCTTTTATTTTTAGCTCCACAAAAATTGTTCCCTAGCCGAGATAAGCTTGACCCTATCCGGGAATTAGGACTTAGATTGGAGAGGTGAAGTCTTGTGTTTTGCTGAAAAGAAAAGAGTTTCTATTTGCTTGAATTAAAGGGGATTTGTAAAGGTAGATTGGAAGTCTCTTGTTATTATATGTAAGAAAGGTCTTTTGATTAAAAAAAAGATGCACAAAAATAAAGTTTAAAGGGAAGAAATGTGTACGGTGGATCGTTAACGACCCGGATGTGGGTTCGTTAACGAGGCAAAAAAAGAAAAAAAAGAGAGAAAGAAAGAAGAAAAGTTGAAGTGCATTTGTGTTTAAAAATAATATCAAGAGATTCTTTTATTTTTGATTATGAGACTTTCTAGGATGATAAATGGGTGAGTGAAAATAAGTGTGCATAATATGAGAGTGAGTTTGGTTATTTTATATGAGAGTTTTGATGTTATGTGAGTTTTTTTAGGAGTCTTTGATTCCCGGATATTATTAGCACCACATGACCAAAATATTTCCATGCCTTATTGTTATTACCAAGCCCCATTACAACCCGGCCAAATGGAAGCTTCTATGAAGTTTTTCATTGAGCCTAAGTTCTCTTGATGATTCTTTACTTGTTTTGACAAATCTTGGGTGGAGAGTATTGGTGATATAAGTTCCAATTTCTATGAGTTTTTGTATATAGGATGAGTTGAGAGATTGAAATTATAAGCCCAAACACATGAGAGTTGAGTGAAACACATTATATCCCTTGAGAGGTTGGATTGTATTATTTTATGTCTATTTAAGTGCATATATGTGTGAGGATGTTAATAGTCTTTTGCTATAATTTTCTTATGTATAGATGTTGCTTTTTGAAGATGGCTGTGTCTTGATAAGCATGATTTGTTTTGGTTTTGGTTAGTATCTTGGTTATTGCTTGAGGACAAGCAAATCTAAGTATGGGGTATTTTGATGTTCGCATTTTTGGTATAGTTTTTGATAGGTTTTCTTTGTTTATTAGGATTAATTTTGTCTAGTTTAGGTTTCGTATTAAGTGTTTTTAGTTAGTTTTGTATAAATCTACGAAAAAAGTGGAATCTACGCTATTTTGTGTATTTTGCAGGTTTTAGCTAGGAAAGGAGCTAAATGGAGATAAATTTGGAGCATCACAGTGAAGGACGGGAAAGTGCAAGATTTAAGAAGTCGAAGCTCAAGAAAACGAGAGGAGGTGTTGAAGAAAACAAAACCCCTGGCTCGTTAACGAGGCTGTGAAGGGTCGTTAACGAGGCCACGACGAAGAAGATTTCGGAGTATTATTTTATTATTCACCGATCCTGAGCGGGAATTTATTTCCGTATAGGTTGAGTATCTTTTTAGAATCTTTATGGGTTAATAGAATATGTATTTTAGGGTTTAATATCTTTTTAGATTTTATTTCTATCTTTTAGAGATTGTTTCTATCTTTTTAGGAAAGTTTTTATCTTTTATCTTTTTAGTTTTTTAGGATTTTCTAGTATAAATACCCTTCTATCTAGCATAGAAAGAGGGGGGGCTGAATTTTGGAGTGGAGTTTTGGAGTTAGTTTTGGAGAAGGAAGGAAGGCCGAAGGAAAGGCTGCCGGATCGGAAGTCGGTGACGAGGGGTCGGTGACGACGGTTTCCGAGGTTCGTTGATCGAGTTTGTGGTTCGGTGATTGTTTTGTTTTGGTTTTTCTTCTGATTCTCTGTAAGACGATATTTTTGTTATTAATTTAAGTTTGAGTTTTGTTTTCATGTTTGTTTTTATTGAAGTTTTTGGTTTCTTAATCATGAGTAGTGAGTAGTTATTTTTCTAGGATCGGGGTTAAGCCCGGCATAGTTGAGCATAATTGATGAAGTAAGATAGTGTTTTGAATGCCTTTTATTTTTATTAAGATTGTTTGTTGTGCTTAATACCGAAACGGGAGTTGAGGTAATTTGAGTTTTAACTTGATTGAAAGAGAAAGTTAGTAACTTGAAGGTTGATATTGTTTGAAAACGGAAGTTTCAAGCTTTAGATCCAAAACAAGCAATTAAGTGAGTTGGTTTATGAAAATAGATTAATTTACTTGTCAAGTCAATGAAAGTTGATGACTCTATCTATTTAAAGACATGATCTTATCTACTTACGAATTCTTATGCTTGGCTATGTTGTGGCGTCCCTTATCCTAGATATTTGTTTTTATTGAATTATTTCTGATAAATCTTCGTTGCTGAATACTTGCTTCGGTACCGAGTATTAATTAGAATTTTATTAGTTCGTTAATTGATGTTTTTATATTCGGTGGTTCGGTAACGATCCTGACAAGGTCGTTAACGAGGCATCTCGTGAGTGATTGTGTTTGATTTTGTTTGATTTTTATTAGATTGATAGACAAACAACCTTGCTTCCTGTGGAACGATCCTGACTCCACTGTACTCAGCGGGGTCTTGACTTACAAATTTATTTGTTGGACGAGAAACCCTATCAACACTCACCCTTTCCTTGAAAAATATTTTCATATTCCCTTTCGAGACTTATGATCCTATCTTTCTTCACATCCTCATTCCCTTGATGAAGTCTTTTTAGAGCATCCCAAATTTCCTTCGCAGTCTTGTATCCAATGACCTTTTTGAGGTCACCGTCAGTGAGAGCATGATGAAGGAACTTTTTTGCTCTAGCATTCATTTCGAGTTTTTTGAAATCAACATCATCGTACTCAGCAGTGGTTTTTTCTATCTTTCCATCCTTTCCAAGAAAGGTTTCCGAACCTAACTCAATCACTTTCCACAACTGACCGTCTAGAGAGCAGACGTGGGTTTTCATTTGTTCAACCCACCAATCGTACTTGTTGGATCGAAAACGGTTAGCAATGAGATTGGGAACTGGCAATTAAGCTGTTCCCAAGGCAGCGGAAGTAAATAATCGCAAGTTATAAAAACAGTGAAAAACACAGTTCCTTTATAGAGGAACCCCACTACAACCAACTAGTTGTATGGGTAAACCTCTACCTCCGCTTGGAGGATTTTGAATGACTTACTTATATTAATATGCTTTGTTCCTTAGTTACACAGCCGGATTCACACTTCTCTGTTCCTACGAGTTCTTCCTAACTCTAGCAACACTAGTAAATCCTCTCAACTGAGTTCCTAAGCTCACAACAGCAAAACACAAGTAACTCAAACCTTGCACCGACTTCTCATTTCCCTTGCTCCCGGGAACTTCGGCTTCACCGTCGTCGAGATCACACACTCGCCGGCGGGGACTTCTCTTCTTTTTCTTTCTTTTCTCTGGTGTGGGTGTTTGTGAGTTCTAGGAGAAGTACTCAGACCGAGTACTATTCATTTGGCTTTATAGTCCAGGTGAGCTTGGGCAATCACATCTTTCATTTGTGTCCAAAATGCCCTTTGCTTGATGCCCAAGTTGTACTTTCTTCACATGTGACTTTGGTTTGAACTAGGTCAACTTCTTGGATTAATCGGACCGTTGGATGAAGTGTGGCAGTCTGATCCTCAGACTGTTCCTTCGGGCTGTCTGAGACAGAATCCCACGATCTGCGCTGAACGGTCGTTGTCCTCACATGTGAGTTCCCATCTCATGGGAACTGTCTTGTTCAGAGTTCCCTTGATGGAAACTCTTCATCGTTGTAAGCTTGTGCTCTTGATCATTTCTGGGAGTTCCCATGATGTCTCTTTATTTGGTGGTGTTTTTATATGTGATTTCCTTTGTAAATATGTTTCTTTTTGCCCTTTTCTTGTGTGTTTTGTTCCTTTTTAGCTTAGTTCCCGTATTTCTATGAGATTCGGAGATACGCGCGTTTTATGTGTTTTGTAGGTAATTTGGCATGGATCGAGGGTCGTTTTGAAGGAGGATCGGAACATGGAGCAAGGCCCGAGCTAAAGAGGGAAAGAGAGGAGCAAACCATGAAGAAGAACAAGAGAAGCCAAGAAGAAGAAGGTGGAACGAGGTCCGGACCGAGTTGCAACCACGTTGGGCCTGACTTGAAGTTTTCAACCTCGGACCGACTTGCACAGTAAGTCGGGCCCGAGGTCCTCCGTGTCGGGCCGAGTCGGTCGATTGGTGCTTCGGCTCCAAGGCACGAAATTGTTAACTTCCACTTTTGCCCCTCATCTATAAAGGCTCTCTTGTCTTCTAATTGAAGGGGGTGGACACAAGGGAGGAGGTTCCCACACTTAGCAAGGAACCCAACCCTCAAAAACTCTCAAGAGGATACTTGGAGAGCAAGGTGGAAGGAGAGGAGAAGGAGAAGAGAGAGAATCGGCCATAGAGAGGGAGATTTGATAGGTTTGGTTGATAGATTAGCTTTGTTTTGTTTTGATCTTGTGGATTTGGAAACCTTTGATTGGTGTTTGTGGATTGCTTTTGATTTTGAATGAAACTTTGCTTTGGTTTGAGATTGATGATGTTGATTGCTTTGCTTTTTGATTTGTTTTGCTTTCTTGTTTGCCATATGGAGTAGATCTCCTTGATCTTGGGTTATGGGGGAAAACTCTAGCTAGGTTTGGGCTAGAAACCCCAATTCCATAGCCTTGAGTGCTTGATCTAGGAACCCACTCTACATAGAGCTACAATTCCTTGCGAAAGTTGGGAATCAAGGCTTGAGATTGGCAAAGTAGCGAAAGTGAACATGTGTCAATCTCAAGACCTTGCTTCGAAGGGGATTTTCCCAATGATCGATGTGTAGAAGTGGTTGGAACGAGGGCGAAAGCACTCGATCCTATTCCGATCATCACTTATTGCTTGAATTGGGGTGGAAAAGCCTTAATCTACTAGAGAAGGAACCAAAAAGCCCAAGATCTACTTTCAATCTTTGAAGTTCGACAAACCCAGCTACCTCGGGCCCGACTTGCCCTACGTCGGTCCCGACTTCCTCTTGTCGCCAACATCGGGCCCGACGTGACACTTGTGTCGGTCCCGATTGTTCTCTTTGTTTTCTTTTGTTTTAAGCTCTCCTTTCTAGCTTTCTAGTGTCTAGGCACCTCAATCGAGTAGATTTCCCGAGTGTTCGACACCCACCACGTGCTACAACGGGGTCGGGTTATAAATTGTATCTCTATACCCTCGCAATCCCGAGCGATCAAAAGATTGGCGCCGTTGCCGGGGAAGTCTAAGTGCATTGAGTGCCAACTTGGTGAGTTTCTTGTGTTTTGGTAGTGATTTGGGTGAGGGAATAGCCCAAACCCTTTGTTTGTTTTTGATTTGTTTTGGTTTGTGTCTTTGTTTCGTAGGTGTATGCGAGCTCGTTCCTCCCGAGGAACACTTGAGCTTGAGTTTGTGAGTGATCCGGAAAGTATTATCAAAGAAGCCCGAAGAAGGAAAAGGATGGCGAATCAAGCTCTCCATGTTGATGAGGAGTTGGCTCAACTTAGGGCCGAAATGGCTAGATTGCAACTTGAGAAGGACAATCAAGAGGCGGTGGCAAGAAGAGAACGGGAGCAACGGATGAGGGCCGAGGCTCAACTCAACGCTCTACCCCGGAATGCACGCCAATATATGCATCCGGAGTTGAGGGTACCCGAACCGGCTATTGTGATTCCCGAGGTTGCCAAGAATTTTGAGATCAAGACGCAATTCATTTCCCTCATCAAGCGTGATCAATTCGAGGGCCGTCCACATGAGTGTCCCATAGAGCACGTCAAACGCTTTGTGGATATGTGTGAGACGATCTCTACCGACGAGGAGACGTTGGAGTATGTGCTTCTAAAGGCGTTCAAATGGTCACATGGGGGCAAGGCCACACATTGGCTCGAGAGCCAAGCCCCTAGGTCAATCACAACTTGGAAGGCACTCTATGATGCTTTCTTGATGAAGTTCTTCCCGCCCTCAAAGACAACCGAGCTATGAAGGAAAATTGCAAACTTTCAACAAGGTCCGAATGAGCCTCTCTTCGAAGCATGGGACCGTTTCAAGGAGATGTTGCGTCAATATCCTACTCATGGCCAACAACCATATGTGATCCAAGACATCTTTTTCCAAGGCATCAATCCGGCAACGAAGGACAAGATCAATCTCCACACCGATTGTGGGTTCATAGACTTGACAACGGATCAAGCTTGGGAGCTACTTGACAAGCTATCCGATTATGAGGCCATGTATGGGGTGAGTCAAGCTAGCAAAGAGGTGAAAGTTCAAGGTGAAGGTGCAAGGAAGTTATATGATCCTAAGGGAGAAGACATTGATAAGGATGTGAAGCTCCAATTCCTTGAAGGTGAAGTGAACAAGCTTAAGAGGCAAGTCCACTACTACAAGCAAAATGCTAGAGCTTGTGAGGAGTGTGGATCCTTTGCACATGCTACACAAGTTTGTCCGAATGAAAGCCAAGTGTGCTTGGCCGAGCGAATTGAGGAGGCAAACTATGTTCGAGGAAATTTCGGTGGAAGAGGCAACTTCAACAATGGTGGTAATGGCCGGTGGAACAACGGTCAAGCTCAAGGCTACAACAACAACTTCAACCAAAACGAGCCAAGGGCGCCGCAACCACCACCATATAGGCCACCAGAATTCAATGAGCTACAATCATTTGCTCAAGAGATGAGGGATTGATTCAAGGAGATGAGGACCCAATTCAATGAGTTTGGTGCATGGAGGAGGCAAGTCGACAATCAATTTTCCCAAATTGCAACTCAAGCCCCGAGAGAGAATAGGAGACTTCCGGGCCGACCCGAGGAGAACCCCCGAGCTCAAAACAATCAAAATGAAGTCCGAGCAATTGGATTGAGAAGTGGCCGAAACCTACCCGAGCCACACATGCCTAAGAAGGATGAAGAGAGCCGGACCGACTTACCCATCAAGTCGGGCCCGACATACCCAGACGTCGATCCGACAACTCTGCCCAGGACCGAGATTCACAACATCGGGCCCGACGTGGTGCCTAAGTCGGTCCAACCAAGAAATGTTGCGAGTGAAGTGGGGAAGTCCAAGGAGGTTTATCCAAGCAAGATTCAAGGTGCAACAACTCTTCCATATCCCTCAAAGAAGCCGAAAGATGTGGTTGAGAACAAGTTCAAGAGGTTTCTCAAACTCTTGCAAGGTTTGAACATTTCTATCCCATTCACCGATGCATTGAGCGAGATGCCATCTTATGCCAAGTTTTTAAAGGAGATTTTGAGCAAGAAGAGGTCGATTGTAGAAATGCAAGATGAGGTCAAGACCTTGGAGTTACCGCAAAAGCTAGGAGATCCCGGTCGCTTTGCTATCACTATTGGTGTGGGGTCTCAAAACTTCCAAGCCTTATGTGACCTTGGGGCAAGTGTTTCGGTGATGCCCGCTAGTATTTGGAGAAGGGAAAATTTAGGTGAAATGGAGCCGGCCGATATGTCCCTAACTATGGCCGACGGTTCCATCATCAAGGCTAAGGGAATAGTGGATGACGTGCCGGTGCGAGTTGGAAAGTACTTCGTCCCCGATGATTTCGTGATCTTGGACATGCACGAGGACCCCTTGGTCCCAATAATCTTAGGAAGACCATTCTTAGCTACGGCGGGGCAAGGTTTGATGTCAAAAAGGGCAAAGTTTCCTTTGAGATTGGTGAAGAAAAGGTCGATTTTCACTTCAACAAGGCCTTGAATGAGCCGGACGCCTTGGCTATCCTCAAACATGAAGAGAGTTCCAAGAGAAAAAGTGAAGAAGTAGAAGTTGCTAGTGAGGTCATTGTGTTGAGAAGTGATGAAGGGTTCAATAAACAAATACAAGCAAGGGAGTTGTTGGAGCAAGTTGAGGAACAACATGAGTCAAGTATCAATGCTAGCCCGAGGAAAAATGAAGAGTATCCTTACTTATATCCTTTTGATGTTGGTGATGACCACAATTCTTCCCAAACTTTTTATTCCTACATTTGTTTAAGTGATTTGAAAGATGAGTTAGGAGACTCCTACACTTGCCTTAGTGACTTGAAAGATGAATTGGTAGAATCTCCTAGGAATTCTTTGGATAACTTTGGTGTAGGAAAAGAGGAACATGATGGAGCAAGTAAGGAGGAGAAATCTCATTCGTTGGAGGAGTATGATGAGAGAGGCCCGAGATCGGAGAGCCATGCCTATATAGACCATCGTTGGTGGTTTTATGGGTATGAGGGCAATGGGAATGGGCACAACAATGGCGAGCAATTCACTGTGTTTCACCCGCCTTGAGGTTGAGGTTAGGAAGTCAAGCTAGTGACTTTAAACGAGCGCTTCTCGGGAGGCAACCCGAGCTAGTAGCTTTCTTTTCGTAATTTTAGTTTGATTTTTCTTAGTTTAGCCTAGCTTTTCTCCTAACCAATCTCTATCTAGTGTTCTGTGGATTTTTGGTGTTGTGTATTCTTCAAGGTTGTGTAGGATTTGAGGTGAAATATATAAATGGAAATATGGGGAAAGAAGTTGCAAGAGGATGGAGTAAAATTGGTGGCCCGAATACTCCCACATCGAGCCCAAGTAAGTCGGGCCCGACATAGGGACGTCGGTCCATGAAGTCGGTCCGACCCGATTTGACTAGGTGGAATGCCAATTTTGCCCTTGACCTAATTTGTCCCTTTCCCCCATTAAATACCATCCCCCACCTACCTACCATCTTCATACTAACCACCATTCCCAAAATACAACCCATCTCCCTCACACACTCTCAAAATCGCCCCCCTTCCTCTCACCATACTCGATCCACACATCTTCCCTTTCTTCATCTCGATCCAACCACGAAAAAGCCTCCCTAACCCGATTCCAAGTAGAAATTTCGAGTTCAATCTCGTTTTTCATCCCCCATCTCGATCTAGATTGAGAAAATTTGAGTTCTAAGTTGTTTGATTGTTTAAAAGTTCAATACTCTTCAAATCCGGTATGTGTTACTCGATCTTTACCTATTTCCTTGGAGATTTTGTGCTTTCATTGCATAGATTGAGTAATGCCATGTTTGATTGAAAGTTTGAAGCTTGAGCATCAATGGTGGATTTGCATGATTTGTGAAATTGAGCTTTAAAGTTGTTTATGCATGCTTAGATCCATTTAGAACTTCGATTAGGGATGTTTGATGGTTGAATTTGAAAATTAAGTGCAAGATAGAGTGATTTGGGTTGATTTGAGGTTAGAGTCGAAGCATGAACTAGGTCGAGATCGACGTGCCCAGGAAAGTCGGGCCCGAGTTGTGGAAGTCGGTCCAACAAGTCGGACCGAGGTTGAGTAAGTCGGGCCCGACATAGGTTGGAAGTCTATCCATGTTGTTTTTGCTCTCTTCTTGTGATATCATGTGGATTCATGTGTTTCATTGTTGGCTATAGCCTAATCATGATGTAGTATGATCATTTGCTTAGCCATTGTTAGAAGATATCCATGATGATTCATGTTGGATTGTGATGCATGTGTGTTTAGAGACTAAGTATGGGGCTCCCCTTGTGTTGATGTGTTGTTGTGTGTTGATGAGTGCTTTTGTTGAGTTGTATGGAGTTTATCTTGGACCCTTTTGTTTGGTTGGATGTGTGTAGGTACCATGGAGACTAGAGCTTCATCATCTTATGCGGAAAGGCCGAGGAAGAAGTCCAAGAAGTCAAGGAAAGAGCCAAAGTTGGATGATGTCTACTTGGAGGAGGATGAGCAAGTTGAGAGTTATGCAAGGTATATGGCGCTTGAGCATCACACAAGGTGGCTTGATTGGGAAGCCGTGAGGAAGATGGACATGGATCAAGATCTTCCAAGGTTCTACTCTCACATCGGTCTCAATGGGATGCTAAGGTGGGACAACACCCATTATCCCGCCCTCACCTCGGAATTCATGGCCACATTTGAATGCACTTATGATAATGTGGAGGATGAGGAAGGGGCGATCACTTTCCAATTGGGCAATGAGGACCACAATCTCACTCTTAGGGACTTGGCTACCTACTTCGGGTTTCCATGTCCAAGAGAAGAGACCGGCGTCGACAACGAGAAGGTGAACCAAGTGTGTCGGCATGTGGCCGGGAAGAGCGAGATGAGAAAGGGCGCCTCCACAACTGAGATCCTATTCCGATCATCACTTATTGCTTTAATTGGGGTGGAAAAGCCTTAATCTACTAGAGAAGGAACCCAAAAGCCCAAGATCTACTTTCAATCTTTGAAGTTCGACAAACCCAGCTACCTCGGGCCCGACATGCCCTACGTCGGTCCCGACTTCCTCTTGTCGCCAACATCGGGCCCGACGTGACACTTGTGTCGGTCCCGATTGTTCTCTTTGTTTTCTTTTGTTTTAAGCTCTCCTTTCTAGCTTTCTAGTGTCTCGGCACCTCAATCGAGTACATTTCCCGAGTGTTCGACACCCACCACGTGCTACAACGGGGTCGGGTTATAAATTGTATCTCTAGACCCTCACAATCCCGAGCGATCATCCCACTACATGGGAACTTTCCTCTTTAGAGTTCCCTTGATGGAAACTCTGCATTGTGGGCTTCTGTGGCTTTTGGTCATTCATGGGAGTTCTTGGCTGTACCTGTGTTCCTTAGAAATACTTGAACAAACCACATTAGTTCCCTATGGTGTTTGTCATTATCAAAACTTAAGAGAATTACATCGTTGATCCGTTGTTTAGAACCAGAGGTCCCAAGAGCGTCCCAACAATACTCTCCAACTTTGAGAATCGGAGGCTTCCAGCAGGAGTTATTCACCGAGGTGTTGGTGGACGTCATTTTCCTGCAGAGAAAGTACTAAAACACAATCTAGAGCCAAGGCTCTGATACCAATTGTAGGATCGTTAGTACTAGGACGAGTCGGCGACTCCTACGAAGTCGTCGACTTTGAGTAATAATGCAGCGGAATAATCAAGCAGTAAAATAAACGTTACCAATGGTCACTGACAAGCGATGTATAGTGGAAACTCTTCGTAAACCAACTATTTTACTTAGAGAAAAACCACTCCCTTCCAAGTTTATCACTTGGTCGGATTTCAAGAGTCCTTAGACTTGCTCTATTGATTTCTTGAGTGATTACAAAGCTCTCCTGTGTACAAGAATGAATCCCACACCCTTGAACCACGCTCTACCTTTGCACTCACACTCTCAATCTCACGCTATGCCTAAGATCTCTTGATTCACCACTTGTACGAATCCCACGCACAAGCACACTCTTTCTTTCTTACACCCAATATGAAGTTTCAGCACACGCACACTCAGCCTAAACAAAACGAGTTATTTAAACTAAGATAAGGAAGATCTCGTGTATATTATTTTCTATTCGATTAGGAAAACACTATACACTTAATCTTTTACAAATCTTTCCAAATAAACAATTATATGCATACTTAAATATTCTAGGAGAATCTTGATTATCTTCATCTTGATTTTAGAACTCTTTTGATGATCTTCTCCTAAAATACAACACACAACTGTCTTCAATTTAGACGCACAAGATCTGTGCGCTCCTTCTATAAATAGATTGCTCAGCCAGCTGTTTAATGTCAGTGACTTTGTCAAGTCGCCGACTTGACTTGCAAACATAGGGTCACTGACTCTGGAACCATCAAAACTCAATCTTCCATCTTCTAACAAGAAACCCTCTCAACAAAGAGCAAATCACCGAACCTAATTCTCTCTCTCTCTCTCTCTCTCGATCTTGACTTTAGTTCGATTCTCTCTCTCGATCGACATCTCCTAAAACTAGCGTGAATCCCCCCTTGCCTAGGCTTAGAAAAAGGGTATTTATACTAAGAAACTATCTAATAAAAGACCTAAAAGATAAAAACTTACCCTACTTAAAAGATAACAAGATAAAAGATATTAATCCCGGAAGTGGGCTGCGCTACTACTGACACAGGCCTCCTCATTAACGACCTGCACAGGGTCGGTAGACTTTGCTGAATCCCTTACAAAAACTCTATCTTTACAGCCTCGTTAACGACCTTCACAGGGTCGTTACCGAGTCTCTGTTTTGGCTTCTCTCAAACTTTTCCTTGGCTTTTACTTGGATTTTAACTTAATTTCCCATGCAATCTTCTTCCTTATCTTCCATGAATTCCTCCTTCCACCACTAGACTTCAACTCAGCTTAAAAAGCGCTCCTTTCCGCTCAAAAACCTACAAAAAGACACAAAATGGAGTAGCTTCCATACTTTCCACAAAATATGCAAACTTATCCAAAAACACACAAAACTAACTCTAAAATCTACCAAAACCAAACTAAACAACCTAAGGAAGACGCTTAAAACTAGACTAAAAACACAAACATCAATATACCCCATACTTAAGCTTGCTTTTCCTCAAACAATCACTATACAATAACCAAAACCAAACAATCATGCATATCAAGCAATAACCATCAACTCAAAAGCAACATCAAAATATAGTAGAAAATAGCAAATGACTATTAACGTCATCACACATATATAAGCACTAATAGACATAAGCAAATACAATCGAACCTCACCAAGGATATGTGTTTCACTCAACTCTCAAGTGTTTCGGCTTATAAATTGAATCTCTCAACTCAATATTATATTCAAAAACTCATAGAAATTGGAACTTATATCACCAAACTCTCCACCTAAGAATTGTCAAAACAAGCAAAAGAAATCAAGAGAACTTAGGCTCAATGAAAAACTTCATAGAAGCTTCCATTCGGCCGGGTTGTCATGGGGCTTGGTAAAGACAATTAGGCGTGTAAAATTTTGGCTATGTGGCGCTAATAATATCCGGGAATCAAAGACTCATAAAAACTCACATTTTACAAAAAACTCTCATAAGAACATACCAAACTCTCTCAAACATTATGCTCAAACTCACTCACCCTTTATCCTAGAAAGCCTCATAAAATCACAAATGAATATCCGGTTAACTTTAAACACAAATGCACATTTAGTTCTTTTTTTTTCGTTCTTTTTTTTGTAATTCTTCATTTTTTTTCATTTCAGCTTCCCCTTTTTTTCTCTGACTCTCGAACAGCCTCGTTAACGACCCTCACAGGGTCGTTAACGAACTACCTCTTCTCCTCGTTTCCTTCTTAACAACATTACACCAACTTATTGTTTGTGCATCTTTACTACCAAGAGATCTTTTACAAAACAAAACAGGACACTTTCAATCTACCCTTCCCAATGATAAAGTGCAACTTTGGGTATATTTTGAATGCTTGCAAGGGGGTCGAGATCGACCTTATTTGGGTCTGCATGACCCTATTTGGCAATTTCGAAATTATCCCTTCTCCATTGAGGTTCCCCATGATGAGTTCCACCTTCTTCCAAGCTTCCAAGAGTTCTTTGTGAGTTTTCTTCTTCTATCTCTTTACTTTTTCATATCATTTTCATGCATGGGGACATTGCATGATTTAAGTATGGGGTAGGAGAAATTCCTTTTGTATATTTGGATAGTATAGCCTAAGTCTTGAGAAATTGCTTTTAATTGTGAAAATTGACTTGTGATGAAATTGAGCATATGTGTCTTGAGTAGAAGTAGTTGCAATCCATCAAAATTTTTACCTAGTGAGGAATTTTGGCCTAAAAGGGAGAACATCAAAAATCCCTCTTCTTTTTCTTGTATGATTTGCTCTCTTTATATATATATATATATTTATATATATATATATCTTATTGTTGATATGGTTATCTATTTCTTGAAGCCGCTATGAGATCGTTCATGCATGTTAATTATGATTAAGAACTTATATTCTCATAACCCACTTTTTATCCTCTCTTTTACCTACCTTTACATTATCATCTTTTTGAAGCCAAGTTGAGCCTTAAGCCTTTTATTTTTAGCTCCACAAAATTATTCCCTAGCCAAGATAAGCTTGACCCTATCCGGGGATTAGGACTTAGTATTGGTTGTGATAATTTTGTTGAGTGAGATTGCTTGGTTCAAGTGTGGGGTAATTATGGGTTGGGAAAAATAAAAAATCTTGCAGTTTGTCATGTGAAAAGGAGTTTAGTTCCCTGAATGCACTTACAAAATTGGTTCCCTGAATGCACTTATAAAAGAGTTGAAAAAAAAAGAGATATCGATATCAATCTCCCATAAAAAAAAATGAAAATCAAAAGGGAGAAAAATAAAGCAAAGTGTTGAAAGTGAAAGTGTGCATGAGCCAAATTTCCTTAGTATTTGTAAGCAAGATAAGTTGGGATTTAAAAGGGTTGAAGAAATAAGTGAGTTTGAGCATAATGTTTGAGTGAGTTTGGTATAATTTTTTTTGAGAGTTTTGGAGATGTGTGAGTTTTTAGGAGTCTTTGATTCCCGGATATTATTAGCACCACATAACCAAAATATTTCCACGCCTTATTGTCTTTACCAAGCCCCATTACAACCCGGCCGAATGGAGTCTTCTATGAAGATTTCATTGAGCCTAAGTTCTTATGATGATTGATCTGTTTTGACTTCTCTAGGTAGAGAGATTGGTGATATAAGTCTCAGTGATAAAGTTGATGTTGCATAAAGATTGAGTTGAGAGTTGATGTTAATAGCCTAAACACATGAGAGATGAGTGAAACACATTAAAATCCCTTGTGAGGTTGGATTGTGATTGCCAATGCTTGAGACTCATACATATGTGATGACGTTAAAATTACTTGTCTACTTCTTCACTTGTGCTTAAAATGTTTTGACAAAGGCTATGCTTGAAGATTGTGTTATTGGTCTTGATTTTGCATGATTATTGCTTGAGGACAAGCAAGTCTAAGTATGGGGTATTTTCATATCCGCTTTTTAGGTAGGTTTTTAGTGTCTAGATAGATTAGATTAAGTTGGTTTTCATGCTAGAGTTTTATGTTTTTGAGTCATTTTGCTTTAGTTTTCGTATTTCCTTTGAGATTCGGAAACTACGCATCTTTTGTGTCTTTTTGTAGGAGTTTTGGAGCTTGAAAGAAGAGTTTGGAGCATTTCAAGAAAAGATGGAGATTAAACGCTCAAGTAAAGTTATTTAAGATCAAGTTTGAGCTTGGAAAGAGATAGAGGAATTCGTTACAAGAATATAGGAAAAAGAATCGAGTCAATCGGAGTTATAACGAATCCTCTACGCAAGGTTTGCTCAGGGTTGTTCGAACAAGCCCTCAACAACGACCCTATCACGGTCGTGCTAGACCCAAACAGAAATTGAGCTCTCAGGACCGACCCCAGGGGGGTCGTGTACGACCCTATGTGGGTCGATCGGGGCACCGACTCTCCCTTATTCCGAGATCTTTATGGATATATTCTATCTTTTATTTTAGGAAGTAGTTTTATCTTGTTTCCTAGTGTAATTAGGGCTCCTTTTTCTCTATAAAAGGGGGCTAGACCTTGTAGTTAAACTCTCTCTTTTTCTAGCTTTGTTTTTGACATTATTTGGAGATTAAGAGGAAGACTTGGAGGACAAGTTGGAGAAATTTGTAAGACCTCTTTATTTTTATGATCATGTCTTCTTCTTTCTTTTCAATGTGTGAGTAGTCTTCTTAGATTCTAGGGTTGGGTGAAAACCCAACACAATCATGCATGTCTAAACTTGAATTCATGACTTGAATGCTTGAAGATCATATCTATATATCTTGTGCTTAATACCTTTGCGAAAGTTGAGGCAATATCTTGCAATTAACCTAAAAGCGAAAGTGTAAAGTTGATCGCTTGATTAGATCTAAATAGGATTATTTGCGAAAGTTGATATTCCTAGGTTGAAGGATAGATAGAAAGTTGTTTAATTTGCGACAGTTGATTGAATAACTTGAATTGTTTGCGACAGTTGACTTTTCTATGATCATAATTGCATGATAGTTGTGAATTCTTGTTGAAAGCATGTATGGTTGTTGTTGTGGTAGCCCTAGCCCTAGGATTGCCTTTTTATATTTGATTTAAAACTTGTGATTTTGCTTCGATCTCGACCCCAAAGTCGTGCTCGAACCCTTGCTTTGTTTGTGTCTCGCTTTTCTTAGTTTATCAACTAATCTTTGGCCCTAATCTCATTCTCGTGGACGAACCTGACTCCGCTATACTCAGCGGGGTCTTGAATATAAATTTTTTTGTTCCAGAAACCCTTCAACAATCATCACCGTGGTGGTGGTGGAAACTGGTGCTCAAAGTTGTCCATGAACTGATACATGGTCCCCCAACGCTCCTCGTCAACTGTCACCCTTTGCTCCATTGTCATCCAACGAGCATCCACCTGATGATGTCTCGCATCATCCAAAGCCATACGAGCTGCATAGACACCTTCCCATCGCACCATCCTTTGGGTGAGCTGTGTCTGTACGTTGCAGGCTGAGTTGTTGCATCTGAAAAGATAGATCATCGGCCCATGGAGGTGGAACACTCGATCTAGTATAGGTGGGCTGAGGAGGTGGTGTGCAATGATCTTGGGACTGGAAGTAGTCTTGGTGAATCACCGGGTTGTAGGGCAACATCTCATATGACGGAGGTACGGTAGGCGGTGGCGGTGGGTCTTTACCGAAGCTGTGTGCCTCGTTAGTGGCCTCGAAGTAGTCTTTAACGAACTTGGGTGGGTCGTTAACGATGTTGTCATCATCGCCCAGAACCTCGGTACCAAGGTCATCATCCTCATTATCGATCTCCTCCGTGGCTGCATCCGTTGCATCATCATGTTCATCCATGGGTTCGCCTTCCCTAGCAAACCTCGTCACACACTCCCTCAATGACGGCTCATTCTATGGCTTCTTCTCTAACGGGAATGCATGACCCGTCCAAGTCTCGTACCAATTTGGCACGTGAAGCAATTCAAGCTTATCTCGGGTAAGAAGCACATCTTGGTCGAGTACCTTGGTGGCGTGCTCTCTCTCGGTCCTCACAAAAATGCCGGAAACAAACCAATAGTTCTTGTCGAGCTTTTGAGCATGGTTCGGCGTATAGCGTGTGAGATCAACGTCGAGCTTCTCTGCTAGAAGACTCACTAGATTCCCGCACCATACTTCTTTTGACTTGATCTCGTGCTTCTCAATATATTGCAACCATTCATACCCCAAGTTCAAGGGGGCGGGATCCTAAAAAAGTATAGTACGGAGGCATGCAACCTCCGTCTGTGTCGGCCTTGAAAGCTCTCTCTTGGGCCAAAATGTGGCGGCCAAGACTCGGAGAATGATCTGGAAGATAGGGTTGATGATGCTTTCCCCGGAAAGTGCTGGGGCGGACGGTCAACCTCCCAGGAAATATAACTCCAAGTATTGGTAACCTTGTAGTCTTTGATCTTGTAGTTCCGAGAATGGTGAGGAAGCTCGAGATATGCATTAAACTCAGCCATTGTGTACTCGAGGTTGACATTGCCTAGCTGGAACCTTATTATTCCGACAGAAGTCTTGGTTTTGAAGCTTGTTTCGAGAGTGGCCAAGAACTCGGCAGTGAGAGCCGGGTAATGCGGTATTTCTTCTTTCTTCAACAATTGAGGCACTTTGATATATCCCCATTGACTTAGCGCTTGACTTCGAGAACCACCTAGTGTAGTGGTCCTTTTCAAGAATGGCGTCAAAGAGCCGAACTTGCTCCTCAATAGCTAGAATGACATTATCCATGTGTGGAGGAGATGGAGACTTTTGAGTCCTCTTCTTCTTTTTGGGTCTCGTGTTAGCTTAGAAAGTGCTTGCCATTTGTACCTGCAAAAATTATGAATTTCCTAGATAAGATCCACACAAACCAACAAAGCAGAAACCCCATACTTGCTCTCAGAAGTGCTCTCGACATGCCTCGTTAACGAACCAATTGGGTCGTTATTGAGGTTTCTGGGGTTCGTTTTGAAGCTGAGCATATTACAAGGTCGTTAACGGGCTGGGCGAGAACCACTTGTAATCTATTTTGAGTTCTAAACACCCAATATTTCCAACAAATCTAGCTTGAATCAACCATAATCCCACATAAAACACACATTCAAGCACATGCAACCCCATACTTACTCGATTACCCTATCCAAACATGCCAAAAATTGCCAAAACTCATGGTGAAGATCAATCAACTCAAGAACAAGTTTATTCATGCTTTTCTCATCAAAAATTCTATGCAAACTATGCAAGAATAACCAAGTATAAATCAAGATCAATCACCAGTTGTAGAAGTAATAGAACCATCATGCAATTCAGACATGCAAACCAATCACTCAATCAAGACCTAGATATGGATTTCACGCCAAAATTACCATGAATATTGCAATAAGAGAGTTAGGGTTTAGAAATCATAACGTAGAATTGAAGAAATTGAAGAACAAAGATTAAATTGGGGAGGGTAACGAGTCGTTTCATGCACCGGTAACGAACTCAAGAGGGGAGTAGGCTCGTTATCGTGGGGTGAGATTTGGGGTTAGGGTCGGTGGTGCTCCGATTGGCGGTGGCTTGGAATTTCGGTGCGATTGGATTGAGAGTTTTGAAGATTTGGCTTGAGATTTGGGTGTGGGATTTGGAGTTTTTCAAAGGTTTTAATAGGAAGAGGCAAGAGGAAGTGGAAGAGGCGGCGTGGGGGGGGGTATAAGATAGAAGATAGATTAGGTTAGAAAACTTACCTCACCCGCGTCTTCCCATTCATGTCTCAACATGGGTCGTTAACGACCTTGGGAGGGTCGTTAACGAGCCTGTGCGACTAGTTTTTCAGCGTCTGTTCGAGCCCAACTTCCTATACCATGTTAGTTTCGAACAATTCTATCTTGCTAACTTCTAGACTACTAAAAAAAACTCAAAAGAAAGCTAAGAAAAATATCTTAAAAGAAAAGAAAACTTAAACTAAAACTAAAAACCGTGTTGCCTCCCGTAAGCGCTATTTTTAACGTCGTTAGCGCGAGGAACTTACCATAGCTAATCAAGGTGGTTCCCTCTCAGCTATGTCGTGGTTTTGAGAGACCCCATACTTAGCTTTGAAAACATAGTTAGCTCTCACAAAATTTGGTCCTTTATCTTCTAGCAAAATTCCCGATATTCCTACACAAGGGTTAGTGAAATTCGACAACCAAGGCGGTTTCCATTCCTCTATAGCATAGATAGTTGGGTACGGTGTAGGAATAGAATATAAAGATGGATCATTAGCAGAAATAGTGAATCCGTGGTTAGAATACTCACCTTGACCCATTGGTGAGGATGTATGCACCGCGATAGTTAAGGTTGTTAACGACCCATTAAGGGGGCGTTTGGTATAAAAGTAGGTATGGAGTTGGAATGAGGTATGGGGTTAGGAAGGTATGGGGTTGGAATTTGATTGCTAAAAACATGTGTTTCTTTACAATTCTTGAATGAGACTTAACCCCATACTTATTGTTTGATATTGTTAGGTATTTTACTTGATACTTGAATATAAACATGTAAAAAAAATGATAAATATTAGATAAAAAAAATATACCATATTAATCTTGTTCGATTTCTTATTATTATTTGTGTTAAATTTCTGTAATATATAAATATATATGCTTTTCCATACTTACAAATGAGTCATCGATTTCCTCAAGCAGCTTTTTATAATCTATGAATATGTATGTTTCTGTCAGCCAGTAGGTTGAATTCGAACTAATCACTTTCATGAAATTTGGACCAATCAATTGTAATTTGAACAATTTGGGTTGAACAATGATTCGAACATTTAGGTTATAATTCGAACAAGATTTCCAAAACTTTACCTGGAAATTTTAAGCAGTAGAAGCACTCGAACATGGTTGAGTGACAGACTGACAGATGTTTCGAACGAAGGTGGAGAAGTGTGAAGAGGCTAGGTTTTAATTTCATTCCGAATTGAAATAAAATCTCATACCCAAGGGAGAGGTAGAGTTTGAGAACCCCATAACTATTGGGTTTAAGGTATCGGTTTGAAAATGAAAAAATTGCATACCAAACACTAGGTATGGGATTTCCATTCCCAAACCCGATACATTCATTCCCGATACCCACTTACCAAATGCCCCCTAAAAGTAATTTCCCTCCGACATCGTGCCAAAACGAGCCTCCTCCGTCGTATTATTGTACGAAAGTTTTGGTACCGGCCCAAAGAGGGTCGGTAGTGTAATATCCGTATTCGTTTTAGGTCTTGTAAGTCGGTAAACGGGTTCCTTCGCTTACAAGCATTTGAGTTTCTTGATCCGCCAGTAAACTCGTAAAACAAATTAATTAGTAATCCGTTTTGACAATCAGTGGACTATACCCTTGTCTTTCTTATATAAATTATATCTAATATTTTTGTACAAATAATAAATTATATTCCATTCTAAAAGCCCTATATATGTATATATTATTATCTAGTTATGTGGCTAGAATAACTAACTCAACCGAGAACTTAGATTGATATTGGGAAATCTATCTAAAATCAGTAGCGATCTATCCAAATCTTTCCTAGCCGCCTTATTTTAACATACCCACCCTTAGGATAACTCCAAAAGAACGACTCGGTCGAAGATTTCATCCAAACTTTCTCTCCCTGGCTTGCGTAAAAGTGTTGGAGATTGAATCAGGCTGTTGACTTACATCAACTGACCAGACTATATTCCGTGTTTTCCACCAGTCAACTGCACAACCACCGGCGACACTTCCTCCTTGTCGGCAGTCCGGTACCGACGTTTCCGGTGAGTTCTTGTCCTCTCCATTCAGCGCTTTCTTCTGTTTTCTTCTTCGGTGTAGTTAGGGTGTCGTTATGGTAGAGTCGGGATTGGGAGCGGAGTTAGTCGCCGAGGGCGGGAGGTCTGTGCAGGCCGCCGGCGAGATTAAACGGGGAAGGGTCTGGAGTTAGTGGAGGAAGACAACTGGAGGCCGCGTTTTATAAGTTGCCTTTAATTTCCTAGAGATAGGATTTGTTTGCCTTTATATTTTTGGTTTTAGTGGGGTAAATTAGATCTTCTAATTGGAGTTGGGTTGATCAAGTGCTGGAATAAGGAATTAATTAGGGGCTTGAATGAAACAATTAAGTGAGTGGTGAGTTAGATGCTAATCTGTACAAACGAGTAATGGGGTGTTGTAATTTAGTTAGTTAATTAGTAATGGGTGGATAATTAAATAGATTGGTTAGGATCATAGTTTCTATATTTTACTGGTATGGATGTAATTAATGGATCAAGTTGGTTTAATGAATTAGTCAATTAGTTTAGTAAGGTAGTAGAAGATTAGCTAATTATGGGATTATTTTGATCAGGAAGAAACCGAAGGGAAGGGAGAAAAATTCGTTAACAGTATGGTAGTTTTGTCCATAAGTTGTTGTTTAAGAGTCATGTAGTAAGGTTAGGGTCGTATCTAATCTAGCCTCACGCGCTAACTTTCTATTTAGGGAATCACTTTCATTCACGTTTTAGTCCCGTCTTCTTCAAAGGATCCCTAATTTCGAGGTAAGTCGTTTTTCGACTTGCTCGGTTCTTTTCTTCCTTGTTAGATTGCGTATCGATATTTTAGGACGGGTTTTGGGAACTAGTCCCGAATACCTTTTAAATTGTTTTAAGCTCCTTGTGTGTTGTGTGCGTTAATGATTTTAAATGTTTTATCGGAAAATATTTTGGAACGTTTTCTCTGTGTTGGTACCGTTTCCGACACGGCCCATTGTAGCTGGTGTTGAGGAAGAGTTGGCTACTTTGACCCGTGTGACTGGGAAAATCGTACCCCTTCAAACGAAAATTATTATATGCGTGTTTTTGGCAAGCGCTCCAGTGGAGGCTTAGCCCGGAGTTAGAAGGGAGATTGGGAAGTGGAGTGAGAGGGCCTGCCTCTGCACTCGGCGCGGTGATGAGCGCCTTGGAAGTCGGATCGTGGACAAAGGAAGAATTGCATTGTTGTGTGATTGTGATTGTGATTGTGAATGCGTATGTGGCTTGTGTGACTGATATAACTAATTTAGGTATTGGCCTCTAGAGTTATGATTGCGATTGTGGATTTGTATGCTGACTTTAGATAACTGATTTCAAAACGTTCTACAGTTTCCATATTCTTTCTAGCTTGGTAGATTAGACGCTGACCCTTCGGGGAACATTTTTCAGTTCCAGGTATGAATCATGGAACCGTGCAGGAACCGAGGCCAGATGGCGGGCCGGAGCAGTAAAGAGCGCGTGTCATATTGGGATCGGTTTTTATTAGTTATTTATAATAGTTAGGATGTTGATTTTGATATTTGTTAGACGGAGTTGGTATTGTGTTTTGTTTATTATAACTTTGTTCGAGTAGTTCAATCAGTATGCGTTGGGACGTATTATATTATTTATAATTTTCGGGGATTCATGCATGATACGTTTTTCTAAGTTTTACTAAATAAAGGTTGGATGTTTTATTATGTTTTCTCGTCGTGCCCGAGTTGTAAGGTCCTACAGTGTAGTTGTCAACCTAAATAATAGTACCTGGTAAGGTCTATTCCCCAGTAGCGCCTCGACGGAAGTCGGGGTGTTACAGGTAGCGGTCACGTTTGCACTCTTATCACCCTTTTTTTGTTGGGAGAGAAACTTCAAATTCGATAGTGTCAAACTCTGGTTGGGATACTTCGATTTGTGCTGCAGCAGTAGTGTCGTTGGCCTCTTGATTAAGGCTGAACTCTACCCGCTCCTCTCCTATATCGAAGGTGAGGAGTCATTTCCAAACGTCCACCCTAGCGCCCGCTGTAGCAAGGAATGGCCTGCCTAGAATGATGGAGACTAAAGGATCTTCAGGCATGTCAAGGACGATGAAATCGTTTGGAATGAAGAATTTCCGAACTTGAATAGGATAATCGTCAACGACTCCTGTAGCCTTCACACTTGATCCGTCCGCCATGTACAACCTCATATCCACAGGCTCCAGAGGTCCCATATTAGCTTTTGAGCAGATCGATAGGGGAAGTAAACTGGCACTGACTCCCAAATCACATAGAGCCTTGAATCGGTGGTTGCCTATGCCAATTGTGATAGCAAATCTCCCTGGGTCGCCTAGCTTTTCTAGAAGAGTAATAGATCGGACCTCATATTAAAGCTCTGTTATGGATCGTTTCCTGCTAAGAATATCTTTCAAGAATGTTTATTCAACTCGCATGACACTTGAGGATGCGCGACAACATGGAGCGATACTTTCCACCACCGAACCACTAACGATCTCTCTTTTCAAGGATGCTTCCTTTTCTTCAACAACCTTTGTGAGTTTGTTTTCTTTTCCCTAACTTTTCTTATGCGTTACTTTGTTTTTACAGTGAGGACACTGTAATGTTAAAGGATGGGGTAGGGAGGAAAAAGAAAGTTTGTTTGTTTTTGTGTGTTTTTGATGTTCTTGTGTTATTTTTTTTTCCTTAATAGTTGCTTTAGTTGCTTTTGTTTTTATATGAAAAAACACAAAAAGTTGAAAATTTTGAAAAATTCCAAAAAGATTTTAGAACTGATGAGTACCCTTGATGTTATGGTTCAATGATTGCTTTTCTTTGCATAGCCATGTAATTCCTTTTAGCATGTTTTTGATAGTATAGTCTGAATCTCATGATGAAGTTGTTTTTATGGTGAAATAGCATATGATCAAACTGAGTGCATATGACTTTTAGCATGAGTGGTTGCAATCCAACAAAAACATGACCTTGTGAGCTTTCTTTCTAGCCTTGATTTTTCATGTGTGATTCACTCTCTATATGTATATTATCTCTTGGAATTGTGATGGATATCAATTTCTCAAGACCTATATAAGATTTTTAGTTCATTACTTGTGAAAATCATATGATAGAGAACTTATTTTTCATAGGCCCTATTAATCCATATCCACCCTTACATTATCCTTGTATTTGAAGCCAATTTGAGCCTTAAGCCTTTTTATTTGTTGGCTTGTTACTCCATAAAATTATTCCCTAGCCAATATAAGCTTGACTCTATCTGTGGATTAGGACTTAGTTGGAGAGATTTATGTTGGTTCGAAAATAAACTTTTTGTTGGGGTAGATTGGAAGTCTTTTGTTTCGTTATGTAAAAAAATCTCTTGGTTAAAAATGCACCGAAAATTGAATTACCAAACCCGATACCGAACCTGTGGGTTCGGTACCGAGGTTCTCCAGAGTAAACCAGAAAGAAGAACTTACAGCTCGATACCGATCCTTCAAGGTCGGTATTGAGGCTTTGCATATGAAAAAAAAAAGAAAAAGAAGAAAATAAATAAGAGGAATAGGAAATAAAGAGTGTGCAAGTGCTTCAAAATTCAAAGCCAAGAGTTTCTTTATGTTTGTATTTGTGAGACTTTCTAGGATTTAATGGGTGGGTGAAAGAGAATATGCATATTGTTAAGAGAGTTTGGTATGTACTGTTGAGAGTTTTGGATATATGTGAGTTTTTAGGAGTCTTGGATTCCCAGATTTTATTAGCACCACATAGCCAAAAAAATTTCCATGCCTTATTGTCTTTACCAAACCCCATAAGAACCCGGTCGAATGGAAACTTCTATGAAGTTTTTCATTCAGCCTAAGTTCTCTTGATGATTTTTGCTTGTTTTGACAAATCTTTAGTGGAGAGTTCAGTGATATAAGTTCCAATTTCAATGAGTTTTTGCATATAAGATTAAGTTGAGAGATGAATTTATAAACCCAAACACATGAGAGTTGAGTGAAACACATTACCCTTGGTGAGGTTGGATTGTGATTGCTTGTGTCTATTAGTTGAATATTTATATGTGTTATGACGTTAAGTGTCATTTGATATTTTTGCTATGTTTTGAAGTTCCTTTTTAGATAAAGGCTATTTCTTGATGAGCATGTTATTTGGTTTTGGTTTATGTTTAGTGATTGCTTGAGGACAAGCAAGCATAAGTATGGGGTATTTTGATGTTCGTGTTTTTAGTATAGTTTTTAAGTGTTTTTCTTAGTTGTTTAGCTTGAGTTTAGTTGAGTTTTGGTATTTGTTTTGTGTGTTTTAGGATAAGTTTGCATATTTTGTAAAAAGTATGGACGCTACTCCGTTTTCATGTTTTTTGTACGTTTTTGACGGAAAATAGGAGCATTCCAAAGAAGTTGAGACCGAGAGTATAATGGTGGAGCATGGATGAGTCAAGGAAGGAAGAAGACGCTTTAAAGATCCCGGGAAATCCAAAAGAGGCTATGAAAAAGTATAAAAGATCAAGAAAACGAGCTCGATATCGACCCTGTGGGTTCGGTACCGTGGTATGAAGCAAAAGTCAAGTCGTGAAAAATTCAGCAAGACACCTACCGACCCTAATAGTTCGACACCGAGGTCCCCTGTTTCGGTAGGCGCACCGACTTCAAGATTTCTATCTTTTTATTTCGCAATCTGTGTAAGTTTGGAAAGTTATATCTTTTGGAAACTTTATAGATGTAAGGACCCAAGCCTTTAGAAGTTCTATCCCATGCAAACGCGAGGAATTCCCAAGAGGTCACCCATCCTGGTACTACTCCCGCCCATGCACGCTTAACTTTTGAGTTCTTTGTCCTCACTTGAACTCAGAAAATGAAGAGCTCTTGTTGACATTGGGAGCACCTCAATTCATTATAAATTATCGGGGTGTTACAATCTCCCCCACTTAAACACTTGACGTCCTCATCAAGGCCCAAGGACCACCCTCTAGGTCGAGCGCCTGCTCTCTGGGCCAAGCCAAACCGTAACCTAGAGTCGGCTCTAATACTATTTGTAAGGCCCCAAGCCTTTAGAAGTGTTATCAATGCCAACGCGAGGAATTCCCAAGAGGTCACCCATCCTGGTACTACTCCCGCCCCTGCACGCTTAACTTTTGAGTTCTTTGTCCTCCTTCGAACTCAGAAAAGGAAGAGCTCTTGTTGACATTGGGAGCACCTCAACTCATTATAAATTATCGGGGTGTTACAATAGATATATTCTCTAGTATAAATACTTTGTTTTAAAAACCTAGTTGGAGGAGTCGTAAGTGGAAGAGGAGAGAGAGACACACATGAGACTAAGAGGGACGATTCTTCTCTTTGTTCTTAGTTTCTAGTTTGGCTTTTGAAGATTACTCGGGGAAGAAGTTTGTATTCTATGACAAGTTTCGACTTTTAATTCAAGTAAGCTTTGTTTTTCATATAATGTTCTCATTCAATCCCTTTGTTTGCTTCTTTTCAATTATGTGTGAGTAGTTCAACTTTTCTAGGGTCGGCTTGAAAACCCGACATGGTTGTGCATGATTGAATGTTTGATTGCCTTTTATCTTTTATCTACTTGTTTTGTTCTTATACTTTAATGAAAGTAGGAGTAATTCGAGTTTATTGCTTGATCGAAAGAGAAAGTTTTAATCTTGAATGTTGATATTGTTCGATAACGAAAGTTTCGAGCTTTGGATAAAAAATAAGTAGAAAGTAGATTAGTTCATGAAAGTTAATTGATTTGCTTTCTTAAATCAACGAATGTTGATAGCTTTATCTCCAAGGCATGTTATTTATCATTCACACTATCTTAATTGCATTATAATGTCGTGGCAAACCCTTATCTTAGATCTTCTTCTCATTCGAAAACACCTTCATAATAATCTTTATTGCATCGGTACCGAGGTATTCAGGTTGGTACCGAACCTGCGTTTGTGTGCGTTATTTTCCCTATTTGAGTCGAAAGTCAGCATCCATACCGACATTAACAAGGTCGGTACCGATGTGATCATAGCCTCGTCTTTGCTTTCTTCTCTGCTTTATTTTATTTTTGTACTTTCCTGCTTTTTAGAATAGTAATCAAACATAAACTTGCTTCCCGTGGACGATCCTGACCTCCTTATACACAGTGGGGTCTTGACTACAAATGTATTTGTTGTCGGAAAACCCTTTCAACAGTCTCTCCCTTTGTTGGTATAGGTGCAAGTTCCTAGGTGTCTGGGTTGGCCTTGCCCAACGTTGTGGAGAGGACAAAGAAGAAGTATGTATCTAAATGTGAGGAGAATGGATACAAATTTACCCCTTTCACTTTCTCTACGTTTGGCGAATTCATTGAGGCTTTGGACATGCTTTCACTTATTAAGTCTTTCTCTATTAGCCACTCTAACAATGATAAGAGTGCTGCACGTTTTTCTTAGATTGAGTTTTTGAATTCAGAAGGGTGTGGGGGCCCAACTTATTTCTAGGCACTCATCCAACTTTATGTAATTTACATACTCTTCCACTATAACAATAATAATAATATAATTAAAAAAATAATAATAACTACAATTACAAATTTAATATTATTTGTAGGGTTCGGTTCAAGAGAGAACACTCCTCCAAGAGAGAAATGAGAATTTCTCCCAACTGTCCGATCTTGAAAAATTCAATGGCTATCATCGCGTGTTAATTAAATTAAAAAAAACTCATTTGTACATAATTTTATAATTGCTTGTGCATAATTTTCGCACTAATTTTGCGTTATTTTGTAACTAATTATGCATACTTTTTTCACCGAATGTGCATGCTCTATTTCTTAGGAGTGTGATGGACTTTATATTGATTGTGCATAATCTTTTACAACTAAGTGTGAATAATCTTATTATTAAGAGTGTATAACCCTATAATTGTGTGTGTATTACCCTATAACTAAGTATGAATGATGATATGTCATGTACACTAAATTATAAAAGATCACACAAACTTAGTTACAAAAATTATACACATTCACTTATACGATAAAGCACACTCGATAACACTATTATGCACACTCACTTGTATAATCATACACACTATGCAATCATCTAAAATAGAGCATGCTCACATAATTAAAAAAGCATGCACACTCAGTTAAAAAATTATGCATAGTCGATTATATGATCATACACAGTCGTCTAAAAACATGCACAAACACTCATCCAAGAACTCATACACACTCAATAACAATATTATGCACATTCACTTGTATAACCATACACATTGTGCAATCATCTAAAATAGAGCATCACTTACAAAATTATGCATAGTCAATTATATAATCATACACATTCATCAAAAAAACATGCACACTCACTCATCCAAGAAACCATTGCACACATAGTGAAAAAGTAGTTCGCAATAAATGATAAGATAAAGCACATTCAATAACAAAATAAAGCACAGTCAGTTCTAACATAAAATATAGTCGCTTATAATACGCATGGCAATGATGCGAGTTCAGGGTATGGAATACCCTCTCCGTCCCCATCCACGTACTCATACCCATGTGGGGAATGAAAACCATCATCGTCCCTATCCCTATCTGGTCCCCATCCCCATCGGGGATTCTATATCCTTGTTTATTTCCCCTATTTGTAATCAGCATGGGTTTTCTCATTTAATTCCTTGTTAAAATCCCCATATAATATTTAATGGTTAGTTATATTAATGTAAACTTTAATATATTATTTATGATTTAAACTAAAAATATCATTATAAGAAGAATGAGATTGATAAGAAAAATAATAACATTAAAAATTAAAAAAATCGATCATGTTAAATTCACATGTTATCTCTACAGGGTCTCCTCAGGTTCTCCAACGGGGATTCCCCATGAATATCCCATGTGGGTACAAAAATAATAACATTAAAAAAAATCAACCATATTAAATTCACAATTGTGGGCTCGCTCAAAATCGGCACAACCAACGTGCAAGACGAGGGTGCAACAAGCCCGACGATGACCGCGACAATGGGCACAATAGGTGCGACCCTAGGCATGGCCGCATATGCAGTAATAATCGTAGGGGTGTGCTAATAGGTGCGACATGGGGCACGATAGGCATGGTGGTAGCATCGGCAATGGGAACGACAGGCTAGGGCCTGGCCACAATCGGTGGCATGATAGGCATTGGTTCAGACACCAAAGTGATTCGCAGTAGAGGCAATTGTGGGAGTGATAGTATGCGCAACCTTGGGCCTAATAGGGATCAATGTCGCATTGGTGTGACGCCTTGCACGTTAAGCCACCAACGCTTTCAGCTTGTGAGCCTCTCTCAGTTCGAAAATGATCTTTAAAATGAGATCTGAAAATGAAAGCACGTCAACATGTGTTAAAAATGTCGATCCTTGAGAAACACTAGGTTTTCTCATGTCACAATGGAACGTCGGTGACAATACCATCCATCGTCCTTAAAGCGGTCCCACCAATCACGTGTGTAGTCGATGAAACAATGAATGGAGATGTCACACTGCTCATACTTGTTGGGATGATGTTAAGGCATTAACTAATCCCTGATCCCTCGAGTTTTTATGATGAAAAACCTGGTAGATTTTACGATTTGTACTTGAAGGTATTTCAAGTATAAAAGGATAAAGAGAAGGATGTTAGGATCAGTCGCTATGATGTAAGGGAAAATAAGAAAGCAAGTGTTGTGTTCGTTGGTCCTAGTGGAACAACGAAAAGAAGCAATCTCCTATCTAAGGAATGCGGCATAACTGAGGCAATCAAGCGTACGTGTCAGAGGAGAATTCCGAAAGCGCGTAAAAACTTAAAGATAGAATGTTCCGGCTGGAATGTTTATATGGAAAGTTTTAAGATAGATTTATTTCTAGGAAACTTTATTTTTAGATAGAAAAAAATCTCTGTAAAACATATCCTATCTTATATTTATGGATAGATTAAATGCTATTCCATGAGTATATAAATATGGTACTTGTCTAGGTTAAATTAGAGTTTTTGTAAAGGTTTTTAACAAGTTGTTCTAAAGGGAAAAACACAAGAGCTATGTGTGATCGAGTTTAGGAGAAGTTAGAGACATGAGGATAGCTTGATAGAGTTGTGTACGAAGTAAGGTTTGTGGGTCGAAGGAGCTAGTCCAAGTTGATTGAAGACATTCGACGCTTAGGAACATTAAGTTTTCACTGGGAGTTGTGTACACCTAGAAATATAAGGTTTGCGTTTGTAATTTTGTTTCACTCAATAAAGATAGTAACTTTGATTTGGACATACTTGTTCTTGTTTTACTTTTTTAACTATTTCACTGCCCAGTTCACTGATCCCTTAGGATCGATGTTTGTATTCTAACACACGTATGATCCAACAATTGGTATCAGTGCTTCTGGTTCTCTAGATTATGCGTTTGCTATAACCGATGTATAAGGATGAGTTCCTCTAATTTTGAGATCGGCTCTAGGAACAAAAAAGCTCCTTTACTTCTTTTTGGTCTGTATGATAATTGGAAGGGTAGATAGTTGATTGGATCAAGGGTAAAAGCTTCCAATCTAGGATTGCGATTCAGTATGGTGATCTCGAGGTTGTTGAAGAGAAGAAGATGGGATTAGAAGACTTCAAATCCATGGAAGCCAACTTCTTGGCAAAAACCTACATCAACAACGATCTTAGTCCTAATGATCATTGTAGAGTTTCCAACTTGCAAACCGCCAAGGAGATGTGGAAGGCTCTAGATCAGATTCATAATAGGAGTACCGATCTAAAGGTAACTGTCATCATTTTCACACAGAGATACTTCCAAACTTTCATCCTAATTGAAGGGGAAACAATCTCATCGTACCCGCTCCGGTTTGAAGTGCTCAATACTCGCTTAATTAGTTTGGGAATCGGTGAGAAACGAATACCCTTAGAACCAATGTGGTAGTAATATTGGAAGGAATAACATGAGAATGGTGCATGACCTTTTGTGAGAATCCGACCAATAGAAATCTCCAACTTCATGAGATCAGCGGAAAACTACTCAACTATGAAATGAAGAGATTTCGTGACAAAGTCAAGAAAATTGTTGCTAACGGAATGATGATGAAGATTGAGAAAAAAATACAATACCTTAAGGAGGAAGGTGAGGAAGACAGAGTTGATCCTGATAACGAGACAACCCTTCTCACCAAATCTATATGGAGGCTTTACAATTGAGGCAGATTTATACCCTTCAACTCCAACTCCAACTCCAACAACAGATCATGTGGTAATAATGAGGAAAAGCATGACATGAAGGATGTTACATGCTACAAGCGTCAAGAAAAGGGGAATTTTTCTAGGAATTGTTCCAAAGGTTACGATGATGGGAATGGGAAGAAGGCCTACATACCCACTTGGGGAAACCCAAACGAAGAAGAATTGGAAGGTTGAGCAAAGAACGTGTGTGGAATGTCGATCCCCACACCGGCTGAAGAGGTTAGTGGTGATGAATTCATTGAATCTCTTAAATCTCTTGAAAAATCTAGCCTTATTAAATTGATCAAGCAACTTAACAAAGATAATCAAGATGTGCAAATTAAATTTACTAAAGTTGATGATCAATGCATTGAGCTAAAATAAACTCTCAAAAACATGGTTGAAAGTGCCTCTGTTCCCTATGGAACATGTGGTGAAGCACAGAGGGAAATAAACTCCTTGAAAAAGATTAATAATGATCTTAGATCTGATGTGCTAGCCTTAGAGATAGAAAAGATAGTCTTCTAAAAGAACTTGAAAAAGACAAGGGAACTTCTAAGGGGGGAACACTAGGGGAGGGTCCCAAGTTTCTCCCTCAGATATTCGGGATAGGTTTTACAAGAGATTATTCTAAGAATAGTAAACATCAAGAGTTTGATTGATCCCATTGAACTTTATGATAATATTTCAAGGGAACTTCAAAGCTTGAAAGATAAAAACATTCACTTGACAAAAGAATTCAGATTCTAGAGGGTAGGACTGGTGATCATGAAAACTGTTGGTACCAAGGGGTGGTTGCTCATAAAATCTATAAAGGTAATAAACCCAAAGACATTCATCCTTAAAGGGTCAAGGAATGAAGTGTGCAAGAGAATCACTCCAACTACTTTATGGGAGATTATCTTAATGCTTGTTGGTGTTGTGGGAAAGGGGTCATGTTAAGAAGGATTACAAGAAAAGACACGCCCAAGCTGATATGCAAAGGGCCTATGTGAACAAAAAATTTTAAGCAAACCAACTACATGCTCCAGAATCCCACAAGAATAGCAAGGCCCAAGGGAACTCAAAAATAGTACCCAAGTCTAGGAGCAATGATGTTAATCTTCTGGAATATTTTGTTGCTATTCTTAGGGAACAACATTAGTTTTATCACCAAAGTCGGCCAGGTAAAGTAAAGCTTGCTTGGGTCATTAAAATTTAATCCTTTCATTACAAGTCGAAGTGGACAAGAATAAAAGATGGTACTTGGACAATGGTTGTTCAAGAACTCTCATTCTTACTAGGTTTGCAAATTTCTCAAACTATGGAGGGAACAAAGATACATCAACAAAAGTACATAAAGGAGATTCTCTAGAAGTTTGGTATGGAAACCTCTAAACCAATTGATAATCCTACTTCACCCAACACTCGTTTGGATGCAAATTTGAGTGGGATTGATGTGGATCAAAATGTTTATCGTGGGATGATTGGCTCTCTTTTACATCTAATGGCAAGTAGGCCATATATTGTGTTTAATGTATGTATATGTTCTAGGTTTCAAGCAAATCCTAAAGAATCACAACTTAATGAAGTCAAAAGGATCTTAAGATACTTGAAGGGAAGCGATAATATGTGTCTCTAGTACCCTAGGAATTGTGATTTCAGTTTAATGGGTTACACAGATGTAGATTATGCATGACACTTGATGGAAAGGAAGAGAACTTATAGAATGGCTCAATTCTTGGGTCCATATCTTGTTTCCTCGAGATCAAAGAAACAAAATTAGTTGTTCTTTCTACATCTAAAGCTGAGTAAGTGGTTGCTAATGCCTGTTGTTCGCATGTACTATATGTGAGACAACAACTTGAAGACTATAGTATGTCTCTTGGAACCATTAGTATTCTTTGTGATAATACAAGTGCTATTAATATCTCCAAAGATCTAGTTCAACACTCTCGAACGAAGCAAATTGACATTCATCATCACTTCTTGAGAGATAATGTTGAAAAGGGTTTTATTAAGATCGATAATTGTAGGAATGAAAACCAAGTGGCAGATATCTTCCCCAAGGCCTTAGACAAAAAACCTTATGAAAATTTGAGAATTCTCTTAGGGATGATCATCATGAACTAATCAATTCTCAATCCACTATTTCCCTAATATTGACTAGAAAATCTCTTGATATTGAGGGAACAATGTTAATGGTAATTTATTTCTGCATTTATTTGTTCACAATGATTTGCATAAATTACATGATACATAGGATATATGTTTTCATTTAAAATCTAAGACTTATTTGTGCATTTCACAAAAGCTCTTCTTTTTTGCCCAAATGACTAACTTGATCTATTTTATCCGTTGCTACAAGCCGAAATGATAATTAGTCATAAGACCATACCAATCCATGGTCCAAGTAAATGTCTCTTATGAGCCCTTCTTTGGTAAACCCTTGAAACGAGATTCAATTACCTAGAACATTGAAATATCCTTGCCTTCTGTGTTTATGATTTGGGTAAGCTTTCTTTATATGTTTTTATACCCTAAATGCTATCCAAAACCAGCCCTTTCTATTCCACTTATGCAAAGGACTATGGGATTATAGGTCTCAAAAAGGAGAAAGTTAGTGTTGAAGCCTCTAGGATTAGTATTTGCGAGATATAAGCTATAAGCCAAATATTGGTTGATATGATAGGAACAGAGAAACAAAGGTTGAATCAATTACAAAGGAGAGAGGTTATAACAACTAGTTGATACTACAAGACAATAATTATTTTTACTGCGCAAGGGAACGGTAAAAAAAGGAGTCGTTGGTGGTAATTATTGGCGGGGCAGGGTATTTTGTGACCGTTGGAGGGATCATCGAATGAAACTATGAAAGGTAACCTTATGTTGACTGAATCTTTTATTTCCATTCCCAATTCACTTTGCCTATAATTATCCAAGTACCAATATCCTAATATCTCTTGCCTAAAATACTCTCCTTGCACTCCAAGAACTCTCTCTCTCTCTCTCTCTCTCTCTCTCTCTCTCTCTCTCTCTTTCTCTCTCTCTCTCTCTCATTATTGCTTCCAAAACCTGAAAATCCTAAAAATTCCCAAAACCCTCAATCAATCATCAATGTCCACTCCTTCTAGAATCGACATCACTACACTCACCACCTCTGAGAGAGACACACTTCTTGCTTCTTTCTGCACAAAAGCTTGAACCCTCCACTTGCCAAAACCCGAAACCCACTTCCATTCCAAAAAACTCCATTGATGAAGTCGTCTACTTGGCGAAAGAAGTGGTAAAGGAGGTGATAGAAGAGGTGAAAGATGCGTCATCGGGTGTTAATTAGCCCATAGACATTGGTGACGAGGTGGAAGCAATGGCGGTGATGCTACCATGCCACTAGTTCAATATGATCCAATGGTGGTGCTTTAGAACCTTGCCCATGTTGTGAACAAAGGGATTTTTGTTGATCCGCTTGGGAAAGATTCAAGTATAGAGGAGTTGTAAAAAGAGTTGTCAAAAGCTCCTAAGGAAGTACAAGCTGGTCTCTCTCAAGGACCAAAAAGAAAGAGGGGAAAGAGGGTGATTGGAGATGATGATGAGAAAAAACAAGATGAAGATGATGTGGTGGATGTTGATCCTAAAGGATCAACGAAGTATCCTTGCATTTCGAAGGAGAAGAAAGGAAAGATGGTCCCTTCTGACTCAGGGATCAAGCATAAGCTGCGATCTTCTTCCAAGAAGAAGGAGATCCAGATCAAGGAAACCCCTACTTCTGCTACTGTTGTACTAAAGGAAACATGATTAAGGAACTTGGTTGCTCTAGTGTAGGTGGAGTAACATGTGCTCAGAGCCAATGTTCGTGAAGCGCTTTGGGATCTTATAGTTTTTTGAGGATGGGAGAAATTGAGTGTCAACAAGGTCACAGTCGATCTTGATCTGATTAGAAATTTTTGTAGTTCCTATACTCTGATGCAAAGCATGAATGTGATGGTGGGAATGACAAAATTAGGAAATTCACTCACCTTCTCCGTTAATGAGGTTGCTATGATGTTGGGTGTTCCCATTGGGGGACATGCCCCATTGCCACAACCTGGATTGTGGCCAAGCGACAAGAAGAAACTACTCACTAGGCTATTTGGATCAGAAGAGGTGCAACTAACAACATATGAGTTGTTGTTCGTGACTAGGGTGGCTCACTAGTTTCTTGTAAAGGTGGTGGTGCCAAGACAAAAGAAGAGGAACAATCTAATGTGTTAGATCTAATATTGATGGATTTGTTCATGAGCAAAAAGAAGATTGTTTTGGCTGAAACATTTCTATGGAAAGTTTTAAGATAGATTTATTTCTAGGAAACTTTATGTTTGAATAGAAATAAAATCTATGCAAAAGATATTCTATCTTATATTTATGGATAAATTAAATGTTATTCCATGAGTATATAAATAGGATACATATATAGGTTAAGCTAGAGTTTTTGTTAAGGTTTTTAACAAGTTGTTACTAAGGAAAAACACGAGAGTTGTGTGCGATCAAGTTTAGTAGAAGATAGATACACGAGGATAGCTTGACTGAGTTGTGTACTAAGTCAGGTTCGTGGGTCAAGGAATCTAGTCCGAGTTGATTAAAGACATTTGATGCTTAGTAACATTAGGTTAGTCACTAAGAGTTGTGTACACCTAGAAACCTAAGGTTTGCGTTTGTAAGTTCATTTCACTCAATAAAGATAATAACTTTGATTTGGAAATACTTGTTCTCTTTTTACTTGTTTAACTATTCTGATGTCTAATATATTGATTCCTCATGATCATTGTCTGTATTCTAACACACGTACAATCCAACAATACTTATCATAGTCTATTGGGCCTCGTTAAAACCCAGCCCAAAAGACGTGTTACAAGCCCAAAAAGGTTTGGTCCAACTAATTCGCTAGAAGGAGAGGCCGATATAATAGTCAAGGCGAGGCTGAAATCTTGGACCTCATAATCGTGATCAACGGCTACCTCATTAATGACGGGGGCGAGATCTCCGGGATTTGCCAAGTGTTTCAGCCAACGGACGAAGTGGGTAAGGAAGTTATAAATAGAGACGAGGCAAGGATAGGGAGGACACGAACACTCATACTCGAAATTACTTACGAAAGCTCAAATCTTTTTCTAGTCATTCTACTTCGCTCAAAGCTTCCATTTGTATTTACAAAAGATTCACGATCTCAATCATAATAACGATCTTATCATTTTATTGCCCTTACTTTTCTTACCTTTTATCTTGTTTCACTACTTGCTTGTAATTTATTACGTGTTACAAATTCTGTTTGGTTAGGACTTCCCACATTATAGCAGGTAACGCGTTAGTGTGATTATCCTGCCCAAAACAATTGGCCCCCACCGTGGGGCCCTAGCCGAAAAGAAGTCACGCTAAAGTAGCTACAGAATCTGTCAACGAGATGGACGAAATCCAAACTACTTACAACCACGTAGAAGATCTCGACAAACACGAGGGCAATGAGGAAACCAACAACCAATGCGCCGGGAATGTAGACGATGTCGGGAACGTAGATGGAGTCGGGAATGTGGATGAAGTTGAGCAAGGTTCCGGAAACACTAATGGCAACCCTGGTACTTCCGAACAACGAGGAGTTGGAGGAGGCGATGCCGATGTCATCATGGAACTTTGAGCAACAATGATCGCTCTCCAAAAGGACCTAGAAACCCAGAAAGAGGCCAATGCTAAATTCACCGAGGTATACGAGAAGCAAATTGAAACTTTAAGTAATGAGCGTAATTTGCTTCGATCTCAGGTACAATCAGCTCTAACCCAACCCCGTAGAACAGATGTGGTAGAGGGAGACGCCAGACGATTAGATATGGATGACCTAAGTCTCGCAACACCTGATATCGTCAAGCCAGTAACCGGGTATCAGGTTAATGGTAATTCCTTAAGGGTGATACGGGAAGATACTGAGGTTTCTCAATTACGAGAACGCCTTAAAGCCTTGGAAGATTGAATCACTCAGGTCCCAAGGGCACCTCAACCGATAGCGATGGAGAGGAGAGATGGTTACACTGATTCTCCCTTCATGCCTGCTATCGCAAGAGTTGATATGTCCCTAAAGTATCACGTTCCTGACGTACCTAAGTACGAAGAAGTAACGGATCCCGATCAACATATAGCCGCATTTAAACAGACTATGAATATGAGGACAGTCCCTTTTGACATGAAGGAGATTGTTATGTGTCGTTGGTTCGGGAACACGTTATCCGGACCCGCACTCAACTGGCATTCGCACTTACCGCTTGGAAGTATTTCATCTTTTGCTAAGTTAATTGACAAGTTCAGGATAAGATTTGCAAGCAGTCGACACGCTAAGAAACGATCAATTGATTTGTGCCTCAATTGCTATAACGAGGAATTGGTGACCATTGAGGGATGTAATGCCGCTACAACTGTGGAGGCATTCCGAAGGGCATATCGGTTTGTAATCCTAAGTTATATCATGAATTAACTAAATATCCTTGTTTGAATTTCGATGAAGTGCAGGTAAAAGCGTTAGCACATTTTCGATTGGAGGAAGACGACCTCTTTGTCGAAAAAGGAATCAGCCTTCACCGGCCAGACCAGAGACAAGGAAGGCGAGAACAAAGATATGCTCCATACCCCACAGCACCTCTTACCAAAACAACCGTCAATACAACATTCTCCAGGCAAGGCGAAAGAAATGAAAGTCCCAAATTGCCTCCCGGACTTTCCTATTACAACTTCTGCGGGGATGCAACTGAGGTAGTCCGAACCCTCAACAGCATGGGGGATACTGTCAAATGGCCTCGAAAGAGTAATGTGCCCTCACACCAGAAAGACAAGACCAGATGGTGTGACTTTCACTTTGATCATGGACACCGAACCAATGAATGCATCGCGTTGCGAAAGGAGGTGAGCGAGTTATTACGAAGGGGGCACCTCAAAGAATTAATATCAGAAAGAGTGAAGGAGCAGCTAGAGCGCAACAAAGAAAAAGCTAGTCCGCCACCACCCCCGAAGCACACTGGAGTAATCAACGTTATCACAGGGGGATAAGAGATTTGTGGCATAACATACTTCGCAGCAAAAAGAATTGCGAGGGATACTAGAAGTGAATTCCCCAAAGCTCCTTCATGCACAAGTCTTGTCGTGATGCCAATCACCTTCGATGATGTCGAAGAAGAGGAAGTTCACCATGATTGTTTAATAATTTCGTTGATGATAGGCAATTTCCTTGTCAAAAGAATATTATTTAATAATGGAAGCTCCGCTAATTTGCTCATGTTGGATGCCTTGTACAGCTTAGGTCACGGGATGGATGACATTGTAAAAAAATCTACGACTTTAGTAGGCTTCAGTGGTGAATCATGCAACACGTTGGGAGAAATATCTTTACCCACTGTTGCAAGAGGAATAAACTACCAGGTAAAATTCCAAGTACTTGATTGCCCTTCACCCTTTAATGACGGTAGGCCATGGATACACGGGATGAGGGCTATCCCTTCTACTTATCATCAATGCGTGAAGTTCCCGACGCCATGGGGAGTTCAAGAAATTAAGGGGGAACAGAAATTAGCAAGGGAATGCTACTCCGTAACGATGAGAGCAACGACTTCCAAGAACTTACAACTTGAAACAGGGAAGAAGTCGTTAGATTAGCAATTAAAGGACTGTAGAACAACCACTTACTACGTAAAGCCGGAGACGCTAGAGCTCGAAGAAGTGGCTCTTGATCCACTAGATCCGTCTAAGAAAATTAAAATAGGAGCAAACTTGGAGCCAACTTTATGTAAACAATTGGTGGAGTTTCTACGGTCCTACAATGATTGTTTTGCATGGTCAAACGAGGATATGGTGGGCATTGATCCTGATGTACGTGATTACACACGCCCTTAATGTCAATAAGAAGGTGCCACCGGTGAAGCAAAAAAGGCGCAAGTTTGCACCCGAACGAAATCTGGTAATCAACGATGAGGTAAAATCCTTGCTTGAATCTGGAAAAATTAGAGAAGTTAAATATCCTGATTGGCTTGCGAATGTGGTAGTCGTAAAAAAGAAAAACGGTAAGTGGCGCGTTTGCGTAGACTTTACCGATTTAAACAAAGCATGCCCTAAAGACTCGTTCTCTTTGCCTCATATTGATGCAATGGTGGATGCAACAGCAGGGCATGAGCTCTTAACTTTCATGGATGCATTTAGTGGATATCATCAAATAATGATGCATCCCGACGATAAAAAAAAACTGTATTCGTAACCAATCAGGGAACCTATTGTTACAAAGTTATGCCCCTCGGGTTAAAAAACGCAGGTGCTACTTATCAGAGGTTGGTTAATAAGATGTTTTAGGAAAAACTAGCGGATACAATGGAGGTGTACATCGACGACATGTTAGTCAAGTCATTGAAGGAGGAGGACCACATTACCCACTTGAAAGACGCGTTCCAGATCCTGCGAAGCTACAAAATGAAATTGAATACAACCAAGTGCTCTTTCGGAGTTACATCAGGGAAATTCTTTGGATACATAGTGACGCAGAGAGGAATCGAGGCGAGTCCAGACCAGATCAAGGCCATATTGGAGCTGCAATCACCGAAGTGCGTCAAAGACGTCCAGAAGTTATCCGGACAAGTATCTGCACTGAACCGGTTCATATCGCGATCCTCGGACAGAAAAAAAGTTGTTCTACGACGTCTTGAAGAAGAACAAGTCATTTGAATGGACGGAAGCACATGAAAAGGCCTTTAGAGAGTTGAAAAAATTATTTATCTAACCCTCAAGTACTTTCCAAACCCAATCCAGATGAGAAGTTATACGTGTACTTGGCCGTGACCAAAGTAGCAATGAGCGCCGTCTTGATTCGGGAAGAGAATGGAGACCAGTTTCCCATTTATTACGTAAGTAAAACCTTGCTTGATGCGGAAACTAGGTATTCCCCCATGGAAAACTAATATTATCTTTGGTAAAGGCTTCAATAAAATTACGTCCTTATTTTGAAAGTCATTCTATCATCGTAAGGACTAATTATCCAATGAAGAGTATCATGTCAAAGCCAGAATTGTCAGGTCGGCTAACAAGATGGTTAATCCACTTAAATGGTTACGACATCACTTACGAGCCAAGAACAGCAATGAAGCATCAAGCGTTGGCGGATTTTGTGGTTGACTTCACTCCTACCTATTTAGAACAAGAAGACCAAGATGTGTTACATGTAGCAGGGAGCGGCAAGTGGTTGATGCATACAGACGGAGCGTCAAATCAGATTGGCGTAAGATTGGGGTTAGTCCTGAAGTCACCACAGGGGGATAGGATAGCCCAAGCTATTCGATGTACGTTCAAACCTACTAACAATGAAGCAGAATATGAGGCGCTTATAGCAGGGTTACTCGTTGCCATAGACTTGAACGTGCAAGAAATTGAGGTAATTTGTGATTCGTTACTTATTGTAAATCAAGTTTCGAACTCATATGTTGCCAGGGATTCAAAGATGAAGGCGCACTTAGAGAAAGTCCAAGAGATCATTAAATATTTCAAACATTTTGAGATAAAGCAAGTTCCTCGGGACGCTAACACGCAAGCAGACGCCTTAGCCATCCTCGGATCTGCTATCGACCCAAGAGAGTATGTGTTGAACGAGGATTTCTTGCCAACAAATAAATTTATAATCAAGACCCCGCTGAGTATAGGGAGGTCAGGATCGTTCCACAGGAATCAAGGTTGTTCGTTTAACAATCTACTAAAAAGGAAACAAAAACAAATAAAACACTCACAAGTAGCCTCGTTAACGACGTTGTCAGGGTCGTTAACGAACCACCGAACACAAAACACTTCAACTAACGACCTAATTAAATTCTAATTAAAACCGGTACCAAGGCAAGTACTCAGCAACGAAACTTCACTAGAAATAATTCAAATAAAACAAAGATCTAGGACTAGGGACACCACAACATAGCCAAGCATAAAAATTCGTAAGAAGATAAGATGATGCCTTTAAATAGATAGAGTCATCAACTTTCGTTGACTTAGCAAGTAAATTAACAAACTTTCGTATCCTAATTCACTTAGTTGCTTGTTTTGGATGTAAAGCTTGAAACTTTCGTATTCAAACAATATCAACCTTCAAGTTACTAACTTTCTCTTTCAATTAAGTTAAAAACTCAAATTACATCGACTTTCGTTTCGGCATAAGCACAACAAACAATTCACAATGAAAGATAAAAGGCATTCACAACACAATCATACTCATCAAACATGCTCAACTATGTCGGGCTTAACCCCGATCCTAGAAAAAGAAACTACTCACTAATCATAACTAAGAAACTAAAAATCTCAATCAAAGGAAACATTCAAAACAAAACAAAACTCAAATTAATAAGAAAATATTGTCTTACAGAGATTCAGAAGAAACCGAAAAACATCAAAATACCGAATCACAATCGCGACTAACGACCCCGGTGATTGTCGTCTACCGAGCCTCCTCGATCTGACTCCGATCCGACTCTCTCTCTCTCTCGGCCCTTCGAAATTCTCTCCCAAAAAATTCTCCTCTAAAAGCTTCCTCCCTTAAAAGCCTCCCCTTTCTATGCTAGATAGAAGGGTATTTATACTAAAAAACTAAAAACTAAAAAAACTAAAAAGATATAAACTTTCCTAAAAATATAGAAACAAACCCTAAAAGATAGAAATAAAATCTAAAAAGATATTAAGACCCAAAATACATATTATAATAACCCCAAAAGATTCTAAAAAAGATACTCAGCCGACACGGAAATAAATTCCCGCTCAGGATCGGTGAATTATAAAATAAATACTTCAAATCTTCTCCTTCGTGGCCTCGTTAACGAGCCCTCACAGCCTCGTTAACGAGCCTGGGCATTGTTTTCTTCCACACTTCCTCTTGTAATCTTGAGCTTTGACTTCTTCAATCTTGCACTCCTCCGTCTTTCGCTGTAATGCTCCAAATTCAACTCCATAAAGCTCTTTTCCTCGCTAAAACCTACAAAATTCACAAAATAGCGTAGCTTCTACTCTTTTCATAGAAATATGCAAAACTATCTAAAAATACTCAAAACTAAACCTAAACTTAACAAAACTAAACCTAATAAGCAAAGAAAACCTACTAAAAACTATACTAAAAATGCGAACATCAAAATACCCCATACTTAGACTTGCTTGTCCTCAAGCAATAAACAAGACACTAATCAAAACCAAACCAAATCATGCTCATCAAGACATAGCCATCTTCTAAAAAGAAACATCTACACTTGAGAAAAATATACCAAAGACTATTAACATCCTCACACATATATTCACTTAAATAGACATAAGATAATACAATCCAACCTCTCAAGGGATATAATGTGTTTCACTCAACTCTCAAGTGTTTAGGCTCATAAATTCAATCTCTCAACTCATCTTATATACAAATACTCATACAAATTGGAACTTATATCACCAATACTCTCCACCCAAGATTTGTCAAAACAAGCAAAGAATCATCAAGAGAACTTAGGGGGCTCAATGAAAAACTTCATAGAAGCTTCCATTCGGCCGGGTTGTAATGGGGCTTGGTAATAACAATAGGGAGTGGAAATATTTTGGTCATGTGGTGCTAATAATATCCGGGAATCAAAGACTCCTAAAAACTCACACAGATCAAAAACTCTCATAAAAGATCATACCAAACTCATTCTTTTTATGCACACTCATTTTCACTCACCCTTTATCATCCTAGAAAGTCTCATAACAAAATAAAAGAATCTCTGATATTATCTATAAACACAAATGCACTTCAACTCTCTACTTCCCTTTTTATCATTCTTCTTCTCTTTGTTTTTTCTCTTTTCATTTTTTTTTCTTTTTTTTTTCTCTTTCGTTGCCTCGTTAACGAGCCTACACCAGGGTCGTTAACGAGCCACCGTATACATTCTTTCTCCTCTTTTCACTACGTCCATCAAAAACTTTATTTTGTGCATTTTTCTATGAAGAGACCTTTATTATTACATGTAATAACAAGAGACTTCCAATCTCCCATTCCCAAATACCCTTCAATTTAAGCAAAATATAAGCAACTCCTCTCTTTTTTACACACCACAAAACTTATCTCTCCAATCTAAGTCCTTATTCCCGGATAGGGTCAAGCTTATCTCGGCTAGGGAATACTTTTTTGTGGAGCTAAAAGTAAAAGGTTTCAGGCTAGAATTGGTTATCAAAAAGAAGGAATAATGTAAAGGTAGATATGGAATAATAGGGCTTATGAAAATAAGTTCTCCATCGTATGATCTTCACAAGTAATGAACTAAAAATCTTATAAGGATCTCAAGAAATAGATAACCATCACAATTCCAAGAGATAATATGCATAAAGAGAGTAAATCACACAAGAAAAGAAGAGGGATTTATAATGTTCTCCCTATAAGGCCAAAAATAACTCACAAGGTAAATTTTGTTGGATTGCATCGTCTATGCTATAAAGTATATGTGCTCAATTTCATCAAATGCTATCTTCTTCTAAAAACCAATAATTTCAAGTTGAGAATCCGGCTATACTTTTAAAGACATGCTTGCAAGGAATTATATGATTAAGTTAGCGATTGCTATCATAGAACTTAAGAAAGGATATCTATCAATTCTAAAACTCTTTTTTTAGATTTTTCGAAATTTTCCAATTTTTTTTCGATTTTCGATTTTTTTTTTCGGTTTGCAACTTAAGGAAATAAAAACTACATAAAACACATAAACACCTAGGACATAAGTTTTCTACTTTATCCCACCCCATACTTAAAATTACAGTGTCCCCACTGTAAGAAAAATAAGAAGAAGGAAAAGAAATAGAAAACAAAACAAAAAATTAAAAAGAAAAAGAAAGACATAAAAAACTTACAAAGTTACAAAAGTGGAAACAAGGAAAATTTTCATCTTCGAGTTGAATCAACGGTTCGGTGGAGGAAAGTAGTGCTCAAAGTTCCCCATGAAGTCGTACATCGTCCTCCAACGCTCAGCGTCCTCCGCCTCTCTCTAACGCTGCCTCTCATCCTCCATCGACATGCGAGCTGAATAGACAGTTTCCCATCTATCCATCCTCCTATGAATGTGATCCTGCTGGAGGTGAAGCTGCTGCATCCGTGAAGAAAGATCATCGGCCCATGGTGGTGGTATACTCGATCCTGTGTACTCGGGTTGAGGAGGTGGTGGGTATTGAGGCTGGAAATGGTCTTGATACATCAGCGGGTTGTAAGGAATGAGTCCGTAGGCATGAGGGTTGACAGGAGCTAGTGGTGGGTCTACAGGAGCTCTCGGCACCTCGTTAACGAAGATGGGTGCCTTGTTAACAGTGTTGTGATGGGGCTGGAAATGGTCGTTAACGAGCCTGGTGGGCTCGTCAACGAAGATGTTGCTCCCTAAGACCTCCGTGTCGATGTCTTCTTCCTCGTAACTGAGCTCCTTAGTGTCGCCCTCAGTGTCGGCTTCTTCGGTGTCGTTGCCTACTACCTCGGTGTCCTCTTCATCATCTTCATCTTCATCTTCATCCATGTCTTCCCGCTCAAACCGGGATTCACATGGCCTAAGCGAAAGCTCATCCTCCGGTTTAGGATCCAATGGGTAGGCATGTCCCGTCCACGCCTCGTACCAATTCGGTACATAGAGAAGCTCTAACTTGTCGAGGGTAGGTGTAACTATGCGATCTTGAACCTTCACCTCGAATCCTCCCTCGGCAAAAACTTTGTAAGAAGCTCGAACTTGTCGAGGGTAGGTGTTTCATTAGGCAACTGGTGATAAGAGGTGATGCGTTTCCTCAACTCCGTCATCTTAGCAGGAGGGAAAAACTTTTTAAGAAATTGATCATACAAAGCTTTCCAAGTCCTGATAGACTTAGAAGGTAGGCTCTCTAACCAGTTTAGGGCATTTCCAGTAAGAGACCATCTAAAAGCTTTTAATAGAACATATTCTAATGAGACACCTTTTGCAGCTATGGTATCACATAAATCAAGAAAGTTTCTAATATGCTCCATAGGGCACTCAACAGGTTTACCTTCAAACTGAGCCCGTTTAAGTAAGGATATAAATTGAGACTTGATCTCAAAAGGTTTCGCTATCGCTGGAAGCACAATAGGAGATTCTGGCACCCTCAGTTCCGGATGCATGCATTGTTTGGCATTCCTTGGATAGGCATGTAGCTCTTCTTGTAAACGAGCCTTGTCAGCTCGTTGACGCTCAGCTTCGGCGTCTGCGCCGTCCTTCTCGGCTTTCAGTGCCTCCATTTGGGTCCGGAGGATCTCTAACTCTCGAGCCATCTCTTCTGCTGTGTCCATGGCTCGGTTTTCTCGGAGTGGACGGTGCAGGGAACGTTCGGGTTTTGAGTAATAACCTGTGTTATCAAACTGAAGCCTTCGTCGTCCTACCGGCATACACTGAGAAAACAGACAAAGAAAACAAAAATTAAAAACAAAAATGGGGTCGGGCTATTCCCGAACCCAAAGATAAACTAACAAACTCGTTGCTTCCCCAGCAACGACGCAAATTTGTTGAACGAGGGTTTCTTGATAACAAATAAATTTATAATCAAGACCCCGCTGAGTATAGGGAGGTCAGGATCGTTCCACAGGAAGCAAGGTTGTCCGTTTATCAATCTACTAAAAAGCAAACAAAAACAAATAAAAACACTCACAAGTAGCCTCGTTAACGACGTTGTCAGGGTCGTTAACGAACCACCGAACACAAAACACTTCAACTAACGACCGAATTAAATTCTAATTAAATTCGGTACCAAGGCAAGTACTCAGCAACGAAAATTCACTAGAAATAATTCAAATAAAACAAAGATCTAGGACTAGGGACACCACAACATAGCCAAGCATAAAAATTCGTAAGAAGATAAGATGATGCCTTTAAATAGATAGAGTCATCAACTTTCGTTGACTTAGCAAGTAAATTAACAAACTTTCGTATCCTAATTCACTTAGTTGCTTGTTTTGGATGTAAAGCTTGAAACTTTCGTATTCAAACAATATCAACCTTCAAGTTACTAACTTTCTCTTTCAATTAAGTTAAAAACTCAAATTACCTTGACTTTCGTTTTGGTATAAGCACAACAAACAATTCACAATGAAAGATAAAAGGCATTCACAACACAATCATACTCATCAAACATGCTCAACTATGTCGGGCTTAACCCCGATCTTAGAAAAAGAAACTACTCACTAATCATAACTAAGAAACTAAAAATCTCAATCAAAGGAAACATTCAAAACAAAACAAAACTCAAATTAATAAGAAAATATTGTCTTACAGAGATTCAGAAGAAACCGAAAAACATCAAAATACCGAATCACAATCGCGACTAACGACCCCGGTGATTGTCGTCTACCGAGCCTCCTCGATCTGACTCCGATCCGACTCTCTCTCTCTCTCGGCCCTTCGAAATTCTCTCCCAAAAAATTCTCCTCTAAAAGCTTCCTCCCTTAAAAGCCTCCCCTTTCTATGCTAGATAGAAGGGTATTTATACTAAAAAACTAAAAACTAAAAAAACTAAAAAGATATAAACTTTCCTAAAAATATAGAAACAAACCCTAAAAGATAGAAATAAAATCTAAAAAGATATTAAGACCCAAAATACATATTATAATAACCCCAAAAGATTCTAAAAAAGATACTCAGCCGACACGGAAATAAATTCCCGCTCAGGATCGGTGAATTATAAAATAAATACTTCAAATCTTCTCCTTCGTGGCCTCGTTAACGAGCCCTCACAGCCTCGTTAACGAGCCTGGGCTTTGTTTTCTTCCACACTTCCTCTTGTAATCTTGAGCTTTGACTTCTTCAATCTTGCACTCCTCCGTCTTTCGCTGTAATGCTCCAAATTCAACTCCATAAAGCTCTTTTCCTCGCTAAAACCTACAAAATTCACAAAATAGCGTAGCTTCTACTCTTTTCATAGAAATATGCAAAACTATCTAAAAATACTCAAAACTAAACCTAAACTTAACAAAACTAAACCTAATAAGCAAAGAAAACCTACTAAAAACTATACTAAAAATGCGAACATCAAAATACCCCATACTTAGACTTGCTTGTCCTCAAGCAATAAACAAGACACTAATCAAAACCAAACCAAATCATGCTCATCAAGACATAGCCATCTTCTAAAAAGAAACATCTACACTTGAGAAAAATATACCAAAGACTATTAACATCCTCACACATATATTCACTTAAATAGACATAAGATAATACAATCCAACCTCTCAAGGGATATAATGTGTTTCACTCAACTCTCAAGTGTTTAGGCTCATAAATTCAATCTCTCAACTCATCTTATATACAAATACTCATACAAATTGGAACTTATATCACCAATACTCTCCACCCAAGATTTGTCAAAACAAGCAAAGAATCATCAAGAGAACTTAGGGGGCTCAATGAAAAACTTCATAGAAGCTTCCATTCGGCCGGGTTGTAATGGGGCTTGGTAATAACAATAGGGAGTGGAAATATTTTGGTCATGTGGTGCTAATAATATCCGGGAATCAAAGACTCCTAAAAACTCACACAGATCAAAAACTCTCATAAAAGATCATACCAAACTCATTCTTTTTATGCACACTCATTTTCACTCACCCTTTATCATCCTAGAAAGTCTCATAACAAAATAAAAGAATCTCTGATATTATCTATAAACACAAATGCACTTCAACTCTCTACTTCCCTTTTTATCATTCTTCTTCTCTTTGTTTTTTCTCTTTTCATTTTTTTTTCTTTTTTTTTTCTCTTTCGTTGCCTCGTTAACGAGCCTACACCAGGGTCGTTAACGAGCCACCGTATACATTCTTTCTCCTCTTTTCACTACGTCCATCAAAAACTTTATTTTGTGCATTTTTCTATGAAGTGACCTTTATTATTACATGTAATAACAAGAGACTTCCAATCTCCCATTCCCAAATACCCTTCAATTTAAGCAAAATATAAGCAACTCCTCTCTTTTTTACACACCACAAAACTTATCTCTCCAATCTAAGTCCTTATTCCCGGATAGGGTCAAGCTTATCTCGGCTAGGGAATACTTTTTTGTGGAGCTAAAAGTAAAAGGTTTCAGGCTAGAATTGGTTATCAAAAAGAAGGAATAATGTAAAGGTAGATATGGAATAATAGGGCTTATGAAAATAAGTTCTCCATCGTATGATCTTCACAAGTAATGAACTAAAAATCTTATAAGGATCTCAAGAAATAGATAACCATCACAATTCCAAGAGATAATATGCATAAAGAGAGTAAATCACACAAGAAAAGAAGAGGGATTTATAATGTTCTCCCTATAAGGCCAAAAATAACTCACAAGGTAAATTTTGTTGGATTGCATCGTCTATGCTATAAAGTATATGTGCTCAATTTCATCAAATGCTATCTTCTTCTAAAAACCAATAATTTCAAGTTGAGAATCCGGCTATACTTTTAAAGACATGCTTGCAAGGAATTATATGATTAAGTTAGCGATTGCTATCATAGAACTTAAGAAAGGATATCTATCAATTCTAAAACTCTTTTTTTAGATTTTTCGAAATTTTCCAATTTTTTTTCGATTTTCGATTTTTTTTTTCGGTTTGCAACTTAAGGAAATAAAAACTACATAAAACACATAAACACCTAGGACATAAGTTTTCTACTTTATCCCACCCCATACTTAAAATTACAGTGTCCCCACTGTAAGAAAAATAAGAAGAAGGAAAAGAAATAGAAAACAAAACAAAAAATTAAAAAGAAAAAGAAAGACATAAAAAACTTACAAAGTTACAAAAGTGGAAACAAGGAAAATTTTCATCTTCGAGTTGAATCAACGGTTCGGTGGAGGAAAGTAGTGCTCAAAGTTCCCCATGAAGTCGTACATCGTCCTCCAACGCTCAGCGTCCTCCGCCTCTCTCTAACGCTGCCTCTCATCCTCCATCGACATGCGAGCTGAATAGACAGTTTCCCATCTATCCATCCTCCTATGAATGTGATCCTGCTGGAGGTGAAGCTGCTGCATCCGTGAAGAAAGATCATCGGCCCATGGTGGTGGTATACTCGATCCTGTGTACTCGGGTTGAGGAGGTGGTGGGTATTGAGGCTGGAAATGGTCTTGATACATCAGCGGGTTGTAAGGAATGAGTCCGTAGGCATGAGGGTTGACAGGAGCTAGTGGTGGGTCTACAGGAGCTCTCGGCACCTCGTTAACGAAGATGGGTGCCTTGTTAACAGTGTTGTGATGGGGCTGGAAATGGTCGTTAACGAGCCTGGTGGGCTCGTCAACGAAGATGTTGCTCCCTAAGACCTCCGTGTCGATGTCTTCTTCCTCGTAACTGAGCTCCTTAGTGTCGCCCTCAGTGTCGGCTTCTTCGGTGTCGTTGCCTACTACCTCGGTGTCCTCTTCATCATCTTCATCTTCATCTTCATCCATGTCTTCCCGCTCAAACCGGGATTCACATGGCCTAAGCGAAAGCTCATCCTCCGGTTTAGGATCCAATGGGTAGGCATGTCCCGTCCACGCCTCGTACCAATTCGGTACATAGAGAAGCTCTAACTTGTCGAGGGTAGGTGTAACTATGCGATCTTGAACCTTCACCTCGAATCCTCCCTCGGCAAAAACTTTGTAAGAAGCTCGAACTTGTCGAGGGTAGGTGTTTCATTAGGCAACTGGTGATAAGAGGTGATGCGTTTCCTCAACTCCGTCATCTTAGCAGGAGGGAAAAACTTTTTAAGAAATTGATCATACAAAGCTTTCCAAGTCCTGATAGACTTAGAAGGTAGGCTCTCTAACCAGTTTAGGGCATTTCCAGTAAGAGACCATCTAAAAGCTTTTAATAGAACATATTCTAATGAGACACCTTTTGCAGCTATGGTATCACATAAATCAAGAAAGTTTCTAATATGCTCCATAGGGCACTCAACAGGTTTACCTTCAAACTGAGCCCGTTTAAGTAAGGATATAAATTGAGACTTGATCTCAAAAGGTTTCGCTATCGCTGGAAGCACAATAGGAGATTCTGGCACCCTCAGTTCCGGATGCATGCATTGTTTGGCATTCCTTGGATAGGCATGTAGCTCTTCTTGTAAACGAGCCTTGTCAGCTCGTTGACGCTCAGCTTCGGCGTCTGCGCCGTCCTTCTCGGCTTTCAGTGCCTCCATTTGGGTCCGGAGGATCTCTAACTCTCGAGCCATCTCTTCTGCTGTGTCCATGGCTCGGTTTTCTCGGAGTGGACGGTGCAGGGAACGTTCGGGTTTTGAGTAATAACCTGTGTTATCAAACTGAAGCCTTCGTCGTCCTACCGGCATACACTGAGAAAACAGACAAAGAAAACAAAAATTAAAAACAAAAATGGGGTCGGGCTATTCCCGAACCCAAAGATAAACTAACAAACTCGTTGCTTCCCCAGCAACGACGCAAATTTGTTGAACGAGGGTTTCTTGATAACAAATAAATTTATAATCAAGACCCCGCTGAGTATAGGGAGGTCAGGATCGTTCCACAGGAAGCAAGGTTGTCCGTTTATCAATCTACTAAAAAGCAAACAAAAACAAATAAAAACACTCACAAGTAGCCTCGTTAACGACGTTGTCAGGGTCGTTAACGAACCACCGAACACAAAACACTTCAACTAACGACCGAATTAAATTCTAATTAAATTCGGTACCAAGGCAAGTACTCAGCAACGAAAATTCACTAGAAATAATTCAAATAAAACAAAGATCTAGGACTAGGGACACCACAACATAGCCAAGCATAAAAATTCGTAAGAAGATAAGATGATGCCTTTAAATAGATAGAGTCATCAACTTTCGTTGACTTAGCAAGTAAATTAACAAACTTTTGTATCCTAATTCACTTAGTTGCTTGTTTTGGATGTAAAGCTTGAAACTTTCGTATTCAAACAATATCAACCTTCAAGTTACTAACTTTCTCTTTCAATTAAGTTAAAAACTCAAATTACCTTGACTTTCGTTTTGGTATAAGCACAACAAACAATTCTCAATCAAAGATAAAAGGCATTCACAACACAATCTTACTCATCAAACATGCTCAACTATGCCGGGCTTAACCCCGATCTTAGAAAAAGAAACTACTCACTAATCATAACTAAGAAACTAAAAATCTCAATCAAAGGAAACATTGAAAACAAAACAAAACTCAAATTAATAAGAAAATATTGTCTTACGGAGATTCAGAAGAAACCGAAAAACATCAAAATACCGAATCACAATCGCGACTAACGACCCCGGTGATTGTCGTCTACCGAGCCTCCTCGATCCGACTCCGATCCGACTCTCTCTCTCTCTCTCGGCCCTTCGAAATTCTCTCCCTAAAAATTCTCCTCTAAAAGCTTCCTCCCTTAAAAGCCTCCCCTTTCTATGCTAGATAGAAGGGTATTTATACTAAAAAACTAAAAACTAAAAAGATAGAAACAAACCCTAAAAGATAGAAATAAAATCTAAAAAGATATTAAGACCCAAAATACATATTCTAATAGCCCCAAAAGATTCTAAAAAAGATACTCAACCGACACGGAAATAAATTCTCGCTCAGGATCGGTGCATTATAAAATAAATACTTCAAATCTTCTCCTTCGTGGCCTCGTTAACGAGCCCTCACAGCCTCGTTAACGAGCCTGGGCTTTGTTTTCTTCCACACTTCCTCTTGTAATCTTGAGCTTTGAGTTCTTCAATCTTGCACTCCTCCATCTTTCGTTGTAATGCTCCAAATTCAACTCCATAAAGCTCTTTTCCTCGCTAAAACCTACAAAATTCACAAAATAGCGTAGCTTCCACTCTTTTCATAGAAATATGCAAAACTATCTAAAAATACTCAAAATTAAACCTAAACTTAACAAAAGTAAACCTAATAAGCAAAGAAAACCTACTAAAAACTATACTAAAAATGCGAACATCAGTATGACAAAATACCTTTTGTGTACTTTGATGCCCCATCCATAATTAAAGAAGCAGATATGTTTGAGATTCATGATTCCGATAAAGACACCTCGTGGGTAACACCTTACTTAAGGTGGCTACGAGATGGAGTCCTACCGGATGATAAAGAAGAAACTCAACAACTTAAGGTAAAAGCTTCTACCTTCGCTATTAAGAATAACATTTTGTTCAAGTGGATGTCGTCAGGAATGTACGCTCGATGCGTAAAGGAGGAAGAGGTACAGAAGGTGTTACAAGATATACACGATGAAGAATATGGAAATCATACAGGGGGTCACAACTTGGCAAAGAAGGCAAGCAAGATGAGTTATTACTGGCCCACCATGAACAAAGATGCAGTGGAGTTTGCCCGTAAATGTGACGTGTGCCAGCGTCATGGACCTATACCACATCAACCTTCGGAGTTGCTACATCCCATAACTTCCCCTTGGCCATTCATGAAATGGGGAATGGAAATCGTGGGAAAGCTTCCTCCAGGTTCAGGAAAACGCGTCTACATCTTAGCAATAACCGACTACTTCTCCAAGTGGATTGAAGTCGAAGCATTTAAAGAAGTCAAAGACACTCAAGTTATTTCTTTCATAAAAACAAATATCTTGAGTACGTTCGGAATACCTGCCACCATAGTGTGTGACAACGGATCCCAATTTATCAATGATAAGACAAGATAATTTTGCCAGCAATACAACATCCAATTGGTAATGTCGACACCACGTTATCCTCAAGCTAATGGTCAGGCAAAAGCAAGCAACAAGGTAATCATCAATAACTTGAACAAGCATCTTAAAGAGGCAAAGGGAAGATGGGAAGACGAGTTACCCCTTATTCTATGGTCCGATCAAACGACTCCTAGGACTGCTACAGGGCATACGCCTTTCTCCTTGGTTTATGGATGCGAAGCCGTGTTACCGGTAGAAGTGACTTTGCCCACAGTCTGATATGGACTTACTACAGAAGAGTCAAATTTACTTAACTTGTTACATCATTTGGACACGGTGGACGAGTTACGAGATGAAGCGTCAGTTCGCTTGGCAGCATATAAACAGGGAGTGGCTCGGAGTTACAACAAACGTGTTAATGCGAAAGTGTTTCAAGTGGGAGATTGGGTATTAAGGAAGGTCTTTCAAAACACGCAAGAGTTAAATGCTGGCAAGTTAGGAGCCAATTGGGAAGGACCTTATCAAATCACGAAGATCGTGGGACAAGGAGCCTACGAGTTGATATCATGTGATGGGAAGATAGTCCCCAGAAGCTAGAACGCGATGAACCTGAAGACAAGCTACTCGAAATTACTTACGAAAGCTCAAATCTTTTTCTAGTCATTCTACTTCGCTCAAAGCTTCCATTTGTATTTACATATTCACGATCACAATCATAATAACGATCTTATCATTCTATTGCCCTTACTTTTCTTACCTTTTATCTTGTTTCACTACTTGCTTGTAATTTATTACGTGATACAAATTATGTTTGGTTAGGACTTCCCACATTATAGCAGGTAACGCGTTAGTGTGATTATCCTGCCCAAAACATAGTCTCGCTGACTAAAGTAGTGTACCATACTACCATGTGAATTGTCCATGTCAAGAACGCATCAGGATCGTCATACCATACAAAGCGTCTTTGTTATCTCTTGTATGAGACATGGCAAGATGAGAGTAAAAGCAAACCAAAGGTATAGAAACTCACAATCAATCTAATTATGATATGTGGCATTTGAATTAAGCAACTTGTAAGACAAGCTATTCAACCAAAATTTTCATGCAATTGATCAAAACTACGAAATGGATAGAATTTCTTATGACAAACCGAAGGTTTTTTTTATAATGTGACGCCGCTTTGTTTTTCTAACAAATTATCTAACAAACTAACAACTAATTATGCATACAAATCAATTGTTAAAAAAATACAACCAAGATCTCTTTTAAGGATATTTAATTATCAAACGAGTTAACGCGATCTTGACTCCGTTGGACTCAAGAACGTCGGATCTTCGTCGGTTGATCGTGTAGTGGGTCTCGTTGAGTGGATTTGCGGAAGCTTGTTTGAGATTTGAAGGTTCTCGTCCTTATATGTCAGAGCTGTTTGATCAAAGGGATGAACGTACGAGAGGGAAAAGAGATTGAAGGAGGTTGACAAAGGATCCAAAAAACAATGGAACTTTCGCAATTTGAATTGGACTAAAAGTATGCATAAAAATAAATTGACGAGAGCTCCTTATAAGGAGGTGGCTCTCGAAACTAGGGTTGAGCATCGGTTCAAAACTGAACCTAACCGACAAAAACCGAACCAAACTGAAAAACTAAATTTGGTTTTAAGGTGAACCGAAAACATAACTAAATTGGTTTGGTTTTTGTTTTTTCGGTTTGGAATGAATAGAAGGTTATTATTTGGAAATTTTGAATCGAACGGAAATTTAACCGAAAACGAACCGAAACAGAAATTTGAGAAATTATTAAAGCAAACCGAATAATATCGGTTTCGGTTCGGCTTAAAATTTCAGTTAGAACCGACCCATGCTCATGCCTACTCGAAACCCTAACAAGAAAAAAATCTTAATGGACAATAATTTGCATGAAAGAAAGGCCCAAACGTCCAAAAGCCCATAAATTATAAATAACAATACTAAAAATAGCAACAACCAAATCGGGAAAGAAATAAATAAAAATGTACTAAAATAGAAAAATGCATAATAAATGAGACTAAGTCCTAATCCAAGGTGGACGCCAAGGTCTCGGGCGTCTCGGACTAGTTAGGACTATGTTTGACTCTAAGCAGTGTCGCATCATCATGCCTCGTTCAATGTTGTTGATCTTTCCCCCTTCATTACTGATGAGGTTATCTCGCTTGATCATGATCCGGGGACGAATCAAGAGCGAGAAAGGGAGAATGATGTGATCACAAGAGAGGTCGAAAAATTCCAATATGACATTAAGGTTATTAGAGACGGACAAATCACACGGTTTGAATCAAGGAAGATGTTGAATGCACACTTCGCCATTTTGAGGTATGTGTCATCTTATGCCACCATTACTTGGAAGACGACCATAGAGCAGTACTCGAGTCAAGATAAAGAGGTCCTGAGTCTCATTACAATGATTACATTCAATGAGGGACACGTATCGAGCCAAAGAGGAAGAAAAGGGGTTGGTCGTGCACTTCAAGCCAGATTCCAGCCTGGGTTGTGTTCCCACTATGCATAGTCGTACACCAAACACGGGTCTAGGATTGTAATAACCGCAATTTCTAATAAAAAGAAATGGTTATTTTCATTAATTTAATTATTTCTTTAAAATAACAAGATATTCTTTATTATGATTTTTCATAACAACAAAAACAACAACAACATTATAAAAATAATAATCTTGGTTACAATTTAACTTGATAGCAAATAAAATTTTAAATAATTAATTATAAACGATACATTGATTTAATGTCCGTTAACTTAATTTAAAAAAATAATAATGAAGGAATGGGATGGAGAATAAAAATGTGCTAGAGATGGGACTTCAACCCCCAACCTAATGCACCCTCTCTACTTAAACACACCTCCCACACCACTATGCCACGTTGTTTTTCTAACTAAAGAACTAACAATTCTTTTATTCTTTCCACCGTTGAAACTTCCAAGAACATGCATGCAATGGGTGCATTTCCCATCCATGAGATGATTGAGTGGTGGTCTCTTCCACCTCCACTCCACCCAATCTTCATTTCCCTATTCTCACACACTACCTCCCCCTTCCACAAATGACTTTCCTTTTCTCTTCCAAGCAAACTTCCTCCACTATTTAAAGAGTGATTGGGCAAGGAAGAAGAGCACATAAACCACTTCTTCTACTCTCATTTCCGTCCATCTCAAGCCTAAAAAATCCCATATTTAAATTATTTCCCAAATTTGATTTTTCTAAAAATTCATTCAAGAAACCCCTAATTTTGCATGATTTTCAAAGAACGATTCCAAGCTCGTTTCTCCACCAAATTTGGTGATTCAAGTCCCTAAATGTAGGTGAAGGAATTGCCTACAAAATCCCTCAATCAATTGGGCACAAACACCACAAAAATCAAACCATAAATACATCCAAACCAGTCGACTATTTGTAGTTTCGGGTTTTCCGGAATGGTGACGAGCGATTTTCTCCGAGCTCTTACGCCTTCATTCCACATAAATTTTCTCCACCATTGCAACCAGTAGAAAGAGGGGCACGAGAGCTCCCAACTGTCACAGCTTCGACCCCGATCCATTAGTGATGTCACCTTTGGGACCACGTGAACACCACTCGAAAACCAACTTCCACCAACTCTAGAGAATGAACAAGCTGGTTGTGAACAGTTCTCCCGACCACTGTACGCGACTTCAAGCCGTGTTAGACGGATTCATGGCCGACAGTAGGTAGAGGGAGTGTCCTGCTTTCTATTGTCGCTTGAAACGCCACCATTGGCCTCCCCTCAACAACGCAGTGGACCGACGAAGTTGACTAGTTGGGCTGTTTTTTTGTTTTCTTGGAAAGAATGAAAAGAGGTGTGGGTCGACCCACCTCGTTTTGCGTGCCCATTTCCCACTCGTTATCACTCGGTATAATTTCCCGACTCATACTTTAATTAATATCTGTCTATAAATTAATTTCTACATATATATATAATATTTATTTAAATTAATTGAATAAATATTATAAGTAGGTTATTAAAAAGGAATTTATGGATTTAAATTCATTTGCATTCCCATCTAGGAGAAATATAATTTTAATAAATCATATTTGAATTCCTAGAATTTTAATATTCATAAGAATGATATTTTAACCATATTTGGATTAAATAATATTAGAGAATATTAACTTAGGCATCATTTTCCTTTATTATAAAAGAAATAGCTTAAATTAGAGGAATTAAATAAAATAAGGTTTTGTTAAGAGATATAGTCTTGCATGTCATTTTAAACTTATTATAATATGTGGAATAACTTATATATGAGCCTCTGACTAAAGTAAATTCATAAGAACAAATATGTACTGAATAAGTACTTGCATGTGGATTTAAAAGACTTTATTTGGACTAACCCACACTTGCATTTCAATTTAACTTAGTATAATTTTGGGTTAAATTTAATTAATCTATAGAAATATGATATATACTGGTATTATTGGAAGTTAGGGGTTGATATTGTAATTGTGTGCAAAGTGAGGAAAATCAATGTAATTGTCTGGTTGAGGCTACTTAAACGACTAACACACATGTATGGGACTTTATCGAATAACTGGATCATTCTTCAATATCTTTCTTGTCTCTTTCTCCCTTTCCTTTCCCTAACAAACTCTCAATTTGAGTCAGGCATAGCTAGAATATATCCTAAGATATCACAAATTGATATCAGATTTTATATACCTTGGCCGTGGCGGACGGTACAAGGATGAAGACCTTGGAAGAAGGTTAGCGGAAAACAGATTTGTAGATCCAAGATGATGGATGCAATTGAGAGACAAATCAACGATTAGACGATCAGAAATCAAGATCTGAGGAGTGGAATGCTAAGATGGAGAAGACGTTTGTGGAATTGAGGAACGCGCAGAAATTTTCTGAGATGCAGATGAAAAACTTATCGAAAATGATGAGTAACATGCATCGGGATATGGCGGCTCTTTGCAAGATGAATGAAGGAGGAAATCGATCAAGTAGTAGGACAATCTTTGATCAACGAATTAATGGCGAAGAGAATACAGATCCAAATCGTCAACAATTTTCGAGAAATTCGATTGAAGAACTCAGTCGTTTGATATGATATTGGGGGTTAAGAAATCATACCGTATTTGAAGAAACAAGAAGATGAAAAGTTGCAACTTTGGTTGAATGTCTAGGTTGTAACTTGGTTTATATATGAAGTTGCAACTTCATATTTCGATTGACATGAGAATGGTTAAGAGGTTGTGATATGATATTAGGGGTTGATTGGTTTAGGGATTATTGTCCCTTATCATTTGATTTTAAGGAGTTAAAGTTGTCTTTTATGAGTGAGGGGAAAAAATTGAGTTGTTTGGTTTCAAAGATCAAGTTGTTGGTGAACTGATTTTTGGGGTCATATTGCACAGGTTGTTGAAGAAAAATGAACTTGTTTATGTTACTCAAGTAGCACATTATTGTGTAATACATGAGATTAAAGAAGCGTTACCTATGGAGGTTAGTGAGCTTTACAGTGAATTCGATGATGTGTTCAAGGAGACAGAGGGGTTGCCTCCTATATGAGGGCATGAGCACTATATTCACCTCAAAGAAGATGTTAAGCCAGTATGCCCAAAGCCATACAAATACCCTTATTTTTAGAAATATTAAATAGAGAAGCATGTTATTGAGATGCTTCGACAAGCTACCATTCGAGCAAGTTCGAGTCCTTTTGCTTCTCCAACCTTGTTGGTTAAAAAAAAAGATGGCACTTGGCGATTTTGTACACATTACAGGCGATTGAATGTGTAACACCCCGTCTTCCCACGAGGCGCTACTAGGGAATAGACCTTACAAGGTACTATTATTTAGGTTGACAACTACATTGTAGGACCTTACAACGCGAGCACGACGAGAAAAACATAATAAAACATTCAACCTTTATTTAATAAAACTTAGAAAATGTAATCATGCATGAATCCCCGAAAATCATAAATATTCAAATACGTCGCAATGCCTACTGAAACTGAACTATCCGAACAAAATGATAATAAACGAAACATAATACCAACTCCGTCTAACAAATATTAAAATCAATATTCTAACTAATATAAACCAACTAATATAACCAGTCCCACTATGACACGTGCTCTTTACCGCTCCAGCCCGCCATCTTGCCTCGGTTCCTGCACGGCTCCCTGATTCATACTTGGAACTGAAAAATGTTCCCCGAAGGGTCAGCGTCTAATCTACCAAGCTAGAAAGAATATGGAAATTGTAGAACGCTTTGAAATCATTTATCTAAAGTCAGCATACAATACCACAACCGCAATCATAACTCTAAAGGCCAATACCTAAATTAGTTATATCAGTCACACAATTCACATACGCATTTACAATCTCAATCACACAGCAATGCAATTCTTCCTTCGTCCATGATCCGACTTACAAGGCGCTCATTACCGCGCCGAGTGCAGAGGCAGGCCCTCCCACTCCACTTCCCAATCTCCCTTCATACTCCTAGCTAAGCCTCCACTGAAGCGCTTGCCAAAAACACACAGATAATAATTTTTGTTTGAAGGGGTACGATTTTCCCAGTCACACGGGTCAAAGTAGCCAACTCTTCCTCAACACCAGCTACAATGGGCCGTGTCGGAAACGGTACCAACACAGAGAAAACGTTCTAAAAATAACCTTCCGATAAAACACGTTCAAACCATTTTACACACACAACAATACAAGAAGTTCAAAACAGTTTATTAAGGCATTCGGGACTAGTTCCCAAAACCAGCCCTACAATATCGATACGCAATCTAACAAGGTAGAGAAGAACCGAGCAAGTCGAAAAACGACTTACCTCGAATGAAGGATCCTCAAAGAAGACGGAAATTAAGAACGCGAGCGAAAGCAATTCCCTAAAGCATTTATAAGGTAAAAGATTAGACTAAGTACGAGCCGACCAAAGTAACCCGATTAAGGCGTCACCTTTAAACTTAAACAATTGGAGCTTATATAAGTAAAAGGGAGGTTCTAATTAAGAAACAACATTAACCCGTTACTTACTGCATTCTACCCAATTGATTAAACTTAATCAAACCCAAACCTAAAAAAAACTTAACTCCCGCTACCCAAATTGATTGGCCCAGCCCAAAGCTATACGTAATCCAACTACCCCACTCTCCTAAAACAAACTACAAACAAAAGAGCTTTGACTTTTAAAGCGGGCCCCCACTCCACGCCCTTCTTCAACCTCGGGCACCCGATGAAACTCGCTTCGCCGCTGGAATTTCGCCTTTCCTCTGGTTCGCCTCTACGCTACCTCGCCCGACGGCTACGAGGGAGGCGGAAACGAGCAGTACCGTCGCCCCATTTTCGCCCACCCTGCCCCGCCTTCCTCAACAGCCCTTGCACTACAACCCCTTCCCCAACCTTCTTATCCGAAGAAACCTCGACGGCGTCAGATTTCTCCAGCTCGCCTTTGCTCGACCGCCGCTGCAAATCTACCCCATCACCGGTGGTAACGGAGGAGAGCAGAAGCGGCAATTCCCATCACCTTTGTTCGCGCTTCCCCCTTCTCTTCCTCGACTGGACAACGCCATCCCGCTTTCACCCCTCGTCGGCGATTCCGCGACGACCCTCTGCCGTCACTGACCAATTCGGACCCCTCCATTCTCGACTCTACCCCCACGACGGCCTAACTAATCTAAGATATAAAACAGGGGAACCCTTGAATAAAAAGAAACGAGAACTCACCAGGATCAAACTGCTGGCGTGATTGAAATATCACCGTTGAATCGGTGATGTCGCGGAAAGGCTAAACAAGAACTCGACTCCCTCTCTGGCCTTCACGCAAGGTAGAGGAAAGGGGAAGGCTAAATATTTTGATCGAATCAGGCTTACAGCTCTTGAAGATTGGGTTTTATAATAGGAGAAGGATTTTACTAGATAACGATTTGGTTCGGTCGTTAAAATCGGGTTAATCAGTGTAATCCCGATTTGATTCTGATTGGCCATAAATTAGATAGAAAGAATAAATAAATAAATGGGTAGATTTTAATTAGATAGAATTAGGATTAGATATAGAAAATCTAATTAGTTATCATATAGATAAACTAATTATTAGCTAGTTGTTGAAACGGATTCTTAAATCGGTTTTAACTAATAAAAGACTCTTTTCCGAGGGTTACTTGCGGATCAAGAACTTAATTGCTTGTAAGCGAAGAAAACCCGTTTTCCGACTTACGCGACCGAAACTGAATACGGATATTACATACTACCCCCCTTAAGAAAGTTTCGTCCCGAAACTTAGGAATGAACGGAACTAAAGTAATTGAGGAATAATTAAGAGATTACTAGACCTATTGTCAAGTTCTACAAATACCTCCCTCTAAGAAAACGGTTCGTCCCCGAACCGCTGTTCTAAAACATCTTACGAACTAGGGTACAAAATTAAGGCCATAATAAACAAACAAAAACAATCCCGTTTCCATGAACATCGTCCAAACAAAACAATTATCCGAGCAACATCAATAAAATAACAGTCATAAACAAAGCAACAAAATCCCGATTCAATCAATCGAACAAACCTAATGAACAACTAAAGATCCCCATGTCGTGAAAAACTAAACTACTAGCAGCTAAACCATACTATCAACCGACAATTAGAATCTCAAGCTAGGTCGTCGGGTGGAGCGAAGACATCCGATCCTTCCATTCCCTTCATCTCAAACACTCGAGTAGGAACTGCGCCAGTGTTACTAGCTCCTGCACTCCGACCAACACTCTGATCTGGCGTCTGCCGTGCTGGTGGCCGATGGTGGGATCCCCGATTTCCCGTCCCCGGTACCGATCCTTGCGAAGGCGCGCCAACCGTACAGAACCTTTGAAGATGTCCGGGCTTCCCACATGTAAAGCAATCCTTCATTGGAGTAGGACACTGGTTCCTCAAGTGCTCAACACTTCCACAATTGTAGCACTGTCTTTGATTCCCGGCAGCCCGACTCTGCTGTGATCGTTCTTGGCGTCCCGATGGCTGGAACTCAAGTCTACTCTGCGGGTACTGTCCAGACTGATCGTCACCCCTAGAAGTCGCTGCAGTTGTCATTTTCCGTCTCTTACTCCCTCCTACCTGAGCATCCACTTGTTCCGGCCTCAGAGTTAGCATACGCCACAGCAGACTGCTGAACCTCTGTCAATGTCGTGAGTCTAAGTCCAGACACATAAGCACGTAAATGCGGTTGCAACCTTTTCAGAAAGGTCGCAATCTTCAACTCCTCAGTAGGGGCAGCATTTGGCACCGCTGCCAACTCCTGCTGAAACTTCAGAATAGTCTCAGATACTGTGATATTTTCGGGTCCAGCATCCCGAAAAGCAGCCTCCCGAGTCGCCCTCACCACCGGAGGACAATATTGATCTCGAATCTGTCTCTCAAATTCCTCGAAAGTCACCTCAGTCCGGTGGTCCCTACATAGCTCCCACCAGTCAAAAGCACTCTCCTGTAGTAGACTCTGTACTAAGGACATCTTCCGCTCCTCCGGTGCCTTAATAGAATCCAACGCAGATTTCACCCTCCTCAGCCACTGCTCTACGTCAGAACCCTGAGCTCCAGCAAAGTTCGGTACTCCAGTCTTCCTAAACTCCGCGAGCCACTTGTCAGGCTGAGGCTCACGATATTGTCTCCTCGGTTAGACCACATGATCAGCTATCACAGGTCCTCCAGAAGCTGGCGCTGCTCCCAGCTGGGCAACCAAAATAGAATCAGGTCCTGGTGCCCTCCTCTCAGCTCCTTGTTGTCCCGCAGCTGCGTTCAGATTCGGTGCAGTTCCCGCGCCCATCAACGTCTGCAATAACAGCTGAATCGCAGCAGTCACCTCTGGGGCCAATCCTGCTGGTGGTACTCCTCCTCCCACCTGATCCCCGTTTGTTGGGAGACCTCCTCCAGCGACAGAGGCATTGTCCTCTCGATGAACAGCAGCAGCCACATCCTGACTCTCAGCAACCTCCTCTCGATGGTTATCCTGTTGTACCTCTGGCTCAGCAGCTACAGGGATCTTTCATCTACCCCTGCCACGACCTCCTACTCGGCCTCTTCCGCGGCCTCTTCCGTTAGCTGCAGCAGCTCTAGCTCTGATTGGTGGGGCCATCTATAATAGAAAGTCCCACAGTCAATACCTAAACATTCTATCCATTAATGTAATTCTTACTAATCTACGTGAGGTCCTTCGGCTGATGGGGCGGAGTCGCGACGTGTCACCTACCCCCCAATATGCAACATGTCTACCCTAGTAAAAACATTTGAAAACACCGGCCGGTTTTGGTTTTAAGTTGGACCTTTGGTACTCTTTGTTGGTCAGTTCCATGTGCCCTGTTGTCAACCTCGCTCTGATACCAATTTGTAACACCCCGTCTTCCGACGAGGCGCTACTAGGGAATACCTTACAAGGTATTATTATTTAGGTTGACAACTACACTGTAGGACCTTACAACTCGGGCACGACGAGAAAATCATAATAAAACATCCAACCTTTATTTAATAAAACTTAGAAAACGTAATCATGCATGAATCCCCGAAAATTATAAATATTCAAATACGTCACAACGCCTACTGAAAATGAACTATCTGAACCGAAAAGATAATATCCGAAACAAAATACCAACTCCTTCAAACAAATATTAAAATCAATATTCTAACTAATATAAACCAACTAATATAACCAATCCCACTATGACACGTGCTCTTTACCGCTCCAGCCCGCCATCTTGCCTCGGTTCCTGCACGACTCCCTGATTCATACTTGGAACTGAAAAATGTTCCTCGAAGGGTCAGCGTCTAATCTACCAAGCTAGAAAGAATATGGAAATTGTAGAACGCTTTGAAATCATTTATCTAAAGTCAGCATACAATACCACAACCGCAATCATAACTCTAAAGGCCAATACCTAAATTAGTTATATCAGTCACACAATTCACATACGCATTTACAATCTCAATCACACAGCAATGCAATTCTTCCTTCGTCCACGATCCGACTTCCAAGGCGCTCATCACCGCGCCGAGTGCAGAGGCAGGCCCTCCCACTCCACTTCCCAATCTCCCTTCATACTCCTGGCTAAGCCTCCACTGAAGCGCTTGCCAAAAACACACAGATAATAATTTTCGTTTGAAGGGGTACGATTTTCCCAGTCACACGGGTCAAAGTAGCCAACTCTTCCTCAACACCTGCTACAATGGGCCGTGTCGGAAACGGTACCAACACAGAGAAAACGTTCTAAAAATAACCTTCCGATAAAACACGTTCAAACCATTTTACACACACAACAATACAAGAAGTTCAAAACAGTTTATAAAGGCATTCGGGACTAGTTCCCAAAACCCGCCCTACAATATCGATACGCAATCTAACAAGGTAGAGAAGAACCGATCAAGTCGAAAAACGACTTACCTCGAATGAAGGATCCTCAAAGAAGACGGAAATTAAGAACGCGAGCGAAAGCAATTCCCTAAAGCATTTATAAGGTAAGAGATTAGACTAAGTACGAGCCGACCAAAGTAACCCGATTAAGGCGTCACCTTTAAACTTAAACAATTGAAGCTTATATAAGTAAAAGGGAGGTTCTAATTAAGAAACAACATTAACCCGTTACTTACTGCATTCTACCCAATTGATTAAACTTAATCAAACCCAAACCCAAAAAAAACTTAACTCCCTCTACCCAAATTGATCGGCCCAGCCCAAAGCTATACGTAATCCAACTACCCCTCTCTGCTAAAACAAACTACAAACAAAAGAGCTTTGACTTTCAAAGCGGGCCCCCACTCCACGCCCTTCTTCAACCTCGGGCACCCGATGAAACTCGCTTCGCAGCTGGAATTTCTCCTTTCCTCTGGTTCGCCTCTTCGCTACCCCGCCCGACGGCTACGAGGGAGGCGGAAACGAGCAGTACCGCCGCCCCATTTTCGCCCACCCTGCCCCGCCTTCCTCAACAGCCCTTGCACTACAACCCCTGCCCCAACCTTCTTATCCGAAGAAACCTCGACGGCGTCAGATTTCTCCAGCTCGCCTTTGCTCGACCGCCGCTACAAATCTACCCCATCACCGGTGGTAACGGAGGAGAGCAGAAGCGGCAATTCCCGTCACCTTTGTTCGCGCTCCACCCCATCTTGCCCGCGCCTCGGCCTCATAAACTTCTTCTTCTCGGCGATGGCACGTGCTGTCATTGAGCGGTTTGTTCATTCTTCTTGAGTTGTGATTTTCCGTTTGTTTCTTCACTTCAATGTCCTCCACTCTTTCCTAGGTACGGTCCTTAGCTTCATATCCACCATGCTTCACCTTCCAACCTGCAATAAAGCACAAAAGCGCGTAGATTCCGAACTAAACCGAAATAAAACTAAACTACAACTTAAAGCAAAACTATATTTAGAATGCATAAAAAGGGAATAAAAATATGCTCTAAAACCTATAACTATATGCTCTATCAAATCCCCCCATGCTTGAACCTTGCTTGTCCTCAAGCAAGATATAAAATCAATCACACCACACACAAGCAAGTTATGACTTCCATTCATATTCAAGAAACTCAAACTCAACTATTAAATTGTTGCATACATCAAACGAAAGCTTCAAACCAAATTATTAATCCATTCTAACCCTCACCAATGTATATGTGTTTACACTCAACGCTCAAGTGTTTAAAAGGTAATTAAGTGTTTTTGCTCAAAAATCATCTTTGAAATCCAATTACCATATGCTTGCATCAGTGTACTAAATCTCCACCACAGATGTTTAAATGCACAACATAAATCATGAGGTCTTTTTTAAGGTTGTAATGGGGCCAAGGTATAGACAAGTAGGTGGGAATCATGTTTAGCCATGCGGTGCTAAATCCGGGAACTAGAATCAACTAAAACCAAATTACAACATCACTCACCCTCAAAGCACCTTACCAACTTACTTTCCCTTTCTTCCATTACTTACTTTCAACACTTATTCCTTTTTGCTCATCTTTTGTTTCTCTTTCCACAAAACCCCAATTCAGATGCATTCTTCTTCATTCTTCTCTCACAAGAACAATTTTGCAATTCTTACACAAATCTCATCTCAATAAATCATTCACACCAAACTTTCTCTGAAGAGATTTTCAATGACAATTCCCAACATCCTTAACTTTCTTATCAACTTGCACATTCTCCTTAATTACACCTATTCCAACTTCTTTACAAACCCCAAAGTACATCATATAACCCAAAAAACTCCCACAGTCAAATCCTAATTCCCGGATATGGGTCAAGCTTATTCGGCTGGGAACAATTTTTGTGGAGTTAATAATCAAGGCTAAGGCTCAAACAATGGGGCTACAAAAACAAAGGTATAACATAGGGTAGATAAGGATAGAAATGAGCTTAAGAAAATTGCCTCAATCACTTTTACATCATGCATTCAAACCATATAATGTAGCCACGAAAAAGAATCTAAACGCAAGTTCTAGAGTTTAAACAATCAAAGAGATACACTCAAGAATTTTTATGCAAAAATAGCATATAAAAGGCTCAAAAGATCTCACAAGGCATCAATTGGTTAGAACTTCATAAATAACTCAAATTTCCACTTTCATGCATACTCCTTCATAATCAAGCAATTCTTTTTAGAACTTTCATCAATAACCAACAAGTCATGGGATATGAAATCATGCTCACTTAATAAACAAGTGGTTCCAAGGGGAAAAATGAATCCTAACATGCAATCAATACTTTTTGAAAATTTTTTGAATATTTGAATTTTTATCGGATTTTTCAAGCTTTTTAATTAATGCATAGCAATAAAGTAAACATGCAAATGCAACTACATGAACTAACTACAACTAAGCACTTATGACAAAATAAAGAATCCCCTTCCCCCATGCTTAAACTTTACGTTGTCCCCAAAGTAAAAGAAAAGTTTAAGAGAAAAAGAAACTAACCTCATCATAACAGCTGGCACGCTCTAGAATCTACTCCTCTGGTGGTGGTGGTGGTGGTGGATATCCCGAGTATGGATGTGCTAGGTCTGGGTATCCGGGATATGGTTGATAAACATAATGCGGAAAGCCTTGTGAAGAAGTGTGCATATCCTCTGATGAAGAAAATGCGTCTGTTCATCAACAAAATCAAAGCGAATCGTCGCATAACCCCTAAATTGGTTGAAATCAGCCGCTAAACCATCCATACGAGTGGACAAGCCACTCACTTGAGTGGAAAGGTCACCCATCAACTCTACCAAGTGGTTGTACTAGGTTGTCAACATGTAGCTTCCTTGTCCTTGTTGATCAAAGCCATGCTCATGAATTGGTGCTTCCTCTGTGGCTTCATTAGCACCCTCTTCATCATCTTCCTCATCATCCTCTACGGACTCTAAATCCGCCTCAGTTGCATACTCCTCATCCTCCTCTTCTTCATCATCCACATCCATCGAAGTGCTAATTTCCTCAACTTGCCTCTTCGTTAGCTTCCTCTTCTTTGTCCCTCCCAACACTCACTTAACCAAAACGTCTTCATCTTGTGGATGAATAAGCCAAGTGCTAACATTCTCCAATCCAAACTTCAATTCCACTCTTGGCGGATTAGGCAACCTCATGGCATAAGAGCTGTTACCGAGTACCCAATAAAACTGACTATTCTTCACATACAGAACCTTCATCTTGTTAACGAATGGAAAGTTCATCGGGATAGCTTCTACCTTACCCATGCATTGCTCCACATAAATCCCAAAATACTGAGCAAGCCTAGTTATCACACCACCCATGGTAATCTTGCTTGTATTCTTCTTAGCCATTCGAGCCATGTTGCGCATCATGGCTCCACCAATATCCATCTCATGTTCGTCCAATATACCACGAAGCAAAACGATATCCTTCTTAGGGAAATTTTTCTCCCCTCTCCTCTCCCAATGATAGAATGAGCAAAGAATCGTTGATGTATCCTAATCACCGGATTAGATATCCCAAAAGCTTTTGTCCTTGATGCCAAGTGGATATTACTCCCCGAAAGTCGTTCCCACTACTGATTGTTCATCTACGTGGCCCTAGACTCCCACCGAGCAACATTATGATGATATCTTGGGAACCTGAAAACCTTGTTGATCTCAATCAAAGTCATAGACCATTGCACTCCTCCCAATTGGAAAGTGCATCTACGTTCATTGATAAACCGTCCCTCCAATATATGAGCATCCAGAGTGCTCATGAATTCTAGAATCAAGCTACTATAGGTCGGCAATCTTATGCTCAGTAATCCTAGAAAGCCCTTAGTTTTCTCAATTTTCCTCAATTCTTTCCTCAATCCCAAATCCTCCATCAAGTCCCAATCAATATACCTAGGAGGTTGGATTTCACATTTCTTCAACCGATTAAAACGGTCTAAGTGCTTCATATCACTAAGCTAAATGCCCAAAGATGCTGGGGTGATATTTCTTCCCGATGAAGGGGGTTGTGGCGGGACTTGAGGACGAGATGAAGAAGGCACAACAGTTTGAGTTGTAGATGGAGTTGCTCGGGTCACTCTTTGTGTACGTCTCGGTCCCGTAGGAGCGGTAGATTGAGCTTTAGTACGACACATAGCCTAAATCACCTACACAATGCATGGACACCAAAACAAGCAAAATTCGATTGCCCCAGCAAGAGCAATCCACCAAACAAGCAATAATAAACAATAATATCACTCAAAACACTCTTGTTCCCCCACTAACCTAGAATTAATTAGCATAGAATAAGCTTAATTTCGAAATAGTCAAATTAACTCAATCTAACCATGAAACTAACTCAAAATCATGCTAATAATCAAGAATATGAACTCAAATTGAGAAATCTTGACCTAAAAATACCTTAAATTAAGGTTTTTATCCAAAACCTAACTTGAAGGATTTAGGATGAAAAACTCAATTTTTCACTAGAAATTGAAGGAAAGAGTGAAGAATCTTACTTGTTTGATGAAGAAGAGTGTGATTTCGATCTTGATTTGAAGAAATTTTCTCCAATGGAAGCTTGAAAGCTTGGGCTTCAATGGAGGAAGGAGAGGGAAGACAGGCGCGACACGGTGAAGAAAGAAGGGTAAAGAGAGAGGCCAGAATTTTTAGGTTTTTAATCGCAAAACGCCGAGAGCGCGGGACGAGCACTTTTATGTCGTGGTAAAAGCGTTGTCAAAGAAATAAACTAACTTCCGAACCTAGGTATAGTGGAAGCAAGGGTCATACCCACAAGGACTCAGATTACTCGTATTTAAATAATATTACCAATTAATAAAGAGGAGTTTTAGAATTCAAACTATCAATCTAAGTAAATAAAACTAAGCACTTAAAATAATTGGCTTTCAAATAGAGGAAAAGTGTCCAACTAGTTTCGTATCCATTGCATACATGAGTTTTGATCCTTGATTATTCTTAATTCAATTCCCTTGACTAATCTATTGTGAATTCATGAGATTCAAGCTTAAAGTGGTTATTAATATGCACCGTCTTTAATAACCTTTTAACCAATTAACCTGGAAAACCTTCTATGTCAAATTGATCATGCAAATAAGTTCAAAGCATACAATAGAAACATATTTCATAAATTCCACCGTCTATTCATCAAGTTTCGTGAATGAATTCTCCTCCTTTGATTAATCTTATTCCACCGTCTATAAGTTTAATCAAAGGATTCATCCATGAACTACCAAATTCCACCGTCAATTTAGTTACTCTACTTGTAATTCAAACTACAAATAGAATAGGTGATCAATCTATTATAATCCTAAGCGAAACTAATCAATTAAGCACGGAGTAATTCAATCTAGTCAAGGCAAACTGAAATAATTCAAATCTCACAAACAATCATGCATACAATTTCAACTAACTAGTTGGACATGGGAAATTATCTAGAATATGACATTAAAGAAGAAATAAAGCTTACAAGAGTTCGGTTTCTCTTCAATTGTGCAATCTAGGGTTTTTGTCTCCCAAGAGTTCTCTCTAGTTGAATAATAACGTAAAAAGCAAAGAATGACCTCCAACTAAAACCCTAAAAGAGAATTTTTATCATATCTAAAAACATCCTAAAATAACATATATAAAGTCGGCCTAAAGATAACACGGAGGCCCGAAGTCAGCGTCGCACCAACGCGCCACAGCGCCATCAAAGCACACCGGAGCGTGGTCGCGCTCCACCCCATCTTGCTCGCGCCCCGTCCTCAAAAACTTCTTCTTCTCGGTGCTGGCACATGCTTTCATAGCGCGCTTTGTTCCTTCTTCTTGAGTTGTGCTTTTCTCTTCGTTTCTTCACTTAAATGTCCTCCACTCGTTCCTAGCTCCGGTCCTTAGCTTCATATCCACCATGCTTCACCTTCCAACCTGCAATAAAGCACAAAAGCGCATAGATTCCGAATTAAACCGAAACAAAACTAAACTACAACTTAAAGTAAAACTCTAGCTAGAAATGCATAAAAGGGAATAAAAACATGCTCTAAAACCTATAACAAAATGATATATCAAATATCTATTGGAGCAACAGATAACTACTCACCTACAAAAGAAAGCAGTAAGGAAACTCTTAGGGTTGACTTATTCGATTGCTTATAAAAAGGGGAAGGAAAATGTTGTGGCAGATGCCTTGTCTAGGCAATTTATGGCTGAGAAAGGTGAGTTGACAACCATAACAACAATGTTTCCAACTTGGATGAACCAAGTAGTCAAGAGTTATGAAGGGGACAGTGAAATGCAGGATAAGATTTCTCAAGCACTACTGGATGATGGTTTTGTGTATCAGGTCAAGAAAGGAATTTTGAGGCATAAAAACAGGTTGTGTGTTGGCCAAGGGCAAAATTTGAGACAACAATTATTAACAACATGAGGAACCTTTGGGAGGTCATTCAGGTATGACGACTACCTATAAATGGTTGAAAGCTCTATTTTACTGGCCTGGTATGAAAGGAGAGGTAGAGCAATTTGTGAGGAGTGGTATGTGTGTCAAAGAAGTAAGGCAAAACATGTTGCTTATCCTGGATTGTTACAACCATTACATGTGCCATCTCAAGCATGGAGTCACATTAGTATGGATTTCATAGAAGGTATGTCCAAATCCTTTGGAACATTTGTAATCATGATGGTAATTGACAGGTTAAACAAGTTTGCACACTTTATTGCTTTATCTCATCTTTATACAACCTCTATAATGGCTCAAGAATTTCTCAAGCAGATTTATAGATTACATGGTGCTCCAAATTACATTGTTATTGACAAAGACAAGATTTTTGTCAACAACTTTTGGCTGGAATTGTTCAAGTCTTTGGGCACAGTTCTACATTACAGCACAACTTACCAACCTCAAAATGATGACCAAACAGAAAGAGTCAATCGGTGTTTAGAGGGGTATTTGAGGTTGTTGGATCGTAAACGGTTAGCAAAGAGGTTGGGAACTGGCAATTAAGTTGTTCCCAAGGCAGCGGAAGTAAACAATCGCAAGTAATAAAGACAGTAAAGAACGTAGTTCCTTTATAGAGGAACCCCACTACAACCAACTAGTTGTATGGGTAAACCTCTACCTCCGCTTGGAGGATTTTGAATGGCTTACTTATATTAATTGCTTTGTTCCTTAGTTACATAGCCGGATTCACACTTCTCTGTTCCTACGAGTTCTTCCTAACTCTAGCAACACTAGAAAATCCTCTGAACTGAGTTCCTAAGCTCACAACAGCAAAATACAAATAAGTCAGACCTTACACCGACTTCTCAGTTCCCTTGTCCTTGGGAACTTTGGCTTCACCGTCGTTGAGATCACACACTCGCCGACGGGGACTTCCCTTCCTTTTCTTTCTTTTTCTCAGATGTGGGTGTTTGAGAGTTCTAGGAGAAGTACTCAGACCGAGTACTATTCATTTGGCTTTATAATCCAGGTGAGCTTGGGCAATCGCATCTTCGTTTGTGTCCAAAATGCCCTTTGCTTGATGCCCAAGTTGTACTTTCTTCACATGTGACTTTGGTTTGAACTAGGTCAACTTCTTGGATCAATCGGACCGTTGGATGAAGCGTGACAGTCTGATCCTCAGACTGTTCCTTCATGCTGTCTGAGACAGAATCCCGCGATCTGCGCTGAACGGTCGTTGTCCTCACATGTGAGTTCCCATGTCATGGGAACTGTCTTCTTCAGAGTTCCCTCGATGGAAACTCTTCATCGTTGTACGCTTGTGTTCTCTTGATCATTTCTGGGAGTTCCCACATCATGGGAACTTTCCTCTTCAGAGTTCCCTTGATGGAAACTCTGCATTGTGGCATGTTGTGGCTTTTGGTCATTCATAGCAGTTCTTGGTTGTACCTGTGTTCCTTAGAAATGCTTGAACAAACCACATTAGTTCCCTATGGTGTTTGTCATTATCAAAACTTAAGAGAATTACATCGTTGATCCGTTGTTTAGAACCAGAGGTCCCAACAACGTCCCAACAATTTCCCCCTTTTTGATGATGACAAACCCATCACAAATATGCAAGTATTTCAATGAATGATATGCTGATGAGTTCCTAAGTATGATTTTGGGAAGTCACTTTTAGTGAAACAATTAAATTTAGGGAACCACTTCTGGTGAGACATTTAGTTCTTAATAAGCTTTTTATGCACTTGTTCCCCCTAGCTTATGCGTGGTCTGTGATAACTTAAACTTTTAACTCATCTCGCATTTTTTGTCTTTCCCCCTTTTGACATCATCGAAAACAAGCAAAGCAATAATAGGGAAGAAGGGAACACGCAATCAAAATAAAGACCAATTCATTACTTAGGAAAATATATACATAAGAACCGAAGTACAATTTGTGGTCGTTTTTGGATTAAGGGAAAAAGAAGGGAGAGATCATGGGGCTTGAGAGAACAGGGCGTCACAGAGGCGCGTAAGGACTTGTGTAAGCTTTTCTTGTCCTCTGGCCAATGCTGCTTGGTCCTTGGCAATCTGGTCGAGGGTGTTGGCGATTCGGAGCAACACTTGAGAGTTCCCCTCTTGTTCACCAGACTCCAGTTGAGCCGCTTCCTCGACAGGCTCAGAGTGCCTCATTTTCTGGACAACTGAAATGTCCAGTTCCCTTCCAAGCTCGATTTCGTCCTTAGAGGCGTCGTAGAGACCCTCTTTTTGTAGGAGCTTCTTTATCAGCCCAGAGTAGGGAAGGGAATGGGACTTGGAAGCCATGCACTTCTCCATGTGCCCAAGGATTATTCTGGGAAGGTTGATGGGCTTCTTGAGGAGGAAGTGATAGAGGATGATGGCATCAGGGATGTTGACGACCAGACGCTTCTCCTGGCGAGGGATCACCACATTTATTATGAATTGGTGAGCGAGCTTGGCGACCAGGGAGAGATGGTGTGTCGAGAGCACTTTCGAGGGAACCCGACCCTCAAAGATTGTGTTGCACACCTCAGCGCTATTGAAGTCGCCCCAGAGCTTGCTGGGCAACTCGTTGAGCCCTTGTCCAGGGACCTGGAGTTGAAGGCGGATTGTCGATGTTGTAAAAATGAACTCGTCGCCTTCGTGGGAGAGAGTTCCCTGAGTGCAGTCGTTGGTGATAGTGAAGTTGTTGTAAAACTGACGCACTTGTGAGGGATCTACGCTCACAGTCTCTTTATAGAGGTTCTCCCAGCCCTGGGCCTTGATCAGGTCCCACAGTTCCCCGAGACCGTTGTCGTTTAGCACGTCTTCTGAAACGATAAGTGGAGGAAGGAGCTTCCTGCGCTCATCGACATGGTGCTTTGTGGAAGAGGTCCCCTTCCCCTTCTTTGTCGTGCTTCTGGATGTGTTCCCCCTAGAGACCATTCGAGGTCCTTTTAGCTGAGGAGGTGCAGCCGCTTCAATCATGAGCACGCGATCCCTTGGCAGTTGGGAACTCGTGGACACCACCATTTGGTGTCCAGGTGTTGGGATCCGTGCTTGCTCCTTAGCAGCTGGAGCTTCTTCTTCTTCCTCGACCTCATCTTGGGAGGTCCCTTCTTCCTCGGAGGAGCTCGAGCTTGAGCCCTCCGCGTCATCTTCAGGATGACTTGTTGTTGCCCCAGCACCACCAGCTGGTGCGGGGTCCCTTCTCTCCGTGGGCTCTTCAGGAGCCACCTTCTCTGGGGACTTTGTCCCTTGGGAGACTGTGTGCTCAGAGGGGTCCCTGTTGAGCTCTGCTTCGATTTCCTTGAGTTGGGCCTCCTCCTCCACAGTTCCCATTATGATAGGAAGAGGGTACTTGGTCATTTTGCCTATGACCACGGAGAGAGGGAGATCGTCGTCGTCAGAGGTGAGAGCGACGGTACTTTTGGATGGTGAGGGAGAGGGGAGTTTGGTGGTGGGGGGGTGGGGGGTGGAAGAAGGAAGAGAAGAAGGAAGGGGAGTGGAGAGTTGGGTAGAAGGGGGAGGAATGGTTTTGGTAACCTGGGGGGTAGAGATCCCCGAGGTAGGGATGGGAGAGGTGGAGGTGTATTTTGGTGAGGAAGGAGGAGAGGGAGTTTTTGTGAGGTGGTGGAGTTGGAGTTCCCGTTGTTGTGGGAACGGAAGGTAGTGAAGGCGGTGGAGTTCCTTTTGAAGTGGGAACAGAAGGAGGTGGTGGTGGAGGAGTTTGTTGTTTTGTGGGAGGAGGTTTGGGAGGTCCCTCAGTGATGGGAAGAGGGAGAGAGGAAGAGGAAGGGAGTAGACTCTGGGATTGGGAGGTCCCATCGTCGGAGGGGAAAGCATAAGGAGGTTTGGGCGCACAGGAACTCTCCTTGGAGTAGTTCAAGTAGTCCTCAAACTTGAAGAAGGCTTTCTTTCTGGGCTTCAAAAATTCAGAGACCTCAGAATGTTTGCGCTTTTTGGATTTGGAGGGGTCGTGGGAATGTTTGGATTTTTTGGGTTTTGAGGGGTCTTTTGAGGAGTGGCGTCGTTTGGATGAATGGCGGTGTTTGGATTTTCGGGGTTTTTCATTGATGGAAGGGCGAGCGTCTACGAAATTGTCAACGATGACAACTCCGGAGGAGGTGTTGGTGGTTGAAGGAGGAGGAAGGGATTCAGAGGAGGAAGACGTCCAGGCGACAGTGTCGTCGGCCGGAGGAGGAGGAGGGGGCAAGAAAGGGCTTACCTGGTTGTAGAGCCCTTGGATAAGAACATCCTTCATGGTTGGATCTTGTTCTTGCTCAATCTCTTTTAATTGCGAGGTGAAAAAAAATGTGAGGATTGGCATGTACCCACGCTTTGATCTGGGCAAAAGTGTGTTGAGGAGCCATTTTTGTAAGATTTTTTGAAGGTTTTGGAGGTTTCTTGAAAAAGGGAGTGAAAGGGATGTGGAGAAGAAGAATTGCAGAGATGAAAGATGGAATAAGATCCCAAAAATGGCAAATGAGGGTTTTAAGGAGAGAGGGGGCGAGGGGTAGAAAGGGAAGTGGAAAACCTCGATAATCGTCGCCCAATGAACGTGGGGCATCGTTTCAACTTCCATAGCACACTTCTGGACACGCGTCACGATCTCTTGGGATGTCCTTTTCAAAATTTGAATACTTGGCCCTTAGCGCTTCAGAGATTTTGACACAAAAGTCCGTTTCCCAAGTGACGGTTCTTCTTTGAAGATGAGTCAGCGTTCCCTTGCTAGTATGTATCAGTTCCCATGATCTTGTCAAGGTCAGGGAGAGTGAAGTGGTGAAAGGAACTTCACACTCATCCTTTTGTTGGGCTAGGGAACTCAAAGGGAATCAGACAATTTTCGACTCGATATAGGAAATATTTTGGCTCATGAGAAGCGTTTGTCTGGTCCCTAGCTTAGGGTTGGTTATATGATCAACCGTCATAGTGGCTTGTAAAGAGGGATAAAGGGAACTCTGGTTGATCATGTATGGCCGAAAGAAATAAAGTTCCCTTGTACATATTTATCTCTAGACTAGTAATCATGGCATAGTGAAAGCAATAAATCCAAGTTCCCTATCATGCAATCTTAGATAAACTAGTCAGGCATTGAGAGAGAGACAAACAGGGACTTGTTTAGTTTAGAGTTATCATCCCTAGAAGCATTCGAAAACGCTGGTAGGGAAGTCTGTCTAAAGCTTTGGTAAGAATGTCCGCAATTTGCTCTTCAGTTCTACAGTGTTCCATCGAGATGTTCCCACTTTCAACATTGTCACGTAGAAAGTGATGCCTTATATCAATATGCTTAGTTCTAGAATGATGCACAGGATTTTTGGAAATGTTTATGGCGCTAGTGTTATCACAAAGTATGGGAACTGGGCCAAAAGACATACCGTAATCCTGGAGTTGTGACTTAAGCCATAGAACTTGGGAACAGCACGATGCGGCAGCCACATATTCGGCTTCAGCTGTGGAGAGTGCCACTGAGTTTTGCTTTTTAGATCCCCACGAGACCAAGCATGACCCTAGGAACTGGGCCATTCCTGATGTGCTCTTTCTGTCAACCAAGTGCCCTGCAAAATCTGCATCTGTGTATGCAATGAGCTCAAGGGAACTGTTCCTTGGATACCATAGGCACAAGTTATCGTTCCCTTTGAGATCACTGAAAATTCTCTTCACCTCTTTCAGGTGTGATTCCATAGGGTTAGCTTGAAAATGAGCACAAAGACATACGGAGAACATAATATCAGGTCTACTAACTGTTAAGTAAAGGAGGGACCCAATCATACCTCGATAGTTCCTTTGGTCCACACTTATACCTGTTTCATCCGCATTGAGCCTTGAATTTGGTGAGATGGGAGTGTCAATGGGCTTGGAGTGTTCCATCCCATACTTCACGAGCATTTCCTTGACGTATTTCTATTGATGAATCTTTGTTCACTCCTTGGTTTGGGATATTTGAATTCCCAGGAAGAACGTGAGTTCCCCAATAAGACTCATCTCAAACTCATTGCTCATGAGGTCCTTAAATTTCTCTACAAGAGTTTCGTTAGTTGCTCCAAACACAATGTCATCAACATATACTTGCACAATCAAAATGTCTTTAGACTCTTTCTTTAAAAACAAAGTCTTGTCTATGGAACCGCGAAGGTATCCATGGGACAAGAGGAATTGAGCAAACCTGTCATACCAAGCTCGGGGAGCTTGTTTGAGTCCATAGAGTGCCCTCTCCAGGAAGTGTACATGGTTGGGTAGCTTCTCATCTTCGAATCCTGGGGGTTGAGCTACATATACTTCTTCCTTGAGATGTCCATTGAGGAAGGCTGTTTTCACATCCATTTGATAAAGCTTGAATCCCTTGTGAGCAGCATAGGCAATTAGAAGTCGGATGGCCTCGATCCTGGGAACCGGTGCGAAGGTCTCATCGTAGTCGATTCCTTCCTCTTGCTTGTAGCCTTGTGCCACTAGCCTAGCCTTGTTCCTTTCTACAACCCCAGTATCATCGAGCTTGTTCCTAAAGACCCATCGAGTTCCTATGATGTTCTTGTTCTTGGGCCTAGGAACTAGCTTCCAGACTTTGTTCCTCTCGAATTGGTGGAGTTCCTCTTGCATAGCTTGAATCCAATCTTGGTCCTTCAAAGCTTCTTTGATATTTTTGGGTTCCACCATTGAAACAAACGCGTTAAATGCACAAAAATTATTGAGAGAGGAACGAGTTTGTACACCTTTATCATAAGGGGTGATGATGTTCTCAATGGGGTGATCCTTCCTTTGTTGAAAATTTCTTTTATGAGCGGGTTCCCTTGCATGTGCGTCATCTTCAGTAGCTGTCTCTTTGTCATGGGAACACTCATCTTCATCTTCTTCATTTGAGGTTTCTTCATAGATTTCTGGCAAGTTCCCTCTTTGTTCCCCCTGAATACTTGATTCTGGTAGGGTATTGTCTTGAGGAACAAGAGAGTTGGATGTGTCTTGTAATTCATCTGAGGAGGGAACTTCGAGGGAGATTTGATCAGTGAGAGTTGTATCTCTGTCGTTGTTTCCTGGTTGTGGGATGTTGCTTGCACTTGGGTAGTCTTCATCCCTCTTCCTTGGCTCATCATCATCATCATCATCATCATCGTCTTCTTGTCTTACCAGCTTGAACAGAGTTCCCTTCCTTTGGGTCTCTGTTCCCATCTTTACGGATTTCTCATTGAAGACGACATGGATGGTTTCTTCTATCTTCTTGGTCCTCTTATTATAGACTCTATAAGCCTTGCTTTGTGCTGAGTATCCCAGGAAGATCCCTTCATCGCTTCTGGGGTCGAATTTGCCAAGGTTGTCTTTGCCATTATTGTGAACAAAACATGTGCAACCAAATGTTCTCAAGTGTGAGATGTTTGGTTTTCTCCCTTTGATGAGCTCATAGGACATTTTGTTGATCAGGGGCCTTGTCATGGCTCGGTTCAAGATGTACGTAGCTGTGGAGATGGCTTCGGTCCAGAAGTACTCGGGAACTCCACTTTCAATCATCATGGTTCTGGCCATGTCCTCCAGGGTTATGTTCTTTCTCTCGACCACTCCATTTTGCTGAGGGGTGCGAGGAGCTGAGAAATTGTGAGAGATCCCATTTTTCTCACAGAAGTTTAGGAACTCTGAGTTTTGAAACTCAATTCCGTGATCAGATCTGATTGCTTTCAGTTTGAGTCCCAAGCTTACTCCTGTTCTTTTGATGAAGGGTTCGAATTCTTCAAATGCTTGTGATTTTGCCTTCAAGAAAATAACCCAGGTGAATCTTGAAAAATCATCGATTAAAACATACATGTAACTTTTTCCACCGTAGTTAGCCGTTCTCATGGGACCACAGAGATCCATGTGAATTAGCTCTAAAGGCCTGGTTGTGCTCACCACCTTTTTGAGTTTGAAGGAGTTCCTTGTTTGTTTCCCTCGAACACATGCTTCACACATTTTGACTCCTTTGAGATTGATCCGTGGAAGACCAATGACCAGATCCTGTAGATAAAGCTTCAGGATTTGATTTACACCTGCATGTCCCAGTCGTCTATGCCAGAGTTCCGTATCATCTTGGAAACTTGCAAGACACAGCTTCATTGGTGGTTCAAATTTTGTATCTACTACATAAACGTTGTTGTGCCTTCTTCCTCTCAGAATCACTTTGTTGGTCTTTTTGTTGATGACTAGGCATTCGTCTGAGTCGAAGGTGACAACGTTGTTCCCTTGATCACATATCTGGGCAACACTTAAGAGATTGTATCCCAGATCTTTCACCAAGTTGACATTGCTGATTTTGATTGATCTATTTAGCAATACTTCTCCCTTTCCAATTACTTCTCCCTTGTTTTTACTGCCACCTACAAGGTAAAGTTAGTGTTTTGAGACCCAGGCAAGATGACTCTTGCTCGGTCCCTTGCAAGGGAAGATATTCTCATTTAAAACGTAGTCAGCGATGTTGATATCATGAGAGTTGGAGTTCCTTTGATAATTGGCATGATGTTTTTGTTTGTTTAGGAACTCACGGTTTCTAATGGTTTGGGCTTTCTTCTTGGGACATGCTTCCTTGTAGTGCCCATGAGCACCATAGTTCCAGCACGTCTTGTAGTATTCTCCCAGGTAGTACTTTGGGTGTGATATCTGGATTTTGTTCCTATCCATGGTTTCCTTGTTGTACACCCGTGACACGTTTCCCTTAGCAATTTGGCCATAAAGTCTATGTCCAGTGTTCCCAGTGTAATAATCTCTCTCACCATCGTTCCCACTTTCTAGGACCCTGATTTTTTCTTCAAGATGAGCATTTTTCTGTTTCTCACATTGAAGTTCTAAGGCCCTACACTCATGGATTTCATGTTCACTCAGGGGTGACTTTCCATTCTTTGAGCATTCACCTTTGTATCCTATGTCGTGTTTGGCTGGGACAAACTTAATTTGGTAACTCGAGGCTTCAAGATGGTCAGGAGTCTTACTCAGGTTTTGCAAGAGGGTGTTTTCATCTTTCTCTAGAGTTTTGATTTCATTTTCTAGATCTACAATGTGAGACACATGAGACTTGAGTTTTTCAAGAAGGGATATGCAGTTGGGACAAGGTTCAAGACCAACTAATTAGGCATTTATGTGTTCCTGTTTTTCCAACTTGTTTTGCAGTTTTATGTTATCTTTGACAAGACTTGAAAGCATTTTCAACAGCTCAAGTTTTTCATAGTTATTTAAAGAATCGAGAACAGTTTCAGTGGTTACCTCACTGGGTTGTTCCCCAGTGGTTTCTCCTATGGCCATGCCACACATGTCTGGGAGTGCCCATGACTCGGGATCTTCGTCTTCATCATCGCTCCTGGTGGCGATGTAAGCCTTCTTCCTTTGCTTCCGGCCGTCAGTTCCCTGTGGACATTCCTTAGCATAGTGTCCTTTCTTGTTGCACTTGTAGCATGTGACATCGGAGAGGTCCTTCTCTGCGGGTTTTCTTTGGGAACTCTGCCCTTTTCCCAAGTTCCCACTGTTCCTTTGAGACTTCCCTTTGTAGAAGTTTCGAAGAGCCTTTGTTACGAGAACTAGCTCCTCATCCTCTTCTTCTTCGGAGTCTTCGTGTTGTTCTTGGCTTGATTTGAGCATCTTCTCGATCTTGAGTGCGATCCCTCGATGAGCTCGAGTCTGTTCCTTATCATCGATCTTTCTCTTCTCGTATCCTACTAGCTTTCCAAACACTTGATGGAGCATGATTGTTCTGTTTTCCGGATTTTCCTTGAACATTGTTCTCTCGTTTGCCCATTCTCCAGTCAATCCGTTGAAGAGCTGTTGGACCTTCATCTTATGGGTGATTTCTTCTTTGGTGATTCCCAAGCGTTCCATTTTGGTGCAAAGTCCTTCAAATCAGGACTGGTAGCTATCGACAGACTCTCCCATCTCCATTTGGAAGTTGTAGAACTCCCTTTTTGCATTCATCTGAAGATCTTCTCGGAGATCTGAGTTCCCAACGTGCATTTGTTGGATGGCTTCCCACATTTCATTGGTTGTGTCAAGGTTTGCTACCCTGTCACAGTCTTGTACGCACATGGACCTCTTCAGGTATTGTTTGGCTTTGTAGTTTGCCTCCATACACTTGTATTCGTTGGGTCCCCACTTTGAGAGGTCGTTGACTATAGCTGGATCGATTTCGAAGTTTCCTCTCTCGATAACACACCAGGCTTGGTAGGATTGGCCACGCATCCATATCCTTCATGTCGCGTTGCCAGCTTTTAAATCTTCCTGTAATAAGCCTTGGTGGCTTACTAGTGTTGTTCCCCACTTGAGTAAGTTCCTGAGCCATTTGATACCTGCGATGCTAACACAAATCTAGAGCGCAAGCTCTGATACCAATTGTTGGATCGTAAACGGTTAGCAAAGAGTTTGGGAACTGGCAATTAAGCTGTTCCCAAGGCAGCGGAAGTAAACAATCGCAAGTAATAAAGAACAGTAAAGAACGCACTTCCTTTATAGAGGAACCCCACTACAACCAACTAGTTGTATGGGTAAACCTCTACCTCCGCTTGGAGGATTTTGAATGGCTTACTTATATTAATTGCTTTGTTCCTTAGTTGCACAACCGGATTCACACTTCTATGTTCCTACGAGTTCTTCCTAACTCTAGCAACACTAGCAAATCCTCTCAACTGAGTTCCTAAGCTCACAACAGCAAAATACAAATAAGTCAGACCTTACACCGACTTCTCAGTTCCCTTGTCCTTGGGAACTTTGGCTTCACCGTCGTTGAGATCACACACTCGCCGGCGGGGACTTCTCTTCCTTTTCTTTCTTTTTCTCAGATGTGGGTGTTTGAGAGTTCTAGGAGAAGTACTCAGACCGAGTACTATTCATTTGGCTTTATAGTCCAGGTGAGCTTGGGCAATCGCATCTTTCGTTTGTGTCCAAAATGCCCTTTCCTTGATGCCCAAGTTGTACTTTCTTCACATGTGACTTTGGTTTGAACTAGGTCAACTTCTTGGATCAATCGGACCGTTGGATGAAGCGTGACAGTCTGATCCTCAGACTGTTCCTTCGGGATGTCTGAGACAGAATCCCGCGATCTGCGATGAACGGTCGTTGTCCTCACATGTGAGTTCTAATAATCAAGGATTATTATTTTTTAAAACTTCCACCTAAATTATTAAATAAAATAATTTAGATTATAATATCTTTCTCTTAGTGAAAGGAAAAATAAGAGAAAATGTTTGTATAATAAATGAGATAAAAATTTAATATAAATTTGTTCGTTATCTCTCGAAATGCTAGGTCGAAGCTTCCGAGTTCACTTAGTCCGTCGAATTTTTTCGAGCCTTATGAAAAGTCCGAACACGATTCAAGGCAAGTGGATTTTCTTTGTGAAGCCTCGATAATTCGTTTCCGTGAAATTTCTCGATGTTGGGAACAACTTGTTTGATAGAAATAAATGAATCTAGGAATATCGATTGCTAGAATTAATGACCCACTTATTATCGTTATTACCATTATTATTGGTCATACGATTATTTGCTAGGCTTGTTTGTGTGTCCTTTGCTTGATTAAAATCTCTTTTCGAGATTAGTATGGATTTAATAATAAGGGGTGCGGGTTCGGCCCGAACACCTCTACATAACATGTTGAGTGTATGGCACCATGCCCTCTCTTCCCGCAACTTTAAAGATCATTATCTATGTCCGCTCCTACTCGGAGAAGGGATGTATGCACCCTAGCTCGGTGTCGGAACTCCATTCCTTTAAGTGGACTCGACCCATTCATGGCCCCCCACACTCTTAAAAATAATTAACGTATGTGAAGTTTTATCACGAAATAAAGATAAGTGCTAGTGTACATTAAAAGAAACTAAAGTCGGGCCAGAATAGTGCAACTTGGAGATCGACCCGGCTCTCGGTTCGTTGACGATCATCTTTCCAATTTGAATGTTTATTCGGGCTTGTCATGGTGGGTTTGGTACTTAAGCGCCTTCGGGCCACCTCCCCTATCTGGGGCACCGAATAAGATGAGGTTGGTTGAGGTCTGAAAAAGGGCGCGAGATGGTTTCTAAAATTTGTTGTGTAATTAAAAAGTTCCCAGCATTAATTGTACTCTAAGAGGAACTACAGTCTAGTAGTTTCCTTCGTTTTCGAATACAAATTATCTCTCTTCGAGAATGACTAATTTCCGTCCTTGAAGCTCCACATAAAGATTCTGCATCTCAAACACATCTCGTTAATATCTCTCTATTATTTGAAATTACCATATAACCCTTGATAATTTCCATTTTCACCTGCTTAGTTTCCTTAGATTAACTTCGCTATTTCCGCATTTTCCTCTCCCTTCGCGACAAATGCTAGACTCTAGGAAAACTCCCTCTAAGGTATGAAGATGAAGATCAATTAAGGTCAAGGTAATACGACGTTGAACGAATAAGGAATTTTCATAAGAGCAAAGCATTCAAAAGATGGTGCACCAACTCTTCCATTTTAAACCAAGCAAATCATCATCATATGAGCTGTCTTGGGGAAATATACTTGTATTTTCAATACGTCTTTTCAACCCTTTTAATATGGGCTTTATTTTCCGCAACTACATCATTTGTAAAACGACTATCGATGTAATGAATGAATGTTCTTATCAATGAATAAAATTCCGTTTTTAGTCATTTCTCCTTTAAGTATTTCTCATTAAATTATTTAAAATCTTGGGTGACTTTGGACGGTAAAATCTGAGGTCACTGGCGGTAATGCCCATCGTTGCAAAATAGAGGTGTTACAAGAATGAGTTCGGGCATCATGGGATGCACGATCGTGCACCTTGAAATAGTAACCGGCAAGGTCGTGCACTGTTTCTGAGGCGGGCCAAGTTCGTGTTTGGCCTTGTTCTGCATTGCTTATTTGATGGACTTTCCTTAAATTTTTATCTATTATTATATTTTAGGAGTTGTTATTATTATTTGGGTATTGATTTTATTGTAAGGACATTTCAATATTTAAGTTAATGACACCCTTGAGAAAGGGAAAATCGGTTTTATGTAAAAATCAAAGAAAACAATTGTGTCTTCCATTGAAGGTGAGAAGCTTTCAAACCAAGGATCGTGAGAAGCGGCACCATATTAGTTCTATATTCATGAGAGTCAAGTCTAGGATTACTCCATTCTTGATTGCAATTTGGTTCGTGAGATTTGGATTGAGTTCTTGCAATTTCATTCAAGATTGTGCTCGTGAGATTCGGGCATAAGGCAATTGGAAAACCCCCATCTACAACAAATATGAACAATCGATCCAACCCTTAGATGAGAGATTCGTCATCACTTACTATATAAATAAGAACTATAATAATACATGTAAATTCTTAGCCAAAACCCTAACATCTCAGATCTTTTAAAAGGGAAGAACTAAACACATATGATAACCAGATCCATAGCTAGTAGCACAAAACTCTCAAAACCAAACCCTAATACAAAGCCGAAGCTAGCATGATCCAAATCCAGAGTCTAATTAATTTTAGAACAAGCCTATGACTAGAAATAACTCACCAACAACATCGATCGATGGTGACAAGATAGAGGTATGATGGTTGCTTGGTGGTAAAGGCAGAGAGAGAGAGGGGGGGGGGGGGTAGATATCGTGGTGTGTGCTCTTAGTTTTTATTAGTATAGAAATTTAAATCAATGACATAGCTCTAACCGAAAAGAATACCTAAGTATTACAATTGATACCACTTCAAAGTAAGATATCGTGGTGTATTCTCTTTGTAATGATATTGTGTTTGTTGATGTGTCTAGATCTAAGATCAATAGTAAGCTAGAGTGGTGGATAAGGTCTCTTGAGTCTGGGGGTTTCAAATTGAGAAGAAGTAAGACAATATGTAGAGTTTGGATTTGGAGGGGTTCCGAGGGAGGCAAATATCTGGTGATTGAAGAAGATATTATTTCAAAGAAGGAGAGCTTCAAATACATAAGGTCTTTTATGTAGATAGACAAAAGTATTGATGCAAATCTAAAACACCGTCTTTAGATAGGTTGGCAAAAATGAAAACAACGAGGGTCTTATGTGATAAAATAGTTCCTCCTAAACTCAAGTTCTAGAAGGAGTGTTGTTGTACGGGGAAAAGTGTTGGCCGCTCAGATAGGCTTAGGACTAGAAGATGATGGTGGAAGAGATGGGGATACTATGCTAACATTGTTTGCTAATTGTCAGTTCAATGGGAGCATATTCCGAACTTTATAAAGTAGATAAAAGAACAAAATGGACTCATACACAAAGGAGATCACATAGGATGCAACCTCACTTTCTTATCTTTATCCATGTACAAATGTTTGTGAGCAAGAGGTGTAAAAGATAATTCATTTACAAAGTCTTGATCATGCTTCAAGTTGATAGGCTACCTCGAATGGTGCCTCAGGAAATGACGAGAATAGCTGCCTACAACGCCTTCTCCACCTGACGCACCACGAGGATGGGGACAAGGTTCAAGGATCGCAAATGATGCACAATTTAGTAGTGGCGCCTCCAACTCAAGTATAAGGTTGCCCACTATTGGTGATCACATTGGCACGGGTTTGTTGGGCGCTCAAATCAAACCTCATATCCCTTTTGGCGCAAGTAAATCCTAATTTATCTAATCATTTGTTGGGTAAGCATCATTTTAACTAGACTCAGATATCGAAGCCTCCTTTCACATTACAAGCAACCCTTCACTTTTGACTAATATAATTATTATTAATTCTTCTTCATTTTTGCTACATTGGTATGTTGACTACATCATCCAAAGTAGGGACCTTGACTTTGAGTGATCGTTTAGTGTTGAAAAGAGTCTCATTTGTGCCTAAGTTAAAATGCTATTTATTTCTCTTGCGCAACTTATTAAACATTAGAATTGTGTTAATACTTTGACTGATAAGCTATGTATTCTCCAGGACCGAACTTCAATAGTGCTAATTGGTTGTTCTAAGAAAAAAAAAACTGAGGTTGCTTCTTTGATTCTCAATTTTTATACCATGGCCAAACAAGACATGTTAAAGTTTTTTGTAGTGACAATGAAACTAAATTTACATGTTTGCACCACTATTGTGGCCAAACAAGACACTTGTATTTCTTCGTTATCCTAGAGGTAAGAAAGATTGTCTTGTCATGGAATTTAGAAATAAAACAATAATTTATGTCAAGAGATGTCATTTTTTATTAACACATTTTTCCTATCAAGGAACTTTCATCACCACTGCTTTTTTCACTACTTGTGATTTTCAACATCCATCAACTTTTGACCTTGTTTTTTACACCTCAGCCACCTTGTGCCTATACCTAACCATGGAGCCCCATCATATATGGTTGTCGGAAGGTGTGGGGTTCAGTCTCCTTCTGGTTCCATTCAATAACCACATGTTCCCTCCAAATCCGAAACACGGGCAATTGATGGGGCATTGGGTTCAACACCCCACCCCACCCCCCCCATTCTTCAAGAGCCTATTCATTGCTCTTCTAGTGATAAAACTCCTTTAATGAAAGTACATGATTATTTTTGTAACATTGTGACACCTTGAAGCTCATTCCTCTCCATCATCTTCTACTTTTATATTATCAAGTACATCATATTCTGTAGCTAAATATGTCACTTGTAATCATATTTCTCTTGGCCATACTGCTTTTCTTGCTGCTTAAACTGCTAGCTCAAAGCATGCTTCTTTATTGATGTTGTTCTTAGGTTTCATTGTCAATAAGCCATGAGATATGAGATTGATGCTCTTGAGAGGATTTGTACTTGGTCTATTATTGATATTCCTGCAACCAAGAAGCCTATAGGATGTAAATGGGTTTTTAAGATAAATCACAATTCAGATGGTTTTCTTAAGAGCTATAAAGCTCGATTGATTGTATTTGGTAACAATTAAGAAAAGATTACAAATCTTTTCCCGAGGGGTTCTGAGTTCTCATCTCTTGAACATGAAACGAAGTACTCTCGCTCTTCTTTTCGATGCTTTTTTAATTATCTCAATCTAGTAACCATGGCACTTAAACAAGACATTGTAAGATAATTAGATCACACATCGATTCCTAGGGATGATCAAGTTATCATCTTGATCTAGTAACCATGGCACTTAAACAAGGTGTTGTAAGATAATTAGATCACACATCAATACCTAGGGATGATCAAGTTACTTGCTTTTTTTATCCCGGTTTCGCTGCTCCGGACATCCTCGTCTTCTCGTGCAGACCCGCTTGCTTGATCGGTCATGTCCTTTGATATGGTCCCAATCAAGCGATTGGTCTTACTCCGTGCATTGCTTCTATGTCGGCGTTGTCCAAGTCGTGATCCTCGCAAATCAACGAAATCCATTAATTAGTACACCAATAATTTAATGTATAATAGTTCCAAAACAAAATATTTGATTAAAATAAATCATCATATATTAGATCATTCTAGGTATGTCGGCATTGTGCCCCTGCTCGATCGTTATTCGCACTGCCAAGCCCTATCCCTCACTGGTCTTTTTCATGGATTGCTTAATGGAGACTCATCCTTGATACTTGGTATTGGGAGTGGCGAAGGTGGCTTGGCGATGCAGACTGGCAATGACTTTGGGCGTCCCTCAACAGTGGTTCGACAATTCAATTGGTGTGAAAGGCGCGAGCTGATCTTCTCTTCCCACAAACGACGCCATTTGTTACGGATAGATTGTAACTAGATTTTGAGAAGAAAATTAAAAAAAAAAACGAATTAAGGTTTTTCAAAGGAAACTCCATCTGTATTTTTTATCTTCAAGCCTCTTTAAATAAAGATACATGGGTAGGATTTACAAAAGAATGCTCTAAAGCATCTTTACTATATTTTCTTATCTAATAAGCTCAAACAATCTATCTATATATATCTATAAGACTATAAGACTAAATCCTATTGACAATTAATGCTCATTAAACCTATAAGTTTTTTATAATTTCATTGCAAGCATACAATATAATTTATATCTATAAACATTTAAAACTTGAGAGAAGACTTTGTGGTCATTAATGCCTATATAATTGACATGGAATTCCATACACTTATATATAATGTGATATTGACTATATATTAGTATATAACCCAAACTGTTTTAAGAAATTTTATTTTATTTCTTTTCCATTATATTTAAAGATTAATTTCTAAATTAAGGATTTATAATAAATTTGTGTCTTATTTATCATTTATAGTATTAGTAAAAATAACAAATTATTGAAAATAAGTGACATTTCAATTATTGTCTTTGTGAGTAAAATATCTCACATATAATCCTAATAGATACATTTTAACTCCTAGTTTAGTACTAACCTTTTTATCTATTATTTGAATCAAACATAAATTTTGACCAATTTATTGTCTTTGATAAGTCAACATGACCAATTAAATATAAGAAGAAAGGGAGATGAAACATACAACTCTTAATATGAATCGGTTACAAACATGAAAAGACATATCCAATTAATTACTTCCACAAAAGGTAATTATTTAATAAAAACTTTTAATGCTAAATATTTATTGATTTAAATTGTAACAATCCATGAAGAATCATGCACCCCTTCTTTATAGTATAAATAGGAGTTCCCCTTCCTCATTTCATATCACCAATTGTATAATTGGTGATTATGCCTATAATTCAAAGTGACTAGATGAATTACGTTATGGTGAGGATATTTCTTCTCCTCCCAAATAGTAAAAATTATATTTTTGAAGAAGGCAACCAAGACTTCCTTCAATCCATCTTATTTTTCACTTTGCAATTTGTGTTCGATAATAGGTGTGTTTATGTCTTACGTTAGTATGTTCTTATCCTATATCATATTGTTGTTGTTTTCATTTTTTCAAAATTATATGAACGTTAATACATGTATATAATTTCTTATTGATTTTTGTTGATGCTTTTCTTTATTCATCATTAAAAAGTCGGGTAAATCTGGCTAAATATTTCTTGAATGAATTTAAACTAATTAATGAGTTGCAAGGAATAAGAATAATTCTTTATTAACTATTTAAACTTTATTTTATATTAGTATGAATAGTTCTTGCCTCTTTCTCATTTCATATGATATTTAGCATAATTTTTGATATTGTCCCTATATCACATTTATCTATTCAAAGCGGTTAGATGCATTAGATATTTTTATTAAGATAATTTTTATTTATAGAATTAATATTTTTGAACTATCTCTTTTTATTGTTAGTTATGAATTTTTTTTCTTTAATAGTTCTTTCACCTTCTAACAAATACAATTTTTGGTGTTAGAGAATGTAATTAAAATTTCCTTCATTTTTCTATTATTTCTTAATTTTTATATTATGCTCATAAGCTTAGTTTTAATCATAGATCTTTATATAAAAAACACTAATGTCAAACAATAACTCATTTAGAAATAATTTTTTTAACACCCATATTAAATAGGTATATTAATTTTCACACTTAAAAATATGTTCAACTCCTCATAAATTTCTAAAAGAATCTATTACTTTGGAAAAACTATTCTCATCCTCAAACCTCTAATAATTAAATCATCATTCATTTTGCATAAGCATCCAATGTGATCTTTCATATTTAAAAAATTATTTAAAAACTTCATTCGATTTGCATTATATGTATCTAGCTACATGGTTATAATAAACATATACTATCTATCATTTCAACATGTAATGTAATTTTTTTTTATTCAATGTGTGTTTTGAAAAAATATTTACAATATTATCAATATTATAGACTATTACTTATTAGATTTAAAATATTTAATTAAATTTTAAAATAATTTTTTAACCGGTGTGTAGCACGGGCATTACCTCTAGTATACTATAAAATAGAAAAATCTAGGTAATTAATGACTCATTCAATTGACCTAAAAAATTATAAATTATTTCCATTTCATAATAATTTTATATAGATTTATGTAGGAAACCTATAACTTATTCCATATAATTATCTAAAATTCTAAATCCATCCTTTCTATATAAAGTTGTATTTTTTCAATCAATGCACAATTATTATTATGTTTAAATATTTTGATAATTAATTAATAATTACATTAGAAAGGAAAAAAAATACTTCTTACACTAGATTTGAAATATTACATTACAATAAGAAAAAAATTCTGACTAAAAATTTATGTTATTTTTATCAATTAATTAATAATAATCATAATATAAATGCAGAGTTTGGTTCAAATGAAACAAACTCTTATCCTAAAACGAACTCTTATCCTAAAACGAATGCACTTTTTGTAGTTAGTAGTGCACTTTTCATATTTCAGAGTGCACTTTTTCGCATTTGTACTTTTCGTACTTTTTAGTGCACTTTTCAAAAAAAATTAGTGCACATTTTCGTAATGCACTTTTTGTATTTTTCAATGCACTTTTATATGAAAAGTGCATTACTAACTATGAAAAGTGCATTCGTTTTAGGATAAGAGTTCGTTTTAGGATAAGAGTTTGTTTCATTTGAACCAAACTCTATAAATGCATATAATAATTTTTTCATTTGCGAAAAATAGTACAACAATAAGAAAAAACTTCTAACTAAAAATTTATGTTATTTTTATCAATTAACTAAAAATAATCATAATATGAATACATATAATAATTTTTTCAATTCCAAAATAGAATTTTGTTGTAAGAAATGATATTATATAAATTGTACTATTAACATTAAAATATTGTGCTATTCAAAATTATAAAAAAATTAAGGAAAAAAGTAAAACTCATAAGTTTAAATACATTATATCAAATTAGATTTTTAATAAATGATGTGACCTTTTGTATGATGTGACCTTTGATATTACCTTACTATAGGATTAATTAGTATTTACTCTCTTTTTATAAGTTTCGATTATACATTAGGAGACCTTTAGTATTATCCTACTAATTAAATTTTAAATTTCGTAATTAAAGTGATAATATCATTCCTTACAAATTAGTATTAATTACAATCCATATCCATTTGGGTGTACATTCATGGTGATGATGTACATTATGTAATTCTCTACTCCTATATATATTCACAAGAACAAATTGAAGTTGTCAATTGTAGGATACTAACAAACCTTTCTATTTTTTTTTGGTGATGGAGTTGTTGTTTGGTTCTTATTTTATATATTATACAATACAATTATTAATAATATATTTCGTTTTTAGGTTTTGTGAATAAATTTTTCTCCCTCAATTGCAATTACACAAAATGGAAAGGAAGATACATGTTTAGTTTATCCAAGAAAAACCGTAAGTCAATCATTTCTTTAAGTCTCCCATGTGCATGTATTTTATCTAAGTAATTTGTTGTAGCACCCCGTCTTTCGACGAGGCGCTACTAGGGAATAGACCTTACAAGGTACTATTATTTAGGTTGACAACTACACTGTAGGACCTTACAACTCGGGCACGACGAGAAAACATAATAAAACATCCAACATTTATTTAATAAAACTTAGAAAAACGTAATCATGCATGAATCCCCAAAAATTATAAATAATCAAATACGTCACAACGCCTACTGAAACTGAACTATCTGAACCAAAAAGATAATAACCGAAACAAAATACCAACTCCGTTTAACACATATTAAAATCAATATTCTAACTATTATAAATAACTAGTATAAACTAATCCCACTATGACACGCGCTCTTTACCACTCCGGCCCGCCATCTTGCCTAGGTTCCTGCACGGCTCCTTGGTTCATACCTGGAACTGAAAAATGTTCCCCGAAGGGTCAGCGTCTAATCTACCAGGCTAGAAAGAATACGGAACTGTAGAACGTTTTGAAATCAGTTATCTAATGTCAGCATACAAATCCACAACCGCAATCATAACTCTAAAGGCCAATACCTAAATTAATTATATCAGTCACACAAGTCACATACGCATTTACAATCACAATCACACAACAATGCAATTCTTCCTTTGTCCACAATCCGTCTTCCAAGGCGCTCATCACCGCGCCGAGTGCAGAGGCAGGCCCTCCCACTCCACTTCGCAAACTCCCTTCTAACCCCTGGCTAAGCCTCCACTGGAGCGCTTGCCAAAAACACACAAATAATAATTTTCGTTTTGAAGGGGCACAGTTTTTCCCAGTCACACGGGTCAAAGTAGCCAACTCTTCCTCAACACCAACTACGATGGGCCGTGTCGGAAACGGTACCAGCACAAAGAAAACGTTCCAAAATATTTTCCGATAAAACACATTTAAAATCATTAACGCACACAACACACAATGAGCTCAAAATAATTTAAAAGGTATTCGCGACTAATTCCCAAAACCCGTCCTACAATATCGATACGCAGTCTAACAAGGGAGAAAAGAACCGAGCAAGTCGAAAAACGAATTACCTCGAACGAAGGATCCTTGGAAGGAAGTGAAGGACTAAGAGCGCGAGCGAATGCGATTTCCTAATAAAATATATGACAAAAAGATTAGATTCGACCCTTACTTTACGAACCCGACTTCAATAAAAGTGACCCAACTATTAAATTTTTCCAACCTCCGAATTCAACCCACCATACTAATATATTCGTAACAAAAATAAATACTAACCCAACCCAATTAGTTGTTCCACACCCACCAATTCATATTTTCATATGTCCTAATTTAACTCTACCTTGATCAGCCCAACTAAAAAGAATTGTAAATAAAACACCCAGCCCAACATACCCAATCCCATAGTTAATCTCCCCCTACTCCCAAACATCAGCCCAGCCCAAAAAAAAAAATCAAGATTAAAATTAAAAAAAAACAAGCCCAACAATTTAACCCAAAAAGGTGGCCCGTTTTTCCCCCCTTCCCATCAGCCGGTTGACCGGACCCTTCGGATTTGACCAAAACGCGGGCCCCACTCCCTCATCTTCTTCAACCTGGAGACAACCCCGAAATTTCCGAACCTTTCCCCTGCCGGCAAACCTGCAGCGACACCCGTGCCTCAACTCCTCTCCCTTTTCCGACCACCACCGCTCCTAACTCCGCTCGGTTGTCTCCCTTCCCCGTCCGGCGATGCCAGAAAAACAAAAGTCAGGGACGACCCTGCTGCCGCCCCCTGTTCACGGCCACGCTGGCCACTTCCGCCGGCGACGTTCAGCGCGCACCTCCCCCACGACCCTAGTTCGGGCTAGCGACACTCTTCGACTCCAGCCCGTCCCAATTCCCGACCCAAAATCAACAAGAAAAACAGAGGAACGAATGGTTTAACGAAGTTCAAGCTTACCGAAAAATCTGGATCGACCTTGCCCCGATCGTCGTCGATCACGTCGTCGATCACGCCGATTAAGGACGACTGGATTGCTCTTGCCCAATTACTTGAGCGGAATAATGAGTGGCAGAGGATTTGATTTTTCGTTGAGCACCGAAAGCGATGAAACGCGAAGACTAGAAGTCGACTATGACTTGGTGTGATACTCGAATGGAAAAATTTCAGAAAGGATCTCGTTTATAAGATCGTTCAGTTATGGGGATCGGATTATGTAAGATAGAAGGATATGGATAAAAGATATAGGGTTTATTAATTTCATAAGATAATTACCAATTAAGATTGGATTGGCTTTTGATGTACTTAATTAAATAAAACTTAATTGTACTCCAATCAAGGCTATCAAATTGGATCATTGGACCGTGGATCGGGAGAGTTCCTTTTGGGCCTCGGCCCAAACCATAGGAGTAGAGGGAAATTAATGCATAAATATAAAATTGGGTGGATAATCGGTTACGGATTACTAATTTGTTTATTTTACGATTTTACTCACGGATCGAGAAACTCAAATGCTTGTAAGCGAAGGAAACCCATTTTCCGACTTACAAGACCTAAAACGGATACGGATATTACATACTACCCCCCTTAAGGAAGTTTCGTCCCGAAACTTGATTACGAAGAAAAGATGTTCAAGGTTTTCACATTTGTAATGATTTTTCATGTAGAATATATAACCCTTTAAATTCTCATGGTATTGCTAATGTAGTGTCATGTAGAAATTATTACGATAAATTATAATTTGCATGAATAACAATTTTTATAGTACAACTCATTTTAAAATGATAGATGTATTATTAACAGTATTACTCTTATTTTTGCCAATTCTCAAGTAACTTTTCTATGTAATAGAATTTGTTTGAAAAATTCGACTTTTAATAATTCTTATGTATAGAGGGAAAGAGAAATATAAATATTATACAATGAAAAATGACATTTAAAGTTATAAAATTCTTATTAAAATAACAAAAATAATTACAAACAAAGAGCATTTGGGAGTAATTTTTTCCCTTTTTATGTTAGAGATCATCTTTTGTCATCTTCTTTTTTTATACTCTAAACCAAATATTGTTATGATTTCTGTTAAGTAGTTGGAAAGAGTTGGTGAAGAGCTATGCAAAAATAAAATTAGAGAATAAATGAAAGAAAATAAATTGTAGAAAATAGGGATTGAATTATTTAGGATCCAAAAAAATTAATAATACACATAAAGTTAATCTATATCTATCTAAATAACATATAAAATAGAAAATTTTGGTCATTTACGAATATTCTCACAATTAAGTTCATATGTATAATTAATTAATAAAAAATATTAAAAATTCATGCTTTCAATTTATTATTTATGAGAGTTTAAATTAAAAGATGTTACAAGACTTAAAAGGGAATTTGTAAAGATTCTTAAAAATGTGTATGCTTTTAATATGTTATTTATGTGAGATTTAATTCAAAAAAATATTACAAGAATTAAAAGGTCATTAGTAAAGATTCTTTCAACATAGTGAAAACTTTTCATATTCCGTAACCCCCAACTTTTCTAATATAAAAAGTAATTTTATCCTCTCAATATTTACACCCAAATATGCAATATCTCCTATCCCACAATATATAGTGAAAGAATGATATATTGGAAGAGAGCTTTAAAAGAGTTTTCAAAAGATCGAGTTGGTAGTGAAGAAGAAGTAAATAGGTTGATACAAATACAAATAAAAAATGCATGGAAATAATTGACATTTTCTTTCAAAGGTGGGTATTGTTTTGGACAACTCCAATGTTTGGAAGTATGTCCAATCGAATTATATAAGTACAAAATTCTCTGATAATGTATACCTTTTTTCTTAGTTTGATGTCATATATATATGCTTATTCATTTTCCTTTCATGATTGGGTATACAAATTTATTTCTAAATGAATACGGAATACAAATTTCTATTGTCAAGTTCTATAAATAATTTTTATGATATTTTGTCTTTATTGTTTTTTGTGAGTTAGAAGTGAAAGGAGGATGGTCTTGATCGAAATGATTATAAATAATATAAATTATAATTTTAAAAAATAAAATATTTGAATGCACAATCTATGTCAATTGTAGAAGAATGAAGATAATACCAAATAAAGCAACTATAGAGGAAGAACCTTAGGAGGAGTTCTACAACTTTTTTCAAAAAAATGCAAAATTTTGTAATGAGTGATTAACGATGTAATTTCGACCCTTCAGATTTTAAAGTACTACAATATTCTATTTGACTTTTATACCAATATTTCCTCTTCATACATGTTCACAATAATTGAAAAAAAAAATATTATAGGAGAGTTTGGGAATAGTTTACAAGAAACCGAGTTGGTAGTAAAGAAGAGAGACATAGGTCCATATACACACAAATTTGCATGAATAAAAGTATTATATCCTTTTGAATGTATAAATAATTGAATATCAATCGAAACACTCAAATGTTGTGTAATACCCGGTTACGTTTTAGGTCGGGAAACAAGTTTCTTGAGGTGCGAATATCGAAATCTTGACCTCTAGTATTTTTCCGGTAAAATATTTTAACTCTTATAATCCTTGAAATTGACCTTGCCCTAATACATTATATATATATATATATAATTAATCCATATAAGGCGGAAATATACGGTTAAACAAATCCAAAAAAAAAACTAATCCGATTAGTTATATAGATACCCACAATTAATTAATAATATCTTTAATCTTAAAACCTATCTAGAAGCCTAACCCTACCCTTTTTACACCCAAGCCAATAAAGTCGTTCAACTCTTTTCGGATTTATTGGGGAACGAACGCCTCCAAGCCATATCGCCACATTCGTTGCCTTCCTTCTCGAGAACCACGACGGCATCGTTCGACCGCGTCGGGGACAACAAGCATCGAGCAGAGAAGGACGTCGCAGTTTTGCCGATTTCAATCACGAGCCTGATCTTAGAACGTCACTTCTGTCCGGCGTGTGTGACGGCCGTTCCGGTCGGCATCGCGTGTAAGTCCGACGCTTTACTGATCGTATTTTTTAAGCCATGTTCTGCCTTGCTTCTTTTCTTTCCTTGTTTTGGGTTTGGTGTAGGGATCGGGGAATTAGGCGCCGTCGAGGTGCGGTTGTCGCCGACGAGGCTAGTGGAGCGAGGTAGAGGAACGAAAGGCCTCTGGAGATGAAATTGATGAGCCTAAGTTAATTGGTTTCGGTTGGGGGATGCGCATTAACTAGTCTCAAATAGATTTAAGTAGCTAGTTTAAGTCAATTAGCTTTGTGCGATGGAAGAGGTTGGCAGACGTTGAGTAGACAGTTTTGGTTTGGGGTGTGGACTAGTTAGTATATGTTAATTAGACTTTGTTTTCAATTATGTGTTTTGATGGGTGGTGTGGTTTAATGGTGGGTATTGTGCAGGAGATAAAATAGGAATTAGTTAGTTAGTATTAGTTAATTAATGGAAGTACGTACATGGGTTAATTAGATTTTTGTAATTTGGTTGATCTGAGTTGGAAGTTGTAAAGAAATTGCTCATGGGCTGGATTGTTCGTATTTTATTTTGTCCTATTAAAGGCTCGCTCAGTGATCAGACATGTTAATTAATCGTGTTAGCTAGTGTAGGTTAAGTATTGTTAACTTAGTAGCTATATAGTTTCGTGTTTTAAAGGCCATAAATTTACATGTAAATATAGAGGGTATTTGTAATAGGCGGTTCTCGTTTAATAAATTTAGGTACGGTTTGGGGATTTCTCAAGTATAGTTAATTAGTGTATAGTTAACGGATAGTGAGTTGGGCTTAGAAAATTAGTATTTGTTTATAAGAATCGCTAAGTGAGGTGTGGGTCGTACCTAATCCAATATGTCTCGTTAATATCTCTTTTAGGGAATCGCTTTTGCTCACACTCTTAGTATTCCGTCTTCGTCAAAGGATCCTTCGTTGAGGTAAGTCATTTTCGACTTGCTCGGTTTTTGTCTATCTTGTTAGATTTTATGTCGCGATTGTAGGATTGGTTTTGGGAACTAGTCCCGAAAATCTTTTTGAACTGTTTGGAATTGCTTGTGATGATGTGTGAAAAGTCGGCTTTAAATGTGTTTTATCGTCCAAAGTTTTTCAAATGTTTTCTTTGTGTTGGTACCGTTTTCGGCACGGACATCGTAGCTGGTGGAGAGGAAGGGTTGCCTATGTATGGTCCGTGTGACAGAGAAACCGTGCCCCTTCAAAAGAAAATGCTATCTATGTGTTTTGGCAAGTGCTCCAGTGGAGGCTTAGTCAGGGTTGGAGGAATGAAGTGATGTGATCGAGGAGTGGGAGGGCCTGCCTCCGCACTGTGGTTTGGAATACGAGATGAAGAATGAGTTATGTTGCTTTAATTGTTCGATTCTGTATATGTGTGTTTGGCTTGTGTGTGACTAACTGTCTAATTTAGGTATTGGCCTTTACAGTTATGGTTGCGATTGTGGATTTTGATTGCTGATTATAGAAAACTGTTTTTAAACGTCTTATAATTTCTGCATATTATCTAGCTTGGTAGATTAGAAGTTGACCCTTCGGGGATTATTTTTCCAGTTATAGGTATGTTACATGAAACCGTGGAGGAGCCTTGGCCGGATGGTGGAGTGGATTGTTGACGTGCGTGTCATTAGTTTGGGTTTTTCGGGTGTACTTCAGGAGGATTTATTATTATTAGTTTTGTTGAATTAGTTTTTTATTATAATTTATTAAGTGTTGTTTGAAATACTCTGAGAGGAATTCGGGAAGGGTCATTTGGTAATTCTGTTTATGCATTCGGTCATTCAAACATGTTTTGTATTCAGTTTTATAAATCTGAAAGTTGGATGTTTTACTTGTTTTCTCGTCGTGCCCGCGTTGTAAGATCCTAAAGTGTTGTTGTCAACCCACCTAAGTAGTACCTGGTAAGGTCTACTGCCACGTAGCGCCCTGTGGAAAGACTGGGTGTTACATGTTGATATAAAATTAAAATTGTTACTATTTTCTTGTTCTTAATTTATTTTAAGAAAAGGACATATTTACACACACAATATTAAAATTTATATAAATAAATTTCACCCGTGCGTAGCACGGGTACAACAGCTAGTATATTCTATAAAATAGAAAAATCTGGGTAATTAATGGCCCATTCAATTGACCTAAACACCTATATCTAATTTTAATTTAATAATAATCTATATTTATATAATAATATAAATATGATATAAATAATTTATAAAATAGAAAAATATGGGTAATTAATGGCCCATTCAATTGACCTAAACACCTATATCTAATTTTAATTTAATAATAATCTATATTTATATAATAATATAAATAATTTACTTTAGTAAATATTGAATATAAAATAGTCCTAGTTAATAGCCGAGACCCTTTATTGGGACAGATTATCAAGAGAATTTTAATTCAAAAAACACATATATACTCTAAAGAAATTTTAAAAAATCTATCTACTATGAGAATATGAATATACTTATAATAAAAATATATATATAATATTCGAGACCCTTTATCGGGACCGATTATCGAGAGAATTTTAAATAAAAAACACATATATAACTCTAAAGAAAGGGAAAAATATCTATCTACTATAAGAATAAGAATATACTTATAATAAAAATAAATATATAGATATATATCTATAATACTATAAACTTAAATAACTTGACAATTAATGCTCATACAAATAATAAATCTATAGCCCTAAACTTAAATAAATTATTTTATATTTTCATCATAATCATATAATAAATCTATAGCACTATAAGTTTAAATATTCTCAATAATTAATGCTCATTCATTTTATAATATTTTAATAAATCTATAGCACTATAAGTTTAAATATTCTCAATAATTAATGCTCATTCATTTTATAATATTTTTATAAATTCATAAAAATATTATAATTTTTTGGAAAAATTAAAATTTGGTCAACCTATAATTAAATGACGGGATTAATGCTAGGTTTATTCCTCCTACAAAGAATCCTATGACACCATAAAATAGTATAAGAAATTTAAGACAATAATTAATGTGATATTTTATTCCAAAGTAAATGCATAAGCCAAAATCAATAGGAAAAATATGCTACCCCACAATTAAGTTCATAGGAAAACAAAATAAAAATTTGGTCAACCCATAATTAAATGATGGGATTAATGCTAGGTTTAAATTTCGAGATTAATGCTAGGTTTATTTCTCCTACAAGGAATCCTATGACACCATAAAATCTATATATCTATATATAACAATAAAAAGTTGTGTACGAAGAGCATTTATTGCACTTGATTAAAATTTTCAAATATATTAAATCAAATATTTTATGTGACAAGATGAACTCCTTGGCACAATGGTTAAAGTGTTGGCATTTGTAAAGAAGGTCTAAGGTTCAAATCTCTAAAAAATCTTTTTCCTCTTAATAAACCCTTTGTTTTAGGCAAAGATAACAAATCCATTCTAACTAAATGTCCAAATTCAATTTTTGATTCCTGTTACACATTAAAATAATTCAATTTAGGTATATTAAAAGAAACATCAGTATGTTCTTTACTAATATTTTATTTTCCATAACTACACATTAACCACTAAAAAGATTATTTTATCCAATTTAGGTATACTAATAGTACATTTGTACCTAAGGGAAATGAGTTATATTTTAAAACAGTTGGAAATTAAAAACACCTGTGACAATATAAATTTTTACATAATTTTTACATATTTGTCGGTTAATATAATACTTTTGATCCTAAATTAATTAATATTTAAAATATGAAGATCACCATTCAACACTATGTGTATGATCGTCATTCTAAAAAATTGGTTAAAACTTAAATGCAAAGATCACCAAAAAAAAACATACACTAATTGGCATTTAAAATAAATAAATTACATTAGATGCACACCATGTGTATAACGTCCAATGCATAACGGCCATTAATTAATAGAGAATTTAAACCCTAAAAAACTATAACGTCAATTAGTATTACTGTAGTATTAATTAGTATAAATAGCATAATCACTCAATCACAACACAATTTGTAACCACGGCCAAAAAAAATATACTCAATCTCCATGTCTCCTATACGGCTATACCCATTTCAAACCTAACAATTTAAACACCTTATGGGCAAAATGGTGCTAGATGCTACACATGAAATTAAAGGTATGCGGTAATTATTATCCTTCCACCTTTATTCTATTTTTACATTTAAAAAAAAAACAAAGCATGTATTTGAGTTAAATTTTGTAAATAAGTATACATATTACTTAGCTAGGGCCTTCATTTGTGTGTGTGAGAGAGAGGGATAGGAATCATATTGATATTGGAGCTGCTCAATGTAATTATGTCACCTTAATACTTCAAGTTTTGACAATCATGCATATAGCACTATAGCAGTTATATGCAAATTTAATGGTTATATAGTGTAAAATCTATATATCTTGTATATAAGTGATGTTCTAAAAATGTCCTCTACATAAACTAATAGATCAATATGTTTATTATTGGATTGTGTTTATAAGCTTGTTAAGTTTATAAAACATAAATTGCAAATACTCTCGTGGTATGTTAATTGAATGTGTTAGGGCTCCTCCATAAAGGACAAACTTCATTGTTAAGTTTATAAAACTAAAAAGCTTGATAAGTTTCTTTCTCAATCTAATATTAGTAATAATAATTTAATGTCATAATAACTGGCACAAAAAGAACAATTCCATAAGATTTAACCCAAGTTCGAGAAAATTGACCATGTCTTAGTGTCTTTCTCTTTTGGTATGTTTTCTTATATAATTTTTCATGCTTAAATATGTAAATTATAACAAGATATATATATATATATATATATATATATATATATATATAATTGGTAGGATGTATTACTGTTATATATGTTGCTTGTAGCATCACCAAATTCACTACTATCTTTTTAGAAAGCCCCATATTTTTTTTGTCAATCATTAAAATTAATAAGTATATGGTCAATTATAATAGATAAGTGAAATATTAAACTTCTCTTATTTTTATACAAATTATAATAGATAAGTGAAATATTATAAATTACGTTTAAAATTGGATAATTACACTTTTTTCCATTCCTTATTCAAAAAATAAAACAAATTTCTCAAATTAGGCCAAAGTAAATTACTATTCAATAATACATATAAACTTAAAATATAATAATTAAAAGGTTGATTGAAAGGTTGTGGAATGCAACTAATTAAACTAAGCATATATTTATACAAACAATAAATAGGCGAAATATTATAAATTACATTTGAAATTGGATCATTACACTTTTTCTTATTCCCTATTAGAAGAGATTATGTAAAACCATATCCTTTTATTATTGATTTAGACTATGTCCTTTTATTTCTAAATATGTAAAATCATGTCAAAACCATATGTGTTAACAAGTCGATACAAAATTCATCATATATAAAAAAACACTTATTCTGTCTATGATATATAAACAAATTGTTTATTTTATAATGTCTCGTGCGTATGCACGGGGTTGTCCCCTAGTAACAATAAAAAGTTGTGTACGAAGTGCATTTATTGCACATATCATACATATTCCTTGTAACACCCCGATATTTTATAAGGGATTGAGGTGCTACCTATGTCAACAAGAGCTCTTCCTTTTCTGAGTTCGAGTGAGGACAAAGAACTCAGAAGTTAAGCGTGCAGGGACAAGAGTAGTACCAGGATGGGTGACCTCCTGGGAAGTCCTCACGTTGGCATGGGATAGCGCTTCTTAGGCCTCGGGCCTTACAAATGGTATCAGAGCCGACTCTGGGTTACGAGTTGGCTTGGTCCGGTGGGCGGTCACTCGACCCAGAGGGCGGTGCTTGGGCCTTGACGAGGACGTCAAGTGTTTAAGTGGGGGAGATTGTAACACCCCGATATTTTATAAGGGATTGAGGTGCTACCTATGTCAACAAGAGCTCTTCCTTTTCTGAGTTCGAGTGAGGACAAAGAACTCAAAATTTAAGCATGCAGGGACAAGAGTGTAAAACCCAAGTTCCGTTAATCTAACCTTCTGTTAAATCTTACCTCTAATTCATCCTATTGCACACTAATTAAGCTGTTTATCTTCATGAATTGCTTTTTGAGTGTTGAGATACTAGTTGGGTTGTGAGAAGCCGTGTGATATGTGAATTGGATGTAAAAATTCTTGCTAGCTTGACTTGTCAACACACCACTTGAATGGTTAGCTAGGTGTTACGAATTGCTTGGAATTGCAATTGCTTTGGATGCAGGGCATCTTTAATTGCCAATGTAATGTTTTGTGCGCATGGTATAAAAGTTAGTTCAATTCCTTTATGGCAATTGAGTTGGTTGTACCTTGTCGGATTCGAGAATAAGTTATGTTTGAATGAGTTTCGAATGATTGCGTGTATATGATCTAAACTTATCGGGAATTTGATCTTGTTTGGCTTTCTTTGAATACGAGTAATAGATAAAGCTTATGATTCTATAGTTGTATGCCGAGAGGGTGGCGACATATTCTTTTGGAACCCGATGTGATAAAATCCTTGTACCTATACTTGTGTAGGTTTGTGAGTGACGCTTTCACAATGGGACTTGGACTTTTAATCGTTTGTATGTGACCTTTAGTATTATGCTATAATTTTGAATTATCGAGTATGTTGTTGGTTGTTGGTTCTCGAGTTTCGGTTGGGTTATCTTGGATCAATCTAGTAGAATGTTTAGAATTGTGATGGTTCGCTCTTAGTGAAGCCACCATTCATGCCTATCTAGAATCGAAAATGTCTCTTCGCGGTTAGTCGATTAACCGTGAACGTTATAATTCGTAGGTCTTTAGTATTGCCGCGTTACTTACGTCATTCGAGGATCGCTTTCCAGGTAAGTCGTTCTCGACTTGCTCGGCTCTATTCTAGTCTTGTTAGATTTCATGCCGTGATTGTGAGATTGGTTTTGGGAGTTAGTCCCGAATGTAGGTTTACCATGTGAAATATTTTCATGCATGATGTGATGCGCTTTTCATTGCAAACGTTTTCTCGTAAAAGAAATAGTATCGCTTTCTCTGTGCTGGCAGCGTAACCGGCACGATCATGTGCGACGATTGTCGATGGCGAAGAGGCGTCTAGCCATGGTCGTGTGTCGGTCGGGCCCTTTTAAAAAAATAAAAATTGATTGTTTGTTTTTGGCAAGTGCTCCAGTGGAGGCTTGACCAGGGGTTGGAAGGACGACGTATATGGAAAGTGGGAGGGCCCGCCTCTGCACTCGGGCGCAGGTGAGTTAGCGCCGTAGATGGGAATGCGGTGGTGGAAGGAAGAATGGCATTTCCCAATAGGATTGTGGTTTTGTTGTGCGCGTGTGTGTGATTACTTAGTTGGTTTGTGACCTTGTGAATTCTTGCCACGCTTAATGAATTGTGTATTCGTTGTATCTTCCTTCAATTGTTGAATGTCGACGCGGTTGTTATTATTATAAATGCTTTACTTTTGTGCTTGTTAGTTTGATTATGGTATGTCTCACTGTCTTTCTTTTCACATATTATCTAGGTTGTGGAAATGTGTGTTGACTTATACTGTTCTGTTCAATTCACTTGTTAAAAATTATGTTGTTGGATAATTGATGTTTTTCAAATGTCTTACTATTGCCGTGTGTTATCTAGTTTGCCTAGGGTAGTAGCTGACCCTTCGGGGACTTTATTTTTCAGTTCCAGGTACTCACACAGGTCCCGTGTTGGAGCCTAGGATAGATGTTGCAGCGGATCGTTGACGCGTTTCATAGGTCACTGAGTGGGTGTGGAGTTTGGTTTAGGCTTGTTAGTTGTTTTGGATATTTCCTCATGTTGTTGACTTTGACAGATTTCTAAGGTTGAATGTGAATTGGCTAGACATTTGGGGATTCATGTATGACATTTCTAAATGTGTTTTGCTTGAACGACAGTTGGATGTTTTAAAATAGTTTTCTTGTCGTGCCTGAGTTGCAAGGTCCAGGTATTCTAGTTGTCAACCAGTTCAGGTAGGACCCATTAGGGTCAAACTACCTAGTAATGCCCCGACGTTAAGTCGGGGTGTTATAGTAATGCCCCGACGATAAGTCGGGGTGTTACAGATTGGTATTAGAGCGAGGTTGGCAACAGGGCACATGGAATCGAGCAATACGTGTACATGAGGTCCAACTAAAAAACTAAAACCGGCCGATATTTTCCAAAACGTTTTTAAATGGGGTAGTCATGCTGCATATAGGATTAGATGACACGACGTGACTCCGCTGCCATCCGCCGAAGGACCTCACGTAGAGTTATTAGTAAATCCTTCACTTTTAGTCAGAGTTTAAAGTTTTGACTGTGAGACTTTCTGTTATAGATGGCTCCACAAACTAGAGTCAGAGTTGTTGCTGCTAGTGGTAGAGGTTGTGGTAGAGGCCGTGGTAGAGGTCGTGGTAGAGGTCGTGGAAGGGGTCGTGGTAGAGGAGGGACTCCTGCAGCTGTTGAGCCAGAAGAGCATCAGAATGGTCACCCCCAAGAAGAAGTTGCTGAGAGTGGTGATGGGACTGCTAGGATTCATCCAGATGCTAGTGTGTCTATTGTTGGAGGAGGGCCCCCAGCTAATGTGGCCCACGTTGGAGTCAATGCACCGCCTGCTGGATTGTCACCAGATATGGATCCTGCACTTCGAGCTACACTTGTAGGATTACTACAGAATCTGCTGGGCACAGGTACTGCTTTCGATCTGAATGCTATGGCTGGGCTTCAAAGGACTGAGATGAGAGCACCAGGCTAGAATACAGTTGGAGCTGCTCAATTAGGAGGGCTACCAGAAGTACAGAGACCAGAAGTGGTTGATCGTGTGGTAGAGTTACCAAGACAGTGTCGCGAGCCCCAACCTGACATGTGGCTCGCGGAGTTCAAGAAGACCGGGGTGCCAAACTTTACTGGGGCTAAGGATACGAATGTGGAGCAATGGTTGAGGAGAGTGACATCTGCTTTGGATTCTATTCAAGCGCTAGAAGAGAGGAAGATGTCTTTGGTACAGAGTCTGCTGCAGGGAGATGCTTTTGATTGGTGGGACATAAGCAAAGAAGGTCAGACAGATGTGACCTTTGAAGAGTTTCGAAAGAGGATTAAAGATTTTTACTGTCCTCCAGTGATTAGGTCGGCTCGTGAGGCTGCTTTTCGGGATGTTGGACCCGAGAACATCACGGTTGAGGAAACCATTCTGAAGTTTCATAGGGAGTTGACAGCTGTGCCAAACGCCGCTCCTACAGAAGAGTTGAAGATCGCAACCTTCCTAAAGAGGTTGCTACCGCATCTGCGTGCTTATGTTTCTGGTCTTCGACTCACTACTTTGAGAGATGTTCAGGAGTCCGTTTTGGCTTATGTTATGGCCACGCCCCAACCAGGCCAGTTGGAGATACATGCTGGTGCGAACAAGAGACAGAAGCTGTCTGGCCCTTCAGATTCGAGGAGGGATAGTCGATCGGGTTCATTTCAGCAAAACCGGTCCGGATCTCAGTCACAGGGCCGTCAAGACCAGTTTCAGCAAGGTCAGTATTCTAGGGGACAGAAAGAATGCTTCAATTGTGGAGGCATTGACCACCTTAGAAGTCAGTGTCCAAAGCCAGTTCGAAACTGCTTCAACTGTGGGAAGCCTGGCCATATGCGACAGTATTGCAAGGTCGGCGTACCCTCTCAAGGATCTTCGCCAGGGACTGTGAATCAGGGAGCTCGTCGTCCGCCACAACAGACTTAGCAAGCATCAGGCCAGAACAGAAGCCGAGGTACAGGAGCCAACGCTCAGAGAATCAACCAACCTCGAGTGTTCGAGATGAGGAGAGCTGATGCCTTACATGCGCCGACTGCTACAGGTACGTTTTGGATTCAATCTAAACCTGTTCACATTCTTTTTGACACGGGTGCCACGCACTCTTTTGTGTCCTCTGCTTGCGTGGCTAGACTAGGATTGACTTGTACAGAAGGAGAATCTTTTGTAGTAGGCCTACCCGATGGTAGTAAGGTGAGTGGTAATAGAGAGATTTTGCAGTGCCCTATCAAAATAGGAGGTAGAGACTGGTATGCAGATTTTATAGTAATGCAGTTGTCCCCAGATGACGACGTGATTTTAGGAATGGATTGGATGAGGCGTTATAAAGCAGTGTTAGATATACATAAGGGCACAGTCACTGTGTCCGCAGATGACGGGACTGTACAAGTGAGTCAGGAGTTGGAGCAAGTTGGGCCGAGAACGGTGATTAGTATGGTAAAAGCCGCAAAGTTGCTTAATGAAGGGTGTGTAGGGTATTGGTGTTATGTCCTACAAGGGGACAAGGAAGGGCCACACATTCAAGAGATACCGGTAGTCTGTGAGTTTAAGTATGTCTTTCCAAACGATCTACCAGGCTTGCCACCTCAAAGAGAGGTTGATTTCAGCATTGAACTTGAGCCAGGAACAATCCCGATCTCGAGAGCTCCATACCGCATGGCTGCGACGGAAATGCAGGAATTGAAGGCACAATTGGAAGAGTTGTTGGAGAAAGGGTATGTACGTCCGAGCGTGTCACCCTGGGGAGCTCCAGTTTTGTTTGTAAAGAAGAAAGACGGTTCACTTCGCTTGTGTATTGATTATCGGGAGTTGAACCGAGTCTCCATCAAGAACAAGTATCCCCTACCTCGCATTGATGATCTGTTAGATCAATTACAAGGGGCTATGGTATTTTCTAAGGTGGATCTGAGGTAAGGATATCATCAACTAAGAATTCGAGAGGAAGAAATCCCAAAGACGGATTTCCGAACTAGATATGGACATTACGAGTTTGTGGTGATGCCATTCGGATTAACCAATGCACCCGCAGTAGTCATGGAGTTGATGAACCGAGTGTTTATAGATTTCCTGGACAAATTTGTGGTGGTATTCATTGATGATATCTTGATTTATTCCCGTAACGAAGAGGAGCACACAGAACACCTTAGGCAAGTGTTGGAAGTGTTGAGGCAACATCAGTTGTTTGCTAAACTAACCAAGTGTGAATTCTGGCTACCGGAAGTTACCTTTCTGGGACATGTGGTGTCTGCTAAGGGAGTAATGGTAGACCTTGTGAAAATCAAGGCTGTAAAAGAGTGGGAAGCCCCAAGAAATGTGAAGGAGGTGCGGAGTTTCCTAGGTTTAGCAGGGTATTACCGGAGGTTCGTAGAACGGTTCTCCCGTATAGCCCAACCGCTTACGAATTTGTTAAAGAAGACCACTCGTTTCGAGTGGAGTGAGGCATGCCAGAGAAGCTTCGAAGAGCTGAAAAAGAGGCTGACTTCAGCTCCTATACTTGCTCTCCCTCAAGGAAATGAGGACTTTGTGATCTACAGTGACGCTTCCAAGGTAGGCTTGGGATGTGTGTTGATGCAGAGGGATAGGGTGATTGCATATGCTTCAAGACAGTTGAAGCCAAACGAGCAGAATTACCCTACTCATGACTTGGAATTGGCGGCGGTGGTGCACGCTCTAAAGATTTGGCGTCATTACTTGTATGGCAGTACATGCAAGGTGATGACAGATCATAAGAGTCTCAAGTACATCTTTACTCAAAGAGAACTGAACATGAGACAGCGAAGATGGCTTGAATTGCTAAAGGACTATGACTTGGAAATCCTTTACCACCCAGGGAAAGCGAATGTAGTCGCTGATGCACTTAGTAGGAAGACCTCTCAAGAATGTATGTTGGCTCGTTTAACTGCTCAGCCCGAGCTACAAAGAGAGCTGATGAGGTATGGAATCGAGGTGCAGATTCAGCGTTACCAAGGTAGATTGAGTATTATGGAGTGTCAACCGACTTTGCTTGAAGAAGTGAGAAAGAAGCAAGAAGTGTGTCCAATGATTCAAGAGCTGAAGCAGAAATCAAGCCGTGGTGAGGCACTTGATTTTGTAGAGAGAGCAAATGGTATCTTGAGTTTGCACGGTCGGATTTGTGTGCCTCGAGATGAAGAGTTGAGACAGAAAATTTTGCAAGAAGCCCACGCTAAACCTTACTCGATTCACCCTGGAGCAAGTAAGATGTACAAAGATTTACGACAATACTACTGGTGGGATGGCATGAAGCCAGATGTAGCAAGATTCGTGGCTAAGTGTCAGGTTTGTCAACAGGTGAAGATTGAGCACCAAAGGCCGGGAGGTATGCTCCAACCCCTACCTATTCCTGAGTGGAAGTGGGAGGATATTTCCATGGATTTTGTCACGGGATTACGAATCAGCAAAGGACATGATGCCATCTGGGTTGTAGTGGATAGGTTGACTAAGACTGCTCGCTTCTTGCCTATTAAGGAGACTTGGAAGATTAATAAACTGGTAGAAGTGTTCGTAAGTCAGATAGTTAGACTGCATGGTGTACCCAAGACGATTGTGTCAGATCGTGATGGGCGTTTTACTTCCAGATTTTGGCAACAAGTTCATGAGGCACTCGGAACGAGATTGCACTTCACGACTGCTTACCATCCGCAGTCAGATGGCCAGTCTGAGAGGACAATTCAGACTCTAAAGGACATGCTGAGGTCTTGCGTTCTCGATTGGGGAGGTCACTGGTCAGATCACCTAGCATTGGTGGAGTTTGCCTACAACAACAGTTGGCACTCCTCGATTCAGATGGCTCCGTATGAGGCCTTGTATGGTCGGAAGTGCAGAACTCCCTTGTGTTGGGACGACCCGTCAGATGGTGTAGAAGAGAGGCCACAAATGATAGAGGAAACAATTGGGAAGGTGGCTTTGATCCGAGAGCATATGCTAGTTGCACAAAGCCGCCAGAAATCCTATGCAGACAAGCGACGTCGACCACTAGAGTTTGAGATAGGGGCACACGTCTGGTTAAGAGTGTCGCCTACTCGTGGTGTGAGAAGATTTGGAGTTAAGGGGAAGTTGAGTCCCCGCTACATTGGGTCGTTTGAGATACTAGAGAGAGTTGGTGAGGTAGCTTACAGACTAGCGCTACCGCCCGCCTTGGATGGAGTTCACCCTGTATTTCATGTGTCACAACTGAGACAGTACGTTCCAGATCCCAGTCATAGGCTCAACTATGAAGAGTTGGAGGTTGAGCCCGATCATACCTTCAAAGAGCAGCCAATAGCGATTCTGGACAAGCGTTTGAAGAAGCTAAGGAACAAGGAGATTCAATTGGTGCTGATTCAGTGGTCTCGTCGAGGTGTCGAGGAGGCCACTTGGGAGACCGAGGATATGATGAGAGTGAACTACCCCGAATTGTACTCGAGTTTACTAGAGGCCTTCGAGAGTAGAGCTTAGAGGATGCTCGAGAGTAGGTATGACGTTTGTATGACTTAATGTTGCTAAGAGTGTGCGTTGTTTGCTTCATCGTGTTTTGACATTTGGATGAATTGGTTGTCTTTCTTCTTGGTTATAATACTTCGGAATGTGTTTTGGTTTTCCCATGTTATCTTTGAATTTTTGTCAACAATATGGGTTCGAGGACGAACCTCTTCAAGGGGGAGAGGTTGTGAAACCTCAAGAACCTTATGAGTTCCACTTTAACCCTATAAGTTTCGGGACGAAACATTCCTTATGGGGGGTAGAATGTAAAACCCAAGTTCCGTTAATCTAACCTTGTGTTAAATCTTACCTCTAATTCATCCTATTTTTTTCTCTTTCCCATTCTTTTGTTTTGGGCCAAAAGCCCAACACTTGTTGGAGGAGTTGGGAGACCGAACCCGTCTCCTTTTGGAGCCCAATCTGACTCCCTCTTATCTTTCCGATTTGCCCTACCTTTTCCACGCTCCTTCCTCTGAAACGCCGCTCAAATTGTGGGAGAGGAGATCGAGAACCCGAGGTCTCCATGTGCTGCCGCCGGTGAAGCTTTTCCCTCTTATCTCCTTTGCCTTCTCACCCTCCTTCCTTTCTCCTTCCTCTCTCCTTCCTCACGGAAGCCTCGCCTGAGTAATCCATCACTAGGAAGCGTGTCACGAGCCGCCGTCCCTGTCACTGGAAAGCTCGTCACGCCGGTAAGTTAGTTCGCCTTTGGTTTCGATCTTGTCACCTCCTTCGTGTTTCCTTGCTAAACTGAAATCTGAAGATAGGAGGCTGCTGCTACACACCGACATTGGTTTGGATCGTCGATTGGTCGAGCTCGCTACCAAATGAAGGGACAGTCGACGCCAACAGGAGGAACAACGGTGGCACATGCTGGATTGGGGCGGAAGTTGCATCCGATTGAACAACTAGGGCTGTCATCGGGGCTACACCGCAGTGGTGTGTCGAGACGGATCTACCCCCAAGGAGGTACAAGGGATCAGGCGTCCGTTCGAGGGTGTGACCTGCTCAAGTTTTTCGTTCGAACCTTGTCGAATTCAACCAAGTCCTAGACAACTCGTGCCTTGGGTAAAGGCTTTAGCCCTTTTGTTATTGCACACTAATTAAGCTGTTTATCTTCATGAATTGCTTTTTGAGTGTTGAGATACTATTTGGGTTGTGAGAAGCCGTGTGATATGTGAATTGGATGTAAAAATTCTTGCTAGCTTGACTTGTCAACACACCACTTGAATGGTTAGCTAGGTGTTACGAATTGCTTGGAATTGCAATTGCTTTGGATGCAGGGCATATTTAATTGCCAATGTAATGTTTTGTGCGCATGGTATAAAAGTTAGTTCGATTCCTTTATGGCAATTGAGTTGGTTGTACCTTGTCGGATTCGAGAATAAGTTATGTTTGAATGAGTTTCGAATGATTGCGTGTATATGATCTAAACTTGTCGGGAATTTGATCTTGTTTGGCTTTATTTGAATACGAGTAATAGATAAAGCTTATGATTATATAGTTGTATGCCGAGAGGGTGGCGACATATTCTTTTGGAACCCGATGTGATAAAATCCTTGTACCTATACTTGTGTAGGTTTGTGAGTGACGCTTTCACAATGGGACTTGGACTTTTAATCGTTTGTATGTGACCTTTAGTATTATGCTATAACTTTGAATTATCGAGTATGTTGTTGGTTGTTGGTTCTCGAGTTTCGGTTGGGTTATCTTGGATCAATCTAGTAGAATGTTTAGAATTGTGATGGTTCGCTCTTAGTGAAGCCACCATTCATGCCTATCTAGAATCGAAAATGTCTCTTCGCGGTTAGTCGATTAACCATGAACGTTATAATTCGTAGGTCTTTAGTATTGCCGCGATACTTACGTCATTCGAGGATCGCTTTCCAGGTAAGTCGTTCTCGACTTGCTCGGCTCTATTCTAGTCTTGTTAGATTTCATGCCGTGATTGTGAGATTGGTTTTGGGAGTTAGTCCCGAATGTAGGTTTACCATGTGAAATATTTTCATGCATGATGTGATGCGCTTTTCATTGCAAACGTTTTCTCGTAAAAGAAATAGTATCGCTTTCTCTGTGCTGGCAGCGTAACCGGCACGATCATGTGCGACGATTGTCGATGGCGAAGAGGCGTCTAGCCATGGTCGTGTGTCGGTCGGGCCCTTTTAAAAAAATAAAAATTGATTGTTTGTTTTTGGCAAGTGCTCCAGTGGAGGCTTGACCAGGGGTTGGAAGGACGACGTATATGGAAAGTGGGAGGGCCCGCCTCTGCACTCGGGCGCAGGTGAGTTAGCGTCGTAGATGGGAATGCGGTGGTGGAAGGAAGAATGGCATTTCCCAATAGGATTGTGGTTTTGTTGTGCGCGTGTGTGTGATTACTTAGTTGGTTTGTGACCTTGTGAATTCTTGCCACGCTTAATGAATTGTGTATTCGTTGTATCTTCCTTCAATTGTTGAATGTCGACGCGGTTGTTATTATTATAAATGCTTTACTTTTGTGCTTGTTAGTTTGATTATGGTATGTCTCATTGTCTTTCTTTTCACATATTATCTAGGTTGTGGAAATGTGTGTTGACTTATAATGTTCTGTTCAATTCACTTGTTAAAAATTATGTTGTTGGATAATTGATGTTTTTCAAACGTCTTACTATTGCCGTGTGTTATCTAGCTTGCCTAGGGTAGTAGCTGACCCTTCGGAGACTTTATTTTTCAGTTCCAGGTACTCACACAGGTCCCGTGTTGGAGCCTAGGACAGATGCTGCAGCGAATCGTTGACGCGTGTCATAGGTCACTGAGTGGGTGTGGAGTTTGGTTTAGGCTTGTTAGTTGTTTTGGATATTTCCTCATGTTGTTGACTTTGACAGATTTCTAAGGTTGAATGTGAATTGGCTAGACATTTGGGGATTCATGTATGACATTTCTAAATGTGTTTTGCTTGAACGACAGTTGGATGTTTTAAAATAGTTTTCTTGTCGTGCCTGAGTTGCAAGGTCCAGGTATTCTAGCTGTCAACCAGTTCAGGTAGGACCCGTTAGGGTCAAACTACCTAGTAATGCCCCGACGTTAAGTCGGGGTGTTACAGTAATGCCCCGACGATAAGTCGAGGTGTTACAAGAGTAGTACCAGGATGGGTGACCTCCTGGGAAGTCCTCGCGTTGGCATGGGATAGCGCTTCTTAGGCCTCGGGCCTTACATTCCTCATATTAATCTAATTGTGTTACACATCAAGAAAAACTCTTTATCTTAGTGGTTGAGCTCATGTGATGTGTATTTGAGGTCTAAGGTTCGAATCTCAATCTACTTATTCATCGAGTCTTCTTTTTAACTAATATTTCCAATTCTAGCTCAATTAGCAATGTACTTAATATATTGTTATTTGAATTTCAAAATCTCCAAAGTAATAATTTTGTAATGAATTCAATTAGTATGCTAAATATTGTAATATTCCAATTCTAGCTCCCCAATAATTAACAATGTACTTAATATATTGTTATTTACATTTCAAAATCTCCAATGTAATTCAATTTCTAATGAATTCAATTAGTATGCTAAATATTGTAATGTTGATTCAAATCGTGCTAAATATTGTAATAAATTTATAGGTAATGAATAAAACTTATCAATTTTATTAGAATTGATGTAGTAAATATTTGAATTGATAACCATGTATTTTGGGTTGTGGTTTTAAATTCAGTAATTTTAGCCTATTACGTTTTTTAAAAGATGTGGTTTTAAATAAATCTTATTAGAATAAATTTGGTATTTTGTAATTTCTTGCTATTTTTTAAAGGTGATTTACATAAGTTGTGAAGTTGTTTATGCATTACTACCCATGTATTGCTATTTTTTTTAATTTTATGGATTGTCCCACTACTACCCATCTTGAATGCAATAGAAGGAAAAAAAGTCTACTTAAATGTTGCTATTTTTGTATTTTTGGATTGGCCCATTACTACCCATCTATCTATATATCTATATATCTATATATATATAACATTAAAAAGTTGTGTACATGGTGCATTTATTGCATTTGGTACACAAATTTTATTATATTAAATTTCTTGCTAGATTGTCAAGATAAGTTCTTTAGTTCAAGGAGCTTGGGCCTTTGTAGTGCAGATCTAAGGTTCGAGTCTCTACATACTTATTTTTGCCAAAATCAACATTATTTATACATGTTGTAGGAAATAACGAAACCAGATTGTATTCGAATATGATATTTTTGTATTTTAAAACTACCAAGTTTGATTGTGTAAGAAATTTATTTCTTTTCCAATTAAAATATTAATTTGGCACTAGACACGTTATTTTAAATATTCGACTTCGAATAGACACGTTTTTTTTACCTTACATAGCTATGGTTGGCGCATTATTGATATATATATATATGGTAAATATTTAAGGTTCAAGTCTCATGGTGAAAAACATTTCTAATTTTTTAGTCTTATGTAAATTACAAAAACAATATTTTTTGCTAAAATATTGTGTAAATGTTATAAGTATTTAAATGTATAATATAGATTAACAACACATAGAGATTCTCTTAGGATGCTTATTCTCTTATATGTGTACTTATTTCCCACATTATCACCCCTAATTATACCCCTATTTATGTGTATATATGTTTGACCATGACCAATTAAATTTCATGAATTGACCTATATATATGGTATTGTACAAAGAGATCCAATGGCATACACATTTCCCCTCTATTGTGTCACTATTCTCTCTATGGTTACAATTAGTTTATAAATAATCATCAAACATGTTTGAATAGCTCAAGGTAAGTGTAAATTATTTTTTCTCTATGTCTTGTTGGTTATTGGGGTCTTAATACAATTATTATATATGTATTTGTGCAAATCTCTCCTTTGATATTATATTAGAAGTCTATTCTCATTAAAATCTAAAAATATTATCTTGAATTTTTTTTTATTATATTTCTACTTTTTAATATCATATTGGTATTGCTCTTTATTATCTAACTAAATTATTGTCAATTTAGATCTAAAATTTTTTTCATTTACAAAAATCTCAATTGTTGTAAATTATTATTTGCTATTTTTCCTATATTGTTTTGTGAAATGATCATCGGTTTATATTGTTTACAATGAAAAATTTGATACTAACTATTTGATATTTTTTTGTTGTTGTTGGCGAACAGGAGAAAGTGGTACTTTGTATATTCTTTTTGGATGTTGTTCGGTTTGATCTTGGTGATTTTAGAAGTGAAAATTGCATTGGTTATGCGGTTGTTTATTGTTATAAAATATTTGTACATGACCTTTGATGATTTCTCCATATTATCAAAATGTGAATAGTTTTTCCCTTTATATCTCTATTTTTTATATCAATTATTTACAAATGTATGTGTCCATTTATATATATATATATCAATTGCTTAAACTATATTTTTTGTTAAAATATTGTGTAAATGTTATAAGTATTCAAATGTATAATATGGATTAACTACACATAGAGATTCTCTTATGATGCTTATTCTCTTATATTTGTACTTATTGCTCACCCCTAATTATACCCCTATTTATGTATATATATGTTTGACCAATATAATTAAATTTCATGAATTGACCTATATGTATGGTAAATATTTAAGGTTCAAGTCTCATGGTGAACATTATGTCTAATTTGTTAGTCTTATGTAAATTACTTAAACAATAATTTTTGTTAAAATATTGTGTAAATGTTATAAGTATTTAAATGTATAATATGGATTAACAAAACATAGAGATTCTCTTAGGATGTTTATTCTCTTATATGTGTACTTATTGCCCACATTATCACCCCTAATTACACCCCTATTTATGTGTATATATGTTTGACCAATTAAATTTCATGAATTGACCTATATATATGGTATTGCACAAAGAGATGCAATTGGTGTACACATTTTCCCTCTCTTATGTCTACTATTCTCTCTATGGTTACAATTATGATTATAAATAATTCTCTCTATGTCTTGTTTGTTATTGGGGTCTTAATACTATCATTATATACGTATTTGTGTAAATCTCTCATTCGATATTATATTGGAAGTATATTCTCATTAAATATAAAAATAGTATATTGAATTTTTTTGTTATATTACTATTTTTTAATATCATATTGATATTACTCTTTATTATTTAACTAAATTATTTTCAATTTAGATCTAAAAAAAATTTCTTCAAAAAAATAAAAATTGTTGTCAATTATGATTAATTAGTTATTTTGCCTCTATTGTTTTATGAAATGATCATCAGTTTATATTGTTTAAAATGAAAATCAAAATTCAACTATTAAACCTCTGAACTACGTAAGGTTTGTTTCTCTTTAAAGATATACGTATGCAACACGTTATAATTCGGGCGCAACCTAAATCCGAAATTATATTAAACTCAAAAATCTCTAATGTGTCTATATTATTAGTAGAGTTGTAAAGATGTATATATAGATAGGGTCGAACTTAAAAATCAAATTAGATGTGTTTATACAATGTTATTTTCATTTAACAATTTTTGTCTAACATGCATGATCTAATAATTAAGTGTGTGTATTTCGAGTGTACATGATTATATAACCAAATTTGCATTGTGATATAACTAAGCGTGCACATATTGTATTATAACTAATAAAGTGTGTATGATCATCTAAATGCATAGCAAAGAAGACAACGATAACACTAAACAACAGGCCGTAAAATCAACACAATTACAACTCCAAATGTATAAATATATTTATAAAATAAAAGAAAATTTAAACATAAAAAACAATTGTAAAATACATGTCCCGTGCGTACGCACGGGCCTGTTCACCTAGTAGTATAAGAAATTCAAGACAATAATTAATGTGATATTTTATTCCAATGTAAATGCATAAGCCAAAATCAATAGGAAAAATATGCTACCCCACAATTAAGTTCATAGGAAAATAAAATAAAATTTTGGTCAACCCATAATTAAATGACGAGATTAATGCTAGGTTTATTCGTCCTGCAAAGAATCCTATGACACCATCAAATAAGAATTGAAGACAAACATTTCGGTAATCAATACCCATTTAATTATCGTGATATTTTATTTCAAATAAAATGACACTTTATAATACATGCACACATACACTCTATATATAAGACAATAATTAATCTAATGTTTTATTCGAAACTAAATATATATAAGCCAAAGTTGATATAAGAGAATCTTTTATGTGACATTTTATTCTAAACTAAATACATTAGCCAAAGTCAATGACTAAAACGAGACATTTAATTTCAAATAGAATGACATCTCATAATACGTACATATACTTCATATGTAAGACAATAATTAATGTGACATTTTATTCCAAAGTAAATACATAAGCCAAAATAAATATTTAGGAAAAATATGCTACCCCACAATTAAGTTCTTAGGAAAAAAAGATAAAAATTAGGTCAACTAATAAAATATTAACAATTAAGTTTTTGCAATTAAGTTTTTGCAACTAATAAAATATTTCAATTTTAGTCCTCATATAAGGAATCCTATGCCACCATAATTAGAATGGGTTAAGCATTTAAATGATGAGATTAATGCTAATTTTAATCCTCATATAAGGAATCCTATAACACTATAATTAGAAATTACAATAAATTTAATTACAAAGCATGTGCATGAGAAAATAATTAAAAAGTCTATTCCAAACTACCTTCTATAAACATATAAGGTATTTTTTATTTAAAAAATAAAATATGATAAAAAATGTACATGTTACGACTTTGGATCCAGCTAGCACAACTTCACAACTAACATACTGTACAAAACATACTAAAAGAGTTGCAAGTAATATTCCAAAAATGATAGTAAAGCTAGAGTCACTCAAAACAAATTAAATGGAAAACAAAACTTAAAATGATATTATCTAGCTTATATGTGATAAATTTCACCATACTTGATGAATGACATTTAATTAAATTGATCAATATAAACAGTTTTGAAATGATATTGCATATTTTTTGGTTGAATTAATTATACTAAATTTGTAACCTATACAAGACTCTTGAATTGCAATCGCTAATTTATGCCTGTAATACTCGGTTCTATTTGTCTCGTATCAGGTTCCGTTCTCTTGGTCGTAAGTTATTTCTTTCTAGTCTTGGGGTAAAATAAATAACCTTAAAATATCTCGTAATAAATATCTACATATAAAAATATTGAGAAATTAATTAAGTATAGTTAGCCAAAAACTTTCTTATCTATTCGATCAGGGATCTAAATAATTATCCAATTAGAGCCAAAATAATTAAATTAAAACAACCTGATTTTATCTTAACCAATATCTTCTAGAGATCGATTAGGATTGTAACCACTTTCGTAAGATCCCTAGCCTATAATTGCAATTGGCCTTTCGGGTTTCTTGCGTATCGTTAATTCTCTCTGGGATCGTGTTGATAGGGTTTCTCGGCCAACAAATAAATTTGTAAGTCAAGACCCCGCTGAGTACAGTGGAGTCAGGATCGTTCCACAGGAAGCAAGGTTGTTTGTCTATCAATCTAACAAAAATCAAACAAAAAACAAATAAAACACTCACGCGCTGCCTCGTTAACGACGTTGTCAGGGTCGTTAACGAGCCACCGAACACAAAATACTAAACTAACGACCTAATAAAATTCTAATTAAAATTCGGTACCGAGGCAAGTACTCAACAACGAAGATTTACCAGAAATAATTCAAATAAAACAAAAATCTAGGACAAGGTACACCACAACATAGCCAAGCATAAGAATTCGTAAGAAGAAAAGATCATGCCTTTAAACAGATAGAGTCATCAACTTTCGTTGACTTAACAAGTAAATTAATCCACTTTCGCATCCTAATTCACTTAATTGCTTGTTTTAGATCTAAAGCTTGAAACTTTCGTTTTCAAACAATATCAACCTTCAAGTTAGTAACTTCCTCTTTCAACTCAGTTAAAAACTCAAATTACCTCCATTTTCGTCTCGGTATTAAGCACAACAAACAATTCTTAATCAAAGATAAAAGGCATTCACAACTCAATCTTACTCATCAAACATGCTCAACTATGCCGGGCTTAACCCCGGTCCTAGAAAAAGAAACTACTCACTAATCATAACTAAGAAACTAAAAATTTCAATAAAAAGAAACATTGAAAACAAAATTCAGACTCAAATTAATAAGAAAAATATCGTCTTACAGAGATTCAGAGGAAACCGAAAAACATAAAAATACCGAACCACAATCACGACCAACGACCACCCGGCGACTGTCGTCTACCGAGCCTCGGCGGGCCGCTTCCGATCCGATCTCTCTCTCCTTCGGCCTTCAAAAATCTCCCCTAAAATTCCGCCTCCCCTTCTATGCTAGATAGAAGGGTATTTATACTAAAAAACTAAAAGCTAAAAAGGCTAAAAGATATAAACTTTCCTAAAAAGATAGAAACAATCCCTAAAAGATAGAAATAAAATCTAAAAAGATATTAAGACCTAAAATACATATTCTAACAACCCCAAAAGATTCTAAAAAGATACTCAACCGATACGGAAATAAATTCCCGCTCAGGATCGGTGAATCATAAAATAATACTCGATATCTTTCTTTTCGTGGCCTCGTTAACGAACCCTCACAGCCTCGTTAACGAGCCTGGGCTTTTGTTCTCTTCAACACTTCCTCTTGTACTCTCGAGCTCTGACTTCTTCAATCTTGCACTCCTCTGTCTTTCGCTGCAATGCTCCAAATTCAACTCCATTCAGCTCCTTTCCTCGCTAAAACCTGCAAAATTCACAAAATAGCGTAGATTCCACTCTTTTCACAAAATTATGCAAAACTATCTAAAAATACTCAAAACTAAACCTAAACTAAACAAAACTAAACCTAATAAGCAAAGAAAACCTATCAAAAACTATACTAAAAATGCGAATATCAGATCGATTGCTCTGTCTTCAAACCGATAAGTTAGTCTCGTCATTATTTTCTTCCTCTGTATATCGCACAATTCCACCCCCTGCTCACTTTCGGTTGTTGCCCTCTGTTTGACGTCGGGATTTTTGCCGTGCGCTGCCAGTCTCCAACAACTGTCGTGTCCGTTGATTTTCGCCGGAATTCTCGCGGTTCATCGATTGCTCAGTCGCGGCGTTGTCGGAGCTGAGTCGTCGGAGTCGTCATTCCTTGTCGTTCTTTTTTCGGGAAGTTTGGCTTCGCTCTTTTCCAACGATTGTCGAGTGGGGCAGGATAAAGACTGGGTTGGGTGGCGAGCGCGAGTGCGAGGTTAGGGAGAGGGTTAGTGTGAGGGGAAGGCGGAGCAGCGGTGGGTTTGTCGTCGTGGGCCGCCGGCGTCGGTCTACCGCCTGCGAATTAGAGAAGTCGGGTGGTGCTCTGTTAGTCGAATAAGAAGGAGGGGGCGAAGAGGAGTCGGGATAGTGGTTCCAGTCGAAGAGGGAGGCCGGAAAAATTTGGTGTTGACTCGCCGGAGGGATTGAAGCGAGGGAGTAAACCAGTCTGCAGGGGAAAGGAACGAGATTCGGCCTAAGGTTGAAGAAGGAGCGGTGGGGCCCGCAAGGCTGGGTCAAAGCCTTGATGTGGTCAACTGGACAATGGGGTAAGGGAGACGGGCTAAAATTGGGCTGAGTTGATTTTTTTTTATTTTGATTGTGTGGGCTGCTTTCAGTGGGCTAGATTAAGGGATAGGAATTATAAATGAACAAGGGGTTGGTCTAGCTCATGCAAATATATTTTAACTATGATTTTCTTTTAAAAAAAATAATAAAATAAAAGTAGGTTGTTTAAGGAATTTAAAAGGTGCTTTATCCATGGGTTAGTATTGGTTCGCCTCGTATTTAAATTAATCTTTTCCTTCATAATTCTTTAGGGAATCGTTTTCGCTTGAGGTCATAATTACGTCTTTCTTGAGGATCCTTCGTTTCGAGGTAAGTCGTTCTTCGACTTGCTCGGTTCTTCTTTGCCTTGTTAGATTGCGTATCGTTATTGTAGGGCGGGTTTTGGGAACTAGTCCGGAATACCTTTTAAACTGTTTTGAATTTCTTGAATTGATGTGTGCGTAAAATGGTTTTGAATGTATTTTATCGGAAAAATATTTTGGAACGTTTTCTCTGTGTTGGTACCGTTTCCGACACGTCCCATCGTAGCTGGTGTGGAGGAAGAGTTGGCTACGTTGACCCTTGTGACTGGGAAATCGTGCCCCTTCAAAACAAAAATTATTATATGTGTGTTTTTGGCAAGTGCTCCAGTTTAGGCTTAGCTAGGGGTTAGAAGGGAGATTGTGAAGTGGAGTGAGAGGGTCTGCCTCTACACTCGGCGCGGTGATGAGCGCCTGGGAAGTCGAATTGTGGAAAAAGGAGGTTTGCGTTATTATGAGGTTGTGATTGTGAATGCGTATGTGACTATGTGTGACTGACTATAACTAATTTAGGTATTGGCCTTTAGAGTTATGATTGCGATTGTGGATTTGTATGCTGACATTAGAAATGATTTCAAAGCGTTCTACAATTTCCGTATTCTCTCTAGCTTGGTAGATTAGACGCTAACCCTTCGGGGAATATTTTTCAGTTCCAGATATGAATCAGGGAGCCGTGCAGGAACCGAGGCAAGATGGCGGGCCGGAGTGGTAAAGAGCGCGTGTCATAGTGGGATTGGTTTATACTAGTTTATTTATAATAGTTAGGATGTTGATTTTAATATTTGTTAGACGAAGTTGATATTATGTTTCGTTTATTATCATTTTGTTTGGATAGTTCAGTTTCAGTAGGCGTTGTGACGTATTTGAATATTTATGATTTTCGGGGATTCATGCATGATTACATTTTCTAAGTTTTATTAAATAAAGGTTGGATGTTTTATTATGTTTCTCTCGTCGTGCTCGCGTTGTAAGGTCCTACAATGTAGTTGTCAACCTAATTAATAGTACCTTGTAAGGTCTATTTCTTAGTAGCGCCTCGTCGGAAGTCGGGGTGTTACAAATTGGTATCAGAGCGAGGTTGACAACAGGACACAAGGAACTGACCAACGAGTGTACCCGAGGTTCAACTTAAAACCAAAACCGGCCGGTGTTTTCAAAATGATTTACTGGGGTAGACATGTTGCATATAGGGGGTAGGTGACACGTCGCGACTCCGGCCCATCAACCGAAGGACCTCACGTAGAGTAGTAAGAATTCCGTTAGCAAATAGGATGTTTAAGTTTTTAACTGTTGGACTTTCTATTATAGATGGCCCCACCAACCAGAGCTAGAGCTGCTGAAGCCAGTGGAAGAGGTTGCAGGAGAGGCCGCGGTAGAGGTCGTGGCAGGGGTAGAGGAGAGGTCCCTGTAGCTGCTGAGCCAGAGGTACAACAGGATACCCACCAGGAGGAGGTTGTTGAGAGTCAGGATGTGGCTGCTGCTGTTCATCGAGAGGACAAAGCATATGTCGCTGGACGAGGTCTCCTAGCAAACGGGGCTCAAGTGGGAGGAGGAGTACCACCAGCAGGATTGGCCCCAAAGGTGAATGCTGCGATTCAGCTGTTATTGCAGACTTTGATGGGTGTGGGAGCTGCACCGAATCTGAACGCAGTTGAGGGGCAACAAGGAGCTGAGAGGAGGGCACCAGGACCAGATTCTATTTTGGCTGTCCAGCTAGGAGCAGCGCCAACTTTTGGAGGACCAGTGATAGCTGATCATGTGGTCGAACCGAGGAGACAGTATCGTGAGCCTCAGCCTGATAAGTGGCTCGCGGAGTTTAGGAAGACTGGAGTACCGAACTTTGCTGGAACTCAGGGTTCTGACGTAGAGCAGTGGTTGAAGAGGGTGAAATCTGCGTTGGATTCCATTAAGGCACCGGAGGAGCGGAAGATGTCCTTAGTATAGAGTCTGCTACAGGAGAGTGCTTTTGACTGGTGGGAGTTATGTAGGGACCACCGGACCGAGGTGACTTTCGAGGAGTTTGAGAGGCAGATTCGAGATCAGTATTGTCCTTTGGTGGTGAGGGCGGCTCGGGAGGCTACTTTTTGGGATGCTGGACCCGAAAATATCACAGTATCTGAGACTATTCTGAAGTTTCAACAGGAGTTGGCAACGGTGCCAAATGCTGCCCCTACTTCGGATTTGAAGATTGCGACCTTTTTGAAAAGGTTGCAACCGCATCTACGTGCTTATGTGTCTGGTCTCCGACTCGCGACATTGGCAGACGTTCAGCAGTCTGCTTTGGCTTATGCTATGGCCACGACCCGACAGAGTCAGCTCGAGGTGCATACCACTGGGAGCAAGAGGCAGAACTTGTCTGCCACGACAGAACCTAGGAGAGATAGTCGTCCCGGCTCTTCTCAGCCGCAACGATCAGGGTTTCAGCCACAGGGTCGTCAGGACCATCGTCGTCAGAGTCAGTCCACTGGAGGGCTGAGAGAGTGCTTCAACTATGGAAGCACTGCTCATTTGAGGAGTCAGTGTCCGAAACCAGTCAGGAGTTGCTTCAGTTGTGGGAAGCCTGGCCATTTGCAGCAGTATTGTACTGTGGGAGCACCTTCACATGGATCTTCACCGGGAACGGTGAATCAGATGCCTCGTCGTTAGCCTCAGCAGTTTCAGCAGGCACCGAGCCAGGGCAGAGGACGCGGCGCAGGAGTTAGCAATACCGGGGGCAATCAGCCCCGGGTGTTTGAGATGAGGAGGGTTGATGCCCTACACGCGCCGACTGCTACAGGTACGATTTGGATTCAGTCTAGACCTGTTCACATACTGTTTGATACGGGTGCTACCCATTCTTTTATGTCTTCTGCTTGCGTGGCTAGACTAGGACTGACTTGCACCGAGGGGGTATCTTTTGTTGTGGGGCTGCCTGACGACAGTAAAGTAAGAGGGAATAAGTAGATTTTACAGTGCCCTATTAGAATAGGGAATAGAGATTGGTATGCAGATTTCATAGTAATGCAGTTGTCGCCAGATGATGACGTGATTCTGGGGATGGATTGGATGATACGTTACCGAGCAGTTTTGGATGCACATAGAGGTACAGTTACGGTGACAGCAGATGATGGGACCAGACATGTGTGTCAGGAGTTAGAGCAGGAGGGGCCCGGATCGGTGATTAGTATGGTGATGGCCGCCAAGTTGCTCAATAACAGATGTGTAGGATATTGGTGTTATGTTCTACAGGGGGAAAAGGCAGAACCGCACATTCAGGACATACCAGTAGTGTGCGTGTTTGAGGACGTTTTTCCCGAGGAACTTCCAAGATTACCTCCTCAGAGAGAGGTGGATTTTGGGATTGAGTTGGAGCCGGGAACGAGGCCGGTTTCGAGAGCCCCATATCGCATGGCCCCGATGGAGATGCAGGAGCTGAAGGCACAATTGGAGGAGCTGTTGGAGAAGGGTTACGTACGACCGAGTGCGTCGCCATGGGGAGCTCCAGTTCTGTTTGTGAAGAAGAAGGATGGTTCTCTCCGACTGTGTATCGATTATTGGGAGTTGAATCGAGTTACCATCAAGAACAAGTATCCGCTGCCACATATTGATGATTTGCTAGATCAGTTGCAGGGGGCTACTGTGTTCTCCAAAGTGGATTTGAGGTCAGGTTATCACCAGCTGAGGATTCGGGAGGAAGATATACCTAAGACGGCTTTCCGAACGAGATATGGACATTATGAGTTTGTAGTGATGCCGTTCGGACTGACGAATGCACCCGCTGTATTTATGGAGTTGATGAACCAGGTGTTTATAGACTACTTGGACATATTTGTAGTAGTGTTCATCGACGACATTCTGATCTACTCTCGGAGTAAGGAGGAGCACGCCGAGCATCTTAGGCTGGTGTTGGGAGTATTGAGACATCATCGATTGTTTGCTAAGCTTTCCAAGTGTGAGTTCTGGTTGCCTGAAGTTACTTTTTTAGGGCATGTGGTATCTGCTCAAGGAGTTATGGTGGATCTTGCAAAGATTGAAGCTTTAAAAGCATGGGAACCTCTGAAGAATGTGAAGGAGGTGCGAAGTTTTCCGGGATTAGCAGGGTATTACAGGAGGTTTGTGGAAGGGTTTTCCCGGATAGCCCAACCACTTACCAACTTGCTTAAGAAGACTATTCGTTTCGAATGGAACGAAGCTTGCCAACGGAGTTTTGATGAGCTGAAGAGAAGGTTAACTTCGGCTCCTGTACTAGCTCTTCCTCAGGGGAATGAGGATTTTGTGATTTATAGTGACGCCTCCAAGGTAGGTTTGGGCTGTGTGCTGATGCAGAGGGACAGAGTGATTGCTTATGCCTCTAGACAGTTGAAGCCGAACGAGCAGAATTACCCTACTCATGATTTGGAGTTGGCAGCTGTGGTACACGCCCTGAAGATTTGGCGTCATTACTTGTATGGGAGTACCTGCAAAGTGATGACAGATCATAAGAGCCTCAAGTACATCTTCACTCAGAGGGAGTTGAATATGCGACAGAGGAGATGGCTTGAGTTACTGAAGGATTACGACCTTGAGATCCTTTACCACTCAGGGAAAGCGAATGTGGTCGCTGATGCCCTTAGCAGGAAGACGCCTCAGGAGAGTATGTTGGCTCATCTGACGGCTCAGCCAGAGTTATTGAGAGAGCTAATGAGGTACGGTATTGAAGTGCAGATTTAGCGTTATCAGGGCAGTCTGAAAGCCCTAGAATGTCGGACGTCTTTACTTAAGGAAGTGAGACAGAAGCAGGAAGATTGCCCGATGATTCAGGATTTGAGGCAGAGATTGAGCCGTGGAAAGGCACTCGACTTTGCGGAGAGAGCAGATGGTATTTTGTGTTTACATGGTCGGATTTGTGTACCTCGAGATGCAGAGTTGAGGCAGAAGATTTTGCAAGAGGCTCATGCTACAACTTACTCAATCCACCCCGGGGCGAGTAAGATGTACAAGGATTTGCGACAGTTTTATTGGTGGGATGGCATAAAGCCGGATGTAGCGAGATTCGTCGCTAAATGTCAGGTCTGCCAGCAGATGAAGATCGACAATCAGAGACACGTAGGAATGCTTCAGTCGCTTCCTATTCCAGAGTGGAAATGGTAGGACATCTCCATGGATTTTGTCACCGGTTTGAGACTCAGTAGAGGCCATGATGCCATTTGGGTAGTGGTGGATAGACTGACGAAGACTGCTCGCTTTTTGCCTATCAGGGAGACATGGCAAGTGAGCAAGTTAGTGGAGGTGTTTATTAATCAGATAGTTAGACTACACGGAGTGCCTAAGACGATTGTGTCGGACCGAGATGGGTGTTTTACTTCCAAATATTGGCAGCAGGTGCATGAGGCTTTAGGGAAGAGATTACATTTCACGACTGCTTACCATCCGCAATCGAACGGTCAGATAGAGAGGACGATTCAGACTCTAGAGGACATGCTGAGGTCCTGCGTATTAGACTGGGGAGGTCAGTGGTCGGATCACTTGGCTTTGGTAGAGTTTGCCTATAATAACAGCTGGCATTCGTCGATTCAGATGGCTCCTTATGAGGCCTTATATGGTCGGAAGTATAGGACACCGCTGTGTTGAGATGATCCCTCGGATGTAGTAGGACAGAGGCCACAGATGATTGAGGAGACGATTGGGAAAGTGGCCTTAATCAGAGAGATAATGTTAGCTGCTCAGAGTCGCCAAAAGTCCTATGCAGACAAGAGGCGTAGACCGTTAGAGTTTGAGGTCGGAGCCAATGTTTGGTTAAGAGTATCGCCTACCCGCGGGGTAAGAAGATTCGGGGTGAAAGGGAAGTTGAGTCCCCGATACATCGGTCCGTTCGAGATTCTGGAGAGAGTAGGCGAGGTGGCTTACAGGCTAGCATTGCCGCCTGCTTTAGAAGGAGTGCACCCTGTATTCCATGTTTCTCAGCTGAGACAGTATGTTCCGGATCCTAGTCACAGACTGAATTATGAGGATTTGGTGGTAGAACCAGATCACACTTTCCGGGAACAACCGCTGAAGATTTTTGATCGACGAATGAAAAAGCTGCGGAACAAGGAGATTCCTCTAGTGTTGATTCAGTGGTCTCGACAGGGAGTCGAGGAGGCCACTTGAGAGACGGAGTCCAGAATGAGTGAGAGCTATCCAGAGATCTACCCGGGTTTAGTAGAGGCGTTTGAGGGGAAGGTTAGTAATTAGTGTGTTGTTTTCAGATTCGATGTTTGCTTCGTGATCCTTGTTTGCTTGGCTTGTTGTTTGACTGTTTAATTTTTGTTGACGTGTTGCGTATTTTGGATGGCTAGTATTGGTTATGATTACCGTCATCAATCAATTCTGGTTCGAGGACGAACCTCCTTAAGGGGAGAGGTTGTGAAAACCTCGAATATCTTTTTCTTCGCGTAAAAGTTTCGTTATAAGAGTTTCGGGACGAAACTTTTCTTAAGGGGGATAGAATGTAATACTCGGTTCTATTTGTCTCGTATCAGGTTCCGTTTTCTTGGCCGTAAGTTATTTCTTTCTAGTCTTGGGGTAAAATAAATAACCTTAAAATATCTCGTAATAAATATCTACATATAAAAATATTGATAAATTAATTAAGTATAGTTAGCCAAAAACTTTCTTATCTATTCGATCAAGGATCTAAATAATTATCCAATTAGAGCCAAAATAATTAAATTAAAACAACCTGATCTTATCGTAACCAATATCTTCTAGAGATCGATTAGGATTGTAACCACTTTCGTAAGATCCCTAGCCTATAATTGCAATTGGCCTTTCGGGTTTCTTGCGTATCGTTAGTTCTCTCTGGGATCGATTGCTCTATCTTCAAACACTTCCTCTTGTACTCTCGAGCTCTGACTTCTTCAATCTTGCACTCCTCTGTCTTTCGCTGCAATGCTCCAAATTCAACTCCATTCAGCTCCTTTCCTCGCTAAAACCTGCAAAATTCACAAAATAGCGTAGATTCCACTCTTTTCACAAAAATATGCAAAACTATCTAAAAATACTCAAAACTAAACCTAAACTAAACAAAACTAAACCTAATAAGCAAAGAAAACCTATCAAAAACTATACTAAAAATGCGAATATCAGATCGATTGCTCTGTCTTCAAACCGATAAGTTAGTCTCGTCATTATTTTCTTCCTCTGTATATCGCACAATTCCACCCCCTGCTCACTTTCGGTTGTTGCCCTCTGTTTGACGTCGGGATTTTTGCCGTGCGCTGCCAGTCTCCAACAACTGTCGTGTCCGTTGATTTTCGCCGGAATTCTCGCGGTTCATCGATTGCTCAGTCGCGGCGTTGTCGGAGCTGAGTCGTCGGAGTCGTCATTCCTTGTCGTTCTTTTTTCGGGAAGTTTGGCTTCGCTCTTTTCCAACGATTGTCGAGTGGGGAAGGATAAAGACTGGGTTGGGTGGCGAGCGCGAGTGCGAGGTTAGGGAGAGGGTTAGTGTGAGGGGAAGGCGGAGCAGCGGTGGGTTTGTCGTCGTGGGCCGCCGGCGTCGGTCTACCGCCTGCGAATTAGAGAAGTCGGGTGGTGCTCTGTTAGTCGAATAAGAAGGAGGGGGCGAAGAGGAGTCGGGATAGTGGTTCCAGTCGAAGAGGGAGGCCGAAAAAATCTGGTGTTGACTCGCCGGAGGGATTGAAGCGAGGGAGTAAACCAGTCTGCAGGGGAAAGGAACGAGATTCGGCCTAAGGTTGAAGAAGGAGCGGTGGGGCCCGCAAGGCTGGGTCAAAGCCTTGATGTGGTCAACTGGACAATGGGGTAAGGGAGACGGGCTAAAATTGGGCTGAGTTGATTTTTTTTTATTTTGATTGTGTGGGCTGCTTTCAGTGGGCTAGATTAAGGGATAGGAATTATAAATGAACAAGGGGTTGGTCTAGCTCATGCAAATATATTTTAACTATGATTTTCTTTTAAAAAAAATAATAAAATAAAAGTAGGTTGTTTAAGGAATTTAAAAGTGGCTTTATCCATGGGTTAGTATTGGTTCGCCTCGTATTTAAATTAATCTTTTCCTTCATAATTCTTTAGGGAATCGTTTTCGCTTGAGGTCATAATTACGTCTTTCTTGAGGATCCTTCGTTTCGAGGTAAGTCGTTCTTCGACTTGCTCGGTTCTTCTTTGCCTTGTTAGATTGCGTATCGTTATTGTAGGGCGGGTTTTGGGAACTAGTCCGGAATACCTTTTAAACTGTTTTGAATTTCTTGAATTGATGTGTGCGTAAAATGGTTTTGAATGTATTTTATCGGAAAAATATTTTGGAACGTTTTCTCTGTGTTGGTACCGTTTCCGACACGTCCCATCGTAGCTGGTGTGGAGGAAGAGTTGGCTACGTTGACCCTTGTGACTGGGAAATCGTGCCCCTTCAAAACAAAAATTATTATATGTGTGTTTTTGGCAAGTGCTCCAGTTTAGGCTTAGCTAGGGGTTAGAAGGGAGATTGTGAAGTGGAGTGAGAGGGTCTGCCTCTACACTCGGCGCGGTGATGAGCGCCTGGGAAGTCGAATTGTGGAAAAAGGAGGTTTGCGTTATTATGAGGTTGTGATTGTGAATGCGTATGTGACTATGTGTGACTGACTATAACTAATTTAGGTATTGGCCTTTAGAGTTATGATTGCGATTGTGGATTTGTATGCTGACATTAGAAATGATTTCAAAGCGTTCTACAATTTCCGTATTCTCTCTAGCTTGGTAGATTAGACGCTAACCCTTCGGGGAATATTTTTCAGTTCCAGATATGAATCAGGGAGCCGTGCAGGAACCGAGGCAAGATGGCGGGCCGGAGTGGTAAAGAGCGCGTGTCATAGTGGGATTGGTTTATACTAGTTTATTTATAATAGTTAGGATGTTGATTTTAATATTTGTTAGACGAAGTTGATATTATGTTTCGTTTATTATCATTTTGTTTGGATAGTTCAGTTTCAGTAGGCGTTGTGACGTATTTGAATATTTATGATTTTCGGGGATTCATGCATGATTACATTTTCTAAGTTTTATTAAATAAAGGTTGGATGTTTTATTATGTTTTTCTCGTCGTGTCCGCGTTGTAAGGTCCTACAGTGTAGTTGTCAACCTAATTAATAGTACCTTGTAAGGTCTATTTCTTAGTAGCGCCTCGTCGGAAGTCGGGGTGTTACAATGCCAATGGGTAATGCATTAATAGTATATTACATTATCACACTTAAATTTGGTCATTTTAGTTTTTTAACCTATACATAACCTTTTGAATTTCCACCATAAGATGTTATACATAATTAAAAAATTTAACTTATTCCCTAATTAAGCATACACTATAATTAAAAAGCATACAAAATTATTTACAAATATTTTGTAACTCTTTGGTACACACCATGTAATGTACACAAGAAGATTTTTCATTACAATTGAAATTTTTTGACACAGTTAATGTCTTAATGTATGTTAAGTCTTAAATATACTAATTGTTGCAATTTGGCTTTTTTACTCAAACAAATAGCTACAAATTTGACAAAATTTAAAACAAATGTAATAATTATCATCTTCATTAAGATTGTAAACAATTTAAATAGCTTGAGGTCAATTTGTGCCAATAATTTGGTTATCTAAAGGTCCCTTATCTTTATACATTTTTCTATTTAAGTATTTAATAAATAATGGTCTAAATCGATATGATTGTGTTAATATTTTATAAGGTCTAAATTTGATAAAATGCTCACAAATTTAATGCATTTAATTGCTAAATTGTAACCGAAGTATTAATTGCACGATAATACTCAATATAAATAGAACTTGCTCTAATGGTTGAGGGGTATGGAAGAAAGAAGAAATTGCTGGTTTGTCACATTAGTTTTCCCAAAAATATTTTTATTTGTATTAACATTTTTTATATCTTTTAATTACATGTGCAGAAGAGAAATATGCCATATGATGTCCAAGTGTTCAACGATGTTTATTCTCCTACAAAGTAAGTAATCTTAGGGAACATCAATCAATTTATATGTTTTTATACAAACGTTATACTATTATTATAGGATACATTGTCAACCAAATGATCACCACTTCAATGTTTCAAGGAGAACACCTTCAAGAAGAAAGCATATATGTTCGGGTTGGGTGCGAAAGTGACCATAATAGAAATTCCCACATATGAAGCATTGAACTCAAGAATTGCAAGGAATATGGTGAGATACTAAAGATCTTTAAGAATGTATTTTTAAACAATATGAAAATAGTTAGATAATACATGTGAGTTCTAAATTTTGTTGTTAATTAATTATCATATTGAGTTGTTATTTCACAATAGTTCATATCTATGGTGATTGTAGGTAAAGTAAAAGAAAACAGGTAAGGTTTGAATAGCTACTATATCATTTTATATTTTTCTTCTCATACAAATTTCCAACCCTAATACTCGAAGTGGGGAAAAAATTCATTTGAAGAGTATAAAAAAAACTAGCTTTGAAAATTTAAATGAAAAATCATTTAAAATAATTCAAGCCTAAAATCAAATTGAATATTTTTAGAAATAAGTATTTGCACAAAAATAGTTTGTTTATAATGAATATCACCGTTCTATATATTTTAACATATCATATCTACGTACATGTAAAATTACAACTTTTTGATATTTAATGAAATATTGAAAATTTATGGCATTGAATGTGATTTGTCCTCTTAGGCTTTATAAAGTCACACTTTTCTACAATTTCATGTCAATTTTCAAACAAATAATAAAGTTTTTGAATGGCAAGGAGCATATATATATAATAAAAATGTTCTCGTGCATCGCACGGGCCATCACACTAGTCTATATATATATTATAAAATAGAAAAATTTGGTCAATTAATGACCAAACCATCAAATGAAATAATGAGAGTCAAAAAAAAGAAAAAAAGGTCAAGAATTGGTTTTTGTTAAAATGTACATTAATAGTTTAAAAAACAAATTAATAAAAACGAGATAAGATCAAATTTATTACATTAATTTTGTCTATCCCCTCACATTCCATACCCCTAAAAATTAGATAAGATCAAATTTATCACATTAATTTTTTCTATCCCCTCACATTCCATACCCAAAAAAAAACTAGATAAGATCAAATTTATTACATTAAATTTTTCAATAAGAAAATTATGTCCTCCTTATTTATGTGTTAGTGGATGAAGTTTAGCTAATTTGAAGGATTTTTTAGAACGCAAAAGTGGGAGTAAACCAATAGATGCAAGACTTTTGTGTTTCCATTCCATTACTTATGTTTTTTAAATTCAACGAAAAGGAACTTATTTAATTTCTTTTACCACTATGTTTAGAAATTATTTTCTCGCTCCAAATGGCTCTCATGCTTAATTTCATAGGCAATTATGTATTAATTTTAATTTCTCATGTTTTCTTGGTGTAATTTCATAGACAATGAGAGAATATGTTCATGAGAAAGAAGGATCGAAGGATCATCAAACTAAATTATTAAGGTAAAACATCATTACTTTTTATTTAAATCATGAAAGCTATTATGTTCATTCGATGTAAACATTTCTTATGTATGGTAAGATTGTTATATTTTTGGTACATTTTTTTATCTAATCAAAGGTGAAATCAAAATGATATTTTTAGGATGATGGAAGAAGACAGATATTCAGAAGAAAGAAGTAACAACTAAAAAATAAATATTTTGTGTTAAAATTCTATTATAATTGGATTGCGCTTAAGAATATATTTTTAGGGTAGATATATAATAACTAAAGATTTTGTAATATTCGAAGATACAATGTGTTATGAATTCTAATCACGTAAAATATTTAACAAATATAAAAATATAAAATTAGTGTTAAACTTATATTCCCCATAAATAATTGATCATTACAAAAATAAAATATTTTAAATGTAAAAAGACAATCAACAACATAATAGACACAATAAAAAAGAGAAATATAGATGCTTTTATGGTTGATTTTTTTCCGAACTTATAAACCCTTAGATAATATATAGATATTAAATGGGATAAAAATTTGTTCTATTTGCACAAAATAAACTCGTGCGTAGCACGGGAATCATCCCTAGATTTAGATACCTAATTAAAAATACTTAAAATTAATATTGAGTATAGGTATTATTGTGAGTGTAGTTAATGAGAGCAATAAATGGTGGCAAAATCCAATCTTATATGTATATAAGATAGAAAAATATGGGTAATTAATGGCCATTCAATTGACCTAAACACCTATATCTAATTTTAATTTAATAATAATCTATATTTATATAATAATATAAATAATTTACTTTAGTAAATATTGAATATAAAATAGTCCTAGTTAATAGTCGAGACCCTTTATTGGGACCGATTATCAAGAGAATTTTAATTAAAAAACACATATATAACTCTAAAGAAATTTTAAAAAATCTATCTACTATGAGAATAAGAATATACTTACAATAAAAATATATATATAATAGTCGAGACCCTTTATCGGGAGAATTTTAAATAAAAAACACATATATAACTCTAAAGAAAGGAAAAAATATCTATCTACTATAAGAATAAGAATATACTTATAATAAAAATAAATATATATATATATATACTAGAATTAATGCCCGTGCTACGCACGGGTCTTTTTTTATTTTTAAAACTTTTTGTATATATTTATCTTTAAAAGAGAACTACATTAAAATAATATTCACATCAGAACATATTTTATAATATGGACATTAATTATTTTAATTACATATTGAATTTATTATTTGAATTACATGGTTTTATAAAATCAAAAGTATAAAAATTATTTTATTTAGATTTTATATAATATTATTTTTGAATAATGTTATTTGGTATATATAAATATTAACCATTGAAAATAAAATAAATGGTAGGATTTTATCTTCACACAATCATTTTGCAAATGTTTTTCTATATATGTACACCAAGGCGGCAAGGCTCAATCTATTTAGGTAAAAAACTACACTAAGATTATCACACAATATTTATATTTTTATGTGAAAACTAATAAAAAATCTCACAAAATCATACAATTAAAATTATAGAAACTTCCTAAAACCATTCTTTAATATTTTTCAAAACAAACTAAACTTAATCAAATATCTCACAATGAAAGTTGAATAAACTTATTTGCTTCCAATAAAGCTATTTGTAGGCATTCCTTTACCAATTAGCAATTTTTGACATTCCCTATTACAATTTGTTGTCAATTAAAAAAAATATTAGGACAAATAAATATAAATAAATTTATAGAAAAGTACCAAACTCTCAAGCACATATAGGCATATAGCATTTACTCCAATCACTCACCTTATGCAATCGCCTTAAAGTACGTAGAAGATGTCAACAAATATTCTTTTATTAGTAAAAAATGTAAGAATAATATTAAGTGTAGAATATAAAGGAATTTTTTTATATAATTTTACAGATATAAGAAATAAAGATACATATTATAATTGATTTTCACTAAATCCACCATAAAAAAAAAACTAACCTTTACTTAAACCAAGATGACCATGTTTGTAGGCTCTAAACTTGCACCAAAATGAACGCACATGATATATAATGCATATCTTCCCACTCTTTATGCTTACACCATATATATACATGTTAATTTTTTTTAGCTAATGATATCTTTAATGTGCTTTTAAATCAAATATGCGTTACATTTTTTCTTATATAGAAACATTAATTATAATTTAAATAGTAGACTCATTAACTATAAGCAAGTTACAAAAATGATGCGTTAATATATGTTTGTAACGTCTACTACTAATAGCTATTATTAATTAGTATTGCACAAATAACCTACAAAATTAATTTGCTTATATCATCTAGTATTTTTAAAAAAATATTAATTTATATTTGTATGTTACTAATTTGATAGTAGGGAAGTTTGACTAACATAATAGGCCAAAAGTAAGGTTATTTAACTTAAATTAAGAGGCAAGAACACAATATCTAATCTAAAAATAATATGTTAAACATGTTATTGTACGGTACGTGCGAAAAGTTTATAAAATTTCTCTATATAGTTTTGTGTATTTTTTACATTATAAAGTAAGCTTAATTAAGAGATAATTTTTTAATGATGTGTAATATCTTTTAATTTTAATTCTAATTATTTTTTTGTAAGAAAATGTCCAAAAGCTTCTTTTAACTTATTAATTCTAATTAGGGGAATGTGTATTTTTTACTATATAATTTATTTGATTTTTTAATTGGCATTCAATGCTTAATTAAAGTAACTTATGAGCTTGTATAAAAATCATAGAATATGTATAAAATGTATGAGCATTAATTGTCAAGGACATTTAGTCTTATAGTCTTATAGATATTTTTTGTATAATATATTATCTATTATATGAATAAGAATATACCTATAATAAAAGTAATACATAGGTATATAATTCAACCATAATCTTTAAACATATATATATATATACATTAACAAATGGTAATAAATAAACCAAAACTAGCCTCTTTTTTGGTAACAACCTCATATAATAAGTATGCATCTTATATTTAATCAAAACATGATTTAATATTTCTTAATCTAATAAAAAGAATAATGAGATCGAGCTAACAAAATAATTTTTTTAACAAATTATAAATTATTTTTTCTGAATAAAACAGAAGTCTTTCGTGTTAGTTTATATTCCATATGTATGGATTCATTGTCAACCATTAAACCAAAGAGGCATTTCTAAGATTTATTTTAATTCCTATTAATAAAGAGCGGTTACATTTTATGAAATTAAGGAGCTTTTTTAAAACTGTTACAATTTATTGTTAAATCTTTACAACTTACAAGTCAGAGCAATTTATTTTAGTAAATGTAAGAAATTTAACCGACTAATGAATTGAATGCAAATAATGCAATAATTGCAATTAACCCTATATAGTAATGGAATAGTTAATTCTAATTAGTGAATTGTCAAAACACAGTTATATCTTTTGGGCATCCTCTTATAAAGGGGCTATTGCACACTAAGTTTCGAAGAAGCACCAACTCAATGTATAATTTGAGTATGTGATATTCTACGCAAAAAATTGATTATATGATATCTTTTTTTTTCTGAAAAAATTTAGAGGTGGGTGTGTTAATGGATGAGTTTTTAAAAAAATTTGTGTTATATTTTACATTTGTAAATTGTAAATGCATCAATCATAATTACCTACGTGATATTTTTGTTTTATTTTTTTTCTTATAAATGTTTAGAGATATGTGGGATCAAGATTGAGTTTTCATAGTTTTATTGTTATATATTTTAACATTTAAATCCATGATTTTCTTTTATTTTGCTTCATTGAAGATGGAATACAACACGCTATAATAAGAGGAAGGCACAAATATTCAAAATTTCAATCCAATTCGAAGAAGGTTGAGCAAGGACGTCAAGCGCATGAGATAAAAAATTTATAATTATACTTTTATCTCGAACATCTTTTCATACTCATATCAACATAATATATTTATATTCATGTCATATGTGAAAATTAACACCCTCTTACTAAGGAATATCTTTTAGAAAAATTAATCAATTATCACAATTTCATGGTTAGAAACTACGAAGTGATTTTTTTTAATTTCCTTATTATTTAATTCGACATATACATAATAACTTATATCAATATCCTTCACTTTTACTAATAATTTTTAATATATTTTTCAAATAATCTCTTATCATTTGTGCATTTTGAACTTTCATTCATTTGGATATTTTTAGTCAAATAAGCTCAACATAATAGAGTGTACTACTCTAATTACTGTTATACCGACCCCTGCCCCGACCGACGGGTCTCGCCCTCCGAGACCCTTGACCGTTGGTGGGTGGCTCGGCGTGTTTAACGCCTCACTGGGTCCCAACTCTAATGACCAGTCCCGAGTGAATCCCAACCAAGACATGATTTGAATGGAATATGAACAAAAGGGAGAGTTCGATGGTTACCGGATGGATCAAAGCTTCGTTCCTAGTCTTGGCGGGGTTCGGCGATGCTCGTACTCCTGATGCTGAACAATTCTTAAGAGACGATGAAACCGACTGTAATACCCGGATTCTCGAAAATCCAATAACTATTTCTCGTTCCAACTTTTAGCACCTCATCTCGTATCTATTACTAATAACTATAGCCGAAGCAATTTGTGCCCCTACATTGCGCCACATCACCCCTTTATTAAAATAATAATTTTTTATAGTTAATTATGCAAAAAAAGTCATCTCCAACTAAACATAAAGATAAATAAACATAAATAATTAAAGAAAGGGACATTATATTTATCATATTGGTACCAGATAAATAAAAAGGATTCCAAAAATATGTACCTAATATGAAATATATATCTTTGAAATAAAATAGTCATATAAATTCGTTATTTTATCACCCTTCATCCAAAATTTTTACAAAGATATAAATTATGTGTAATTTTAATAATCCATGTGAAATATATCGTTCACTTTAACGTATGAGTATATATCTTTCAAAATTTTAACTTGATGAAATATATCTCTTTTTTTGTTGAAATATATCTTATATCTCTTAACGTAGGAGTATATGGTTAGGATTATTTCCCTTTAAATCATAACTATATACTAAAGCGGAGGTTAAAAAAATTATTAAACGACACATGTCGCTTTTAGATTGGACCACACCACCCCTTTTATTAAAACCGATCATTGGTAAAATAATTATGTTTAATATAAAGATAGTGTAATGTATGTACAATCTTATATCACTATATTTAAGTTTATTTTAAATGGTACCATGTATATAATAAATGGTTAGAAAATCTCATTCATAATTCTAAAAAAATAATCTTTTTATTTTTGAATATGATAAATAGAAAGATTATTAAGATATTTTTTATGTTTAATATTTTTCATGTGTATGGGAATACATAATAGTCTTCCTCTAACATCCAACGGATGTCTCACCCTTTTTCTGTGCAGTGTGCACGGTTGGTTGATTGAAATTTTTTTATTTAAAATATTATACCATAACTATAACCTAAAGCAGAGGTTAAAAAAATTATCAAACGACACATGTCCCTTTTAGATTGGACCACCACCCTTTTTTTAATGAATTTTTTTTGGAATTTTTGGATATGATACATTCTTATCCATGTTTTTAGAATATAGGATAGAAAATCCCATTATAGATGAAAAGATTATTAGGATATTTTTATGCTATCATACAAATTCTATAATATTTATTTTATTTTTATATTACTAGCAATCTCCTTGCCAATTTGGTTATTATTATAATTCAATCATTTGTTACCTTATATGTAAGATCTTGATTAGTTATACGATAATTGTCTTATTTTTTTATGCAGATCATAATAAAAATTTATATTTTAGCATTTACATAATCATTTTTCAAGCATAATAAATATATTTGAAAATATTTTATTATGAATATTTTATTTTTTAAAAAATCCGTACAAGGTACGGGAATACATACTATTTTTTGCCTAAAGTCCAAACAAGTTGTCTCTCCTTCCTTTCGGATTTAGGCTAAGAAGCCGAGTGGACTTCACCTAACCAGTCAGCCCAACTTTTCTCCATCATTCTTTTAGGCTAAACCCGGCCCATACCCAAGCCCGTTTCTCCATCAGCCTTTCCCTTATACATTCTTTCAATATCATTCTAATAGAGAGGGAAGGAGTGCCGCACCAGAGGAAGCCAAAAAGAAACCGTAACTCCTCCTTCCTCTTCTTCATCAGTTGTTCCAGTAGAAAGGGGGAGTAGAAGCCCCTGGCTATCGGAATCGGAGCCTCGACGTCCTTCTCGCGTCGCCACTCATCTCGGCAATGGAAGCCACGTTCTCTCTTATCGTCGCCAAGCGTTACTCTCTCGTTTGGAACGAGTCCGTCGTCATTCCCGAACGTCAGTTGAGGAGTGCCCCAAATCGCCGATCTCTATCAACAACGCTACGTCTGCTCGCTCGGCGTTGGTCAAGCTCGGCATCGATTGAGCAGAGCCGGTCCCTTGCTGTGCTCGCCGAATGAGCAAGGAAGTCGATCCTTGTTCTCTCTGCCGATGGTTTTGGCCCTCGTCATTGACGATTCGCCTGCCTAAGACACCGCCAAGCTTCACGATCGCCGCTCGGTTCGACATCCTCTGTCGACTAATGTTAGATTGGAGCCGAAGGAATTTGCCAACACGCTGGTAGGGGTCTCGCTCACCACTTTCAGCCTGGTTCGTGGTGGACGTCGCAGATCTCGCCGCCGGTCGTGTGGTCCATCGCTGGCGCAACCCTGACCTTGTCGACCCGCAAGGAAGCGGATTCCAACGGGTCTTGTGAAGGCCAACTTTGAAGAGTCCAATTCTTCTCTAATCAGGTTTAAAGGATGGGATCCTGAATTTTGTACTATAAATTTTCGTATGGCCTTGTGCTTCGTTCTTGTAATCTGAGATTTTCTGGTTAATAAGTTGATGGTTGTTGAAATTCGAACTTTCAACCAACTTCTGGATCTTCAGTTTTGTGATTTTGGCAAATTAAAATCAAAGACCTGCTTAACTCTTTGGAATTTAATGTGCGTTTAGATGGGGATTTATTGAATTAGTGCTGGTCATGTATATGCCTATCTAATCTATCCAAAATGTAATTGAATTGTGAAATTAGAGCTACTTGTTTCGATCACTTAATCGGATTCGATCGAACTCGTGAATGTTGAAGTTTTTTTTTTTTTCTAATGAAGTTTTATAGAATTGGGGAGTTGTTGTTTTGGAACTGAACGTGGGGTCTTAAGTTGTTGATATATAAGCTGTCTTATTAGATCTAATTAGTAGGATTATATTAGGTTAGGGTAATTAATTATGTATATATACGTGTTCCTGGTTGATCATGTGTGTGCACGTACCTAATTGAGATATGTTCTTAGGTGATGACTATATATATACATAGTTGATCAATTAAGTTAATTAATTTAATTATACTCACACCGTTAATTTAGTAATTAAGATTAGCTTAGTTAGTTTGTTGTTTATATGCGTCAACTCTGATGAACTTGCGATTGTTACAAGTTATCGAGCTTTATCCTTTTATTATTCGAGATCGTCGAAGTACTAAGAGTCACCGTTAATATATATTTAGGAGATCGCTACTACTTGAGTTCCTAGCCTTCTGTTCTCGTCAAGAATTCTTCATTGGAGGTAAGTCGCTCTTCGACTTGTTCGGCTTGATTCAATTCTTGTTAGATTGAGTGCCATGTATGTGGAATTGGTTTTTTTTGGGAACTAGTTCCTCTGCATACTAATTCTTTTAAAAAAAAATTCTCGATGCTTCTAAATATTGTAATTGTATTCGTAATTGTGTTATTATTCATATTTGTAAACTGTGCTTGTAATTGTATTGTAATTGCGATTGAGATTGTGCGGTTGAAACATGTAATAGTAATTGTCTTTGTAAATGTAAATGTGGTTGTGCTTGTATTTGTGTTGCAGTTGTAATTGTGGGTGTAGTTGTAATTGTGATTGTATTTGTGATTGTGATTGTGAATCTGATTGTGGTTGTGAGTCTGATTGTGATTCTGAATCTGAATGTGACTATGAGTGTGCTAGTAATCATAACTGTAATTGTGATTGTCTACGAATATGATTGGGTTTGAATTGAAATTGTGGTTGTGCTTGTTATGGTGATTGTGACTTGTTTGAGTATATTTTCCTTCCGCTGCGTATTTGTTTTTGTCTTTTGAGAAGCTTCTGATCCGTTTTGCTTTGAATGAGTGAACTGATTGTATAAACCTTATTTTGGAATGATTCCATATCATGTGCTTGTATATGTTTTTGGAATTATGGAAAATTGTTTTTAAACATTTTTTGTTATGCGTGCATTGGATTCCACCGGTATGGTCATGGGTACGGGTACGCTGAGGAGGAAGAGGCCCCTGGGCATGATCATGCGGCTGGAAGGGACCCCCTTCTAAAAATAAAATAAAATGGTTTGGCGAACGCTCTAGTAGAGGTTAAGCCGGGGAAAGAAGGGTGAATGGGAGAAATGGGCACGTGTATATGGTACGCACCCTGACCGTGCGCCATAGATGAGAGGCCGGAGGGTGCCATTTGGATTTGAGGAGGATTGTTTTGATTGCTATATTATTTGACGGATTTGGTTTGAATGGTCTCGTGTTAATGACTTTTGTTTAACGTAATGTATTTTGTGGTTATATATGTTGGGAAGATCTTTATGAATATTACTGTTATCCTTGTTACTATTATTGATGCTATCTGTATTAATTTTACTATTGTGATATTGTTTTATTTTTAATGTGATGTTAATTGTGATGTGGTTTGTATGTGTGTATATGTGTATATGTGTGTGTGTGTATCCGTGTGTTTGTCTGATTGTCTCTGTGTGTATCGGTGTCTGTATAACTATTTAACGTTAAGTGTTGAATTGAAATGAATTGATAACTGTTGATTTATGTGTGAAAATTGACTGCTAGGATTCTGTGTGGGTTTTCAAACGTTCTATATGCATCTCACGCTTTCTAGCTTGAATTAGAATTGTAGCTGACCCCTCGGGAAATATTTTTACAGTTTCAGGTACATTCGAGGAATTGTGATAGATGATGATCTATGAAGTGGTGAAGCGGATATGGCACATGTGTTATTAGGTTCGGGTTGTTGGGATCTAGTTATCTATGTAGTAAAAGTTGTTTGATGAGTTGTTTTTGTTACTTGTTGGATATAACTTGTTTAGGACTGCTTGAAATTATAGAATGATTTGTTTGTCATCTTTTGTTTACGAATTCGAGAATACTATCAAGTTTTTCCACCTTCTGTATAAAATAAAAAGTTCGATGTTTATTGTTTTCTCGCCGTGCCCGAGTTGCAAGATCCGAGTGAAATTGTTGTCTGACTAATCTGAGTAGTCCCGAACAGGGTCTACCACCGAGTAGCGCCTCGGCGAAAGTCGGGGTGTTACACCGACGGGATTGCAGGGACAAATCCGAAGAGAACAGGGGAAATTTTCGGTAGGCACGAACGTGAGCAAGGAAGGAGTCGGCTTTTAAAGCCTTTGATTTTAAAGATTCGAGATTGGATAGAAGATATGATTGAAAGATATGAATTTGTTAATTTGGATAGCATAAAATCTTTAGATAAATATATATGTATATAAAAGATGTTAATTATTATAATTAAAGGATTATCGAATTAAATCCTACCCCAGAAGTTACTTGCGGGTCAAGATTTCGACCACTCGTGACCCGAGAAATTTGTTTTTCTATCCTAGACGGAAAAATACGGCATCTGAATATTACAAAAATTATGCGTCATTTTGGTTTAATTTTGTGGTTGGTTTGTATTCAATTTATTATCATCGTAAGAACACCATCTTATGTTGCTATCATTATTCCTCTAATCCTCCTTCTCTAAGTCTAATTTGTTCCTTCCTTTTCATGTATAGGTATGTAAGTTTAATGTAACCTCTAACTTTTCAATGACTAACTTTGGATTCAATTAATTGACATGCACCAATGTGAATTTTTTTGGTAAAAACTTGATCCAATTCATATAAGTATGATATCAAATTTTTGGATTTTTCTTTAAATATTTTTATGCTTCATCTTATTATACAAATAATCTTACATATTTTTTATATTATCATGCGATAGCAAATGCTTAATGTAAAAACAAATTAAAATTATTTCATTTATAAAAGGATATTATTTATTCCAAACTAAAAAATTGTCATTATTTTTTTAATCTATTAATCTAATGTGATTCAATACTTCATACCCAATTTATTTTTTTCTTTAATTAAATTGATATATTTATTCATGATTAATATAATACATGCAATCAAAATATTAAAATAATATTTCAATGAGAAAATATGTAAAAATAAAACAAAAAAATCCGTGCGTAGCACTGGTCATCCTCCTAGTATCACTTGATTTAAGGAAATTATTATACCCCATAAAATTCTCTCACAACATGCGTGAGCAATTAGGTCGCAGATTGAATGAGATCAAATGACCATAAAACATCAATAATCTACCCTAATCATCAATATATATGTAACACCCCGACTTCCGTCGGGGCGCTACTGGGGAATAGACCTTACCAGGTACTATTATTTAGGTTGACAACTACACTGTAGGACCTTACAACTCGGGCACGACGAGAAAACATAATAAAACATCCAACCTTTATTTAGTAAAACTTAGAAAAACGTATCATGCATGAATCCCCGAAAATTATAAATAATCAAATACGTCCCAACGCATACTGACTGAACTACTCGAACAAAGTTATAATAACAAAACACAATACCAACTTCGTCTAACAAATATCAAAATCAACATCCTAACTATTATAAATAACTAATAAAAACCGATCCCACTATGACACGCGCTCTTTACCGCTCCGGCCCGCCATCTTGCCTCGGTTCCTGCACGGCTCCCTGATTCATACCTGGAACTGAAAAATGTTCCCCGAAGGGTCAGCGTCCAATCTACCAAGCTAGAAAGAACATGGAAACTGTAGAACGTTTTGAAATCAGTTATCTAAAGTCAGCATGCAAATCCACAACCGCAATCATAACTCTAAAGGCCGATACCTAAATTAGTTATATCAGTCACACAAGTCACAATCACAATCACAATCACACAGCAATGCAATTCTTCCTTTGTGCACGATCCGACTTCCAAGGCGCTCATCACCGCGCCGAGTGCAGAGGCAGGCCCTCCCACTCCACTTCCCAATCTCCCTTCTAACTCCGGGCTAAGCCTCCACTGGAGCACTTGCCAAAAACACACAGATAATAATTTTCGTATTGAAGGGGCACGATTTTCCCAGTCACACGGGTCAAAGTAGCCAACACTTCCTCAACACCAGCTACGATGGGCCGTGTCGGAAACGGTACCATCACAGAGAAAACGTTCCAAAATATTTCCCGATAAAACACATTTAGAATCATTTACGCACACAACACTCAAGGAGTTCAAATCAATTTAGAAGGTATTTCGGGACTAGTTCCCAAAACCCGCCCTACAATAACGATACTCAATCTAACAAGGGAGAAAAGAACCGAGCAAGTCGAAAAACGACTTACCTCGAACGAAGGATTCTTGGGAAGACGGAACTACGATCTCAAACAGAACGATTCCCTAAAGAATTATAAAGGGAAAGATTAATTAATTAAAAATACGATCCGAACTAACTAACCCAACCCACTAGAAATTACCCAATACTATTTATACTTCTACTTTATACTTCTACTTTGTAATTTTACAAGGTCCAATTAACTTAGCCTACTAGTTAGACAACTTAGTAAAATAACACCCACTAAACTAATCTAACCCCATTCAAGAACCTTAGCCATAACAAATTCTACACGTACACCTAAAGGCACAAGCCTCCCGAAGATATATAATATAAAGCTAAAGGAAAAAAAAATTAACCCCTAAGTAATTAACTAGCTAGCTTGCTGTACACAAATAAAATACAAGTTCCCAACCTCAGTCAAGTGGACAAGATGACAAAAAATAATGTAAATATAATAACCCAAATCACATTCTAGCCTAATATCTACCCCGATTGAACATGATCTGTTCCCCTACTGATCACACACAAGACACCGAAATCTTCACAATTCCCCTTTTGAATTTTCAGCCTGGCCCAACCCAAATTATTTAAGCCCACAATTAATTTGGTCAGATTCAACGTTCCCCTAGAATTCATTCAGCAAAGCAAAAACTCACCCCCTCTTTGACCTTTCAACGTGGGCCCTCCCCCTCTAACCGTCTTCTCCGATGAACCTCGCCCGCCCCGTTTCTAATTCGCCTTCGCTCGACCCCGCTGAAATTTCATAACCCCTCACCGGTGGTAGCTAAGGAGAGCAGGGACAAGCAATCTCCGCCCCCCTCCTTATTGCACTCCCGACTCGCCCCCTACTAACCACGGAAAGCACCGACGCTCTCGCTCACCCACCGACGTTCAACTACTTCCCGACCTCAAGATAAATCGGCCCCATCACTTCATGCCCATGACTAGCTCAGGCCCGATACCGACTCCCATAACCCAAGGAAAACAGATAACACAAGAGGCGATCCTTACCTGGAAAGGCCGACGAGAACGGCCGACCAAAGCACAATGGAAACGACGGCGGCGGTACCCGATACAACACGCTACAGTCCGAAAGAAGTCGTCGGCTATGGAGATAAGAGCTTCTGCCGCAAGTAAGGACTCGGATTGAAGGAGCGGTGTGGTTTAGAAGAAGGCCTCGTCTTGTTTTTGGGGAGGAAAGAAGACGGCGTCTCCGAAGGCTCGGTATATAAGGAGATCGAATTTAGGGTAGATCAAATATTGGTGAAGATAATATTTGTTTAGAGATAAAAGTTTTGTTAACCTATTTATGGTATTGCCTACGTCCTAATTAAATGGAGTTAGCTGGAAGGAATTATTTGGATATAATATTAGGCTTTGATAGAAATATCTATGTACATTAGGATTGTCCAAACGAATTAATAAAATCGGGTTTCTTACGGGTCAAGAAAACTAAATTGCTTGACTTACGAAGCCTAAAATGAATACGAATATTACATACTACCCCGCTTAAGAAAGTTTCGTCTCGAAACTTTTATACGAAGGAGAAGATATTCGAGGTTTTCACAACCTCTCCCCCTTAAAGAGGTTCGTCCTCGAACCAGAATTGATTGATAACGATAATCATAACCCATACTAGCCATCCAAAACATACAGCACGTCAATCAAGAATTAAACAGTCGAACAAACAAGTCAAGCAACCAAGAATCACGAAGCAAACATTAAATCTGAAAACAACACACTAATTACTAACCTTCCCCTCAAACGCCTCTACTAAACCCGGGTAAATCTCCGGATAGCTCTCACTCATCCTAGACTCTGTCTCCCAAGTGGCCTCCTCGATTCCCCGTCGAGACCACTGAATCAACACCAGAGAAATCTCCTTGTTCCGCAGCTTCTTCATTCGTCGATCTAAAATCTTCAGCGGTTGCTCCCGGAAAGTGTGATCTGGTTCCACTACCAAATCCTCATAATTCAATCTGTGACTAGGATCCGGAACGTACTGTCGCAACTGGGAAACATGGAATACAGGGTGCACTCCCTCCAATGCAGGCGGCAATGCTAGCCTGTAAGCCACCTCGCCTACTCTCTCGAGAATTTCAAACGGACCGATATATCGAGGACTCAGTTTCCCTTTCACTCCGAATCTTCTTACTCCGCGGGTAGGCGATACTCTCAACCAAACATGGGCTCCGACCTCAAACTCCAACGGTCTACGCCTCTTGTCTGCATAGGACTTCTGGCGACTCTGAGCAGCTAACATTCTCTCTCTGATTAAGGCCACTTTCCCGATCGTCTCCTCAATCATCTGTGGCCTCTCTCCTACTACATCTGAGGGATCATCCCAACACAGCGGTGTCCTACACTTTCGACCATATAAAGCCTCATACGGAGCCATCTGAATCGACGAATGCCAGCTGTTATTATAGGCAAACTCTACCAAAGCCAAGTGATCTGACCAATGACCTCCCCAGTCTAAAACGCAGGACCTCAGCATGTCCTCTAGCGTCTGAATCGTCCTCTCTGTCTGACCGTCTGACTGCGGATGGTAAGCAGTCGTGAAGTGTAATCTCGTCCCCAATGCCTCATGCACTTGCTGCCAATATCTGGAAGTGAAACGCCCATCTCGGTCCGACACAATCGTCTTAGGCACTCCGTGCAGCCTAACTATCTGATTAATAAACACCTCCACTAACTTGCTCACTTGCCACGTTTCTCGGATAGGCAAAAAGCGAGCAGTCTTCGTCAATCTATCCACCACTACCCAAATGGCATCATGGCCTCTGCTGAGTCTCAAACCGGTGACAAAATCCATGGAGATGTCCTCCCATTTCCACTCTGGGATAGGAAGCGACTGAAGCATTCCTCCGGGTCTCTGATGCTCTATCTTCACCTGCTGGCAGACCTGACATTTAGCGACGAATCTTGCTACATCCGGCTTCATGCCATCCCACCAATAAAATTGTCGCAAATCCTTGTACATCTTACTCTCCCCGGGGTGGATTGAGTAAGGTGTAGCATGAGCCTCCTGCAAAATCTTCTGTCTCAACTCTGCATCTCGAGGTACACAAATCCGACCGCGTAGAGACAAACTACCATCTGCTCTCTCCGCAAAGTCGGGTGCCTCTCCACGGCTCAATCTCTGCCTCAAATCCTGAATCATCGGACAATCTTCCTGCTTCTGCCTTACTTCCTCAAGTAAAGACGGCCGACATTCTAGGGTTTTCAGACTACCCTGATGACGCTGAATCTGCACTTCAATTCCGTACCTCACCATCTCCCTCTGTAACTCTGGTTGAGCCGTCAGATGAGCCAACATACTCTCCTGAGGCGTCTTTCTGCTAAGGGCATCAGCGACCACATTCGCTTTCCCTGGATGGTAAAGGATCTCAAGGTCGTAATCCTTCAGTAACTCAAGCCATCTCCTCTGTCGCATATTCAACTCCCTCTGAGTGAAGATGTACTTAAGGCTCTTATGATCTGTCATCACTTTGCAGGTACTCCCATACAAGTAATGACGCCAAATCTTCAGAGCATGTACCACAGCTGCCAACTCCAAATCATGAGTAGGGTAATTCTGTTCGTTCGACTTCAACTGTCTAGAAGCATAAGCAATCACTCTGTCCCTCTGCATCAGCATACAACCCAGGCCTATCTTGGAGGCGTCAGTAAATCACAAAATCCTCATTCCCCTGAGGAAGAGCTAATATAGGAGCCGAAGTTAACCTTCTCTTCAGCTCATCAAAACTCCGCTGGCAAGCTTCGTTCCATTCGAAACGAGTAGTCTTCTTAAGCAAGTTGGTAAGTGGTTGGGCTATCCGAGAAAACCCTTCCACAAACCTCCTGTAATACCCTGCCAATCCTAGAAAACTCCGCACCTCCTTCACATTCTTCGGAGGTTCCCATGCCTTTACAGCTTCAATCTTTGCAGGATCTACCATGACTCCCTGAGCTGATACGACATGCCCTAGAAAGGTAACTTCAGGCAACCAGGACTCACACTTGGACAACTTAGCAAACAATCGATGCTGCCTCAATACTCCCAACACCAGCCAAAGATGCTCAGCGTGCTCCTCCTTACTCCGAGAGTAGATCAGAATGTCGTCAATGAATACTACTACGAATCTGTCCAAGTAGTCTATAAACACCCGGTTCATCAACTCCATAAACACAGCGGGTGCATTCGTCAGTCCGAACGGCATCACTACAAACTCATAATGTCCATATCTCGTTTGGAAAGCCGTCTTAGGTATATCCTCCTCCCGAATCCTCAGCTGGTGATAACCTGACCTCAAATCCACTTTGGAGAACACAGTAGCCCCCTGCAACTGATCCAACAAATCATCAATACGCGGCAGCGGATACTTGTTCTTGATGGTAACGCGGTTCAACTCCCGATAATCGATACACAGACGGAGAGAACCATCCTTCTTCTTCACAAACAGAACTGGAGCTCCCCAAGGCGACGCACTCGGTCGTACATAACCCTTCTCCAACAGCTCCTCCAATTGTGTCTTCAGCTCCTGCATCTCCATCGGGGCCATGCGATATGGGGCTCTCGAAATCGGCCTCGTTCCCGGCTCCAACTCAATCCCAAAATCAACCTCTCTCTGAGGAGGTAATCCTGGGAGTTCGTCAGGAAAAACGCCCTCAAACTCGCACACTACAGGTATATCCTGAATGTGCGGTTCCGTCTTGTCCCCCTGAAGAACATAACACCAATATCCTACACATCCGTCGTTGAGCAACTTCGCGGCCTTCACCATACTAATCACCGATCCGGGCCCCTCCTGCTCTACCTCTTGACACACATGTCTGGTCCCATCATCTGCGGTCACTGTAACCGTACCTCTGTGTGTATCCAAAACTGCTCGGTAACGCATCATCCAGTCCATCCCCAGAATCACGTCATCATCTGGCGATAACTGCATTACTATGAAATCTGCATACCAATCCCTATTCCCTATTCTAATAGGGCACTGTAAAATCTCCTTATTCCCTCTTACTTTACTGCCGTCAGGCAGTCCCACAACAAAAGATACCCCCTCAGTGCAAGTCAATCCTAGTCTAGCCACGCAAGCAGAAGACATAAAAGAATGGGTAGCACCCGTATCAAACAGTATGTGAACAGGTCTAGACTGAATCCAAATCGTACCTGTAGCAGTCGGCGCGTGTAGGGCATCGGCCCTCCTCATCTCAAACACTCGGGGCTGATTGCCCCCGGTGTTGCTAACTCCTGCGCCGCGTCCTCTGCCCTGACTCGGTGTCTGCTGAAACTGCTGAGGCTGGCGACGAGGCATCTGGTTCACCGTTCCCGGTGAAGATCCTTGTGAAGGTGCCCCCACCGTACAATACTGCTGCAAATGGCCAGGCTTCCCACAACTGAAACAACTCCTGACCGACTTCGGACACTGACTCCTCAAATGAGCAGTACTTCCACAGTTGAAGCACTCTCTCTGTCCCCCAATGGGCTGACTCAAACGACGATGGTCCTGACGACCCTGTGGCTGAAACCCTGATCGTTGCGGCTGAGAAGAGCCGGGACGACTATCTCTCCTAGATTCTGCCGGGGCAAACAACTTCTGCCTCTTGCTTCCCGTGGTATGCACCTCCAGCTGACTCTGTCGGGTCGTGGCCATAGCATAAGCCAAAGCAGACTGCTGAACGTCTCCCAATGTCGTAAGTCGGAGACCAGACACATAAGCACGTAGATGAGGTTGCAACCTTTTCAGAAAGGTCGCAATCTTCAATTCCTCAGTCTGCCAGCAGCATTTGGCACCGCTGCCAACTCCTGCTGAAACTTCAGAATAGTCTCAGATACTGTGATATTTTCGGGTCCAGCATCCCGAAAAGCAGCCTCTCGTGCCGCCCTCACCACCGGAGGACAATACCGATCTCGAATCTGCCTCTCAAACTCCTCGAAAGTAACCTCAGTCCGGTGGTCCCTACACAGCTCCCACCAGTCAAAAGCGCTCTCCTGTAGCAGACTCTGTACTAAAGACATCTTCCGCTCCTCCGGTGCCTTAATGGAATCCAATGCAGATTTTACTCTCCTCAGCCACTGCTCTACGTCAGAACCCTGAGCTCCAGCAAAGTTCGGTACTCCAGTCTTCCTAAACTCTGCGAGCCACTTATCAGGCTGAGGCTCACGATACTGTCTCCTCGGTTCGACCACCTGATCAACTATCACTGGTCCTCCAGAAGCTGGCGCTGCTCCCAGCTGGGCAGCCAAAACAGAATCTGGTCCAGGTGCCCTCCTCTCAGCTCCTTGTTGCCCTGCAGCTGCGTTCAGATTCGGTGCAGCTCCCGCACCCATCAACGTCTGCAATAACAGCTGAATCGCAGCAGTCACCTCTGGGGCCAATCCTGCTGGTGGTACTCCTCCTCCCACCTGAGCCCCGTTTGCTGGGAGACCTCCTCCAGCGACAGAGGCACTGTCCTCTCGATGAATAACAACAGCCACATCCTGACTCTCAGCAACCTCCTCCTGATGGTTATCCTGTTGTACCTCTGGCTCAGCAGCTACAGGGATCTCTCCTCTACCCCTGCCACGACCTCCTACTCTGCCTCTACCGCGGCCTCTTCCGCGGCCTCTTCCGTTAGCTGCAGCAGCTCTAGCTCTGATTGGTGGGGCCATCTATAATAGAAAGTCCCACAGTCAATACTTAAACATTCTATTTTTCAACCTAATTCTTACTATTCTACGTGAGGTTCTTCGGCTGTTGGGGCGGAGTCGCGACGTGTCACCTACCCCCCTATATGCAACATGTCTACCCCAGTAAAAACATTTGAAAACACCGGCCGGTTTTGGTTTTAAGTTGGACCTCGGGTACTCTTTGTTGGTCAGTTCCATGTGCCCTGTTGTCAACCTGGCTTTGATACCAATTTGTTACACCCCGACTTCCGTCGGGGCGCTACTGGGGAATAGACCTTACCAGGTACTATTATTTAGGTTGACAACTACACTGTAGGACCTTACAACTCGGGCACGACGAGAAAACATAATAAAACATCCAACCTTTATTTAGTAAAACTTAGAAAAACGTATCATGCATGAATCCCCGAAAATTATAAATAATCAAATACGTCCCATAAAATTCTCTCACAACATGCGTGAGCAATTAGGTCGCAGATTGAATGAGATCAAATGACCATAAAACATCAATAATCTACCCTAATCATCAATATATATATCTTCTAAACCTGGAGCACTTTTGAGAACATTCGTCATTAACAATTTATATTACAACCACCCTATTTTTAATAATAATTTTTTTAATTAATTATATATTATGTTATTCAATCACCTTATGGAATTTCCAATTTTATGCACTAATCGTATTTAATAATTTTTTTATCAATTATTATGAGATTGGATAAATTTTTATCTCTACCATTATTTTTATCTTTGTCCATGTTCATTATTTTATAATATTTAATTATCTTCTATCAATATATTAATAATGATTTTTTTATCAATATTGTTAATTATGTATTTTTATATTAATTATATATTACAAGATCTTGCACATATTTATCATATACAAATATTACAGTGCATCACATTATTTTCATCTCTATCTTCCTTATATTGCATTATTTTTTTATTTTTAACATTCTATCTATATTAAATTATTTTATAATATTAACTATATGTTACAAGATCTTGCACATCACAAGTTCTTATTATGTTATTTCTCTCTCTTCCTTGTATTTTTAATAATAAGTTTTTTATTAGTTATATATATTACAAGATCTTGCACATGATAATCATATATTGCATATATCACAATATTTTGAAAAAATCTTTTTTTTTTTCTATCCTCTTTATATTATACTATTTTAAATTTTTAATTAATATATATTTTCAAAACTTGAAGCAGTTAAAGGTGGTTTGAGTTTTATATATTACTTTTATTCATATAAATATAATAGTTAAATGCAATATTCTCTTTAATATATTATCCATATTCCATAATTATGTCAACTTTTTTTAATTAATATGGAGCATGTTTTTGATTAAAGATTTTATATTAAATTTTCGATTTTCTTATATTAATTTTCTATTTGTGTGTTGATTTTTTATTTTGTATCTCTTAATAAATAAATAAAAATGCATTATTGTCATCAAATTTTAATGCTTCAGTCACCATACTTTTAGTTATGAAATTGTTCATAATAATATTCTATCCATAACCCTAACTATGGGTTCATGTCGTTAAAATTTACGAGTTGATTGGGTCAATTTATTGTGGTTTTTGTGCGGGTTCAAGTCAACCCTATGATTTAAAGGCGCCCAACTTTTTTATGATTATTACATATATATTAAAAATGGCATTTTTTCATGATAAAAAAGTATTTTTATATATTTTATTAATAAAATATATTATTATAATTACAAAAAAATTAAAATTATGTTATATTTAATTTAATTATTTATAATATTATTTTTTGTTATATGAATTATAATACCTATATCATATTTAAATTAACATATTATAATTTTTATTTAAAAAAGTTCCCAGGCAAGACCCAGGTCATCAACTAGTTTATATACTATTATTGAACTCGAATCCCTCTGTCCTATTTGTCAATCTCTTAACTATGCCACATAAGCTTTTTAATTTTTCAATTTACTCATTTACCCTTCATAATTTTTAGGATTTACAATCTTTAACAATATATAATATAATAATATTGTTAATGTTATTAATAATGGTACATAATATATTAGTAGGTGATCTTTAATTCCTTACTTACTAAATTAGTACATGAGATCTCTACTATTTATCTTTATGAATAAAATTTTAATATTATATAGTCATATACTATTTATATTTATGAACAAAATTTTAATATTAGATAGTCATATTAGAACGTAATCTCTACTATTCAATCGTTATGGACATAAATACATAAAATTAAATATTATATAATTTTTTAAACTTTTAAAATAATTAAATAATACTTGTACATAATACATTAGTTCATGATCTTATGATTTTTTAATAATATATAATGTGTACACACTACATTAGTATGTGAAAAACTAAAATATTATGTAATTATATTAGTACGTGAGATATATGTACGGAATTTTTTCTATGGTAAATATGAAATTATCAATAGGTGAGATCTCTATAATTTATTTTTATGGACATAAATTTTAATGGGGCTTTGCTATTCGTCGTCCTTTGTGTGTGAGGCGTCACTTTTATAATATTAAAGTATATGTACATATCTATATATGTGTAACTAGTTAATGACCCGGACCTTGCCCGGGAACTTTTCCAAATAAAAATTGTAAGATGTTAATTTAAATATGATATAGGTATTATAATTTATATAATAATAAATAATAGCATAAATAATTAAATTAAATATTAAATATATAATATTTATTTAAGTGTAAAATGTATACCAATATTATGTTATTCTTAAAAAATGCTATTTTTAATATTTATGTAATAATTATAAGAAAGTTGATGCTCTTAACTCGTAGGGTTTACTCGAACACGCATAAAATTTTATTTACTTAATTAATCCATAAATTTTAGCGACATGAATTCGTACTCAACTCGAATCTGAAATGTCTGAACCTAAACTCAATTGAAATGACCCAATTAATCGGTTTAACATTAAGAGATCAATAATTTTTATTTATTTATGTACGGATACGTGATATAAAAAATTAGCATATGAATAGAAATTTAAGATATTGAAAGACACAACATATCCATAGTGAATTAAATAAAAAATTGTCATACTTATTAATAGAAAATTAGTACAAAAAATAAACATGTTTATGGATAGAATTTAAATGTTACCATACTTCTGAATAAAAAATAATATAAGAAAATATAAAATGTAATATAAAATCTACAACTAAAAACATGGTCTGTATTAATTAAAAAAATTGTCACAATTATGGATAGAAATATTATTATAAAAATATTAGTAACTAAAATATGGTGATTGAGAAATTAAAATTTGAAGACAATATGCATTTAACTATCATATTTATAGATAATAATTAACATGTAAAATAGAACATAATTATAGATGGAGATTTTAAAAGTTATCCTTCTTATTTGTAGAAAATTAATATTGAAAAATCCAAAATTATTAAAGTCGTTATCATACTTATAAATAATAAAATTGATATAAAAGTACATGTTTAAAAATGTCTCATACTAATTAAGAAACTTATTATACTTTTGAAATGAAAGTTAATATAAGAGAATCAGAAAATCTAATATTGAAAATTCACACTTTAAATATATGGTCCATATTTCATACCCATGGATGTAAAAGTTATCTATTTCATTTAGAGATACTAAATTTAATTTAACTGGGGTATTAAATTAAAAAAAGGTAGTTGTGATATTAAATTACTATCTTATATTTTTCATACCCATGGATAAGAACTTAATATTAAAAATTTATAATTAAAAAATATACTTACAAACAAAAAATTATATAATTTTTTTATATTTATCACATTTATTGATAAAAAAATTACCCATTTTACTCTCTAATACATTAAGTTAGTATTTTTATATGTCAGTTATATGGATAGTGAATTAGTGATTAACGAATTTAAGATTAAGGGATGAATACTTTTTATTCATTATGGCTCATATTAATTGAAAAGGTTGTAATAATTATGGATAAAATATTTATATAAACAATTTCATAAATAACAATATGGTGACTAGGAAATTTAAATTTAATGACAATATTGCATTTAACTTTAATATTTATTGATAGAAAACTAATATATAAAACTCAACATATTTATGGTTGAAAATTTAAAAAGTTATCATTCATATTTATTAATAACTAAAATTTAACTTAAAAAGTTAATTAATAAGAAAAGATGAAATAATATGAATAAAGGTTGAATTTTTTAAAGATAAAAAATCTTCTATATTTACATGAATAAGACAAAAAAGAAAATTAAGGAAAAGATAATGTAATTTTTTTTATCCAAATTCAATTTAGGCAAGTAATTAAATAGATCATGAAATTTTTTATTTTTATTTTATCAAAATTTGATTTAAGAATAGAAACGAATTTAATTGCAAATATAAATAAAAGGTTATTTTTTTCAAATATAAGGTGGGGCCTGATTTAATGTGGTGACTTCAAAAGATGAAATAATTTTCATTAGTTTTTAAAAATTCGAATTTGAATTTATTTTCATAGAAATAGATAAGGAATTTAATTTAAGTACAAATATTTATTTTATTAAATATATGGTGGGCCAGATTTAATGTGATGGCTCAAAATTTTTTTAACTTTAATATATAGTTATAGATAAATATAGTATATTTTATATATATTGTATGTGTTGGGGCGTTGTTGGGACCTCTGGTTCTAAACAATGGATCAACGCTGTCATTCTCCGAGTTTTGATAATGACAAACACCATGAGGAACTAATGTGGTTTGTTCAAGTATTTCCTTTGAAATAAGCTTTCAAAGCTCATCAACAATAGATACACATGAACAGTCTTGAAAAACAAACAACCTATAATCTTGAATAACAAATCCCAGTGTCTTACTTTCTTGATCTTCTCCATTGATCTTAAACAATATTACTTTCCCATACTACTTTTCCTTGATCTGGTCAACAGATTTTGAATAACATCCTAGGGAATTCACACAACCTTGTTGTCATCCCAACTAAACCTTTAGTCCTTCTCAAATTAGTTTCTTTACAAGGATTACTTAAAATCCTTACTCAATTTCCTTATTGAGATAAAATCTCAGTATTACTTTAACCAAGAATATGAGATTTATCCAACACATGACAAGATAATAACCTGTCTTGTCAATTCTTTACATCCTTTTCTCAACCAAACTCAGCTTGAGCATACTGACATTCAAAAGTAGTTATCTTACTCAACCACTTCAAAGTACACTCTTACGCATTACTATACCAACATATTGGACAATAATACCTTTAGTCCAATAATTTCCAACAAAATTGTCTCCATTGACAATTTTCAGTCTTTTTCATCAAAGAACTGTTTAGACTTCACTTAACATTCTGACTTGTTGAGCAACCTAACTCTTAGGATAAAAAAAAACATATCCTCACGTGTCCACTCTCTATATCCAACAACTTATCAATCTGAGATTGAATATCAATACTAATTTACATATTCAAACTCCAGACCCATTGGAGTTCTGCTTAAAGTCCTCACTTGACTATCTTATCTCAAAGAGATTTAAGTTTTCAAGACAACATGAAAACAAATAACAACTAATGGAGAAATTATTAGTACATCCTTTATTCCAAAGAAAGGATTACTACAATATCATTCCTTAGAAAGGGTCCCATTCCAGGAGTCCACATCAACTTACTTTCAAAGACAATTCCGCTAAAAAGGCAATGACCTTCTTAGGTCATGAGGTCAACCAAGATGAACTACTAGCAAACTGCTTAGATAATTCCAATAATCGTTGACTGAAAACAATCCCAAACTTTTAGAGAAGTACGAAGTTACTCCATGCTCTTCAGAGACCAACACAGATTTGTAAAGAATCTTACCAAATTTCTTTACTTATAATCGAACTATTTTGGGAAGTTTGACCATACTCCTTAATTGATATAGGGTACCAAGTATATACTACACAAAGGAGTTTTACAAGATACTAGATATAGCAATAGATATAATGCAAAAGAAAGCTTGCATCTTTTCATCTCAACCAACTATACTGGCAAAACTCATATATTTGCAAAACTTATATGATTGCCAAATTATACTAGAAACTATTCTTTAAAACCCAAGGAATTATGTGATCTTATTCCACCATGTAATCATGATGAGGAGATAAAATAAACATAATCCTTTACTGCATTCTCATAGGAATAAGACATGTAATCTTGCCTTACCATGTGATTAAGATGGAAGACAAATCACATTCTTACTCACCACCATGAGAACCGTAGAGAATTTTATTCATGAATCCTTTATAACAAACTACCATTATTTTTAGAAATTCATACTTGAACTCTATAAACTCCAAAGAATTTTCTCAAAAGAGAAAATCATGAAACGATCTCAAATATCCTTAAATCATAACATCTTGACATGAACTCGACATAGGTTACTAACATACTTGCTCTAACTTTGAATACCGCGGAAACAAAGATTAGCTACTCTCTTGAAGAATTGAGCGCGTCAAGCTAATGCATCAAATAAAATTGTTGACCTTATCTTAATGATGCTACTAACATTTTGCCCTAGTTCTGTGCTGACATTTGCACATTAGATGGCCTTACCAACTTGACCAAAGTTTCAAATCAAAACTGAGCCTCAAAGGACCTAAGACAATCCAATTCACTTATGTGTACTACATTTTCTTTCGAATGTAATACTTAATTCCTTCCTCAAGATAGAACTTGATGACATACCTTGACTTTTCTTAATCAAACATACTGCTAGACTTTTCTATAATCCATAGCATTGAGTAATCTCTGCCTGATTTAACTTGGTCCTAGCCCAACTTAACTTCACAGGTTCAATAAAAGAGTTGATCACTCCAATCCACTTACTTGCAAACCTTAGGAAAAATGTGATTCCAACATCTTCATACTCATAGCAAAGATTCTTCTTCGATCATTCTCAACTTGTATGCCTCCTTGACATACCACTTTAAAGTTACGCAAATATGATCTATTCACAAGACAACGAGCCTTCTGCAAGTGAATCTTCATATAAATTTTGATATCCAAAAGTAAATTGTCAAACTCTTCTGATGAGTTTAAGGCCTTTCAATCCTTTTACAACTTAATCCTCTCAATATAAAAATGAACTTTCAAACTTTGCATCTAGTTCAAAACATTCAATCCTTATATCTCTCTACATATAAGGAAATTCCTTTAATTCCCAACTTCTCTTAGTAGAAGATTACACATGGCCAAACAAGATATTCTTGAACTTATACCAGTTCAACATTGGTAAACAAACTAATCCATCATTCTCTTGTCTTCTTACTTAACTATAAGGAGATGACATGTACCTTTTCATTAACTTAACGTCAAACCACATTGCAAAGAAAGAACTTGTGGTTAGGAGACTTGTCGATAGCTTAATAGTTTCACCAGTACCACTTTATACATTAGATTTGACAGATATAAAATCTTCAAAATCCAAACACAACTGAAATTATCTTCAAGCGATAGGGTCTAAGCTTTATTGACCACAATATGGAAGGATTGATATTTTTCTCCCAACTATTTAAAATATCAAAGACAAATATGCTAAGATCATTCCTTGATTGATCTTCTCAAAACTGAACTTTATCATTTCCATCCTTGAAGAAAGCCAATACCATTGGCAATTTAGAATATCTCAATGTTGATTCCATTACTAGTCCATTATAGACCTCAAGTCTCTTCTCATTATCCCGAGTTGGGTATCATACAACGAAATTCCAATAATGTTGTCACATAGGTTAGTCATCTGGATATCAACAATTCATGTAATCAATTAGCACTTGTGCTAAGTAGTTAATTGAACATAAACACATTACTGATGAACTTTTACCTTTTCAATCATTTTTAACCAATCAACCTTATTCACAACAACCTTGATGATTAACCACTTGTTCACAACTTAAGCTGAATCAACATTCTTCCTTCCTTTCTTACTATAATCATAAGAAATTCACATTCCATTTAGGAATCTCAATCCTCTTAACTCAAAGGATAAAAACATATATGAACATCCGAGTTCAAATACTTTCAGATTTATAATTGAACTACATCTTCCAATAGTTTAACCATTCTATTGATTCAACGCTTGATCACTTCAAAGCTCTTTAAATTCCAATGGGCAAAGAAAAGTACAGGATATCCATGATTCTATACCATAGAGTCACAAACATAGTTGTTGAAGAAAGTTTCCAAAGACAATCCTTTTCTTTTCAGGATTCTTTTACATCCCTTCATGATCCATAGCGATCTTTTAGAATCACTCAAGACTTATAAGATTTTCCAAATCTCAACATTGAGGAGTAGAGGTTCCAACTCCAAACTTCTATTGATAATCGAATTTCAAAGATCAGAAATTCCTATAAGAATATACTCTTGAAACTCTTACACTTATGACTTCAAAGTCAAACAAACTCACTTTGAAAATTCCTTTTTAAAGACAACACTTGAACTTTCACATATCAAGAAAAGAAATTAACAATTTCTTTCACATAACATTGAATCATGAACTTTCTAACAAAAATTCTTAACTTGATATCTTCCATCATACGAGCTTAACTTGAATCATGAACTTTATGAAGTACAATACTTAACTTCAAAATCTCAGAAGAAGTTTCCTAATATGGAAGAAACAACGAGGGCACACCCAATTCAGACTCTCAAGAGAGAATAGGAATTCATTGAGAACTTGGTCAAGAACTGGTTCAACTTCAGGAATCTTCACCTGATCTTACTCTGGATCCTTCTCGGAATCCATTCCCATCTCCAAGGAATCAAATGTCCACCATAGGACAAACTTATTACCTCATGTTCTCCAATGCCCTTTTCTCCTTCTATCTCTTCACGAGTCTGACCTCAATTCTTAACCATTTTCCGTAAATGGTTCTTAGACAACACCAATATAGAATTCTCCATAATTCTATATGGAAGATAAAAGACTTAAGCAAGACTTAGGAACTTTTAGCTCTAATACCACTTCTGTAACAGCCCCTCCCTACTCTGGAGGTATTACCGCCAGTAACCTCGATTAAGACTAAACCGAAGCTACGCAAGGCTTTAAACTGACTGAACAAACTAAAACAAACATTACAGCGGAATAAATACAATCGGTCTTATACAAACCATAATCCAAAAAGATTAAATAAATAGCACAACCTTCTATTTAAACAAAATCTTCATCCAGTCTTCCATAAGCTCTTATTTCTGAAACTCAGCTTCACTTTGAAGTAGTGCAACCATGATCTTCACTCAAGTATAACCATTGAAAACCTTCCTTCAACTTCTGGAGCTTCAAACATTTGAATCCACCTCTTGAATCAACTTCCAAGAAGAACCTGAGGTGTCGTATACCAACGGTGGACACCAACCGAACATATAAAAGAAAAGAAGATGGACGGGTTAGTCTAATGATAGACTAGCAAGCGGAGAAACTAACTTGGTTCTTATGGTTGTAACTAAACATATTGGCATCCAAATCTGAATAGACTCGGATTATGATCCAATAGTTAGCAGTCTTTTAGAGAATAAGAAGGAGACTCGCATAATCAAGAGAGAGAACACCACCGCTTGTGGTTTCTTTTAAGAAGTATAAACAATTGTTGGGAATTCATATTAATCACATAACATCTTGAAAAGCCTCCATCGACTACTAAGATTAACTTAATCAAAGTTTGATTAAGAATCATTCATAATCGGGAGCAAGAATGGTTATCGAATAGACTAACCATTCGGGTACATTAATGTGCCCAACGCACTTATCTATCATTACTCTCAATCTGTGCACTCACACCATTTAATAGTTCTTACATAGTTCGGCCAACAACCGAGATCAGAGGGCCTGTTTCATCCATGATCATTTATATATGCTCGGCCAACAACCGATATTCGGCCAACAACCGAGATCAGAGGGCCTGTTTCATCCATGATCATTTATACATGCTCGACCAACAACCGAGTGTCAATTGCACCTAAAGTGCACCGTTGTCTTCCTTCAACGTGAAGCATGACATGAGTCATGATTCCAATATTGGGATACGCTAGCAAGTTACGCCCCCCAATACAGATTTTGTTATAAAGAGGTCATTGGAGACTCGACTCCTACCCCTGGACTACCTATTTTGCAACAGTGTTTCAGCACAGGACCACTAAAGAGATGTCTTGGAGTCTAAACTCCCATCTCTACCATCTTATTTCACAACAATGTCCCAGCATGAGACAGCTAATCATACAACGGTCCTAAGTTCAGTTCTAGCGCAAAAACCGCAATAACGACATGGTCGTTATTTCTAACAAAATAACAACCTATCAAACTTTATTCAACATACAAATTATTTCCAACATGAGGATCAACTGGAATTCAATTCCTCATTAATAACCATAACGCAAGAGAGAATCGTCCACTTGCCTTATAAGGCGTGCTCCACGTCTTTAGCAATTCAAATAGTAATCTGTATCATCCTTCTGACAAATATAACAAAAGGATTTTCAGCAACGAGCTCACAGAAACACCTCTTAGTTGTATTCTCAACTCCTACAACTTCCTAATCGATAAACGATTTAATTTCCGAATATCGATATATAGTGAATCCTTAGTTATCATGCTTCAAGGAGCCATCTTGGCGGAATTATAACTAATTATCCGCTTCCCTTTTGAAACAATTTTCTAAATAAAAATTGTTCATCAGTAACAGTACTACAATATTACCAAATTTCAGCTCAAACGGATTAACGACGAATCCCAAGTAATTATCCGAATTCCTTTACCTGACAACCGATGTCTAAACTTGTATTCGCTATAAGTAACGATCCAGACGTACGTTTCTCGAGCGGTTTGAACCTGTAGAACCGTATTAACGTCAAGATTATAAAAACCATAAATTTAATTAGCAAAGCGGCACCGAAAGGCCCTTACGGTGGCTCCGCAACCAATCCGCTAATTAATTTCGATCGTATATACCTTCACTCGTACCCATGGCTCGTGTGGCTCGATCATGGCTCGATCCCCGAGCCCGAGGGTGGTCGAGTATTGTCCGGCGGCAGTACTTGCGGTGGGTGGTCGGATGGGCTACCGCTCGCCGGCGACGACGCTTGACGGGGCAAGAAGACAAGCGCCGACGGTGACGAGCTCACGAGTCCGTCGTTGAATCCTATCTCCCGGCCCGGTGTTCCGACCCGATTCAGCTCGTGGTTCTGCTTTCTTTGTGCAGCAGCAGCACCCAACAAACCCAAGAGGAAGAAGGAGGAAGAAGATGGTGGAGGTTCGAACAATTCGCCCGGCGTCGTTCCGTCCGCTCTCTCCCTCTCTCGGCTTTCGTTTGGAAGAAAGAATGGAAGATGATGATGATGGTTGAAATAGTCAACAAAGGTTGGCTTTAAAATTCTATCTCCCCAAGTCCTTCAACGTTAAGCAAGATGTCACGTGTAAAATTCCGTCCCGAAACGGGACTCGCGATAAAACGGTAAAATTATGTACCTCGGGTGGAAAAACTTACAAAACGGAAAACGTCCCGTAAATTATGTAGACCAATAAAACCAATTTTCCATGATTTTATCTTGCTACCTTCTATTTTTATGGTTTCCGTTTCGTATTTTACATTCCTTTCGGTACATAATTAAAAAGACGGCTTATCCAATAAATATTCTTTGTCCACCGAAAAATTCTAGAATTCACACCGATCCATAAAATCATTTCTCTGTGATTTTAGGATATCACCAAGAATTTTCTAGGATTTAATCTCCAATAAAAATATTGGATTAAGCGTTAAAACGGACAAAAAGGTTAAAAAGATATCCGAGAAAAATTCGAAAATATCCTTAAAAACCGCAGCTATTATACCTTTTATTTAGTAAAACTTAGAAAACGTAGTTAAGCATGAACTCCCGAAAAATATAAATATTCCAATACGACACAGCTCTTACTACTACTGAACTAATCAACCAAAATAATAAATAAAACATACTGCTAATTTCATCTTATCAATATTAAAATCAACGACCTAACTATCATAAATGAATTAGTGTAAAACCAATCCCACTATGACACGCGCTCTTTACCGCTCCGGCCTGCCATCTGGCCTCGTTTCCTGCACGGCTCCCTAGTTCATACCTGGAACTGAAAAATATTCCCCGAAGGGTCAGCGTCTAATCTACCAAGCTAGAAAGAATACGGGAATTGTAGAACGCTTTAAAGTCATTTCTAGAGTCAGCATACAAATCCACAATCGCAATCATAACTCTATAGGCCAATACCTAAATTAGTTACAACCAGTCACAAACAGTCACATACGCATTTACAATCACAACCTCATAACAACGCAATTCTTCCTTTTTCACAATCCGACTTCCAAGGCGCTCATCATCGCGCCGAGTGTAGAGGCAGGCCCTCTCACTCCACTTCACAATCTCCCTTCTAACCCCTGGCTAAGCCTCCACTGGAGCACTTGCCAAAAACACACAGATAATAATTTTCGTTTTGAAGGGGCATGATTTTCCCAGTCACACGGGTCAACGTAGCCAACTCTTCCTCAACACCAGCTACGATGGGTCGTGTCGGAAACGGTACCAACACAGAGAAAACTTTCCAACATATTTTTCCGATAAAACAAATTCAAAACCATTTACGCACACAACAGCTCAAGGAGTTCAAAACAATTTAAAAGGTATTCGGGACTAGTTCCCAAAACCTGCCCTACAATAACGATACACAATCTAACAGGGTAGAGAAGAACGAAGCAAGTCGAAAAACGACTTACCTCTAAGTGAAGAATTCCACAGATAGCAGACAACTCAAATAAACCGAGTAATGTGGATCCGATTTGTGATGGACAAGTTCGGCCGTTTGGCACAGAGCAATAGAGGCGGCGACTGGGACGACAGTTGGAGCGAAAACATAGAGAAGCTCCAACTAGAAACGATGGAGGCAGAAGAAACTCGAGTACTAGGTTTTGTGATTCCAAGATATTTATCGATACCAATCAAGTTGAGGGTCACATTAGAAGATATTCTAGTTTATCCCAATAATATCTTAATTGTAATAATGATAGAATTAAACTGCCCATGTGACTCTAGGAAGGAGCATATCTAGTTTTTTTTAAGATAACATGTATGATACGAGAAGATATATATGAAAAGAATTGTGTATGTTTTTTTTTAACAAACTGCTCCTATCGAAATTTCAATCTGGGTATTACAACTCAGATCTCCGAGAAGATCTTCAGATGAATGCAAGAAGGGAGTTCTTCAACTTCCAAATGGAGATGGGAGAGTCTGTCGATAGCTATCAGTCCCGATTTGAAGGACTTTGCACCAAAATGGAAGGCTTGGGATCACCAAAGAAGAAATCACCCATAAGATGAAGGTCCAACAGCTCTTCAACGGATTGACTGGAGAATGGGCAAACGAGAGAACAATGTTCAAGGAGAATCCAGAAAATAGAACTCTCATGCTCCATCAAGTGTTTGGAAAGCTAGTGGGACACGAGAAGAGAAAGATTGATGATAAGGAACAGAAGCGAGCACATCAAGGGATCACACTCAAACTTGAGAAGATGCTCAAGTCAACTCAAGAACAATACGAAGACTCCGAAGAAGAAGAGGATGAGGAGCTAGTTCTCGTGACAAAGGCTCTTTGGAACTTCTACAAAGGGAAGCTCAAAAAGAACAGTGGGAGCTGGGGAAAAGGACAAAGTTCCCAAAGAAAACCCGCAGAGAAGGACCTCTCCGATATCACATGCTACAAGTGCAATAAGAAAGAACACTTCGCTAAGGAATGCCCACAGGGAACGGACGACCGGATGCAAGGAAAAATGGCCTACATCGCCACCTGGAGCGATGATGAGGACGAAGATCCCGAGTCATGGGCACTCCCAGATATGTGCGGATGGCCATAGGAGAAACCACTGGGGAACAACCCAGTGAGGTAACCACTGAAACTATTCTTGCTTCTTTGAATAACTATGAAAAACCTGAGCTGTTGAAAATTCTTTCAAGTCATGTCAAAGATAATATAAAACTGCAAAACAAGTTGGAAAAACAGGAACACATAAATGCTCAATTAGTTGGTCCTGAACCCTGTCCCAACTACATATCCCTTCTCGAAAAACTCAAGTCCCATGTGTCTCACATCGTAGATCTAGAAAATGAAATCAAAACTCTAGAGAGAGATGAGAACACCCTCTTACAAAACCTGAGTAAGACTCTCGAGCATCTTGAAGCCTCTAGTTCCCAAATCAAGTTTGTCCCAGCCAAACACGGCATAGGATACAAAACTGAGAGCCCAAAGAACGGGAAGTCACCCCTGAGTGAACATGAAATCCATGAGTGTAGGGCCTTAGAACTCCAATGTGAGAAACAGAAAAATGCTCATCTCGAGGAGAAAATCAAGGTCCTAGAGAGTGGGAAAGGTGGTGAGAAAGATTATTACACTGGGAACACTGGACATAGACTTTATGTCCAAATTGCTAAGGGAAACGGGTCATGGGTGTACAATAAGGAAACCATGGATAGGAACAGAATCCAGAGACCACACCCAAAATACTACCTGGGAAAATACTATAAGACGTGTTGGAACTGTGGTGCTCATGGGCACTACAAGGAAGCATGTCCCAAGAAGAGAGCCCAAACCCTCAGAAACCGTGAGTTCCTAAACAAACAAAAACATCATGCTAATCACCAAAGGAACTCCAACTCTCAAATCACTCATGATATCAACATCGCTGACTATGTTTTAAATGAGAATATCTTCCCTTGCAAGGGACCTGGCAAGAGTCATCTTTCCTGGGTCTCCAAACACTAAACTTTCCTTGTATGTGGCAGTGAGAGGGAACAATGCATGATTCATAGATAGTGGATGCTCGAACCATATGACCGGAAACAAAGATATCCTCATCTCACTCCACACTCATGCCGAATGAGGCCACATCTCATTTGGCAATAAAAACAAGGGAGAAGTCATTGGAAAAGGAGAAGTGTTGCTCAATAGATCAATCAAAGTCAGCAATGTTAATCTGGTGAAAGATCTGGGATACAATCTCTTAAGTGTTGCCCAGATGTGTGATCAAGGGAACAACGTTGTCACCTTCGAGTCAGAAGAATGCCTAGTTATCAACAAAAAGACCAACAAAGTGATTCTGAGAGAAAGAAGGCACAACAACGTTTATGTAGTAGATACAAAATTTGAACCACCAATGAAGCTGTGTCTTGCGAGTTCCCACGATGACACGGAACTCTGGCACCGAAGACTAGGACATGCAGGTGTCAATCAAATCCTGAAGCTCTATCTACAGGATCTGGTCATTGGTCTTCCATGAATCAATCTCGAAGGAGTCCAAATGTGTGAAGCATGCGTTCTAGGGAAATATACTAGGAACTCCTTCAAACCTAAAAAGGTGGTGAGCACAACCAGGCCTTTAGAGCTAATTCACATGGATCTCTGTGGTCCCATGCGAACAACCAGCTATGGTGGAAAAAGGTACATGTACGTCTTAATTGATGACTTTTCTAGATTCACCTAGGTTATTTTCTTGAAGGCAAAATCACAAGCTTTTGAAGAGTTTGAGCCCTTCATCAAAAGAACAAAAGTAAGCATGGGGATAAAGCTGAAAGCCATCAGGTCTGACCATGGAACTGAGTTTCAAAACTCAGAGTTCCTTAACTTCTGTGACAAACATGGGATCTCTCACAACTTCTCAGCCCCTCGCACTCCTCTGCAAAACGGAGTGGTCGAGAGAAAGAACAGGACCTTGGAGGACATGGCCAGGACCATGATGCTTGAAAGCGGAGTTCTTGAGTATTTCTGGGCTGAAGCCATCGCCACAGCTACGTACATCCTGAACCGAGCCATGACAAGGCCTATGATCAAGAAGACATCCTATGAGCTCATCAAAGGGAGAAAACCAAACATCTCCCACCTAAGGACCTTTGGATTCACATGCTTTGTCCACAACAATGGCAAAGACAACCTTGGAAAATTTGATCCTAGAAGCGATGAAGGGATCTTCCTGAGATACTCATCACAAAGCAAGACTTACAGGGTCTATAACAAGAGGACCAAGAAGATAGAAGAAAGCATCCATGTCGTTTTCAACGAGAAATCTGTAAAGATGGGAACAGAGACCCAAGGAAAGGGAACTCTGTTCAAACTGGTCAGACAAGAAGACGATGATGATGACGATGATGAGCCAAGAAAGAGAGATGTAGACTATCCAAGTGCAAGTTACATCCCACAACCAGGGAACAACGAAGGAGATTCAAATTTCACTGATCAAATCTTGATGTTCGCATTTTTGGTATAGTTTTTGATAGGTTTTCTTTGTTTATTAGGATTAATTTTGTCTAGTTTAGGTTTCGTTTTAAGTGTTTTTAGTTAGTTTTGTATAAATCTGCGAAAAAAGTGGAATCTACGCTGTTTTGTGTATTTTGCAGGTTTTAGCTAGGAAAGGAGCTAATTGGAGATAAATTTGGAGCATCACAGTAAAGGACGGGAAAGTGCAAGATTTAAGAAGTCGAAGCTCAATAAAACGAGAGGAGGTATTGAAGAAAACAAAACCCCAGGCTCGTTAATGAGGCTGTGAAGGGTCGTTAACGAGGCCACGACGAAGAAGGTTTCGGAGTATTATTTTATTATTCACCGATCCTGAGCGGGAATTTATTTCCGTATCGGTTGAGTATCTTTTTAGAATCTTTATGGGTTAATAGAATATGTATTTTAGGGTTTAATATCTTTTTAGATTTTTATTTCTATCTTTTAGAGATTGTTTCTATCTTTTTAGGAAAGTTTTTATCTTTTATCTTTTTAGTTTTTTAGGATTTTTTAGTATAAATACCCTTCTATCTAGTATAGAAAGGGGGGGGGGGATTTTGGAGTAGAGTTTTAGAGTTAGTTTTGGAGAAGGAAGGAAGGCCGAAGGAAAGGCTGCCGGATCGGAAGTCGGTAACGAGGGGTCGGTGACGACGTTTTCCGAGGTTCGTTGATCGAGTTTGTGGTTCGGTGATTGTTTTGTTTTGGTTTTTCTTCTGATTCTCTGTAAGACGATATTTTTGTTATTAATTTAAGTTTGAGTTTTGTTTTCATGTTTGTTTTTATTGAAGTTTTTGGTTTCTTAATCATGAGTAGTGAGTAGTTATTTTTCTAGGGTCGGGGTTAAGCCCGGCATAGTTGAGCATGTTTGATGAAGTAAGATAGTGTGTTTTGAATGCCTTTTATTTTTATTAAGATTGTTTGTTGTGCTTAATACCGAAACGGGAGTTGAGGTAATTTGAGTTTTAACTTGATTGAAAGAGAAAGTTAGTAACTTGAAGGTTGATATTGTTTGAAAACGGAAGTTTCAAGCTTTAGATCCAAAACAAGCAATTGAGTGAGTTGGTTTATGAAAATAGATTAATTTACCTGTCAAGTCAATGAAAGTTGATGACTCTATCTATTTAAAGGCATGATCTTATCTACTTACAAATTCTTATGCTTGGCTATGCTGTGGTGTCCCTTATCCTAGATATTTGTTTTTATTGAATTATTTCTGATAAATCTTCATTGCTGAATGCTTGCTTCGATACCGAGTATTAATTAGAATTTTATTAGTTCGTTAATTGATGTTTTTATATTCGGTGGTTCGGTAACGATCCTGACAAGGTCGTTAACGAAGCATCTCGTGAGTAATTGTGTTTGATTTTGTTTGATTTTTATTAGATTGATAGACAAACAACCTTGCTTCCTGTGGAACGATCCTGACTCCACTGTACTCAGCGGGGTCTTGACTTACAAATTTATTTGTTGGCCGAGAAACCCTATCAACAAATCTCCCTCGAGGTTCCCTCCTCAGAAGAACTACAAAACACCTCCAACTCTCTTGTTCCCCAAGACAATACCCTGCCAGAATCAAGTGTTCAGGGGGAACAAAGAGGGATCTTGCCAGGAATTTCTGAAGAAACACTCAATGAAGAAGCTGAAGACGAGTGTTCCCATGAAAAAGAAGCCTCTACTGAAAATGACACAAGTGCAAGGGAACCCACTCATACAAGAAACTTTCAACAAAGGAAGGACCACCCCATTGAGAACATCATCTCTCCTTATGATAAAGGTGTACAAACTCGTTCCTCTCTCAATATTTTTTGTGCTTTTAACGCGTTTGTTTCAATGGTGGAACCCAAAAATATTAAAGAAGCCTTGAAGGACCCAGACTGGATCCAAGCTATGCAAGAGGAACTCCATCAATTCGAGAGGAACAAAGTATGGAAGCTAGTTCCTAGGCCCAAGAACAAGAACATCATAGGAACTCGATGGGTCTTTAGGAACAAACTTGATGATACCGGGGCTGTAGTAAGGAACAAGGCAAGACTGGTGGCACAAGGCTACAGGCAAGAGGAAGGGATTGATTACGATGAGACCTTCGCACCAGTTGCTAGGATCGAGGCCATCCGACTCTTAATTGCCTATGCTGCTCACAAGGGATTCAAGCTCTATCAAATGGATGTGAAAATAGCCTTCCTCAACGGACAACTCAAGGAAGAAGTATATGTAGATCAACCCCCAGGATTTGAAGATGAGAAGCTACCCAACCATGTCTACTTCCTGGAAAGGGCCCTCTACGGACTCAAACAAGCTCCCCGAGCTTGGTATGACAGGTTTGTTCAATTCCTCTTGTCCCATGGATACCTTCGAGGTTCCATAGACAAGACTTTGTTTCTAAAGAAAGAGTCTAAAGACATTTTGATTGTGCAAGTATATGTTGATGACATTGTTTTTGGAGCAACTAACGAAATTCTTGTAGAGAAATTTAAGGACCTCATGAGCAGTGAGTTTGAGATGAGTCTCATTGGGGGACTCACGTTCTTCTTGGGACTTCAAATATCTCAAACCAAGGAGGGAACAAAGATTCATCAACAGAAATACATCAAGGAAATGCTCGTAAAGTATAGGATGGAACACTCCAAGCCTATTGACACTCCCATCTCACCAAATTCAAGGCTCAATGCGGATGAAACAGGTATAAGTGTGGACCAAAGGAACTATCGAGGTATGATTGGGTCCCTTCTCTACTTAACAGCTAGTAGACCTGATATCATGTTCTCCGTATGTCTTTGTGCTCGTTTTCAAGCTAATCCTATGGAATCACACCTGAAAGAGGTGAAGAGGATTTTCAGGTATCTCAAAGGGAACGATAACTTGTGCCTTTGGTATCCAAGTAACAGTTCCCTTGAGCTCATTGCATACACAGATGCGGATTTTGTAGGGCACCTGGTTGATAGAAAGAGAACATCTGGAATGGCCCAGTTCCTAGGGTCATGCTTAGTTTCATGGGGATCTAAAAAGCAAAACTCAGTGGCACTCTCCACAGCTGAAGCAGAATATGTGGCTGCCGCATCCTGTTGTTCCCAAGTTCTATGGCTTAAGTCACAACTCCAGGATTACTGTATGTCTTTTGGCCCAATTCCCATACTTTGTGATAATACTAGTGCCATAACCATTTCCAAAAATCCTGTGCATCATTCTAGGACTAACCATATAGATATAAGGCATCACTTTCTACGTGACAATGTTGAAAGTGGGAACATCTTGATGGAACACTGTAGAAATGAAGAGCAAATTTTGGACATTCTCACCAAAGCTTTAGACAGAGGTCCCTACCAGCATTTTCAAATGCTTCCAGGGATGATTACTCTAAACTAAACAAGTCCCTGTTTGTCTCTCCCTCAATGACTGACTAGTTTCTCTAAGAATGCATGATAGGGAACTTGGATTTATTGCTTTCACTTTGCCATAATTACTAGTCTAAAGTTAAATGTGTACAAGGGAACTTTATTTCTTTTGGCCTTACATGATCAATCAGAGTTCCCTTTATTCCTCTTTACAAGCCACTATGACGGTTGATCATATAACCTACCCTAAGCCAGGAACCAGGCAAACGCTTCTCATGAGCCAAAATGCTTACTCCTTTATCGAGTCGTAAATTGTCTAGTTCCCTTTGAATTCCATAGCCCCACAAAAGGATGAGTGTGAAGTTTCCTTAACCACTTCACTCTCCCTGACCTTGATACGATCATGGGACCTGGGACACACAAGCAAGGGAACGCTGACTCCTCTGAGAAGATGAACCGTCACTCGGGAAGCGGGATTTTGTGTCAGAAACTCTGAAGCGTTAAGGGCCAAGTATTCAAATTTTGAAAGGGCTCCCCTAGAGATTGTGACGCGTGTCAAGAGGCGTGCTATGAAAGATGAAATGATGCCCCACGTTCATTGGGCAACGGTTATCGAGGTTTTCTCACTTCCCTTTCTACCCTTCGCTCCTTCTCTCCTTAAAACCCTAGTTTGCCATTTTTGGGATCTTATTCCATCTTCCACCTCTGTCATTCATCTTCCCCACATCCCTTTCACTCTCTTTTTCGAGAAACCTCCAAACTTCCTCTCTTCCTAAAATTCCCCTCAAATGGCCTCCACACACACCTTCTCTCAAGTTAAAGCTTCGGTGCTTGCCAACCCTCGGGTATTCTTCACCTCACAATTAAACGAGATTGAACACGAACCTGATCCCATCATGAAAGACATCCTCATCAACGGGCTTTACAACTCCGTCAGACCTCTCTTACCTCCACCTACTCCGGTGGAGCAAAATCTTGCCATAACCTCCTCTTACGCCACCTCCTCTGAACCTCTTCCTCCTCCAACCACCAACATCTCCTCCGGCACTGTCATTCTTGACAGTTTCGGAGATGCTCGTCCTTCTCAAAACGAGAAGCCCTGAAAATCCAAAAAACTCCGTTCTTCCAAAGACCCTTTGAAATCCAAAAATTCACAAAAAATCCAAACACTCCAAAGAGCCCTCACAATCCAAAAAGCGTAAACACTCTGAGGCCTCTGAATACTCGGAGCCCAGAAAGAATTCTTTCTTCAATATTGACGACTACTTGAACTGCTCCAAGGACAGTTCCTGTATAGCCAAACCACCCTTCGTCTTTCATTCGGACTCTGGGACCTCCCAATCCCAGAGCCAACTCACCTCTTCTTCCCTCTCTCATCCTACGATTGAGGGACCTCCCAAACCTCCTCCCCTAAAACAAAAGACACCTCCACCACCTCCCTCTACTCCCACAACGAAGGGAACTCCACCTCCACCACCTCCCTCTGTTCCCACAACGAAGAGAACTCCACCTCCACCCCACAAAACTCCTTCCCCTGCTTCCTCACCCATACACACGCCTATCCCTCAAGCTCCTGCCTCGGGGACCCCTACTCCCCAGGTTCTCGTATCCACCTCTCTTCCCCTTTCTACACAAATTTCCACTCCTCTCTCCTCTCCTCTCCCCTCTTCCACAACATCCCCAACTACCACAAAACTTCCCTCTCCCTCTCCCTCCAAAACTGTCGTCGTCCTCACTTCGGACGACGATGACCTTCCTCTCTCTGTTGTCATCGGGAAAATGACCAAGGACCCTCCTCCTCTCATCATGGGCACTGTAGATGAAGAGGCTCAGCTCAAGGCTATAGAGGACGAGCTCAACCGGGTTCCAACTGAGGCCACAACTGACAAAGGGACCAAGTCCCCAGAAAAAATGGCTCCTGAAGAGCCCGTGGAACACAGGAACCCAGTACCGGCTGTTGGTGCTGGGACGAGTTTAGGTCATCCTGAAGATGACGCGGAGGACTCTAGTTGAAGCTCCTCAGAGGAAGAAGGGACCTCCAGTGAAGAGGTCGAAGAAGAAGAGGCTCCAGCTGAAAAGGATCCCGCTAAGATCCCAACACCTGGACACCAAATGGTGGTGTCCGAGGGTTCCCATCAGACAAGGGAACGAGTACTTATGATCGAAGCGGCTGAACCCTCTCAGCAGAAAGGTCCAAGAACGGTCTCTAGGGGGAATTCTTCAAAGAACACCACCAAAAGAGGGAAGGGAGCTACTACAAAGAGGTTCCCTGTGGACGAACGTCGCAAGCTTCTCCCCCCTCTAATAATTTCTGAAGAGATGCTCATCGAGAATGGACTAGGGGAACTGTGGGACCTGATCAAGGCCTAAGGACGGGAGCACCTCTGCAAGGAACCCGTGAGTGTTGATCCCTCACAAGTGCGTCGGTTCTACAACAACTTTGTAGTCCGCAAAGACGGCACTCAAGGAACTCTCTCCCTCGAAGGCGACGAGTTTATATTCACAACGTCTACCATCCGCCTTCAGCTTCAGGTCCCTGTTCACGGACTCGGTGATTTGCCCAACAAGCTCTGGGGTGATTACAACAGCACAGTGGTCTACGACACCATTTTCGAGGGCCGAGTTCCCACACAAGGGACCTCGACCCATCATCTGTCCTTGATCGCCAAGCTGGCCCATCAATTCATCATCAATATGGTGATCCCTCGCCAGGAAAAGTGCCTTGTCATCAATATCCGCGATGCTATACTCCTCTACCACTTCCTCCTCAAGAAGCCCATCAACCTTCCAAGAATTATTCTCGAGCACATGGAGAAGTGTATGGCGTCCAAGTCCCATTCTCTTCCCTACTCTGGGCTTATCAAGAAGCTTCTACTCAAGTAGGGTCTCTACGACGTCTCCAAAGAAGAAATTACAGTTGGAAGGGAACTGGACATCTCCGTGGTCCAGAAAATGCGGCACTCTGAGCCTGTAGAGGAATCGACTCAACTGGAATCTGGTGAAGAAGGGAACTCTCAAGTGTTGCTTCGCATTGCCAACACCCTCGACCAGATTGCCAGGGACCAAGCAACGTTGGCCAGGGGACAAGAAAAACTTACACAGGTCCTGACGCGCCTTTGTGATGCCCTGTTTCCACCAAGCCCATGATCTTCCCTTCTCTATTCCTTAGCCTCACTTGCTCCCACCAAAATATGTTTCTTAAATTTCCTTGTACATATTTTCTTAAGTAATGAATGGCCTTTAATTTGAATGTGTGTTCCTTTTCTTCCTTATAATTGCATTGCTTGTTTTCGTTGATGTCAAAAGGGGGAAAGACAAAAAATGCGAGATGAGTGAAAAGTTTAAGTTATCACAGAACATGCATAAGCTAAGGGGGAACAATTGCATAAAAAGCTAAGTAAGATCTAAGTGTTTTTAATCGAAGTGGATCCCTAGAATCATCCTTAGGAACTCATTCGCATATCATTCATTGAAATACTTGCATATTTTGTGATGGGTTTTTCATCATCAAAAAGGGGGAAATTGTTGGGACGTTGTTGGGACCTCTGGTTCTAAACAACGGATCAACGATGTCATTCTCCGAGTTTTGATAATGACAAACACCATGAGGAACTAATGTGTTTTGTTAAAGTATTTCTAAGGAACGCAGGTACAGCCAAGAACTCCCATGAATGACCAAAAGCCAGAGAAGCTCACAACGCAGAGTTTCCATCAAGGGAACTCTGAAGAGGAAAGTTCCCATAAAATGGGAACTCCCAGGAATGATCAAGAGAACACAGGTTTACACGATGAAGAGTTTCCATCAAGGGAACTCTGAAGAAGATAGTTCCCATAACATGGGAACTCACATGTGAGGACAACGACCGTTCAGCGCAGATTGCGGGATTCTGTCTTGGGCAGTCCGAAGGAACAATCTGAGGATCAGACTGTCACGAATGATCCAACGGTCCGATTGATTCAAGAAGTTGACCTAGTTCAAACCAATGTCACATATTAAGAAAGTACAACTTGAGCATCAAGCAAACGGCATTTTGGACACAATTGAAAGACGCGATTGCCCAAGCACACCTAGTCTATAAAGCCAAATGAATAGTACTCGGATTGAGTACTTCTACTAGAACCCACAAATACCCATACTAGAGAAAAGAGAAAGAAGAAGAAGAGAAGTCCCCGACGGCGAGTGTGTGATCTCGACGACGGTGAAGCCGAAGTTCCCAAGGGAAAGGGAATTGAGAAGTCGGTGTAAGGTTTGAGTTACTTGTATTTTGTTGTTGTGAGCTTAGGAACTCAGTTGAGAGGATTCACTAGTGTTGCTAGAGTTAGGTAGAACTCGTAGGAACAGAGAAGTGTGAATCCGGTTGTTGTACTAAGGAACAAAGCAATCAATATAAGTAAGTCATTCAAAATCCTCCAAGCGGAGGTAGAGGTTTACCCACACAACTAGTTGGTTATAGTGGGGTTCCTCTATAAGAGAACTGCGTTCTTTACTGCTTTTAATACTTGCGCTTAATTTACTTCCGCTGTCTTGGGAACAGCTTAACAGCCAGTTCCCAAGCTCTTTGCTAACAGTTTACGATCCAACAGTATGGATAGAATATAATAAAATATTGCATGAACAAAGATAGAAATAACGGGTAATGATAAAAATTTGTCCAATCTCATAATAAATTGAAAAAATATATAAATTATTATACAATATATTTTATCTATACTACATGAATAGAATATAATTAAATATTGTAATATATTGAACATGTACAAAAATACAAATAATGGTAGATGGATAAAAAAAATTATTAAATAAAGTGAGTGTATAAAATTGAAAATTCCATTTGGTGATTGAATTATATAATATATAATTAATTAGAAAAATAAATGTAAAAATAGGAAGATTGTGATATAAATTAATAATGACGAATCTGCCCAAAAGTGATTCAGGTTTAGAAGATATACTAGTATGTATTCTCGTACCTTGTACGGGTTTTTATTAAATAAAATATTAATAATAAAATATTTTTAGATATATTTATTATCCAAGAAAAATAATCATGTAAATGCTTACATATAAATTTTTGTTATGATCTGCGTAAAAAGATAAGACAATTATCATATGACTAATCAATATCTTTTCATATAAGGTAACAAATGATTGGATTATAATAACAACCAAATTTGTAAGGAGATTGCTAGATACAGTTTTAAAGATAACTATTCAATTAAGATATATTAGTTAAAAAACGATTCTATCTAAAAATAAAATAAATATTATGGATTTTTTATAGCATAAAAAATATCTTAATAATCTTCCTATCTAACATATCCAAAAATAAAATAATGAAATTTTCTATCCTATATTCTAAAAACATGAATAACAATTTATCATATCCAAAAATAAAAGATTATTTTTTAAAATAAAAGGGGTGATGTGGTCCAATCTAAAAGTGACATGTGTCGTTTAATAATTTTTTTAACCTCCACTTTAGGTCCAATCTAAAAGAGTCACAAACAATACAAGGAAGATTGACTAAGGATAGTACAAACTCTCAAAAAGAAAAGGTAAGAACGAGTTTGGGATCAGGGTGAGTAAGGCTCCGTTCGGCGCAGGTTTGGGGAGGTATTCGAAGGTTTTTACAATTTAAAACCTACTTAAATAGGTGTTCAGCAAAACAAGTTTTTTTAGAAGGTGAAAGTTTTAGGAGGTTTTTGAGGAGGTTTGAAACCACAAAAATGAAACTTTGGATAGATAGGTTTGAGGAGGTTTGTAAAAATTAACAAACCATTTAATAAAATTAATTCCTTTTTGATAATTTAAAGCTAAAACCTACTTAAAAACCTTATAATGCCAAACACGCAATTAGTTTTTGAAGGTTTCAAATAAGAAAACCTCTACCTATTATAAAACCTCTACCTAACCAAAAACCTCTTACAAAACCTCCACCTCCTCAAAACCCTTGTTTTACCGAACAAAGCTTAAAACACTAAAAGTCATAGTGTTGTAGGCAAGCAGTCAACCCATCATGAGGTGTGCGAAATGGGCAGCTAATGTTCCCTCCACCGAAATGAAGGATTTCCAGTAGCCTCAGAGCACCAAACGACCTGACCTAATACAACTCGGTCAAAAACCAAACACCACCCCAACTCCTCGGAAGTTAGTACACAAATAAAGCTCAAGCCAATCCACAAAAGAAAATGTCAAACTTGCATCGCAAGTAAAGCTCAAACTTGCCCTGCAAGTATTTCGTACTTGCCCCGCAAGTAATACGTACTTGTCCTGTAAGTAACCTGGTCAAGCATGGCTCACAAGTAACGTCCCAAGGGGCATGGTGGCGTCGAAGAGCGCCGGTGATTTGTAACACCCCTATTTTACAACATTGGGTATTACCGCCAGTGACCTCAGACTTTACCGTCCAAAGTCACCCAAGGCTCTTAGAATGATACAGAACACTTAAAATGCGGAATAAAACATAATACATAAGTCGGAAAGCATGCTCCCGAAGGAGACTTAGTTCATTACAAAATGTCATACATTGTCTTTAACTTTAGGATTACTTGAAAACAAACACCAAATCCATCATGTCCCGGAGATAAAGTAATATTAAAACCAAAATGGAAATAAAAGTACATCTTGAGCGATCTTGACTTCCTTCACTTCCCTTCACTTCGCCTTGCTATGGTTTCCTGAATCTGACATAATTCGCGAGGGGCGATAGAATGCCAGGCAAACTTGCGGAAAGAAGAATTAGTCTAGGAGACTAAGCAAGCGGGAATAGAACTTCCCGAGGGTAATTTGGTAATTTCAACTTATCGGTGTAATGAGAGTAAAAAGGTTGTGTTTACGATGGGCTTGATTATGTGGAGCTAAGATACGAACGATAACGATAGCATATCCAGAAGGGATAGCTTGATGAGCAAGAGAAGTACTACTAAATTGTAGTCTTCTTTAGAATTAGAAGTATGTTGGGAAATTTTATTTTATTCAAACAAGTCAAAACACCACTCGCGCCCAAGCGGACCGAGGGCCGGATCGATCATTTGAGACCGGTCCGGTTTTGGTATCTTAATTGTGCTTTAGCACTTATCTTATTTAGTGACAAAAGACATTCGATTTCATTTATAATTTATAAGAGAATGTGGTGGGACACGGATAATCCGAGCCACCCGAGGGAAAACTCCGTTTCCCGGCACTTAGCTAGAGTGCGCTCATCCCTCCTTGCAATCGGAGCGGATGGGATCATGATCCCAAAAGTCGTACTTCAAACGCGTAGGCACTTACGACTTAGTGGGGTTATGTAGAGGCGTTGGCTAACCCACGCCCCTCACTAGTTCGACATTGATCTCGAGACGAGATCGTAACAATCACGATAATAACGACACTAGCATAAATAATCCTAACAAGGAATATATATATATATATATATATATATATAAAGCAATCTATGCTAACAATAGTCGTTACTTCTAGCAATCGATATTTCCTAGATTCATTTTATTTAAGCATGCAAGTCGTTCCCAACATCGAGAAATAGTATAAAGACGGATATAAAAGGGAACAAGGGGAAATTCCACTTGCCTTAGCGTAATCGAGTTTAGCAACGAGCTTTTGACGAAAATTAGGCGAGTTCCTACTACGAGCGAGGATTCCGACCTAATGATATGGAATTTACGAAAAAGCTCAAAACACGATTTTCTTTTAGAGTTCGAATTACCTCTTATACTATTTATAAGAGGGTTTAAGTTTCTAAATTATTATAATAATAATTTAGAAAGTCATTTTCCTAAAATAAAATATTCCTTTATTATTATTGTAGTTTTGGTAATATCCTTATTATTCCTAAAAATCTTTATTAAAATAATTATTAAATTAATTCTTTTAAAAGAATTGTATTTACTTTCATAATTCTTATTACCTAAAAATATCATACTCATAGTTCCTCTACTTGGAAGTTTCTTAAAATAAGAATTCCTAATTGCTTGATTAGGTAACTTACTATTATTACTATGTGTTGCACTATCTTTATTTATAATATTTCTAGAATCCTTTTTATATTATAATGTTTATAAAAATATCCTCATGTCTTGTATAAGATATATTCCTCCCTTATTGATATCTCACCTTATGATCATAGACTATTATTTTAATATTTTTAATTTATAAACTAATATTTACCTTATATAAAAGGTTTCCTTTTCAAACAATTCACTTATTCTATAAATATCTTAGAATATTTGTAATATTCTGCCTAACATATTTAATTCACAACCTTGGTCTTGTGACTAAACCTTATACTTAGAGGTTATTTAATATTTTTCCCATTGTCTTTCTAGTACTAATCCACTTAAAATAATATATTTCCATGATAAATATATCAAGGTCAACTAGAGTCTATGTCATCAAATCTTTGGACATTTCTCCATATTTTTTTATAAGGTTTCTCCACTAATCCATTTATTTGTACTAGGACTTAGATCAACATTATATGTTATACTGAAATCATGGATGTACATGTTTCTAGAGTTCCTTACTTTATATTATTCCTCATAGTTAAAAGTATATTAAACCATATTTTATTTAGTAGGGATCTATTCTCTAATCCATTTATTATGATCCATTCTATGAACATGATATGTTCTAAAGTTTAGTGCATGCACAAAAATCTCTAAAATTCTTATATGATCAATATGTCAATAACATTTTATAATTTTGGTAAGCTATACTTAACTTAATAAAATCTAATTTATAATATGATTGTCATACAAATAACTTTTATCTACTAGCATCCTTGTTGAATATTTTTGTATAGTTTGCTAATAATAAGTTACAACTTTTTATGTCCCATTTAATTTATAAGGTTTATTTATTTTATGAAAGAGCATGCTACAAATAAATTAATTCAATTTATTTAATTGTTCTACTTTAGCTTAAGTTACTATGGTAACTCTAATTTGTTTCTAGTCTTATAACTAACAAGATCTTCCCATAATATTTTTATTCCAATTTTTATTTATCTACTTTCCAAATATCATAAAAAGGCTCTAGTAAATATATAACATAATTTAAATAAGTAGAAAAATAAGTTGAGATTTATACTTTCTGTATTCTGTTTTTACAGAACACTGGAGAGGAAGAACAGAGGAGGAGATCGGCGGCAGGGGCGGCGCAACCAGGGTCTCCGGCGGCTCGGCAGGCGGCGGCGGCAGCAGGGGTGGCGCGGCGGTGGTCCGGCGGTCCAGCAGTGGCGGCTCGGCGGTGGTCCGGCGGCTCCAAGGGGAAGAAAAGAGGGAATTTTGTGGTGTTTTGATGGAGGATTTGACTTGGAGTTGAGCTGATTTTTGGGAATTAAGAAAGCTCTTGCTAGGAGAGGAAGAAGAGAGTTGAATGTGTGAGAAGAATGGATGAATAGGAGGCCTTTTATAGGCAAATTAGATGAAGCTATGGATCCATGCCATGGTGAATGCACCAATGGAGGAAGAGGAGGTGTCCTAGCATTGGCCAAGTGTGTGTTAGTTGAGGGTGATGGAAGGGTGAGGTAAGAGGGGTGGTCTTGCAAGGAAGAGGAAGGTGGAAGAAGCTTCCATGGACATGCATTGGAAGGGAGTCCAATCTACGTAAATCACATCAGACATAGTCTGATGTCTATTTTTTTTGTAAAAGAAGAAGATTAAATGAGTTTAAGTTAATTAGAATGGTGTGATGTAGTAAGAAATTGCCATTGGTCTAGTGGATGGGAGTGTGGGGCGTGTGAGGGTAGGATGCAAGAGATCTCGGGTTCAAATCCCGGCTCTTGCATTCTTTTTACAAGGTTTTGTAATTTGATTTTTAGGCCCTTATGTATTTTATTTTATGAAATAAAATTCACTTCTAAAAATCATTATTTTTAATTGATGTTCCTTTCAATAAATTCCTCACTTTATTAAACTATATCTCTCGAGTTATTTTATTTAAGTTTTTGACTATTTCGCTTTTATTGATAACCTTTTTCAAAGAGTATAGTAGAAATCAATTTGATTACAGATTTCCATCTGGATCTTTAGCGAGAATAATTGATAATAAACTTTATATTATAAAAGCTTGGAATATCGCGGATATTACAGATTTCCATCTGGATCTTGCGGAGGGGGGATAGGCCGACCCCGATGAGGAGTGACGGTAGTCGATCAAAGAGATAAATCTGGATCGAAGGTCGTTGAGCGATGACGCCGCCAAAAGAATATGCGAAGCAAGAGTGAAAGTTATTGTGGTGGCTGCAAAGACAGAGCACCTCTCTCTAGAATTCGTGCTAAGAGTTACAACTTTCACATAAACCCAATTGGAAAGATGATTAACCATGTTAGCCATGTGATGGGTAACCTTGAAAAACTTAATTTTTTCTTCTTTGAGAATTGCTTAATTGGAGAATTTTGCAGGTTAAAAAAGGAAGAAGACATAATTTTGACTCTTGTTTTTAACTTGTATTGATTTTTTTAACCTTTTTGTGAGCGGGTAAAAAAAACATAATTACCATAGTTATTTTCACTATAAAAAAGGTATTTCTTAAATCGTTATTTTCTATATAATAAAATATATGGCGATTATGCAACTTTATGGGAGATTCTATCTTGCAAATATGATAGAATTAAACCCGGAGAAGGTGGGAATATTCCTAGCTTGGGCTTTAAGCAAACAAAGGAAAATTATTAAATAAGGTCCCCTGGTCTCCCTCTTCCATTATAAATACACGCCCTAGGCGTGTAGGGAGAGATACATGTGCACATCGGCATATTGAGAAACTCTGGACAGGCTAATACTCGCTTAGCTCGACTGTTCAATGATTCACCGCTCTCTTGTTGTACCTCATCGCTCAAAACGACAATTGCTCTTATGACATAGGCATCGGAGGTGGATTAGGGGGTCCCCGCCCCTGTGTCCATTGTTTTGCAGGTTTCTAGGTCAAGAGATCGAAGAGGAGCGGAAGAGAAGGAGTTATTAATTGGTGTATTAAAGACAAATTGAAGGCCGAGTTTTTGTACACCAACAATTGGCGCCGTCTGTGGAAAGTGAGTATTCGATCCACGCAGTCATGGTGCTGGAATCGATACGTGAGAATCAAGAAGTCAACATTGAAGAGACCGGGGCATCGTCGCGAAATGAAGTCGAGCGATCCATCCCCGGTGAACGAAACCGCGAGCACGATGCCGAGAACCACGAGCGCGGCACTGAGGACCGAGACCGCGATATTGTACACCGCGATCGCGGGTCGGCATCTGAGGCCAAAAATCCCGAAATTCGCTCGAAAAACCGTGCCCTAATGGAGATCGATCAAGGTAGTTTCGATACTCGCTCGGAAGATCAAACCTTGGTGCTTGGAAACGACTCGAATCGTGACCCGGCCCCTCTCACTAGTACGGTTGTTCATCGCACAGGCCGTTTGGGGTTCGAGTCAAGCGACGGAATCGTCGATCGTGATACTCCAAGGTCTGAATCAACCGGATTTGATCAATTATGGGAATCGGCCATGTGCGTGGCTGAGAACAAAGGAAACCAAAGAGTACAGGGGCAAAATGAACCCGTACAAGCGACCGTGATCACCGGACAAGACCACGACCGCGGCTAGGAGGGCCGCACCCGTGGCCAGTCAAACCGCGCTCGCGGTCCTGAGTACCGCGACCGCGGGCTGCGCATCTCTGAGCCTTCGCTCTCTACTCACGAGCCAAACCCTAGTTTGGTTAGCCCTCATCTAGAGCAAGGCCAATCTAGCCGTGTCGGGTCCAATCCCGTGAGACGTGACAATTGCATCGTCTTGTGGTCCGCTCCAAACGGCAGGAATGGGGCATCTACCACCAACATGGATTAAGAGGAAGACGAGATTACCCACGCTTTGGCCACCACCCTGAGAGACAACGAGAAATATCAAACAAGGTGTGCGGAAGCCGAGTCTCGACAGAACATGCCCTAGAAGAGGTCTCCAGGTTAAAACGCTCTTTGGATAAAATCCATGGCAAGCGCCCTGATGATGAGTAAAAAATTCACAGGACTACTCGACGGCTTGCTAGTGTTATCAAATTCGTCGATAACCGTCGTAGTCCTCAATCGACCAGTTCTGACGGACCAGGCGATATGCAGATTGATTACGACAGCGATAGAAGAGCATCAAGGAGTCGGCGAAGAGATCACCGCCATGAGTCGCCCCTGTGTAAGAGGGCATGGGCCGCGGATCACCCTCAGCCCGGCAAGCCATCCTCCAGTGACTCAGGCGAGGATAATAACCATGGCAATCGCCGTTGTCGAAGCCGCGAGCGCGACTCGAAGGACCGCGAGCGCGGCAGATCAAACTGCGATCGCGGGTGTGACGATCGACGCGATTCTTTGCGTGAGCGGAACGATCGTTATGTCCCTTCTAATCGCGATCGAGGCCAGGAAAACAGGAAGAGACGGCGCAAGCAGCATTGGAGTGTCATCCTTGAAAGAGTTGAAGGAAGGGCCCAATCTCTTGAGCGCACTCAGAACAAACTACTTGATCTTTTAAGAGCACAAGGCAATACCTTGCAATCGGCTTGGGATCAAGCAGAGCATAAGTTTGCTTTGCTAACATCGACGTCGTTCCATGCAGATATTCAACGAGCCCTACCACCGTCAAAATTTTCTCCACCATCCTTTGTTGTGTACGACGGGAACACGGATCCTGTAAGCCACATAGCCTCTTACACCCATAAAATGGTGTTGTGGGTGTCTGAAGACGCTATCATGTGCAAGATGTTTCCTACTAACCTTGGTAAAGTTCCTCTGAAATGGTTTCAGAGTCTGAGGCCGGGGTCAATCCGAAGTTGGGGACGATTGGCTTCTAAGTTCGTGAAGCGATACATAGCTAACAGTCGAGATACTGCTTCTCTTGACACACTTTTCGGTCTCAAGCAAGAGAAGGGGGAAAGCTTGCGTCGCTTCTTCAATGGATTTATGGAATGTTGTGCGGAAATTGAAGGGTGCGATCCTAGAACTGCTATTACTGCTTTTAAAAGAGCGATCTTCACAGATAGTAAATTGAGGGAAGAATTGACACTTCATCTTCCCACCACAATAGTCGAGCTTCAAGAGCGTGTTCATCAATATGTGCGGTTAGAGGAGGACAATTACAAGATAAGAGGAAGATCGTCCTCTCCTCCTCGTAAAATCCGCCGCAGTGCTGAGAACTTCAAGGCAGAAGGCCAAGTCAGAGCGATTTATACCACTTTTAGCGTGTCGATCTATCGGATCCTACCTCGCATTAAGCATGAAGGTTTCTTCCAATATCCCCCCAAAGAAGAATGTCGTGAAGACGATCCGCGTAGCAGAATGTATTGCATGTATCACAGGATACGGGGACATATGACCGAACAATGTGAGCCATTTAAACGCTACTTGGAGAGTCTGGAGGAAAAAGGGTACTTGCAAGAGTTCATCAAGAAAGAGAAGCTTGAGAAGAATGATGAGTCGTGGCAGAAACAGATTGAGGTTATCCAAACAATCTCGACATCTTACATACATGAATATGATGAAGCAAGAAGTAACTTCAGAAAGTCTTTCCATGAGCTTGAAGTTATGAGAGTTCAACAGGCCGAGCCAAGACGACCTCCTTCCCCGGTGTGTGCGATGGACGGACTAGTCTTTAGAGACAAGAACCTCGCGATAGTTCAAGTTCCTCACAACGACCCATTGGTTCTAGCAGTCGAGCTAGAAGGGTTTAAAGTGCGTCGTGCTCTTGTTGATCTAGGAAGTTCGGTTGACATCATGCACTTTGAAGTTTTTAAGCTCCTTGGTAAAAGCAATGAAGATTTGATCCCGGTCAAGATGCAGCTAACCGGACTTGGTGGCTATCCGACATATCCGCTCGGAATGTATAACAACCAAGTCGGCCTTACCAAGAAAGTGATGACCGTTGAGTTTTTTATCGTTGATGTGCCTTCTCCCTACAACTTGATCTTGGGGAGGCTTTGGATCCATGGGATTGAAGCGGTACCATCGACCCTCCATCAAATGCTCCAATTCAGAGATGGAAATGCCATTGTTCGAGTCTGGGCAAATCACCTGAATGCTCGTCTATGTTCCAAGGGAAATCGTCCTAAGTCGGAATTTATGCAGAAAATAGAAGATGAGTCAAAAGCCGAGAACCAGCCGCTAAACCACGATCGCGTGCCTGAGGGCCGCGACCGCGATGCTGGAGCCGAGCGTAAGACCCCGGGTGTAACACCCAGACTTCCGACGAGGCGCTACTAAGAAATAGACCTTACAAGGTACTATTAATTAGGTTGACAACTACATTGTAGGACCTTACAACGCGAGCACGACGAGAAAAACATAATAAAACATTCAACCTTTATTTAATAAAACTTAGAAAATGTAATCATGCATGAATCCCCGAAAATCATAAATATTCAAATACGTCACAATGCCTACTGAAACTGAACTATCCGAACAAAATGATAATAAACGAAACATAATACCAACTCCGTCTAACAAATATTAAAATCAACATCCTAACTATTATAAATAAACTAGTATAAACCAATCCCACTATGACACGCGCTCTTTACCGCTCCGGCCCACCGTCTTGCCTCGGTTCCTGCACGGCTCCCTGATTCATACCTGGAACTGAAAAATATTCCCCGAAGGGTCAGCGTCTAATCTACCAAGCTAGAAAGAATACGGGAATTGTAGAAAGCTTTAAAGTCATTTCTAGAGTCAGCATACAAATCCACAATCGCAATCATAACTCTAAAGGCCAATACCTAAATTAGTTACAACCAGTCACATACGCATTTACAATCACAACCTCATAACAACGCAATTCTTCCTTTTTCACAATCCGACTGCCAAGGCGCTCATCACCGCGCCGAGTGCAGAGGCAGGCCCTCCCACTCCACTTCACAATCTCCCTTCCAACCCCTGGCTAAGCCTCCACTGGAGCACTTGCCAAAAACGCACAGATAATAATTTTCGTTTTGAAGGGGCACGATTTTCCCAGTCACACGGGTCAACGTAGCCAACACTTCCTCAACACCAGCTACGATGGGCCGTGTCGGAAACGGTACCAACACAGAGAAAACGTTCCAAAATATTTTTCCGATAAAACATGTTCAAACCATTTACACACAACAATCAAAGGAGTTCAAAGCAATTTAAAAGGTATTCGGGACTAGTTCCCAAAACCCGCCCTACAATAAAGATACTCAATCTAACAGGGTAGAGAAGAACCGAGCAAGTCGAGAAACGACTTACCTTCAGCGGAGATTTTCCTGATCACTATACACAGCTAGAACTCGAATGAAAGAGATTTCCTAAACAAATTAACAAGTATATTTAATACGACATCATTCTTACGATATAAGTTTGAAGAAACGTGTAACCCGCTATGTACAAGACTAACCAATTAATCTACAAAATTTAATACAACCTAGCCTATCCTAACCTTACGAACAAAACACCAAACCCACTAGGTTTAACATTCCCATATTTATTAACTATCCCTAGAAACTTTCTCACCAAACTTGCAGGAGAATTAATTAATCTACTTGAACAATTAATTCCACTTTTATACATGCACCAATGAAGACACAATTCAACTGGAAAAAATTTTGAGATTGCAAACTCCCAACTAACGATAATACATAATCCCACATACACGCGATCATTTAATATAAATTAATTATCCAAGTTATAGACTAAACCTCACATAAGTTAATGTCACCGAACAGAACTCCTACAAAACCACCCGATTGCTAAATCAAGGCAAAAAGAATTGACATGCTATTCATACAAAACCCCGTAACTGAATACCATCAACCTCTCCCCTATTACTTAGCAGCTTGCGATCCCAATCACAACGTGGACTCTAGTCAATAACTACTCCCATCAAACTTAAAACGAGAAGAACAAAGGAAATCACTAACCGGAATTACAAACTGAACCAGACGGAGACCAGATCGTTAAACTAAACTGAGCGATCGGGATGAGAATCGGCGTTTCGTTGAGATCACTGGAGACCGGCCTCCTAAGAGCACGGCAAGGTCGGCGACCGAGGTGGATGTGATCAGTGGAACGCGAACGCTACTGCCGCTCGTGAGAAAGTCGAAAGGCGCGGTCGCCGACTGTCCGGAGAAGATGACGCGTGACTTAAAACACTGGTGTATGGGAGGTTGACGAGGTGCGATTGAAGGAGGAGGCAAGGATGGGTTTCCGATGTTTGAGAGAGACGGTTTTTAGGATCACTTGTATGATCAGAAAAAAAAACGAAAGTTTAGGTTAATTGGTTTTTTTTTAGAGATAGAAGATTGGGGAATTAATTAATTAGTTAGATATACTAAAGATAAAGATATGATTTTAATGCGTGGTTAAAAGGTGGGATTTGGTTATAACTAACTTGTGTATACTTATAAGAGATTAAGGATATTGAATTGATTCGATCGGGACCGCGGTGAAAAAGATATATAGGCCCTCAACCGCTTACACGATCGTTTACTCAAATAAAATAGATAAGAGATTTTTGCCCTCTACCACTTACAAGATCGTTTACTCAAATAGAATAGATAAGAGATTTTTCTTCTTTTTTTTTTTGTTGGTGTGGATATACATACGAGATAACGATACATATTTTTGTAACTAATTAGGATTAGTTAGTTAAGGATATGCTTAATTATAGGTATGACTAACGGAGTGTTATTATATATATAAAGGATTGTAACGAGTTAAAATCCACACCAGAGGTTACTTGCGGGTCAAGAAACATGATTTTTTGGAAACAAAGAAATTTGTTTTTCCAACTTAGAAGGAGAAACAGAACTCGGATATTACACCGGGTATGGGGCAAGACCGCGGCCGCGGATCGCCATGCCGCAACCGCGGTAGTGAGAACCGCGATCGCGGGTCCCCTCGCCGCGATCACGACACTGGAGCTGGCATCCTCGTTTTGTGAGGCGAGGATCGTGAGCGCGATCACCCGTCTTTCCCCCGTGCAGGGACCTCAGGACTAGGGATTTCATATAGACAGGGCACTCTTTTTCCCACGTGGTTTTGATGAGGCCCTTAGGTTATTTTGCTTTTTGCATTCATTCTATTTAGCTTTGTAGCTCATAACATTCACGTTTATTTATTAATAAAAGTCAGCTTGTTTGCATTAGTTTGAGTCTTGCATAAAAAATAAAGCGCAACATTAGTTAATCGCACTAATGGACTTTTCATATGCGTGTATGAGAAAGTTTATGATATTCGCTCATAAAACATATGCTATTCGCTCATGTGTACTCGAATTTACGAATATACGAATATACGAAAGCGTTAGGGGACTTGACATCGACCAATCCACTTGGCCACTCCGATTTGAAACCCTCTGTAACCTACGTCGCCAAACATGGTAAGACATGTAAGGCGGTGTAGATGGGGCATTTGTGAGCGGGTAAAACAAACATAATTACCATAGTTATTTTCACTATTAAAAAGATACTTCTTAAATTATTGCGCACTTATTTTTGTTATTTTCTATATAATAAAATATATGGCGATTATGCAACTCTATGGGAGATTCTATCCTGCAAATATGAGAAGGTGGGAATATTCCTAACTTGGCTTTTAAGCAACCCTAGGAAAATAATTAAATAAGGCCCCCTGATCTTCCTCTACCATTATAAATACACGCTCTAGGCGTTTAGGGAGAGACACATGTGCACATCGGCATATTCAGAAACTCTGGACAGGCTAATACTCGCTTAGCTCGACTGTTCAGTGATTCACCGCTCTCTTATTGTACTTCATCGCTCAAAACGACAATTGCTCTTCTGACTTAGGCATCGGAGGTGGATTAGGGGGTTCCCGCTAGGTCAAGAGATCGAAGAGGAGCGGAAGAGGAGGAGTTATTTGTATACTAAAGATAAATTGAAGGCGGAGTTTTTGTACACCAACACCTTTGAATGGGAAAAAGCTTTGTGAAGTGTGAAATTAGAACGCTTTAGATTTTATGAAGAGGCAACCGGTAAAAAATTACAAGCCCCGGGCTTTTGGTAATTAAAATAGTTTCGTTGGGTTTTGGAAAGAAGACAATTTGTGTAATTAATGTGAAAGTGAGAAAAGCTTGTTGCATTGTTGAAAAATTGTGGCTCTCTTGGCTATATGAGTTGCAGCAAGGACATTGTATCTGCATCTGAGTTCTTTCTAGATTCTCCCTTCAGGCATCCTAATCTGCATATAAATCTGAACCCGACCACATCTCTACTTGTGCTGACAATGTTTTCTACTGTATTTGAGATCAACCCGACAACATATCTACTTGTGCGATATTTCTGAAATATCAGTATACCGCCGACCTTGTTTTCTACCGTATTTGAGATCATAAAAGTTATGAATAATGTTGGCATCGTTTAGACCCGTGGTCACCGCATCAATCGGTCCAATAGAACATTAATAGAACTCCCTTATCGGCATAAGGCATCACACATATGTTTTTTGCTACCAATTTTTCTGGTCTATGAATCCTCCATTCAAGATATATCTGATGGTACCCGAGTCCCAATTCTTTTCTTATCAACCAAAATACAAAGTCTACATTCTACATTTATTTACGCAGGAGCCAAAATTCAGAGCCTACAGTAATTGGATTTGGATGAAAGATAAAAAGGATGCGAACTTAAAACATACATAATAGGATGGATATTTAGTTTTTTTTAATAAAGAACTAATACCTCAATATAAGACCAATATTAGATCGTTTGAATATTACAAGCCCGACCTAAATCATCACAATGGATGATTTTATAAAATTCTAATGAAACGGAGAAAACTTAAAGCAAAGCCTAAACTGAAGAACAAAAGTCTGAGACTAAAACTGAAGACGGAGAAAAAGTTGCACAAGCGCCTCTAAGGAGATGGAGATCACAAAGCCTACGTACGAGTCACGAAATCCGTCGTCGAATTGCACTCCCTGAAACAATGAAACACCAACACATGCGGAATTAAATAAAGAATTTGTCTTAACCGTAGTTCGGTTAACCAATTTGTCAGTTCGGTTTTCTCGGTTAACCGATAACCATTTATGTAATGTTACCATAAAATATTAAAAAATAAAATAATAAAATTTGAATGAAAAATGTGATTAAACAAGACTTTTATTTTAAACAAGTACTTATACCATATTGCTTTTGTTATGGTAAAAAAATATCGAGAGTATATACTACAGTGTGTGAAATCAAATATTATGTGTATTATATTTTATTCCATCAAATTTAATAAACGAGTCTTATATCAATCAGAAGTGGAAAAAAAGTGTGTAAATTGTTAAAATAGGATGCGACTTGCACAAGCGCCTCTAAGGAGATGGAGTTCACAAAGTCTACGAGCCAAGAAATTCGTTGTAGAATTGCAATCCATGAAACAATGAAACACCAATACATGCAGAATTAAATAAAGAAAATAAATGTCATTTATTATGGGTGTCCAAGCCTGGTTAATTGAGATTTCGGTTAACCGAACTACCATGATTTCGGTTAGTTAAAATCATGAAGCGTAACTGAATCGTGAGTCCCTGTAAACCGGTCAACCAATTTTTCGGTTTGTTTTCTCGGTTAACAAATAACCATTTGTGTAATTTTACCTTAAATAATTAAAATAATAAAATTTGAATGAAAATGTGATTTAGCAAGAATTTTATTTTAAATATGTACTTATACATTTTAGTATTAGTTATTGTAAAAAAATATCGAGAGAATAAACTATAGTGTGTGAAATCAAATATTATGTGTTTTATATTTTATCCCATCAAATTTAATAAACGAGTCTTATATCAATGTGAAGTGGAAAAATAGTGTGTAAATTGTTAAAATTGGAGAAGAAAAAACTCAAACTAGATTAACACCTTAAAGATCATATAATTTAACCACTAAATAAAGAAAAAACAAAACTAATATTTAAAAAATATTAATATATTTTCGGTTAATCATTATATCTGAAGTTGTTTCCCTATCTACCAAAAAAAGTTCTACATTTACATACGCAACAGCCCAAAATTAAGAGCCTGATAGGATTTGGATGAAAGAAAAAAAGGATGCGAACTTGAAATATATATAATAGGAGGGATATTTAGTTTTTTTTTAAAATAAAGAACTACTAGCTCAATATAAGAACAATATTATGTCATTTAAATATTACAACGCTGACCTAAATCATCACAATGGATGTTTTTAAAAAAAAATTCTAATAAAAGCGGAGAAAATTTAAAAGAAAGCCTAAACTGAAAAACAAAAGAAGAGTCTAAAACTAATTAAAGACGGAGAAAAAGTTGCACAAGCGCCTCTAAGAACATGGAGATCACAAAGCCTACGAGCTAAGAAATTCGCCGTCGAATTGCACTCCCAGAAACAATGAAACACCAACACATGTAGAATTAAATAAAGAAACGAATGTCTTTTATTACTGGTGTCCAAACCCGGTTAACCAAGATTTCGGTTAAACAAACTACCATGATTTTAGTTAGTTAAAATCATGAACCATAATCGAATCGTGGGTCCCGGTTAACCGTAGTTCTGTTAACCACTTTTACTGTTCGTTTTCTCGATTAACTGATAATCATTTATGTAAATTTACCTTAAATAATTAAAAATAAAATGGTAAAATTTGAATGAAAAATGTGACACAACACGACTTTTATTTTAAATATATACTTATACATATTGTATTAGTTGTTGTAAACAAATATCGAGAGTATATACTATAGTGTGTAAAATTAAATACTAAGTGTATTATATATTTTATCCCATCAAATTTAATAAACGAATCTTATATCAATGTGAAGTGGAAAAATAGTGTGTAAATTATTAAGATTGGAGAAGAAAAAACTCAAAGTAGATTAACACCTTTAAGATTGTAACACCCCGACTTTCGACGGGGCGCTACTTGGTGGTAGACCCTGTCCGGGACTACTCAAGTTGGTTCAACAACAAATTCACTAGGATTCTGCAACTCGGACACGGCGAGAAAACAAAAACAAAACACCCAACTTTTTATTTTAAACAGAAGGTGAAAAGCATGATAGTATTTTTAAATTCATAAAAAGAAAATAACAATCAAATCATTATGTATTTCCAAACTATCCTAAATCAGTTCTAGCCAACTAGTACAAAGCATTTCAACAGACAACTTTTAAGACATAAGTAACCAAATCCCAACAACCCGAGCCTAATGACACGTCGCCAACATCCACTTTACCACTTTGTAGAGAATCCATCACGATTTTTGACAAGTACCTGAAATTGTAAAAATATTCCCCGAAGGGTCAGCTACAATTCTAATTCAAGCTAGAAAGCGTGAGATGCATATAGAACGTTTAAAAAAACCACACAAAACCCTAGCAATCAAAATTCACACATAAATAAATAATCTTCGCTTCATATCAATTCAACACTTAACGTTAAATAATCATACAGACACTCATACACAGACACACAATCACACAGACACAGATATGCACCCACATGAGCACGATCAAACCAATACTCAAGCCACATCGAAATTCAAACCACTATTCAATCAATCACACACACAATCCTAATCGGCAATGCAACTCTTCCCCCACCGCTACATTCCGATACTATGGCGCTTACTCACCTGCGCCCGAGTGCAGAGGCAGGCCCTCCCACTCCTCAAGAAATATCATCCTTCTAACCCCCGGTCAAGCCTCCACTGGAGCACTTGCCAAAACATTTTAGAATTTTGAAGGGGCCCGGCCGACACACGACCATGCCTAGACGTCTCTTCGCCACCGATCGTCATCGTACATAGTCGTGCCGGTTACGCTGCCAGCATAGAGAAAACCATTCGAAAACTAGTCGTTTAAGAAACACATTTTATAAATCCAGTTCGGCACACACCACACACAAGGAGATAATAATTCAAAATACTTTTCATTATTTAAATGGAAATGGAAATGGAAATGGAAAGCCATATATAAAAAAAAATGAATATTTTCAAACAAACATGCTTCACACATCATGCACATTCATGTCACTCATATTATAAACGGTTAACTAAGTAAGTTGTCAATTCAATCATGCATGTCACACGTGATATGGAATCATTCCAAAATGAGGTTTATACAATTAATCCACTCAATTAACACATAACGGTCGTAAGCAAAGCAAGTCGACAAGCCATTAACCTCGAAAGACGGAAGCAAACACGCAGCGGAAGAAAAATAGGCCTGAACAAGTCACAATCACAATAACAAGCACAACCACAATTTCAATTCAAAACACAATCAAAATCACAGTCACAATCGCAATCATAGTCACGAACGCACACATAGCCACACTCTCAATCACAAGTTCAAGTTATCATCACAATTACTAATAAAGTCACACTTACAATTACAACTACAAATACAATCACAAATACCAAAGCAATTACAATCACAATCACAATTACAGAAATGCAAACACAGTCACAATCGGATTCTCATAGGCACACTCATAGTCACGATCAGATTAAGAATTCACATAGATATAGATTAAAAGATTTTAGTTAAAATATTAAACGAAGGGACTAATTCCCAAAACCAATTCTACACACATGGCACTCAATCTAACAAGAACTGAATTAAGCCGAGCAAGTCGAAGAACGACTTACCTGGTAGACGAATTCTCGCAAAGGCAGACGACTTAAGCAAACGAGCAATGTGAACTCCTAACAAAGGTAACACAACAAGCTACTATCACAACCATAGTTCGTACTCAAACTAAGTTTGTATTTCAAGAACACTTCCTTATAATCAAACTTTAGTTTCCTTATAAAGGCAAACGAAAACCCAAACTACTCAAGCAATCCGATTAGCCAACGCCTACACTCGGATACAATTTAACCAAAATACTCATATGTATATATACACACACGTTTGTTTAGTTAACTAATACTACTCGACTTGACAATTTAAAGCATGTTCCAAAGTTTGACCCACTAACATCAACTAATTAAGAAAGACACGTACATGACTACACAATTAACTATGTGATTAATCCTAAAATAGGTCAACTCATCTAATCCTTACCTAATTTAAACAGAAGTAAAAATTCCCACAACACTAAGATGAAATCGCCACTATCTAGTTAATTAACTAAACTAACTAGCATACGAGCTTCAAATTACCTACATGAACTTATCTAAACCGAGATTTATTTAACCCGATCAACCAAGTAGTGGTTAACAAATAATTAAGACCCATGCTTTGACAACTCAGAAGTCTCACCAAGGTTACACTCCACAAATTACAATCCAGAGAACATCAACTAGGATCAAACAGAACAACAAAACAAGATCGAAATAGATTGCACCTTTTGATGCACAAGCTATATAACCACAACGGCAAGGCTTCAGGTCCACGACTCGATCGCGGTATAAGAGACACGGTCGCGCTGTCATGGATAGATCCAGATCCGTACCGGATCGAAGGTCAGAGACAAAGGTGCGCGGTGAGAAGAACCCGACGGAGGGTCGAACGGACGGTCACGCGCGGAAACAAAGGCGGCACGAGTATGGCTGGCGTTGGGTCACTGTCGATCGAACACCCTCGAAGTTCTGGGACTGACAACGTACACGCAGGGCAGGCTTGCTCGATCGATGGTGGATTGGACCGGTGAAGAGCAAGCGAACCCATCGTTAGTAGGAGCGGAACAGCCTAGGTTGGGGCTGCCTCGAACTTGCTCGACCCTTGCCGATGACAAGAAAGATGATGTCGTGACCAAATTCGCGGGTAGAGGACGTGATCGATGGATTCCCGACGAGATTTCGGCGAACCAAACCGTCGAGGACGACAGCAACGAAACAGGGGACTCGTGAATAGCTTAGGTGAAGGTACCGACGGCCAGCAGGACAAGAGAGGAACGATGACAGAAAGGTGAAGAATTTATCGACAGTTAGGATCGCCGACGACGCGTGGGATAGCGGCGGCCTCCTTTCCTCTCTCTCGGGTTGTCAAGCAAGCAAGTGAGCTCTAGGTTTTTTTTTTTTTTCTAAATGAGCAGAGAGACAAGTATGTAGGTGAGGTTTGGGATGGTTGGTAGATCAAGCCCCAAAATTAGGCTTCTCGACCCACTTCTAGAGAACATTTGTTGGACTATAACCCATCCACGAAATAAGAAGAGCGGGTTTTGGAAAAATTAGAGTAGAAGAGTTAAGTTTATAACTAATGATTGGATAAACGATAAGCCGGACATTACAAAGATCATAAAATTTCACCACTAAATAAAGCAAAAAAACTTATATTTAAAAAAATATTAATATATTTTCGATTAATCATTATGTGTAAACTTGTTTTATTATCAACTAAAAAACAAAGTCTACATTTACATATGCGGATGCCCAAAATTCAGAGCTTGATTGGATTTGGATCAAAGAAAAAAAGGATGCAGACATGAAATATATATATAATAGGAGGAATATTTAGTTTTTTTTAAATAAAGAACTACTAGCTCAATATAGGACCAATATTAGGTCTTTTAAATATTACAAGGCTGACCTAAATCATCACAATGGATGATTTAAAAAATTTATAATTGAAGTGGAGTAAGCTTAAAAAGAAAGCCTAAACTGAAGAACAAAAGAAGAGTCTAAAACTAATTAAAGACGGAGAAAAAGTTGCACAAGCGCCTTTAAGGAGATGGAGATCGCAAAGCCTACGAGCCAAGAAATCCGCAGTCGAATTGCACTCCCTGAAACAATGAAACACCAACACATGCGGAATTAAATAAAGAAACGAATGTCTTTTATTAGCGTACAAGCCCGATTAACCAAGATTTCGGTTAACCGAACTACCATGATTTCGGTTAGTTAAAATCATGAACCGAAATCGAATCATGATTCCCGGTTAACCGTAGTTTCTTTGAACGATTTTACTGTTCGAGTTTCTCAGTTAGCCAATAACCATTTATTTAATTTTAGCTTAAATAATCAAAATTAAAATAGTAAAACTTGATTGAAAAATGTGATTAAGCAAGACTTTTATTTTAAATATGTACTTATACCATATTGTTTTAGTTGTTGTAAACAAATATAGAGAGTATATACTATAGTGTGTGAAATCAAATATTATGTGTATTATATTTAATCCCATCAAATTTAATAAATGAGTCTTATATCAATGAGAAGCGAAAAAATAGTGTGTAAATTGTTAAGATTGGAGAGGAAAAAACTCAAACTAGAATGACACCTTAAAGATCATAAAAATTAACCACTAAATCCAACAAAATAATTAATATTTTAAAAAAATATTAATATATTTACGGTTAATAAGGCGGATTAGAAATAAGGTTATCTTATCCTTAAGGCGGATTAGTTGTCTTATTTGTAATACCCGATTTCATTTTTAGTCAGATTTTTCTTTCTTGACTTTCAAGTAACTTCGTCTTAGAAATAAATAAATAAGGCGGATTAGTTATTGATTGATTTTGCGAACCAACGAACTACATCCTTATTTCGGTCCTCGTTATATAAATCATATCTATTATTTTAAGTTAACCAATTTGTTTTTTTTTCTTCTCAATTAATTAAGCAATTATATTGTTTTTATATGTATATTCTATCCAAAAGGTTATCTTATCCTTAAGATTAGTTTTGATCAATCCCGTTAGTTTCGATCAAACCCAAACAAATTCTATCTTTATATCTTCCATCTAAGCATTGCCGATCTCCTTCTTATTCAATAACCCGTTAGTCCAAAGTCTTTCAAAACCAAAATCAACCAAAACGCAAATCCAGATCTCGTTGTTTCTTTTCATTGAACGACAATCAGCAATACACCGTCGTGATCGGTGGTCGCCGATTCCAATTACCGAACCAAATCGTTGTCGTTCTTGCTCCGTAGACGCCGTGCCGGAGTTGACGACTTCTCACTTCCAGAAGCACTCCGAGCTAACGCCGGAATTTCTCAGTTGTTGTTTCCGATCGACTCTGAAGTTCTTGTTGTGCATTGTCTTCCGCCACCGTCGACAATTCGCCCTCGGAAGAAGATCACGCCACCACCTCCAGTGAGTTCATGTCTTCCAATTAACTCCCCTGTTTTTTTTTCTTTTTTTGGGTCGGTTAGAGCGTCTTCGGGGTAGGGTCGGAAGAGGGGGCGTAGGGGTTAGCAGGGGCAGGTGGTTCATCGCAGGACCGCCGGCGAAGGAGGGATCAGACTGGCGTCGTCCGGTCGAGGAAGCCGGCGAAGGGGACTCTAGATGGTGTTGTTCCAGTCGAAGAAGGAGGGCGGAAATCCGGTGGTAGACGCGTCGGAGAGATTGAGCGGAAAGGCGGAACCAGAGATAGATTCCGAATTAGGTGGAAGCCGGCGAAGTTGGGTCATCGGGGAAGAAGAGGACGCGAACTGTGCGTCGTCTCTTCCTGAGGTTGAAGAAAGAGGGAGTGGGGGCCGCAGGGTGTGGTCAAACTCGGCTAGGTCAACAATTCACTTTGGGGATTGGAGAATGGGCTGGGAATTCGGGAATGGTTTGGCCCAATATTGAGTTGGGTTTGTTTAATAGTGAGTTGGGCTAATGTATTAGGATGGGGAGAAGGGCAATTTAGGTTTGGGCTTTAGTGGGCTGGATTTTTGGTATTTATGTAAGATTAATAAAATGACTATAGCATATTCCAATGAAATTCGGTAGTTAAGGAATTTAGAAGTCGTTTTTCTTTTTGGGTTAGTTTGGCTCGGCCAGTACTTAAAATAATATTTCCTTTATAATTCTTTAGGGACCCGTTCCGTTTGAGATCGTAGTTCCGTCTTCCTTGAGGATCCTTCATTTCGAGGTAAGTCGTTTTTCGACTTGCTCGGTCCTTTTCTCCCTTGTTAGACTGCGTAACGATATTGTAGGACGGGTTTTGGGAACTAGTCCCGAAAACCTTTTAAATTGTTTTGAGCTCTTTGTGTGTTGTGTGCGTTAATGATTTTAAATGTGTTTTATCGGAAATTATTTTGGAACGTTTTCTCTGTGTTGGTACCGTTTCCGAAACGGCCCATCGTAGCTGGTGTTGAGGAAGAGTTGGCTACTTCCCACTATGACCCGTGTGACTGGGAAAATCGTGCTCCTTCAAACCAAAAATTATTATCTGTGTGTTTTTGGCAAGTGCTCCAGTGGAGGCTTAGCCAGGGGTTAGAAGGGAGATTGTGAAGTGGAGTGGGAGGGCCTGCCTCTGCACTCGGCGCGTTGATGAGCGCCTTGGAAGTCGGATCGTGGACAAAGGAAGAATTGCATTGCTGTGTGATTGTGATTGTAAATGAGTATGTGACTTGTGTGACTGATATAACTAATTTAGGTATTGTCCTTTAGAGTTATGATTGCGGTTGTGGATTTGTATGCTGACTTTAGATAACTGATTTCAAAATGTTCTACAGTCAGTATTCTTTCTAGCTTGGTAGATTAGACGCTGACCCTTCGGGGAACATTTTTCAGTTCCTGGTATGAACAAGGGAGACGTGCAGGAACCTAGGCAAGATGGAGGGCCGGAGCGATAAAGAGCGCGTGTCATAGTGGGATTAGTTATATTAGTTTATTTATATTAGTTGGATGTTGATTTTTAATATTTGTTAGACGGAGCTAGTACTATGTTTTGGTTATTATTGTTTGGTTCGGATAGTTCAGTTCAGTAGGCGTTGTGACGTATTAAAATATTTATGTTTTTCGGGGATTCATGCACGATTACGTTTTCTAAGTTTTATTAAATAAAGGTTGGATGTTTTATTATGTTTTTCTCGTCGTGCCCGCGTTGTAAGATCCTACAGTGTAGTTGTCAACCTAAATAATAGTACCTTGTAAGGTCTATTTCCCAGTAGCGTCTCGTCGGAAGACGGGGTGTTACATTATCAACCAACAAACAAAGTCTACATTTACATAAGCGGCAGCCCACAATTCAGATCCTAATAGGATTTTGATCAAAGAAAAAAAGGATGTGGGCATGAAATATATATAATAGGAATGATATTTATTTATTTACATAAATAACTTCTAGCTCAATATAAGACCAATATTAGGTCATTTGAATATTACAAGGCTGACCTAATCATCAAAATGGATAATTTTAAAAAATTCTAATAAAAGCGGAGAAAACTTAAAAGAAAGCTTAAACTGAAGAGCAAAAGAAGTGTCAAAAACTAATTAACGACAGAGAAAAAGTTGCACAAGCGCCTATAAGGAGATGGAGATCACAAAGCCTACGAGCCAACAAATCTGTCGTCGAATTGTACTCCCCGAAACAGTGAAACACCAACACATGCAGAATTAAATAAAGAAACAAATATCTTTTATTAGCAGTGTCCAAACCCTGCTAACCGAGATTTCGGTTAACCGAACTACCATGATTTCAGTTAGTTAAAATCATGAACCGTAATCCATTCATGTGTCCCGGTTAACCGTAGTTCGGTTCACCAATTTTTCGTTTCAGTTTTCTCGGTTAACGGATGACTATTTATGTAATTTTACCTTAAAGAATTAAAAATAAAATGGTAAAATTTGAATGAAAAATGTGATTAAGCAAGACTTTTATTTTAAATATGTACTTATACCATATTGTTTTAGTTGTTGTAAACAAACATCGAGAGTATATACTATAGTGTGTGAAATCAAATATTATGTGTATTATATTTAATCCCATCAAATTTAATAAACGAGTCTTATATCAATGAGAAGTGGAAAAATAATGTGTAAATTGTTAAGATTGGAGAGGAAAAAACTCAAAATAGAATGACTCCTTAAAGATCTTAAAATTAAACCACTAAATAAAATAAAAATAATTAATATTTAAAAAATATTAATATATTTTTGATTAATCATTATATGTAAATTTGTTTTCTTATCAACTAAAAAACAAAGTGTACATTTACATACGCGACAACCCAATATTCAAAGCCTGATTGGATTTGGATCAAAGAAAAAAAGGATGCGGAAATGATATATATATATATATATATATATATATATATATATATATATATATATATATAATTGGAGGGATATTTAGTTTTTTTAAATAAAGAACTACTAGCTCAATATAAAATCAATATTTGGTCATTTGAATATCACGAGGCTGACATAAATCATCACAATAGATGATTTAAAAAATTTTAATTAAAGCGGAGAAAACTTAAAAAGAAAGCCTAAACTGAAGAACAAAAGAAGAGTAAAACTAATTAAAGACGGATAAAAAGTTGCATAAGTGCCTCTAAGGAGATGGAGATCACAAAGCCTACGAGCCAAGAAATTTTGTCGTCGAATTGCACTCCCTGAAAAAATGAAATACCAACACGTGCGGAATTAAATAAAGAAACGAATGTCTTTTATTAGGGGTGTCCAAACCCGATTAACCGTGATTTTGGTTAACCGAACTAGCATGATTTTGGTTAGTCTAAATCATGAACCGTAACTGAATCATGAGTCCTGGTTAACCGTAGTTCGGTTACCAATTTTTCGGTTACGTTATCTCGGTTAACCGATAAGCATTTATGTAATTTTACTTTAAATAATTAAAAATAAAATAGTGAAATTTAAGCAACACTTTTATTTTAAATATTTACTTATACCATATTGTTTTAGTTGTTGTAAGCAAATATCAAGAGTGTATACTACAGTGTGAGAAATCAAATGTTATGTGTATTATATTTAATCCCTTCAAATTTAATAAACGAGTCTTATATCAATAGAAGTGGAAAAATAATGTGTTACTTGTTAAGTTTGTAGAAGAAAAAACTCAAACTAGAATGACACCTTAAATATTATAAATTTAACCACTAAGTAAAGAAAAAATAATTAATATTTTAAAAAATATTAATATTTATTCGGGAAATCATTATATGTAAATTTGTTTTCTTATCAACCAAAAAACAAAGTCTACATTTACATACGCGACAACCCAAAATTCAGAGCCTGATTAGATTTTTATTAAATAAAAAAAAGGATGCGAACATGAAATATATATAATAGGAGGGATATTTAGTATTTTTTAAATACAGAAGTACTAGCTCAATATAAGACCAATATTAGGTCATTTGAATATTACAAGGATGACCTAAATCATCACGATGGATGATTTTAATGAATTCTAATAAAAGTGGAGAAAACATAAAAGAGAGCCTAAAGTGAAGAACAAAAGAAGAGTCTAATACTAATTAAAGACGCAAAGGATATGGAGATCACAAAGCCTATGAGCCAAGAAATTCTCCATCGAATTGCACTCCCTGAAACAATGAAATACCAACAAATGCGAAATTAAATAAAGAAACGAATGTCATTTATCATCGGTGTCCAAACCCGGTTAACTGAGATTTTGGTTATCCGAACTATAATTGTGACACCCCTATACCCTATGATGTATGCTTAGTAATAACTTATTTCTTATATAAACAAATAATTCACATATAGCAACTATCCATGGAAGCACAAAGCAGAAAGCAACAACCATAAAGGGTTGCACACACACACATAGGTATTTACTTCTTATGCTAAAACATCTATTACTCTAACTTCTATTACAACCCATATGTCTAAGATGCAAAATGAGGAGGAGAAGGTTGCTTAGAGCTTCAGCCGGCCGACCTGTATGAATGTGACCTCTAAACGGACACACGTCAGTAAGAACTAGCTGAACCTGAAAATTTGTTTTGCGATTTACGTGAGTCACATACTCAGTGAATATAAACCATCATCAATTATTTCACACAGAGTCAAAACATTTAGTCAATATACATATTCCTACATATTATATATGTCATATATGAATTTACTATGCAAATGCTGATGTATCCGATTCATTATTCTGTGAACTGTTCAAGCCTGAATCTGCCCCGGGTTTACTGTATATGGACTCTTATGGTCCTTGTAAGAATTATGACCCGTAGGTCCTGTATGATCCGTAGATCCCGTATGATCCGAAGATCCTGTATGACCCGTAGGTCTTGTATGATCCGAAAATCCTGTATGATCTGAAGATCCTGTATGACCCGTAGGTCCTGTAATACAAATTCAGGGCGAGACAGTCACAGGTCCTTTTAATCTCATTGCAATATGCTATGCAATCAAATGCATCATGTATTCATATATCATATGCCATCTGTAATCAAACTTTCTGTGCAAACAACTCTGAAAATTACAGAGCTATCATACATATCCATGAAGCACATATATAAATACAACTCATATAGCACATATATCCATATAGCTCATATAGCAAATAGGGTGGAATCTCCGGTCTATACTCACCTGTTCAAGACGATTACTATATCTCTCCCCCTTGACTCTGACCACGGTCTATTACTTGGGCTCCTATATGTAACCCAATGCAAATTAGGCTATTTACTCTTATAAACTTTAACCCAAAATGCAATGAAATGCCAGAATGCATTATTTCTTGCATATATATATCCAAATCCTTTAAAACTTGACAACAATAAACTATATATAGAAGAACATTTTTCTAGTTCAAACCTTTCTGAAAAACTCGATCAAAGGGCTCCCTAATATCCTTATAAAACAAAACCCTAAAAATACTCTGAAATCTTTTACCGAATATATATCCGATATCGAAAACACCCTCTGAGAACTATGAATTGACTGATTTTCAAATCAAAAGCAACTGTAGATCTAGATCTGGAAAAATTAGGAAAATTCAAATAAACATTGACTAATTAAAAACTTACCAAATCACGCTTATACTTCGAGATTAAAACCCGATTATACCAGATCCAACAAAATTTAAAACATCGAAATTTATCTTGCTCGATTTCTCTCTCAACCTCCCCTATCTCTTTTGTTTCTTACTTATAGAAGATACGGAGCAGAACCATATAGATATCTAAGAGCACACATTCAATTTAACTACGTAAAGTAAAGTCATAAGAAGACAAGTTTAAAATTCCAATACAAACAAACGAATTTGAATACAACTACGGCTAGATTTTTGTAGATTTTGTAATTTCTACCTTAAAATCTCATTTACTATAAATTTTACTCTGGAATAATTATTAATTAATATTTAGTTAAAAACTTTTTAAAATATAATAAATTTAATTAAAAAATAAATATTATTTTTAAAAATTCACTATATATCATGTCAGTATGTCATGCATATGCTTCTAATATTATATGAATGCAGAATGACGTATGCACTTTGGTCGGGGATGTTACAATAATGATTTTGGTTAGTTAAAACCATGAACCGTAATCGGATCATGAGTCCCGATTAACCGTATTTCGGTCAACCGATTTTGCGTTTCGAGTTTCTCGGTTAATCGATAACATTTTATTTAATTTTACCATAATTAAAACTAAAATAGTAAAATTTGAATGAAAAATGTGATTAAGCAAGGCTTTTATTTTAAATATGTACTTATACCATATTGTTTTAGTTGTTGTACACAGATATCGAGAGTATATACTATAGTGTGTGAAATCAAATATTATGTGTATTATATTTAATCCCATCAAATTTAATAAACAAGTCTTATATCAATGAGAAGTGGAAAAATAGTGCGTAAATTGTTAAGATTGGAGAGGAAAAAACTCAAACTAGAATGACACCTTAAAGATCATAAAATTTAACCACTAAATAAAGAAAAAATATTTATTTTTAAAAAAAATATTAATATATTTTCAGGTAATCATTATATGTAAAGTTGTTTTCTTATCAACCAAAAAACAAAGTCTATATTTACATACGCGGCAGCACAAAATTCAGAGCCTGATTGGATTTGGATCAATGAAAAAAAGGATGCGGACATGAAATATATATAATAGGAGGGATATTTAGTTTTTTTTTTTAATAAAGAAGTACTAGCTCAATATAATACCAATATTAGGTTATTTGAATATTACAATGCTGACTAAAATCATCACAATGATTGATTTTAAAAAATTCTAATAAAAGCGGAGAAAACATAAAACAAAGCCTAAACCAAAGAATAAAAGAAGAGTCTAAAACTAATTGCAGACGGAGAAAAAGTTGCACAAGCGCCTCTAAGGAGATGGTGATCACAAAGCCTACGAGCCAAGAAATTTTGTTGTCGAATTGCACTCCCTAAAACAATGAAACACCAACACATGCGGAATAAAATAAAGAAACGAATGTCTTTTATTAGCGGTGTCGAAACCTGGTTAACCAAGATTTCGGTTAACCAAACTACCATAATTTCGGTTAGTTAAAACCATGAACCGTAATCCAATCTGTAACACCCCGACTTTTGACGGGATGCTACTTAGAAATAGACCTTACTAGGTACTATTTAAGTAGGTTGACAACTACACTTTAGGATCTTGCAACGCGGGCACGACGAGAAAACTTAATAAAAACATCCAACCTTTCATTTTATAAAAATATAGAAAATGTAGTTATGCATGTATTCCCGAAAAAATAAATATTCAAATCCGACGAATCATTACTAACAATAAATTATTCAAGGAAACAAAGACAAGTAATAATACTAACTCCATCATAATAGTAAAACCAACATCCCAGAAAATCAAAAATAAACTAACGTAAACCCGACCCTACTATGACACGCGCTCTTCACCGCTCCGCCTCGCCATCTGGCCTCGGTTCCTGCACGGTTCCCTGGTTCATACCTGGAACTGAAAAATATTCCCCGAAGGTTCAGCTACTACTCTATCAAGTTAGAAAGAATACGGAAATTACAAGACGTTTTAAAAGCATTTCTAAAGTCAGCATTCAAGTCCACAATCGCAAACATAACCCTAAAGGCCAATACCTAAATTAGTCATAATTAATCACACATAGCCACATACACGTTTAGAAATACAACCATATAACAATGCAATTCCTCCATCTCACAATCCGACTTCCAAGGCGCTCATCACCTCGCCGAGTGCAGAGGCAGGCCCTCTCACTCCACTTCACAATCTCCCTTCTAACCCCGGCTAAGCCTCCACTGGAGCACTTGCCAAAACACATAGATTATAATTCTCGTTTTTGAAGGGGCACGGTTTCCCTGTCACACGGGTCATACATAGCCAACTCTTCCTCTATGCCAGCTACGATGGGCCGTGTCGGAAACGGTACCAAAATAGAGAAAACGTTCCAAAAATATCTTTCTAATAAAATACATTCAAAACCATTTTACGCACATAACAATTCAAGAAGTTTAAAACAATTTAAAAGGTATTCGGGACTAGTTCCCAAAATCCGCCCTACAATAACGGTATGCAATCTAACAGGATAGAGAAGAACCGAGCAAGTCGAAAACGACTTACCTCGAAACTAGGGATCCTTTGAAGAAGACGGAATTAAGGGCGCAAACGGAAACGATTACCTAAAAGGATATATATATATGTATATATATATATGTATATATATATATATATATACGAAAATGTTAGGTTCGACCCTAACTACTTTTCTATAATACTCGAACTAATCACTCCACTAACCCTACGTCCCACTTAATAATGCTAACATACATAACTAACATTTGTTGCATAAATATAAACTCACACTACTAGGCATTACTTAATACCCATATGTTCTAACACATGTTAATCTTGAACTACTAATTAGCACCCATCATATTGAATGAATTTCATACTCGTATTAACCTACCTAGCCCAAATTTACGCAACCCACCCAACGTCCCAAATCAACTCCTCTCCTTAGCCCGGTCAACACCCCTCGCCTTTGACTCTACTATGCGGGCCCAATCCTCTTTCTTCTTCAACCTAGAGGCCGAGACTTCTGTCTCTGGTTCTCCCTATTGCTCGGACTTCTCCGATGACCCTGCCCCGTAACAACGACCTCGAGAGAGGGCGTGGGCGAACAACACTTACCGCCCCCGTTCACACCCACCCTGCGCTCCCCGAAAGCTTCGCCCCTCGCCCCTTCTACCGGCGACCATCACCGGCGTAAGTCACCACTTCCTCGTCATCGTTTCCGACCAACGACTCCCTTCAACAACTACCCTCTCGAGTCATAAGTACTCGCCCGAACCAACAATACAAAAAGATAACCGGGAAAAGGGGACCTCACCGATGGTGGTCTCTACGATAATTGACGATGGCGGTGAACTCTAGTGGTGTCGTCGACCTCTCCCGCTGGCGTCTTGTCCTACGGCGAGTTGACGCAATCGGTCAGAAGACAAGAAGGAAGACAAAAAAAACAGAACCTTAAGGTTGTTGTTGAAGATGAACAGGGGAACGAAGGCTTCAAGCTTACAGAAAAAAAAAGGATTGGGTCGGTCTTGCCCCGGAGGCGCGAAGTCGTCGTCGAACCTGCAGATTGGAGACGAGGAAAGGCGCTTTATTGGTCCCGATTGATTGGCCGAAGGGTCGGTTGTGGTTTGCACGGCGGCGACTAACCAGCAGGTTGTTGGTTGATTCTCTACGATAATCAAGGAGTTGATTTGATAATTGAACGAGGAGAAAAATCAGAGAGGGGTTCGAGTTATAAGCTATTCGGTTATGAGCATCGAGATTGGATCGTGGAAGATAGAATTTTGGATAACAGGATTTGTAAATTTTGATAAGTTAATTTTGATAAGAAAAATAGGGGTAAAAGATCGGGAATTGGTTAATTTTGATAAGCTTAGAATCTTGGATAACAAAATTTCGTATAAGGATATAAAGGCTTAAGTTTTCTAGGATAAGTATATGATTTTAATCGTCCTAATTAATTAATTAATTCCTCTTACGAAGTTGTTGGTAAACCAATTATACTCGAGACTCGATTGCTTGTCAAACAAGAAACTCATTGTTCCGACGGAAAAGAAAGATGGACCCGAATATTACACAATCATGAGTCCTGGTTAACCGTATTTCAGTCAACCGATTTTACGTTTTGAGTTTCTCGGTTAACCGATAACCATTTATTTAATATTACCTTAAATAATTAAAACTTAAATAGTAAAATTTGAATGAAAAATGTGATTAAGCAAGACTTTTATTTTAAATATGTACTTATACCATATTGGTTTAGGTGTTGTAAATAAATATCGAGAGTATATACTACAGTGTGTGAAATCAAATATTATGTGAATTATATTTAATCCCATCAAATTTAATAAACGAGTCTTATATCAATGAGAAGTGAAAAAATATTGTGTAAATTGGTCAAGTTGGAGAAGAAAAAATATAAACTAGAATAACACCTTAAAGATCATAAAAATTAACCACTAAATACAGAAAAATAACTAATTTTTAAAAAATATATTAATATATTTTCGGTTAATCATTATATGTAAAGTTGTTTTCTTATTAACCAAAAAACAAAGTCTACATTTACATACGCAACAGCCCAAAATTTAGTGCCTGATTGGATTTAGATGAAAGAAAAAAGGATGCGGGCTTGAAATATATATAATAGGAGGGATATTTAGCTTTTTTTATAAAGAACTACTAGCACAATATAAGACCAATATTAGGTACAAGGTTGACCTAAATCATCACAATGAAGGATTTAAATTTTTTTTAATAAAAACGGAGAAAATTTAAAAGAAAGCGTAAACTGAAGAACAAAAGAAGATTCAAAAACTAATTAAAGATGGAGATAAAGTTGAACAAGCACCGACCGCTAAGGAGATCGAGATTACAAAGTTTACGAGCCTAGAAATCCATCGTCGATTTGCACCCCCTGATAAATGAAACACAAACACATGTGGAATTAAATAAAGAAACGAATGTCTTTTATTAGGGGTGTCCAAACCCAGTTAACCAAGATTTCGGTTAACAGAACTACCATGATTTCGGTTAGTTAAAACCATGAACCGTAATCGAATGTTGAATCCCGGTTAACCGTAGTTTGGTTAACTGATTTTACGGTTTGAGTTTCTCGGTTAACCAGATAGCCATTTATGTAATTTTACCTTAAATAATTAAAAAAATAGTAAATTGGAATAAAAAATGTGATTAAGCAACACTTTTATTTTAAATATGTACTTATACCTTATAGTTTTAGTTGTTGTAAACAAATATCGAGAGTATATACTATAGTGAGTGAACTCAAATATTATGTGTATTATATTTAATCTCATCAAATTTAATAAACGAGTCTTATATGCGTGAGAAGTTGAAAAATTGTGTGTAAATTGGTAAAATTGGAGAAGAAAAAACTCAAACTAGAATAACACCTTAAAGATCATAAAATTTAACCACTAAATACAGCAAAAATAACTATTGTTTAAAAAATATATTAATATATTTTCGGTTAATATTTATATGTAAAGTTGTTTTCTTATCAATCAAAAAACAAAGTCTAAATTTACATGCGCAACAGCCCAATATTCAGAGGCTGATTGGATTTGGATGAAAGAAAAAAAGGATGCGGACTTGAAATATATATAATAGGAGGGATATTTAGCTTTTTTAATAAAGAACTACTAGCTCAATATAAGACCAATATTATGTACAATGCTGACTAAACTGAAGAACAAAAAAGAGTCTAAAACTAATTATTTTAAAATTGGTTCTTTTTATTTTACATTTTGAGGTAGATAAAAATGTTTGTTCCAAAATTATTTAAGAGGACATAAATTCTTATTTCCCAAAAATATAAATACCCTAAGAATATTTTATTCACTTAAACTTTAGCTACAATATTTACTTAGCTTTAGAAAGTTTTAATTACTCATAAATACCCCCTATTACATTCTTACTAACAAATAGAACATATATCATTCATGGTTACATTTTATCATATTATAACACGTGTCTATGCTCTTGTAATCCAAGAAGAGCGGCATAAATCTATAACTAAAGGTCTGGAATTACATGCAGATGCACATGCTTTCGCTTCTCAAAAGCGCAATTCTCACCACTCAATTGACTCCACTCGTGGCACTGATTCTAGCCGACGAGACTCGAGTCGCCGCGACAAGAAACCAGACAGACGTGGTGATAAACCAGTGTGTACTCAATGTAGCCGAGTTGGTAACGAAGTCTGATCTTGCTTACAGATCATAGGCTATCCAGATTGGTGGCCAGATGGTGTAGAACGTATTAATTCTTGGGACAAGCAAAAGGATTCGGCTCCTAGTTGCCCCGCCACTAGTGATGCTAGTGCCGCTTAAACCGGGATGCCGAGCTCGTCTACGACTTCTCTAACACCGGCTGATCGGGCATCTCTGCCTCTTACAGATTCTCAATGGAGCACTTTGTTCTTCTTATTGCAAAACACTCATTACGGTATCGTTTTTTTATGATAATCTCTCGGATAATCCTTGCTTCACTTGGATACTCTACACGGGAGCCTCGTCCCATATGACAGGAGATCGTAACTTATTAATTGATATGCTTAATACTAATTCCTCTTCTATAATGCTTCCTGATGGTGTGCTCACTAAATCCACACAAGCTGGTTCGGTTTTGCTAGGAACAAATTTGTGCGTACAAAACGTTCTTTTTGTTCCAAATTAGGCCTGCAACTTAATCTCTTTAGTGCAATTAATTAAAGACCACAATTTTTTGGTTACTTTGACTGACAAATTGTGTATATTGCAGGACCGCAGTACGATGACATTGATTGGAGTCGGTAAAGAATGGAATGGTGTCTATTGGTTCCGTACAGTGGTACCACACGCTCGCTTATCTCACATGGTCGGGTCGACTCTTTTCAACTTGTCCATCGTCGTTTTGGTCATTTATCCCCTTCAATAATTCCCCACATTCCAGGATTTGATTTCAAAGTTTCAAATAAAAATGAACCATGTGATGTTTGCTCTCTTGGAAAACAAACTCGGTCTAGTTTTCCTTCCTCCATCGTCGTCGCCGCCGCCACCCACTCGTCGCATTAGTCGTGCCAAAACCCCAAACATCCATTAGCGGGATTTCTTGTGTAACACTGTACGAACCCTAGCATCATCTCCTTCTCCAGACTCCAAATTGGTTCCAAATTCTCCTTATGCTATTCAGAATTTTGTTAATTAGAGTCGTTTATTTACTTCTCATGTTGGTTTTTTAGCATCTGTTCAAGCATCTACAAAACCTTGCAACTTTTTTGATGTTGTCCGATTTCCAAAATGGCGTGCTGCCATGCGTGATGAAACTGAAGCCCTTGTTCGCAATTGCACTTGGAAATTAAGGGATCTTCCGAAAGGTAAGAAAACCATCGGTTGTAAATGGGTGTTCCGGGTCAAGTTCTGATCTGACGGATCCGTGGAATGTAAAAAGGCACGGTTAGTAGTCCTCGACAATAACCAAAAGGAAGGTATCGTTTTCAACGAGACTTTCGCACCGGTAGCCAAAATGGTCTCCGTTTGTGTCTTCTTGTCGGTTGCTGCCATTAAAGGTTGGGAGCTCCACCAAATGGACATCCACAATGCCTTCCTCCATGGAGATTTGGAAGAGGAAGTTTATATGAAACCGCCTCCAGGATTTTCTACATCCACCATCTCGGGCAAGGTCTGCCTTCTTCGAAAATCTCTATACGGCCTCCATCAAGCCCCCAAAAATTGGTTTGATAAATTGGAAGCTGCTCTCAAGGGCTTGGGTCCGTCCAATCTTACGCAGACTACTATCTTTTTTCTCGAATTACCTCTTCTATTGTTTTTCAAGTTTTGGTCTACGTTGACGATTTAATTTTGGCAGGTAACAATGACGGGGCAATCTCATATTTGAAGAAACCATTGCACTCCCGCTTTCACATGAAAGATCTCGGCGCATTAAAGTACTTCTTGGGTATCAAAATCGCAAGATCCGATGATGGTTAGTTTATGTGCCATAGGAAGTATGCATTGGATATTCTCACAGAAGTCGGGTTGCTCGAATCCAAACCATCAGAATTTCCAATAGAACCGAACCACCAGCTCACTCGCTCTACAACTGCTACCAACAAAAGTCACGATCGCTACCGTCGGTTGATTGGGTACCTCATGTACCTAACCATGACACAACCGGAAATTTCCTATTCCGTCCATACACTCACCCTATTTATGCAACAACCAACAGACGACCACTATTCTATTGCTCTGCGAGTGCTTTGCTAACTAAAAAATCATCCAGGCCAAGGCGTCTTTCTCTCACGCCACAGTTCACTCCAAATCTCGGCATTTTGTGACTCCAACTAGGCTAGCTTCCCACTTACTCGGAGGTCAATTACGGGCTACTTTGTTCGCCGTGGCGACTCTCCGGTGTATTGGAAAATGAAAAAACAGCCCACCATCCCGCGATCGTCTGCCGAGGTGAAATACCTAGCCATGGCTGCCACTTGTTGTGAATTATTATGGCTCAAGTACTTGCTTAAGTCTCTTTGTGTCCAACTCACTCAACCCATGCGCCTTTACTGTGATAGCTAAGCTGCACTCCATATTGTGCCAATCCCGTTTTCCATGACCGGGCAAAGCACATTAAAATCGACTGTCACTTCATTCGCGATCTTATCCAATCCGGGATTATTGTTACATCTCATATTTGCACCTCGGTTCAACTTACAAAAGCCTTTGGACGACAAAAATTTCGCTTCTTACTTTCCAAGCTGGGAATTCAGGACCCTCACACGCCAACTTGAGGGGGAGTATAGAAGGCAAGAATAATCCAGCATATGCTCAAGCTACAATCAAAGAAATCTTATCCGTTTATATATTCTGTTCCTTTATATTCTCTTGTATATCTTTATCTCTTAGGATAGATTTTATCTTGTTCATACTTAGCTTTCTTGTATATATACGCTCTTATTTTCTAATACAAAGCAAACTTTTCTTGGAACACTCTTGTAGGGCCCAACAATTTTAAGCCTACACTCGTCCCGACCCATCAGAAAAAGACTAATCTCATAGGCCCGCCCATGCTCAACCCTTTTTTGAAAGAGAAAATGATGTCCGTGTTTTTAGCTTTGTTTTAGTATGTTTTTCTAGGTTTTTAAGTCTTGTTTAGTTGTGTTTTTTTGTGTGTTGTGTGTCTTTCTAGTATAGTTTGCATATTTTGTGAAAAGTATGGAAACTACGCTATTTGTGTGTTTTGTGTAGGCTTTGAAGTGGATTTGGATGCATTCGAGGCCATTGAAAGAGAGAAGCAAGCTAAGAGAAGGAAGAGAAGAAGGCCATGGAAGAGATCTCAAGAAGTCCAAGTGAATAAGTGAAGAATAACCAAGAAGACAAGCCAATCCAGGCTTTTAGTATAATTCATGTATGTTTTCTTTCAATCTTTTTGTTAGCTTTCTCTCCACCATGAGTGAGTAGTCTTATACTCTAGGGTTGGGGTTAGAAACCCAACATAGTTGTCCCTGAATGATGATATGATTGAATGAATTGAATGCCTTTTATATATTTTTCTACTTGTTTATGCTTAAGCTTTGACGAAAGTTGGAGTATTTCATGGTTATGACTTGATTGAAAGAGAAAGTTGTAAACATGAATTGAGATAAAGTTTGAGATGAAAGTTGAGAACTTTAGTTCAAAAAAAGTAGATAAAGTGAATTGATTTGCTTGTTTATTCAACGAAAGTGGATCAATTGGGTTCAAAGGCATGATTTTTATGGTTCACATTGTTTGATTTCATAACTATGTTGTGGTAAGACCCTAGTCCTAGATTTTTCTCTTACTTGTGAGTCGATCTTAAAACCCAGATACCTCGTTACCGAACTCATACAGGTCGGCACCGAGCTGCAGATTTCTTGACCATTTCGTTATTTACGTAGTTTTTCGTCTGCATTTGCACCTCATTATCGACCCTTACAAGGTCGGTATCAACCTCTTTCAGTGTGTTTGTTTGCTTTGTTTTGATCTGTTTGCTGTTTCTTTTACTTTCCTTTTTAGTTCAATAATTAGACACAACCTCGCTTCCTGTGGACGATCATGACTTTGCTATACTCAGTGGGGTCTTGACTATAAATTTATTTGTTTTCAATTAAAACCCTCTCAACAAATTGGCGACGTTGTCGGGGAGGTGATGGCTTTGTGTTTAGTTGCTTTGTGGGTTTGGGAATAGCCCTGCCCCGTTTTTTATTTCTAATTAGTTTACTTTTATTTCTTTTCTCACCTTATGCAAGCAGGAAGACGTCGACTTGAAATTAAACACCCTACCTACTATTCTAAACCTGAACGTACTCTTCATCATAGAAGACGAGAAAACCGTGCCATGGCCGGAACATTAAAAATAGCCCAACAAATGGTCGATCTCTGAGCCCAGATGGATCGGCTCCAAGCTGATAGAGATCATGAGCGGGAACAACGTACTCAATTACAAGAATAACTGAATGCCATTCCAAAGAAGCCAAGCAGTACACGCACCCAGAATTGAGGGTGCCAGAATCCGCAATTATTCTCCCAGAGATAGAGAAAGCCTTTGAGATCAAATCTCAATTTATATCCTTGATTAAAAGGGCTTAGTTTGAAGGGAAACCCACTGAGTGCCCAATGGAGAATATTAGAAATTTTACTGATTTATGTGACACTATTGTTGTTGACTATGTCTCTTTAGAATTTTTTCAGTTGAAAGCTTTTAAGGGGTCCCTTACATGATAGGCCTTGAGCTTGTTAGAGAGCCTACATCCTAGGTCAGTTAGGTCGTGGAGGGCGTTGCATGACTTATTCATGACAAAGTTCTTCCCACCTGCCAAAACTACAGAGCTAAGGAAACGCATCACCTCCTACCACTAGTTGCCTAATGAAACCTTTGTGGAGGCTTGGGAGAGATTCAAGGAGATGCTTAGACAATGCCCTACTCATGGGCAACCACAATATGTGCTCCAAGAGATCTTCTTCCAAGGGATCAATGCTGAAAAGAAAAACTAATTACATCAATCTACATGTTGCTTGCGGTTTCATGGAGATGGATCCCGATGAGGCATGGGAGATACTAGACAAACTCACCAATTATGATTCCATGTATGGGACACAACAAATGTCCCAACCTCAAAAGAGGCTCTATAATCCAAACACTGATGTTGATCCAGATGTCAAAGCCCAGTTTTTGCAAGACGAGATCAACAGACTGAAGAAACAGGTAAGTTTTCTAAAAACTTCTCAACATTGTCGAGAATGTGCCTCTTAAGCCCATAGTACTTCTGCTTGCACTAACATTGAGCAGGTTAGAGTCGCTGAGACCTATGATGATGCTAATTACATGAGAAGTCAATACAAAAACCCGCCTAAAACCTATGACAAGAGCAACAACTATCCCGCTTGGGGGAATTACAATCAAGGTCAAGGCCATGTACCTCCACCACAAGAAAGAAAGCCCACACCTTAGGCCTCCAGGTTATCAAGAATCGCCATCTTGGGTTCAAGGACTTCATGAAGGAATAAACGGTGTTAATAATAAGATTGAGGGAGTCCAGGATGATTTGAGAAACCAAATGAAGGGAGTGCAAGCTCAATTAGAAGAGTTCGAAACATGGCGGAAGAGCGTCAACTCCCAAATTAGAAACCTAGCTGCACAAATTCCAAGACCCCAAGAGCAATTATTGGGCCCTCCCGAGGAAAACCCTAGAGGGTAAATTGAAGCAATACATCTTAGGAGCGGAAAGAATTTGCTGAATCGTGCTGAGACAAAGGAAAACGAGCACAACAAAGAAGACGATGCCCCACTTGACATCGTTAACGAACCCCCCCAAGGTCGATAACGACCCTTCCAGCCCAAGAACGTCTTTGAAAACCGACCCCTTCTCTCAGTAACCAGGTCGTTAACGACCCCCCTAGGGTAGGTACCGACCCTTCTTCAGCACCAACCGACCCTCTTGTCGATTCCGTAATGCCACAACTCGAACCCATGTTGGTTCCGAGTCCGGAGAAGACTCTTCCCTTCCCCTCTAAAAAGTCCAAGGACTCTATAGAAGGCAAGTTTAGGCATTTTGTAAAAGTTCTTCAGAGCTTAAATATTTCTATTCCATTCGCTGAGGCCCTAAGCGAAATGCCGGCTTACACAAAATTCTTGAAAGAAATCTTGAGCAGGAAGAGGTCTATATCCAAGCTAACAGATGAGGTCCGATCCTTGGAGCTCCCCGAAAAGCTAGGCAACCCAGGTAAGTTCGCTATTACAATTGGAATGGGAGCTTATCGTTTCGAAGCTTTGTGTGACTTAGGTGCCAACGCAAGCCTTCTACCGCTCTCTATTTGGTCCAAAGCCAATATGGGACCGTTGAAGCCTATCAACATGAAGCTATACATGGCGGATGGGTCTTGTGTCAAGCCTACATGGGTGGTTGATGATTTACCAGTGCAAGTGGGGAAGTTTTTTGTTCCAAATGATTTTATTGTGATGGAGATGCCTGAAGATCCGGTGGTGCCTATCATTCTAGGTAGGTCATTCTTAGGCACATCAGGATCCATAATTGATGTTAGGAAGGGACTCCTAACTTTTGAGATCAGAGATGAGGTGGTGGAGTTCCTCTTTAACCCCACCATGAAGGAGACCAACACGGTTGAGATCAAAATGCATTACACCCACACCGACTACATTGAATGTGGGGACTCGATCGAGAGACTATTGGCTTTTAAGGCATTTCTGAGCAGAAGATGGGCAAAAATTGATCTTGTAGCATCATTACCAACCCCCATGGGTCGATACCGAAGCTTCTGGCAAGAACCAAGGAGCAGATGGTGTATACTGGTTCGATACTGGACTATGCAGGCTCGTTACCTACCCCCACAAGCTCGATAACAACCCTTCTGGAAGACAACGGAGAGCTATTGGCGTGTGATTACCTTGAGTAGGTCTTGAAGACAAAACATGAAGAGCCCGTTCTCATCCCGGCTGAGCCTATACCAATGCTCAAGCCACTTCCAGACTCCCTCGAGTATGAATTTCTCAGTCCTAACTCTACCTTCCTTGTTATCATTAATTCTCAATTACTTGATGAAGAAGTAGAGAAATTAATTGTTGTACTTAGGACCCATAGAAAGGTCATTGGCTATTCCCTTGATGACATAACTGGCATATCCCCCTCATTATGCATGCATAGAATCTACATGGAGGATAATCATAAACCCACTATAGAGCATCAACGTAGAATGAATCCTAACATGAAAGATGTGGTCAAAAAGAAAATTTTAAAACTACTTGATGCAGGGATTATCTTTCCTATATCAGACAACCAATGGGTGAGTCCGGTCCATGTAATCCCTAAAGGGCGGTATGACAATTATTGAAAATGAAAAGGGTGAATTGAATCCCACTAGGACCACAACAAGTTGGAGGATGTGTATTGATTATAGGAAGTTGAACAGTGCTCCGAGAAAATATCATTTTCCACTTCCTTTTATTGATGAAGTTCTAGAACGCTTAGCCCAACATGATTATTTTTGTTATTTAGATGGCTATAGCAGTTTTTGGCAGATTCCCATTCATCTTGATGATCATGAGAAAACAACCTTTACTTGTCCCTATGGGACTTTTGCATATAGAAGAATGCCATTTGGGCTTTGCAATGCCCCTACAACTTTCCTAAGATGCATGATGGCTATCTTCCCTGACATGATAGAGGATATAGTAGAGGTTTTTATTGATAATTTCTCTATTTATGGTTCTTCATTTGATGCATGTCTTGCTAATCTGACTCGTGTTCTTAAAAGATGTGAAGAAACCAACCTTGTTTTAAACTGGAAAAATGCCATTTTATGGTCCAAGAAGGGATTGTGCTAGGACATCTAATCTCTAAGAGAGGGATAGAGGTAGACAAAGCCAAGATTGAGCTTATTGAAATACTACCTCCCCCATCTTCTGTAAAAGACGTTAGGAGTTTTCTAGGACATGCTGGCTTCTACAGACGTTTTATTCAGGATTTTTCTAAGATAGCTAAACCATTGACTAAGCTACTAATGAAAGATGTAGTGTTTGAGCTATCTCTAGAATGTCTTGAAGCTTTTCATAGGTTAAGAGAAACCCTTATTTCCGCTCTTATCATGCAGTCCCCAGATTGGACACTTCCCTTTGAGATTATGTGTGATGCCAGTGACTATGTTGTTGGCGTAGTATTAGGACAACAGAAGGATATGAAGATCTACGCCATCTACTATGCAAGTAAGACGCTTGATGAGGCGCATAGTAAGTATACCATGACGGAGAAGGAATTCCTTGCTACGGTATTTGCATTTGAAAAATTATGTTCCTATATAGTTGTATCCAAAGTGATTGTTTATACTAACCATGAGACCATTAGATACTTAATGGCTAAGAAGGATGCCAAATCTAGGCTACTTCGTTGGATGCTCTTATTACAGGAAATCAGAGACAGAAAGGGAGTTGAAAACTTAGTAGCTGATCACTTATCCAGGTTTCAAATAGAACACATCACGGAGTCTAGCAATGTTGTACCAATCAATGAATCCAGGCCGGACGAGCACCTCATGTTGAACAAGGGAGCACAATGCATTATCGAGGGATCTACCAACCCTACATGGGTCGGAATCGATCCTTTTCTGAGGCTGGAGCATGCTAGAAACACCGGTACCGAAGTGGAAGAGCCCAATACCAAGGTAAGACAGCTCGTTATTGTGGCAGAGGAGATCGTTACCGAGGTGATCATTAAAGCACCAGGGTCGATAACGACCCCACCTGGTCCGGTAACGACCCCTTCAGGAAATTTTTCTCAGCCGAATTTAATTTCTTTTGATTCAGATCTTTCCTTATCTCCTTCTTCTACTTCTCTTCCTTCTATCTATGCTATTAGAGGGTTAAAAACCCCTTGGTTTACGGATTTTGCTAACTAAATTGTAGGATGCATGATTCCCGAGGGCTTAACCCCACAAAAGAAGAAGAAGTTCCTTTATGATGTCAAGCAATAATACTAGGATGATCCTTACTTGTTCAAGTAAGGGAGTGATCACATTTTCCGATGTTGTGTACCAGAGGAGGAGAAAGAGAGTGTGATCCGTCATTGTCACACTCTCCCTACAGGTGGCCATGCAAAAGGGTTCAAGACTACAACGAAGTTTCTTCAAAGTGGTCTCTATTGGCCAACACTTTTTAAAGACGTATAGGAGTTCGTGACGTCTTGTGATGAATGCCAACGCTCCGGGAATATCACTTGGAGACATGAGAACTCGCTCACTAGGATCCTAGAGGTCGAGCTTTTCGACGTTTGGGGCATAGACTTTATGGGACCCTTTCCCTCATCGGGCCCCTACAAGAATATCCTAGTAGCAATCGACTATGTCTCTAAGTTGGTGGAAGCCATCACTACAAGGAATAATGATGCCAAAACTGTGGCAAAATTTATGAAAACTAACATCTTTCCCAAGTTTGGAGTGCCACGAGTTCTCATTAGTGATGGTGGATCACATTTCATAGAAAGGAGCTTTGAAGCTCTTTTGGCCAATTATGGGGTATCACATATGGTGGTGACGCCCTACCATCCCCAAACTAGCGGCCAAGTGGAGGTTTCAAACCGGCAGATTAAGAGCATCTTGGAGAAGACGGTCTCCCGCTCTAGGAAGGATTGGTCATCCAAGATTGATTATGCTCTATGGGCATACAGAATGACGTACAAGATACCCCTATGCACTACTCCTTACAACCTCGTTTATGGCAAGGTGTGCCATTTTCCAGTCAAATTAGAGCATAAAGCATTATGGGCTCTCAGGGAGCTCAACATGGATCTCGACAAGGCCGGAGCAAAACGGTTCATGGACTTGCAAGAGCTAGGGGATTTAAGGCTAAGGGCGTATGATAACGTCGAAATCTACAAGGAGCGTACCAAGATTTGGCATGACAAGAACGTGGTGCCAAAACCTATGAAGTTGGCGACAATGTACTGCTCTTTAACTCTAGACTCCGTTTGTTTCCAAGGAAGCTGAGATCAAGATGGAGTGGGCCATTTTTGGCTTACGCTGCAAGGGGTCGATATCGACCCCTTCCAGCGTAAGCCAAAAATCCGAATTTCGACCCCAAGTAAGCTCACTTAATACCCTCTTCTTTCTTTCTTTCCACTCACCCTTCACAAACACTACTTCCCTCCAATCGAGCCCTCTCCTTGTTCTCATCTCCCTTTTCGCCGGCGCACCACCACCAACCTATTGTTAGATCGTCGGAGCCACTGCTGCTACGTTGAATCTCAACCAAAACCGCCCCCGCACACACCAGCAAACACAAGCCACACCCTGGTACCAAGCAAAATTGTCTTGTTTGTTACCAAACCAAACACCCACGTTACCAATCCCAACTTCTTCTAGTTTCTTTCTATTTCTCGGATCCGGTATGATTTCTCAGCCTTAATCCTTTATTTTGAATTTCTTGAGCTTATATGGTGATTTTTTGGTTGATTTGCATATCTAGATCTAGATCTAGGTCGAAATTTTTGTGCATAAAATTCATGCTTCTTTGCCTCAATTTGGTATTGTATATTGATGAAGAATGTCTTTCCATGTTTAGGATTGAATTAATTTCAATTTATGAGCATGAATTTGCTTGTTCTTAAAATTTCTAGATCTACACCATGTTTTGGCAATTTTGGCATGTTTTGGGATGGTTCTTGAGTAAGTATGGGGTTTGTGGTGCTTATTTTACCTTGAATTGTTGTTGGAAACTTGCTAAAATCATGCATTTGTTGGATGTTTGATGGTTCAAAAGTTAAAAACCTTGAACCGGACCTAATTTTTGGGTTGATGCAGGCTCGTTATCGACCACCATAGGGTCGGTACCGACCCTTGTCTCTTGCATAGAAAAATCAAACCAGCCCAAGGCCTCGATACCGATCCCCAGGTTCAGTACCGACCCTTGCAAAACACTTGATTTGTAATTTTTGCTTACCCTTGGATAAATTTCTAGGATGTAACTTGAATCATTCATGCTTGATTGATTACCTTTTGATTGATTATGCATGATAGATTTGTTCTTCTACTTATATGGCATGCAATTATGTAGGACTCAATGGCCAGTTCTAGCAGAGCAAACAAGAGATCAAGCAAGAGGCCTAGGAAGCCTAGTCCACCACCGGCAGTTGAGGTCGAGCTAGATGATGATAGAGAGGAGAATTTGTTCAATATCGTGATTGGAAAACCTCACAAAACAAGGTGGTTTTCAAGTCCCATGCACAACCTTGGCATTTATAGGGAAGTGAGGCAAGCTTTTGCACACATTGGGGCCTCCCACCTTCTCACGGCTGATGAGCCGCACTACTCGGGTCCTCATGGACCATTCGCCTTATCCGTGCGCTTCAAGTGAGGGACATAGCTAACCCTATCTTCCGTATCATCTTACGGATTTTAGGATGTACAATTTGGGCCAAGGCAGAGCTCTCAAGGCCAATAAGAAAGGAGGTGGGGTGCCTCCGCACCATGTTGTTCAAGGACCTCCCATCCATGAATTTTGGGTATGAATGGCTCAAGCATATGGTAGCCATAGGATCAAAGTCAGAGGAGATTTATATGGGAGGCATGGTCACCTGGCTCGCTCGGGAATGTGAGATTGACCTCTCTCGTTACAATGTCGGACAACCCCCTCAGATGTTGGACAACACCTATTGGTCATCATCGGGAATTCTCAAGAAAAATGGTGAGGTGCTTGAGACAACGGTTAATGGGCAACAAGTGGAGGTGACTGAGGAAAATTTAGAGCGCTTGTACCTTCCTAATTGGTATGAGACACGGACTTCCGTGCCATTCCCTCTCTCTCCAAGACCCGAGGCTGATATATCTTTAAGGAAGAAGGTGTCAAGATTCCAGAGGGAAGAGGAGCTCCAAGATGTAGTTGCACAAGAGCTCGGTAACGAGCCTTATGGGTTCGGTACCGAGGGGGTGGCACGTGCTGAAGACCACGTTATCGACCCACACTAGCTCGGTATCATGCTATATGACCCTGTTACCGACCCCCAGTTCCACCACTCCCACCACAGTATTCGATTTCGAGGCCTCCTCTAAGCAATATCCGGGCTACAATGTTCACCACCCTAGCGACGACTCTAGCTCCAGCTCTGCACCTCCTCCGTGGGTAAATAACATGGTTCAGAGGATGGATAGGTTGCACATGGGTCAGTATCAGATGTATGAGAGGATGACCCAATTTCAGGAGTCTTTTGAGCAGCATAGGCAGAGTTATGAGCAACAGAGGAGGATAGATGAGCAACGCTGGCATGCAAATGAGGATCGATGGGCGCATTCTGATGAGCGTTGGACGTATACTTGTGAGTTCATGATCGCTATGGAGAAGCACTTTCCTCCTCCACCATCACCAAATTATCACTGATTCGCCCTCTCTTTCAAAGATGTTTTCAAGACACTTCAAAAACCAATATGTGAGTTCATTTTTCTTTTCCCTATTCTCTATCATTCCTTTCTTCTTAGAGTGGGGACACTGTATGGTTTAAGTATGGGGTAGGGGAGGAAAAGAAAACTCTTGTGTTTGTTTATGTGTTTTTCATGTCTTGCTTTGATATCTTTAGGTGTTTTAAGTTGTTGAGTTGCTTTCCTTATGAAAAAATGAAAAAAGAAATTTTGAAAAATTGAAAAATCACAAAAAGATTTTAGGATGGATGATACCTTGTCTGAAGAGTTCTATGATGGTAATCCCTTGCATGATCATGTAAATCCTTTGATATGTTTTGATAGTTTAGCCCGGATCTTCCATGAAAATTGTTTTTGTGTGAATTTTTAGCTTGTGATGAAATTTAGCACATATAACTTTTGGGTATGAGTTAGTTGCAATCCAACAAAAAAAAATCTGCTACCTTGTGAGTTGTTTTTGGCCTTATATGGAGAACATTAAAATCCCTCTTCTTATTATGTGTGATTTTACTCTCCTATTTGCATATTATCTCTTGATATTGATATGGTTATTTATTTCTCGAAGCCTTTATGAGATACTAGTTCATTATTTGTGGAATTAGATGATAGAGAACTTATTTTCATTTCTCCTTATTATTCCCTATCCACCATTGCAATATCCTTTTTTTGTAGCCAATGTTTTGAACCTTAAAGCCTATTTTGAAGATCCACGAAATTGTTTCTTAGCCAAAGAAAGATTGACCTTATAAGGGGATTAGGACTTAGTTGGGTTGGGATTTGTTTGATGAGTGTGATGTATTGGTTCAAAAAAAGTGATATGGGTGTTATAGGAGTTTCATTGATGATTCAAAGTTGTAAAAAGGATTTTTGGCTTGCAAAAGAATGCACAAGTTAACAAAAGAAAGAAAATGCATGTCTCAATATCGACCCTAGTAGGGTCGGTACCGACCATTTCCCAAAGAAAAAAATTAGAAGTTCAACAAGAAAAATTAAAAAAAAAGAGGAGAAGTATGAATAAGTGCAGAAAATGAAAGAATAAAAGCCAAGAATTCCTTTATATATTTCATGAAACTTAGGTGGGAATATGGGTTGATGAAAAAGATATGAGTGTGCTATAATATCCTTTTTATTACCAAGCCCCATTACCACCCGACTGAATGAAAGCTTCTATGAAGTTTTTCATTGAGCCTAAGTTCTCTTGATATTTCCGCTTTTTTTGAAATCTTTGGTAGAGAGATTGGCAATATAAGTAACAATATCAATGAGTTTTTGCATATAGGATTGAGTTGAGAGTTGTTACTAAAAGCCTAAACACATGAGAGTTGAGTGAAACACATATTCTTTGTGAGGTTGGATTGTGATTGTACTTGTGCTTATTTGTTGCTTATATATGTGTGATGACGTTTAAGTCACTTGTCTAAATTTCACTTGTGCTTAAATTGCTTTTTGATAAGGGCTATAACTTGATAGATGTGTTGATGGTTTTGATTTTTGTCTTGTGATTGCTTGAGGACAAGCTAGCTTAAGTATGGGGTATTTTGATGTCCGTGTTTTTATCTTTGTTTTAGTATGTTTTTCTAGGTTTTTAAGTCTTGTTTAGATGTGTTTTTGTGTGTGGGGTGTGTCTTTTTAGTATAGTTTGCAAGTTTGCATAATTGTGCATGAATGATGATATGTTTGAATGCCTTTTATCTATTTTTCTACTTGTTTATGCTTAAGCTTTCACGAAAGTTGGAGTATTTCATGGTTATGACTTGATTGAAAGAGAAAGTTGTAAACTTTAATAGAGATAAAGTTTGCAACAAAAGTTGAGAACCTTAGATCAAAATAAGTAGAAAAAGTGAATTGATTTTCTTGTTTATTCAACGAAAGTTGATTACTTTGTTCAAAGCCATGATTTTTATGGTTCACATTGTTTGATTGCATAACTATGTTGTGGTAAGACCCTAGTCCTAGATTTTTATCTTACTTGTAAGTCGATCTTAAAACCCAGATACCTCGTTACCGAACTCATACAGGTCGGTACGAACTGTAGATTTCTTGACTGTTTCGTTTTTTACTTAGTTTTTCGTCTTCGTTTGCACCTCGTTATGGACCTTGACAAGGTCAGTATCGACCTCTTTCAGTGTGTTTGTTTGCTTTGTTTTGTTTCTATTTGCTATTTCTTTTACTTTGTTGTTTAGTTCAGTAATTAGACACAACATTGCTTCCCGTGGACGATCCTGACTCTACTATCCTCAGCAAGATCTTGACTATAAATTTATTTCTTGTCAAGTAAAACCCTCTCAACAAATTGGAGTCGTTGTCTGGGAGGTGATACCACTATGTTTAGTTGCTTTGTGGGTTTGGGAATAGCGTTGCCCCATTTTTTGTTTCTAATTAGTTTACTTTTGCTTGTTTTTTCAGCTTATGCAAGCAGGAAGACGTTGGCTTGAAATTACACCTTGCCTACTATTCTGAGCTTGAACGTACGCTTCATCGTTAAAGACGAGAAAACCGTGCCATGGTTAGAATATTTGAAGAAATAGTCCAACAGATGGCCGATCTCCGAGCCCAGATGGAGCGGCTCCAAGTTGATAGAGATCATGAGTGGGAACAACGTACTCAATTACAAGAACAACTGAATGTCATTCCAAAGAATGCCAAGCAGTACATGCACCCATAATGAGGGTGCCAGAATCCTCAATTGTTCTCCTAGAGATAGAGAAAGCCTTTGAGATCAAATCTCAATTTATATCCTTGATTAAAAGGGCTCAGTTTGAAGGGAAACCCACTGAGTGCCCATGGAGCATATTAGAAATTTTACTAATTTATGTGACACTATTGATGCTGACTTTGTCTCTTTAGAATATGTTCAATTGAAAGCTTTTAAGTGGTCCCTTACAAGAAAGGCCCTGAGCTGGTTAGAGAGCCTACCTCCTAGGTCGGTTAGGTAGTGGAGGGCTTTGCATGACTTATTCATGACAAAGTTCTTCCCACCTTCCAAAACTACGGTGCTAAGGAAACGCATCACCTCCTACCACCAACTGCCTAATGAAACCTTTGTGGAGACTTGGGAGAGATTCAAGGAGATGCTTCTACAAAGCTCTACTCTTGGGCAACCACAATATGTGCTCTAAGAGATCTTCTTCCAAGGGATCAATGCTGAAACGAAAAACCGCATCAATTTGCATACTACTTGCTATTTCATTGAGATGAACCGGGATGAGGGATGGGAGCTGCTAGACAAACTCACCAATTATGATGCCATGTATGGGACAAGTAGACGTTCCAGCCTCAAAAGAGGCTTTATAATCCAATCGAGAAGGAGGCCCCGGACGGTTATGATGAATCTTCTTTCACGGCTCCTATTGCCAGTATGGATATCCCCAAAAGATTCACCGTCTCGACGGTTCCTACATACGACGGGATGGGAGATCCGGATGAGCAAGTAGTTGTCTTCAAACAAAAGATGATGACCAGCTCCGTGCCACGAGACTCAAGGCAGGCAATCATGTGCAAAGGGTTCGGAACAGCGCTCTCGGGCTCGACCTTGACCTAGTTCATAAACCTGCCGCGGGGGAGTATCGGGTCTTTCGCCAGTCTGGTGGACGCTTTCAGGGTGCAGTTCGCCAGCAGCAAGAAACTGATGAAGCAGTCCAACGAATTATACCGAATCGCCCAGAGGCCAGGAGAATCCTTAAGGGCATTCTTGAACAGCTTTAACCGAGAAAAAGTGGCTATCCCACTCTGTGATGTCCCCACGTCAATGGAAGCCTTCCGGAGGGGCCTGCTCCCGAACAACGAGTTATACAGAGAACTCACGAATTATCCTTGCCACAGTTTCGAGGATGTTCAAGTGAAAGCCTTGGCGCACATCCGACTAGAAGAGGACGAGGCTCCTGTGAGGGCCTCTTTGGTTTTTGATCGGGTGGAAAGGAAATCCACTCCTGACCATCGAAAGGAGCACCCCGAGCAACCATAACCAAAGGCCTGGTCAAAGGCGCCCGGGGTACACAACGTCGGCGTCAAGCAACCAGGGGAAAGAAAGACGCCTCTCAGCGGCCTAGAGTCCATGAATACAACCTCGGCTTGGGAATGTAGAAATAGTAAAGGGTCTCGAGAAGTTCGGAGACAGGATCAGGTGGCCTAAGAAGGCGGAAAACCCCAATCCAAAGAGAGACAAGAAAAAATGGTGCGACTTCCATGAGGATTACGAGCACGAAACAGATGAATGCTTTGTATTAAGGAAGGAATTAGCGTACCTCCACTCAATGGGTTTGCTATCTGAGATCGCGCCAAAATCCGGGATCCCAGCTAGCCAGAACATGTTTGAACCCATGGACATTCCGTCATCCCCGGAGTATGCTAAGATTATCAACGTCATTTCCGGGGGGTCAGAAATATATGGCGTCACCTAATCGGCAACAAAATGCCACGCTAGGGAACGCCCAGTTGGACAGTTGATAGCAAGTGTCCGCAATCACGATGGACGCCCAGGGGACACCATCACCTTCAGTGAGTCAGACTCAACTGGTTTAGTAGGCCCTCACCATGATGGGTTGGTCATTTTCGCTATTAGTGGGAAACGTGTTGATGAGGAGAATTCTCATTGACACTGGGAGTTCTACTAACATGATGATGTTGGATGCTCTCAAGAAAATGGGACTAAAGGAGGAAGATATTCTCAAAAAGTCAGTTGCACTTGTGGGTTTTAGTAGGGAGATTGCGCATACCCTCAACGAGATACCCTCCCTACATATGCCAAAGGGGTCAATCTGCAAGTAAGATTCTCCATGATGGACTGCCCTTCCTGTTACAACATCATCATAGGGTGACCATGGATCCACGACATGAGGCGGTCCCCTCTTCTTACCACTAGATGATCAAGTTCCTCACCCCTTGGAAAGTCCAAGAGATCAAAGGCGACCTACGGTTGTCTAGGGAGTGTTACAAGTCCGCTCTCAAGGCAATTGTCGCCCAAACAACATAGCAATCAACGGGAGCCAAGGGGTCCATGCCGTCACGGAACCTTGAGGCCGAGAGGATCAAGGAAGTTGTCCTCAATGCCCAGAAACCACTGCAAATGGTGAGGGTCGGGCATGATATCACCCCAAAAACGAAAACCAAGTTGATCCACTTTCTAAGGAGACACAATAACTACTTCGCGTGGACACACGAGGACATGGTGGGGTTCGACCCATCGGTTGAATGTTGATCCTCGCCATCCACCAGTAAAGCATTAGAGGTGAAAGTTTGTGCCAGAAGAAATCTAATTGTCGACGATGAAGTCCAGAAACTGCTAAGAACTAGCAAAATCAAGGAAGTGAAATACCCAGAATGGATGGCAAACGTCGTGGTGGTAATCAAGAAAAATGGAAAGTGGAGGGTCTGCATCGACTTCACGGACCTCAACAAAGCCTGTCCTAAATACTCTTTCCCACTATCGCACATAGACGCCATGGTAGATGCCAACGCCGGTCACAAGATGTTGACCTTCATGGATGCCTTCAGCGGATACAATCAAATCCAAATGCACCCGGAGGATCAGGAAAAGACATCGTTCATCACTAGTCAGGGTACTTACTGCTATCGAGTCATGTTGTTTGGGCTCAAGAATGGTGGGACTACCTATCAGATATTAGTGAACCGAATGTTCCAATAGTAGATAGGCAGGACAATGGAGGTCTATATCGATGATATTGTCGTCAAATTGAAGCAAGCGGCTCACCACATCCAATACTTGGAAAAAGCATTTCAAATCCTTGAAAGCTACCACATGAAGCACCACCCGACGAAGGGGGTGTCTCCAGTCACGGTTGACTTTATGGCATATGTCTTAATTTCAGTATATCAAGGTATGCTTCTAGATAAGGAACTGAGGACTAGTTCCTACTTGATAAACAACCCCACCTCCCACCTATCCTACACATTCGATCAAGGTTGTCACGACTCGATTCGCTACAGCACCCGGCGCATTTCCCCATGCTTGGTTCATGGGAACTGCAAGTTTCACAATCATCCATATGTGCATTTGGGGTGACATCCGGCCGTTTCCTGGGCTTTATGGTGACTCAATGTGGGATAGAAGCTAGCCCCGATCAGATGCAGACCATAGCCAACCTGAGATCACCTAGATGTGTGAAGGACGTGCAGAAGTTGACAGAAAAAAAAAGCGGCACTAACCGCTTCATCTCCAAGTCATTTGACAAGTGTCGGTTGTTCTACGATGTGTTGCGAAAGAAAAAGAAGTTTGAGTGGGCACCCGCGGACGAAGCAGCTTTTCAGTTGTTGAAGCACTATTTTGCTAACCCATTGTTGTTATCCAAGCCCGAAGAGGGAGAAAACCTTTTCCTGTACCTAGCTGTAACTGAAGCGGCCATCAGCGAAGTATTGGTACATGAAGACGATGGATACCATCTACCGGTATACTACATCAGCCGTACCTTGCTCGCGGCCGAATCAAGGTACTCCCCCTTAGAGAAACTAGTTCTGGCACTTGTGATGGCCTCAACGAAACTAAGGCCCTACTTTGAGTCCCACACAATCAACGTCCGCACCAATTACCCGCTGAAGGTGATACTGAGGAAGCCGGAAATCACCGGTCGAATGGCTAAGTGGGCCATCCACTTGAGCAGTTTCGACAGCAGCTACGAGCCAAGAACAGTTGTTAAATCTCAAGCGTTGGCAGATTTCATGGTCGATTTCAGCCCAACTCTAGAAGATACCGCTAAGCTGCAAGTGACGTTCGTAGCAGCAACAGAAACCTCTGGGATCTAGACCCTAAACACGCACGGGGCTTCCAACGGCCATGGGGTCGGAATCGGCATTGTGCTGAAATAGCTCGAGGGACAGGATAGCTCAAGCAGTACGATAACTTGAGAATTGTCTGTCAAGGAGCTGGAGGTGAAATGTTACTCGTTGTTGGCCGTGAACCAAATTCTGAGAACCTTTATTGCTAGAGACGCCAGGATGGACGCGTATGCAGAAAAGGTCAAGGAAATCATGCGCGAATTCAAAACCTTCATAATGCAGCAAGTTCCCAGAGAAGAAAATGTGCAACCTGATGCACTAGCAGATCTGGCGTCCTCTCTAGATCCAGATGAGTTCCCTTCAATTCCGTTGGTACATGTGCTGTTTCCAGCGATCACGAAAGCAAAAAATCCCCCGAAATAGATAGCGCAACTTGATTAGAAGCTCGTTGGGGCTAATGAAGTGTGTGATCAGTAAGACATCCGCGGCGACGGGGATCTAGAAGCAGGCGTGCACGATACCTCTCTAGAGGAGAAGTGTTAGACCCAACCATATCTGTGGTGGCTCGTGCATGGGAAGTTATCAGCATAAAAGTCTGAGGCCAGAGCCCTCAAGATAAGAGTGGCTCGCTACAGTGTAGAAAAAGGAGTTCTGTTCAAGCAGTCTACCGTAGGAACCTCGCTCAGCTGCCTAGCGAAGAGTGAGGTGCAAAGAATCCTTCAGGAACTACACGAGGGTGAATGTCGAAACCACTCAGGAGGCCGCAACCTCTCTAACAAAGCGCTCAACTTTGGGTATTATTGGTCGACCATGCGCCAAGACGCAGTAGAGTGTTGATTTTTTAGGTATATAGAATAGCATTTGCATAAACAAGTTGAAGTAAAAGTCAGCCCTTGTAGGACAAGGTGGTTTGAGTAGACCCCGAAGGATAATCTCATGAGTAGACCCAGAAGGGTGATCTCGTTTGGGTGTAGACCATAAAGGTAATCACCACCAACCCTAGTTAAAGCAGTTTATAAAGTTGTCTTGGATATTGGCAACGAGTCACTCAAAATAAATCAAATTTTCCTTCAACAAATATTGCACTTATTCCATGCCAAGGGATTCCGCAATGTTTTTGCGAGATAAAACGTTCCAACAACGACAATAGAAACGTTGGCAAGACGATTCTATCAAGAAAAAACATACCTTGTTCGAGCCCCATAATTCCTCTTCTTCCTTCACATGGACGAAGTCATCCAACCATTGATCTTGAGGTTCTTCCTCACACAAATGTGTTTGTTTTTCTTGTGAAAATGCTCACTAATACATACCCTAGTCTCTTCCGACTTCTTGTGAGTATTGCACCGATTTATGTGTCTTGCACACTCTTCCATGGACTATCAAACACCCTTTGAATAGGCGTCCATGGGCTGTCCAAAATCAGTTAAGAGAAGTTACCAAGTAGTTAGGAAGTTGATAGAATTTAGGAGGGAATCTAGGGAGTTAGTTAGGAGATTCTTCTCTCTCCATAACCACCCTTATCCTTATCAAAATCTCTCTCTCCTAGTCATCATTCTAGGCGTCCAAACCAGCCCACAAGGAGTCCAAATGAGCCATCCTAATCCAGCCCAAAAGGCCCAAGGAAACGGTCCAAAACTCCCTTAGAAAAGCCCATTACAAAGCCCACAAGCAAAGCCCAAAATGCCAAGCTATGTGGCCCATTCTCTAGCCCACATCTGCGGCCCATCAAGCCCAAAGGGACGCCCCATGGACTGGCCCACCATGGCCCATAGCAAGCTAGTTTATCTAGGTACCTAGCAAGGTCACTTACGTAGTGTAGCTGGCCCTCAGCTAAATGAGCTGGCTTGAGCTAAGCTTAAGCTGGTTGATCTGACTTACAAGATACTTGAGCTAACTTTTAGCTAGTTTGAGCTTCCTTGAGCTAAACCCTAGCTACATGAGCTTCCTACCAAGCTAGTTCTTTGAGTTAAGAGCTTAGTTAAGCTTCTAGAGCTAAAATAAAACGAGTTTGAAGTTTTTAATCTCCTTTCTAGTATTCATAACTATGTGCCAAGCTATTCTCATGCTTTGGTCTTTGTATAACACATTCACCAAGCTTAGAGAAGCTTCCAATCATACATATAATCTTGCACAAAGCTATAAGACTTTCTTGCTTTACTCAAAACCAAAACCAAGCTCCAACCACATGCTCAATGCTTTGTGCCAAAACCCTAGGCGCTCCGAAACATACCGCCCTTGCTCCAATCAACCACACACACTCGATCATGCCATCGCCAAAGCGTAGGCGCTCCCCGGAAGCCCGCACACTCGTGTCGCCACTACCGCATCATGCATGCGCACATGCTTCGCACCGGCGTGCCTTACCATGCACCATTGCTTGTGCCACTTGCCATGCGTCGATGCGCCTTGCCCGAGTGTTTTCTTGTGTCATGCCTTTGCCAACAAAGCGCGCCCTTTTCCATGCTCCGTTTGCATACGAGGTTTTGTGCTCTGGTGTCGGAATTTCCTTGGACGCTTTTCTTTTCTATGACCACTTTACTTTTCTTATCATATCATGGCAAGTCACATGGTCAATCTTTCAATCGACATTTCTTTGTGACTTCTTTTCCTCAACATACATACAATGGGATTGATGACTTTTCCCAAATCACCAACATAGTGTACTCCCAAAAGTGTGTGGCCTGCCAAAAGCGTGCTCCTACCTCTCACCAGCCACCAGAACTGCTGCACCCCACGTTGACCCCATGGCCCTTCATGAGATGGGGGATGGATATCGTGGGGAAATTTCCACCATCATCTGGACAACGAGTGTTCTTCTTAGCAGGTACAGACTACTTTTCTAAGTGGATCGAACAAGAGGCATACAAAGAGATAAAGGAGTAGCATGTCATAGGATTCATCAGAAAACATATCATTTGCTGCTTCGGGATACCCACAGAAATTGTTTGTGATAATGGGTCGCAATTCATCAGCAAGAAAACACGGGATTATTGCCAGCAATGGAATATCAACTTGGTGACCTCCACTCCTCGCTATCCACAGGCCAACGGGCAAGCGGAATCCAACAACAAAGTGATTATCAACAATCTTAAGAAGTGATTGCTCAAGGCTAAGGGACGATGGGCCGACAAACTACCCAACATTCTGTGGGTAGACAAAACTAATCCAAAGGCCGCCACATGACAGTCGCCATTCTCCCTAGTTTACAAATGCGAGGCGGTAATCCCGACAGAGGTAGATGTACCCACCGCCCGATATGAATTGAGGACACCTAAGTAGAACGCCACTGAGTAGGCAGCTGATGATTTGGATATTACGAAAGAACTTAGAAAAAGGGCGTGACTGCACCTAGCACGAGATCAACAACAAGTGTCCCGCATTTACAACAAGAATTTTTCTGGTTCAAAGCCTCCTGTGTCGGCGAATGGGTCATCCGAAAAGCATTCCAAAACACCGCCGAGCTAAACGTTGGAAAACTCGCTCCCGCTTGGGAGGGACCTTGCAAGATAGTCGGCGTCACAGGCCAAGGAGCATACAAGCTAGAATCCCAGACCGGCGAATCAGTGTCGCGTAGCTGGAACCAATGTATCTGAACAAATATTATTTCTAAGTAGAGAAGGACGCCAGAGACGATCGAAATAAAAAAAGTAAGGTGTAATCCGCGGTATGCGTCTTTGTTAAAACAAGATTTGAATATAGAAAGGATATAAGTTAATAATGTTCTCCATGTGATTTCCATAGAATAATACAGCCAAAAGTTATCCCCGGCACTCATTGCCGAAAAGGAGAACTTTCAAATACATATAAAAATGGTACGAATGCCTAACTTACAACGGTTGACACACAAAAGACGAAGAGTTTCTAAGAAAATATTATACAAATCACGACAGGGCATTTGGAAAACATCTCCTGGACGCCCGCTATCCGGCGTCATCGCCAGAACAACAGGGGTCGGGAGAACATTCTCTGGATGGTCGATATTCAACAGAGAGGATCCCTTCCTCACAACGCAAGAACAACTGGCAGATGCCACACCATTGACAGATGATGTCAGAGCACTATAGAACGTTGACAGGTTACATCTGATGTGCGCCTCGAAGATAGGTAAACACTCGAGCGGGCAGGGGCTCGGAGCATCCCTTGAGTCACCCGTAATGCCAGCTTGAATTTCCAATTCTCTGAGCCATAGTTATGCATATCCTCCGACTAATGAACGAGCTTCTATAGGGGCTATACATCCGACGACCGCCACCCGACAGGGACACCTGAAAAAGACATCAAAAGAGACAAAAGAAAAACAACCAAAAAAGATGCAGAAATTGAAAAGTAATAAACCCCCGCCCCGTGACGGGGGGCAAAGAAAAATAATGTGTATGGCCCAGCCACCATTCGAACGCCCCTGAACAGCTCGATAAACGGCACATATCAAAGGTAATACTTGTCCGCAAAAAACACACACAAAAGAGAAATAAGTTTTTTTTTACAAACGGCAACAACCGCCAGAATCCTTCATTGTTTAGAGAGAAATTATGCAGGGTCCATAGAAGTCTCATCCTTCTCCACTTTCTTGTCGTCCAGTCCCACCACATCATTTCCTTGATCCTCATGAGCACTCGGAGTCAACGGGGAGCCAATAGCGTCTACCAAAGCAGCTACCCGAGCTGAGGGAACGCTGCCAGGAAAGGTGTCCAGGAACAACGCCTGAAACTTGTCAGCATCCCAAGAGGTGGACTTCCCCGCTTTGTACTCCTTCATGGTCTCCAACCGGGACAGGATGCTATAGTAGGCGCTGATATCCTCAGCCTCGTCCTTCCTGACCGAGACGGAATCAGTGACCCTCGCCTCAAGCTCCGCAACCCTGGTCCGCAAGGCCGACACCTCTTGCTCCAATTTAGCTACTCGTGCTCTAGCAGTCTCCTCCTTAGCAGCCAGCATCTTCGAGTGAGCGAGTGACTTTTCTCGAGCCTTCGCCACTTCATCTCAATACTTCGCCACTTCCTGCCTCCTTTGCTCCTATTGGGCCATTTCTTCATCCATGATCAGAGCAATTTCTTGGAAGATATCAATCTAATCACAGTTAGATACATGAAGACGCTCCTAATGCCAGAAGAAAGGAAAGTAAGAGAAATCAGGCAAGCACATAAATTACCTTCCAAGCCCCGGAACCTACCTCAGCGTCCATGGAACGGGCAGAGGAAGAAGCGTGTTTCTTCTTAATGTTCGGGTCACGGTACTGGTGGAGGGACTACCAGTCAAAGGAGGAGGCGTCCCGCAGATCGATAGGATCGCTATCACTCGACGCCTGACGCTTGTGGAAAGATCTGGGAACTTCAATCGTCTCCTTCTTGACAGTCGGTGCAGGCGGAGGTTTGGAATCACTAGACCTAGTCTTCCGGAGAATAAGGTCAGAAGCAGAAAAGGTCAAGGCAGACTTGCGTGAACGAGCATCTGAAAATAAAAAGGCAGCAAGGTCATAAACGACAAGCAAGAGAATATGGTTCCAGGAAATCAAACATCAGAATAAAGGTCGCTTCTTTCATACCATTAGAATGGTTGGAGACTGTAGCAGATACGGGGGCGGACGACAATTTCACCACCGGAAGATTCTCATCCTCGCTCGATTCTTCTGATTTGACCGATGTAGCGCTCTCGTCACCCTCAGATAGTTCCTCAGAGGGATCGGTAGGAGACGTCCTAAAGGTCCTTTGCAATGACGGTAGTTTGAACAGCTTTGAGATTATCTTCTTGGACTGACCTCGAGGTTCCACAGTGTCGGGTATGCCTGCGCACAAAGCAACGGGAAGATAAATAAGAGTTAATGACACTGGGGAAAACGACGAAAGAAAAGTATAAATCTTACTAGACTCGTTCCATCTGTCAAAAAGGTACGAATGTCACTCAGGGCCGAAGGATACAATTCCAACAAAAAAGAATTGACCAGCCAAATTCTTCCCGTTCACTTTAGAGTTCACAACTAGCGGCTTACGCTCAATCCTAGACTGCAAGATGAACCGCACATGTCTAACCGTCGTAAGACGATAGGATTGGAGTAGGTTCGGGACCGTAAGCTCTACTTCGGTGGTCTCAACCATCCGACTTGCCCAGTTGAGGATTTTCCAAGTTGAAGGAATCAATTGGGCGGGAGAAAGTTTGAATCTTACCAAGAATTCTCGTACAAGCTGAGGAAAGGGAAAGTCGCAAGAAAAGGAGAAGGGGAATTCAAAAAAGCACGCCCAACCAAGGCGAACCCAGTCAGGCATTCCTCCCAAGGGCACAAGGCCACTGCCCCCCCCCCCCCCCCCCCCCCGGGGGGGAGGGAAACCACTATTGTGGAGGATCTGGTTCATCTCCTCCAGGGTTGGGGTGTTCGCCATATTGTCACACTCTTGCAGGATCCCTAACGGCTAAAAGCCATGCTTGGAGACTAGACGCGTCCTTGCCATTAAAGAGGAGATGGAAGTTTACAGATTAGTGAAAGGAAGAAGAAAGGTTTTTTCTTTCGTACCTCAAAGAAGAGTAGCAGAAGAAGGAACACATAATGACTGCAGAGGAGCGCAGTAAATAAAAGCAGCGGCCCATCCCTTCAACTTCGACATCGGAAAGCGCCCAAAAATCTTGACGCTACACGTGGCACAAACGGGAATGCAGAGATCACGGAGCAACAGTGAAAACATCTCGATAATTCAAAATTAGCGTGATCTTTTGGGGCTATTGTTGGCCCAGCAATTTCAAGCCTACACTCGTCCGGGCCCATCAAAAAAAGACTAATCTCATAGGCCCGCCCTAGCTCAGCCCTTATTTGAAAGAGCAAACGGTTGAAGATAACAAGGTAACCTGTGAAGGAGCAACGTCGGACGTGGGGCACGACTTCGGCGATCATGGATAGTGACCATAGATAGGCCAAAAGATGTAATTAAGCTCAGATAGCACACGGATTGTAACCAAAGAACTCGGCAATTGTATTGAGGTTTTCAAATCAAATCGAAGACATTCGAATTGCAATCAAATTCTCAATTCTTATCTTTAGCACTTTGGCCAATCTCAGTTTATCGGTTAGACTTTGCCCCATATTTGAAATCAAACGTTGAGAGTCCTTGTCCGAGGGATTTTTGACCAAAACTGTTCTTGTTTTTCATTTCTCACCCGTGCGCGCTCATTCTCACCTTATCAAAATTCTATCTCTATATATAATATTAAATATCAATACTCCAAGAAATTTCAATGTTCCAACAGCGATTTAAAACATGGGACGTATGCACCAAACGTCCCTTATTCATGATACCACTAAATTCTACGGCTCAAAGTGGCCTAATGAGGGTTTAGCTGTATCTATTTTGGTCCTCAGTAAGTCTCCAGGAGACGCATCACTGAAGAATACGTTCCAAGAATTGCGCTGATGATCCCCACCGCTATAACTGCAATGCACGCCACAACCTGAAACTGTGTAGCTTTCTTTCCAATGATTCTCAAGAAGCATAGAGACGGCATTATCACTGCCTGCATTAATGCGATGTAATGTAATGTAAGCACAAAGGTACGTACGTTGAATTAAGTTCAGTATCATAGTTATAAAGCAAAAAGAAAAATGAAATCGAATACTTACCACTATAATGCTAAGGAGAGAGCCAATCAGGGCCATCACAAGACCTGCAATGATCAAGCAACAATAAATCACTACTACGTGGCTTTAGGAAGGGGCACACAACAAGAGTGATTGATGCATGTTCAAGTGAAGGTAAATTACCGAAAAATGGAATCAGAAAAGCGACACAAACTGTTGACAAGACGAGAGAAGTTCTAAGAAGGGCGAAACACCACCACTTATTGACAACATTGGCAGGAAGTAGCTCTTCTATGCTTCTAGCCAACGGGTTCAACAGCAACGCGTATTTGGTGAATGGGTTGATAACCTATATATGCATGCATCAAGGAAAAACCGGTTTAACAAAGCTAGCTAGTGAATTTTGTACTGCAAATTATGAAGAAAGTAGTAGAGAAACCGATGACTCACAGTTGTCCAAAGAGCCACGTTTGATACGAAAGCGTTCTTTGGCATGTTGAGAGTGATTTGGGACAGCGTAGCCTGACCGAACATCAGATATCCCATGACGGCCACACTTCCATATAGAACCATGCACATAATGAAACTGCAGAGGAAGTTCGGTTTAGGTGCCTGTTTGGATGCATAATATATGCATTGTAAAGCCAAAAAAATTTAAGTCATGTTTGGAAAGCTCGAAATCTATTGCATTATGATACATTGATACAATGTAATTTGGGTCATACAACATAATGCATATTAAATCCAATACTACATTCTGAATTTTAATGCTCTGTAATAAGAGAGTTTTGTATGTCGGATGACATATGAACAAGCTAATAATTTAGTTGGAGGAGCAAAGCAAGAGAAGTATTTGTAGATGAGTACCATAGTATCAGTGCTGAAGTGAATTTGGTCTTATCTGCCATTGATTGATATATATTTGGGAAAACCGAGTGGCCCGAGTAGCAGAATCCATACACGCCAATTGCAAAGGGGATTCCACTCCAATTGACAGCACTGCTGGTGTGGTGGAAGCCAATGTCGTTCACCGTTCCAAGTGTGAATACACAGATAACAATCAAGAGCGTAGCTACGACTCCACCAGCTGCAAAGGCAAGAAATTACAGAATGGGAAAAACAAAGTGAAGGCGGTGACTTAGTAAGAGGTCAAAGAAATTAAAATACCTGAGAGGTAAGAAATGAGGCGTAGATCTTTCAGCCAAACGGTCGGTAGGATGAGAAGGGCAGTTAGTAATGTGAACAGGTGCATAGAGTCAAGGTGAAGATAACCAAGATCCAAGGTTGTTCCAGGGAAGAGGCGGGTAAGATTATCGCCCTCCAAAATGATGAATTCCACACAATATGACTACAATCACAAGTGAAGAAGATGCAAATTCTTTTAATATTGTGTATTTCATTATAATGTTTGAGCACAGCCTAAAGGAGAAAAGACAGTGGACTTACATATAGCTCCACATAAAGAACAATCTGCAGTAACAAGACAATCAAATACTTAATGATCAGTAGTAAGAACTCAAAATGTCATACTGCATAATTTTCAGGAAAAGGACTCACAGAGATGAAAAGGCGACCATATTTGCCATAGGCAGCTTCTCCAAGGTCAGGGTAAGATAAGAGTCCTTCCTTGCTCTCAAAGCAGGTTTTCATTAGAGAGGCTGTAAAGCAACATACAACAGCAAACAGAACAAGAACAACCAAAGCCATCCAACCGGCTTCTTTAATAGTGTAAGGAGTAGATAAGAGGCCAATTCCAACCATGACATTTACCGCTGCATTAAAAAAATGAACCAAGATCAATTAGAAACCGGGCACAGAGATTTACACCCTGTGATAGTTGCTCATACGCTCTAGATTAGTATTTTTCTTTTTAACATACAAAGAAAACATATGAATTAAAGACCTTCTCAAATACTCTCTAAAATTAGTTGAAGACTTGAAATGACACAATCTAGACTATTAGAAAGATTTGACTTGGTAATCTAGGGTCGGTTACCATTGAAAACAGTTTGAGTCCAGCTGCAGCCTTGGCCGATTGGAAGCTCCGCAGTGAAATGGCGAGATAAATGGGATTTTTCAGAGATTGCGGATTGCGCTCTTGAAGGCCTCTCCGCGTCAGTTTTCTGAAACCTTCTCTCATCATCAGATAGTAAAGGAGCCTTTTCATCCAGGTCTAATAATGAGCCACTCTTATCAGTACCCAAGAATCTAAGACTAGGCGTGCGTCCAAGCATACCAAAGGCTGGAGAAGCTGCAATTGTATATGGATCCAGTGTTTCTCTGCCATTTAGATGGGCAAAAAAAGGAGTTGGTAGTAAGGAACACAACGGTTATACTTGGTGGTGTGAGACCATTTACATACAAATCCATTATTCAGCAGGACAATCTCGAATTTCAAAATTTAACTTAGTATTCAGTTGGTGGACATTAATGTCCTCAAGATATAACAATCAACTTACAGAGCTCATAATTTCAGAGTCAAAACCACTCATCTGATGAGAACCCTTGAATCAATTAAGGTATCAGATTCTAAAACCCATTCCCTGCAACCGGATTCCTCCTAACTATCCAAACAGCACCTCAAGATTGCAAGCTTTTGCCAAGATGAAGACAAGGCTAGAAAACGGACACTTGAAAGCGTAATTGAAAAAGGCAGAACATAGTGGGAAAAGGCAAAAGAACAGAACACTTTCCTATTTCCACTCTAACCCATGAGTTAACTATGCAGCACTTACTATAATAATTAATTGTTCCCAGTTCCAAAGAGCTGATGTTATAATTAACAGCAGAATCATAAACACAAAAGTAAAAGTGAAATCTTGCAGAAAAATGTAGAAGGAAACCTGAAACTCTGGGGCCAATGCTGGGACATAAAAGGTTGATCACTGTCGTCGTCGTCGTCGCCGTCCGTTTGGTCAGCTCCGGTACCAACACTAGACCTATTGTCTTCAACGTCGCCGTCGTTGTCCATTGCAAACACGTCGTTTCTCTCCTCTTTCTCTGCCATCTTCAACTAACTAAGTATACACAGCACAAAAATGAGAAATCCCAAATTCGAGTTGTTAACAAAGAAATCAGCTAGCCTTACTAAAGAACAAACCCAATTGCCAATTGGAATAGAAGAACGATCCAGCTGCTTATTAGGGCTACACAGAGAGAGTACGAGAGAGTTCCAAGACAGTATGTAGATGAGGATTAATATAATTGATTTTTTGGGACCATTAGATTCAAAGGCGGTTGGCCACTTGGCCGGCTGGTGTGTTGTTCTTCGTTTTTTCGCTTGGGTTTTGTTGTTTTCTTGGTGGTTCTGTTTTTTCCCTATTATTTTCGCCGTTTCTTACTCTTTTTTCGGATTTTTTTTCCCTATGTTATATCGTGTCAGAGTATAAATCTAGATGTAAGAAAATAAAATTATCATTAGAAAACTTGTCCTTAAATATATTATGACACCCGTTGTCCATTTAACCAGCCATCTGTATAAGTGAATAAAAAAATCTCATAGTGTAAATATTTAAATTATTAACAAAAAAAAAAATCTCAAAAAACGGTTTGGGGAGTCATTTGTAAATTTCTCTAAAATTCAAAAAAAAACTTAAACGATCACAGATAATATAAATTTAAGAACTTTTTTTGTTTGTATTTTTTTTTTGATGTTTTGATTGTCGGTTTTACAAAGCGACGGGGGTATAGATGAAGACATCACACATCGGATCCAGAGGGGTTGGCAGAAGTGGAGAGCAGCATCGGGAGTTTTGTGTGACAAGAAGGTACCGCTAAAGGTAAAAGGAAAGTTCTACAGAACAGTGGTCAGACCGGCCATTCTCTATGGGGCAGAGTGTTGGTCAACCACAAAAGCACAGGAACAGAGGTTGTTGGTTGCTGAGATGAGAATGCTGAGGTGGATGAGTGGACACACGATTCTAGTAAAAATCAGAAATGAAGTGATTAGAAGCAAAGTGGGGGTAGCCAGTATAGGAGACAAGATGCGAGAATCAAGATTGCACTGGTTTTGGCCATGTTCAGCAGCGAGGGCCTGAGGAGCCAGTTCGTAGGTGTGAGAGCCTAGCCTTGGGAAAAGTAGGTAGAGGGAGGGGTAGACAGAAGAAATGTTGGAAGGACAGTATAAGGCAAGATATCGAACATTTGGGGATTTCGGCAGATCTAGCAGTATGCAGAGATAGTTGGAGGCAGAAGATTCGAGTGGTGGACAACTAGTTGTCTGTACAAATCGGTTCACATGGGCCTCAAGGATTTCGGTGATATGTTTCGGTTTATCTTTTTGTCTTTGTTTTATGTTCTATGCCTAGCTTTGCTTTTGCTTTTGTGTTGTCTCGTCTGTGTCTCTGGTTTTGGGTTTCCTCAGTTACTTCCTGTGCTCTGCGGTCCGTCGGGTCTGTTGGGCGCTCCCACTCTGCGCTAAGCCAGGGGGGCCTATCTTGACCCCCGGATTTCCCGCAAGGTAAGTTCCACTTGGTAATTGTTGTTTTTGTTGTTGTTGTTGAAGTTTTGATTGTTCAATATAAAAAAGAAAAGTTCAGTGACCTTGTTTTTTAATTAAGAGAGAAACTTCATATGTAAACAAATTGGAAACCCACTAAAGGATTGCTTGTTCAACTTTTATTTTTAGTTTTCTTTCACAAAACTAAAAATGAATTTTAAGACTTCAAAATATTTTAATATTTTATGTTTAAAATGGTATGCCAATATTATGGCATAACATATTGAAATACTTTTAAAAATTAAATTAAGGGCTTGTAATAAGGGTCTAGTTACGAGAGAACACTCCTTCAGAAGAGAATTGAAAACGTCTGTTTGCCATATGATCTTAAAAATTAAGTGGTTAGAATCGTGTGTTAGTTAAATTAAAAAAATTAAGAAAAATCTGGTTGTGCGTAATTTTATAACTGTCTGATAAAGTTTGGTGGGTCGGGAAGATGAGGTTCGTATAACGGGTCTAACATACAAGTCTAATGAGGCTCGAACTCAAAATTATATGACAATGGTGGAGTAGCTCATGAGATTATATAGTGGGCAATTTTAGTCCTAAATTTCAAATGTGGGAGAACACTTAACGTTGTCTGTGTATAAATTTAATAATTTACTTGCATAATTTTCTCACTAATTGTGCATTAATTTGTGACTGGGTGTGCATGGTTTTCCATCGAGTGCGGATACTCTATTTTAGGGGAAAGTGTATGACTTTATAATAAGTTTGCATGATCTTACAAATGAGAGTGCATAATCTTGTTACTAAGTGTGTAACCCCTATAATTGAGTGTGCATTAGCCTATAACTAATAATAAATGATGATATAAAGTCATGTACACTCAATTAGAAAAGGTCATGAAAACTTAGCTGGAAAATTATGCACATTCACTTATATAATCATTTACAAAAGGTATGCAAACTTAGCTACAAAAATTATGCACATGAACATGTAACTCTATAATAATATTATGCACACTCAGTTATATCATAATGAATATTCATCTAAAATAGAGTATGCACACTCAATTAAAAATATGGATACTCAGATACAAAGTTATATACAATCGGTTATATAATTGTTGGAACATTCATTGTTCCATGGTTTCTCTTAGTTTTGATGATAAAATACTTTAAAAGATTAATGTATTGCTTCATAGGAGTGTTACAAGAAAAGAACATATCGTTAGAGTGAAGGAACATCATGAGGGAATGACGGAGGGAATGACTGACGATCTGGACATCATTTGCAGAAAGCTACACGTCTTTCTATATTTGGCAAGTTACCATATCTTGAGCAAACGGCTTTAGCGATGATTTAACAACTAAGATTGAATTGTTTATGAGAAGATAAGATTAAACCTTGAAGATATATTGAAATAAAAAGATAAGATATCGAGATCATTCGATAATAGGTATAATTTGAGTGCTTAAAGATATGGTTGATTAGGTTTATTATTTTAATCCTTTCTTAAACAGATCTTCTAAATGGAATATTATCATGATTAGGCAAGTCGTGATTAAGATCATATTCAAAAGTTGCTCTATAAGTAGGCTAGTGTTAGCCAGGGTTAAAGTGTGATGAAGAAGGCGAACAATTGAAAGAGAGTGTTTGAAAGTTGTTCAAGTGGTTCGTGGTATTTTCCGTTGAAGATTCCACGGTGGTCGAGTTCTCAGGTTGGTAGTTCACTCATTGTTTAGGTTTACGATTAGGGTTGTAAGTAAGAGTTGAATTGGTTTAACTTAGGTTGGTGCCTTAGTTATCAGGGATTGACTTGCCTTGTAATCGTTGAAACTTAATATATAAGTGTGCTATTGAAATCCTCTAAGGAGTCTCAAGGTAGAGGTTTTTCTTTCTACAACTTGTTTGTCGGGCAAAAAGTTTTCCTCTCTAAATATCATATTCATGTTTATCATTATTTTTGTTGCCCAAGGAACATCAATTGTTCCTTGCTTGTTCATTAACACTTTATGATACAACAATTGGTATCAAAGCAGGTTTCATCTACATTATGTGTTAAGTGCAAAATATAAGATGAGTACGAGCAACAACCACAACGTCGGCATCGGAAACAACAAACCGCCACTGTCCAAGGCAGAAGAGTGTGACCACTGAAAGATCCTCTTTGCTACATGGATCAAGAGTAATGACTATCAAGCATGGTTTGTCATTGAAGATGATGACTATGTTGTTTCGGATTACAAAAAGGACAAGAAGTCAGAATGGGGTTCAACGGAGTGGACAGGGATGGAGAAGAACTTCATGGCAAGGATGTGCTTGAACAATGCCTTAGGATCTAAAGACTTGTTCAAGGTGGTCAATAGCAAAATCTGAAGACTTGTTCAAGGTGGGCAAAAAGTTTTCCTCTCTAAATATCATGTTCGTGTTTATCATTATTTTTGTTGCCCAAGGAACATCTATTGTTCCTTGCTTGTTCATTAACACTTTATGATCCAATAATAAGTATCAAAGTAGGTTTGATCTACATCATGTGTTAAGTGCAGAATATAAGATGAGTACCAGCAACAACCACAACGTAGGCATCGGAAACAACAAACCACCACTGCTCAAGGCAGAAGAGTGTGACCACTGAAAGATCCTCTTTGCTACATGGATCAAGAGTAATGACTATCAAGCATGGTTTGTCATTGAAGATGATGACTATGTTGTTTCGGATGACAAAAGGGACAAGAAGTCAGAATGGGGTTCAATGGAGTGGACAGGGATGGAGAAGAACTTCATGGCAAGGATGTACTTGAACAATGCCTTGGGATCTGAAGACTTGTTCAAGGTGGTCAATTGCAAGATCGCTAAGGAAGCTTGGGCTACCATAGAACAAATGCATGTTCGAAGTTCAAATTTGAAGGAAAGTCACCAAAATGTTGCCAAGAAGGACTTCTTCAACTTCAAGATGAAAGAAGGTGATACTATCTCCTCTTACCAATCTAGGTTTGAGACATCGATAAATTGGATGAAGTATCTTGGTATTGGTGATGCTATCTCACAAGTGGAAAATATTTATGTTGTTATTGATGGCCTTAGTCTCAAGTACATCGTTATAAGAGGATTTCTGAAAGAAAGCATATCACTAAGACGAGCATTCTTTATGAGATCTTTGGCAAGCTTAGTAATTGTGAGCGATATGAAAATATTACCAAATTTGGATCTAATTTGAATAAAGGAATTTCCTTGAAGGTGGAGAAGACAATTGAGAACATAACAACCTAGAAAGATGAAGATGATGTTGAAAAGGATTTGACATAGCCCACATCACTCGAGCCATGCGATCTCTCTAGAAGAAAGGCAAGAAACAAGGAATCCTCAAGATGAGAGAGAACTACGAGAGAAGGGATGTCAAGGACCTCACACACTTCAAATGTTAAAGAGAAAGGGGCATTATGCTAAGAAATGTCCTAAAGGTGACTACTTCAGAAATGAGAACAAAAAGGCCTAAGTTGTTGTGTGGGACCATGACTCTAATGGGGAACTTGGATAGAGACCAAGATGTGTAGCATAACTTTGGATGCCCATTGCCTCTGGTGCTTTCACAACTCAGTCGGCCATGGCTCTTTTGCGTTCACCTCCCAGTGTATCTCACAATCAGTTATGGACAACAATTTGGAAAACACCGACACAACAGTGAATTCACCACTTCCTATTTTTAGTCGCCCATGATACTGTGTTGTGTAATACAAACCTGGTCTACCGCCATTTAACTGGTTCAGCCAAGTGTCCTAGATGTCTGGCTGATGAAACAACTTTCCATATGTTGTGGGACTACGGAGTCATACGTGATTCCTGGTTGGATATTACTGGTAACTCCATGCCCAACTTCTTCTTTTCATGTTCTATCACCAGTGAATGGATCTACCATAATATTAGAAAAGGCGGTATATAGAGTACCACCTTTTCCACCATGATTTGGTACATGTGGAAAAGCCACAGCTCATTGGTGTTTGAGAATGTTGATACGAGTAGTCGACTAACCTGTGTGGTCACCATGTTGGTCGACGTATTCCATGCAAGTTCAAGAAAAAACATGGGCATGGCACAACTGTCAAGAAACCCGACTCCATGGTTGATTACTTGGACACCTCCACCAACTAGGCGGGTGACTTGAATGTGGATGTGGTTTCCAAGGGTAATCTGGGGCCTTTCGATGTTGGTGGGGTATTACGTGACAAAGCTAGGATGTGTATCATGGCTTCCACTTTCCGTGTTGGGAATTGTGACGCACTGGCAGCGGAGTTATGGGCTATGAAGCATGGTTTTGATCAGGCGCACAGGTTGCACATTGCATCCCTTATTGTTGACATCGATTCTCAAGTTGTGTGTAATCTCCTTAACAAGCCAAAACTCTATTATCCTCGTAATCCCTTCCTCCTTCAACAATGTCGCTCTATGGTGCAAAATTGGGCAGGCAATATCCAAATCGTACGTGTGAGTCATCTTACGTGTGATAGTCTAGCTTACTAATCTAGCTCTTACTCTTAATGAAAACTCCAGCATTATTGATTTTTCCTCTTTGCCTAGTTTTGTTACTGATTTGTTTATTTCCAAGTATGTAATCCCTAGTAGGGGATCGAAAACTAGTTGATCTTTTTTAATAAAGCGTAGGGGTTGCCCGTTTATTGATAAAAAAACGAATATAACTCGATTCCTATCCATTTCCGTTTTTAAACATAAAAAAGAATTTTTAGACCGATATGGAAGGATTTGTTACTTATTTTGAAAAGATCAATTTACTAAATTTCCGATAGACCATAGTTAATCGGAAAACGAGAAATTCCATCATTTTAACCTTTTTTATATAAGATTGAAATCCACATTTCTAACTAAAAACTTAAAGGGAGTAGGTAAAAACTTTACCTTACTTATATTCTAATATTTGTCTTCACTTTACTCCGATTTGGGATGCTAGTCCCAGCCTCTCCACAAAGAAAGTTTATGTAAATGTTTATTCAAATCCTAATACTTAGTACTAAGTATTGTGCAACGAATCAGCCGCATAACGTGGTGGTGACCCACATATAGGAATGTTGCAGAATGAATCACGTCACCTCACACACCAACCACGTCAGCCCCACGTTTCAGATTATTGGAGACTCCGGACCCTCAGTCCGGATCCTCTATGGCATGAGCTGCTACTAATGCTGCTCCACCAATGATAAATATCCACGTGTCAATCATTTAGTTATTTTTAAATTTAATTAAATTACAGAAATTAAATAAAAAAGAGGCATAATTAGTAATTACCCTATGCGCTAAATTCAAGCCTCAATCCATAACTCCTCATCCTCGTTCAATTGAGCAGAAGAAAGCGACAAAATCCGCTTTGCAGGAAGCAAATTAAAGATGCGGAAATTGGAAGGAAGGAATATGCGAAAAGGATTTTGAGCAGCAATTACTGGACTGAAACAACAATCTAATCTTCAATTTCTTTCTTTCTCAGATTTAGGTGAGGAAAAATGCAAAAAGCGAGAGGATAGAGCAGAAGGCGTCAAAATTCCCAGCAAAGTGAAGTAGAAAGCTTGGGTGCATGTAGCAACCTTTGCTCTATGTCCCTCTCTCGCTTAATTAGTTTGATTGATCCGGTTTTGACCTAATTAATGTGGACTTAATCTGATTATTGAATTTTGACCTAATTAATGGGGGCTTAATCTAGTGAAAGCACCCTACACACAAAACAATAAAATTATGGAGGCTTTAATCCGAAATTATTGAATGTTAAACGAAAGTTTGAGCAAGATTAAAACAAATCGCCTGCAAATAGCTAGGGTAGTCGTGTATTGCGTGTGATATGCAAAAACCCTCTTTCAGTACAGAAGAATACACTAAAAGAGAATAATTATAATACTTTTGATAAATTTTTTATATCTAATTTCAGCAATTTAATTACATTTAAAAATAACTAAATAAATTGCCACATGGATATTTACCATTGGTGGAGCAGCATTTGTAGCATCCCATGCCATAGAGGATCCCATTTGCCGCACCCTCCTCACAATTCATTTTTTTTTATATACCAGCTATGCAACACCTCACCTTTTTAGTTTTCAATTTTCAATTTTTTATTTATTAAAAAATAAGTCCACATGAAAGTCTCGCAACACCCCACATTTTTAGTTTGCAATTCTCTATTTTCTATTTATTACAAAATAAGTTCAAATGAAAGTCACGTTTTAAAGAAGATTAGCGTTTCACGATTCCCTCTTTCTTCACTCAAAATTCTTTGAATCTCCATTCAAAATCCTCTTTAACGTTCAAACTTCTCCTTGCACACCCGCTCGTTGATTTCGACCTTCGTCGGGCATTTACGCAATTCATCCTACAGCGTTCGGACGGAGCACACAAATTTTTCACATGCATACAAATTTTGCACGCAACAATTTGATGTGCATTTCTTATATGCACACAATCTTTCTGCGTGCACTGCTTCTTTACACACAAACTTCATGCGTGCACTGCTATTATGCACACTTGAAAATTGCGTGCACAATTGTTTTGCACGCAATCCGCGCACGTGCATATACAACTGCGAAAATAAAAAAACGCTTATATGAATGATGAACATACCATATAATCTCGATTACGTAACACATATTCGGAGTTTCTTTCATTATTACTCGATATTCTTTAAACAATAAGAGTATGAAGAAATTTAGATTTGAATTAGAGTTGTGTACAATAGAGAATGAGAAGGGAAGGAGGAAAAAGTAAATTTGGACTGATTTTGTAATTTTACAAAAATTAAAAGTTGCAAACTAATTTTAAGAATGCTGCATAACATGACCCATTTTTAGTAGGTAAAGATTCAAGGTAACAGACAAACTTGGCAGTCCGAGAGGCGATCAAGAGATAATAGTCGAGAGATCGGCAAACATCAAACAAAACAAGTAACCACAAGTAAGGTAAAATACAATAAACCGAAGAAAGGAAAACAAAACAAGATTGATAGTAGGAAAGAAACGCGCGAGAAGTCAAAGTGTCCTAGGACTGGAGGTCAACCTTGAACGATCCAGAGAATTGCGCAAAAGACCGCTGATGAGTCTCCATCTAAAAGAAAAAACATCAAAAGCAGTGAAAGCACCACGATCATGCAGGGTAAAGCGGCGCATGACTTTGGTTTGTACCAAGTCTGAAACGAAGTGCTAGCAATCTTAGCAATGCATCTCTCACAATTCATAATTCCCCGCAACGTGATCATATATATGCTTTTCCATACAACCTGTTGTTTTTTTATAAGGAAAGAGATTAGGATGATCACTAATTTTTTTATAAGGAAAGAGATTAGGGTGATCACTAACAAATTAGTGATTACCTTAGAACATTTTGTCGAATGAGGGTATGCAAAACCGAGTCAACTACAAGCGGGATAGAAGAGACATATCAAAAAGAATTAGCGATGAAATCCTCCACAGAATTACACTCATAGAAGATGTGAGAAATACTCCAATCTTGAAACCAAGCAAATAGTGAATTTCCGACCCCAACAACTCAATCTCCCACGGGCAGGGTTACTCACCTAGAACGACCTTGACTCGCTATTTACATTAAACTTAGAAAACTTATAAAAAAATTATAAAAATAATAAATTCTTGCATTAGTGATTAGTGTTCCACGTGTTAATGAAAATTTATCATAACTTAACAAAATTTATTTTAATTGAAACTTTATCTAAAATATAAACTATATTCTCCTACCTTATACAAATTTATAAAAATTAATTTATAAAATTTTGTATATATCGCTCTTAAAATTATAATTAACATTTTTATTTATTTTATTTTTATATTTGTTTGTAATTTATATCCTTATTATTTATAAAATTCTTCAATCAACTATATATATGAACATTGTGCGAGGGTAAAAAATAACTACCATATTATTAATTTCTCTCTCGCCATAAAGATATTTTTTAGTTATTATGTATTTATTATTTTTTATCTATTTTTCTATTATATTTAATATGGTGATTATGCAACTTAATGAGAGATTGTATCTTTCATTAAAATATAGAATTAAATTGGAGAAGGGGTTAAAATATTCCTTGCTTGGAATTTAAGGCAGTTGGCCAGCCCTAGGAAATATAATTTTCGGCGAATTTGATAGAAAATCCCCCCCCCCCCCCCGCACCTCTTCTTCTTCCATTATAAATACACGTCTTCGCCGTGTAGAGAAAACACACTAATTCATAGACTGATACTCGCTTAGACTATTGATAATACCTATTGAGAGCTTAAACAGGCTAATATTCGCTTAGCTTGACTGTTCAAGGGGATTTATATTCGCTGGACCTCTAGCTTTCTTGGTGTGCCTCGACGTTCGATTCGATAACTGTTCTTTTGACTTAGGCGTCGAAGATGGATTAGGGGGTCCCGCCCCCTGTGTCCATTGTTTTACAGGTTACAGGTTAAGAGAATCAGTTAGGAACGGAAGAGGAAAATAGCATTTTTTTTTGTCGAAGGAAAAGAGCATTTAATTAGTGCATTGAAAGCGGAATTTTTGTGCACTAACAAACATTTAAAATAAATTATCTAATAAAATAAGTTCTAAATTTTTGTTATAAAATCCAGCTAATAAATTAATCTCAACTTCAGTTTTAAGGTTAGTTTATGTTAACTTCACCCTTAATATAATTTTCGTTATCGTCTAAAACCTAGATGCTTATTAAAGACAAACACGTAACTACAGTTGAAAAAATAAATAATACGGAGTATTTGAAAAAGATAAGATTACTGTAATATTCTTCCATGCATCAAATAATGCAACGTGTAGAGTAGAAGGAATTATTTTGTCATGAAATTTAATGTCAGGGTCGTTGTTCTTTTCCTAATAAATAAGCATTCAATATGCTATCTTCCGAAAGCTAGTACAACGAGGATTATTATCTTAATAGTGTCCACAAACAGTGACGTGTGATGGAGAAAGCCTAACTATAAGGACAATTTTATTTTTATATACTCCGTATTATACTAGAGTGTTGACCCCCTACTAGAGTGTTGACCCCGTCTATTGGACGGGAGTAATATATTGTTAGAGCAAGCCCAACAACATCTCCATAATTTTCTCCAAAATGGAGAACCAACTGCCATATTCTCCAAAAAAAAATTCAGCCCAACTCCAACAGATTCTCTATTTTGGAGAACACTGCATTTAATACATTCATTTTTTTACCATATAAATTACAATAACTAATTATATATTACATAAGAAAATAAAATATTATAGAATCTTAAACTTATAAATTATAATTATTTGTTATTTGACTTTTAAGAAAATAAAAATATTTTAAAATCTTAATTTAATAAATGACAATTTATTTGTTATTTGACTTATAAGGAATGAAAATATTCTAGAATCTTAACCTAATAAATGAAAAATTGTTTGTTATTTGACTTATAAGGAATAAAAATATTCTAGAATCTAAATTTATAAATCATAAATTATTTGTTATTTAATTAACAAGAAAATATTCTAGAATCTTAAGGAATAAAAATATTTTTTATTTGTTATTTGAATTATAAGGAATAAAAATATTCTAGAATCTTAATTTAATAATATCACTTTTTGGGTGGCTCTTTTTTATTTTTTATTCATTAAGGCCTTGCTACACTTCTTAAACATAAGCACTTTTTATTAAAAAAGCATTGCTTATTCACCTTGAAATATGTAAAAATTAATTATATTTCACATTTTTCAAGATAAATAAGCAATGCTTTTTTAGAAAAAGTACTTATTTTGTATAAGTGTAGCAAGCCCTAAATTAGTAAATAAAAGAAAAGGAAAATATATTGATTTGGAGATTTGAGGATCACCCCAAATTAAGGGAAAGCTCACCTCATTTTGGAGAATTGCTCCAAAATAGAGAATGGAATGGAGCATCTGTTGGGGCAATTTTTTGGTCCAAAAGCCCAATCCCCAAGAATTTGGAGAAGCTGTTGGGCTTGCTCTTATATGTCTGCAATTGTATATTAATTTACTTTTTTTTAGCACACTAAATTACATTATGTATATATAATTTGCATTAGGATTTCAAAAATTTTATAAAATGGTGAAAATTCCCAAATTACAATCAATAAGATACCTTTTCACATATAACCGTAAGTTGTTAGACTGTATACATTTCAATACATTGATGATGATGATGATGATGATGATGATATTAATTTCTTTCAATATTGTTAAAATTAATTAAACAATATTAAGTTAAAATTTATACATCTTTCTTTAATATTGTTGGAATTGATTACACAACATTTAACTAAATTTAAAAAATAATATAATTAAAAGTAAATGCTAAGCATTTATTAATACAAGAGGAATAACTTTATATGTTGTAAAGATTGTATTGTAGTATTAATTCAAATGAAAACCGCCTTTATTATCAAATCAAATCTTCTACTCCCTAACTATACTCCTTTTTATACTCCCTACGACCTGATTGGATGATGATTGTCCAAATTACATTAAAAAAGAAACTTAAATATAGGTAATATTTTAAAAAATATCTTCTAACCAATTAAATTAAGGGAGTACAAGAGGGAGTATGATTAAGGAGTAGAAAAATCGAACCGATTATTATTAAAACCTAGAAACCAATTTCGTCTTTTCGATTTAAGGCTTATTGTGCAAATTTGTCACTTTTGTTTTGAACCTATCGAATATAGGAACTTGCATATTTTATCCTATTGAACACTTGGTCGATGATGTGGCAATGTGCGTGCAATTGATACTCTATTTAATGAATGAAAACATTAAAATAGCAATCATATTTTACTAATTTAAATTTTTATAAATGTTATATTCTATTCTTTTCATAATCTAACTTATTTATTTAGAATAAAGTTGCAAGTGGTACATTCATCTTCTACCTCGAGAAGGGGCTAGCGATACGAATCGGAACGAAGGCAACAACTTTCGACCCGACTCAATGATACGAGGTGATTAGCGGTGGTGGTGCGGCCTTTGGTGAGCAAAGAAGGAGACATAGTTGATTTACAATGGCGGGCATGTGCAATTTTGCTAGTGGTGAGCGATAACTTGTACGGTGAAATCGAGGTTGTTCGGTTGTAATTTGAGGGCAAAAATTAAGGGGCTTTTGTACAGATTTTTATGTGCAATCCAAATCAAGGTTTAATTTGGAGAAAAAAGAAGGAAAGGTGGATCAGGGCAAGGTGAGCCATTCATCTTCTACCTCGCTCAAGCAAACTAGAGCAGGGTGAGCCATGGTGGTTCGACATGAATCCTCCAGGGTCATGTCGAACCACCATGGCTCACCAACAAATCTCTTCCTTTATCATTGTCTAGTGGACTTGTCAATCCTTCTCATGCGTGGCCGTCGGATTATGGATGCCAACGACATGCGTCGCCATGGTATTCCACCCACTACTTCATGCTGGTGGCGCTAGTCACTCGCTCCACCCACTTGCTTTCGGCCACCACTAGTGCACCACTACGGCTACGACATTGTCTAGATTGATGTCGGACTTGGCATCCATTTTTTGTTGGCGAAATACATATATAGGTCTCTGAACTTTGAAGATTTTTGCAACCACATCCCTGTATTTTTCGGGTTTCAAATAGGTCCTTGTACTATACATATTTTTGCCTTTTAAACACCCTATGTTGATGTGGCTTAGTGCGTGTACTTCAATCTATTTTTGAGCGAGTTGTGTGAACACTTTTGCTGACATGGATTATTTTTAAAAGAAATTAACTACTTTTCACCTCATAAATTATTTTGAAGAAAAAAATAAATTAAATCATTTTTTTATCTCATAAACTTTTTTTATCATTAAATTAACCATCTTCTTCATAATTTTTTCAATTTGAGTGTCCTTTTTTTTCATTTTTTATTTTTGTTCTCTTAGATTTGGATCTGGAGGGCATATTTTCTCTGGTCTACACCCTTCCTCCTACCCAACCTCCAGCCACCGCCCCTTCTTTCTTCTTCAATTGAAAACGACAAGATCAAATCGACCTCCAATCAGTCGTTCCGTTCTGATTGACGAGGCATAGAAGATATGCCGACGGTGAAGAATTCGAGTGTTTTTTCCATTCTGATTGACGAGGTAGAGAAGATATGTCGGCGGTGAAGAATTAGAGTCGTCATTCCGTTCTGATTGACAAGGCAGAGAAGATATGCCGACGATGAAGAATTCGAGCCGTCGTTCCGTACTGATTTACGAGGCAAAGAAGATATGCCGATGGTGAAGAATTTGTTTCGTCATTCATACTGATTCTCTCTGGTTTCCTTCCAAGGGATTCGTTGGTTTGGGAGATTAGAGGAGTAGGCTGAATTTGGGGAGAAATTTGTACGACGAATTTGGGGAGCAATTTGTATTGTTTGTTGTAGAGAATAGGTTGATTTGTTTATTTATTAAGGAAGTTATATAATTAAATCTCTAATTTAGTATAAATTATAAATATTTCTAGTGTTTTTTTTTGTTTTTTTATTAAAAGAATAAATAAATTAAATTGTCTACTAAGCATCTAATTTGGCACTTATGTGGCATCTACTTGGCACCGTTTATATCCACGTCAACGCAATTGTATTGCACGCATGTGGAACTCATGTTAATTGTGTTTAAAAGACAAAAATATGTATAGTACAAGGACCTATTTGAAACCCGAAAAGTATAGTGATGTGGTTGCAAAAATCGTCAAAGTTTACGGACCTGTTTATGTATTTCACCATTTTTTGTTCAGCTTTTCAGTTTTCATCAACTGTATATCCTTCATGAACTTAATCCATTTTATTTTTTCTTTTAATAAAAAAATTATTTCACTTTCTTAAATTTAAGTGGTATATGTGGCATATATGTGGCATTATGTGGAACAGATTTTTGACATATCAACGCGCGTTTAATGCACTCAACACTAATGTCCTTGACTAGGTGTTCGATCAATAGGGTAGAATATGCAAGTTTCGGTACTCAATAGGTTCAAAACAAAAGTGGAGTGTCTAAGGAACAAATTTGCCCTAATCGACTTCCACCAAGTCTTAGCCCTAATCGAGTTCAGCGATCGCATTCATGCCGCCGGTAAGTTCTAGTCGCTTTCCCCTCTTCTGCCTCATCGTGATAGTCGTTGTGGCTCGTTCCCTTCTGAACTTTGTTGCCTTGCAAGCAGACCCGCTCAATTTGGTTGAGCTCGGCGATGGTCGATCAAGATGGGTCGTGGGCACCAACGAAGATCGGAGAAGCACCATGTGCGCTTTGTCAGAACCAGCATGTTGTGAGTGACCGTTGGATTGAGGAACGAACCAAGATACCAAAAAGGATCGAGATAGTTGTGCCTATCCGAAGAAAATGTTCAGGTCTGTTCATGTCAAGGATTCCTGGGCAAAACACCATAACCTAAATGCCATCGCGAGCTCGTTCGACCTTGACTCTCGAAAGGTCTTTAGTATTGTCGCGTTACTTACGTCTTTCGAGGATCGCTTTCCAAGTAAGTCGTTCTCGACTTGCTCGGCTCTATTCTAGTCTTGTTAGATTTCATGCCGTGATTGTGAGATTGGTTTTGGGAGTTAGTCCCGAATGTAGGTTTACCATGTGAAATATTTGCATGCATGATGTGATGCGCTTTTCATTGCAAACATTTTCTCGTAAAAGAAATAGTATCGCTTTCTCTGTGCTGGCAGCGTAACCGGCACGATCATGTGCGACGATTGTTGGTGGCGAAGAGGCGTCTAGCCATGGTCGTGTGTCGGCCGGGCCCTTTTAAAAATAAAAAAAATTGATTGTTTGTTTTTGGCAAGTGCTCCAGTGGAGGCTTGACCAGGGGTTGGAAGGACGACGTATACGGAAAGTGGGAGGGCCCGCCTCTGCACTCGGGCGCAGGTGAGTTAGCGCCGTAGATGGGAATGCGGTGGTGGAAGGAAGAATGGCATCTCCCAATAGGATTGTGGTTTTGTTGTGTGCGTGTGTGTGATTACTTAGTTGGGTTTCCGACCTTGTGAATTCTTGCCACGCTTAATGAATTGTGTATTCGTTGTATCTTCCTTCAATTGTTGAATGTCGACGTGTTGGTTATTATTATAAATGCTTTACTTTTGTGCTTGTTAGTTTGATTATGCTATGTCGCATTGTCTTTCCTTTCACATATTCTTTAGGTTGTGGAAATGTGTGTTGACCTATTCTGTTTTTTTCAATTCACTTGTTAAAAGTTATGTTGTTGGCTAATTGTTGTTTTTCAAACGTCTTACTATCGCCGTGTGTTATCTAGCTTGCCTACGGCCGAGGTATGTTTGAAATTCATTACGAAATTTTATATTATTTATATTTTGTAAAACAATTTTGTATTGAATTATAGGTATTAAATTTCGTTTATATAATTGACCCTAATCAATTTGAATATATTGAGTAAATCAATTTCGCTTAATTAGTACTCCATTTAATGTTTACTATTCAAATTCCTATTTATATTTAGTTTTTGTTGTTGTTATTATATGTTTTAATTAATTTATTTGTCTTAATTTAGAGTTATATTTAGATTTTGAATTATTAGCTATGAACTTGTAATTAATATGAATTCATAGTCGCAGGTTGAATTGATCTTGCCTTAAAATAATAATTACAGTTACATTTAGAGTTTGAATTATTGTTTTATTCATTTTTCATTACAAACGTAATGAAAACTGAAATAAACTTAGTAATGATAAATGAGTTTTTGGTTCGGATTTTGAATTTCGACAGAAACGACGAATTCATTAGTTGAATTCATATTCATAGGGAGAATTTCTAATTTTACATAAATAAAAGAAAAAAATTAATAGAAAACTTACTAATTTAATTTAAACTTGTCGCCTAAAGGACGTACACACTAGCTTGAGCGCCGTCCTCCTCGATAAGAGGAGGAAAAAGGAGGCGCCCAAGCTCACGTGCGCCGAGATTGCACATGCATTACTGGTCAGAGTGCCGCCTACCGAGCAGCAGCGGATAGCTACTGATCCGGAGTTGACGTGTGCACCGGGGATAGATGTAGACCCCTCCGTCGAGGTGGAGGTGGATTTTACAGAGGAGCTCCTGCAGGACGACTTGCCAGATGACGTCGCAGGGGACGACATGCCCTTCAGGGAGCAGGACATACAGGTTGATGCTCTCGTGGGTACAGTGAAGGATTTGTCGGTTGACGATTACCACATATCCGAGGCCACCATCTCTATTTCACCTCCCACCACGACCCATGTCCCGCCACCGCCACCGGTCTTTTCCAGTCCTCCACCTACTTCTTCGACCGATCCTACTACATTCATGGCGGGACCCTCAGCTCCTCCGCTTACATCCACATTTCCGTCTCCCCCTCCTCCCGTTTCAGCATCCCACATACCTCCTCCCGTTCCAGCAGCACTCATCCCTCATCACGTTCCAGCTGGGTCTGCCCCTCCCCCCGCTGCGGAGGGACCCCCGGCCCCCCCTGCACCAGCAGCAGGGGCCGCTCCTGAGGACCCTCCCGCTGCGGAGGGCGAACCGGGAGGTCCTAGTGACGACAGCCTGTTGATGACGTATACGACACACATGGCTCGCAGAATTTGACTCGACCGTAACGTACGTAAACTTTTCCAAACTGCGAGTACTTAATAAAAATATTCTGACTTGGTGATTGGAATTAACTAGGATACCCATTATTCTATTCAGATTGCGTGAATCTCAGGAAATGAACCAATTCTCAACCCATTTCATAAGGATCTTTCTCAAAATGACACTTGCAAAAGCTATTTTATATATCCTCATCAATAACGTTGGAGAGCACACATACCCAGAAGACAGAACAAAAAATGGGCCAAGCTTTGAAGAAACTAACTCATGGTATTTGAAATTCATTGCTCTTTCATCTACATTTTTATTTATGACAAGGTAAAATGTTTTGTAATGTTTGTTATGAATTCAGGAAGCGACGAAAAGAAGGACCATGAAATAGCTCAAATGGCCGACAAATACTTTGATTCACATTTAAATAGAACCAAGGATTGGACCTTAGCCGAGTTCTACCAAGCAGTATCCGAGGGAGTAGAGTACGTATTCGTGCCATCAAATGTGAACTAGCTAGCTAGATTGATGTCCTTTCTGATTCTCCACATATAGTTTTCAACAAAACATACCATTAAGCATTCTTGTTCAGTATTAAAACTTGTTTAGAAAAATTAGCCAATATATATACAACAGTTAAAATTGATTTGTATTTTCTTTAACCTATTTTTTCCGGGTGTGCAGAGAATTGAACAAGAAGATGGGAAGCACCCAGATGAAGGTTCCGAAGACTGAAATACTCGACGAAGCATACAGGGTAAGTCTCATGATTGATGGTTATAGCTAAAACTGAAGTTATGCTAGCTAGTTTAAATTTTAAAACACTATTGGTGATAAGATTAACTGAAGTTCATTTTATGGAAATTGTTGGCGCAAAAGAAACATCATATGGGGGAAGGGAAGGCAGTGTCAAAAGAGGAGTTTGAGAAGATAATGAGAGATGTGATGATGGACACAGGAGTTACAGGGATTGGAGCCAAAGACATGCTTATGTACATTTTTGGAGTGCCCTTGACAGCTCTGTTGATCAAGCGACGCGTGCTTCCTAAGGCTATTCCCGAGGAGTTTTTCATCCCGGGTGTCACTTCCGCTACTGTCTTAGCACTTGCCGTGCTCAACAAGCTTTAAAGAGGCTGGATTTCAATATGACTATATCTAATCTGTGTGTGTGTGCCTTTGCTTATATTGCATTTGTGTTATATATGGTGTGTTGTTTGTACGAGAAATCATGCAAAACCAACGCTCTTCGACTCAAAACTTATGTGAAATGAATTAATCCAAGTATTTGTTACAATATCTATGAAATTGAGGAAAAAGATAAGTTTGACAGGTGCAAGACCAAAAGGTTTACTACAAGACAAAGACTAATGTCCAAGGCTGTCTTAGTTCTATCTACTACCAATTTTCAAAACCAGTAGTATGATATATTCCTTCCATTTTGGGAGAAAATCTTCAAATAAAGGGATAAAACTAAAAAGGGTATGGTTTTCCGTTCATTTCTCAACAATCTTGTGGGAATTAGAGATTGTAGGAGCAAATATCTCCTTATTTTTAGAGACAAAAGCAAAGGCAATGAAAATTTTAGAAACCACTATTCTACGTGGTAAGAAAATTTGCAATTGACAAAGTGTCAAACAAGAAGGGAAAAAACAGCTCATAGATTGACTAAACCAAGAAAACACAAGCTATTTCCTGCAAGAAGGAAAAGAGAAGACAAAAATTTGTAGGTCTTTCTAGGAATTTGATTTCGTGTTAGAGTAGATTTGTCAATGCATGATTGTTGTTGTTGTTGTTGTTGTTGTTGTATAATCTTGAATTCACTTTCTTTCAACCCTTAGGCAGCAAATTTCTAGAAACAAACAGCATCATTTGCAGATTTCCTTAATTTCAAGTCCAAATGATGGACGAAACAAAATCATAGGTTGAAGCCCGAGAAATGTACAAAGATTCTCGTGGCATGGCAAAAGCTTGGGAGACAACATTGCGCAGAACGCAAGCAGCAGCTAAGAAACGAGCACATAGCATCTTTGGCTCTCTGTCTGTGGCTCGTGTGAACGACGACTTTATTGAAGAAAATGGCAGCCAAAATCATCCAAACGACCGCCAATCATTTGGAGATGTCGAGCCCCAAAACGTAGAGAAGACCCTTCCGAACGGAGACTACTACAATGGCCAATGGAATGACAATTGCCCACATGGCCACGGAACGTACTTGTGGACCGACGGGTGTATGTATGTAGGAGAGTGGTTTAGAGGACAAGCCATTGGAAAAGGCAGGTTTAGTTGGCCCTCTGGAGCTACATATGAAGGAGAGTTCAAGAGCGGTTACATGGATGGAAAAGGCACTTATACAGGGCCCAATGGAGAGACCTATAGAGGCCTTTGGGTGATGAACATGAAACATGGAGAAGGAACATTGAGCTATGAGAATGGGGACTTTTATGAGGGAGAGTGGCGCCATGGGGTGCAAGATGGGCACGGTAAGTACCAATGGAGTAGCGGGAATGATTACGAAGGAGATTGGAAGAGTGGTGTGATTTGTGGTAAAGGGAAAATGAGGTGGGTTGGTGGGGATTACTTTGAAGGGGATTGGGTGGATGGAGTTCCTAACGGAGAAGGCGTCTTTAGGTGGCAAAATGGAAGCTACTATGAGGGTTGTTGGAGTAAAGATCCAAAGGACCGGATCGGATGTTTTTACCCATCACAACCGGCGGTACTAGGAGGGTTGGTTAGTTGGGATCCTCAAACATTGTATGATGATGTTTCAAGAGATGCGTTCGTTTGTCCAATTGAGAGGATACAAGTTTTCCCATCGCAGAAGAAGCTGGCGACGTGGAGGTCCTCCAAGGCAATTGATCCTAGGATGAAGTCAGGGAGGATGTCAGTGGACTCTAGACTAAATGTGATTGGAGATAGGCTTTATGGTTGGGATGCCGAAGGAAGCTTCTCGAGCGAAGGAAGTGCAAGAACTTCGATTGGTGCAGGGAGGGACGTGGAATTGGAAGGGCTAAATCTCGAGCACTTGGCGCATAGGATGATGTCTCCTGCAAGGCCACTCAGAATACCAAAAGCTGGCAAGAAGCAAGGGGAGACAATCACTAGAGGACATAAGAATTTTGAACTTATGCTTAATCTGCAATTAGGAATAAGGTATGTATGTAAATTGTCAATAGATTGACAAACTATGATCTTGGTTATAATTTTTGTTGATTAGTGTTATGTTTTGACATAGGCACGCGGTAGGAAAACAAGGACCACCTACGTCCCTTGACCTCAAGTCTTCGGCCTTCGATCCTAGGGAAAAGTATTGGACGAAATTCCCACGAGAAGGATCAAAGCACACGCCTCCACACAACTCCATAGAGTTTAAGTGGAAAGATTATTGCCCTTTAGTTTTCAGAGCTCTAAGGAAGCTTTTCAAGGTGGATGCAGCTGATTACATGTTGTCGATTTGCGGAAATGATGCACTCAGAGAGCTTTCTTCCCCAGGAAAGAGTGGTAGCTTCTTTTACTTGAGCAATGACGACCGTTACATGATAAAGACAATGAAGAAATCTGAGGCAAAAGTAAGCTGTTTGTTTTCCTTGCTTCTATTGATTTTGGTTCTTCTTCAATAACCAGGGTCTCACTCAGCTTGAATGTCTTGTTTCATGGTTTTTAGGTGCTTATAAGAATGTTGTCAGCTTATTACAATCATGTTCGAGCATACGAGAATACACTAGTGACCAAGTTCTTTGGCTTGCATTGTGTGAAATTAACAGGAACCGCCCAAAAGAAAGTAAGAGGAAAGGTCTGGTTTAATGATCTTTGCTGTGTTAGTTGCATTTGCATAATTGCATTTGTTATAAATTATATATAAATAATGTCAAAGGGTAACAAATTCTTTTAAATATGTAGGTGAGGTTTATTATAATGGGAAACCTCTTGTGCACAGAGTACACAATCCACAGACGTTTCGACTTGAAAGGTTCTTCGCTTGGTCGGTCAACAGATATGCCAGAAGAAGAACTCGATGCAAGCACGATACTCAAGGATCTTGATCTCAATTTCATATTTAGGCTTCAAAAGTCATGGTTTCAAGAATTCTGCAGACAAGTAGATAGAGATTGTGAGTTTCTTGAGAATGAGAGGATTATGGATTATAGTATGCTAGTAGGGATTCACTTCAGAGAATCGTCAAAAGCAGGGGATTTAGTTCCATCTGGATCGCGTACTCCTGTTCGTGGTGAGGTTCCTTTCTCATTATGTAAGTTTATAGGATTTAAGCTTCCATTAGAATGCAAGTCTGTTAGATGAGAAAAAAAAAATTCTTTGTAAATCTTGCAGGAGTTGATGAGGGTGACAACGATGGAGCTCCTCGCCTTTCAAGAGTAGATATGGATCAACTTTTCATCGACCCAGCTTGGTATGATGATTCTCTTAGACTATGTCATCCTAGAATCCTGATAACCTCGATTCCGTTCCAGTTATCTGTTATACATTAGATAACACCAGTGCATAACGATGCAGGTGGGCTAGCATTAAATTAGGGACGAACATGCCAGCTCGAGTTGAGAGGGCGGTGAGGAAAAACGATGGTGAATCGGTTCTACTAATGGAACCGATAGGAGAGTATTACGAGGTTGTGATGTTCTTCGGAATCATTGACATCCTCCAAGATTATGATATCAGCAAGAAGCTTGAGCATGCTTACAAGTCCATGCACTATGATCCCACCTCTATATCAGCAGTCGACCCAAAGTTGTACTCAAAACGCTTTCGCGACTTCATTTTCAGGATTTATGCAGAGGACGAATGAATCAGTACATGTATAGCTATGGAGTTTTGTGATACAAGAAAATTAAGGCAGAGGACCCAAAGTTTTGTGACGACTTTAGTACATACATCTCTAACCATCACAGCCAACAGCAAAATACAAATCTTTTTCAAATACAAAGAAAGATAAATGTTAGTTGTTGTATACAAGTATGTGGAAGATTGCTACACTGACAAATCATACTATTTGAAGAATGCTATTGGGGGCTATAGAGAGAGCGAAATCGTGTACCATGGACGTATTGTTTTTCTGTAATGGGTAGGTAGTAGGGAATTTTGTATCTAAGGATATTTTCTTCTCAATGATCGAAGCCGTCAGATTTTTTTGATATCAATGACTTTTCCATGTTACTACCTTAATATGATGGCTCAACTATTTATTGTTGTTCTACATCATTAAGTGAGTAATTGATTCACACAATCTTGATATGGTTGATGAATTAATTGTGTTTTCTTGACTAAAAAAACAATTAAAATTTGGTAAAAGTAAGACTAACCGGAATATGAAACTAGTTTGACGTCACAAATTTACTGTTGTTTCTCAATTCCCCACTATAAATGGATCATTATATAATTCATCATGACATGGACTTGCTCTATTTTAAAAAGTGTTTTTAAGAAAAAAGTATACTTAAACATACAAAGTAAAATTTTCCTTAAAATGTACTTGATAAAAAAGAATTAGAGCATGGACATAAACCCCTTTTTTTCAATTTTTTCATGACCCTGACATAACCAGCAACATATTCATATGGAAGCACACGTAATAAAATCTTAATCCAAGATGAATAACACCCAATTACCAAATCACATATTAGTATTATATAACAATACCACAAACCATAAATTCTGCAAACAATAGTTATTGCAAACAAGCACAAGTATTGCCCATTATGGGCTTAAAAACCAAAAAAACAGAAAGAGCAAGCACCATGGCGACATATGATCCTTGAATCTCTGAACCGGGTCACTTATTGAAAGACACATACATACTAATTTAAAGACACACCAAATCTAAGAATTCAACATACGTAACGTAGCCATTCAACTAGACAAACACAATATCATAAGCCTCAGCAGACTCAACGCTTTCATACATGGGAGGCTGCTCCACCGCGCTTCCTAGATTTTCAAAACCAACCCAGCAGCCAAAAGGACCGAATACCGTTGAAGTTTGCAGAGAAAGTAAAATACCTCTCCTCTTTGTGATGGAGAGTTGAGAAAGCTTAGTGACTTCGTCTAGCATTTCGACACAGACAAAGCAAAAGCAACAGAGCCACAGCCAAACATCCTATATAGCTCAGCCTCTCACATCTGAAACAGTTGACACTTAAAATTCCAAGTATTTTGTGGGCTTGTTTGTTTGTTTGTTTGCCTGTGGTCTGCAGCCAACAAGTCTGGGACTCTCCTTGCAGCTGTAAAAATTATATTTAGTTGACTTGGTGTACAACATACTTTTTGCAAGGAAAGAGCAATTTGATACAGGTCAATTGTCTTCAATTCTTCATGTATACTGTGATATCTAAATGCTATCATTAATTAATCTACATGCACTTCAATGAACAAAACATGAAGAAAGACCAGAGTGCTTATTATAGGTTATACCATTTCAAAATTAATATAAGGAGATAACATAAGTTTAGAATATAAGAGTAATGGTCCCATGGCCCCTCAAGAAAAAGGCACTTTCCCAATGAGCAACTAAAACTTGCTATGAAAATCCACAAATCTGAGTGATGATTCACTACTGTGCTTAAGAAGCAATAGAAAGGGGAAAGAAATACCTGGTTTATAACCTGCTGCCTGCAGTAGTACTACAAGAATTCAAGCTCCAAAAGAACATAAGACAATTGCAGGACCAAGGGCAAGGTTCATCTGGTGATATCCATTGCCTCTTAGATATTCATCTTCATAGTTTCCTTCACAGATTCAACAAAGAATTTCATTTACAGATCGACAGAAACAGCTGCGGCATAATTCAGAAACCAAAATTATGCACATACTTACCACCTAACAGCTTACAGTGATCTCACACCAAGAAATGACCATCCCAGAGAGATTGACCTTGAAACTGCTTTTGCTGTGGCATAGCCTGTTGATTTCCTTTCTGCAGAAGGTGCTGGTTCTGTTCCTGGAAAAGATTTGCAGGCTGAGAAAAGTGGTAATCCTGCCACCCTTTAGGGTTTTCAACTGGCACCTGAAAGGCTGAAAATTGTTTGCCAGGAAAAGGAAAGGTAACCATCCCAGTCATGTTGCTAGCCTGCCTACTTAAATTGCAGGAATTGTTGAGGTCAGGGATTAATTTAGTGGATGGCATTTGGTAACCATCAAGCCAGCTGTAATCATCCATTATACAAATGTCATCATCCTTCAGATTCGTGTCAGCAGAATGTTTTGCGGGAGGAGTGAAACCAGGAGGTGGGCCCACATGCCTCAACGGCCTACTCACAGGGTTCTTTTTAGCACCAACAGGTAAAAGTGATGCTGGCATAACAGAAGCACCATTCATCGCGTATGCAAAAGATGACTGAGATTTGGATGGCATCACAGTTTCAGGCTTGACAGGGTGCACAAAAGGAAGTGAGATTGAAGGAGGCTGCAAACCTCCATACTGATCTTGCAGTTTCATGTTCATAGAATGCCCATTCTTCATCAAGCTTAAATTCCTAAATCCATTCATGATGGGAGATTCCTTTTGCAGCTGCCAATTCGAGGAATTTGGTTGGATGGGCAATGCATGCTGAGCTACACCATTATAAAGAGGCGCAGAGGTTGTTGCACTTGTATCAAATGAACACTGTCCAAATACAGCTACAGCTGGAGCAACAGACACAACATGATTGCTTGAGTCACATGAAGGAGCATCGACAACTGTTCTTAGAACATTGTCTGCTATCAAAGCAGGAATTCTAGCATCTGCAATCTTATCAGCTGCAGATGGCTTAAAAACAATTTCCTCCTCTTCATCCTCTCCATCAACAAATAACTGTAGTGATGGTTTCAGAGCCACCAAGTCCATTCTCTTCTCAGCATGTACATCTTTTCCGCCTCCACTAAACCGGGGTGTTTCAGAACTTTGAAGAGCAAAATCGCATGAGACTTGAGGCTTTGCACCAATTACAAATTTTTTCAGCTTAAGATCTAAGTATACAAACTGCTCTCCCACTCGAACAACACTAGAGAAAGTCTTTGCAGCAGCAAGTATCCTCTTGACACGGGCTTTTTTCTCCTTTTTGCCAGCCTCAACCCCCCCAAAAGAACGCTTCCTCGAAAAATTATGGATCTTCTGTGCAGGTTGGAGAGGCAGAAATCCCCTCAGCTCAAAATCCTCCCAAAGAGCTAGTTGGTATGTCGTTTCAGCATCTTTGCATCTACTCATGTTTAAAAACCAGGATTCATCTTCATCCAAAAGGGCAGATGACACAAGTTTGTTGAAGATGGAAACACAGTTCTTCCAGAAGAATGCTCTAACTTTAGCTAATTTATCTTCTTCATTGACATGGACAGCCTCTGGACGACAAGCTAGCCACTCAACAAAGACTAAAACACCAGGCAATAAAAAGCTTGATAAAGGATCCTGCAAGTTTAAGCATCTCTCAGTTATAATCCCCATGAACTCATAGGCAGCAGCATAAGCATTCTGAAGTAAAACAGCTCGCTGTAAAATCTCAGCAGGCGACTGATCCTCAGAGTCTCTTCTGGCATTGTGCACAGAAAATATTATGATAGCCACAAGCCTGACAATGAAAAGCTCACTTTCCGCAGCATCAGAGCCAAAACATTGAACATCTGAGTGAGAAGAGAGCAGCTCCAGAAATTCAATCTTAGCCATTGATAGCACATCAGCAAAAGTCTCCATGCTGAAATTTTTTCGTCAAATTAGATCTTGCAGGGAATGCCAAAGGCAAAGAGCACATCAAGTATAAGAAAGAAAAATACCTTGTGCGTGTAAAAAGAATACCATTCAGTCTGACAAATTTAACACTGAAGGTCTTCATAGTAGAAATAGTACTTGCTACTTTTTCTTTAACAAGACTAGCCTCAACTTTATGATCCTTGCCGGAAAACCTAGCTTCAGCTCTAGATCTTCCTTTACCATTCATCCGCACAGGTACAGGCTTAGATGCTGAAGTTTTAGCACCCCCAATTAGCTGAGAAAAATTCAGACGATTCTGCAAAAAGTACCTTGAATTCATAAACTGTCATAGAAATAAAGAAAAAATTCCCCGCCGCAAGCATGGCAGAACAGATTTTCCTTTTGGGTCTTCAAAGTTGGAACTTTTTAACTATTATACAAAAAACATTCAAGTACTCATACCCAAACAAAATATCTCCATGCTTCTTCAAGTAACCAGTGTATATTGGCTATGAAAGAATTATAAGCATTTCAAACTACTGAAGCACTAATCTACCTAAACATGTACATGTGGCTTAGATCCTTTCTCTAAACATTATAGGTGGAAGAAAGATACAAGTATACACCTGTCACCTTGTGAAAGGCATAATGGAACTAAGAAGTCAAAGTTCATATTACTTCCTTATCTCAATGTAATACAGCTCATCTATAATACAAAATTTGCAAGGAAACTAAAACCCAAATGACCAACAACAACAACAACAACAACAACATTGACCCAGTGTAGCTCTGCTCCAGCGGAATCTGGGGGGTCAGGATGGGGACAACCCTGGCAACCGCAGAGCAACAGGAAAAAAAAAACACAGACAAGCTCGAAGAGACCCAAATGACCGTAAATAGAAATTATAATTGTAGTACAATCACTTGCCAGACATACCTTCTCAAAAGCAATTATCAAATTATCTCTCGCCATTGAAAAAGGATTCTCAACAGCCAAGCTCCGGAAATAGCGATAAATTGCCACAAACTCATCACCCGAATAAGAAGCCAGTATTGCAAGCTAATGCCATAAAGCACAAGATATATGACATAGGTTAAAAATCAGATGGAACCAAGTAATATAGCATTTGAACTGCTAAGTTGATACTAGTGCTTCAGAAAAATTACCTGGTGATGAGGATTTCCACTTGAAGGCCAAAAGGAAGATGCTTGCATGTAGTAGCCAGAGGCTGCTGCAAAATCTCTCAATTTTGATTCATCTTCCCCATAAATTCCCTTGTACCGTGCAAGATCCCCCAAATAAATAAGACAGCGGTGACATGAAATCAGACCCTTCTTCAACTCAGCATATCTATTTTTCTCCTCCAACAGAAATGCCTCATCTGTGTCATCTGAGATATGACCCAGGGGTAAACCATATTTCACTCTGATTTTCATCATCAGCTCATGATAAAACCCAGTTGCTTCAGAAAGAAAAGTTCTCAATTGAGAACGAATTTTTGTTACACGATCAGGTCGCGTCGAGCCTGCTTTCCCACCTTGTCCAGGAGAAGAACTAACTGCAGCCACGGCTGCATTAAAATTTGCTCGAATTTCCTCTATTTGCCTATAATGCAACTGCCATAATGCCAACTCAATCTCATGCTGTTCAGAAAAAGCATGATCTTCAAGGATGATTGTCTCAAAGTTCTCACGCATCTGTTGCCACACAATTGGATCTGAGGGTATTCTGGCCTGAGCTGATTTACGACGCTTAGTTTCCAACTCAACATTCTACATGATAATGAAATATGTATGTCAGAAATAATGTCCGAGGTCTTTATATTTGCATGCAAGTCTATATCAAAGGTCATTCAGTTAAAACGCCTAGTGAAAACCAGCTACTAACAGACAAATAACCATCAATTCAAAATCCATCAGTCCAGACATAGGGCTGGGGCTAAAAAATAAGGTAAATTTAGTAGGAAATTAGTTAAATTAAGATAATTTAGCCCATCCAGAAAATTTGGTGAAAATTAGCCCACACTAATTCAAAATCCTGCGTCCGTCCCTGCATCAATCCCAACAAACCTAAATGATCTTGCACTTCTCATATGGGAAGTAGTTGTTACTATCTTAATAAGGGCCAAACACCAAATGTAAAATACTAAAGAAAACAAAAAGAGAAGTGAAAATTAGCAAAGGAAATAAGAGAAGCCAATATGCCAAGTAGGCAGGCACAAGAAACCCATTAAACTGAACCAAAATGATAAAGAAAGAGGCTTAACATCCCTAGTATTTTAAATTCGAAGAAGTGTTGTTAACTAAACCTACAAGGTATATTTCATGACTAAAAATAAGATCATGTAATATCCAGAAGCTTGCCTTGTTGTAAAGGTATTGGACATGCTCCCTTGAAGAAACTTCTGAAGCATTAGCCATCAGAACAGCCATAGTTCGGCAAACAAAGCTTGGAAATTTTAAGTGTTGGAACCGTGCCTTTTATAGTGATACAAAACATTTAATCTGCGGACAGCTGGAGGAAAACAGAAAACCTAAATAACTCCACGATACCAAGTAAAGCATGTTCATGAAAAAAGAGACACTATCATAATCAGCAATGTTAAGAGGGAAACAACGTGAGTTAATTGCAAGCAGCAAGGAGCAGTCAGTCTTCTATTCTCCCATAATAAAGGAAATTCTGAATAAAAATAGCACATTTTTCAGTGTATAAACCTTATCTCCATAACTCTGCATGGAGCATTTATTTTACTGACTAATAAAAAAAATGTTCTGCAAAAAGAAATACAGAAATACCTAGAAGCCAAGATACCAAAAAGCAAGACATGCATCCAATTTTGGAATACAGATGAAGCCAAAAAACCCATTCCATCTCTCAAATTCTACGTAACAAGCCAAAAGCCCTTCCCATCTCTCAAATTGTTCTACGTGGTATCATAAAATCAAATTATTTAAATAGAAAAGCCTATTGTCAGGCTGCAAAAATGAAAATCCACCATAATCAAAACATATGAAGTTCCATTCCACAGCCTTATAAAATACCCAAGGATATTCTGGACCCTCATACTTTTGTTTGATACCAGCAGCGGATATCAATTCCAAGGCACAGCACACAAAATTAACCAGTGATATTCGAAAATTTCCATCTTCCAACGATCGATTTCAACACCAAGACTGAATCAACAATAACCTAGAGATATTCCTTCAGGAGGCACAAACCAAGAATTAAACAAAAGAGAGAGAGAAGAGAGAAGGAAAACCTAAAACAGCTTCCAAGGCCTGAATTTACCAGTTCCCGGTAGCAAACGATTGTAAGAACCGACCAAACGAAATAGATCGTGCATACATGAAACCGATAAAACAAACGGATGAAACAAGTCGCCGATTTGCAATCACAAAAACGGAGATGAATGTCAAATCTCCAAAGAAAACATAAACAACAGATCAAAACATACAAAGATCGGCGAGAAGGGGCATAGAATCCGCTTCAGCAATGAAAGAAGTCCATTATAAAGGGAGATTTACCTTTGTCGGGGCGTTTTCGGACGGCCGATCGAAGACGATCGAGTCACAGGTACATCGAATTCGGTAACGCCTACGAATATACGTGGAATGTGCAAGGGAGAAAGAAAGGGTTTTCTTGTCAGCGGTGGCTAGAAAGGCGGTTGAGGGCGTTGTCGAGGCGGTGGAGATTGCTAGTTCGGCTTTCCGTCCGTCCTCATTGAGTCCCTTCAAGATTTTCTATCGACCCTTCCAGAAGGTGGTTGTTAAAAATTCATGCTTATTATTTTCCATCATCGTTCCCTCTCGCCGTCTAAATTTTCTTTTTTTTTCTCCTTTATAAACCAGACTAATGATACCCGAGCGTATGTTTTTCGTTAAAATATATTGAGGTTTTTTTATGACATTTTCCTTGTTTATTTTGTCAACTTATTTTTTTTATATTATTTTTATGTTATTGGATGGGTAGAATTTTCACATCAATAATTCGAGTCATGATTTATTATATCATTTTTTATGAATTATAAAGAATTCGTAATAAACTCAAAAGGTCGTTCTAACGAAAGTATAAACTACCGAAGCTTGAATTTAGTTAGTACACTATAATTTAAAAAACATACGTTAAATTCATTGAAAAAATATTTATTATAATAAAATATGTAGTTTTATTTTATTGAGGTATGTTTAACCATACTAATAGATATAACTTTGAATTATTTGGAAATAATTTATATGTACATTCTTATTCTTATAGTGTGTATATATATAGAGAGAGAGAGAGAGAGTTTGGTTCCCATAAAACACTCCCTTAACATGAAACGGAAGGAGAATTTTGGGCCCTTGGATCAAGGAGATCCAAGGGCTGATCTTCTTTCTCCTTTTATTAAAGACGGGGGCAATTATGTTTTTTCCCTCTCTAATTAATTAATCATTTTTTTTGTTTTTAGGGGTAAATTGAAGACTCAATCGATTGAATAGATTTTGCCCTTCGATTTCGTTCAAACAAGATTGAATCGATTTTGCCTTTCGATTGAATCGATTTTGCCCTTCGATTGAAACGGAAGTGGTAAGAGGTAATCGCCGAATCCGAAAGCTTGTGCCCTTCGATCGAAGATTTCGTTCAAACGGAAGATTGTGCCCTTCGATCGAAGATTTTGCAATCGCCGAATCCGAAATCCAACGAGTTTGAATCTGTGAGTCTCGTTCCAACCATGGCAGAAAGTGGTAAGAGGAATTCACAAATCCATTGAACGAGATCGAACTGTGTGAATTTCGGAATCTATTGAACTGGTCAATCAAACTGTGTGAATCTAGTTGGATTTCAATTGAACTGTGTGAATCGAACTTAATACTACTGTGTGAATCGATTGAACTGTGTGAATCGATTGAACTGTGTAAATTTTCCTGTAAACTAGGCCAATCTTGCAAAATTCGACGTTGCACTTTTCGGACTTAATACTGCACTTTTCGGACTTAAGAATGCACTTTTAGGACTTACTAGTGCACTTTTCATACTTAAAATACGCACTTTGCACTTCTCGTTGACAATGCACTTTTAGGACTTAATAATGCACTTTTCATAAAGGAGTATTACTAGTATATGACAATGCACTTTTCAGCCTTACTAGTGCACTTTTTATACTTAACAATGCACTTTTCATTTTTGTTTAGAGAACATATATTTGACCTTATAGAGAACATATTTTTATTGCACTTTTCACAGTTAATAATGCACTTTTTACACTTAAGAGTGCACTTTTTCTACTCAATAGCACTTTGTATATCTTTTACTTTTCACTGATTTAAGCAATGCACTTTTCCTAGTATACAATGCACTTTATTATACTTTCAATGTACTTTTACTGATTTTCAACTAACACCTTTATATTTCCCTTTTTATGTTAGTTGTAGCGGGGACGTCAAACTCTTCTTCAACTACTATTCTGAATGAGGAATCACCTAAAAGTAGTGGTGAATATTTCATTGAGCTATCTCAAGGGGGAACGACATACTATTTGCCAACATGTCCATCCGAGTTGAAACCATATGAAGGTCAATGTTTCACCACTTTGGATGAAGGTATGGAGTTCTACAAAAGATATGCATCTTCTTGTGCATTCGAAGTTCGTCACGGGACTCGCCATACAAAAGATTGACACTGTCATAACTAAGTGGATGACATGTTCAAAACAAGGTTACAAGGATACTCGGATTAAACGAATTCGTCAAAGGAGATCGAAACGGGTTGGTTGTGTGGCAAGAATTGTTTTTAAATTGTCGGGAGAAAGGGCTATGTAGTGAGCACATTTGTAGAGCGTCAAACACATAAGCCCGTGGAGTGTAGATTTTCGCAGTTTTTAAAGTCCAATCGAAATCTGCATATGGCCACAAGAAGTTTATCCTCGATTGTTCTAAAGCTAATGTCGGTCCTACAAAATGCCATAGGGTGTTTAAGGAACTTGTAGGTGGCTATTCACACGTGGGGGCTTCTGTTGTTGATTTCAAAAACTTTCGAAGAGATTTGTTGGCATTGTTTGTTGGTTTAGACGCTCAGGTGTTAATCGATAAATTCAATCAAAAAAGAGAACTTTGTGACGCATTCTTCTTTGAATACGATGTGGATTCCCAAGACCGGTTGACAAGGTTGTTTTGGGCTGATCCGATCTCAAGAAAAAACTTTGCCTTCTTTGGAGAAGTTGTGTCCTTTGATGCTACATAGACTAATAGGTATATTGTTTCTTTCTGGTGCACTTTTAGCTGTTTTTAATGCACTTTTACATGTTTTTAATGCACTTTTTGACATTATACTTACACTTTTTCCTTATGCGCTATTGTTTCTTTCTGGTGCACTTTTAGTTGTTTTTAATGCACTTTTACATGTTTTTAATGCACTTTTTGACATTATACTTGCACTTTTTCCTTATGTGCTATTGTTTCTTTCTGGTGCACTTTTACATGTTTTTAATGCACTTTTACATGTTTTTAATGCACTTTCATGCTATGTACTCTCTTTTTGTTTTTCATATAGGTATGAAATGGTGTTTGCTCCCTTTACTGGTTTGGATCACCATAAAAGGTGCGTCACATTTGGTGCTGGGTTGCTGTTAAATGAAAATATTGAATCATATGTTTGGCTTTTCGAGAGGTTTAAGAAAGCCATGGGGAATCATCCAAAAATAATAGTCACAGATCAAGATATGGTCATGAAGTCTGCAATAGCGTGTGTATTTCCTAATGCACGTCACCGTCTTTGCATGTGGCACATCATGCAGAAGGTTCCCGAGAAGACAAAACCTGATGTAGATGGTCCAGCTTTCAAGGAGAAACTTCATTCTATTGTGTGGGATTATTCTCTCGAGCCGGCTGAATTTGAGGAGAAATGGTCGGCTCTGGTAGATTCTTATCCACTGGACAACAAAAAGTGGTTCCATGGTATGTTTGTTATTCGTCAGTTTTGGATCCCAGCCTACTTTAGAGATATAATGTTTGGTGGGTTGGTTAGGACCACTTCTATACCTGAGGTACAAAATAATTTCTGTGGTCATTTTACCGATAGAAATTACAGGCTTGTGGAGCTAGCAGTGCACTTTGAGAGCGCATTAGACGCTCAGAGACATACACAGTCGAAGCTGAACTACGAGTCTTCCACTATGGTTCCTGATTTTAGGACTACACTTGAGTTAGAGAGGCATGCAGCAGAGGTTTTCACATTAACAGTCTTCAAGTTGATTCAGACGGAAATATGTTCTGCTTGTTTTGATTGTCGTTTGACTAGTATGGTCCCAGAAAACGAAGCCATCACGTATACCATTGTGCAAGCTGGTAGGCCCACAGTGCAAACTATGTACACTCAGAATGACGACAATGTGGTTTACTCATGCAGAGAGTTTGAACGTGTTGGCATGCCTTGTCGCCACATGTTTTTTGTCTTTAAAAACTTGGATATGACACGCATTCCCAACAGATTTGTCCTCACTCGGTGGACTAAACTTGCAACCGTAAAGCCGATTTTCAGTATTGCCGGTTCATTGGTTGATCATTGTGCTGAGTTGGAAGAGAGGCAAAAGTTAACAAATACACTGATTTCTGACTTTTTCTGCTGCATGGGACTTTTAGAGCGAGATGCTGACTGCATGGGACTTTTAGAGCGAGATACTACTCAGCATTTGAAGGACTTTGTGTGTCTTATTAGTGATCAGAAGGAAGCTCTTATGAAAAAAGGCCTTGTTATGCAAAGTTCTAGCTCCTATAATGCACAAATTGCTGAGGAATTTGCTGGTACATCATTGCCTACCACAATAAGTATCCATCCACCAGAACAAGCCATGACCAAGGGGAGTGGGAAGAGAATTCTAGGTGGTAAGGAGTCCGGTATTCAAACCAGCAATAAGAAGAAATAAAAATGTGGTAGATGCAAGAAGTATGCAAATCACAATAGGTCAACTTGTGAGTATATTACTTTTGCATTTTAACTTGTATATAATGCACTTTTTCTATTTTATAGTGCACCCTTTTATCCATTAGATGCACTTTATTAAATTTGTAATGCACTATTTGACACTCTATGCAGTGGCCAAAAATTTACATTTTTGTTTTCCAAAATGCAAGTAAGGAAAACATTGAGGAAAGTGAAGAATCTGGTGAGATAGAAGAATTTGACCCAAATATATCATGTAAGTATTTTTGTTGTGTTTTCTTTTTTGTTTTAAGACTTTCTTCTAATGTGTCCCCCCTTTTTTTATTTTCAAGTTGATTACATTTTTCAGGGCAACCATCAACAATTCATTTTATATTTTTTAGTTTACCTCTCCAGATATTTTTTACATTATCAATATTAATTTTGCACTTTATCAATACCAATTTAAGTATTTTTTGTTTGAAGGAATGTAATGCACTTTAGCTTTATATCGATGCATTTTACTAGTATTTGTAATGCACTTTAACTATATATCGGTGCACTTTTATCAATATCCTAATGCACTTTATCTTTTATATCGATGCACTCTAACTTTTTTATAATGCACTTTTTTTATACTACACAATGCACTTTTATTATCTAAGGATGCACTTCTCTAAGAAATGCTAACAAATCCTCCAGCAAGCTTACTAGTGATGAACAAAATTGGTTCTATTAACAAGAGTAAAATTGTTCAATACAAATGTTATTTAACATATAAACTCAGAGGAAACTATATGCTTTGGGAGGTTTGAGGCATCAAGTTGAGCAATCTTACAGCAGAGGTCCTTCTACACCTCAGTACTTCAATGTCAAAAACCGTGACCCATTTCAGACTTCCATAGTTTTAAGGCAAAAGATGTTGCTTGATAGAATCAACTCTAGAGCAAGTGGTTTGAAATTTGGTCTGGGCCAAGCCAACTTGGTCGGAAGATGAACTAGACTTCCTATGGATGGGTGTCCGAAGACATGGTAGGGGAAACTGGGAAACCATGCTAAGAGATCACAGGAAGACATTTCAGTCCATGGAGAGTGGCAAGGGACCTTGCTCATCAATGGGAACTCGAGCAACACAAGCTTCTGAATAAAACCGGCACTTCACAAGGCAGATACATGACACCACTGGTTATTTACCCGGAGTTTCACTTCAGGGAAAGCCCTGAGACGTTGTTGCCATCAACTTTTGTATATGAAGCAGCGACATCATGGTCATCCAGATCAACCATTCTTGAGAGTAAGAAGAATGATAACATCAGTACTCCATTCAACTCTTCTTACTCAATGATGAACTCAGAGACTAGAAAACAATCACATGGAAAAAATAAGCAACAGACCAAGAAAAAGATTTCCATGCCTTAAAAGGAAAATAAAAGAAATATGTGGAATTTCATAAAAGATGACCTCACATGGTCTTTAGAATAGAACCCAAGGTACTGTTACAATATCCATGCCTTAAAAGTTCAATACAAAGAGCATAGCAATAAGCACCCTACTTATCATCCTCTTAAAGTCCTACCATAGCTACCTAAATTGTTCAAGGTTAGAAAGTAGCCTCTTAAAGTCCTACCATAGCTACCAAAAAAAATGTTCAAGTTTAGAAAGTAGCCATGGCTACTTTCTAACCCTCTGTGCAACTAAATTCTTTAACTTCTCCATCACCGTCTTCTGCATATCATTACATTTACTTCATCCTTAGCATATCCATGGCCCTTCTGATTTGACTATTCGAGAATTGTCTCCCCCAACACTCTTCTATCTTGTTCGGTGGACCCATATACGTCTCCAAATGACGCATAGCATATATTCCACCGTTGTTGAGAGGGTTTCTTGACAACAAATAAATTTATAATCAAGACCCCGCTGAGTATAGGGAGGTCAGGATCGTTCCACGGGAAGCAAGGTTATTCGTTTATCAATCTACTAAAAAGCAAACAAAAGCAAATAAAAACACTTACGAGCAGCCTCGTTAACGACGTTGTCAGGGTCGTTAACGAACCACCGAACACAAAACACTTCAACTAACGACCTAATTAAATCTAAATTAAATTCGGTACCGAGGCAAGTACTCAGCAATGAAAATTCACTAGAGATAATTCAAATAAAACAAAGATCTAGGATTTAGGGACACCACAACATAGCGAAGCATAAAAACTCGTAAGAAGATAAGATCATGCCTTTAAACAGATAGAGTCATCAACTTTCGTTGACTTAGCAAGTAAATTAACGAACTTTCGCATCCTAATTCACTTAATTGCTTGTTTTGGATCTAAAGCTTGAAACTTTCGTTTTCAAACAATATCAACCTTCAAGTTACTAACTTTCTCTTTCAATCAAGTTAAAAACCTATATTACCTCAACTTTCGTTTTGGTATAAGCACAACAAACAACTCTCAATCAAAGATAAAAGGCATTCACAACACAATCCAACTCATCAAACATGCTCAACTATGTCGGGCTTAACCCCGACCCTAGAAAAAGGAACTACTCACTAATCATAACTAAGAAACTAAAAATCTCAATCAAAAGAAACATTGAAAACAAAACAAAACTCGAATTAATAAGAAAAATATCGTCTTACAGAGATTCAGAAGAAACCAAAAACATCAAAATACCGAACCAAAATCGCGACCAACGACCCCGGTGACTGTCGTCTACCGAGCCTCTTCGATCCTCTCTGATCCGACTTTCTCTCTCTCGGCCCTTCAAAAATCTCTTCCTAAAAATTCTCCTCCAAAAGCTTCTCCTTTCTATGCTAGATAGAAGGGTATTTATACTAAAAAGCTAAAAACTAAAAAGGCTAAAAGATACAAACTTTCCTAAAAAGATAGAAACAAACCCTAAAAGATAGAAATAAAATCTAAAAAGATATTAAGACCTAAAATACATATTCTAAAAACCCCAAAAGATTCTAAAAAGATACTCAACCGACACGGAAAAAAATTCCCGCTCAGGATCGGTGAATTATAAAATAAATACTTCAAATCTTCTCCTTCGTGGCCTCGTTAACGAGCCCTCACAGCCTCGTTAACGAGTCTGGGCTTTGTTTTCTTCCACACTTCCTCTTGTGATCTCGAGCTCTGACTTCTTCAATCTTGCACTCCTCCGTCTTTCACTGTAATGCTCCAAATTCAGCTCCATATAGCTCTTTTCCTCGCTAAAACCTACAAAATTCACAAAATAGCGTAGCTTCCACTCTTTTTATAGAAATATGCAAAACTACCTAAAAACACTCAAAACTAAACCTAAACTGAACAAAACTAAACCTAATAAGCAAAGAAAACCTACTAAAAACTATACTAAAAATGCGAACATCAACCGTTGACATCACTTTTTGGGTCATCCCACCCGAGGTTCTGCTCGTCTATCCCATTGTTTTCTTCAAGTCTACCGACTTTTGCAAAGAGCTTCCACTTTTTGAGATATTTGATAACCTTGGTCTTCTGCAAGATATAAAATTACAACATAAGATATAAAATTACATCATTTAATAATTATATTTATGAATGCACTTTTCACAGTTTAAAATGCACTTTTACTACTTCATGGTGCACTTTCTATATACAATTTGGAAGAAACTTTTTCTACTCTATGGTGCACTTTTATACTCTATGATGCACTTTTTCTGATTTACGATGCACTTTTTAATCCTTGTTTTGCAAGGATTGAACAATCCTTGCAAAACAGTATTTCGAATGAGATCTGTCAAACCAATAATTGTCTACATCAACAAGAAGGAGATCCCAGCAATCAACTGGTAATGTTTTATCTAGCATAAATTTTAGACTTCAAAGAACTTCCAATACATAATCATGTTGTAGTTATCATGTTGCTATAATTACGGTAGTGAATCAACTAATGAGTTATATATAGCCCAAGATTTTGAGCCACCAGCAAGATGTGAATATTAAAAGCCAGAAACTAAGCCATATAAATGAGTGATATTGAGCATGCAACTATGCAAGATATGCTAGTCTAAAATAAATAAAAAAGTATGAATGATTCAGAGAAATTTCAAGTTATAATTCAACTCTTGTGAATCACTGATTTAAAATATGTAGTATTAACAAAGCTGAGATATGACAGTGACAAGATCGATCGAAGACAAGCATCATGGCAATCAAAAATCACATGCGGTGAATTAACAAAGCTGAGATCAAGAGATGGAATAGGTGAGTTGCATCCAATATTCAAATCCTAGTTAATTACAGGTTATGGGTTGAGATAAAGATGCAATTGCAGGGTGGAAAAAAACATAGACAGCTAGCATGTTATTTGACTTTAACATGCTCATTCATTTAACTTGACGTAAAATCAAAGCAATATGAAATTTGATACTGATTATGCAGCAGAGTACACACAAAGAAGTCTGCACCATTGGGTTTCAATTACAGGCGTTCCATACTGATTATGCTTGTAATGTTTTATCTAGCATTAATGAGTGTGCAAAGATTCCATTGAGCAAAATGATTTATCTATTTGGCATGATTTAAAAAGCTTACCAGTTTGAAAAACTTGAATTGACAGAAGTCTTCAATTTGTTCCTTCTTTGTTGAGTTGTGAAGAAATTCTATAATTCCATTGATCTTCAAATTGAAACTTACTACAACGTAAGTTTCATTATTCAAAATCACAGGAATCAATATCTACAAATGGAGAGAAAACCTTTGTTAGTTTTTCAAGTACTACAGAATTAAAGTGAAACAGTTTACTTACAATTTAAAAAAAAAAAAAATTACCAAGTCAATCTTCTTCATTTGCCTTCCCTCAACAATACCTAAATCCAAGTCCATTCCATCATTGAATACCTCTTGGCTAACTTCATCAGACTGTTTAAATGGAGTTTCTTTAAAGTCAAATTAAAATTAAAATAACAACTACAACATACACATTTAATCATTGAAATACTTACAAAACTGTACACTTTGCCAATCAATCTCGAAGGCTTCTCGTTGCTCTTCCATCTCTCCATTTCGTTGACATACATAGTGAAAGAATCCAATACACAAAGATCCAAGTCCTCTGACATGGAAGAGAAAGTTGCTCTAGTGGCAGTGAAATCACCACGTCTGAAGAACACCTCTCTACATAGGAAAAACATACACATTAGATTTTGAAGATGAGAAAATACAAAGCCTAGCATTTTTCACTTTTCATACTTATCAATGCACTTTTGACACTTTATAACGCACTTTGGACACTTAATAATGCACATTTTTAAAGAATGATGAAGGCTGGATTTTCATAATGCCCTTTTTAAAATAGTTCAAAAAGAAATCAATGCTCAATAACTGAGGGAAGGAAGCTATAAACATTGTACTTAGGAATAGCTTTGAAATTAAACTAAAGGAACAATTATGTGGAAAAAGTGACTCTAAGTAAAGAGATGAATGGGATGATAAGGTTAGCTTTTAGGCGTAAGTGCTTTATAAACTGATAAGCATGGTACATGTGACATAAGAATGCACTTTTCACAGTTAATAATGCACTTTTCACAGTTAAGAGTGCACTTTTTATACTTGTCTAGTATTACCCTATATCTAGAATTCACTTTTCACATTTTATGATGCACTTTACACATTTCATGTTGCACTTTTTCTTATCATAAAGGGAAAAGAAAACAATAAGAATTTGAATAGAAAACTTACTGTTCATTGCCAAATATTTCCTTTTCCTGCCCAAGTGGCTTAACCGCAAACTCTCACATGTGCTTTTCCTCTTCTCTTAAATCATAGAAGATATTGATCATTCTGTTTTGGAAAGGGCTTACCACTGCAATTCCAGCTTTCTTGGGTCGTTTTCCTACTACAACAGGATTTGGACTATCCATCTTTCTTTTTTCATGTCCAATATACAACATTAAAACAAATTAAATATACATTTATTAAAATATGAACACAATGTATCAAATGAAAAAGAGAGAATTTTTTTTGACAAGTATACCCGCTTCTTTCTTAGCTTCTGTACTTTTGATGGCTCCTCCTTTTCAAGCTTCTTCTCTTCTCCCACTTGTTGCACCTCCTTTTCAACCTTTTCCCCTTCATCCACTTGTTTCATTGCTCCTTCAAGAACAACTTGTTGGTCATACTCTTTAGCAATCTCAGTCGCGATTACTGTTGCATTTTCACCAGCTAGTTGTTGTTCATTAGAAGTCCCCTCTTCTAGCCTAGTGAATGCATTCTCATTTGCAGAATCTGTTTTATCTCCAACTATGGTGAGATCTTCTATTTCTTCATGTGTATCAAGTTCATCACCTTCATTTACTTCTTGTTCAGATTCTGTTTTTTGCTCGTCTCCTCCTTCAGATTCAACCTCCTCCTCTTCAGAATCAGCTTCTTGTTCAGTTGACTTCATCAATCCTCCTTCTAATTCCATGCCAAGCAAGTTAAATGAGGGAGGAGTGAAGTCGGATGAATATGGCTTCAACTTCTTCTTTGATGTTTCTGCTTTTGCTGCCTTCTCCAATGCATCCAGAAGTTCTGGATCATTCCAAAATGGATCATGCGAGCTGTCCCAAAAGGTTTTCTAATCTGCAATAGGGTCAGTTGGAGAATCTGTGGCAACTGCAAAAGGTGTAGTCTCTACCATATTCGAGAACTTCTCTATTGCCCGCCCGACAATGGTATTTTTCTCCTTTAGCTGCTCCTTAATACCTCCACAATAGTCCGAGAGCTCTGCAATGCTCTCTGCAGCTTTGCTTGCCTTTCTAGAGACTGTCTTCACAATAACCTGTTAAAACATATTACTTTAAGTTAATATGTATTCATTGTTTAAGGATGCACTTTTCATATTTAACAATGCACTTTTCATATCTAAGGATGCACTTTTGCAAAAATTCAGCTTTGTTGATCATATTTTGAGACTACTGGTACTTGTTGAAAACTCAATCTAAATAGTTTAAACCAGCACTTTTCATGCTTTACAATGCACTTTTTATACTACACAATGCACTTTTTAAGAATAGAATCTAGAATGCACTTTTTATGCTACACAATGCACTTTTCATATCTTACAATGCACTTTTAAAAGAAAGAAAACTAGAATGCACTTTTTAGTCTACACAATGCACTTTTTAGCCTACATAATGCACTTTTCATACTTTTATAATGCACTTTTTAAACTACACAATGCACTTTTCAATATTCAGAATTTTCACATTATTTCACAGTGAACCCAAAGGTTCAGAATTTTTAAAAAGCCAAAGTGTCAATACTCTATAGCATATGCCATATTATGTGTTTTTACTGTAAACCTACATGATAAACAATTGGATCAATCCAAACGTAAACAAAATGACATAACAAAGCCATTTACACATTGAAACAACTTCTTAGCAGCTGAAGGACAAGATCAGTTAGCTTAAAACTTTGTTTTGACAAAAGTTTGAACTACGTATTTAAAAAAAAAAGACAAGATCAGTTAATTAATAAAAAAGCTTGAACTAGGTACAAATTCTCATCTATACCGACCAATCACTCAAGTGTTTTGACAAAAGTTTTCACTTAATTACAGAGAACAAGATCAGTGGATACAGCTGAGTGAGATTGCCTTATTAAAGGAAGAAGACAAGTTCATATCTTGTAAAGGAAGTGAGGAGAGTAAGGAGACATGGAAGGAGCAAATTAAGTTAATGAATATATATGCATTCAAAGTATATACCTCTAACTCAGCCAATTCATCCCCAATAAATTCTTCTTCTGTAGATATGGGTAGAGTTGGTGCTCTTCTGGTTTGGTTTGCAACTACATTTTTCTCCCGCAAATGCACTTGACCAAAGGTTTTAACAGTTTGCCACTCTTTTTGTTGTCGATCACACAATGACCTTCCACTCCATGCCATGAAGACGGGAAAAGTATGTTTAGGGTGTTGTCCCAAGAATATACCTATGTCGACATATAGAAGCTGAAAATAAAAGAGAGTAAATTTATTAAACTTCTAAGCCTATTATTGAATCATAACCAAGCTTAATTAATAAAAGACAATGCATGAAAATAAATTTGATAGAATAAAAGTTTTTTCTTACAACAAGTAGGAGTATTGGGCCGTTGAATTTTAAAGTTCGTTTCTTTTTCCATTTTAAAGTCTTTTGAACAAGTACTGTCTTCAGAAAGTTGCACCAATCCAGCTTACAAATTTCTTCCACATCTTCAATCAGTATACTGTGGTTTGCTTCCCCATTGCCCGTACTTTCAACAAGGGAGCAGATGAACAAGACAATAAAGTGTCTTTTGAACCAAACACCTCCATCTTCACATGCTTTCATCTTTATTGCAACATCGTTAGTTGTAATTTTTTTGGTGGAAACTTTTATATCCTCTTCACTTTCAAAAACAGAACCTATAAACTGCATCTTCCATTCTGCAAGAAGTGCGGCTGGGTCGTTCCTTTTTCTCTTCTTTATCTCCGTCCCACCAAGGGGTATTCCAAAGACATCATGAACAGCTTCATCATTGATGTGGATGATCCTTTGTTCATCTATTTTGAGCTCACACCTAGTAGCGTCAAAGCGATCTAATAGCCACAATGCAAGACTACACGGCAGATCAGATACTTCAAAGCTCAATAAATGACCAAATCCAAAGCTTCTGATGCTCTCCTTTTGTGGATTTAGTAGCTTTAAGTACTCTACAAAAATATTTGGCACTGCCCTAGTTCCCAAACTAGGAAACTTACTTGTGATTGTACACCTCTTTCTTTGTTCACCTATTTGGAAGGACATAGAAAATAGGCAAATAGCTAAACATCAAAAATGTTGAAAAGACATAGAAAAGACATATAAAAAAATCAAAAATGAATTTGGATGTACTTGTAAAATAATGTCTTCTTATACCAATTATCAATGCACTTTTCTTAGGCACTCTTGAAACTTTTTGCTGCACTTTTTAAATCTTATGATGCACTTTTCATATGTTCTCATTACAAGGAAAGTATAAGATATTAAAGGGAAATGTTGCACTGATTTGCTTCATTTTAATTTCTAAATGAAAGAGGATGTGAGAATAAACAGCTAAACATCTGGAAGGCAGTTATAATAGTGTGATCATGTTGCAAATACAAAATCAGATAAGAAAAATCCATCCTCCACAGCATTCCTAATGCCATTTATCAATGCACTTTTCATATGTATCAATACACTTTTAAAACTTTTCAATGCACTTTTGAAACTTATCAATGCACTTTTTCAATCAAATGATGCACTTTTCTAATGCCATTTATCATGCTATTTTACTATGTCACAATGCACTTTTCAAACTTTTCGATGCACTTTTCTAATGCCATTTATCAATGCACTTTTCCTATGTCATAATGCACTTTTCAAACTTTTTAATGCACTTTTGAAACTTATAAAAACTCCTGAATTCTATGTTTTTTCTTACCTTGGTTAGAGGAGGTGCCACCTTCCATTCTATTTCCGGGGTCATGTTTTTTTTTGCTCCTCCTCTCTGTTTTGGATTTTTTGTTCATGTCAATAGTATAATTGAACATAAAAATACAAAAGTACTTACTTTATTTTAAAAAAATTGGAGCATTTTGAGTTACCTCTCATTTCTTGGGTATTATCATCACCCAAGATCCTCATTGTCCCTTCAGGTAGACGTATTTCCTTGGTAACTTTACATATGAAATAGAACAAATCAGAATAATGACCAAGTATTCAAGAAAAAAGTAGCATAAACTTAACTCATAAATGCACAAACAAGATGAACAATATAAGGCTCTTCCATATAATGATTAATGCCTATAACAGGGTAGAAAAAGGACACTGGTTTCATGTAATTGCACAAACCAATGCATAGGCTTCAATTGGACAAACTGAACTTAGCAGGCATGGCAGCAACTGGGTGAGTAAACAATTACTCTGACCGACGCTCCTAGCCCAACAAATCATCAAATTGATGCCATAGGATACAATAGTTTTAGCACTTTAGGCTTGCTTTTCATACAGAGTCCAAATACTCAATGACTCGATCTTAAATTTAGCAATGAATCCAGTGTTTACTAAGCAAAATTCCTTAGCATGATTCCAGATGAAATACTCAATCCAGAGTCCAAATACACAGTCCTAAAGTTAGCAATGATTCTAGTGTTTACTATGCAAAACTCCTTGGCACGATTCCAGATGATTTCATCTTGAAACATAAACAGCTAAGGGCATAAAACACACTATACCAATGGACAATCAAGCAAAAGCTATTCAAATTTCATACAAATTCGATCTACTATGTTCAAATTGATAAAATCCACACTTAACTCAGTAACACCAAACACAAAAGTTGTTATCTTATTCTGAATTCACAGCGAAAATTGCATAACAGCGACAGCGGTGCTTTACCCCAAACTAGACTAATCACATGGTGATATACGTTTTGCAGTTAATCTGCGAAGAGCACAATCAATAAAGACATACAATAATGAAACGAGACAACACGAAAAAGGCTAGGGTCTCATGAAATTGATATGAAAGCCAATAGACTGGGAAATTCATTGATTAACAGACAAAATTTCCTAAGCTTGTCACAAATCAAAACAGAACACATCGATTAACATACAAAATTCATCGGCAAATTTCCTTCTTGAATCGCATAAACAAAGAACAAAAAATATCAGAATCTGGCAAATTTCCTTCTTCAATCGCATAAGATGAAGAAAATTAGGGCTTATACCTTTTCGATTTGTTTTTGGAGGCATCGTGATTCGTGGGAGAGATTGAAGGCGAAGGTGAGATCGTCCGTCGTCCTTCGATCATCCGTCGTCCTTCGTTTGCTTTGGAGAGTTCGATCGATTGGAGCCTTCGATCGAGCGTTTGGAGACTTCGATCGTTGGAGACTTCGATTTGTGCGAGTCGAATCGTCGTCTAAGTTTGTTTAGTGCGATCGATTAGGGCTTATTTTTGATATTTGAGAGTGAAGTTAAGGGTATAGAAATTAGGTGTATTTACAAAATTGTCACCTTATTGATTTGTTTTATTTTTTTTCAAAATTTTAGGAGTAATCTGAGCCATTGGATCATGTGATCTGACGGCTGACAACTCTCCTTCCGTTTCATGTTAAGGGTTGGTTTCATTTGAACCAAACTCTCCTATTCTAATCTCTTTCTCACTATATAAGTTTTTTACTTTTGCATGATCTCATCATAATTTCATTCACTACAAAGCAAAAAAAAAAAAGACAACTCTCAAATTGTTGAAAAATAAATATCAATGAAGAAACTCTTGGAGATGGATAAAGTGAAAAAAAAAACAATAAATGATAGATGAGTGAAAGGTACCTACCATCCAAGAAATAAAAGTATTTCGTTCAGGTTAAAATTTTATAATTTCTAATTCATTATTCTTTTTTCTATACTACTGATTTAAGTCAATATTTATGACAATAAAGTAAATAATAATATAATAATTTATAATAAATTTTTTAGCAATTTAATCTCAAGAATTTTAGTTACATTAAAATTTAATTTTCTTTAACCAATTTTTTCTACTTTGGGATTTATATTTCTATTATAAAATATTTCAAACTAATGAGTTGTTCACATCTTTCACAATATTTTAACATCAAACAAATTTAAAATCTATTAACCTAAGTATTTTATTTCTAATTTTAGTCTAATCCATCTGTATGTAGATCTAAAAACCTATCTATAACTATATATTAAAGTTGTCCCTTTTCGAGCCACCAGAACGATTCTGGCCCCACCCCATATATAAAAAACCTTATTTTTTTATTCTTATTATTTCTTTTTTTTGTTTCTTTTATTTCAATCTTATCTATAACTTAACTATATATTACAACTATACCTTTTCGAGCCACGAGAACGATTCTGGCCCCACCTCATATTTAAAAAATTACTTTTTATATCTATTATTATAACTTTTTTCTATTAAATACTTTTTTAACTATTTAAATTTATCTCAAACATCAAACAAATATCTATTTAGTATAACAATATCTTTTCAAAGCTTCCTTATACAAGTATTTTAAAATTAAAGATAAAATATTTTAAATATCTTAAAATAAATATAAATCTTTTAGCATATATCTCTTGACGAATTTATTTATAGATATATATATTGATTTTCTTTTATTAAAAATTAATGATAAATATTTATAATGTTTAAAATTAATTAAAAATAGATAATAAAATATTTAATAGAAAATCAATATATATCTATAAATAAATGGAAAGTAATAAAATATGAATAATATAATTTTTATTAACAAATTATACATTCTACGAGCAATAAATTACTTATATTAAAGTTTATATTATATTTTTATTTATTAATATCTTATTTATAATGTCTATAAAATAGCGAATCGTAGTCGTACATGGTACGACGGGTACAACTAATAAACTTAAAAAATGACATTAAAGTTCATGAACTTAATATGATTTTTAATAATTTTATTTTAACAAACATTTGTATAATATAAATATTTAAATTTGTGGTAGTAAATGGCCATGTAATTAACATTCTTCAATATTTCATTTTATGTTGTTGTTTCTAAAACTATTTTGAGAGTTGTCTTCTTATCTCAACATGCCATAAAAGATTGCTAAAATCAATACAACATGAAACTTTTAAAAATTGGCAATATTATTTTGACAATGGCCTAAATAATTTAATTATATATACATATATTCAATATACACGTATACATTCAATACAATTATATTTAATCACACTTAATTGTGATTGTTTTATTATCTAATTCATTATAATAAAGTATTCAAAGTATGCTACAATGGTAAAAATAAAAATTTTACAAAGAATTTATAAATTCATAATTTAAATAACAAACTAAAATTAATTTCTTTTTCAAACAATACTATTTCTTCCGAACTAAAAAAATTCATTATTTTTTTAATGTATTAATCCATCGCGATTCAAAACTTGCAATACAATTTATTTTTTAACCCTTAATATTTTTCAATTGAATTAAGTTGACATATTTATTCATAAGTAATATAGTACATGCAATAAAAATAGTAAAAACAATATTTTAACGAAAAAATATGTAACAATAATATGAAACATTTAAAAACCCGTGCGTAGCACGGGTCATCGTCCTAGTCTATATATACTATAAAATAGAAAATTTTGGGCAATTAATGACTCATTCAATTGGCCTAAAACATATATCTAATTTTAATTTAATAATAATTCTATATAAACTTATATACATATATCATCTACTTAATTCCATATAATTATCTAAATTTTTTCTACATGTAAATTTGTATTTTTCTCAATCAATGTACATGTTTAAGTATTTAATAACTAATTAATAATTACATCATAAAAAATGAATTTTTATATTCTATTTGAAATGTTACATTTTTTTGCAATAAATAGTGCAACTATAAGAAACAAATTATGAATAAGAATTTTATGTTATTTTTATTAATTAACGAATAATCATCATACTATAAATAAATAGATGACAATTTTTGCATTTCTAAAATAAAATTTTGTTCAATGAAATGATTATATTAATATTTTAACATTAAAATATTGTCTTATTCAAAATTACTCTATTAAAAATTAATGACACACAAATATAAATCTAATAAATCATCTTAATTTAAAATATTAATTTTACAACATTTGATATTACACACAAATATAACATAAATCATTAATATTACATCATTTATTTAGCAAGTTTTGTAGTAACCCTTGATATTACATAAACCTTTGGTATTACAATATGAATTTAAAGCCATTAAACTATGACCATTGATATTACAAATAAAAGTAAAAATAAAAGAAGATAAGATCAACTTTTGGTATTTCAAACAAAAGATAAGATTAAATTTAAAATATAACTTTTCTTATTCCACTCTCTTTCTCACTATATAAGTCTTTCATTTTTGCATGATCACACATCACTCTCTTATATTTGATGTATTTGGTGATTGTCACTTGAAGGAAAAAAGCAAATGATTTACAAACCAAATCTTTTGATGTATTTGGTGATTATTACTTGAAGGAGAAAAGCAAATGATGTACACAATTCAATAGAGGTATTTTTTCTCTTTTGAATTCCTTTGTTTCATATGACTTCTAGCATTATATTTGAATATGCTTTTGAGTATTTTATTATTTTATTTATATGGTAAGTGAAAAACATTATTTATCTCAGAAAGCTTGGCAAAGTGGATGAGGATCACCATGAATCATTTGATGATCACGTGAAGAAGAGAAGGTTATGCGCTAGGGAAATCATTTGACGGTAGATTAATTTGATTAATTTATGTGAAGGGTTTTGCGCAATTAATTAAAAAAATTATTCTTTAAAATTAAACAAATAAAATAACAATTCAAACACAACTATTTCTCTATCTATTTTGTGAGTAATTTAATAAAATCTATTAATAAAGTAAAATTAGTTCATTGTGGAAATGTCAAATTATTTTTAATAAAGTAAAATTATTTGCACATACGTTGAAATCTCTATTAAACTTTTACACCACCAAATATAAATAATGTACGATTAAATAATAATAAAAAATTAGTTCATTGTTGGAATTATTAGTTCATTGTCGTCATTATTGAATTTCTCCAAGTGGAATTATCATAAAATTATTTTCTGGAAATTGTTTAAATCTCTATTAAATAATAAAAAATTATTACTTTCAAATCTATATTGCACTAAAATTAGTTTACAAAATCTATTAATAAAGTAAAATTATTTTCGTTTTCCATAAATTTTTTTGTTCTTTTGGTTTTCCATTTTAGACTAATTTTATATTTTACAACATTTGGTATTACACACAAAAATAACAAAATGAGCATTAGATTTGATATTACATCATTTATTTAGCAACTTTTGTAATAACCTTTGGTATTACAACACAGAGTTTGGTTCAAATGAAACAAACTCTTATCCTGAAACGAATGCACTTTTTGTAGTTAGTAGTGCACTTTTCCTACTTCAGATTGCACTTTTTCGCATTTGCACTTTTCGTACTTTTTAGTGCACTTTTCATACTTTTTGTAGTGCACTTTTTCGTAGTGCACTTTTTGTATTTTTCAATGCACTTTTATATGAAAAGTAAAGTGCACTACTAATTAGAAAAAGTGCATTCGTTTCACGTTTTAGGATAAGAGTTTGTTTCATTTGAACCAAACTCTTACAACACAACCTTTGATATTACAATATGAATTTAAAGCCATTAAATTATAACTATTGGTATCACAAATAAAAGTAAAAATAAAAGAAGATAAGATCAACCTTTGTTATTCCAAACAAAAGATAAGATCAAACATAAAATATAACCTTTGACGTTATTTAGCAACTTTTGTATTAACTTTTAGTATTACACACAACATTTAGTATTACAATATGAATTTAAAGTCATTAAATTATAACTATTGATATTACAAATAAAAGTAAAAATAAAAGAAGATAAGATCAACCTTTGGTATTCCAAACAAAAGATAAGATCAAATTTAAAATATACACTTTCATATTTCACTCTCTTTCTCACTATATAACCTTTCCACTTTTGCATTATCAAGTAACAACTTCATTCACTACAAAGCAAAAAAAACTCTCAAATTGTTGAAAAATAAGGATCAATAAAGAAACCCATGGAGATGTATAAAGTAAAAAATGTCAATAATCTCTATATCAGTAAAGGGTATATATCATCCAAGCAATAAAATTATAAGATCAACATTTGAATTACATTCACCAAGTGAAAAAAATCCTATAAAATATAAAACATTGAAAAAATCAAGAAACCCGTGCGAAACCCTTGAAGATCAATCAAGAAACCTATATATCTATATATATTATAAAATACTATTTTTATATAAAATATAATCAATGAGAACCCGTGCGATAGCACGGGCCATCCACCTAGTAACATATAAAATTGAAAAACTTGGGTCATTTATGGCTCATTTCCTCATTTTAATTTTATAGGAAAAAAATATTAAACACCAAAAGTAATGTAGATTTTATTCTTTAAATTTAAGAATCAATACACATATTTAAACCTAATAACATTATTATTTTTATTTTTATGTTACCGAAGAAGAAAAGACTGGACATACCGTTCAAAAAAAACTGGAGATGGGAGTAATGTGAATTAATTACAATTAAATGGTGGTAAAAATGAAAAACAGTAACCGCCTAATAAAGATGCTTGCAAGACCATTTATCATCATATATATGGATGAATTGGTAATATAATTCACCAACGAAAGAAGGCCAATCCGTTGAAAAGAAATTATCTCCTTCTTCTCCTTTTTTGGTTGTGCGGTGACCCTCACTACTACATAAATTCAATAAATTGAAAAGAAATTGTCATTCCTTGAAGTATGAAGAAATAGTTGACCGAGATACTTTGCAAAAATATTGTTACCAACTGAAAGTAAGGTATCTTCTTCCTTTGAATGCCTAAAACTAAAATTACTACAATTCTATATCATCATCGATGTATTTGTTTTAAAAATGTTTAACATCTTCCATTTAATTATCAACTATGTATACCTTTGAATGCCACCAAATAAATAAGACAATCCAATTAAATGTTATTTATATGACCATATTTGAGTCACTAATTAAAAAAAACTAATTATGAATTAAGGCATTGTGAATGACAATCAATTTACTACATTATCAATTAATAACGACCATTTTGACCACCATTGTGTCTTTCTATTTACCCTATTTATATAAACATAATCCCTTCAAGCTTCAAAAAATAAAAGGGATATGCTTGAATTAAAAAGCATACTACAAACAAGTAACCAAACAACAATTTATGTGATGCAATAAAGTTATTTATGAGTGGAAATTAAGCAAGGTAAATATCGTAGGTAAAGTGGTTATATATAAAAGTCCAAAAGGTTAATCACAACTCCAAATTCAAACAGTACATATTCAAAAGGTCCCTAACAAATGCTCGATGGAAACATTAAAAATAGAATTTTAGGTTTACACCAAATTAACATTCTATTTCTTCTTCATTTTCCCATTTTTCATGTGAGTTATATATTCCTTGTATCATATAAAGATGAAAAATTTAGTCATTTATGATCAATCCACAATTAAGGTGAAAGATTAAAAAAAAAGAACATCTACTGATTTGGTTGTGAATTTTGTTTTTTCATTGAATTAAAAAGAAGGGAAATTCCGTTTGGTACCCCTCAACTTTTTACTTTTCCGGATGATGCCCAAAAAAAAACTTAATCCGTGTGGTACCTCCGAGTTTTTGTTTTAGTTCACCCCGTACCCTTTTGTCCCTTTTACTTCCGTTTATACCTAATACCGTCAATTTTTTATTTCAAAAAAGAAAAAAAAATAAAGCTTTCTCACTAAAAACAGGTTTTAATTCTAAAAATAAATAAATTAAAGGTTATCTGTACTCTTTCTCACGAAATACACATAGAACACGAACACATGAGAAACAAGGACACAGAGCAACCACATGAGAGATACACAACAATTATATTGAGTTTCTACTGAACACACAAAAGAAGCCACATGAGAGACAAATTGATTAACATCTAGAATTTCAAGTATGAGAGACAAATCAATAAGAACTTAAATGTAAAATAAAAAAACATAACTATGAGTTTAAACCCTAATTTCAAATCAAAATTACATATTACTCCCAAATTGACTCGAAAACAACAAATAAAGATAGAAATCAGCTTAATCACAATCTAAATCGACCTAAATGTAACTAGAATCATATCAATTTCGAAAATATATACCCAAAATTCATACTACACCCTTAATTGTTGTCGACCGCCATTAGCCGCCCTTCGTCTGCCGCTCACCGTCCTTCGGTAGTCCGTCCTCCGCCCTCCATCCACCGGTCGACGCTCCAGCCGCTAGCCCTCGCCAATTCAAACTTGATGGTTCTCCTTTGTCGTTGTTAGGTGTTGTGTGAGAGCTAGTTCTCTGTATATTTCGTAAAGAGAGTACAGAGATGCCACCTTTAATTTTTTTTTAGAATTAAAACCTGATTTTTAGCGTCAAAACCTTTTTTTTCTTTTTCTTTTAAATAAAAATATGACGGTATTAGGTATAAACGGAAGTAAAAGGGACAGAAGGGTACGAGACGAACTAAACAAAAATTCGGGGGTGTACCATACGGATTAAGTTTTTTTTGGGCACCATCCGGAAAAGTAAAAAGATGAGGGGTACCAGACGGAATTTCCCTAAAAAGAACATCAAAAAAGTATATAAACACACAAGGTTAGTAATATTATGAGTATTAATAAGTGTTTTAATTCACTAACTATTATCAAATGTCTTTATAAATTCTGAACCCTCTTATTCCTTTTTTAAATTCACAATTAAGGTGAAAGACCAAAAAAGTAAAGAAAGAAAATTTACTCTTTATTGGTTGATTTGGTTGTGAGTTTTGGTTTTCCATTGTATTAAAGAGAACATCAAAAATATAAAAATATAAAAGGTTAATAAAATCAAGACCATTAATAAGTGGTTTAATTCACCAAACATTACAAAATATCTTTACAAATTCTTAAGCCTCAATCATCATTATTTAATACCTTTACAAATCCTTAAACCTCTTATTCCTCTTTTTAATTCACACTTTAAGGTGAACAAGTAAAAAAATAAAGAAAATTTACATCTTTGGTTGATTTAGTTGTGACTTTTGATTTTCCATTGAATTAAAAAGAATATTAAACAAATATAAAAACACCTAAAGTTAGTAAAATCGGAAGCATTAATAGGTGTTTTAATTCACCAACCATTACCAAATGTCTTTACAAATTCTTAAGTTTCTTATTCCTCATTATATAATATCTTTGTATATTCTTAATCTTCTTATTACTCTTTTAAATCCACAATTTAGGTGAAAGAGTTAAAAAGAAAAGAAAATTTACTCATCTTTGATTAATTTGTTTGTGAGTTTTGGATTTTCGTTGAATTAAAAGAGAACATCAAACAACTATAAACACACCCAAGACCCAAGGTTAGTAAAATTAGTACCACTAATAGGTGTTTTAATTCACCAACCATTACCAAATATCTTTACAAATTCTTAAGCCTCTTATTAGTCATTATAGCCTTTACAAATTAAGACCATTGATATGTTACATTGTTATCCTTCAAACATAAATATGTATTGGTCTTTACTCTTTAGTACTTAAATGCACAAGAAATTTATATTTCATATTTCTCCCCTGAATGGTAGATTTGTGAATATAATAATTTAAGAATTATAATATAGCTCAAATTATAATAGTTAAATCCAACAAGACTAGAGTTGTTATGATTATTTACTACCATTTTTTTAAATAACCGGCCTTAATTTTTTAAATAAAATGACATATTTACACCCAATACTGAAATTTGTATAAAAAATTTTGACCCGTATATAATACAGGTATGACAGCTAGTATTCATATATACAAGAATATTTCCTAATAGAACTTCTCTTCCTCTTGCTTAGTGTTTGTGGAGTATATGACAACACTACATGAACTATCCACTCCCACTCAACATTTTGGATAAATTAATTGTTATTGTATATATTTTCAAGAGAAATTAAATTCAAAATTTTCACCCGGCCATGTAAACGATTTGCAACACTATGTAGGTGGCACCATTTCCGAGATCCAAACTGTAACACCCCGAGTTCCGACAGGGCGCTACTTAGAAGTAGACCTTACTAGGTACTACTTAAGTGGGTTGACAACAACACTTTAGGATCTTGCATCGCGTACACGACGAGAAAACTTAATAAAAATATCCAACCTTTTTATTTTATAAAAATTAGAAAACATAATCATGCATGTATTCCCGAGAATATAAATATCTAAATCCGACACAACAAAATTAAAAATAATTATTGAAGAAATAACAATAAGCAAAACATAATATCAACTCCAGCTTAATAATAAATCCAACATCCTAATATGTCATAAATAAGCTAATCCTAAACCCGACCCCACTATGACACACGCTCTTCACCGCTCCGCCCCGCCATCTGGTCTCGATTCCTGCACGGTTCCCTGGTTCATACCTGGAACTAAAAAAAAAAATATTCCCCGAAGGTTCAGCTACTAATCTATATATCAAGTTAGAAAGAATACGGAGATTGCAAGACGTTTTAAAAGCATTTCTAAAGTCAGCATCCAAGTCCACAATCGCAATCATAACTCTAAAGGCCAATACCTAAATTAGTCATAATCAGTCACACATAGCCACATACACATTTACAAACACAACCTTATAACAATGCAATTCCTCCATCTCACAATCCGACTTCCAAGGCGCTCAACCCCGCGCCGAGTGTAGAGGCAAGCCCTCTCACTCCACTTCACAATCTCCCTTCTAACCCCGGCTAAGCCTCCACTGGAGCACTTGCCAAAACACATAGATAATAATTTTCATTTTGAAGGGGCACGGTTTCCCTGTCAAATGGGTCATACATAGCCAACTCTTCCTCCACGCCAGCTACAACGGGGTCGTGCCAGAAACGGTACAAACACAGAGAAAACGTTTCAAAAATCCCTTTCCGGTAAAATACGTTCAAAACCATTTTACACACAGCACACTAATAAGTTCAAAACGATTCAAAAAGGTTAAAGATTTGTTGGAAAGTTACATGCAATATAATATATTTGTGTTATTAATGCTGGTTGGGATCGTCCTCATCTCTGGATTCTGGAGCATGGAGTAGAAAATTAAAAATCGAAATATTCATATGAGAACCAAAAACAAAAGTACAATACTAATTAAGCCTGGCTTTTTTATGGATTTATTATAAAACCTTTGAGGGAGGGGGAGGCTCATATTATTTTAGATAAGAAGATCCCGAAAAATGCTCCTTTTTTTCATTGTTTCTTTGTGCTTATCTACGAATTCTGCAAAGTGCTTAGAGTGCTCTTTAAAAAGGAACTACGTTTCCTTTTGAGAGTGATTCTATTTATTAATGGATATCAAATTATCAATTCAAGGAAGCATAGATAACACAGGTACTGCTAGTTTTTTGTGTAACTACTGGCTACTGCTCTATTAATTTACTCACTAGTCACTAGTTCTGTACGTACTACAAAATTCAAATTGAAATTGAAGAAATCACAAGGAATCAAAGTAGGCAGGAAAGGACGACAGAGAGGTGGGAGGGAGAGGATAAGGGAAGGAAGAAGAGGAGCACCAAAAGTAGGAGCGGCATGAACAACAGGATCACGGACGGCGGTGGCAGCGGCGGTAACACCACCCACTCGCAGAACCAACATCGCCACCGTTACTGCCACCATCAAATTATGAATCCGCCGCCGAAGAATCCAACCGGGCCAACCGCCGTTTCCTGCCTTCGGTTTCCCATCTCCATCATAGAGACAACTATATATGTAATTCAAATAGAGCAGAATAGTTAAATTGGGGAATTTGGTTTGGTTTGAGAAGAAAAAGGGAGATTCGACCATTAAATAAGGAGAAAGTAGAAAGAGGAGAAAATTGTAAACACAATAAACTAGGTACAAAGTGAAAGGTGTAAAGAGAGACGTATGACATGCATTGCCTCCTTTAGTTACTTGTCAGTCTTCTGTTTATAATACTCCAGAAAGAATAAAAACCAAATCCCCCAATTTATGCCCGATTGGGTTCTTAGCTAATTATATATATAGTTATTATTAAATAAATTATAATAAAAAGGTATATTATTAAAATAAATTGGTAAAATTAGGCTAATTCTCTCTTTTTGTTACTAATTATAAATAATTGTTAATATCTAATAGTATATAGGATAATGCTAGTATTCTTTCTGGAGTATTATAAACAGAAGACTGACAAGTAACTGAAGGAGGCAATGCATGTCATACGTCTCTCTTCACACCTTTCACTTTGTACCTAGTTTATTGTGTTTTGCAATTTTCTCCTCTTTCTACTTTCTCCTTATTTAATGGTCGAATCTTCCTTTTTCTTCTCAAACCAAACCAAATTCCCCAATTTCACTTCTCTATCTGAATTACATACATAGTTGTCTCTATGATGGAGATGGGAAACCGAAGGCAGGAAACGGCGGTTGGCCCGGTTGGATTCTTCGGCGGTGGATCCATAATTTTGATGGTGGCGGTCATGGTGGCGATGTTGGTTCTGCCAGTGGTGCTGCCGCCGCTGCCACCCCCACCCGTGATGATGTTGTCGGTGCCGGTTCTGCTGTTGGCGCTCCTTTTCTTCCTCGCCTTCTCCTCTCCCTCCCTCCCCTCTGCTGCCCCTTCCCGCCCACTTTGATTCCTTTTTGTGATTTCTTCATTTCGAATTTGAATTTGGTAGTAGTAGATCGAGCAATAGCTACACAAGATACTAGTTGTACGTGTGTGTTATTCTATGCTTCCTTGCGTTCACTTACTTTACTTAATTAATTAGTACTGTACTAGTTTCAAGTTTTATTTTTAGTACGGTTTTTGGTTCTCAATTCTCATACATACATATTTCTCTTCAATTTTATACTCTACATAAGCTCATATATCAAACTCTACAACACTTGAATTATTCATTTCATGTCACTTTGTAGTTTCTACTCTACATATGCTCATCCTAAACCGCTTTGTAGTTTGTACTATTCTGCTCTACATATGCTCATCTTATACCGCTTTGTAGTTTGTACTCTTCTGACCCAAAAAATTGTTCTCTTGTAATTAATTTCAGGTCATTTCAATATATATCTCATACATCAAACACTGGAAAATTGATTATTTCAAACTAGCTTTTGATTTGAATGTGGTTAAGCACACCTATAAAGGGCATGATGACAGATCCAAAATACAAATCACCCTCCTTTTCCTCCACTTCACTTACAAATTTCAAGACGCCGGTTCGATCTTCCAATGCCTCTACTATGTCTCCATCCTCACTCAACTTGAAACCCATTCCAATTGCTTTCATTCTAACTAATGCTTGAGCCCCTCTCATCAGTATAGGGCGGCTAGCAATGGCATTTCCAATCCAAGGCCTGGAAAAGACAAATTCCGATAGCCTCGTTGTCTTCGAATAGACTCCAACCCAATGCTCTCCATTCTTGTTCCTCTTTATGTTGTCGGGAAACCCTGGAAGCTCGGTTATGGTTTCAAGGGTTCCGGCTTTCGGGGTGCCTTCTAGCCAATACCTCAAGACCTTGCAAGTAACACTTTCTATTATAAGGACTGATTTGCCATCTTTGCTCAAACTAACTCCATTTGGGAATTTGAGGTTCTCGGCCAGTACCGAGACTCGTTTGGCTTGTGGGTCGTATTTCATGAACCTCCCTGTGTTATCTTTTGTGAGGAATGATGCTAGATAATTCCTGTCATTTCAAGAAAAATATATGGTTGGATTAATTGAAGTGTGGGATGATTCTTACAAACTTATCATTTATTATACTATATGTGCACCTTCTTTGGTAACGGGTACTGCTAAGAGTGAAATAGATAACTCCACTGCTCTGATCAATGTCAAGCCCATTAGCGAACCCAAAAGAAGAGGACGTTGCATCTTCTTGGGCCCAGACCTTAGTGGCGAGCCCGCCATTTGGGCCCACGACAAGGAGGCCCAGGTATGCATCGGCAATGTAGAGATTTCCAGTTGTCACGTGGAAGCGTAGGCCTAATGGGCGTCCACATGTGTGTTCGGTTTCCTCGTGGTCACGTGACCTTGCACACTCTTCCCTGCAAGAGGAAACTTATATGAAAGGGCACATCTTCGGGGAGTTATCAATTTGAAGTTTTTAATGGTCAGGTCAACAGACATTAAATAATGAAGCCAAGTGGCAGTACCAAAATGAGAAGATTGTAGGCTTATAAACTTATTTAATTATGTTAATTAATTTAGCCACATATTCGGGAAAATAGCAAGAGTCAACTTTTTTTGTTCCGAGCAAGCAAGAGTCAACTTTAACAGTTTATGTTGGTAGGTGAGGTGAGCGGTTACGTATTTAGGTTGTTGGCCCATCAATACAAATATATATACACAATAAATGGAGTTGATCTCCAAACACACTCTTTAGTCTTTCCTTTTAAGAATTGAAACTGCTTTCGTCTTTGAAATTCCCACTCCAACACCACTTTTTGCATGGCCCATGCAAATATTGCACTGCCAATACTTTTTCGTTTTAAATACTTAAATACGGAGTATTTCTTTTTTGGAGAGCAAGAACGAAAATGTTGTTAGTAATTTATACGTTTTAATTAAGCCCGTGTTACTTGATGATTACCTATAGAGGTTCTAATACACTTCCTAATTTTTTATATCAAATTAACTTCTATCAAATTCCCAAATTTTATGAAACACGCTAAAGCAATTTTTAAAAAATAAAACAATTTGAGGGTGGCAAAAAGATGAATCATTTCAAGACAAAAAAAAAAGAAAAGATGACGTCTTTTTCCTTATTTTCGTCGGTTTAAAATAAGTTATAATTTTAAAACTTGTATATTAATATTAATATTGTCCCATACATACATAAATAATATATATATGTGTCGTCCTGGAAATATGGTATGGCCTAGTTTTTGTTTTGGAAGGAAATCTCTTCACCACATACGTGTTGGTAGGAATGGTTCACTATCTAGCTACGTAGTTCATTTGATAAGCCTATAGATGGTAGGCCAAGCTTTCCATAGTCCACACAACGACATGAAAGTCATAGAAGATAAGCCTATGAAGACAGCTTTCCCAGCTTTCATCTTCCTAAATTGGAGTATTATATTACTAAATCAAAATAGAAAGAACGATGAAAATTAACCAAATCACCGATCACGCGATTTAGATGTATACTGTGAATTCTATATTCAAGCAATCGAGATATTTGAGGAGCGACGCAACAGCTTTAATTAGATTAATAGTAAGAAAACAGAGCAGGTCTGAAAGTGCGCACCTGTTTGGAGAGGTAAACGCGAAGTCACGCCACCGGCGATCTCGCTGGTCCCACTTGAGAATCCGGCCGTCCGACACGCCCACGTACGGCCCTTCGCCGTCCGAATCAAAGGCTATGCTCTCTCCTCCAAATGCGCCGTCGATCGGGAGGGCTTGCACGTGCGAGGGATGCTCGATGATCAGGTTACTAGCGGCGGTCGGATGATCCGGTTCCGATTGGTTGAGGACCCACCAGCGGGCGGCGAGGACGGCCACCACCAGAGCGATTGCAGGCGCGGCCGTAGAGGATCTCCTGGATTTCATGGCTGTGGTGTGGTGAGGTTTAGAATTTGATAGGGTGTCTCTTTGTCTTGGGGTGTTTGAAAAGATTAGGTCTAACATAATATATACGGATCGTTGTATATGTACGTGGGGGCACATGATGCGTTAACCACTTCCTAATTTGCACTTTATTATTGTATCAATTTTCAATAAGGAGAGTTACTTTAAGTATAAAGTCGTTACTAGGCCGGTAGGGGGATCAAGAAGACCGGCTAACAATGGACAAGAAATGTTTTGAGATTTTTGGGCCGCTTGAAATCAATGATTGGAAGTTGGGCTAACAATTAATGGACAAGAAAATGGGCTATTGTTCAATGATGTCCAAGAAGGAATGGTTTGGAGTTGGTTGGTGGAATGATGATCGATCTACAAATGAGCAACTATTGGCAGGCGTTTTATAACCGTTTTCAGAATGTAATGTGTGACTAAGCTAGATGGAAACCTGCCAAAGAAGAGAACAAATGCTATTACAAATATTGCAAACACAGCCATCGAAATACTGCATGCTTGTTGGTATGGGTATGGGTAAGGTGGAGGTAATCACTGTTGATGTGGCTCAACAACCTGATGAGGTTTGTTCATTGTCATCACTCATCATTGATAAATGTTACAACAATTTTGGTTATATCATTTATAGAGATTAACCATTCTTTCCAGTTCTATATATATTCCAACTCTGTACTTTTAACTCCTTGTAACAATATTTGTTGTTCTTTCTTGTTTACTTAATGATATTTGTATGTTAACATGGAAACGTGATCTGGGTTATAGAAGTTGTTAGATGTAGTTTTAGTTTTTTATTAACTCTTTCTTATTTGTAAAAATTTATCCATTCTTCCATTGATTGCATCACAAACACAACATTCTATAAGCTACTCGTGTTGTTGCCGGTTATCGTATGTCTAAAGGATTTATAGTAGCATAAGGCCTAGAAATCTTTGGAGCTAAATATTCTTGTTTTACAACAAGTATTCTCCTTTTTCACAAATATAATTCTAAATGATTTATAGTTTCCTCTTCACGTTGGATTTTGGCGGCAAACATGCATTTTTATGTATTCTTCAGACCTTTGATACGTAACTGCCATTTAACATGCACCATTTGACGGTAAAATACTAAAATTACTTAGGAAGATCAAACTTTCTTTTCATCATCTGTCATCCTGCATTTCCTAGTTACATGATACAGAGAAAATGAACAATGTCAAGCAAGATTCAAATGTCGTGTACAATAGAAGGCGCCTGCTAAGCTTGAATCTCGACTATCTTCACAACGGATGAATCCCCAACTTTTTGGAAGACAACTATCTTCTCATTATCAGTCTTGATCAGACCCATAATTCTTCCATACTCAATAGCAGGTTTTAGGCTGGAGTCTTCATTTGAACCCCCAGAAGCCAACTGCGCATATATTTAACAAAGTTTGATTTAGTAAATTTAGTTTATGGACACTCTCAATCATATCACAATGTTTATAAAACTCTTCTTACAATATCAGGGGTTGCCAAAATTGGGAGAACTCCGCGTACACTGAGCAATTGTGTCGCCTGAATGCAAAAGAAAAGATGATTCAAGTATAAATTTCTGGTTAAAGAAGAATGGAGGATCTTAAGGAAAGTGCTAACCTGTAATGAACTAGTTACACTCCATTTCAACGAGTTTGAGTTTAGGCGAGGAATGACCATGGCCAACACCGGTACAGATGGTCTGTATTTTGCGATTAGCCTGACAGAACGAACGGGGTCAGATTTGATCATAGTCAGCATTAAGCAACTTCTCAGAATTCAGATTTTGTAAACAGAAATAGTTTGATCTTAGTAAGGATTAAGCAAGTTGAGAAATTAACCTTGCAGCCCGCCCAGACGACGTGAACACTACAATTGCTGCAGCCTTCACATTCACAGCAGTTCGTACCTTCAAAAACACAACCAAGTTTTCACTAATGTTCTATTTTATACTCGTTTTAATGCATTATCTTGCAAGTGTGTCATCCAATTGTAAAGATGGGTGGGTGGTGAGTGGTGTAATACCGCCGATAAAGCAACAGACTCTGGATGAGTCATAGGCTCTTCAGCATGTTTGAGAATTCGCTTGAAATTTGCGGGTTGGTTGTAAACAATTTCTGCCTGTAACACGGATATACGTACTCATGTATCAAAATTCCTGAAAATGTGGATTCACCATTCATATTCAAAAAGTTGTCACATTAACTAACTCACTTCAGAGCAAATCTTCTTGACCATGTGAACAGCTTCAACTGGGTACAAGCCTTGGAAGGTCTCAACACCAAGTAATATGCCATCAGCTCCTGAAACATATAGCCAAGTTATATGGAATGTCTAAAAACCAGTGGTTGGTTAGTTCATTAGAAAATGTTTTCACTGCTATATGACATTATATAGTACCTAACTACATTAATACATACCATCAAGAACTGCATTGGCAACATCAGTTGCTTCAGCGCGAGTTGGTCTTAGATTAGTAGCCATACTGTCCAGGACTCTAGTGATGATGACAGGCTTTCCGGCTATGTTGCATCTATAAACAGCAGATTTCTGAAACAGAAAGACCTGTAGACAAGAACACACCAATTTAAATTGAAATGAAATTGAATTTAGCTGCTGAATTTTGGTTGGCTTATCAAGCAGACCTTCTCTGGAGGCAGGTCAATTCCAAGGTTTCCTCTAGAGAGGATTAGTCCATCTGCTTCCTTGAGGATCTCATCGAAATGCTTTAAACCCTACCAAGTACAAAGTAAAACTGCAAATTATGAAATATCAAGGTACATTTGTAATAAACCCCATCAAGCTTTAAAATGGATACACGGTTCAAATACATATTGCATCAGCACAATGGTTTTACCTCCACTGTTTCAACTTTAGCATATATTTGTGTGCTAAGAAGATTTTGTGATTTGAGGAAATCTCTCAGCTGCAAAAGAAGAGCAATCAAACAAAAAGCAACAGCTCTATCAAGATTTTCACCAAAAATTGAAAATGAACAGCTTTTGGTAAGTCAGAAAACTCATCAATGAAGAGGTCAATCAGAGAACCACAATGCTAACCTCTCGAACATCATCTGCATGGCGAGTACAATGAAGAGAAATGAAATCAACCTTGTTACGACACCCCCAAGTCGAAATTATCTGTATGCATTGCAAAGCGATACGAATGTCTTTCAAATATTGAGCTGTCACTAAAGGACAACAATGATAAATAAACAGTTAGAAACAAACTAGTACCTGTTTATCAATGTCCGTTAGAGTAGGCAACTTAATTCGGGCTTGAGAAACATGCACGTTGAACACAGATCCTGACAATGTGCCATTATTCTTCACTTGGCATACCACATCCAGACCATCCGTCTCCAATACCTATTTTTTGTTTTTGAACACAATGAATTAGAAACCCAAGATTTACCAAATTAACAAATACAGGTGCAATTTAACAGAAGAGTGACTTTGGATAAGGTTAGGGACTATCATAGAACTCACCTCAAGCCATACAGAAGTGTTTTCACTTCCAGTAAAGAGGTATTCTCCAACAAAAACAGTATCACCCTTCTTCACTTCCTAGAGTGTATAAAATAGAAAGAGTTATTTCTTATCCTTTTTATTTAAATAACTCTTATACAATATAGATACTAGTACTACCTCAGAGAGTCCACCATATGTGATCGGTAAGATCTCAGACGAGGGTTCTTTAGTAGTGTCGGGAGTGATGACAACGCGATCATCAGCTTTCAGTTTAATTGGATTGCCGGTTTTATTATGAACTTGAACCTCTGGACCAACTGTATCTAGCATAACCTGAAGAATGGCTTCATAATTATAAAGTGCACTACTAGTAAGCATAAAAAAGATACTAGTAGTAAATAACTTACGGCACAGAGTTTTTTAGCCTTTCTCATAGCAATTCTCAAGTTGTCAAGCGTCTTTTGATGATAATCGCTGTCGAATGAAGAGAAATCGAAACGTGCAACTGTAGACACATTTTTGGAATCAAAATGAATTTCTATTGCATAAAGAATGATTCAAACAAAAAAAGAATATTACAGCTTACCGGACATTCCTCCGTTTAGACAAGCTTCTATGGTGTCCACAAATTGAGATTTGGGTCCAAGCGTGACTACAATTTTGGTCAGTGACGGGCAATTGCTCTGCGCCAATATAAATAATAAAGTTAAGCAACGATTTTGAGCTCTCCAGTTCAAAGGCACTACAGAAGAATTTTCCTTGATCCTTGTAATTATGAAATAATGTCGTTACTTAGCCATTCAAATATTCGTTCAGTGCCGTTTGTTAATCTATTTTTCATTGGTTTCCGCATTTTTTGATTGCTCGATGTCGGTGGAATTCAGCTTTCCAAAAACCTTATGAACAAACAAGCTCGTTCATGTAGTGTATCATTTCATGTACTCGTCACACACTCACATAAGTACATAACACATATATGTTTGATATGAATTTGAAATTTGGGCATTCAAACTTGTAATATAGTAAAACAAAGAAGAGATGTTACAGATTTTGAAGGGACGAGAATTGTGGATATGCGATAAGGCTCCTCCACAACCATCTGACCACCTTGCATTTCGCCTCTGAAAAGTGAAAAACTCAAAAAAAAAAAAAAACTGAGAGAAGAGAAGAGAGAGGGAAAGAGAGAGAGAGATTGAAATAATTTGACGGGGATGAATAAAAAAAGGTGGGTAGGTGGATATACTCATATACCGTTAGATTACGAGATTGACCTTGAATTTTCCAAAACTTAGTATAAGATAGACAAGGTGGCAGATGTGGGTAGGTTCCTATATTAACATCAGTGACCGGCAGTTGGTTGCGGTGGTGTTTGATGGGTTCATAGGGGGCCACTATACCGGACAAAACATCACCCGATATATGACATTTCAGGTTGAAATTGGATCAAAAAATTAATAGATTAAGAAGTGATCTTAATACAAATGGCTTGGATCAATACTAGGTTGACTCGGATCATTATCTCACATATTTTATATTATTTTATTTTATTATTATTTAAAACGATATTAAGGATATTGTTCTTATTAATAAATATACTTAATTTATAATAATGATATCACTTGATTTTAATAATCATAACAAATTCATTGCTTCAAACCTTTTGGATTGAGCCGAATTCACAATGGTCCGACATAATTAACATGTAAATTTTTATGAGAAACTCTCATAAATTTAAAGGGTCCGATTCACGAGAGAACTGAGAGTGTTCAATCTTAAAATTCAAAGGCCGGGATCAAACTTTTGCAAAATTTTAAAAACAAGAAAAAACTCGTCAGTTAATTGTTTTATAATTGTCTATGCATAATTTTCGTATTGTTTGTGCATAATTCTCGAATTGAGTGTGCATGCTCTAATTTAGAGGAGTGTGTATGACTTATATAGTCATGCAGACTCGGTTATATAATCATGTGCACTCATGTAAAATACAACATGCATACTCAGTTATAAAAACCATGCACATTCAGTTTTATAATCATGTACATTCACTTAAAAAAAACATGCACAATCATCTAAGAAACCGTGCACACTCAGTGAAAAATTTGTGTACAGTACGTCAACAATAAAATAAAGCACAATCATTAACAAAATTAATAAAAAGTTATGTTTTATGTTATTAACATAAAACACGATCGCTTGTATTAGGTGTTTTTTTTAAAATAAAATTCGATCGTGCTAAATTTTTCAAAAGATTTCACTTTTAATGATGTTATAATCAAAACCATCTATTTCTTCAAGATTCAACAATTGTGGAGGGTCTTTTATATTCTCCACAAATATTATTCTATTAAGATCCATTCTAAAATTTAAATACTTTGAACCTTTTTTTTTTATCGAAAGCTGACCATCCCAATCTCGAACCCAACCCATCCAACCTATTTGACACGTTAAAGGAACACCCATCCCCAATTAGTATTCTTTCTATTTTTTTATTTTTTTATTTTTTTTGTCCCATGGGCATAGCTCAGTTGGTACCCAGACAACAGATTGTGGACAAGGACACATGTTCGAGTCCGAACAGCTGCAGTGTGGGATTTTCACTCCCCCTTACTGGGGGTTGGATCCTTGTGAGCACCTTGTACAGTTCCTCCTGTCTTAGGGCCGCTGAATCACCATGATTTATCTTTACGATGACCTTGGGTAAGGTGCGGTGGGGCACCCGGACTGTGCATAAAACACCTTTATTTGGACAAGTATTCTTTCCATTTTTTTCCTTATTAGAATAAATTATATAATAATATCACCTTGTCTTTAGACCACTTTACACAAAGCCGTCATTAATCTTATATTCTATATTCATCATTTATTCAAATTTTATTTACCATAACTGACCTCCTTTTTATTTTATTTTATTTGGTAGGATGACCTCCTTTTTATTAAAAAGAAAATTGGATTGACATATCCAAAATATCATTCATTAATATATTTTCTGTAGCAACTAGCAAGGGTCCAAGGGATATATGGTAGCGCACTCATAAAATATATAATACCATACGTATTGTTTTATTTTATTTTTTGGAAATTGTATTATTATTATTTTCACTCTAGAGTACGAAAGACTAGTAACAATATTTGAAAGTGATATTTCAATTTAGTGACTTTGAATTTTTTGCATAGACCGCAAACAATGTTCCACCTTCATTTGCCTAATCAATCAAAATTGTTATTGATGGTGTAGGTGTAGGGAAGTGTAGTAGGAGTAGATGTAGATGGTAGCCAAACTTGTACTTCCTGGTTGCAGCTTGACTTCCTAATGCAAAATAACAATGAAAACGTAACGTCTTACTTATCCCTGTAACTATCATCAATATTTGCAAAATTGTAATATTTGTTGAGTGCGTGGGGTTCAGTTGCTGGAAGTGGTAACCCACCCTTTTGGGTTCAACACGCGAGAATGAATGCAATTGATACCTAACACCCGATGTCCTTAAAGAGCCCAATCTCCAATATCAATAATTAAGAATACAATGTCCCCACATCAACAATAAGGATAAGTTTGGGATATCTTGCGAAGGAAGGGTAGATTGCTCTCTATCCAACTTTAAAGAGTGCTCAGCTCCAACCTCCTACCTCTTTCATACACAACCACAAATATAGTTACACCATCTTTTGTTCAATGCAAATGAGAAAGTGTGTTTTACATTATAAGGCTTCTATATCTGCATATTATCACATTTCAGTTACCTTGTCAAGTCCTTTCAACTACTTGAGACAAAAGTTTTTTATAGTTTTATACTTTCTAGAGGTGATTATATGAGCACAGTGCATTTGGTAGCTGCAGAGGCAACCTTGCCAATTTAGCAGTTCAGCTTGACAAGTTTAATATCACTGATCACATTGTTAATATAATTCTCACAACAGTGTCCTTATGCATAAGTTAACAAAGGCCGCAAAGACAACTGGGATTGTTGAATGCGGTTCTTTGCTTTCTGAGTTCAGAAATACACACAATAAAGAGGGTCTATGACATCTAACAGGCCTAAAAGTCACAATTAACCTGACAAGGAAGCATCCACCCATGGAAGCAAGAAACAAGGTGATACTGAGTTCATAAAGAGAAGTGGGGGTGCTTGTTAAGATCCTTTTGCCTTTATCTGCATCAACATAGAGAGAACAATTATACAGAATCCATTAACACTCAACTGATCAACTAGTTTGACCCAAAATGTAATGAGCATGGAACTAGTTCAAGTGTAATGAATAATAGCATATGTTCAGTTATATACTAGCATTATCACATAGAAAGAACACCTTGTTGCAATATGGATGATATCAAACAAAGGGCATATCACAAAAGCTACTATACAATTTGGAAATATTTACCTTTGCCTTGTTCTCGTGGTCCTTCTGACAGAAGTGGAAACACTTTCCCCTTGAGACTTTCCCTTAGGCTTCCTGGCCTTGGATCTTGAAACATCTGCAACTTTTTTTTTTTTTTAAATTTACAAAGTACATCATTAAAATCAGGAAGTTTAATTTAAAGGGTCCTGTATAAGTAGTTGAATTGGTTAGGCATGAAATAATGAGCTCGATATCTTAAGCTACCTATAGGAGACCGCACTTCTTCACCATCATCTTCCAACTGTGATGCTCCACTGGATGTGGCAGATTGGTTGTTTGATTCATTAATGTTTGATACTGAGATATCATCAGGGTTGGACACCTCATCACTTGGATTAACGACTTCACCATCCAATTCATCTTCAGAAAGTCCAATGTCAAAAACCAACACCGACATCATTTAACTTATACTCCAAAATGCACAGAGAAAGATTTAACATCAAAAGCAAGCATGAACAAACATGAGTACCTTCAACCGCTTCAGTATCCAGAGCTTCTTCTTTGACTTTGGTTCCTGCAATAACTTTGTGCAAGTTGCCTGTTTTCTTGTTGTGGGCTTGAGCATTTTTAGTAGTGAGTTCCTGCTCCTTTTGATCGGCATGAAACTTATTCAACTTTTGCTCAAACTCCTCGACACATGCTTTCATTTCCGGTTTTGCAAATTTCTTAGCCTAAAAAATCAAGAGCAAAGGAAATGTTTTTATTTAACAAAGACCTTTACCGTAATAGATTATATACTTTAACTGTGGTACCTTGCTTATTATATATTTGAAGTGTTCTAGGACAGAAACTGCAGACAAAGCATGTTCATATGTTTTGAATGACTCCATTAGCTTCTTCATTCCCTTCTCTGTGAACGTCAGCTGAGAAAGGCAGTATGAAATACATTCCCATTGACTACACTCTGCAGTAAGAATAAACAATAGAGTCTGTACTTAATGCCTATATATTGGTGATAAATGATAATGTACAGCTAAAATGAATATCCATAAGCTAAATGGCCCAAATAAGAAAGAAAATAATCATAAAGCATAAAAATACTATAATTACAAGAATAGAAGAAACAGTTGATAATAATATCCTATGATATCATTCAAAATTTCAGATCCAAACATGACAAGCTGACATGTCAGTCTAAGAATATTTAGAAACCCAAAGAAACAAATGTAGCACTAGCATATGAATACAAAAAAAGTTTAGTCACTCGGCTAGGAAAGAATGAGAAGAAATCATTTAGCCGTACAATTTGATGTACTAACGAAAGAGAAAATAATTAGTATATAGAGTTGGAATATGATATGAACTATACACCCTTGACTAGTGGTTTGAAGTTCAAGCCATAGCGAAGGAGCACCTTTAGAACCTGTAAAGGAACAATTTATCCCTTTATTCTGCCTGCCGGCACAAAGTGGCGAAACACGTATCCAGACCAAAAAATTACGTATCTCGAACTCTAAACTGGAAAGATTCACCATTTACCAAAGCAGGTAATATAAGAATTTACCATCAAGCTCAACCGATGAACAAAGGTTTTCCCTAGGGATTTCAGTTGTATATATAAGCATCTACTAGTCAATCACCAAAATAATAGAGCATATAAACCATGAAAGTAACCTCCAAATTATCCAGATTTGCCTTGTGTAAGTAAGAAGTAATAACACTACTGAGGAGTGTTTTTATTTTTCAGTCAAATTTATAATAGAATGACATTGATAGAAAAGAATAAGAAGAGAATGAGCAAAAAACAAATACCTGCAATCCCATTGAACCTATTACAGAGCTTTTCAACTAAACCTTCCATTTGTTTATCCTAGAAAATAGTTGGCACAAGCAGGAAAAATTATTACAACACGAGAAATATGAACTTTAGCAGTAAGGAAAATATCTTTATGATTCTATGATTTCCATACCTTCTTAATAGAACCAATCAAGAGCTGCATGATATTGCAAAATGACTCCCTCTTCAAATTTTGATTAAACAGCTTACCAAGAATATCAGGAAGTAGATTATAAATTGGATTGTTTCCTGCAGTAGGAAAGGGTTAGGATTGTATAAAAAAAAAAATCAAGGAGACTGGTAGCCATATAAACTTCTCCAGAAGTTTGCTGAAAGTTGCTATACCTTTCTTAGATAATTCAGTAAAAAAAAGTTTGGCTAGATTTGAAATCCTTTCATCTTCATCCTCTAACCTCATAGTCATTTCATAAATGTGGCCTTTAACCTGAACAAAATTACTGCAATTAGATATAGTTCCTTACAACTTAAGTAACAATGGCAACATCAACAGGGCAAACCTTCATCATGTCATTCAGTATAAGATGAGAAAGCACCAAAACAGCATTTTTCCGAACTGATACTGAAGGATCCCGCAACCTAGTATACATGTTCTCAGTCCAGGGTTCCACCAAATTAGGAAAACGAACTGCTAAATCTCCAAGAGCTATAGTACAGTTGGACCGAACAGTTTCTGAAGGTGAATTCTCCACAACTGTGAAGAGGAGCTGTAGGTTTGCTTCACTGGATGGTTCATTCAGATCAAAATTTGAGAATATGTTACTCAAAAAAATTATAAATAAGTGGGATATATGAAGAAAGTAATATATACTAACCAGAAGTCTGCATCAATTATCATAAATCGGCACAAAGCAAGCATAGCAGATGCTTGAAGGTCTGGGTACTAAAAATGGAAGGGTAAGATCAGCTTATAAGAAATCCTCACCATAGTAGAAGCAAAATATAATCTCAAAACTCAAGCAGAAATGGACTACAGTATGCTTACCTTTTGCATCAGACTAAAGTTTCTACATAACTTTGATAAGAAAGGTGCACAATATCCAATCAAGTTCTTTTCAGCTGAGTCCCCAGAAATTATTTCTTTTTCTGCCCTTGAAAACAGAGAATCAAGTTTAGCATCTTCAGATGCAGCAATCCCTAGTTCAGCATTTATACCAGCATTCTGCAGACAAACAGCATGTTGATTCAATTCATTTATGAAAACAATCATAACCTAGATCGATAAGTAAATAGCATGAGGTCTCCCACTCACCTTAGATGCATCCACAGTTTCCGACCCATTGTTATCAGTATTGTGATTTTCAGCTGCCAACCTTTCCTTCTCTACCTTTTGCTTTTGGATTTTTTTTATGCAGCATTCTATATATAGTAACTGGTTCATGGCGACATGACTTGTTACATACAAATATCTACTGAGCTTCCCAACTTGAGCTGCAGTGGGAACATCAGCAGCAGAATTATCTGCCTCCTGCTGTAAATCGTTAGTATCTCCAGAACTGAATACAGACATGAGAGATTTTTTAACCAACTTAACAGCAATAGCCTCTGGAGTTGGATGAAGCGTATAAATGGCTCCTATTGCTTTATCAGCAGCCCCATACCATAGGCTATCGGGCAGCCAAAACCCAGTGATTAAGCTTTCCAGTATCCCAAATACTCGACTGCCAGTACTTGTTAGAATCTTTTTCTTCTCCTCTTCAGATAATCTCTGGAGAGCAATACATGCAGTCCTAGCGAGCAAAGGATCAACTTTTGCCCATCGACCAAACCCAATATCAATAATATCCTGCAGATGGGAGCTAAGAACCCTACTTGATGACTTTGCTGCCATACAAAGAATAGACAATGCACCGCGACTCTGCTCTGCAGTCGTTCTGCTTGTATTAAAGCAAAAGAAGTCCCACAGTGCTGAAATCTACAGAAGCAAAATATTTGTATATAACTACAGTTCATAAATGTTCTCACCTAGATATAAAATAAATGTTGGTTAGCTTTTCAACTGAATGTAGAAGGAGAATGGCATGTTTCAGGAGTTATTGAGGTTGCATGGTTCTGGAAACTTCCCTAGCAGATGCTAGTAAGAAATCTCATCCTCATCTTAAGTAGCATGAACTATAAGCAGTAGACTATTGCAACAAAGATTAGAAATAACTCCATGTGCATTGTATTGACAAAGAATCAAGCAGATGAACTCAATGTCATGTTTTGACAAGGAATGAAGTATACTTGCAGTAAAGTATAAGTTAATTGAAACCCTAACATAGTGGTAAAAGAGAAGAATACATATGATACTAGATAATGATATATTCCATTACTGACATCAACAGCCTTGGTTTCCCATCTGTTGATTATTACATACAGGTTAAAGCATTTCAAATGAGGTCTTTGGCCACTGATTGTTATGCATGTCAGCATTAGAAGATAAACATCATAGAATGATACGAACTTTTGTTACATGGAATTGACCGTTGACCTCAAATAAAAGATTCCCACATAAAAAGATCAACGCAATTGCAGAATATAAATAGTCAGGAGAGAATTAAGTAACATACCACTCCAGCAGAAACATCACCTTTGGACACCAGTGCACTGATTATGAATTCTAAAGCAGCAAGATCTCCAATATTTGACATCACTGCCAGATTCAAAAGATTTTTTGCTGTTTCAAGGTGGTTTTTGGTTATGTATATTGTAGTGAAAGCATTTTCCACAGCCTCAAAAATGGACTTATCCTGAGAGAAAACCTGAGAAGAAAAACTATAAGAAAAGTGACAGCTGAAAAAGAATTGAATCCAATGCTTTCTGATTTTTCAAAGTCCTCAATTATTTAAGAAAAATAAAATGATTACCAAAGGCAGCATCTTCCGTAGGCAGGTCTCTGAGCCTTCAATTTGAAACTGTCGGCAACTCATAAGTAAAAGTATAGTATTCTCAACATCTGTAGCAGAAGATGAGGCCATCAATTGAACAAGGACAGGCATGACAGATGCCACACATTGTGAAAACCTTAATCCAGCTTCAAGTGAAGCAACCAGTACCTTGGTTTGCTCCAAATTCCCAATATCTGGAACATGACTATCCTTGGGAAGAGTCCTTTCTTCAGCTTGGGAATCAGTTACACTATCAGGGTGCTCAGGCCCAGTTGTTTCTGAACTTACATGATCAACCTCACCAGCCTCGCCACTAGGGTCCGCATCAGAAGTTAATCCATCTGAATTGTTCACTTCATTACCCTCTGGCTGAAGCTCATTCAATTTCTTTTTATACTCATTCAATGTTGCCTCAAAAGAAGCTATTTGAAGTTGAGGCCCAAAAGGATTATGTTGCAGCATTATAATGAGTAAATTTAGAGCAGATTTTCTGACTATAGCACTCTTGTCTTCCAACCTTCCTGCAGCAACAGCTGCAACTTCATTCCAAAAGCCAATTGAAATCGCATGCTGCTCACACAACTCAGACCAAACTTGAAGGACACGGCTTCTCGTATAAGCAGAAACATCTCGGCACCGCTCTAGCAAGATTTCCAACATCGCCTGCTTAGTCCTCAGACGAACTGATTTGGAGCTCACTTCACCTTCCACATCCTTAAATGCTTTGGCAACCAATTTCCCTAGTACCCCAATAAGAGCATTCCTAATCTTGTATGATTCTCCACCGAAATGAGGCACCAAAATTCCAACATTGATAGATATCAATTTTGGTATACGATCAGCAAGCTCAACAAGAAAGCGGCCTATATTTTCAGCCCCCATTGTATCCTTGACATAGTCTTTGGGGCTTGTTCTCCCAATCTCTCTGATAAGAGATGTGGCCAAGCTTCCATCAGCAAATTTGTTCTCACCCCATGCAACAGCATCCGCCATCGGGTTTACAACAAAATCATATTTGTGAAGTAAATGAAGGATCGAAGCACAAGATTGTGCTGTGTAATGGTATTTTGTGGCACATGTAGCAACAATGCGACATAAAGGATCCTTTGTATTTAAATCCTTTAGCAATGTTGCATTCTCAAATAAGCTTAATGCATTTCTACAAGCAGAAATAAACTCGGAGTTCAGTACATATAAGGTTGAGGAAATACGTTAGGAAAGCATATCAAATATCAGAAATGAAACAGTCCACTTACTTTGCAATAAAAGCTAAGTAATTCTCATCAGGATCTGAAGATCCAAAGAGCAACGAGAGGTTAAGCTCCAGTGAATTGGCTATCAAAATTAGTATTCGAACTCTTTGAGTTTCCCAGTTCCATGAATTTATAGGTGATTTCTTTCTTGCACTGGCCAGTACCTAAATCCAACGCTTAAACCTTAGGGAAATGATCGACTACATAACAAACTACAAAATATGGCCAGAAATTAATACTCTTGAAACTCAAAACTAAAAACCCTAACTGCAGTAATGTTGGGGGTCAAAAGGCAATTTAGGTTTTACCTTGGAATTGATGGTGGATTTGCAATTAGACTCCTCAGCAAGAAAAATCTGCAGAAGAAAGAAGGTATAGATTTTGAAAGCGTTTAGATGGGAAGCAACAGAGTCCGCTGCCGGCGCATCTTCAGCGTTACCCAGCGAGGTCCGGCAGAGGGATTCAACATTGGGCAGAAGAACGCTGAAATTAGAGCGTAAACACTCGACAATGTTATATTTACAGGGCGACGGGAGGTTGGCGAAGCCCTTGACTACAGAATACACACGGTCAAACACGTCTTGATCTTCAATGCAGAACAGCTCTCTATCCGAGAGGTCGAAGGACACACCTGCGCGAAAAAATAGGGAAACAGTATCAGAACATACAGACCCGTATTTAGGGTGTAACATTGCGGATGATGAAGGCACCTTTGACGAATTCTTCGATATCAGAGGAACGGAGAGATGTAACGTCGACGGGGCGGTCGATGGAGAGACGGTTGTCATTGCTTTCAGCTTCAAGGGCTTGTAGATTTGAAGGGAAGATGAACGTTGGAGCCATGGATGCTCTGACCTACGAGAGGAAGGTGAAGAGCTCTCTGATTTGAATTTTGGGGTGAGGAATTTGAGATTTTTGACGTTGTAAAATCAAATAGGAGCGTGAAATTGAAAATGGAGTGCAAAATCAAAAATCAGGGCGGGAAAAAGGCAGAAATAGGAGCGTTTGGATAATAATGATTAGAGTTGAAGAGACGGGGAAGGGGAAGACTTGTTGGGGTCCATTGGGCTTCATTTATGGGCCAAAAATTTATACGAGTAAGACCTTTCACAATATAATTATGTTGGAAGCAAAATACATCCCCTGACTTTTGACCAATTAGTCACATTAACATTCCCACCTTTAAAAATGTTTGATTGAATATCTAAACTTACATATTGTGACCTATTGAACACCTCATCGCTAATGTGTCGCTATGTGGCAATTTGCGTGAGTTACACTCTCTTATGGACAAGTGAGAAAAGAAAATAAATTTATACAAAAAAAGAAAGGAAATAAATGTGACACCTAATCTCATTTTTTCTTTTTCTTTTTATTCTTTCTTTTTTTTTTCTTTTAGACTTTTCTTTCTTCTTCCTCTTCCACTAATTAATTTACACAAAACAACGAAGTTTCAGGCAATTTTTTTGGTCGCTCGTTTGCGCACTCGTTTTTTTATGTTGCGCACTTCAATATGGGCGGATTTATAATCCGCACACGAAAAAATCGGATTTTTTCCAAACCATGGACGGATTGTAAACCCGTACAAAAAACGACATCGGCTTTCAGAAGAAGAAAAAAAGGCTTTATGGCCGGATTCAGGATCCGCCCAAAAAATGCCCCCTATGGGCGGGTTCCCGACCCTCCCATAAAAAAAACGAAAAACGGTAATATTGTGCGGGTTTTAAATCCGCACATAAAAGGGTACTCTTTTTTTAAAAAACGGCACTCTTGTGCGGTTTCAAAACCCGCACATGAATTAGGGTTTCAACCAACATAAAGCATCTTTTTTACGACGACCGAGTTTTTTACTATTCACTTTTCAATTGTTAATTTCACTAAACAAGAGAGCATATACAACAAAGTGCATTCTCGTGAGATGTCGACTTCGAGTAGCGGGTCCACAAAGACATCATCGTTTAGCGGGTCATCCTATTCGTCGGGGTCAACCTCTTCCGTGGGCAATCTTTATCTTCCCAATAATGAATTAGTTAGTATATGTTGAATCCTTAAATTATAATATATCTGATTAGTTTATACTTTATTGGTTGTCGGTCGATTTTAGTTTAGGTTGCTTGAAATTATTGGTTGTCAGTCGATTACTAGCCTCGTGTCTAATTTGGAGTATGAACTTGAAATTGAATTCGTAATGATGATGATGATCATATTTTATTTGAATTTTTTTAATACTTGCAAGTTCGTAGTTATTACAAGCCTAGTTTAAAGGTTTTCGGTTTTATTCATAGGTTTGTCCGTATAGTGAGCATGTTGATCACACGGAAGTCGACTTCTCTACGTACTTTAATAAAAATGATGGATTTGATACAATGGAAGAGTTGAGACAATGTGTTAAAACTATCGGTCTTGATATATCTATGATCATAACGACCAAGTCGTCCAAACCCGATAAGATCATTTTACAATGTTCAAGGTCGGGTAAGTATAGATCGGGGAGGAAGAATGAGGTGAAGAAAGCACGGGATTCGATGAAGACCGAGTGTCCGTTTGAGTTGCATGGGTTGTTTAGGAGAGGGAATTCATATACACCCTCTCGTTGGACATTATTGGTGATAAGAGGGTTCCATAACCATGAGCTTCCCCCGGATTTGAGAGGGGTTAGGGGTGCACATCGTCTTAGTGCAGAGGAGCGCAACCGCATAATATTTGCTAGTACGTCGGGTACAAAGCCTAAGTCCATCTTTATGGAACTTATCCAAAAGAACCCCGAAAGCTTACTATCGAGGACACAAGTCTATAATTTCAAGGCGTCTCAAAGGAGGATTTCAATGGGTCAATTGAATGTGACAAAATACTCCTTGGCGTGGTTGAAGGAGAAGGGATACTTCACCGACACGATGAGCGGGAGGCAAAAAGATGGGGAGCTGGCGTTGAGTGCGTTTTTTATTAGTCATTCGGACTCACGACATTTGTTGAGGATCTTTCCGAATGTCGTTATCATGGATTGCACGTACAAGACCAATAGGCATGTCATCTCGTTTATGTCCCACGTTTTTGTTATTGAGTTGTTTTAGTGATCATTAATTCTTGATATATAACTATTTGTTGTCAATGTGTTAGGTACGAATGGCCTTGTTTGGAGTTTATAGGGATGACATCCACAAACTTGACGTATTGTTTTGCTATTGTCTTCATGAGGATGGAGAAGACGGAGTACTTCAAATGGGCACTCTTGCGATTGAAGTTCTTATTCGGCAACCAAAATCCGCGTTGTTTCATATCGGATAGAGAGCTTGGAGCATTGAAGGCGGTGAAGAGTGTCTTCAAGGTCCCCTACTTCTTGTGTTAAGTCCATGTGGCTCAGAACGTGAGGGCATATGCAAAAACACAACAAATAGACCCGGAACGATTCACTAGTAGCGTTCGTCGAGTTATGAGGTCACACACCGAGGAGGAGTATGAGGCCCGACTTGAACATTTTTGGAATATATGGAACGACAAAGGTGGAACCGGTTTGGTGTCATATGTTGAGAAAACATGGTTCACTCTGCATAAGGAGAAGCTAGTGAGTGCGTGGTCCGATCATATTCTACATTTTGCAACAAGATCTACTAATCGGTAACCTTCCCCTCCTATCATTTTTGTTCAATATTATTTCTCCGAATTTTTTTTGTATATATATATATATTTATTTTCGTCTTATAGGGTTGAGGCTCAACGCTCTATGCTAAAAGACATGTTGCAATCTTTCGTTGGAGGCTTTGACACGATCATACAACACTTGGATAACATGTTTATGGATCAAGTTCGTCGAATCCAAGAGGAGATGGGAAGGAGTAGATCGGTGACACCGGTTGAAATACTAGATGGACCCGAATGGAAGAAGGTTTTCTTGGACCGCATAGTGAGAAGGTGTTCGAGAGAATGCATTAAATTGCTATTGCAACAAGTATAAAGAGCGAAAGATGGGGACATATCCGACGAATTGAGTCCTCAAGACTGTTGGTGGAGTACCTCTAGTGAGAAGGTGTTCAAGTATAAAGAATTTGAAGTCTTTCTCCCGAGTCCGTCGTTTTGCCTGCCGGCGGCTTGAGTCCGTCGTCCATCATATCTTGGTGGAGAAGAATTCGAAGTCTTTCTCCCGAGTCCATGGTTCTGCCTGCCGGTGCCCGACGGTGAAGAGCGGCGGCAAAGAATTCAAACACTTCTCCCGAGTCCGTCGTTCAACCTACTGGTGGTGAAGAATTCGAAGTCGTTCTCCGTAGTCTGTAGTTCTGTTCCGATTCCATCGTTTTTATTGCAATTAGATCTAGATCTATTCCCCAATTTCTCTGCATCTTTTTCTCTATAAATCAGATCCCGATACAATTTTTTCATTTTTTTTATTAATTTAGCTTTTGATTTTATTAATTTATCTTTTTAATTTACTTTAGCTTTTTAATTTAATTTAGCCTTTGAATTTAATAACATCATTTTCTTATTAGTTTATGAATGATGTGGCATAAGTTTTTAATTTTTTATCTTTATTATCAAAATATATGACGTGGCACAATGACATGGCGTGTTTTGTGCACATATTTATTTTGGACGAAACAGGTGTTCAATAGGTCTCAATTTACAAGTTTAGGTACTCAATCGAATGTTTACAAAGGTGGGGTGTCAAAGTGACCAATTGGTCAAAGGTCAGGGGGCCGTGTATGTATTCTGCTTTTTTTTCCAATTACATATCGATACTTTTTCACAACAGAAAACCTTTATACACATAATTTTTATCCGACGCACAAAGGATGGTACGTATTTTGGTACGACACGTAACATGATGCGCGCTATTAATGGGTACGGGAGGGGCCGAAAAGGGAAGTTAAAACGGGATGCAACACGAAGAAGGCCGCACCATGTTGCGGGAAACAACTTGTTGCCTCCCGCACCATGGTGTGAGCTTCTTCCCCAATCCAATTTTTGCAATATACATGTTCCTCTCATCGATAGCTTCGATTTGGTATATTATAAGCTCTAATCCGACAACCGAACAAAAAGTTATGAACATTTGAAAATTAAACGTATGTAAACCACCTTCACATGCCATTTTTTTATCCAAAAAATTTAGGGTGAGGGGATGGCGCCCTATTCCAAGGACAAGGAAGACTCAAGTGCTTAGAGAGCTCTTACAAGGAAATTTACATTTGCCTCACCTCAAAGAGACTAGTGGGAAATATAACCTGCGACCTGTCAGACTCGAGTCATGTCTTGCTCCACTAGGTTAACCTCTTGAGGTTTCACATGCCATTTATTTAAGGTAGGGTTTAAGATAAGGCTAAGGGGTTTAGGTAAGGTTTAAGTTTTATGGTAAGCGTTAATGTTTAGTTTTTAAGGTAAGGCTTTAGGGCAGGGTTTGGGTAAGGTTTAGTAGTTAGGATTTAGTATAGGATTTTAATTTAGGGTTTAACATAAGGCTTAAGGTAGGGTTTTAGTAAGGTTTAGTGTTTATGATAAGGGTTAGGATTTATAGTTAGGGTAAGGCTTTAAGGTAGGGTTTTAGGTGAGAGATAAGGCTTATGATAAGGGTTAGTGTTTACGGTATAGGATTTAGGTTAGGATTTGGATGAGTTTAGAGTTTAGGTATATGATTTAAGATAGGATTTATATTTGTAGGACTAAATTTAGGAGTTAGGGTTAAGGGTAGAGTTGGGTAAGGTTTAGAGTTTATGGTAAGGGTTGTGGTTTAGGGTAGGATTTGGGTGACGTTTAGAGTTTAGGTAAATGATTTATTCAAGCTTTCCGCTTGGGGTTGGAAAAAAAATCTATGAAAGGGCGTAATTTTTCATCGGAAGATCGACGTTAGAAAATCAACAAGTTTCGACCTAAGCTTCCTGCTTGGGGTGGAGCAAACAATCTATGAAGGGCACAATCTTTCTTTGGAAGATTAACGTTAGAAAATCAATAAGGTTTGACCAAAGCTTCCCACGTTGAGTTAGAACAAACAATCTATGAAAGAGTGCGATCTTTCAAAGAAAATCAATAAGGTTCGACCCAAGCTTCCCTCGCCTAGCTCCATTCCCCGACCTAGCAGTAAATGGGTGGCTTAGGGTTGGAACAAAAAATGTTTGAAAGGACACGATTTTTCTTTGGAAGACCGACGTTAAACAATCTATGATTTCCACCTGAGCCTCCCACTTGGTGTTGAAACAAAATCTTGGAAGTAACGCGATCTTTCTTTGGAAGATCGACGCCAAGCAATCAACAAAAGAGTGTAACTCAAGAACAACTTGGGGTTGCACCAACTCTCTTTCAAAAACACGAGTTTCAAGTAAGGCTAGGATCGTCACAAACAATCAACAAAAGGGTGCAACTAAAGCAAGGCAAGGTTGCACCAACTATCTTTGAAAAATATGCGATCCAAGCGAGGCTCGGGATTGCTACGAACAATCAATATAAAGGGTGCAAATCAAGCACAACTCAGGTTGCACCAACTCCCTTTGAAAAATATGCGATCCAAGGGAGGCTTGGGATCGTCGCAAACAATCAATATAAAGGGTGCAACTCATGCACGACTTGAGGTTGTACCAACTCTCTTTGAAAAGTGCACAATCCAAATGAGGCTTGGGATTGTCGCAAGCAATCAATAAAAGAAGGTGCAACTCAAGAACAACTTAGGGTTGCACCAATTCTCTTTGAAATATGTGTGATCTAAGCGAGGGTTGGGATCATTGCAAACAATCAATAAAAGGGCGCAACTTAAGTGTGACTTGGGGTTGCACGGACTCTCTTTAAGAAACTCATGCAAATTGCGGTATGTGATAGTAGATGTAATACGGAAACAAGTCTCTCTAAGACATGCACGATCCAAGCAAGGGTCAAGATTGTTGCAACAAAATGTATAAAGATGCACAACTCAAGCAAGGTTGTGGGTTGTGCCGACTCCGTTTTAAGAATGCATGAACATCTGACAAAGCAGTTAATATCTATGAGCGAGCTAAACCCGTCTTGTGGATTGAAGGTGTAGATGATATGAGCACCTCGAACCATGAGGTAATATGATAGGTGTCCAACCACTTGACCCTACCATGTAAATACGAAAAATGAAGGAAGAGGAACTTGAGCAAGAGGAGTAGCTTGGACGACATACGTGTTGTCCATGGCCTTAGGGTCTTGCTATGCAACTAGATCTTCTGTCATGGTCTTTCTGCACTATCACATTCAACAACTGGCACCTCAAACTCCTCTGACTCTTCTAAGAGCTCGCCCATGTCATTCATACAATCTGGGATAGAGTAGACAATGCGTGGGTCAATATGCATGTACTTCTCGACCGCTTGTCTAACCCTAATGCCCATCACTTGGAAGAACAAGTTCATGTTCTCCTTGAGGCATACCTGCATGTTTTCATTCGACGTCACATATGCATGCCCTGCTCTCTTCACCCCCTCGTTAAGCTCCATCACCCGTTGGTCAAGACGACCTATCTCTTCCTCATACTTTTTCAGATCCGCCCGGATCTTTGGCCTCTAAATACGTGCGTTCATTGGTAAAATTACCCTCCACCTTCAACAAAATAACATCCTTCTCCGCCGAATCGTTCTTAAGTTCGTAATTCTCGAATACGAGTTTATCTTTGTCCTCTTGAAGGCGGTTTGAGCGTGCTTCAAAAGTGGAAAGCTACGCCTTGAGTCTCTTTGCTCTCCGCTTTCTCGACCTTCAAATCTTTTCGAACCCCGCGGTTTACTTGCTTAGTGATGACCAAAGGTTTAACATTGTAATGAGCAAAGAAATACACATGGAAAATAATGAAACTAAGGGTTAGAAAATAAACAAAAAACGCGTTCAAAACTCACAAGAGAAAGGATGATCCCATAGTTCTACACATCTTTTCTATTACACTAACAAAATCTCTAATTTTATTGGCCATTGACCATGGTTATCGTCACTTCATTAATTGAATGAGTTCCGATGCTAGATGACATTGGATCGTCATTCTTATCAATGATAAAGAATGCAGGTTCTTTAGGAGACGGAAGCTTAGACTTGTTGTTGAGCATAAAGATCACCTCTGGCATACTTGGCCTTTCATTTGGATGCTCTTGGACACATAGAAGTGCAATTTGAATGCACCTCAATATTTGATCCTCGAAACCACAAACGGTTGATACTATTGATTCATCAATTAATTCCAATGGATTTCCAGCTTGCCATAACTTCCAAACCTGTAATATCATGAATTATTTAAAAGATTCATTATCAATTTATACTTTTCTATAGTGGGGAAATTATAAGATAGGTTCTCATGTGAGGATAAGGCTAGGTTACTTACATAACCACTCAAATTAGTGGATAAATGGACATTGTAATATCCACTACTTTTCTTCCCACTAATGATCTCTAACGATATAACTCCGAAGCTAAAGACATCCGATTTTACGGAAAAGTGTCCCTTCCATTGCGTACTCAAGTGACATGTATCCACTATAAACGAAGAAAATCATCATATTTTATTATAACTCTCAACAATTTCAACAATAACGTTAAATATGTTGGATTAGGAAGACTACTTACTATGTTCCAACTACTCTGCTTGTGTTTGCTTCACTTTGGTCGTTCCCAAATATTCTTGCCAAGCCAAAGTTGGAGATTTTTGGGGTCATGTTGGCATTTAACAACATATTGCTGACTTGTAGCTAGATCCCGATGGATGATTTTTAACGTGGAGTCTTGATGTAGATATATAATATAGAGAGTTTGTGTAGAAGGAAGAAAGATTAATTTTTATTATAGCCATTGAGGCTCTATTTATACAAGTACAAGACAATCAATTACATATCAATCACTTACCAATCACACATAATTATGTCCTAGAATTAAGCTAATCAAGAGACCATAATAATGCTAGAATAATACATGATTGACTAATACATGATTATTTCCTAATATATAATCCCTCTTGCAATCCCATGATTTCACTTCACTTTCCCCAATCTAATATCGTCTTATTCTTTTCGCCTATAGGCAAATAGAGCATGACAAAATATAAGGTGGTGTTTTATAAAACAAAAATAAAAGCATAGAGTGAAAGATTATAGTTTGTTACGGAAAATGTAGTTGTCCAAACTCTTATTGGGCTGGAACTCATAAACCAACATCTTGTCATCTCCCTTGACACAATAGCCCAAGGTCTTGACAAGATTCATGTGTTGGAGCTTAGAAATCAGCTTCACCTCATTCTTGAATTCATTGATCCCTTGCCCTGAATTCTTTGACAATCTTTTCACAACAATTTCCTCGCCATTATACAATTTTCCCTAGTTCATACCACCAACATACATAATTGATCGACAAATTAAGTTGATCTAGTAATTAAATGAAGCTACGTGCCTACGTACTATATTTTGACTCTTAGCACTCGAGCGTATTACCTTGTAAACTTGACCAAATCCACCTTCTCCTAGCAAATTGGCGGGATCAAAACTCTGAGTTGCAGCGACTATTGAGATATGATGAAAAGCCTGTTCTAAATTTGAGTTGCTTTCGTCGACTTCCCCAACCCACAAGGACTTTTGTTGTTGCTCCTTAAATTCTATATGTATAATTAATGAATGCAACAAGTAAGCTGATATACATACATTATACAGTAGTTGCCTTGCAATTAAGTTGCAAAATACCTCTCCTCTTCTTCTTGTAAAACCAAGCGGCAAGGGAAATGGCTAATGTGAATACAAGTGTGATACACACAATAAGGATTGCTAAATATTTCTTGTCGAGATGACCCTTTGATTTTTCAATGCTTTTGGCTGCCAAGAAAAAAAAAAGAAAAAGTCAATTATACAACACTATTGGAGTTCAGTAATCAACCAGTGATAGTTGTACAAAGTTTTCTATAATTATTGTGTATTATTTCTAACATATGCAAAAGCTTAAATGTCACCAATAGTATTGTACAAGTCTGAATATACTGTGACCTTTGTATGTAACTCGTTTTAAGCTTAAATGTAACTCGTTTTATGTAAAAAAAACTTGTTTCTACCCAAAAAAAAAAGTAAAAATAACTTGTAAAATAAAGAAAAAAGCCTGTCTAAATATATAATAATGGATGTGTTGGCAATCGTTTTGGAAATGTTGTGACCTTTGAATGTAACTCGTTTTAAGTCTGAATAAAAGAAAACACTAGAATGGATCCTACAATTAAAAAAAGAAAGAAAACACTTGGCCGTCTTTCAACGGTTGGGTTGGGGTTAGGGTGTCGGTTCTTATTAGGGAGCTGGAGCACTGGATGTACAAAGGGAAGAACAAGCAAAGGAGCACAAGCCTCGGAGGCATTTCGATCGTCTAACACTCTGGTAATTAGGTTGATTGGCACGTTACCTTACAAGTTACAACCTTTTTTGAATGTGAAGCTGTGGTCTAAATCAATGTAGTTGCCTGTCTCGCTCAAGGAATTCATTGCTCGAGTTCAGTAACCGTTGAGCGATTGGGTGCGACTAGTTCAACGTACTTGCATTCTCTTATATAAGTTATTGATAGAAAGAAAGAATGAACAGATTCATTGTATTGATTCAACAACTGAACTTTACAAGTATACCAGTGAGGTATTTATACAGAATTGAGCGTGTGCTCTTCTAACAAACTCTCATAACAAACATTCATATTTGACACGTGTCACTAATGGTAAGCTGTATCCTATCACCCCCCTCAAATTGGGCAGGATTATGATTCTTCATGCCTAATTTGGTCATGAACTCATGAAGTTTATAGCCTGGAATGGACTTAGTAAGAAGATCAGCTGGTTGCTGAGCAGTAGGCAAATGACTAACTTGAATCAATCCTTCTAGCAACTTTTCTCGAACAAAATGGCAATCCAAATCGATATGCTTCATTCGTTCATGAAAAACAGGGTTCCGAGCAATGAAAATGGCAGATTGGTTGTCACATTTAAGAGGAATCGGAGTAATATTAGGAACTCCCAACTCAGAAAGCAACCTACTAAGCCAAGCAAGCTCTGTAGTAGCATTCCTCATGGATCGGTACTCAGCTTCAGCTGAAGACAATGAAACTGAATGCTGTTTCTTGGACTTCCATGAGATTAAAGTATCACCCAAAAAAATGACAAATCCACTGACAGATCGTCTAGTATTTGGACATGATGCCCAATCAGCATCACAGAAAGCACGAAGTTTCATATCAGGGGAAGAGCTGAACAATAAAGCTTGATGTATGGTACCTTTTAAGTACCTGAGAATGTGAAGAGCAGCCTCCATATGAGAAGACCTTGGTTGCTGCAGAAATTGACTCAAATATTGAACAGAAAAAGCCAAGTCAGGCCTGCTGTGAACAAGGAAATTTAACTGACCAACAAGCCTTCGAAATTTTGTAGGATCATCTAGTGGAATCCCTGAAGAAAGATGTAGCTTAGTGTTGATTTCAAGTGGACTAACCACATGAGGTAACTCTGTGCAATTATATTCAGCAATGAGCTCCTTGATAAATTTTTGTTGGCTGAGTAGTAACCCACCAGAAACTGAGGTAAACTGAAGACCCAAAAAATAATTCAGGGCACCAAGATCTTTGATTTTAAAAACTTCATCCAGATATGCTTTGAGAGAGGCAATTTCCAACTCATCATCTCCAGTAAGTAAGATGTCATCAACATAAATTGCAACAAATACTGAAGAAGAGTCTGACTTTTTGTGGAATAAAGAGTAATCATTTGGTGATTGAACATACCCTTTGGCTTTCAAGGCTTGTGTGAGCTTAGCATACCATTGGCGTGAAGCTTGCTTGAGACCATATAAACTCTTGTTTAATTTGCAAACCATATTCTTGCCTGAGACGTGCAAACCTGGAGGCAATTTCATGTATACTTCCTCATATAAATCACCATGAAGAAAAGCATTGTTCACATCTAATTGATGAATGTGCCAAGCTTTCTTCACAGCAACACAAATAAGACTCCTAACAGTGGTCATTTTTATCACAGGAGAGAAGGTTTCTGTATAATCAATGCCATGTTTTTGAGTGAAACCTCTGACTACCAGTCGAGCCTTATACCTCTCAATAGAGCCATCACCCTTGAGCTTTACTCTGTACACCCATTTGCAACTGATTGGACGTTTGCCATGTGGAAGTGAAACAATATCCCAGGTTTTATTAGTTTCCAAAGCATGGAACTCGGTTGTCATGGCAGCCTGCCATTCAGAGTATTGAGCAGCTTCTTTATAAGAATAGGGTTCAGAGGGTGGAATGGTTGATTGGGGAAAATTATGGGTGGGAAAAGAAATGGTTGAGGTTAAAGTATGACAACAGAAAGAAGGAGAGTCAGAAGAAGTAACCTGACAAATGTAATTATTCAGATGTGAAGGTTTGTGAGAAGTCCTAGTGGATCTTCGAAGTGGAATGACAGGTTGATTTGAAGGTATTGAATGTATAATAGGAGAGGTGGTAGAAGTGGTTGAGGAAGGTAAATGATCTATGAAAATTTGTTGAGAAGGCCAATATTGAGCATGTGGTTGCTTATTTAGATATGGAAAAATGGATTCATGGAAAACAATGTCTCGGGAAATTAGGACTTGTTTAGTGTCTAATAACAACACTTTATATGCCTTTTTCCCTAGAGGGTATCCCAGAAAAACAGCAGCATTGACTCGAGCATTCAGTTTATCCCGTCCTTGTTTCAAGGTTGCAACAAAACATAATGAACCAAAGACACGAAGATGAGAAAAATCTGGTGGCTTTTGAAAGAGGACCTCATAAGGAGATTTTTGAGAAAGAACACTGCTAGGAAATCGATTGATGAGATGAACTGCTGTCAACACAGCATCTCCCCAGAATTTGTTTGGTAAGTGAGAATGAAATAGCAAAGCCCTGGTGACTTCAAGAATATGTTTGTGCTTACGCTCAGCAACGCCATTTTGTTGTGGTGTGGCAGTACAACTGGTTTGTAAAGAGATTCCTATAGAGGCTAAGAACTCACTTGCTGTTTTGCCCGAACCAAGCTCAAGAGCATTATCAGTTCTGATGGTCTGTACTCTGAAAGAAAAATGTCTTTCAACCCATGTAATGAAAGATTTGATGATACTAAAGGCACTACCCTTGGTTGTAAGAAGATGAACCCAAGTGGTGCGTGAAAAATCATCAACAATGGTTAGAAAAAACTTGAAACCATTATATGTAGGTTGATGATATGGACCCCATACATCAATGTGAATAAGTTGAAAAGGTTGAGAGGTAGAAATTGCACTAGAAGGAAAAGGAAGTCTTTGCATTCTAGCTTTTGAACAAACTGTACATGGCTTATTTTTGATGTTGTCATCTAACTCAAAACTAGCCAAGTTTTTGAGTTTAGAGAAAGGTAAATGCCCAAAACGAGCATGTAAAACATCATATGTAAGAGCAATATTAACATCAAAATCTGAAGCAACTATATCAGCATTGGAACGAGAAACAGAATGAATCACTTCTGAAGGATCTTGGACAATGTATAAACCATGATGAACTTTACCAATCATCAAGCTCTTCTGGGAAGCTGAGTCCTGTAACAGACATTGATCGGATGAGAATATGACCTGAGCATGCATATCTTGTACCAGCTTGGAAATAGACACAAGATTGCAAGTGAAAGAGGGAACATATAGAACATCCTGAAGCATCAGATTTGCAGACAGACGAACTCTACCAGATTTGCTAACGTTCAGAACATGACCATTTGGTAATGTAACAGTAAGAACACGATTTATAGAAGTAATATCATGTAATAATGATATATTGCCAGTCATATGATTAGAAGCGCCTGTATCTAATATCCAAGAAGTGTGAGAAGAAGTGGTAAAGGTTTTACCAGCAAAGGCGGCGAAATCCTGATCATCAAACACGCCTTTAGAAGAAGATTTCTCTGAAAGAAGAGCCAAGAGTTGATTGTACTGTGCAGTAGTGAGTGCAGGAGAATTATGGTTGGAAGTTGTGGAAGTACCACAATCAGCTTGACCAGCAAAATTCTTGCCAGAATTCTGAGATGAAGAACTCTCAGATTTCTCAGATTTGCCAGAAGTCTTCTTGTTTTTCTTGTAATTGTCTGGGAATCCGATGATGAAGTAACAACGATCGATGTTATGGTTCGTCTTCTTGCAATTTGTACAGAAACGCTTGTCACTCTTGGAAGATTTGTCAGATTGACTGGTTTGAACGTGCATTGAAGATGATTCGGCAAGTATCTGAGAAGAACTTTGAATGGAGCGTTGTTTTTCTTCTTGAAGAAGAATTCTATAAGCTGTATTGAGATCTGGAATAGGAGTCATCATGAGGATATGACCGCGAGTAGCAACATACTCATCATTGAGCCCCATTAGAAAATACAAAAGCTTCTGGTTGTCTTCATATTCAAGCATTTCTCTCGCAGCTCCACATGAACAGGATGGAAATCGTTGAATACTGGAAATAGCATCCATGAGCGACTTCATCTTGGTGTAGTAGGAAGAAATGGAATCGGAGCCTTGAGACATAGAAATTAGGTCTTTCTTGAGAGAAAATAGTTGTGCGCCATTGAATTGACCGAATCGAGCTTCCAACTCTTTCCAGACGTCTTTGGCGAAATCAATGAAGTTGACGGAACTTCGAATCTCTGGAGATAAACAATTCAAGATCCAGGCAACCACCATGTCATTACAACGCTCCCAAAGAGCGGAATCAGCATGATCTGCGGCAGGTTGCTCAGAGATTCCAGTAGCGAAACTCCATTTGTTCTTGGCGGAAAGAGCTCGACGCACCGAACGTCTCCATTCACTGAAATTCTGTCCATCGAACGGCTTGGAAACAAGAATTAAGCCTGGATGATCAGAAGGATGGAGATACAAGGGACTCGTTGGATCCATCGCCGAAGATACAGAGGAAGGAACAAGATCAGGGGACGAAGGAACGTCCGGCATGATCAGAGAAATGCGGAAGAAATTGGAAAAACACCATGTCTGATACCATGATAGAAAGAAAGAATGAACAGATTCATTGTATTGATTCAACAACTGAACTTTACAAGTATACCAGTGAGGTATTTATACAGAATTGAGCGTGTGCTCTTCTAACAAACTCTCATAACAAACTTTCATATTTGACACGTGTCACTAATGGTAAGCTGTATCCTATCAGTTATATAAGCAAGGAGACCATGTTATCCAACAGAAAAAATGGGTGGAAAACAATTTAGCCCACTTTCATCTCATGATTTAGGAATCAAAATTGTTATCTTCGCTCACGCATGTGATCCATTTTTATGACAAGGTTTCAACAGAACACACAAACCATACCATTGATACAATCAAACGATAATTGCTTCCATGTCCCAATACTCCAAACCAAAAAGTCAAGTAACCTACGCTTGCGCGCCCTATATTATTGGAATATACTTCCCCTCTATTTTAAAATTATTATTATTTAGACTTTTTATCACATATTTTATAATTTATACACTTATATTTATTGTTATTTTTTAATAAATAAGAGAAGAATTGTCAATGATAGTACTGATCTATAAAACAAATTAGAATAATACTACGGATAAATACGTCTATTTGTTACTTCTCTTAAAAAATAAAACTATTTAAAATAACAATTATTGTGAAATATGGAAAGAGTAGTATATGTATTAGTCAAATAGGAATCCTAGGCAGGGGAGACAATGAAGTAGAGTAATGATGGACAAAATACTACGAGAAAAAAAATCTAACAAACCAACTTAGTTAGTGAGAGAAAACCTCTACGGCTCTATCCTATGGTAGAGGTGGGTTCGGTTCCGAAACCGGCTGTGTCGGTTTCTTTGGACCCTGGAATCGGGATCGGAACTGAAAATCTTCCGGTTTCTCAGTTCGGTTTTCGGTTCGGTTCGATTCAGAGTTTTTTCGGTTTCAAGGCGGTTCCGGTTCCGAACCTTTAAAAAAATAAAAATAAAAATTGAAAATACAAAACTGCGATCACGGTTTTGCATTTCCATCTGTATTTTTTATTTTTTTAAAGGGATGGAACCGCCGGTTCCGGTTCTGGAATTGTCGGTTCTCCGGTTCCAATGAAGTTGGAACCGGGACCGGAACCGACTGACCCCTGTTTCGAGTTTCTCTAGTTCGGTTCCGGTTTCGTGCCGATTTTTTCGGGTTCGGTTGCCCGGTTCCAATGAACCGAACCTACCTCTACGGCTCTACCCTATGGCTTCTCACATATTAGAATTTTAATGATCTACTTATTTTATTTAGATATATTTCCAAGGCAAACAAGGACTTCTTGTTGATTAGAACTTGGTTTTCGTAAATGTTAACAACAAAAGAATAAGAAACAACAGAAGACTAGATTAAAATCATGATGTATGTAATGAGAAAGAAACAACCTATCCCCCTAGGGATAGGTTAAAAAATTCATAATATATTAAATTAATTATCAATAATCGAGGTGGTAAATCCACCTTCATGTTGGTTATCTTGATCATGATAAGTTTCCTTAATTATTTAGTTATACACAACTTATTGATGAAGCTTTCACTGACACCTTTTCTTCATCGTCTTTTTCCTTTCATTGGTTTCTTCTCTACTGTCTTCCATTATTTCCTTCTATGCTTGTTTGATATAAAACACTCAAACCATCAAGCCTTTTGGTATTTGTTATCATCATCATCATTAAAATATAAGGGAACGAGTGGTCTCCTCATATTTTTTTAGAAGCGGTGGTATATTTCTAAAGGGTTCAGAAAACCCAGAAAATTTTGCAAGGAAGGAAATACATTCAAAAGGGAGATCAGGAAATATAAAGACAATGTGACGTCACTAAAGGCTTATCTTTAGGATCCACTTTTTCTCCCTACTCATTTTGGCTTCAGTTTGTTGTTGGTTCTAATACGAGTGAGAGTAATGGCTTGAAGCACACATTGAGATGAGTTAATGGGAGCCCTTTGAAAAACATTCAATTTTTGGCTTTCCAAATGGTGTAGTCGATCTAGAGAAGTAAAGGTAGAAATCCAAACTTTGAAGAAGACGGAATTCATAGCTTTGCTCTCAAAGAAGAAATTCAAGCATTAGTTGATGGAGATGGTGCCAATTTGAAGACCAATCCAATCCAAGACACTTAAGAGGACATTCCTAGAGAAGTCACACAAGAACCATCTATGAGGAAAATTCTCGATCGATAGAGGAGGAGCTACATAATGGGCAGTTAGTTGAATCCACTCGTTAGAACTTATGGAGGAATTTTTTGGTTGGGGCTCGGTTCTGAACCACACAAGCCAAGTAATAAAGGCTCACGCTCTTATTATGTGTTCCTTAAAGGCTCACACTCCCTAAATATTATAAGTATTCTAAGATTATACATGATTCTCAAAATTGTGTGCATTCTTTAACTATCTTTCATCCCTTAGCCTAGTTACGAATTTTGTATTGAGGAATTCTCTCTTAACCTATTTTGAACTCCCTCTCATGAATAGTAGAGTCTTTAAGTGTTTCAACACGATGAATGTCTTTCAACAATGGATTATCTTTAGCTAGAGATGTTTTTTAACCCATGCTCTCTTTACCTTCTTCAGCTATTTATAGGCATCTCGGTGGGTCGGATTGTTGAGAAGTCTCGACATGGGATAGGCGAGCTAGTAGGTGACATGTTGGTTGCGGATTGGTGGATTGCACGGTGGAAACACTTTGCTTCATAGGTCGGCTAATGGAATATGCAATGTGTCATGTCACTATTGGTTGACACATTTTGTTCCACGAGTTTCCAGTCGTCGATACCTTTACCGTAGCAAAGGTCCATTGCCAGTCCTAACATATTAGGCGCCCTGGACAGAAAAATAATGTGGGCCTCTTTTTTATATATAATATTAAAAAATTAGAAATTATAATAAAAATAGATAAATTATCTTAATTTTCATATATTAAAATAAATGAAAGAAAAATATTTTTTAAAAGTCTTTTACTATAATTAAACATAAATTCTACTAAAAACCAATAAATGGCGAACCTATATTATTTGGTTGGCAAGTAGAATAATAATAAAAAATAAAAAAATGGAGTATGAGATTTGAACACATGACTTCTTGAAAAGAGGAGAATCCTTAAATTAATGCACTTTTCCACTAGGCAAACACATATTTGTATGCATATTTTTACTTTTTTAGTTAAATTGAACATTAAGAATTTTGCCCCCCCAAAAATCATGGGCCTTGGGCTTGCGCACACCCTGCCCTTGCCTTTGGGCCGGGCTTGCAAAGGTCAAACTGTAAGGGACCTTCTTGAACTTCTGCGTGTACCTGTAATATAACATTACCATATTAATCTCTTCTATTAAACTCTTCTCATAAATGAATTTTGTAAGGGACCTTCATTTTCTCAATTCTCCTTTAACCTCCACTTCCTCCAACAACCTTGTGAGCGGGTAAACCAAACATAATTACAATAGTTATTTTCGTTATAAAGGTATTTATTAAAATTACTGCGCAGTTATTTTCATTATTTTCCATATAAAATTATATGACGGTTATGCAACTTAATGGAATAGTCTATCTTTTATTAAGGATAGAATTAAAATTGGAGAGAGGGTGGAATATTCCCGACTTGGGCTTTAAGGCAGTTGGCCAGCCCTGGGAGGATAATATTTTCGGCCATATGGATAGAATTTTCGGCCCCCTTCTCTCCTTCTTCCATTATAAATACATGCCCTAGGCATGTAGGGAGAGACACATGTGCATAGCATATTGAGAAATCCTAGGCAGGCTAATATTCGCTTAGCTCGACTGTTTAGGGTTTCACCGCTTTCTTGTTGTACCTCGACGCTCAAACGACAATTGCTCTTCTGACTTAGGCATCGGAGGTGGATTAGGGGGTCCCCGCCCCCTGTGTCCATTGTTTTGCAGGTTTCTAGGTTAAGAGATTAAAGATGGAGCGGAAGAGAAGGAGTTCTTAATTGGTGCATTAAAGACGAATTGAAGACGAGATTTTGTACACCAACAATTGGCGCCGTCTGTGGGAAACGAGGATTATATCCATGAGTAATCGTTCCTAGTAAAAACAAATCGAATTTTCGAACCCTGGGGCGATTGTAAGAAAAGAAATCGCCGCCTCAGCGAACAAATCGCGATCGCGGCACCCTGGCCGCGACCGCGGCCTACAAACGCCGCGATCGCGGCGCACCGGAGTGCGCCTCCGGAAATTCGCGCCTCCGGTTTTTCGACGGATGTGCCCCTCCGGAAATATGTGACTCCGGAAATTTGTGTTTTTAGGTTTTTTCTAGCCTAAGGGCGTCCCCAAAAATCAAAGAGATCCGCTTTGTGATTTGTTTGAACCCTAAGTAAAAGCATGATCGGATCACCACGACCAGTGTCGATCGCAGTGCGTGCTGCGAAATCGACGACACTGGGGGCAGGGGTCAACCATGTCAGATCCTTGTCAAATTCAATCCCGCCTAAGGTTGGTAGTCGACCATCAATTGACGGATTAGGCTCCGGGTGCGTGCCCGGTAGCCCAAAGTTGAAAACTTGATTGTGAATCAAACATCCAACCGCAGTCAAATCGAAAGAAAGCAATTTTGGGAAAAGAGTATTCGATCTACGCAATTGTGGTGTTGGAATCTATCCCTGAAGATTAAGAAGTCGTTTTTTGGAAACCCTGGGGCACCGTCGCAAAGCGAATCGCGCGAGGTACGCCCAACGAGCAAAACCGTGACCGCGACAACGTAAATCGTGACCGTGGTACCATACACCACGATTGCGGATCGTCGATCGAACCCGAGATTTTGGAAAATCGCTCGGAAAGTAAATCCTAATGGAAAATTGATCAATCTGATTCCGATATTAGCTCGAAAGGTCAAACCTTTGTGCCCGGAAACGACTTGAACCGTAACCCGGCCCCTCTTGCTGATATGGTTGTTCATCGCACAAACCATTCAGGGTCCGAGTCGAACGACGGAATCATCAATCATGGCACTTCAAGGCTTGAATCAATTGAAATTGATCAAGCTTGGGAAGCGGCAATGCGTGTTGCCAAAAACAAGAATAATTAAATGGTTCAAGAGCAAGGCGGGTCGATCCGAGGGATCGCGATCGCCGAACCGAACCGTGACTAGGAGGGCCGCGATCGCGGCCTGTCAAGCCGCGCCCGCGGTTTAGAAACCGCAACCACGGGCTGCGTATTTCGGAGCATTCTCTCTATTCGCAAGCCAAACCCTAATTTGGTTAGCCCTCTCTTAGAGCATGGCCAATCTAGTCATGCCGGGACCGATCCCGTTAGAGGTGACAATCGCATCACCTTGCTATCCTCTCCAAACGACAGAATTAGGGCGTCTACAACCGTCAAAGATGAAGAAGAAGGCGAACCAAGAAGAAGTTCTTTCGTCGTTGGGGCAAACTCGACAGGCTTTCGACAATCGTAAACCTAATGCGGGGTAATCGTGACCTCTCCGCATAGGACCCGTACAATTTGCTTGAAATCAAATTGGATCTTACTTGCCATAGGTTGAACGTCCTCTTAAAACGTAAAGCCGATCGTAAAAGCAAGCGAAGCGATCCTATCTAGCAATCAGAAGCCTTAATCACTAAGGGATGAAGATAGATCAACGCTATTCAAGAGATTTGGAGAGTCTGAGCGGACTTTACCAATCGTAGTAGAGCGCCGCAACCAAAGAGTTCTCCTTGCTTTCCAAGATCAACCAATCAATAGATTCCAAGTCAAGTCACAAGAGAAGTTCTCAAGAAGATGTCAAAAAGCGATCAATCCATGCAATCGTGAGGCTGGAATCGATCTCTGATAAACAAGAAACAACCTTTCTTAGCCCCGAGGAAACAACGAACTCGCCAACCCTAAATCACGAGCGAGCTCTAGCGCCAGCGTGATCGCGACACCATCGGCCGTGACAGCCGCCTCAGGAACCGCGACCGCGGCCCATGCGATAGCAATCGCCGTGTCGTTTTTACGAAACCCGAAGACCCTAAAAGCACTGGGGGAAAAATCCGATCATCGCTCGGAAAAGAATCAAGACTCGCAGGGTGATCAAGCGAAACTCCGATATCCGCTCGGATGATCAAACCCTAGAAAAGTTCCAAGGAGAACAACTTGCTCAAAGATGATCAAGTCCGTAACCCGACCTCACCCTCAAAGCATGGTTGCTCTTCATGCAAGCCAAGCAAGGTTCGGATCAAGCGACGGAATCAATGTTCATAGCGCTACAGAATTTGATGAAATCAATCATCATAGGGAATCAGCGATGCGCGTCGTTGAACCCAAGAGCAATCAAGATAGTAGGGCATCGGCCACCATCAAGCATAAAGACGAGACTGTGCTTAATACGCACTCTAGCTTCCGCTTTAAGAGAGAACCAACGGATTCAAGACAAGCATAATCGGATCAAGCCTTGAAGAAATCGTTAGGCTAAAGCGTTCTTTGTAAAGATCCAAGGAAACGCCTCATCGATGAATCGGCGATCGAATGGACCAATCGACGACTCGTTAGTGTTATCGAATTCGCTGATAAGCGCTGCGGTCCCGAGCCGGTAAAATGCTGATGAAAAGATCGAAGAAGTATACAAGCCAAGTACGAGGGAAAATTACCGCAATCGCGGAGCCTTGCGAACGACGAAGACCGCGGTCGCGGCCAGCCTTCAGAAGTGTTTGTTGCCTCGTTTTACGAGCACCGCGCCCGCGAGTCCCTAAATGGCGACCGCAGTTCGCCCCCGAGAACTTCAAATTGAAGATCAATCCTTGAAATCGTACGACATGTGTCGGAATCAAGGACTCGAAAATAAATGCTGGGGCATTGTAAAACCGAAAAGTCAAAGATGGCCGAATATGATAGAAGAGTCCGAGTTATTCAAGATTGGACAATGATCAAGCGATCAAAAACAAGTCCGTTGAAGCATTGACAACGTTAGCCACCCGTGCAAGAATCACTTAAAGACCTCGATGCGTGTCGAGGCAACGGGATATCACCGGGGCACGGGAAGTTCTCTTAAGGGCTCATAGGTTTTGGCAATCGCCGGAGAAGACACTAAATTGTCGTTCTTTTTCCGGGCCAAACTTGAGAAGCGTACCCCCAAGCAGGGTTGAGCCTACAATTGAAACAAGATCGATAAACCCCTACATGAGATGTACGCCGAGGATTGCATTTCTACTCTTCGATCTCATTAGCAAAGATATTGGTGGCCCTTTGTGTTAAAAGTGCCTCGAGAAAACCAATAAAATAATTGCCGCGCTCTTTCCGACCATCTCGTCATCACCGAGGATTATCAGGACATTGTCACTACACGAAATACATCCTACCAACGGGCGGCCGTAGCGTAATGCGTGGAGGCCTATACTTCAACAGGTCATGGAAAAACACACGCATATGGCGTAATTCGGCCCGAATTGGAAACGACAATATTAAGTGACTACAGCACAGAGTCGGAGAGCATATGAGTGAGGAAAGTCTGGACGGAGGAGATGTCCCCCGAACTTGTAAATCTCGCTCGTTTGAAGAGTTTTTCCCTTAAAAAGGAAAACCGTAGACGCTAGATCGTCGAAGACTACCGCGAAATAAGTCGACAGCGGCCGCGGCTCGTAAACCGCGAGCGTCGGTTCGCCGGTAGTCGCTTCTTGCGTGGATGTTGAGATTAGGCTGGGATTGCTAGAATGAACGACTTTATATATTTTATTTCTGTTTTCTTAAAATTAGAAGGCTTGGCCAAGCACTTTTTTCAACATAAACGTTCTATTCTCCCCAGTCTGATTTTGTTCGTTCTAGAGATTCCATCTTAAACCTCGGAAGAAGATACGACTCGAAAAGATAGCACTCGCCCCATGATAATCGCTCATGGATGTACGAATATACGAATATACGAATATACGAAAGCGCTAGGGGACCAATTGACCAATCTGCATGGCCACTTCGATTAGAAACCCTTTGTACCCTACGTCGCCTAACACGGTGAGTCGTGTAAGGGCGGTGTAGGTGGGGCATTTGTGAGAGGGTAAACCAAACATAATTACCATAGTTATTTTCGTTATAAAGGTATTTATTAAAATTACTGCGCAGTTATTTTCATTATTTTCCATATAAAGTTATATGGCGGTTATGCAACTTAATGGAATAGTCTATATTTTATTAAGGATAGAATTAAAATTGGAGAGAGGGTGGAATATTCCCGACTTGGGCTTTAAGGCAGTTGGCCAGCCCTGGGAGGATAATATTTTCGGCCATATGGATAGAATTTTCGGCCCCCTTCTCTCCTTCTTCCATTATAAATACATGCCCTAAGCATGTAGGGAGAGACACATGTGCATAGCATATTCAGAAATCCTAGGCAGGCTAATATTCGCTTAGGTCGACTGTTTAGGGTTTCACCGCTCTCTTGTTGTACCTCGACGCTCAAACGACAATTGCTCTTCTGACTTAGGCATCGGAGGTGGATTAGGGGGTCCCCGCCCCCTGTGTCCATTGTTTTGCAGGTTTCTAGGTTAAGAGATTGAAGACGGAGCGGAAGAGGAGGAGTTCTTAATTGGTGTATTAAAGACGAATTGAAGACGAGATTTTGTACACCAACAAACCTTCTCCGAAAAACTGTGTTCTTCGGCCGACGGGGATGCCTGGTGCCGAGGCCCTTGAGGGTGGCTTGCGAGAAGGCGGTCGGAATTGACCTTGGAACCACCAACTCCGCCGTGGCGACCCTGGAGGCAGGGTGCCCGGCAATCATCACCAACGCCGAGGGACTGAGGATCACGCCGTCCCTGGTGGCCTACACTGAAACTGGCCAGCTCTTGGTGGGCCAAATCGCCAAGTCGCCAAGTTGCAAGCAATCAACCCGGACAACACCTTCTTCTCCGTCAAGAGGTTAAATCGGGATGAAGATGGTGGAGCTAGACGAATACACTAAGTATTAGGATATAAAATATCTTTGTTATTTTATCTTGTAGCCCAAGATAGATAAGATCTCTTGGGTCACAAGTTCTCTTGTATAAAAACCTTTTGATTATTCAATAGAAGGAAAGATCGTTTTATACAATTATATGGTATCAACCTTTTTACGATCTAACCTTCAGCTCTCACAAAAACCCTAATTATGACCGACGGAGACAAGTCAGTCGCCGATGGCCTTGTGCTTCCTGCCGCCAATGATGGCAAACAATCTGTCAATCTCCTCATGGCGGTCGTTGGCTCGCCCAATATTACTCTTCAAGATCCTCAAATCAATGTCAAGCTTGATCAAAACAACTACACGCTTTGGTGACACATGATCAAGTCTTCTCTTAAGGCTTACAATGTTGATGGCTTTCTCAAACTCGGGGCGCTCCGTCGGCCACTCTGCCTGATAGCATGTATTTAGGTGTTAGTTTTAGGGAATATTTATGTTTAAATGTTAGGTATTTTCATGCATTTTGCTTAGTATTAGTAGTTTTTGCATTTCAGTGTCTACTCTTGTACTTTTGTGTTTTTAGGTCATTTTGAGGAGCAAAGATTGGTTAAGTTGAAGGATTCAAGATAGTAGATATTCAAGTTTATTTTCCAAGGATATTCAAGCCACTTTTGATGATCATTAAGGCCCAAGAAGTTGTAGAAAAGAGCGCTTAAATCCGGGCTATCCATTGAAGTTGTTGTTTCGACACCACTTTCTTGTGACACTTCGTTTGGGAGCTACAATGGTCGGATGAATCTGAATTTGGTATCATTGGAAAGATAACTTGAAGAGCTAAATTCATATTTTTACTTCGATTTAAAATTTCTAATCTAAAATTGTCAAATTAGCTTCTGAACGCATTGTTAGAATGTTGTCAATAGCAGATCCGCGTCTACGGAGGACCAATTCCGCACCCGCGGACGTCGCCGACTCAGGCATTGAGGTTTCATCAGGACCCGCCATTGCGGAGTTCCACATCAGAGAGAACCGAAGCATTGAGACCTCTCTTAGACCTAACTTTCATTATTCCAGACTTTGGTATTTTTTGTTTCATGGAAAACTAAACTCCTAGATCTTATTCAAATTGAAGCTTTTCAGACACAAGTTATTGTGAGATTCTACAATTCAAGTTTATTTCTACCTGTTATTTCAGTTCTCTTGTGTTTAATTAATATTGATTGTATTGATTTCTGCTTAATTGATCACCTTGTTGGAATTAATACTCTCTATTGCTAGATCTAGGATTTCTTGTAGCAAAACTTAATCTTTGTAGCCACTCAACTGATTTAGGACTCGTCGGACTAAAACAGTTGAGAAAGAGATTTAAATGAATGTTCATTGTTTGACTCGTTGGAATTCAGTTGCATGTATCCTGTTTATCCTTGTTCTCATTGCTAATATCCCTATGATTTCTGATCGTTTCATGAGTTGTTTGGATATTAAGTTTGTGTGTCTCTTTGCCATGTTATATATCTCATCGGGATAGGAATAATCAAAAGAAACAAATTGTTTGGATCTATGATCAATAACTTGAGGAAGAAAGTGGATATTTGAATAAGATTGCTTTTCCTCAATTGATAAAAACTCAACCTTTGTTGTGTTTCATTACTTGCTTTGTTTACTTCAATTCCTTAGTTTTAGATTAATAATCAACAACCCCCCCTTTTGTTACCTTTCTGAGTTGATAATAATATTACTTCGGATACAAGTGTCTTTTGGGTACGACTTCGACTTACCAACTATACTAGTTGAGCAATTAGGGAATTATATTTTGATTTGGCACGACGACTTTTAGCCAGTCACTGCTTGTCGCTGCTGGATCCACCAAACCGCTCGTCCCCAATCCAGCCTTCAACGACTAGAGCCAAAAGGATCGATTTATCTTGTTGTGGGTTCGTTCAACGCTTTCCACATCGCTTTTGGCGCATGTTGCTAGCGTGAAAACCACATCTGAGGCATGGGGGATACTTGAGCGAATGTTTTTCGCTCTAACTCGTGCTCGATCAATGCATCTTAAGCAACAGTTGCAAAATCTGAAGAAAGGTACTCTTGCTATCATGGAGTATGATGAGAAAAAGTGGAGCTTTTCTGATGCTCTTGCATAGTGTGGCTATGTGGTTTCCGATCTTGATTTTATTGAATGTATTCTCAATGGTTTGTACTCATCTTACTCGGTGTTTTTTACGTCCTATAATATGCAAAAGACTCCGATCTCTTCTGATGAGCTTTTCGGTCTTCTCTTATGCGAGGAAGAACTGATTTCTTCTCATCTTCAACCGACTTCTGATGTTGTACTCTCGGCTAACACAACCAGCCTCAATTCGCGTGGCTCTACTTCAAACAATTGCTCTCTCTCGATCCCTGACTTGACGTCATCTTCTCGTCCGACTTGTCAGATTTGTGCTATTCTTGGCCATGAGGCCATCAATTGTTGGCAAAGAGCCACTTGTGAATTCCCGCCCACGAATACAAACTACAATAATTGTGGAGGCAGAGGCGGTGTTCGGGGTTGTCGTGGAGGCCGCGGTAATTTTTCCAACATTGATGGCGCTGCACAGTCGTATTATTCCAATCAAAATTATTCTTAGCAGCCATTTGCCCCGGCACCGCCACGTCAAACCTATCTTTTGGGTCAACAACACTCGGCTCTAGTGGATCCAAATTGGTGCTTCGATTCTAGCTCCACCAATAATGTTACTTCAGATTTCGGTAATCTTTCTTTGCATTCTGATTGCAATGACAATGACGGTTTACAAGTAGGCAACCATATGTCTCTTCCTATTATGCATTTGGGCACCACTTCATTACCTGCCTATCTTAAACCTTTTCAACTTCATAATATTATTTTTGTCTCTCAAATTAAGAAAAATCTTCTTAGTGTTTCTCAATTAACGAAAGATAATGATGCTTATATGGTTTTTTTTATCGTACTTGTTGTTTTGTAAAGGACAAGCAAGGGCGAACACTCCTCAAAGGAACCGTTGAGAATGGAATGTATCATCTGATCAACCCTTGGCCGCCCCCTTCACAACCACCTCGAGCTTACCTTGGAGAGAAGACAACTCTTGAAATTTGGCATGAGCGCTTTGGTCATCCACATGAGTTAGTTTTTCGTCGTTTAGTTTCTAGGTTTCAATTACCTGTTTCTTTGAATAATTTAAAATCAGTTTGTGAGTCTTGTTAGTTAGGGAAAAGTCATCGACTTTCTCTTCCTAGTAATCATTCTTCAGTTTATCACCTTTTGAGTTAGTTTATTCAGATGTTTGGGGCCTTGCTCCTGTGACTTCTTTCAAGGGAAATGTTTATTTCTTAATATTTGTTGATGACTACACTAAGTTTGTATGGATCTATTTCTTGTCCCAAAAGTCACAGGTTTTATCCACTTTTCAGCTTTTCAAAACCATGGTTGAAACCCAATTTTCCACTAAAATCAAACAATTTCAATCCGATTGGGGGGGTGAATAAAGGAATATTTCTCAATTTCTCCAATCTCAGGGAATTATTCATTGAGTTTCTTGCCCTCATACTCAATCTCAAAACGGTGCGGCAGAACGTCGTCATCACTCATCACACTATTGTCATAAAAGGTTTAGCTCTTCTTTCTAATGCATAATTACCTACCTTATTTTGGGAGCATGCCTTTCACACTGCAGTCTATTTACATAACAAAACTTTAACTTCCATTCTCAATTTCAAATCACTTTTTGAAGTTCTGTATAACAAAGTGTCTGATTACAAATTTCTTAAGAGTTTTGGTTGCCTTTGTTACCCCTTTCTACGCCCATACACATCCAACACACTTGAGTTTAGATCTTCTCCTTGCATTTTTATTGGTTATAGTTCAAAGCATAAAGGTTATCTTTGTCTAAATGTCCCTATAAATCGTGTTTACATTGCTCGCCATGTCTTTTTTATGAGACTTCTTTTCCATATACAATTCATGCTCACAATCCAAAAACTCTTCCAACCACTCTCACTGAACCGCCGACTTACTTGCCTCTTCACCTTTGCCTTTGCCTTCAAATTCGGCGCCACCATCGCCATGCATCACGCCTCCTTTGCCATGCACCACGCCCAAAACCTCCCTTAATTGATTCCTCACCTATGATTCCAATGTCCTCAATATTACCCATGCAGCCTTTGGTGGCGTCCCCAACCCCTCAAACACCTAACCATGATCATGATGGCAGTCCACCGATTCGGCCTTTGGATGGTGTTTCTGCACCGGCTTCCTCTACTGACACAGGTACGGTTTCTTCATCTCGTTCTCCTTTTGTACCTTCTTATTTTCGCCCTGTTGACACCACAACTCATCAAATGGTTACTCGTTCCAAAACAAATAGCCTTAAGCCTAAAACGTTTTCCTCCACTAAACACCCCTTACATGCTTCTTTTGATTCATTCTCTGAGCCCAAAACTTTTAGCCAAACATCCAAATTACTTGAATGGTGACATACTATGCAAAATGAATATGATGCCTTTTTACGTAATGGGACTTGGACAAATGTCCCTCGCCCTTGTAATTCTAACATTGTTGGTTGTAAGTGGGTGTACAGGATAAAACGAAAGGATGATGGCTCCATTGAGCGTTACAAAGCAAGATTGGTTGCAAAAGGTTATAATCAGGATGAGGGTATTGATTACTTTGATACCTTTGGTCCTATCATTAAACCTACCACTGTTCGGATTGTCTTATCTATTACTCTGCAACATTCTTGGCCAATTCGGCAAGTTGATATTAACAATGCCTTTCTCAATGGAGATCTCTCTAAGCAGGTTTATATGGCTCAACCTCCAGGTTTTGTTGACAGTAATAGACCCAATCATGTTTGTTTACTTCGTAAAGCTCTGTATGGCCTTAAATAGGCTCCTCGGGTCTGGTTCACTAAGCTTCGACAGTTTTTTATTCTTCATGGCTTTCGGTCTTGTCGTTTTTATACATCACTTTTGTTTGACGTCAAGGCAAATCTGTGCTTTATATACTCATTTATGTTGATGATCTTCTTGTCACTGGCTCTGTTGCAACCGAAAGTTTATTCGGCTCTTGAATCGCACCTTCACCTTACGTGATCTTGGTGAGCTGTATTACTTTCTCGGCCTTGAAGTTATTCGTCATCGTTATTGCTTCGTTCTCTCACAACAGAAGTACATCAGAGATCTGTTGGAGTGTAGCAAAATGTGTGATGCAAAGCCTATATCGTCTTCTGCTGAACCGACTTCTCGTTTGCAGCGCTCAAGTGATCCTTTAGCTGATCCTTCTCTTTATCGTAGTATTTTTTGGTGCATTACAGGTATGCTACGATTATTCAACTTGAGATTTCTTATGCGCTTAATCGCGTCTGTCAGTATATGCATGAACCAACTGAGTCTCATTGGTCTGCTGTCAAGCGTATTTTGCGTTATTTAAAAGGGTCACTCACGCATGGTTTAATTATTCCGCCACCCACTGATGATCGATTGTTGGCCTATTGTGATGCCGATTGGGCTTCTGATGAAGATGATTGTCGTTCCCCACATGGTTTCGCCATTTATTATGGTGTCAATCTTATTAGTTGGTCTTCCAAGAAGCAACATGTCGTTGCTAAATCTAGCACAGAGGCCAAATATAGGGTCATTGCTTTCACTTCTATCGAGTTGATCTGGATACAACAACTTCTGTAAGAATTACAAGCTCCTTTGCATCGTCCTCCTATTATTTTATGTGACAATTTAAGTGCCACTTACATGTCTGCTAATCCCGTCTTCCATCAACGCTCTAAACATATCAAGATTGATTATTATTTTGTACATGAGCAAGTTGAAGATGGTTCTCTTATTGTTCGTCATGTCATGGCTCATGATCAAGCTGCTGACATTTTTACCAAGGCTATTGGTACTGCTCGTTTCTTGCAATTACGGTCCAATCTTCATGTTTTTAACCCTCCATGAGCTTGTGGGGTATTAGGATATAAAATATCTTTTTAATATCTTTGTTATTTTATCTTGTAGCCCAAGACAGATAAGATTTCTTGGGTCACAAGTTCTCTTGTATAAATACCTTTTGATTATTCAATAAAAGGAAAGATCCTTTTACACAATTATACTAAGCGACGTTAATCTTCATTGCCCCGCCATTGGGAAGCAATTCACCGCCGAAGAGATCTCTGCTCAGGTAATTTTAATTGTGTTGCTTCACAAGTTTTGATTGATTGCTTATTTACAATGTACGTCTTCTCTGTTTCTTTGTGTTTTTAGGTTTTGAGGAAGCTTGTTGATGATGCATCAAGATTCCTGAATGAGCTTGTGAATAAGGCAGTTGTTGCAGTGCCTGCCTATTTCAATGATTCTCAAAGAATGGCCATGTAAGATGTTGCTTGAATCGCGAGATTAGATGTCCTTGGGATTGTAAATGAGCCTACGACTGCTTCATTAGCATACGGGTTTGATAAGAAAATCAATGAGACGGTTCTAGTATTTGATCTTGGAGGTGTTACCTTTTTGATGTTTCAGGTATTCCTAATCCAGTATCATACTTCTTGTTCTCTATATGGTACATTGTCTTTTATTAATATTATTCTTAACTTAAATCTTTTATTCTGAAATCTTGTTTAAGAGTCTTGTGCAAACATGCTTCCATTCTTCAAGATTTATCCGACATTAAGAATCACTTTCGATTCTTCTCTTGGAGCTTTTTGTTTCTTGCATGTAACCTGGTTTCTGGGCTATTATTAAACGCAGTTCTTGAGGTGGGTGATGGAGTTCTTGAGGTGCTTTCCACCTCAGGTGACACTTATCTTGGTGGTGATGACTTTGACAAGGTTTGAAGCTCATTTTCAAAGCACTCCAATTTTAAAGTAGCTTCACTATTCTACTTCTTGTGCTATCTCTTAAATGACACTATCTGAGCATTTAACAATGGTTACAGCTAGAAAATAGTGTACTGGATTGTTGAGAATTTCAAGTAGGATGAGGGCATAGATCTATTGGTAGACAAGGAACATGCTCTTCAACTTCTCCTTGAGACCTCTGAAAGAGTGAAAATCGAGCTCTTCAATTCAACTCAAACTAGGATCAGGCAAGCCCTTGTCTTTTTCTTTTTTCATTCAGCTCTAGAAGCCTAATCGATTCTCCTCAATAATACACGTTTATATTTTGCAGTCTTCCCTTCATCACAACAACACCCGATGGCCCCAAGCACGTTGAAACTACACTAACAAGGCCCAAATTTGAAGAATTATGTATAGACTTGCTTGACAGATTAAAAGCACCTCTTCAGACTGCGTTGACAGATGCTAAGTTGTCAATTGAAGATATTGATCAAGTGATTCTCATTGGAGGCTCGACAAGGATACCTGCCCTGCAGGACCTTGTGAGGAAAATGACCCGGAAAGAGCCTAATTGCAGCATCAACCCTGATGAAGCAGTCGCTCATGGGGCAACTGTTCGGGTATACATAATACATACATACATACATATGTGTTTTGTGTATGTGCAGAGTTAGTGATGTTGTATATTTTTTAATCATTAGGCTGGCGTATTGGCTGGATAAGTTATTCATGTAGTCCTACTGGATTTGACGCCATTGTCTATCGGTCTGGAGACGTTGGGCGGTGTCATGAAGAAGATAATCCCTAGAAACACGAAATTGTTGGTGTCAAAGTCACACGTGTTCTCCACTGCAACTGATGGTCAGACTACTACAGAAGTCAATGTGCTTCAAGGCGAAAGAGTTTTTGTGGAGGACAACAAATTTCTTGGAAGATTTAGACTTACTGGGATCCCTCCATCTCCAAGAGGAGTGCCACAGCTACAAGTTAAATTCGAGATTGACATTAATGGTGTACTCTCAGTAAGAGCACTTGACAAGGGAACTGGGAAGGAGCAAGTTGTAACCATCATTGATGCGTGCAATTTGCCCAAAGACGAGGTATGAATTGTGCTGAATTTGCTGGCTTGTTCGAAAGATAAAGGAATACTTATCGTATGATATATGGTTGTAAGTTGATAAGATGGTGGAAGAAGATCAGAGATTTAATTTGGAGAGGAGGATAAGGAGAAAAGGGATGCCATTGACACAAGGAATAAGGCTAACTATGTTGTGTATGAAACTGAGAAGCATCTAAAGGAGCTTGGTGGCAAGGTTTCTATTGAAGTGAAGGAGAATGTTGAGGCTAAGCTCCAGGAGCTCAGAGATGTCATTTCTAGTAGTGCGACTCGGGCGATAAAGGATGCAATGTGGCACTAAACCAGGAATTGATGAAGCTTGGCAGTCAATATACAATGGGGGCAACAGTTGCTAAATCAAGTGGTATATGTAGATTTCAACGACAACAAATGAGAGGAAGGAGGTGATCATAGGTATATAGTAATAATAAATTAATAATGCAGACAAGTTAAGAAGTTGTAAGTTTTCAGAGATTTGATGTATTGTTGTATGTGTATCTATAGGCATATACAATCATTCATATAAAATTACCCTAACTTACTTCTCTACCAAAAGTGTTGTGCAAGGTTTTCGTTTGTCTCAAATTCTAGTTGAAGTTCGTGGTTCGAGATATGTTTCGGTGTTGTCCGGTGGTGTGTTTCCTATGCTTTTCCAAGCAAATGGTCACACCGCCCCAAGTCGGCTTCTTGTTGCTGTCTTGCGCATCGACGACCCTATGCGCCTGTGTAAGTCCGTTACTGACCCGCAGAAGTACTTTCTCCTACCTGTACTCAAGTCTCTCCGGCTTCCTTGCTCGATGTTTGCTGCTTGTCTACCTTGTTCTCTTTTTACTTTCTTTTTGTTTGTTTGTTTGCTGGTTCCGGTTGGTTTCTTTTGGGTGTAGTTTGTTGTCGGTCTATCCGACTACCAAGTTCCTTCTCGGTCTCTCAAACTACCAGGATTTATCTAGTAGTTCAAATCCATTTCCTTTTAAAAAATATACAATTCGACTTTTACGTTACAATTTCTGGGGTCAATGCGCCCATGTTTTTTCTATTTATGCATCCAAACAAAAAAAAGCACAATAGAGATAGAAGCATTCTTATGACACTAACCTTCTTCTCCATGGGTGTGAGGCTTTTGGATTTGTCTTTATGGAATACTCAACACAATTTGGAGCTCTTCTTCCCCCATCAACTCATTATTGATCGTCCCTTCTTTTCGTTCCAAGACAATATCTTTTTCTTCTTACGATTGAGTTGATGAATTAGGGTTTCTGGTTGTAGTCGCTGGCTTGTAGATTCCGGTTGGTTTTATACAATGATCGTTTCGGTTAGTGTTCGCGATGGCGCAATCGTTCTCGTGGCGACCATTTTTTGCTCAAATTGAATCTCAGACTCATACAAACATAGAAACCAAGGATGTCGGATTGTCAATTGAGGGACGAAGGGCGATCAGGTGAAATTATCGATTGTGAGATTCATAGAGATACAAGATATGTCAAGTGCACTTCACAATTTATTTTTGAACCAAAGGCCGGTGCAGGAACAAAGCACCTTAGATTTTGAATTAGAGTAGGGAAAATTACACACACTGTTCTTACATATGAACATAGGGTCGTCTCAAAGTAAGAACGCAAATAGCTTCACTATTATTATCTGTTTATTGTCTAAATTCATCAACAAGGGCTTTATAGTATAGATCAGTCAAGAAGCATGTTGATAACATCTCTCATGGAGGGTCGGGCTGATGGAAGCATACGTGTGCACAAGAGCAATGTCCATCATCATTCTCATGCCCTCACAAACCCTCATTGATGTGGCTGCTACCCTTTGATCTAGAACCTCGTCACCATTTGGGTCACACCACATATGCTGCACCCATGGAAGATCTCTCTTCCTTCACCAAACTCCTCTTCATTTGGCTTTCTTCCTGTTAACAGCACCAATAACACCACACCATAGCTGTACACATCACTCTTGTATTTAGCCTTTGTTGTGTAAGCCAACTCTATAGATCAAAAGCATACCATAAAATGATAAAAAACATATGATTGCTTCAAGATTTAGTTTTTTACAATTGATATATGATTGAAAGGATGACTCTAACCTGGGGCCATGTATCCATGAGTACCCATCAGCAAGCTTGAGTTTGCAGTTATCTCTAAACACATTGCAATGCCAAAATATGAAACCTTGGCTTCGTAATCTTTATTGAGCAATATATTGTTGGATTTGATGTCTCTATGAATAATTGGAAGCAAGCAATCATGGTAGAGATAAGCAATCCCTTGTGCAACCCAACCACAATCGTGTACCTCACATTGAAATCCAGTACTTGATCTCCATGAATTGCTTGATGCGAACTTCCTTTCTCCATCAACTCTAAGACCAAGTAATGTGATCGCCCTTTCTTGAAGTAAGCATAAGGCTTCAATATATTCTTGTGATGAACTTTACCTAGAATTAATCTCCATTTCTTTGGAAAAAGACTTTAGTGTCCTCGTCTTGTTTCTTTCTGCTTCCATGACTTTCACTGCAACGGCCTCTCCACGACCTTCTTCATTGAGGTCTAACTTATACACAATTCATGTACTCCCTCTTCTAATTATATTCTCCGTCTTCAATCTATGTATATGACTCACCTTAATCTCAATCTTGGGCTGGAAAATCATGTATTTCCACACTTTGTCATCTTCTTCAACATCTTGCCACTTTGTAGGATAGTTTTTTCCATTACGGTGTTTGTGAACAATCTTAACAACAAAAAATCAAATAATAAAAAAGGCCATAGTAGGGAGTAATGCATAACATAGGATTAGCCCATGAAAGTAATTGCTTTTGTTAGGAGATTGACTGACAATTCACCTTTTGATCTTAGAATCAAAATGATGAATCATACAAAGAGTAAGACAAACACCTTCATTACCCAGAAAGCCATTATCACCACCCACCATGCACAACTCAATTGGGATGACTCTTGATAGTAGATTTTCTGACAAGTCTATTGAACTCAATTTCATGTGTGCTAAGCTTTGAGGAGTCAAACCTGATACCTTGTTCCTTCAGGTATTGAGAGAGTTCAAACTTGGCTTAGAAACTGAATCAGGGATGTTTCCGTAAGCGAGTTCTTAGCCAGATTGATTTGAGAGAGACTGGTACATTCCTCTAGTTCATACGGAATTGATCCGTTGAAAGAATTGTAATCCAATTTGCAACAAGGATAATTGCTTGTGGTATCTAATATTCCGTGGCAACTCATCGAAGAAGGAATTATTGCTCAAAACCAGCTTTTGTAATTTCATGAGAGACCATGTTCAATCAATAAGATTATCACACAATTAAGCATGAAGCTAGATGCAAATTTATGCAAAGAGTGATCAAAGGAAGTTTAGATTTACCTATGTCTTGTGGAAGTTCACTAGAAAAGCCATTGTTTGACAAAATAATCTCAGTAAGATTGGTTGAGATGCTGATTTCGGAGGCGACTCTTCCGGTAAAACCGTTGTCGCTTAAATCAAATAAACCCATGTGAGGCAAAGCCCATATATAACCAATCTGAAATTTTCCCAGATAAGAGATTTTGGTTTACCCTTAGCCTAATCAAGGATTTGCAATGAGAGTATGATGCTAGAAACTCACCCACAAATGAGTTTTGCAATGCAAGTAGGAACTGCAATTTCCTCATTTGACAAAGATATTTTGGAAACTCCCCTATGAACTCATTCTTTGATATTTCAATTAAATTCAATGGGGGAGAACATGCCAAATTCCCCTTGAACGAGTGCCCTGAGAAACTGTTTGGATAGATTGAAAAAATAGAGAGAAATGGCAAGTATGCAAACCCATAAGGAAGTTCGCCAGAGAAATAATTTTCATATGCATGGAAAGTAACCAGATTCTTCAAATCTCCTATCTCTGGGGGAAAATTTCCATGAAATTGATTTCTAGATATATCAAAGTCCCTTAGAAGAGTAAGATTCGCAATCTCTCGGTGCAACTCACCTGTGAATTTGTTGGAGAATGGAGAACAATTCAAGAAAAATGAGCTTGTTCAATTGAGAAATTGATCTAGAGATTTTCCCATGAAGCTTGTTTTTTGCATGTGTACATACCAAGGGACTCTCCTACCTTCATTAAATAATTAAATTCTTTGAGCTAGCTACTATATGATATCTGGTTTTTTAATTGTGTTTTTAGAGTGTGTTTTTAGTGTGTTTGAGTCTTTTTCTTTGAGTTTTGTGTTTTGTTTTGAGTCGTTTGTGTAGGTTTTCTCATTTCCTTAAGATATGGAGTCTACATAAGCTTTGGTGGTCTTTTTGTAGGTTTTGATGCATTTTAGAGGAAAGGAACCAAAACAGAAGGAAAGCACTCAAGGAAGAGATGAAGATCAAGTTTTGAGCCAAGAAAGAAGTATAGAGACCCGTTAACTAGCCAATGGAAGAAGAATCAAGGGAAAAAGAAGGCTAACGATCCCTCTACCTCTACCGAAGCAAAGTACACACTTTCGAGCTAAATTACACACAGTAGGGGTCGTTACCGAGGGCCATAGGTCGGTAACGAGGTGTTCAGCAAAAGAAGAAAATTAATAGAATTCAACTAAATTGTAACGACCCTGGTGGAGTCGACACCGAGGCACTCAAGGTTGTTAGCGAACAACAGGGTCGACGATTTTAATGTTATTTTATCCCTTTAATTAGATAGTCTTAAGGGATATATCTTGTAGAGATTTATTTCCTTACAGATAGCTTTAGTTTCTCTATAAATATTCTTGTCCTAATTTAAGTTTAGATGTATCATTCAAGTTAGTTTTTTAGGGTAGAGTAGAGAGGAGAGGGGCATGAGAGAGAGAGGAGAGGGACGAGTAGAGTTGCTTGGAGAACAAGTTTCATTTTGATTTCGGTTTGTAAGTCTTTCTTTATTAATTCAATTGCTTTGTTCTTAATCATGATTTGTGAGTAGTCTCTCTTTCTAAAGTTGGAGTTAAATCCAACAATCGTTATGTATGCTTGCTCTTGATCATGTTGTGATTGTTTTTATCATAAATCTTCTCTCTTGTTCTTAACTCTTTGAAACGAAAGTTGCTAGGAAATTCTCATTCATATTTGAAGCGAAAGCAGAAACTTTGAATCAGAATAGTCAATTTAGGATTTTGAAGCGAAAGCAGATCAATTCTAGTTGAAGTATACGAGATAAATTGACAAGTTTATTGATTTGGCGAAAGTTGGTTGATTTACTTGTTTGGTTAACGAAAGTTAGTGCCTTTATGTGATAAAAGCATGATTTTTATGTTTCATTGACATATGTATGCATAATTATTGTTGTGGGAAACCAAAACCTTAGAATTTCTCTCTTCTTTGATAAAAACCCTACTTTTGTTGATTGCTTGCGCCCTAAGTAAGAATAGAACTTGATACTGACTTTCTCCCGTGGACTAACATGACTCCCCTGTACTTAACGGGGTCTTGATTATAAATTTATTTGTTGTCAAGAAACCCTTTCAACACTATATGAATATGACTAATTAATTAAAGTAATTATACTCCATATATATAGTTAGTTACTTAGTTAATGATACATGCTATTTCTAACCTGTTCAATTTAGTAACCAGATTGAAGATGAAGGGTAGAATGGCTGAGCGGCCGGGGGAGAAGAATGACGAGAGAAGAGACGAGAAAGGGAGATTAGGGCAAGATAATTAATTTCTCATATTTCTGATTGATTTCCTTTCTAGAATACAATATAGGGAATCCTAATATCTTAACTAATAAAGAAAACATAATACTAAATTATTAAAATTACATCCTTACTGATAGATAAAATTATAGCCCTAAATAAAAGGAAAGAAATAATATTCTAAATCGGAATAATATAACTAATTATCCCAACATAATCTCCTAGCCATAATTGTAGCGTATCAATTCTCCCCCGTTGACAATCGACTTGTCCTCAAGTCGGAAATCAGGAGGAGACTCATGAATCGTATCTTGCAGCATAATCCGCCAGGGTCCCATTGCACATGTATCATCGCTTGATTTAGCACCATAAACGTAGATTGTTTTGAATTCACATGATCACCAATAAGCAATTGACTCAAATCAAACTTCTCAACGCCCAAGCTCTCAATGAAAGCACCAGTTGATACAGGCTATTTCTAACATGTTCAATTCAGTAACCAGATTGAAGCTGAAGGGTAGAATGGCTGAACGGCCGAGGGCGAAGAATGACGAGAGAAGAGACGAGAAAGGGAGATTAGGGAAAGATAATTAATTTCTCATAATTCTGATTGATTTCCTCGCTAGAATACAATATAGGGAATCCTAATATCTTAACGAATAAAGAAAACATAATACTAAATTATTAAAATTACATCCTTACTAATAGATAAAATTATAGCCCAAAATAAAAGGAAAGAAATAATATTCTAAATCGGAATAATATAACTAATTATCCTAACATAATCTCCTAACCATAATTGTAGCGTATCAGTTAATAAGAGTTGTGGATAGATGAATCATGAAGGAGTTGCTAGCAAAAGGTAGAGTAAGAATAAAGACAATGTAAATAAAAGTGATGCATGTATTCAACCAAAAAAAAGTGATGCATGTCTCTTTGTTCCCATTATGCACTTCAACATACTTTATCAAGTATATTATGGATTTTCAACCCTAATTTAATTGATTAACTACAACTTAAGGGTCATAAAGAAGAAGAGATTGACTAAAATTAACCAGCATCACTATCTAAAAGGATTTGTATTGACCCTTTATTAAATCATTAATCGATTCTCATAAATCTAGAAGCAACATATTTCTAAGCGATCCCAACCTTTGATTATTTTACATGAAAGAAAGTACAAGTACACTAATATTTCAATTCTCGGGCATGACATAAGTTATGTTAGAATTCATAAATAAGGAATTGTACATATTAACTAAAATAAGTAAAAAACATTATATATTAACACATCCATAGATAATAGACTAAATACTTCACACACATATATAAGATAGATATGTGGTAAACCGTACTAATTACTAAGGATATATGTTCATTGTTATTTCTACTAATTTCAAGACAAGAAATCTAGATAAGAGTCCTAAAATAAGATTGAGATCGATCAATCATGAAGCACTTTGGCAACATCTCTCATGGAGGGTCGTTCAGATGGATCCCTTAGAGTGCATTGCAGAGCAATTTGCATCATCTTTCTCACGCTCTCAAGTACCTTTGTTGATGTAGTTGTGGCTAACCTTTCATCTAAAACTTGAGCACCATTTGGGGTATACCACAAATTATGTACCCATGAAACAATGTCTCTTCCTTCACCAAATTCTTCTCCATTTGTCTGTCTTCCTTTAAGAGCTCCAACAGGCAACAACACCACACCAAAGCTATAAACATCACTCTTTTTTGTTGCCTTTATTGTATATGCCAACTCTGTAAATCGCAAACAAGTAACAGTTAAATTTATCAAGATTATGTCACTACACTATTCTGCAGATTTATCGACCAGATTTTAGCGACTACTTAATATGGTTGATAATTAGCGACCATATGGTCGCCAAGTGGTCATCAAAACGGAAAAAAATACATTAGAAACCAAGTGGTCGCTAAACACTGCGTCCACTTGGTCGTCGAGCTTATTTGGTCGCCAAAATTGCACAAACAGTTTTGGTGCCAAACGTCAGCGACCAAGTAGTCGTTGACCACCTGATCCACGACAGCGACCATATGGCCGCTATTTATAGCGACTACATCGCCGCTGGTATTTTTGAGACCATTTGGTCGTTATAATTAGCGACCATATGGTCGTTGATATGGATCAGGTGGTCATCGACCACTTGGTCGCTAAGATTCGCGATCATATGGTCGTTGACGACTAGCGCCAAAACATCAATTTTGGCGGGCAACATCCCACGATTTTTGCGACCATATGGTCGCTAAATACAATATTTGGTAAAATTGCCGTCATTTTAGCATCTATACCTAGCTTTGTAAAACTTCACCCTCATACCGCCACTTTCACCCAACCTCATACATAGCTCTCTCCAAAAAATATTCACAAAAGGAAGAAATAATCATTCATAAAACTGAATTGCTTCTAGGAAGGAATTTCGTCATATTTTACCGACAACTTCATAAAAGGTATGTATTTAAAATTTGTTCTCCATATTTTATTTTGTCATTATATTCTTTTAGAAAAATATTGTTGATAGAAAATTTTCGGTTCTATAATTATAAGAGATTGTGTGATGTAATTGTTAAATTCATATAGTATAGTAAATGGTTGAAAGAAAATTAGCCTTAACTTGTGTTTTGCCTATGGCCATATCGACCATACTCCTGGAATTTTTGTTTACATATGTTCTGTATTTGGCGACCATATGGTCGCCAAATCCATCCTTATATGTACCCTAATTAAATTATTTACAGTCTTATATTGAATTGCAAGAAGGAAAAATGCGCGAATGGATGTATTTGCGTAAAGTAGATGGTTTTTTTAACACCGAATTTATGGCTGGCGTTGTTCAATATATCAAGTTCTGCAAATCTATGTTGACCTATAACCCACACGAATTTAGGTATCCGTGTCGAAGGTTCAAGAATAAGAAATTGATTTCTGTAGATGATGTGCATTATCACCTTGTTAAGGATGGTTTTATTCCTAACTATTACCATTGGGTTTCGCACGGGTAGACAGATGAAATGTTCGCTACATTGTTGGTCGAGTCTAGACAACATGAAGGTTGTAGTAGTACTGATCCAACACCACCAGTATCTGGGTATGATAATCGAATGGAGCAAATGGTCTATGATAGTTTTAATGCTCAAGCTCATTACACTACTAAGTATCCCGTCCATAATGAGGATATAAGGCATGACCAGTGAGACCACTATTATCATGAAGCTCCCAATCCCGATGCACAACATATGTATGACATCCTGTTGGCCGCAAATAGGTAGTTGTGGCATGGATGTGATATCACCTAGTTGGAGGTGGCGACTGAGTTACTTAGTCTAAAGTTAAAGATAAGGATAATGGAGGGAGGATACGACATGATCTCAGATTTCTGCGCACGCATTTCTCACCATGAGACAACATTACCAACCATATTTTATGACATGAAAAAATAGGTTGAGGGTCTCGGTCTTCCGTACGAGGCCATAGATTGTTGCCCAAACTCTTACATGCATGATATATGTGGGTGCAGATGCAGAATACTCGGCTTGCAAGATATGTGACTATCCTAGATGGAAGCAAGGCAAGTCAAAGCCAATTCCCTGTTCTCGTATGTTTTACTTGCAAATAACTCCACGATTGCAGAGGTTATACGCATCGGTGGTGACTGCCAAACACATGAGATGGCATGTAGATCATGCACGTACAAGATGGGGGGTGATGAGACATCCGTCAGATTCAGAGGCATGGGGATATTTCAATGATGACGGATGCGCCCTCGTCCGAGGCGACACACGCGAACACACCCCACTTGTCAGATGATGACGGATCTCGTCTCACTAGTACAGAGGAGATGAGAGCTCTTGTAGAGGAGTCCAGCGGCCCTACCCCCGCACCCTTGTCGGCGCCGAGCCAAGGGCTCGATCCCAAAAGCATATGGGATTTGACCACTGTCGGCGGGAGGTACGTATGAAACAAAAACTTAAGTTATTTTAAATCTGTATATTATTAAAAACATGTTATAACACGTTTTACGAAATTTTGCATCTTACAGCCGTTGTGTCTAGTGTCGCAGTGGTCGACACACATTTTAAACGGCCAATCCGACAATAGAGCGTCAGAGTTCAACTTTGCCTCCTCTGCATCGAAGAGTCGCTGGTTTGAGTCATGGAGGGTAGATTTTATTTAATTTGCATTTAGTTTTATAAAGTTCGGATTTATTACTCATATTGTTAAATTAATTGTTTTCCGATGGGATCCCTCCTAGCCATATATGGACGACGAGACGATCCGGAACCTATGGGAGAAAATTGTCAAGACGCATTATGACGACTTGGTCAGGAAGTGCCGTCGGGAGGGGAGGAAGCCGAAGTGGATCCAGTCCACCCCTTGGGACCTCTGGGTGGCGTATTGGAACACGCCCGAGTGCAGGGCCAAGTGTGAGAGTCAGAATAGGATCCGCAATACCAATCTCATGACCCACAATAGCAGTTTGAGGTCCCATCTCGAGAACATGCGTGTAATGGTACGTCATTTTAATTTTAATTTTATTGTAATTAAGTTAATTTACTCTTAATAGTTAGTAACAATTGTGATGAATTTCATAGGAATCACGTCGTGGTCCCCGCGTTACGCCTCTCGAGCTTCTGATCGAGATGCACACATAGGCAAGTGGTCGTTTTATAGACGAGCGGTCGACCCAAATCGTTGTAAGTACTAAAATATTTTATGTATTATTATTTTTATTTATATTATTTGCGTACTTTCATTAGGCGCGGTCCTAGGAGATCCTCACACTCGAGCACCCCGTCGTCCTTTTAAGACAAGTGTGATGCCTATTTAACGGCCGCGGGAGGAGTGGGCCCGAGAGGCGCTGTCTACGGGCTTGGCAACGCCAAGTCCGAGTACTATGGCTCGCGATTGTCAGTGCCGCGTCGACAACCTCCTCAAGTGGCGCAGTTGACCCAAGACAACGCCACCCTTACGACCGAAGTGACGAAATTGCGATGTAGGGTCTCTCGGTTGGAGGAGATCATGGAGCGGATGAACCAACGCTTCTACTCGTAGTCGTGGGTCCCACTAGCCCGGTTCCAACGGAAGAGATCAACCGGAGACGCGTTCGTCCGACCCCGACGGAACCGGCTAGTTGAAGTTTTTTTATTTTGTAAATATTGTAAATAATTTAAATTAATATAAATAATTATTTCATTAATTTTATTAATTGTTTCGTTTATATTTATTTTGTAATACGTAATTATTATTATTTTTTTCAATAAATAAATGCTGGAGACCACTTGGTCGCTAAATACAAACCTATCGTGCACTACAATATGCACGATCGTGTGCTTCGGCTCAGTTGAAGGTGATGGTCGTGCGTCTAGTTTTCGAGATTAGCGACCAAATGGTCGCTGGCCCTAGCGAAGGGTCTGGTGACCACTTTGTCGCTTTAGCGTCTAGGTGGTCGCTAATATTGGCGACCACTTGGTCGCCATGGTCGCCAAGGGTGTGGCGACCAAGTCGTCGCCATGGTTGCAGTGTGGCGACCATATGTTCGCCACTATTAGCGTCCATATGGTCACCACGGTCCCTAATATTGGCGATTACTTGGTCGCCACCTGATTAGCATCCGACTATTTAGCGACCATGGTATGGTCGCTAAATCTGCCTTTTTTGTAGTGCATTCATGTACTACTAGACAAGCTAGAAACTAGAATGGAAGGAGGAAAGTAAACTAACCTGGAGCCATGTATCCATGAGTGCCCATCAACATGATTGAACTTGTGGTCATGTCTGAACACTTTGCAATTCCAAAATCGAAAATTTTGGGTTCATAATCCTCATTGAGCAATATGTTGTTTGGTTTAATATCTCTATGGATAATTGAGGGTGTGCAATCATGGTGGAGATATGCAATCGCTTGTGCAACTCCAACCACAATCTTGTATCTTGTATTCATATCCAGCACTTGATGACTTGAATCTTCTCCATGAAGTGCTTGATGCAGATTCCCTTTCTCCGTCAACTCTAGAACTAAGTAATGTGACCTCGCTTTCTTGAAATAAGCATAAATGTTCAATATATTCTTGTGACGAACTTCACCTAGAATCTCTATTTCCGTGGAGAAGGACTTCAACATCTCCTTGTTGTTTCCTTGTGCTTGCAAGACTTTTACTGCAACCGCCCCTTCACTATTTCTGTTCAAATCTAACTTATAAACAATCCCTGTGCTTCCTCTTCCAATAATGTTCTCCATCTTAAGTCCTTGCATATCACTCGTACAAATACTAAACCTTGGTCGGAAGATCTTATATATCCATTCTCTACTATCATATTCTACATCTCGCCACTTTGTTTTGCAAAGCCCCCTAATACTAAGCTTGTGAAAGATTTTTACAAGTAGGAAGCAAATAATCACAAAGGCTACAATAGAAAGCAATGCATACCATAAGGTTAACAAGTGAAACCCACTCCCCTTACAAGATTGATCATTAGCATTGCAACTCTTAATCTTAGAATCAAAATGTCGGGTCAAATTAAGAGGAGGAAGGCAAAGCCCTTCATTCCCTATAAAGCCATTATCACCACCTACAATGTAAAGTTCAATTGGGACAACCCCAGATAATTGGTTTTGGGACAAGTCGATTAAACTCAACTTGAGGTTTGTTAAGCCGTGAGGAATCATACTAGAAAGATTGTTCATTGAGATATTAAAAGAATTCAAGCGCAACTTGAAAATCGAATCAAGGATGTTTCCTCTAAGCAAGTTGCCTGCAAGATTGATTAGTGAGAGGCTGGTACATTCCCCTAGTGTTGATGGAATAGATCCGCTGAAAGAGTTACCATCCAATTGCAACAAAGCTAGATTTTCAAGGTGCCTAATTGATTGTGGTATCTCGCCGGTGAATGCATTGTTGCTCAAAACCAACCTTTCTAATCTCGTGAGATATCCTAGTCAAATAATTAAAATGCTACTACAAGTAAGCATATGTGATTTAAGTACAATGATAAATGAAGAAACATAAATTTATGTGATATACCTATCTCTTGTGAAAGCTCGCCGAAAAACTTGTTTTTTGATAATATGATCTGAGTGAGGTTGGTGGAGATTTTGATATCTGATGTGATTCTTCCCATGAAATCATTATGAGCTAGATCAATTAGACCCACTTGAGGCATTGCCCACAATCCATCTGGTATTCTTCCATTCAAGAGGTTTTGGCTGACCCTTATTCTTGTTAGGGATTTGCAATTTGAGTATGATATTGGAAACTCACCGGTAAAGAAGTTGTCCAATGCAAGAAGATACTCTAACTTTTTATTTTCACACATATGTGGAGGGAAATCTCCTGAAAACTTATTCTCGGAAATGTCGATCAAGCTCAATGTGGAGATCATGCCAAATTTCCTTGGAAACATTCCTGAAAAAATGTTTATGTAGATTGAAAAAGTTGTGAGAAATGGCATGTATGCAAGCCCTTTTGGTAGATTGCCAGAGAAGCGATTCTCATACAATTGAAAAACAATTAGATTCTTCAAATTTCCAATCTCCTGAGGCAAACTTCCATGGAACTGATTTCTGGATATATCGAAATCGTGTAGAAGAGTAAGATTTGCAATCTCCTGTGGTAACTCGCCTGTAAAGTTGTTGAAGTACAGTTCAAGAACAGTCAACTTATTCAATTGACAGATTGAACTTGGGATTCTGCCAGAAAGCTTGTTCCTTTGAACTGCCAACATTTCCAATTGTCTAAGCTCAAAAATCCACTCTGGCAATTCCCCTATCAAATTCGTGCCACCTAGGAAAAGTTTTGTGAGATTCCTCAAGTTTGCTATGCTTTTTGGGATCTTAGCCTCCTTAATATCATTGGATCCAAGCATAAGCACACTCAATGAAGTCAAGTTTCCAACCCAAACAGGAAAGTTCCCGTAAAAATAGTTCTCGGCCAAATCAAACACCTCCAATTTATTTAGCATTGACAGATCTGTATTTCTCCAAAGATAGAATTCTCCGTGAGATTAATATATTGAAGGCGTGTCAAATTCTTCAACTCTGGTGGTAGTGCTCCAGAGAAAGAGTTAGAAGCAAGATTAAAGGAAGTTAGGGTTTGAAGATGAGAGAGAGAAGAAGAGATGTTACCCTTCAAATGTAGGTTTATAAGTGAGATTTCGGTTACTTTTCTTGTGGCCGGATTACACGAGATTCCAAAGAATTCGCAAGGAGAATTGGAAGAGTTCCATGAATCAAGGTAGTTTAAAGGGTCGTTGAGGCTGGATTTGAAATGAAGAAGAGCTTGCTTTTCATTTTCATTCGTCTTCAATGAAATGGATTTGGGCGCCGAAAAGAAAATTATGGTGAGAATGAGAACTAGCATTTGGGCCGCTTGAGATATGATGGACGTCATTTTTGAACATGTCGGCCCAACTCTCCTGCTCCATAGCAACATATGTTTAATTGTTATTTTTGTAAGGTATCATATATTTCTAAATAGGGTTTTGCTATTTGTCGCCCCGGGGGCGACGAATAGAATCCCAAATATAGAAGCTTATCTAATTGAAACTTGTAATTCTTTTTTTCTTTCAAATTTTAAAAAGGAAACATAAAAGTCTTTTCCCAATAAACAAATCACCATATCCAAAATTTCTATAATTCATTAATAAATTTCTTTTCTCTTATTAGTTTACTCCTGACTATATTTCTAGGATAAATATAATATTAATTATCTAATTACTTTCTACAAATATCAAAAAGGTTTAAACATAAAGGAAATTAAAAACTATAATCAAGTACAAAAAGCACACATACAAAATATACTATAGAATTGACCAATCAAATTTAATTAAAATGTTGTTTCTTAATTCATTGTAAAGTGAAAACATGCAACACATGAATAAAATATTTAATTTCTAAAATTTAGAGATGTAAAGTACTTTGACCCAAAAAAAAATATTATTGTACACTACACCTATATGAGATGAATTAATTATGTCCATATAGATATCGAAAAACACTTAAATAGAGTGTATAACTTGCCTAAAATAATACGTGGGGACAAATTTTGATTTATAATTAATGAAATAAATTTTAGGTTGATTGATTAGTTCTTTTAAAAAAGATTTTCTTTTTAATATATGAACAAATAAAATTACAAATTATAAATAGATAACCTTCTATATTTGGGATCTTATTTATCGCCCCGTGAGCGACAAATAGCAAAACCCTTCTAAATAAAAGCCCAAAGTGGTGATTTTCTGTCCAATTGTTGCTTCTAATGATTATAAGATTGCTTTATGAATTCATAAAATTTAAAAAATATATAACGATTATTCTTACAACTATAGAAAATATATGTGTTATAATTTGGAAACAAAAAAAAATTACTTACCAACAAATTAAGGTTTTGCTTATATATAGTTGAAGCGGTGAAAGGGCTCGTATATGGTTTCGATGGGGAGAGTGAGTGGAGAGAAATAAATGAAGAGTTTGGGACGATTAGACAAAATTGGATGAAAGCTATGTATATATAACAACATGCTCATTGCTCAGTTTTGTCTTTGCTTTTGTTTTGTGAATCCATCATTAAGACCAGAGTCAAAAAGCTATTTGTTTCCTTTTAGCAACACTTTCAAAAGACTTGACAAATTTTTGTTTTGTATCCAAAAATAATGTGGACGGAAAGAAGCCTTACATCAGCCTAGCTCCTTAATGCGGCAATGCTAATCCTACAATCTTATTTCATTCATGTTATTTTCGCTTCACATGATTTATGTTTACAATCTTCTTTCATTCACTGCTGAGGTATTGAAATATCGAGATCTTTTGAAAGATGGTACGCACGCTTAATTAGAAAATATCGATGCTACACACACAACAAAAATGTAACTAAGAAATACTATTAGATGTAACCACATGAAACTGTTGTCACCTTTACAACCTCATGCATATATGGACCGACTCCAATACTTTAACCTAGAAATTGAGCATATCATATATTTATAAGCGTCCAATGTTTACATCCTTTTAAGTTGCTTCAAAGTAAAATGTAAATGTTGAAGGTTGGTTTCTGTAGAAAGTGGACTAACATATCATCAAATTGGAGGATATTATTCATTGTTGAGATAATAATTTATATGCCTAAATATTTAGAATATGGGTTGCCTTGCCTAGGAATAAAATTAGGGGCCTAAGCAAAGGGTAGGTATTTGGGCTTGCAATTGGAAGGTATTAAGTCCAAAATAATTGGGATTAGGTGGAAACATTTTCAAAAGGAAGATAAATATTTTTACTAAAGACAATTCTACAAAATGTTGGGAATATTCTAAGAAAATTAGTGATGCTAAGCCTAAAATATCATATGGAAATTAGTAATGTAAAGCTTAGAAGATTTTAGGGAAATTAGTGATTAATATCTTCCTTAATTTTTGAAAAATATTATGCTTGAAGGTAAAGAAAAAGTAGGTGATGTTCAAGGTATATAATTAGGTGAGCATTTGGAGATGCATTTTAGGAATCAATCAAGAAGTGAGGTATGTCCTTGAGTGAGAGGTAGCATAAGTACATGTTATATATAGTACTGGACTCAAGGGATTTTTGTTGTTTTTAACTTTTACAGTATATAGTTAAGGAGTCAAGGTTTGGTTTGATATATGATTGTGATAATGGTGATTTCGTCGTGCAAATTACGGCTATCTAAAATAGTCCTAACAAATCTAAAGACTGTAGTTTTAGGAAGTAAGGGTCGAATCCGCAGGAAGGTAGATTTATCTTTTTATGTGAATTTTATGTCAAATCAAGTAACAACAAGGAGTTTGTGAATTAAACTAAGTATGAAACATGCAAAAACTAGTAAAGCAATTAAAGTTGGAGTTTTTATCAAATTGGGAAAACACTTAGTCAAACAGAGATCCATATTCGATTGTCAAGTTGATCATCGATTTCACTCAATAGCACATGCATATGAGATTCCAATTCCATTTCAAAGATAATTAATAGCACAACCATATACTATCAATCCTAACGAATTGAATAATCCTGAAACTATCAAGAGTCAATTCAAAAGCAGCAATAGGATTAGGAATATAGGCATGATACAATTCTAGTATAAAACAACCAGCTTTTATCCTAGAATGCTGTAATATCCGCGATATTCCAAGCTTTTATAATATAAAAATTATTATCAATTATTTTCGCTAAATTAAAAAGGAGGATTTATAATATCGAATTAATTTCTATTATTCTCTTTCGAAAGAGGTTATCAATAAAAGTTGAAATAGATAAAAATTTAATAAAATAACTTGAGGAGTATAGTTTAATAAAGTGAGGAAATTAATAAAAGGAACATCAACTAAAAAAATGACTTTTAGAGGTTAATTTTATTTCATAAAACAAATTACATAGAGGCCTAAAAATCAATTTACAAGCCTTGCAAAAAGAATGCAAGAGCCGGGATTTGAACTCGAGATCTCTTGCATCCTACCCTCACACGCCCCACACTCCCATCCACTAGACCAATTGCACTTTCTTACTACACCACACCATTTTAATTAACTTAAACCAATTTAATCTCCTCTTCTACAAAAAAAATAGACATCAGACTATGTCTGATGTGAGTTACGTAGATGGGACTCTCCTCCAATGCATGCCTTCTCCACCGCCATTGCCTTGCAAGACTCACCATAGTGCATCACCCTCCATCATCACTCAAGAAGCACAACTTTGACCTATGGTAGAGCTTGGCCTCTTCCTCCATTGGTCCACACCTTGAGCCATGGATTGCAAGCTCTCCCCAAGCTCCTATATAAAGGCTCCTATTCACCATTCTAACCACACATTCAAGCTCTCTTCTTCCTCTCTTAGTAATCCACTCTCTTTAGTGTTCAAAATCAGCCACAATCCAAGCCTTATTCCTCCACTTAAACACCACAAAAACACCATCAACACCCCTCTTTTCTTCCCCTTGGAGCTGCCGGACCGCCCCTGCCCTCGCCGGACTACCGCCGAGACCGCCAGTGCCGACGCCGCCACCCTCCTTGTGCCGCCGGAGCCCCTGGCCCCGCCGCCTGACGCCGGATCCCCTCCCCTGTTTTCCCTCTCCAGTGTTCTGTAAAAACAGAACTTGAAAGTATAAATCTCAATCTCAAATTTTATTTATTTAAATTATGTTTATATAATTTATTAGATCCTTTTATGAATTATTGGAAAGTAGATAAATACAATTGGAATAAAAATATTATTGGGAAATCTTGTTAGTTATAGAATAGAAACAATTTAGAGTTACCATAGTAACTTAAGCTAAAATAGAACAAATAGATAAATTGAATTAAATTTTTGGTAGCATGCTTTTCATAATATAAATAGACCTTTATAAAATAAATGGGACATAAAAGGTTGTAAATTACTATTAGCAAACTATACAAAAATATTTAACAAGGTTGTAGTAGATAAAAGTTATTTGCATGCCAATCATATTAGAAATAGGTTTTATTAAGATAATTATAGCTTGCCAAAATTATAAAATTTTATTGTCATCTTGATCATATAAGAATTTTAGAGGTTATTATGCATGCACTAAACTTTAGAACATATCATGTTTATAAAATTGATCATAATAAATAGATTAGGAAATAAATCCTTACTAAATAAAAATATGGAGTTAACACACTTTTAAGTGTAAGAAATACTACAAAATAAGGACTTCTAGAAATATGTACATCCATGATTTAGTATAACATATAATGGTGATCTAAGTCCTAGTATAAATAAATTGATTAGTTGAGAGACTTTATAAAAATAAGTAGTAGTGTTCAAAAACTTGATGACATAGACTATAGTTTGACCTTGAATTTTAATGTCATGAAAATATAATATTATAAGTGGAATAGTACTAGAATAACCGATGGGAAAGATATTAATAATCTCTAAGTATAGAGTTTAGTCACAAGACCAAAGTTGTGAATTAAATATGTTAGGTAGAATATTACAAATATTCTAAGATATTTATAGCATAAAGTGACTTGTTTGAAAAGAAAACCTTTTCATATAAGGAAGATATTATTTTATAAACTAAAATATTATAATAGTCTATGATCATGAGGTGGGATATCAATAAGTGAGGAATATATCTTTAACAAGACATGAGGATATTAAAGTATTTGATCAAAGATATTGTTATAAACATTATAATATAAAAGGATTCTAGGAATAATATAAATAAAGATAGTGTGATATATAGTAATATTAGTAAGTTGCCTTATACAAAAAATAGAAATTTCTAATTTCGGAAACTTCCAAGTAGAGGAACTATGAGCATGATAATTTTATTTAATAAGAATTATGAAAGTAAATACAATTCTATTAAAAGGATGATTTAAATAATTATTTTAATAAAGATTTTTTCGGAATAATAAGGATAATACCAAAACTAAAATAATAATAAAGGAATATTATTATTTTAGGAAAATGACTTTCTAAATTATTATTATAATAATTTAGAAACTTAAACCCTCTTATAAATATTATAAGAGGTAATTCGAACTCTAGAAAGAAAATCGTGTTTTGAGCTTTTTCGTAAATTCCATATCATTAGGTCGGAATCCTCGCTCGTAGTAGGAACTCGCCTAATTTTCGTCAAAGCTCATTGCTAGAACTCGTTACGCTAAGGCAAGTGGAATTTCCCCTTGTGCCCTTTAATATCCGTCTATATATACTATTTCTCGATGTTGGGAACGACTTGTATGCCTAAATAAAAATGAACCTAGGAAATATCGATTGCTAGAAATAACGACTATTGTTAGCATAGATTGCTTTATATATTCCTTGTTAGGGTTATTTATGCTAGTGTGATTATTATCTTGATTGTTACGATCTCACTTCGAGATCAACGTCGAACTAGTGAGGGGCGTGGGATAGCCAACGCCTCTACATAACCCCACTAAGTCGTAAGTGCCTACGCGTTTGAAGTACGACTTTCGGGATCATGATCCCATCCGCTCCGATTGCAAGGAGGGATGAGCGCACTCTAGCTAAGTGCCGGGAAACGGAGTTTTCCCTCGGGTGGCTCGGATTATCCGTGTCCCACCACATACTCTTTTAAATCATAAATGGAAATCGAACGTCTTTTGCCACTAAATAAGATAAGTGCTAAGGCACAATTAAGATGACAAAATCGGACCGGTCTAAAATGATCGATCCGACCCTCGGTCCGTTTCGGACGCGAGTGGTATTTGACTTGATTGAATAAATGAAAGTTCCCAACATACCTTCAACTCTAAAGAAGACTACAATCTAGTAGTACTTCTCTCGCTTATCAAGCTATCCCTTTTGGATATGCTATCGTTAGCTTTCGTATCTTAACTCCACATAATCAAGCCCATCGTAAACACAACCTTTCTCTCTCTTTTCACCGATAAGTTGAAATTACCAAATTACCCTCGAGAAGTTCTATTCCCGCTTGCTTAGTCTCCTAGACTAATTCTTCTTTCCGCATGTTTGTCTGGCATTCTATCGCCCCTTGCGAATTATGTCAGATTCAGGAAACCATAGCAAGGCTAAGTGAAGGGAAGTGAAGGAAGTCAAGATCGCTCAAGATGTACTTTTATTTCCATTTTGGTTTTAATATTACTTTTATCTCCGAGACATGATGGATTTGGTATTTGCTTTCAAGTAATCTTAAAGTTGAAGACAATGTAAGATATTTTGTAATGAACTAAGTCTCCTTCGGGAGCATGCTTTCCTACCTATGTATTACGTTTTTATTCCGCATTTTGATTGTTCTATATCATTCTAAAAGCCTTGGGTGACTTTGGACGGTAAAGTCTGAGGACACTGGCGGTAATACCCAATGTTGTAAAATAGGGGTGTTACAAATGCAATTCAACTCTCTTCTGCAATAGACTAGCACAACCAGATACTAGTACAATGCAGTTTGCTACTATGAAATAGAGAAACTCAATCACTAGTTCTCTAGATCTAGCAATAGAGATTTAATAAAAACTAACCCTAGAAATTGTTGAAACCAAGCACATAAACAATTCAATCAAGAGAGTAAAATAATTTCATGCAATAGATAAAGAGTAGAAATCTCACAAAAAGTCAAAATTAAGCTTCAAACTGTCTGACTAAGCAATAGGGCTTAGTTCTCCATGAAAGTTAAAAACTCAAAAGTGTGAAAGGTCTAGTATATAATACTAGGTCTAAAAAGTATATAAGTAAATACATAAATCTCGGAATAAATCAGATAAAGATAGGACCAATCAAATTAAAACACGTGGCAAACGAAGACCTCTGTGGCTGTCAGGGGTGGTGGGTGCTGCCAGCAACTCGGTTCAGAATTTAGGTGACACTTCGGGGGGCTGTTTTGACTTCCTTCTAGTTGGAATTTGGACTCAGAGTAAAAATATGAATTATAGCTGTTTGAATTATATTTCCAATGATACCAAACTCAACTTGATAAGACCACTATAGCTCTCGAACGAGCCCTCAAAAGACAGAGGTGTTGAACCAGCAACTCTAATAGATGGCTTGAATTCAAGCGTTCTTTCCCCAGTTTCCATTCCTTTCACACTTGTTCACTTTAAGACATATAAGACAACATAGAATAAGTGTAAAAATCCAAAACTCCTAGACACTCTAATACACTAGAGATACTAACTAAAACAACCTAAAAACAACGCAAAAGAAACGTAAACATGCATCATAAACACTACCTACATGCATGTTATAAGATTGAATATTGCTAGATAAATTCCAAAGCCAAGTTAGGTATACAAAAGAAATGTCAAGGAAAAGGTCCGGAAAAAACACGAGGTAAAACCGTGGTGCGTGGGTTGGTACCAAAAGAAGTCGATCTGAGAAGAGATCGAGAATGGGCGAAATTGACAGTAAAGTCTCTTTAGTTTGTTCCCATTGTACGTGTACTGATCAACTAGCATTAATTATTTATACATTGTCAAGCATAGTTTCATGCATGTATATGAAAAACAATGGGATTGGAGAGTCAAAAAGAAAGAACATGGTAAAAGGTTAGTAGGGTTCAGGAGGACTATACCACTGTGTTTAATTTGCAACTTTCCAAGCATATATATTATGATCGATCATGTAGAATCAATCAATTATTGAGCCCTGAAGTGCTGATTATTACTCGGACGTAACATGGCTTTTATCCATTTAACAATATGCATATATAACTTTATCTAAAGTACATCCATATTCTCCCTTTGTTAATGGTTTTATCTTTATTCGCTTAATTGCCACGAAACACTTGCAAAGAACTTGGTCAAAATTGTGCATGTCATCTACGAAAAAAAATTATGACAAGTCCTAATTTATCTATAAAGGGAATCCAAATTAAAATAGCTCGAAAGTGGAGTTTTTTTAGATGAAATTGGAAAGTGACACAAAATATCTCTCCTTTTTTTTAATAAAAAGGGTGAATATATTAACCAAAAGGTTACAAAATTTGCTAGCAAAGCTAGCTATTTACATCGTAATCAATCTCTAATCTCTCCATAATCCTACAGGATTCTCTCGTGTTATTTTTCCATCTTGCCCGCAAGCAATTCCTAATGTGCCTGATGCACATACTAACACATTCATCAAGACTAGGACTTTGTTGGCTGAACACAGCAACATTTCTAGCCCTCCATATATGATAGATAGCCACACAATGGGCGTGGTTCCACAAACTGAACACAAGTGTCTTTCTCCCCTTCAACGGGACCATTTGGCTGATCCATTCATCAACATTGTTGCTTTTTCTCCCCAGTTTCGTCCACTGGAGCACCCCCGAGAGTAATCTCATAGAAAAATTGCATTCAAACCATAGATGTTGCGCACTCTCTTGCTGATTTGATCCACACAGGCTGCAGCTGTCATCTTGCACAACACCCCAATTCTTCAACTTGTCTTTGGTGGTCATCCCTCCATTTATGACTTTCCAGGCAATAAAGGCCACTCTCGGTGTGTTCAGCCTATTCCACACCATGTCCACCCATCTCACTTGCTCGCCTTTGTCCCGAATGCTATCATACACAGCCTTCCCATCCATCTTGCCATTTCTAGAACAGAGGAGCATCGGGTTAGAAGTATTATGACTTAAAGAATCAACAAACTCATCTCTTAGTTTCAACACTGTCCTCCATATTGCACTCGCAGTGTTCTTGCAACTGATCGTCCAGATACTATGCCCCCTGAGGTGAGTTTTCGCAACCCACATGTGCCAGATAGATTCAGAATCATTTAATGCATCATACAAGAGCTCAGCAATACAAACTTTGTTCCAAGCATACACATCTTTTAAGCCAAGCCCCCCCTCGTCTTTAGGTCTACAAACCTTCTTCCAAGCTAGGAACTCTTTTACCTTCACTCGACCCGCTCCATAGGAAGTTTCTGAGAACTGTAGTAATCTCCTTCACAATGGCTTTAGGGATCAAAAACATCTTGCACCAATACTGGATAACACTGAAAAACACAACCCTGACTATTTCCAACCTGCCCGCAAAAGACAGATGCCTAGTAGCCCAAGCATTGGCCTTCGTTCTGATCTTGCAAACCAGCTCATCAAACTCCTTGCACTGAGCCCTGGAGCTACAAAGCGGAACTCCGAGATATTTAACAGGAAGGGTACCTTTCTCCATATTCATAATGTCACAGATCTCATCCTCAAGATATCCCTCCATTCCAGCACAAAATATTTTAGATTTCTGTTGATTCATTTCGAGCCCGGCACACGCACTGAAATCATCAAGAACACCTTTCACTGTGCGCAACGAATTGACATTCCCGAGAGAGAAAACAAACAGATCATCAACGAAACACATATTAGTGATACCAGCCCTCTTACAACCCGGGTGGAACTTGAAGCTGGTCGTTTTCGCCTTTTTCTTTAGGGCTGGGCTAAGGTACTCCGTGATGATGACAGAGAGATAAGGGGAAAGAGGATCCCCTGTCTCAAACCTCTTCCCGCCTTAAAATGGCCACAAAATTCTCTTCCCACCTTAACTGTAAACTGGCTATTTGTAACACATTCCCTTATCCACTGGATCATGATAGGATGAAACTTTAACTCTTCAAGCATCTTGAAAAGAAAATTCCAGCAAGAGATGTTACGCCTTTCTCAGATCAATTTTAAGTGCACAGTGGGGACTTACAAACTTCCTTGCATAGCTCTTTACAATATCCTGGCATGCATCAATGTTATGCCTGATGCTCCTCCCTTTGATGAAAGCTGCCTGGTTGCAGTCAATGATTAAGGGGAGCACATGCTGAATTCTGGCAACAAGCATCTTAGAAATAACCTTATAAATGACATTACAGCAAGAGATGGGCCTGTAATCACTCAGAGACAAAGGATTTTCCACTTTCGGTACAAGGGAAATAACTATGTTGTCAATTTCCTTCAAGAGCTTCCCACTAGCAAAGAATTCGAGAACAACGCCAGTAAAATCTTCTCCAACCACAGGCCCAACCTGTTTGAAAAAATGAGCATTAAAGCCATCCGGTCCCAGCGCTTTATTTTTACTTATACTCCAAAGTGCTCTCTTGACATCCTCTTTGTTGAACGACTCTGCCAACAACCCGCTTTCATCTTCAATTCATCCAGCACCTTACCTTCTTTGATCACAGACACGTCAAATGCTCTGGAATCAGCACCTCGTCCCAGAAAATCACTGAAATGCTGTACAATCTGGTTTTTGATCTCCTTCTCATCAGTCAAGACAACTCCATCAGCGTCTTTAAGGCAATTGATAGAGTTATGGGCTCTTCTTTGCTTGATGGATTTGTAGAAGTAGCTACTGCAGCTATATTGATACTTTAGCCAGTGAATTTTTTCCAGTTGTTGAAGCATAACTCTCTTCCTCTTGATCACATCCTTCAGCCTTGAGAGAACCTCCCTCTCCAAACCAAAGAGATCAGAATCAGCTGGAGCACGCTGCAGCTCTGTCTGAACTAATCTGAGCCTGCAATGCAACTCCTTAATATCCTCTTCTTCATTATCAATGCCTCTAGACTTCAGCCTTTTCAGAGGAATTTTGAGCTTCTTCAACTTATGCACTAACTTATACATCTTGACTCCCCTTACATCACTTTTGCACCACTCATCATGAACCACTTTAAGAAAATTAGGGTGCTTAACCCACGAGTTATTGAACTTGAAAGGAACGTTCTCTCTAGCATTGCCCCCCTCAACTTTCAATATTGCAGGACTGTGATCAGAGCAACTTGGGAGATCAAACTGAACAATGAACTTTCTAAACACATCCATCCACTTCTGATTCGCCATGACCCTATCAAGCTTGCACATAATAAGGTCTTCACCCTGTTGCTTATTGGACCAGGTATAGAAAGCCCCTAAGTACGGCAGATCAGCCAAGTCGTTTCTATTAATGCAGCTCAACAAGTCATCACTAAAATTCACATTAGACCCTTTTCCAGAGAATTTTTCATTAGCACTCTTCACCGCATTAAAATCTCTCATTATAACCCAAGGCATATCATTTGTCGTTACAACAATCTTGTGCAATTGCTGCCAGAGCTCCAAGCGTTCACTCTCGGTGTTATAAGCATACACAAATGATACATGCATTGGTCTCAGTAAATCCGGGGAGTTAACATAGCAATGAATAATCTGAGCCTTTTTCAATTAAAACTTCCACTTTGAGCTAATCATGAGCCTTCCAAAAAATCCAAATTCTACCATTAATGCCGATGCACTTCGTACACCTATTCCACCCTTTTAGAAGATGTCTGGAAACCTCTTCTATTTTATTATCTCTAACTCTAGTCTCTAATAAAGCCAAAACATCTATATTATTAGAATCTACCAACTTTTGAACAAACTCACTCTTAGAGGCATCATTTAAGCCCCTAATGTTCCAAGATGCTATAGAGATACTATCCATCAGAGACGATTGCATCAAGATCCTCCCCATCCAAGTTCAACTCCAGACCATTTGATTGACCTTCTAGAACCGCAAATTTTGACTACTCGATCAACACTCTTTTTCCTTTCAGGTCCGCAGCCTTTTCAGCACTTTTCTTGTTGTTTCTTCCCTTCATAGTTTCCCATTCCTCTTCTTCCTCCATCCTTGTTTTCGTTGCTTCAGACACATGGGAAGTAGCTGGAGCACCAGCCTGGCCCTTTCCAACAGTCCCCACGACTCTATTTGGACCCAAATTCCCTCTGGCAGCACCCGAATCTCTTTTCTTCAACCACACATTTTTCTAGAATACATTATGTTTCCTGGGGCCAAAATTCTGAATTCCCCTATAGTCTGATTCCACTCTCTTATTACAATCCCCCTGATTATGGCCAAAAGCATTACACTCATCACATTTGGGCGGAATCCATTCATAAGTCACGCGTTGTTCCACCTTTTCTCCATCTTCTCCAAGGAACACAACCTCATTCCTTAGAGGCATCCTTGCTGAAATTTCAACCAAGAGACGGGCGAAGGATAGTCTCTCTTGGTTTTCCGTCACCTTATCCACAAGGATTGGCTTGCCTAACGCACTTCCAAATTTTTCAAAGAAGTTGTCGTCCCAGAATCTCACATCAAGCTCCGGTAAGTTAGCCTGAACCTGTGTAGTTTCAAAGCAGTACTGGTCCATTTTGACTCCTTCGCTCCACCTTTTCAAAGCCAAAGGACGAACGCCTCCGATCATCCATGGTCCATTGGCCAGTACCATATCCCTCTCCTCTTCGAACTTGAACACGAAGATTTCGGAGTCTGTCAAGATAACTTTGGGGCTTATGCTAACCTCCCATCTAGCTTTCACAAAATTCTACATAACATTAAAAGAGCATTTGCTCCCAGCAACCATCCCAAGCAAAGTGTTTCTCCATTTCTCTACATTCTTCTCCACATCTTTCTTTGTGAACCTGATCACCCCATCCTCACAACCCTGAACATAGTTTAGTCTTTTGCCAACTCTCCTATTTCCTGCAAGTGCCTCCCTAAACGAGACCCTCCTCTGGGCGCCCTTAGCAACCTCGGCAGCATCAATATTCTTATCCACTTCACCCTCTTCAAGCAACTCCCTCTTCGACTCAGAGTCCCTTTCCTTGGCAGCTGCACTACTCGATGCAGTAACACCCTGGGAGTCTAGCACTTCTTCCACAGACTCAACAGATGGATCAACAGAGTCTCCAACACCCACCTTTCCCATCGAATCGTCCGACGTGCCCTCCGCAATCGCCCTCGAGGTGCTCCTCAAGATTCTTCTATTATTAGCCCGGATTGTATCCTCCGAAATCGCCTCCACACTTCCCTCCGGCACGGACTTGGAGCCCACCCCCGAGGATGCCGTGGCCTTCTTCCTCCGACCAATCGTCTTACCTCTGGCCATACCTCGGATCCACCGCGGCTGCGCCGCACATACAGCCTGCAAACCCTTACGCCCTTTTCCTTTTTGTCCCGCTTTAAAGCCCGCGCGTGAGGCGCGTTCTCTTTCTCCCCTAACTTATAGAACTTTACAATCTATGTACAAAATATCTCGTTTTAATTTCAAAATAGTATCAATATGTATTGTTTTTCGAAATTTAAACCTGATCGAAAAGAAAACAAATAAATCCATGTATAAAAAACTTTGAATAACCCAGATAAATATAATTAATCTGTATGTGCACTCTTTAACTATCTTTCATCCCTTAGCCTAATTACGAATTTTATATTGAGAAATTCTCTCCTGACCTATTTTGAACTCCCTCTTATGAATAGTAGTCTTTCAGTGTTTCAACACGTTGAATGTCTTTCAACAATGGATTATCTTGAGCTATAGATGGTTTTTTAACCCATGCCCCCTTCACCTTCTTCAGCTATTTATAAGCATCTAGGTGGGTCGGATTGTTGAGAAGTTCCGATGTGGGTTAGGCGAGCTAGTAGGTGACGTGTTAGTTGCAGATTGGTGGATTGCACAGTGGAAACACTTTGCTTCATAGGTCGGATAATGAGATATGCAACATGTCATGTCACTATTGGTTGACACATTTTGTTCCACGAGTCAGCTAGTGTGACATGTCTTGTTACCATTGGTGTTTTTCTTTGTAGATCATCTAAAAGGATATAAAAAATGTTTTGTTTCCATTGGCCAATTCCTTATAGTTCAACTTACGACTTCATTTGGGTGGATCATGTCTTAGAGTAGAGGGATAGTCTTTTGCGACACTAAATATGTTTCTTTCCATTCGGCGCACTTGTTGTCTTGAAGCTTTATATCTATGTTGGAGTTGCGTGCACGCTCATTGAGATTGAAATCTTAAACTTGCTTTGCTGTTTCGCATGTTTAAATACTTGTCTTGCGCTTGCTTTAGAGTTGCGCATTGTTTTTGTGCCTCAGTCTTGCACTCGCCTTGGAGCTTTATATTTCTTAATCTTTGAGGGGCTATTGTAACCCTTGCGAGAGTATTGTATTTTTATGCGGGGTGATTCTACTCGTAATGCACTCCCCTAATGTCATTAAACAGGTCATACGTGCTTCAACAATTGATTCGCATATTTTCAAAAAAAAAAAAAACGGAGGAAGTGCCTGGCATATGTACCAAAACTGGTTTTTTCGTGTATCAAAACTGATTTTTTATACATCAAAATTAGATGTGTACACATCAGAAATGGTTGATTGTGAATCTGAACTGGTTGCACGGATGTGTTGGCGCATCACCATTGGTTGTGTGAAAGACTAATTTGAAGTACTTATCTTTTTTGAAAACAAACGAGATCTATTCCTATTTTACACACAAACCAACCTTCTCAAGTGATCTATCTTCTAAAGAAGCGTCCTTGCAATTAATCTTTGGATATTTAGTGAGGCAACTATAATTTTAAAATAATATTATTAAGTTTCTATTTTGATTCTCATAGACATTGTTCTTAGACAATTAAGAATTCCCTTTGGAATGATGCAAGATAGTTTATTCTAGTAGGGATTTATTCATACAAGTTAACTAGATGCATGCTCAGGACATTTCGAATAACCTCAACCGAGAGGAATTAATAACAACGCCAGCTCTAGTTTCCATCGACCAAAAAAAATACCACTAGCTCTAGAGTGGATAATAAGCAAACCATTTGTCAACCATCATCTGCGTCTCCATGGGCTTGTACTCCGGAGCTGTGTGTCCCGCTCCCTTCACCGTAGCAAAGGTCAAGCTGTAAGGAACCTTCTTGAACTTCTGGGTGTACCCAGCCACTTGACCATTAGAGAACCATGGCCTCCAATTGCCAGTAACAGGCAAACCAAGATCCTTAGTCCACCATTCTGTTCCCAAGTATGGAACAACCAAGTCTTGATCACCACTGTTTTATTTTATATTTTATTAGACACAGGAAATTCAATGTCATTATCGAGAAGCAAGTTTTGTTACCTGTATATGAGCACTCGAAGGGTCTTATTTACAAAAGATTCATGAACATCGAAACTGTCCAGAACGTCCTTGGTGTAAGACAAGCTCTGATTGCATCTCACCCATTCAGTCACTGTCCCCTATTCAATCATCATCATTGCAATACATCAAAATTTAACCAACGATCGAGAAAAGCAGATACTCTTTAAGAGTAGTTAATTATTTGTACCTGTCTGACGTGCAAAGCATCTTGGGTTGCTGGGTTGTTCATCCACAGGTTGGATAACGCATAGAAATCAGCCTGCAACAGAAAGGGAGATTCAAGTTTAGTCGTAGTGCTCTGTGCTCCTACATTTTAAAGGCCGCGCTCTATATGTCAACTTACACGACACCATAGTTCTCGTTCTTGGGAGGGCAAGCGAATGAGGTCCTGTGGAGTCTCTTGGAGAGATGTTTGTTCCCATTTTCTGACGTCCCATTTCTGTTGAGAATCAGTGCAAGTAGGCTCCAAGACTTGGGGAAAGTACAACAAGCTGATACACTGGATTCATACCCAAAACATACAAAATACATCATCATCATCATTGACCCAGTGAGGTTCCTCTACAGAGGAATCTGAGAGTCAAGATGGGGGTACCCCTGCCCATGGGAAAGGGGGTACGCCCGACAGACCCAAGAAAAACTCAATTGCAGCTATGTGACAATAATAACTGAATTTAGTTAGAATGCACTAAAATTGATATAGGAACCAAATCCCCTCTCAAAGGCAGTGTATAAAAGTCAATGAGTATGAGGATGCGCCTCAAAACATACAAAATACAAAAGGAAAATTTTTAAAATCAGTCTTGAAAGACAAGTGTGAAGATTCTTTTAAAATATATAATTTATATAAACTTTCTTACATCTTCAACTCCTTGGAGAGCTGCCAAGCAAGCTGTGTCGTTTGAAGCCACATCAAGGTACTCTCCATTGCAGTTTTTCTTAAGTGTCTGTAAAGGCATGGACAAGAAGTTATGTACTCAAAAACAAGCTCTGATCCTGGATCATAAACAGCTTTCCAAGTATGGGGTTAAGGAATCGAAATAAGTAACCTCGTAGATTCCATCTGATATAAGTGAGATCCTTTGAGCGTATGGGAAGCGCGAGTTTACTGTGCTTTCTTCGCTTATGTGTGGGTTTCCTAGAAGGTACCCCTGATATATACCATTCAAGAAGATATATTGAACAATTGAAAATGGGTGTCCCTGCATCATATATAGAGATGATGGAGCGACAGAGGAAACAGATTTAGTTTGTTGCTTACCTTGATGTTGATTCTAGGGGGGACACCCACCTCATTTCCTGCGCGCATATTCGATCAGTAAAAACAAAGTAAGTGTTTGCAAAAATAATGCTTTAAGATGTGCAATTACCCTGCAATATTGCTTGAGTCAAGAGGGGGACTGTGATGCCTCCATAAGAATTGCCTCCGATGTATAGCTGGTTTTTCATGAACTTGGGGTGCTTCAAAAGCCACTGCAACGCCACAACATACACATTGCACGTCTCAAGCGTTTCTTCAATTTGTTATGAAGAATGCAACTAATTAAATAATTATAAAGACACTTAAAAGTGACAGCAGAATTTTCAACTCTCAACTGTCACAATTGACAATTGAGTTCATTTACTAGTGTTTCTGCCTTGTAAAGTGACAGCACAATTCATAGACCATCTAGTTAATGTGATGGATGTGCATAAGATCCACATAGGCGGAAATTCATGTACTAGTAGTAGACTAGTGGTACATGTTTCTGCCTTGTAAACATACCAAAATGCTTCTGATCAAAAGAGCATATATAGAGCCAAACCTTGCGTAGGAACGCGTGGGCATGGGCGGTTGCTGTTGTGTCATTGCTTGAGTAGCCTTCCAGAGAGGAGGAGTAGGAAAACCCGGTTCCAACAGGAAAGTCTATGAACAGGACGTTTGCAACCTTAGTCCATGAATAGTCATTTACTTCAAGCTTCGGCTCACTTCCTCTGAAATCTGAGTAGTTGAATGAGAGTGGGCCTGTAGCACAACACAGTTCCTGAATTAATACAGTTTTGTAAGGAAGGAATCGTAAATTACATCTATCTTCAAGCTATTAGCCGATCTATCCTCAAGAAACGTACCAATGTCGTACAGAAAAGCTGAAAAGCCAGAACAGCCAAGCCCTTCACTCAACCAAAGCACAAGAGGGTCCCTCTTCGGCTCCCTCTCAGATTCGACAAAGTAGTAGAACAGCTGAATATCATCCAAGTCACCAACTCCAATATACCTGCAGCAAAACCCGGATTAGACCCAACAAAGAACCATCTATCGAAAAGCAACAGCAATGAAATAAGCTGCGAAACGGATGAGCGTGCAAAGAGTTGACCTACCCAGTTTCGAGTTTGAAGGGTAGGTTGCCAGTGAATCCCGGCAAGCTGTCGACGATGAACTGCGAGAAAACGGCACTGGGAACGAGGACAAGAAGCAGCAGAAGAAGAAGAGTGACAACAGAAGGCGTTGCCATGGTTGACAACGTATAGTTAGTGGCTCTGTTCAAAGGAAAAGCTTGCTCTATATCTATATATACACTTCTAGTATACTAGTCCATTCAGATGTGTCTTGCAAAACCAGCTGAATAAATTGCATAAAAAATAGTATATACAAAAGCAGTGAAGATTAAAAACATGGGAATTGGATGGTGTGAAATTTGGTTGAATTGGGTAAGTGCGCATACACTTACCAGATACAACAGAATTAGTGTTAGTTAAGACTGTTAGCTGGGAAACAATTTTTGATCCCAGTCCCGTTTCTATTATTGGCGCATACACTTACCAGATACAGGATTGATTAAAGCATACACTTACCAAATACAGATATCTCGTTTCTATTATTCGGGCCAGAGCGTGTTGGGCCACACATAGTCGTGTAATAAGTTTGACTTTTTTTATCGATTAAAATACCGTGCTATTTACATCAATTTGTTGTATTTTCAAATTTTTTTTTGGATGTGTTTTTATGATTATTGTAAGTACACATGTAAGCATTAGAATATGTTCTTGGTTGCTTTGGTTGAGCCAAGGGTAAGTGGTGTTCGGGCGGATCAGATTTGTCGTTAGCATCTACTGAAGTGTTCGTTGCACCTTTGCGCATTGATCCTCGAGGAACCCTGGATCATGTCAGCCGTTTATGCCTCGCCGGATCACTCTACCCGTTTAAAGCTTTGGGACTCTATTTGTGATTTGCTTTCATGAATAATCGCCCTTGGCTATTAGCAGGAGATGTCAATGCTACTCTTAACTTGGAGGAGCGTTCTTACTCGTCTGTGGGTTCCAATCATTCTACTCAAACTTTTTAGGAGAAGGCAGACGAGTTGGATCTCATTGACCTTGGTTTTGACGGCTCTCCTTTCACCTGGTTTACGGGTTGGTCCGATCTCACCTACAAAGCTGCCCACCTAGAAAGGGCCTTGTGTTCAGAGAATTGGTGTATGCGTTTCCAGGAGGTGCGTTTTTCTCACTTATCAGCCCCTCACTCTGATCATCTTCCACTTCTGATTAGTTTACAAGATACTGGTGTGAACTTTGTTGTTGAGCGCTCGTTCTGGTCTCAAGCCGCATGGCTATTGCATGATGACTACAATCACTTTTTTCAACAAAAATGGTGTCCTGGTCTATTGCTGCATGATTCGTTGAAGTTGTGGTCATAATTCTTAGTCAATTGGAAAAAGGAAGTGATGCGTTTTCGGCCTAGGACGGCATCAATGGGTTCTATCACCAGTCGAGCTATTCAATCCAAGAGTTTTGTTCAAGACCTACCTTCAACTATATTGATGACATCCTTAGTCCGAGACACATTTTCGGATCAATTGGAGGAGCCAGGGGTCGAGCCAAGATTTTCCGAAGAATTCTGCGATGGCGCGGACGAGACCAGCCTGGGCACGACCGCGTCCCTGCCCAAGATCCCGCGCTATGCCACCAGAAGCCCAACCTTAACGGACGCGAGCTGTGTGCAAGGAAGCGCGCCCGCGCTCCCCACCTTTGTGACCGCGCTGTGCCAACAGAAAGACGGCACCCTCGGGCGCAGGCTGGAAGCCTAGGAGCGCGGACGCGCTCCTCCCGTGTCAGGCCGCGCTTCAGTAGGCGGACTTCCGAGTTGCTTGCGAATCCTTCCGAGGGTTCGGGTCTTCGGGTCTCTATCTTTATTTCATATCGGGATTTTAAGTGATACAATTACTATGTTTGGTATTAATTTTATTCCCATTATTTATTTATTTAACGAGATGGGTTGGACTTGCATGCTTGGGCCCATTCTCGCTATGGTTTTTAGGGTGAGGTTTAGATCTCTATTAATACGTCAAACTATTGTCAATTTCAGTTTTATGCTTGAATGAATTGATAGAATTGCCTATGTGAATCGAGTTTCTCTTCCCTAGGCTTCAGGCGTCAAATCCTTCTAAACCTTTTTCCAATCGCCCTTCAATCCTTCTGAGATTTCGTTTGATGAAATCAATTCCACATTGAGACGCCGCTAGAACCCTAGCGTCGTACCATCAAACCTCGAACCGTGCGCCCCTACGTGCTCCTATCTTGTTTGCTCCCGCTTCATTGTTCGTTGGAGATCGAGATGGGATTCATAATACGAGACGTCGGTCCTTATAGCGAGGCGAAACGCATCAACTGGCATCAGAGTCATCGTCTTGTAGTCTCTTGATTTGATCTTTGTACTTTCACCACCATAATTCCACCATAAATTCAGCAAAAAATCAAAAAAAAAAAATTTAGCCAAACCCTAATTAATTTTTCTTGTCCTTTGAGTACAAATTGTAGTGTGATTTGTTCATTGCTTTACTTTGCTTGATTGATTTCCCATCGTTAGTATTTTACATTACTTGATCGATAGGTTGTCTTGCATGTGTTTGATTGCATTGAACTACAATTATCGCTGCATATTAATTGTTGTTTTGATTGTGGGTCGACAAAATCCAGCATAAAAAAAAATTCGGCCCTAATTTAAAAAAAAAAATCAAAAATCAATTGCGGGTGGCATAGCCAAAATGAGGTAAGCCATAAAACCACATTTGTTATAAAAAATGTGGGTGGTATAGCCAAAATAAGGTAAGCCATAAACCACACTTTGTTGGTGATTTTAACATTGTTAGTGCTTGCATCATTCCTTGTTTGATTAGTAGTACTTGTTTGATATTACTAAATTGTGTGGGTGCATATCTTGCCTTAAGTTTGCTTTGCTTCAATAACACCATTGTTTTACTCGTGAGCCTAAGTTGCCTCTCGCACAAAAGCCACACGTGACCTTGTGTGAGTGCATTGCTCGGATCAAGAGCTGAGACTTTGCATGTTTGTTTGCTTTGTTCGTTTTGTTCTTTGTTACTCGCCATGTCTTCTCCTTCTACTTCAGGTGCATTACAGAATCAAGAGGTCGATCATACACTCAACCCTACTGCTTTGATCGAGTCCATGCATGTAGAACAAGAAATTGCTCTTTGAAGGCAACAAATGGCTGATATGCAAACTCGTTTTGACGCCCAAGCTTTATTGCTTACATCCCTCGCACCGCCACCTACTTCGGCTCCAATGACGTAACCGAGCGTCAACACCTCGAGCTCACCACAAGACCCGGTCTTGGCTGGTCCCCCGACGCCACAACAACTCCCTCTCGGGCCTTTGACGCGCGCCCGCGCTAAGGCCTCGGGCATCACCATTGGCGCACCGGCACCATCCGTGGCATCGATCATGCCTAACCAGCCCACTCCACTTGCTACACAGGACACCCGCCGCAAGGACAAGGGTCCCGTTGAGCCTAATCTGCCACCCGTGGAGACCGTTATCGAGTCGAGGCAATGCCAAGACACCCGCGTTCTTCATAGCGACCCAATAGCTAATGATCCGTCTTCGAGTGTCTATGCCGAACACCAAGGTATGTATTCTCAGCCACCTATTTTTGAATCTTATGTTGTGAATGATGCTAGAGCACGCCGGCTTTATCTAATGCATGACCAACGCTTTTCGACACCAGTTTTTAACCATAACGTTTTTGCTTAAACCAAACGGCCTTATGAGAAGGAACCTAGTCACAATCGTCGAAACGGTTCCTTGGAGTACAATTATGCTACACCGGTTATCCATGACGATTTTAAGGAGTTCGATGATGAACAAATTGAAGATTCGAGCATGGTTAATCCTCATAATTTTCTAGCGTTGGGCGATCCTCTTGAATTAAATGAGCCCCCATCGGATTGGATTCCACCAGCCCCCACCCCTAAAATTGGTAATGCTCAAATACGCCGAACCCGGAGCACCTATGATCATGTTACCGAGCGGCGCGCCCAAGCTCTGCCCCGGCATCATCACCAAGGGCAAGACCTTTATTATGGGCAGGTGCCGACCCAGCCTTGTTCCCCTATTGATCGTGGCCATGATGTTCGTGTTGTTAATGGCGACCTGGACACTCCCTAGTACCAACGACACGAAGTCAAGGTCATGATAGATCCGTTTAAAGGGCATCATGACCTCGTGGTCTTCTTAGAATGGGTCACTGTGACGGCGCATACTTTCCGCTATTGTAATATCCCCACTTATGAGCATGTTCAAGAGGCCACCTTACATTTCCGTGGTTCAACCCAGGTTTGGTGGCAACGTTTTGTGGATGACCTTTTGCTTCGGGGTCTTACACCGGTGACTAGATGGGATCAGTTGGTCTATGTTATGACTCAAAAATACATTCCAACTAATTATCGTAATCAAATGCGTTTGGACATCTCTGAGTTTCGCCAAGGCACCTTGTCCCCTGTCGTTTATTTCGAAAAATTGGAAGACGTGTTTTTCAAAGCAAACATTAGTGTTGCCCCATCCACTTTGCGTACTAAATTTATTAGTTGCCTGAATTTGTCTATTAAAGATCAGTTTGAGATCCTTCCTATTAAGGATATCAACACATTAATGCACACGACCATGAAAATCCATCAACAACATGTACGCAATAAGAGCAATGGTTCCCGACCTTCTTCGGGCAGGTATGTTTCTTCTAACCCTCGTCAATACGTTACTAATGATAATTCTAGTGCCGCAGGACATGGTTCATCTACTCATTTGGGCGAACCAACGGTTCCTAACTCTTCACGCCAGGCTCCTCAAAAGCCGGATCCACCGAACCGTGAACGAGCCCGAGATTTGGAATGTTACACTTGTGGTGGGCGTGGTCACTACCAAAAGGATTGGCCCAACAACAAGAAAGTCATGTTTGTGCAAGCTTCCGCTGGATATGAGTCCATGGATGAAGAAGAAGTTTTGGCCTCGGCACCACTTGAGGAGGCTTATTCACTTCCTCAGGCAGAAATGCTGGATTGTGCTCCGCCGCCGGCCAACATTGGGACTCCTTTGGGTTTGATTGCACGAAAGGCCTTAATACTTCGTGAAGACAACCTCCATTGCCAACGGGAGAATCTCTTCCACACTAGAGCTCTTATTGGCTCCACCAACTTAAGTGTGATTATTGACTTCGGGTGTTGCACCAATATGATCAACGAGAAGGTTGTAGCTCATCTTGGGCTACCTACAACTCCTCACCCGGCTACTTATGGTCTGCCATGTCTCTCCTCAAGCTCAGGTACACAAGTTTCTAAACAATGCATGATTTCCTTTTCAATTGGTCCTTACACAGATTCAATACTTTATGATGTGGTTGCAATGGACGTCACCCATTTATTATTGGGACGTCCATGGAGATTTGATAGGCGTGTTCTTCACGATGGTTACTTAAACACTTATGTGTTTACGTAGCACGAGAAGCGCGTCAAGCTCTTACCTATGTCGCCAAGTGAGATTTTGCAGGATCATGTTCAAAGGGATTGACAGAAAGCACTTAAAGTTGAGGAACAAGTTACAAAGGCCAAAGGGGTGCCAAAACCAAATCTCTTTGACGAGCATGGAAATGGCATGCCCCGCCGTGATTCAAGGCCTCCTAACGCATCCACACGCTCCAAGCCAACCCATGGCGCACCTTTTCAAGGTTCGGTTGAGCGCCGACAGTTGTTGACACATCCGTCAATGTTTCCGGTGCCATTTCTTGAGGGTAAAACTAACTTCCCTCTTTATTTTGAGGAAGCGAGGATGCTTCCCACTCAAGAGGATGATGATGATGCATTTCGGCCTAGGACGGCATCAACGAGTTCTATCACAAGTCGAGGTATTCAATCCAAGAGTTCGGTTCAAGACCCGCCTTCAACTATATTGACAACGTCCTTGCTCCAAGACACACTTTCGGACCAACTGGAGGAGTCAGTGGTCGAGCCAAGCTTTTTTGAAAAATTCTCCGACGGTGCGGACGAGACCAGTCTGAGCGCGACCGCGTCCCTGACCAAGATCCCGCGCCGCGCCACCAGAATCCCAACCTCTATGGGCACGAGCTGTGTGCCAAGGAGCGCACCCGCGCTCCCCTCCCCCGTGATCGCGCCGCGCCAGCAAAAGGGCGGCACCCTCGAGCATGGGCTGGAAGCCTAGGAGCGCACCCACGCTCCTCCCTTGTCAAGCTGCGCTTCGGTAGGCGGACTTCCGAGTTGCTTGCAAATCCTTCCGAGGGTTCGAGTCTTGGGGTTTCTATCTTTATTTCATATCGGGATTTTAAATGAGAAAATTACTATGTTTGGTATTAATTTTATTTGTGTTATTTATTTAATTAACTAGATGGGTTGGGCTTGCATACTTGGGCCCATTCTCGCTAGAGTTTTTAGGGTTAGGTTTAGATCTCTATTAATATGTCAGACTATTGTCAATTTTAGTTTTACGCTTGAATGAATTGATAGAATTGCCTGTGTGAACCGAGTTTCTCTTCCCTAGGCTTCAGGCGTCAAATCCTTCTAAACCTTTTTCCAATCTCCCTTCAATCCTTCTGAGATTTCGTTTGACTAAATCAATTCCACATCGAGACACCGCTAGAACCCTAGCATCATACCATCAAACCTCGAACCGCGCGCCCCTGTGTGCTCCTATCTTGTTTGCTTCCGCTTCTTTGTTCGTTGGAGATCAGGACGGGATTCATAATACAAGACGTCGGTCCTTCTAGCGAGGCGAAACGCATTAGAAAGTGTTCTGGAATATTTTCCATAAGAAATGGCGGTTATGGGCTAGATTTGATGGGGGCAAGATGCAAGTTGGGTACTAATCCGTCACAACACCTTATTTCTTTGGAACATAACCTTCGCTTGGATTTGGAAGAAGTTCTTCAACAGGAACAAGTATTATGGATTCAAAAATCCAGGTCTAACTTTCTCTTTGATGGAGATAGAAACACATGGTTTTTCCACTTTCTACGGTTGTTCGGCACCGAAAGAGCAAAATCAGGACTCTTCAAAATAACCTGCATGCAGTGGTTTCTGACGAGGCTGATCTTCAATCGCTGGTGGTTAATTATTTTAGGGCAATGTATTTGGAAGCGGTCAGCGGAACACAGTTCAACTATTCTAGCCTCGTTTTGTTCCCGCCAATCTCCGAGAGTGACTTGGCATGTTTGAGTGTTCCGTTTATGGACACTGATATTCATGTTGCGTTTTTTATGATGGGCCGTTATAAAACCTTGGGACCCGATGGATTCGCGACCTCCAAAAAGGTTGGGAGTCTGTGGGTCCGCAGGTTGTTTCCACATTTCTCAATATGTTGAATTATGTTGTGCTTCCTACTAGGCCTTGGGACACTTTGATGGGGCTCTTGCCGAAGGTTCTAGGACCATCAATATACACCTTTATGGTTTTCCCGATCTGACAGCCTACAGATATGATAGCCTTCAAAGTTCACATTTCTATCTAGTATGAGTATGACAGCTTAGACACAACTCTTCAATCATAGCCTTCAAACTCCACATTTGTAGCTTGATATCCCATGGATTGAGATTGATAAACCTGGTTTTCTTTTCCATAAGGATCTGATCGATAACCCTTACTTGCAAACAAGAATAAATCACAAATAATTACAAATTATAAGGAATTAAATGTGAGGCAAAAAGGAGGATATAAAAAGGAGGATACCTGCACAGATTTTCAAACCGAATTTGGCCAGTGTGGATTAGCTACTTGTCCAGTAGAACTAATCTTGCCCTCCTCCATGTAAGCATGTGTAGCATAGCCCTCATCCTCAACCGATATATCAAACTTGAGCCCCGGGGTCAAAGTCATCTGAAGCGCAGCGTGTACTCGTGCACGTCTCACCACAAACTCCGGTGAACCGTGTCGTGGGAAATACTCGACTACAAACTCCAGCCTGGAGATACCACCCGTAAAATCCATAGTTTACTACGCATCGATTCACCAGAGTTTGTGGTGAGTATTTTCCACACCTCGGTTGGTCGGAGTTTGGGATGAGATGTGCACGAGTAGACGCTGTACTTCAGAGGACTTTGACCCCGGGGATCAAGTTTGATATATCGGTGGAGGATGAGGGTTATGCTACGCATGCCCAGATGGTGGAGGGCAAGATTATTTCTACTGGACAAGTAGCTAATCCACATTGGCCAAATTCGATTTGGAAATCTGTGCATGTAACCTCCTTTTTATATCCTCTTTTTTGCCTCACATTTAATTGCTTATAATTTTTAATTGTTTGTGATTTATTAGGTTACTAATCCCGTGCGTTGCACGTGTCAAAATTTATATGTAAAGTTTGTTAGTTAGAAATATTATGTGAGATATTTGTATGTCATTAATTTAAAATATACACCAATCGTATGAACTGAATGAAATCTTGATTTTTTTATGGTTGTCATTGAATCGATTGGTGTATATACACGACTTTACTTAGTGGTATACATGCTAAGCTTTGCTTGTATACATGTTTTCTTTTGTATTTACATATAAAGTTTCCTTGATTTTAATTTACATATTCACAATTTTTATTGTATATTTACATTGTAATTATTGAATGTATACATGGTTATAAGCATATGTGTGGTAATCTTAATTAGTTTGTATGCAACAACGCTCTACATGATTTTAATTTACATATATACATGGTAATGTTCTTCTTTATACATGATATTATGTATTTTCAATATAATCTTTGTTTGTATGCATAATGTATGATTCTAATTGGGCTATATACATAATTTATTACACGTGTATACATGGTAATGTTTTTCTTTGGCTCAAAACATATACAACCTCCTGTACTTGTACAAATTGGTCAGATAGACACCCCACCTTTGGTTTGGACTTATTGAGCACTTAAACTTAATAATTTCGACCTATTAAACACCTGGTCACAGAAAATCTTCGTTGAGTGTAACACACACACGCTGACATTTCCCAATTTTTTGTCCAGATGTGTGCCACATAAGCTTATTTTGCCACATAAGATGCCACATAAGCTCAATGTTAACACCATTATTTTAATAAAATAAAAAAATATAAAAAAAGAAGAAAAGAAAAAAAACTTCTTCGTCCATCAAATGTCGACTAGATCCATCCGCACCACCACTTTTCTCGAGCACAGTAGAGTAGGCCAAAGCAATGGTGTTAATCCGGCATATCTTTCGAGCACAGTAGAGCAGGGCAAAGCAACCTCCACCATATCTTTCGGTCAGGACGGAACGACAGACTCAGTGACGAATCCTCACCAACCTTCTCGTATCGCCTCCGCCAATGGCTCCCTCACCATTTCCATCAAAGAAAGAACCACATCTAGAGACTCAAGGACGGAACGACAAACTCAAACAAAGAATTCAGATTCTTCACCCCCGGCATAGCAAGAAAACATACCTAGAGAGAGTCGGGACGAAACGACGAACAACAACTCCATCACCATTGTCAAACCATTTCCATCAGAAAGAATTGGGGCTTTTTGGGAACGAAGAACGACGGCTCTATCGACGGATCCAGCATAGCAAGATGGTTTCATCGTTCGATTTACGGCGTTTTTGATGGATCTAGAAAGAATTCATATTCTCCATTGACAGATCTAGAAGAATTGGGGCTTTTTTGATGAAGATTAAAAAAATTATTGTTGAATAAGATTAAAAAATTGATAAAGAATACATATCCTAGAAAGGAGAAGATTTAAAAAATTGATATTAAGTTATTTAATGTCCACCACTGTTTATTTTAAAAAAATTGATAAAGAATACATCCCCGCCACCGTTTTTTTACTCTTTTTTTGATATTAAGTTATTTAATGCTATGCCATCTTGTATTCACTCGCCCATGTGCTTTTGGCTTGCACACAATTCGCCACATCAACGACCAGGTGCTTAATAGGTCCAAATTGTTAAGTTTAAGTGCCCAATATGTCCAAACCAAAGGTGGGGTGTCCAAATGACCAATTTGCACAAGTACAGGGGGTTGTATATGTTTTGAGCCGTTTTTCTTTATACACGGTCATGTGTAGGTTCTTGGATTTATGACTTGTGCAAAAATTAAATGCCATCAAATATCAAATCATTCTGACCGATTGGATGTAACTATGGAGGAAATGTTGAGATTTGTCTTAGGCTACCACGGGTTTGGAAAGAAGTTGTTTAAGAGGCAGCCGATGAAAACAACGAGCTTGTTAAGAAATGGAGAAAATACATTGAAAAGAAGAGTTGTGTTCATTGTATAAGACCTTCTAAATTTTTTAATTTAATGTACATTTGTGTTACTTTTTTATTATTTTTCTAAAAGAGAATTGAGATGAAATGTAAAGCCATGTATATAAAAAATTACAATCATGTATATATTTATAAAACCATGTATATACGTGTTCTACCACATTATTACATAAATTGCAATCTATAATTGCAAATATAAAACATTTAATACTAAAAATAAAACTGTGTATATATAAATACTTAAAAGCATGTATATACGTATTCGATCAAATTATTACATGAATTGATTTCATCATTTCTCAAATCTAAAATCGTGAATACAGACATATAAACCATGAATAATATGATCAATATCATGTATACACTTGATACATATCATGATTATGTATATAAAAATTATAACCATGTATATACATAACGGATTTCTTGTATATGCATATGCAAGGTTTCTCAAACGCGAGAATGGAAACTAATTTTATGTTTCCTAAAATTACGGGATTTTGTGGATCTGAAATTAAAATGGAAACTGTAAGATTGGATGGAGAAAATCACGTATTATTAAATTTAATTGCCATTAATTTTTTTGCATATTTAAAAAAAATCAGATATGGTAGTTATCTCTCTCTAGGTAGTTATTCCATACAAAAATCCGCATAATAAGATGGATACTCCCTATAATTACCACCGTAGATTAGTTTCAATCTAACGCGTTATATTACGTCACTAGGTAGCAGTATAAGAATGGTCTTATTAGAACCTACCTCTTAGATAACATTTCCCTATTAACACACCAATAAACATATATAAACATATGTTAGATAAAGCTAATGTGAACAATAGTATTACTACCGGTATGTATTTTTCATATTATACCTTATTTTACAAAACAAAGAGTGCTAAGATATTTTTCAAATGCGTTTGGTGTATCCTCCATCCGATAAACCATAACTTTGATTGCATGTTGAGTTCCTCCACACAATTGGTCATGGGAACAATAGGTTTCCTCTTGTTCATGTGTTTTTGATGAATATGGTACTTGTCATATGATATGATGAAATAATGAAGGATAGCGCGTGTGGGGGAATGAACATATGTAAATATCCAAAGCCTTATCAAAACGTTAGAAGGGGATGACATCGTATATATCTCTATTAATCTTTTTGTTGGGCGTGGAAGAGAGAATAAAAGTTGGTGGATCTATCATTCGGGACTTTAATATATAGTGGCATAAGTTGGAACCCAACATTTTTGTATTTATATTTTGACTTTAAATGAATAAGATGACCAATCAATGTAATAATGTTATTAGAATCCCGATCCGATTCTACGATTCTAGCGATCCTACGATCCATAACACGCGAAACAATCCACGATCCCAACTAGGATCTTATTGGAGTAGGATCTTAAATGATTTAGAATACAATCTCGATCTGATCCCGATTTTACATATGATTTTAACGATTCTATAAACGATTCTAACGATCCTACAAATGACTCTTAACGATCCTATAAAATGACAATTTTAACTATATATTATTAATAATTTTACGATTAACGTATCATTTCCATTAAAATAGTTGACTAGTCCATCCTACAACATTTTTAATAATCAAATTAATAAGCTTTATTATTTCTTTACTTCATATATAACAAAATATACAATCTATTAGGTTATTTTTGCATACTTTTAGTTACAATGTAGGATCTTACGATTCAACGATCCGATCTTACTATCCAATCCAAAAAACTCCCAACGATCCAACCAAGAATCCCGATCCTGATAACCTTGAATGTATGTATTATTAGAATTTGAGAATTTTATTATAATTATTTTCATGAGGTGTTTGAATTTGAGGAGTTGAGTATATATCTATTATTAGAATTTGAGAAGTTGGGTATATTTATTTTCCGGAGGTGTTATATGAATAGTTTGATTTATTTTATTAAAATTTGAGGAGTTGGGTATATTTATTTTCAATAGGTGTTAGAATTTGAGTTGGGCATATTTATTTTCATGATGCGTGTAATATAGCAACTATAATGTGTGTAATGTATGTGTTGAATATAAAATAGAAGAGTTTTCTATACTATGGTGTTTTTAATATATGGATTACAAAAACTAGTCACTCATGTACATTTAATTCAAATGCAAAATTAAGATCATGGTGGCCTATAATCAATGGGGAAATGAAGGAGTATAATGATATATTTTATTAAAATATTATGAGTTGGGTATATTTATTTTCAATAGGTGTTAGAATTTGAGTTGGACATATTTATTTTCATCATGTGTGTAATATAGCAACCATAATGTGTGTAATGTATGTGTGGAATATAAAATAGAAGAGTTTTCTATACTATGGTGTTTTTAATATATGGATTACAAAAACTGGTCACTCATGTGCATTTAATTCAAATGCAAAATTAAGATCATGGTGGCCTATAAGCAACGGGGGAATGAAGGAGTATAATATATAATATTTATTTTGAGGTTGAGAATAACTTTACAAGTTGTAAGGATGGATTGAGTGAGTGACTTAAGTAAATGAGCAATCACCATGTGTTTATATTTTCATGAGGCAATTACCATGTATTGATTATAGATTTAAACATACATATGCATAACATTTATTTTCAATTTTTAAGGACGAAAATTGAGAAGTCCTTTCCTTAACAGATGAATAGTCAACAATTACCATGTATTAATTTTAGATTTAAATATACATATATGACATTTATTTTGAATTTTTAAGCAAGATACTAAAGAAAGAGTTAAGGAGATGAACAACCACTATGCATGTAATACACTTAGGCCCATTTAGCTCAAATACAAATTTAGGCCTATAAGCAATCTCCACTTAATGAATATAAGTTCTAACATTTATTATGTCTTTGAGGATAACTTTTTAAGTTGTAAGATTCTTGTTTTCAGGTAAGGGTTATCGATCAGACCCTTATGAAATGAAAACTAGGTTTATCAATCTCAATCCATGGGCTATCAAGCTATGGATGAGGACTTTGAAGGCTATGATTGAAGAGTTGTGTCTAAGCTGTCATACTCATACTAGCTAAAAATGTGGACTTTGAAGGCTATCATATCTGCAGGCTCTTGCCAAAGGGGGTATGCTTTGAGGAGCTGGAAGGCCTCTTCGAGATGGCTAATATGAGAATCGGCTTGCTTAGACTTGACGAGCATATCGTCGATATACACCTCTATGGTTCTCTCGATTTGCTGCTTGAACATGTGATTCGCTAACCGCTTGTAAGTAGCCCCATCATTCTCGAGTCCAAAAGGCATCACCTGGTAGTAGTAAGTCCCTTGACTTGTGATGACTGTCGTCTTTTCTTGGTCTTCGACATGCATATGAATTATGTTATATCCACTGAACGCATTCATGAAGGTGAGCATCTTATGACCTGTAGGACAAGCCTTGTTGAGGTTTGTGAAATCTATAAAGGCTATCCATTTTCCATTCTTCCTACTTACCACCATCACATTAGTCAACCATTCCGGGTATTTTACTTCTCTCACCCTCCCGGTTTTAAGTAGTTTAGTACCTCCTCATCTACTATCAGACTCCTTTATGGGGAGAATTTTAGCCGCTTTTGTTTGACCGGAAGATGGCGAGGATCTACATTTAGTCGATGGGTGATAACCTCCGGATCGATCCCGACTATGTCCTTGTGCGTCTTGGCAAAACAATCATTGTTTCTCTTTAGGAAGTGCATCAAATTGACCTTGGTATCTGGGTTGAGCTCTCGCCCTATCTTCACCATCTGTTGCGGCTCTGAAGCGTCAAGGGGTATTTCCTCAACTTTCTCTGCCTCAGGGTCTCGGGACGGCATGCCCTCCCTTGGTTTCTTGTGATTTTTAAGCGGTGTGGGTGATCCTCGCCTTGAGGGCCGACTTTTAGCAGTACCTAGACAATTGTTGGTCACCTCTTATCTCCCGGATCCCCCAAGCGGTAGGGCACTTGATGGTTTGGTGATATGTGGATGGCACTACCTTCATGTCATGTATCCACGGTCGTCCCATGATGTTGTAGCACGATGGACAGTCCAGGACATAGAACATTACTTGCAAATTTACTCCCTTAGTGTATGTGGGCAATGTGATTTTGCCTAAGGTGTGAGCAATCTCGTCATTGAATCCCTCAAGCGCCATTGACTGTCTAACAATATCCTCTTGTTTTACGCCCATCTTCTTTTAGGCTCACCTTCTTGGGCCATCAAATTTTTCCACCGAACCTCTCAAGACCCTTCACCACCTCAGCGGACGTCATACCGAGGTTGTACTCGTGGACTCTGGACGATTGTGGCCCATCGTTCTTTCCTCGCGACTGCTTGACGCCTGCGGCGTGCACCCATGGTGTCTCATGGTGATCCTTGGGATAAGGTTCGTCACGACACTCTCGACGGTGGTCAGGTGCATTGTTCCTTTCCACCTAGTCAAAAACTGATGGGGTTTGCACCGGGGCTTCATCTTCTTCTAACCGGATGTGTGCAAGAGCTTTGACTTGGACGTCCTTGAAGCTGAGGTAAGGGTACTTGGTCAGTTCCCTGTAAAGCTCCCTACTGGGGATAAACCCTCGGCGGAAAGCTTCTAGTGAAGTTGGAACATCACGAAGTGGAATAACGACCTTTTCCCTATTGAATCAATTGAGGTAGGCCCTCAAGGACTCTCTAAGCCTTTGGGCCACCCTGTATAGGTCATTGGATTGTTTCATAAGCTTCTGGCTGTTGGCAAACTAGATTCTGAAGACGTCTACGAGGCCCGCAAAAGACCTAATACTTCCTCGGGGCAGGTTAATGAACCAAGTAAGGGCTGCGCCAGATAGACTCGTCCCAAACCCTTTGCACATCACTGCCTACTTGGAATTCCTTGGGACCGAGCTCGACATCATTTTCTGTTTGAATATGGTCACAAGGTCTTCAGAATCCCTAGTCCCATCATACGTCCGGATCATGGGAATGGTGAACTTCTTGGGTATATCCACACTGGTGATTGTATCCGAAAAGGGAGATTCATCATAGCCATCTGAAGCCTCCTTCTCAATAGGACGAGGGACCCTTGGGATTTGGGCAATCTTCTCCTCAACCCCCCTCAGACACTCTCTCATATACTTTTGGAAAAGTGTGTCCATATACGAATCTAAAGGGTGGTTTGACCTTTTGACCGTCCAATGTACATGGGATGGTAGACGCCGTCCCTAGAACCCCGCTACCAGACACCAGTGCAGCAGGCGCCACTAGGATAGTGGCGGGTGGTGTGACCATGTCTTCCGTGAAGGGCTAGCCGCCGAATGCCAAAGAGGAAGGGTTGGCTGCTAGATCCATGTTAAGGCAAGCAGTTACTTCCTTGATGGTGCCGACGACGGGCCTTGCTCCGGCTTGAACCATCGTAGCTGATTGCAATTGGTTATGTAGTCGGGTTTTCTCTTCTAACAACTAAGTGATGCGCTCAAGGTAGTTTTCGCTGCGGTTCCTCTGGCTTGATATGTCCTGCTGTATAGTCACGATCTTGGTGGAGAACTCCCCCAGGATGTCATGGATGTCCCGAGAGTCCCCATAACCGCCCCTTAGAACCGCCTTCCGCGTTAGCGTTGCAGTTCTCGTTTTGGTCACCCTTGACCACAATGGGAGTGATCTCGAGTGAGTTAGACATTTCGACGTTTAGCTTAGGATTTGTGACGGAAAAAATCGGTTGGGCCCTATGGTGGGCGCCAATTCATTTTGGACAAGAACTAACCAAGGGCAAATTCAATATCCCGGATGTGAGATGGAGCTAATTTAACCGATTCTTTACTCAGAAACAATAAAAAAAAGCAGATCTAGAATATTTCGATTATAAATTGAATCGAAAGCGCGAAAGTTCTATTGATCTCTGTTGTCTTTAGTTACAGCCAAAAAAATATTCCCTTCTTCCCATTAACAGATTACATTTTATTCCCCCACCTCCTGTCGGCGGTGGTTACAGCCTCACTTCCCACCGATCACTATTTCACGTTCTCCTCCATTCAGAGAACGGTCGCGATCTTTCAGGCTGGTCTGGTGCCTTTGGGCCTATGCCGTTTCTGGTGTTGGGTTGGGCTTTTAGGAAAGGAGGCCTAACACTAACTACAACTTACTAACACTTTAACTTCGTCAACCCAGTCTTACTAACGCGATATTTAAGGCTTAGCCGAGAGTTTGGTCGTCAACCCAGTCTTCAACATTACACCCGCCAGGTAGAGTTTTCTATGAGGTACGGTGGCGAAATACGAGCTGCAAAGTACCAGTATCTGCTCCAATATCTTGAAAGAAATCAAATTGTTAAAATTTCCTCTCCAAGCCATAACTAAGTTTGGTTTGGTTTTTTTTTTCATGAGACAATAACTGATACAATTTACATCATTAAAAATTTTCTCCTAAATATAATATGCAACTATTTCACAATCCATAGACTATTTCATGCATATCAACTAGTATAATTCTATACCGCATATTAAGTAAAAACAGGCGATAATGCTGACACATCCTCTGTATGCATACGCTTAAAATTTATGCTTCTATCGACCATCGACCACAGTTATACTGAGCTCATTAACTGAATGAGCTCCGGTGCTAGATGACATTGTATTTTCATACGAGCGGTGGCTTCCTTTGACGAGGAATGCGGGTTCTTTAGGAGACGGAAGTCTGGACTTGTTGTTGAGCATAAAGACCACCTCTGACATAGTCGGCCTTTCATTCGGATGCTCTTGCACACAAAGAAGCCCAATTTGGATGCACCTCGAGATCTCTTCCCCAACATCATTAGTGGTTAATTCTATTGATTCATCAACTATCTCCATAGTGTTTCCATCCTTCCATAGCTTCCAGACCTGTAATTTCAATCCCAATCAAACACTAGTACAAACCATTGAATTTGAGATCCTGTGAAAAATACAAGGATAGATTAATTACTCACGTAACCGCTCAAATTAGTGGATAAATGGCCATTGTAATATCCACTGCTTTTTTGCCCGGTGATGATCTCTAACAAGATGACTCCGAAGCTAAAGACATCTGACTTTATAGAAAAGAGACCTTCCATTGCGTATTCGGGTGACATGTATCCACTATAAGAAGAAAAGAAAAAGGTCATCCAAAACATATCATTCATTCACATCCATTGTAACAACAATGTGTAAATAATCTTAGTTGAGATCACTAATTACTTACTATGTTCCAACAACTCTATTTGTGTTGGCTTCACTTTGGTCATTCCTAAAAATTCTCGCCATTCCAAAATCAGAGATTTTAGGGCTCAATTTGTCATCCAACAAGATGTTGCTGACCTTCAGATCCCGGTGAATGATTTTCAATGTGGAGTCCTGATGAAGATATAAAACCCCTCTCGCAATCCCTATGATGATTTCATACCGCTTTCTCCAATCCAATTGCTTCTTCTTCTCTTCATCTATACGCAAAAGAAAAGTATACACATATTTGCGACAATGTATTCGAAGAACTTGCCAGACAAAACATAAAAACATAAAGTGAAGGCAATGAAGTGCGCGCATTACTGAAAATGTAGTTGTCCAAACTTTTGTTACGCAAATACTCATAGACCAACATCTTCTCTGCTCCCCTCACACAACAACCCAAGGTCTTGACAAGATTCCTGTGTTGAAGCTTAGAAATCAACCTCACCTCATTCTTGAATTCATCGATACCTTGCCCTGAATTCTTTGACAATCGTTTGACGGCAATTTCCATGCCACCAGGCAGTGTTCCCTATACCACATACGGAGAAACACAACACCAAATTTCAAGAAAATATACTTATACATAAGTATGTACAAACAAATAAAGATATATATAGTACCTTGTAAACCGGACCAAATCCGCCTTCTCCGAGCAAATTGGAGGAATCAAAATTCTGAGTAGCAGCAACTATTGAGCTACGACTGAAAATAGGCAGTTCTGAATTTGAATTGCTTTCTTCATCCTTCCCCAGCCACAAGGTTCTTTGTTTTTGCTCCTTGTTGTCTATATATGTACATAATGTAAGAAATCATCTGATCGATAATACTAATTTGAAATAGAAAAGAAGTTGTTTGTGGTGTACCTCGTCTCCTCTTCTTGCAAAGCCAAACGACAAAGGAAGCTACTAGTGCGAATGCAAGTGATAGTAACACAAGAAGGATTGCTAAATGCTTCCTGTCAAGATGACCCTTTGATTTCTGAAGGCCTTTGGCTGCGGGGAAAAAAATGCAGCATTTTGAGTTATATACTACTGTATAGGCTAGCAATGTTGGTCTTGGACTAAGAAAGAACGGATGGAGACATGCAGTTGTGTTTCAGCTAGCTATGAAATTAAGAAAAATTCATACTTGCACAATCAACAATGTTCGCAGACAACTGACACAAGCACGCACACAATTTCATGAGAGTATCGTCGCGGAATAAACATCAATTTTTCAATTCTGTGATCAGCAGTGCACACATGTAAGAAATTGTGTTCTGGATATATATATAGCTGATCGATGTTGCCTTGTTTCACTTTCTACCCAAAAACTACTTTTAATACTCTTGAAATTCGTGCAACTCTCTCTACTTTTTATGTTTTTCGAGACACTAAAAATCACTTTTCACCCAAAAATCCCTTTACACCCACAAGTGAAACAAGGCCGTTATTACTGTTATTAGGGGCCGGTGTGTACTTTAGATATAAAGAGTGTTTTTCTTATCTTCAAAAGCTTGAAAAAGACATTTGTTGCACACCTTTTTCAGTTGGCCAAGCATTTGAAAAAGTTAGAATCTGTTTCCTTATAGTCTTCTAGAAGCTAAAAGCATTTGAAAAAGTTAGAATTTGTTTCTTTATAGTACTGTTGTTTATATCTGGAAAAATACAAGAAGCAAATTAAATTTCGTAGAAAGCTCAAAAGACGTGTTTTGGAGCATATATATTCAATTGAACGTATTAAACATAGACAAAAGTTTAGTATTTATCTGGAAATTAAAAGACAAGAAGCAAACATTTTGGCAGAATTCTCAAAAGAAGACGGGGATTTTGATTTGGAGCACCATATGACGAAGTAAGGCTGTAACGAACGTATACGAAACCTAGACAAAGAGTGCGGGGTCACAATTTCTAAAAATAATGCCATTCGGAGATAAATAAATATATTACTCCCTCCGTCCTTAAAAGATTGTCCACAAGTACCAAATTTACACAAATTAATGTAAAAAGAAAGAAGAGTAATCAACCAATAGGAAGAAGGGAAATTGTGATGTTGATGGGTAAAAGTGGGAAGAAAAAGAAAAGAAAAGGAAAAGACTAAAATGGTGTTTTAAGGGATAGATTTTTTGTTTGATAATAGGGGTAAAAGATGAGAATGAATGAGGGTAAAAATGTAAATGTTGTGTGATATAAATGGAAAGAAAATTGAATTGAACAAACTTTTGGGGACAACCGAAAAGAAAAGTCGGACAAACTCTTGGGGACGGAGGGAGTAGTATATAAGTCTTAAGGGTAAGATCTTAAAAGTTGAGTAATATATATGAAGTTTAATTTCACCATCACCATCACCATCAAATCTCGAAACCCTTTTTTTTGTCAGAAAAACCTTTTTTTTTGGTAGAATCAGAAAAACCTTTATTCCGCAATTTCCGTTTAGCTAGCTTTTGATTTATGAAGATTTTAAATGAAATAAACACACATACGTGTTTTTGATAATCCATAGGGTCTTCTGCTCAAAAAAAAGAAAGAAAGAAAGATAATCCATAGGATATTCTTTTATAAATGTAACATTTTTAAGGTGAGAAGCTTGGTTTTCTTACCATCGATCAACTTCGTCGAGCCGAAAAGGCTGAAGTTTCAATTTTGATTTTTGCCTCTCAATCATTCGATGAGAAATTTTTTAGATCTAATCACCGTAAGGAACTTCATTTCCTACTTTTTCGTTTCCCGTTTCCCGTTTCCCGTTTCCCGTTTCCCATTTCTGTATAACATAGCTTTTATGTACTTAAAAAGTACTCCGTATTAAAAACATAAGAAGATCGGTGGAGGGGTTACCTAACTCAACTGCATCAACACGCAAGTATAAATCCTGGCCACCACCAACATCATACTCCCTTGTATCAACCAAACCGCCATAGAAAGAAATGCATCCCCGCGGACCCCCACCGGCCGACATACCAACCCCGTCGGTTGCCGTTGTAAATGCGGAGCACGAGCAATTGTTCAGGCACTCTTGTCTACACTCCTCCAACCTCATGCTCACGTTAGTCTTCGCTCTCGACGTGTCCGGCAGCTTCACATTGGCCAGCTTCAGGAACCCTTCGCCGTTTCGGCACATGGAAACGTTCCCCGCCCTCGTGCAACCCTCCGATGCGTCCCTCAGGTACCAATCTCTTGGCGACTTCGGCTCGTAGCCCGTCAAGCATGAGCACTGGAACTGATCGCTGAGATTTTCATTTATGTACATATATACCGTACTGTTAAATTAATATCAATTTTACGTACTTATTTGAATAAAAATAATTGGTAAAACAAGACTAATTAAAATTCTACTTTTAGTTCTTACACGTGAGGAGTGCATAGACCGAATGCTCCGCAGTTTGCGTATTGATCGCAATCCTCCAGAGGAACGGCCCAGAACTTGATCCATTGACGGCTGTTCTCGTGCCACGTCTTTCTTTGTACGGTCCCCGATTCCCCATCCAATAGAAATATCGACACGATCGAACGGTTCATTATCTTATACGTGGCGTAAACCTCGTCCCCTGTATCAACGAAAGAGTAATTGAAGATGTAACCACGGGTCATCTCGGGCACTCCGCTCCACCTCGACCCGACCCACGGACCGGTCCGCCAAACCGGATCCGACCCGTCTTTGTACAGGTAAAACTCCGGCGGCCCACTATCCGGGCCCACACGGAACGTGTAGTTTCCCCGGCCCGGATCGTCGTTCGACCTCCACGAGTTCAGCGTGCGACTGAACCCGGTTCGCCGGTTCACGCCCAGTGTCATCCCGGGCAGGAAAACGTGGGTCGGGTAGTCGAAGCTCTGCCACGCAGCGTTTTGGCTCCCGTTTCCGAATTTTAGGACAACAAGGTTTCCAGAATCCAAGAGCTGGGCTTTCGGTGTAAACTCGCTGGTACTTGGATTGGACGGTGAGATTTGGGTGGACCATACGGTGGAGTTTTGAGAGGTGAGCACCAGATCGCCGCTCTTTGTGATGGAGAGGATCCCATCTGAGCCGCTGATGGGGTGGTCTCTGTTTGCAACCCAAACCACCGTTTGTTCCGAGACTTTGTTGTACCAAACGCCGACGTAGCGGTGGCGCGTGGTGTTCCCGGGGCTGAAGAAGCCTAAGGCGAAGTTGTTGCCGTCCCCAGATACCAAAACTTGGCCGTCTTTCAGTGGTTGAGTTGGGGTTATGCTGTCAGTAATTAGGGGGCTACAGTACTGGTTGCTGTACAAGAGGAATAGGGAAAGTAGGAGAAGATGTCTCAGAGACATTTCGTCGAACAGGTTGGGGGTGTGTGAAGCAAATCTTGGAGAAAATTCATGTCAAGTGAGGACACAATTTGGCACGGAGGATATGACACGGCGAGCAAATTTTGCTTGTTGAATAACATACTCAAGTATAGATTATTGGTGCATGATTAATTTGGCACGACAAATGTAGTTGGCTATCTCGCTCAAGAAATTAATTAAGGAGTTGAGTATGAATTGCTGGCTGTCAAAACTTCACTACTTCAATATATACTTTTCTGCAAGGGAGGAGAGATTAATTTCCGAACAGAGAGCGACAGAATACCTAACCCATATGAAAGCTAATGATCAATTTAACCATTATAAGATAAGAATGAACCAAGTGATAATAATAGGCTGTTGATTTATACACACGAAAAAAGTTGTAAGCGCACACAGATATCCGCGCAACGCTATTTCACGCGAAATGGTGTTGCGTGGAAAGGGCAAATCCGGAATATTTAAAAAGGGTTTTAGGAAATCGGCTAGCTCGAAACGGGCCTGCGCGCGAAATGGGCTTGCGCGACTCGAAATGGGCTTGCGCGAAATGGGCTTGTGTGACCCGAATCTTTTTAAGTATATATGTTCCTTTTGTTGAGACCTTTGATTTGATATATTATACGCTTTAATCGGACACCCGAGTAAAAAGTTATGAGCATTTGAAAATTGACGGTATACAAACTATTTTTACAAAGTCATTTACTTAATTAAAATATTTTTATCATTTGCTAGAATGCATAGTTTCATAATTGAAACCAAGCGTCAAAACGATGAATTATGGTTAGAATGTCTTGAATCACACACTAAATTTATTAGCATATAACTCTTGAGGTTTTGTTCAAATATTCTTTAGTATTTTGTATTTTCTTTTTTTTTTGGTTTTTTTTTTGAAAATGAAAAAATGTTAGCTATGTTAAAATGAAATTCGTCCCCTATAATGAGAAGAAATATTCTTTTATTCTTAGATATGATAAATTATCATATCCAAAAACAAAAGATTAGTTTTTTAAAATTAATGATATTTTGTCAAAGATTAGTTTTAAAAAAGGGGTGATGTGGTCCAATACAAAGGGTAATATTGAAAATTTTCAACTTACCTTGTAAAGGCTTTGGTTTAAATTTCAACTAATTAGTTGTAAGAAGCCAAATCCTTTAAGAAGATACATAACCCTAAACCCTCAAACCCCCAAATCCCATAACCTTAGCCTTATACTAAAGCGGAGGTTAAAATAATATATAAACCATGGTTTTTTATACTAAACCTTAGCCTTATACTAAAGAAGCCAAATCCTTTAAGAAGATACATAACCATAAACCCCAAATCCCCCAAATCATTTGTGTAATTTTATACTACAAACTACAACCATGAATTTTTTTTGAATGAATGATATTTATAATCGTTCATTCTTATCTATTAGAAATCGTTATAATCATTTAGAATCGTTCATTTTAAACCATCACCCTCAGGCATTTCATTAAACACCTTATTAAATTACCAACAATATAAACAAGAATATATCAAACAAAACATTATAAACAAGAATATGGGCTTCTCTCAATATATCAAACAAAACAAGGCTAAATTGGACCTATTAAATTACCAACAATATAAACAAGAATATCAAAGGAAATATAATCTACTATATATATAAAAGTAATAAGGTTTAGAGCCTTCTTATTGCGCCACCTAGGATTTTGTCACATGGCGATCTTACGTTAAGCCGCCTCATATTTTAACACATGTCAATTTTTTATAATTTACACATCATCATAAATATTCCATTAAAAATTTTTATATAAAAAATTCCATTAAAATTTTTATTATACAAATTAAATATTCAAATATTTTCTTATCAGTTAATATCAATATACTATAATTAAAGTCGAATCCATCAATCCTATTTGTCATCACCTTAACTAGGCCACACATTGCATTTGAGTCTTAACTATAATGCAATGTATCGTCGAATGAACCACTTACTCCTTCTAAGTGTTCAAATGAAAGCTCATCCTATATGATATAATGGAGACCAACTTACATAAAATCAACTTTTCACTTCCTATTCCAAAAAACTTTGAAGCACAAAGAGGAAAATTGAGTTGTTTGCATATCCAATGCAAATAACTGCATATTACAATATGAATTTTCTTTCTCAAATATTATTTTGAACATATTTTTCTTATTTTAGTCTTATAGCTATTTCAAACATATTTTCTTATTGGTTATTCTATTTAGTATTTAGAGCTTAAATTATATGAAGTTATTAACATTAAGTTATATTTGATTTATATGAAAATAATTATTATTATTCACTCAAAATAAGTACTTTTTACAATAAGTATATCAAACAACTATTAAAGATCCCGTGCAGGGCACTGGTACATCAACTAGTTAATATTAAACCATTATAATGATTCTAAAGCATTATAACGATGAAGTTACTCAACCACAACATTAATTCTCAGGCGAAATATCATCAACCGCCCAATTGGTTGAAATTTCGATTCTTACAACTAATTGGTTAAAATTTAAACCAAAGCCTTTACAAGGTAAGTTGAAAATTTTCAATATTACCCTTTGTATTGGACCACATCACCCCTTTTTTAAAACTAGTCTTTGACAAATATCATTAATTTTACAAAAAAAATAATCTTTTGTTTTTGGATATGATAATTTATCATATCTAAAAATAAAAGAATATTTCTTCTCATTATAACAATTTCTTCGCAAAACCCTAAATCCTAAACCCTAGGGTTTGCGTAAAAATATTACGTGAATCTTAGGCTCGCAGGGTTTAAGGTTATAGGATTTGGGGTTTGTAGGGTGTAGGGCTTAGAATCATTCTTATATGAAATCATTCATTCTTATAAGAAATCGTTCTAATGAATTAGAATCGTTCATTCTTATAAGAAAATCGTTATAGTGGTTTAAAATCGTTCATTCTTATAAGAAAATCGTTAGTGGTTTAAAATCGTTCATTCTTGTAAGAAATTGTTATAATGGTTTTAGAATCGTTCATTCTTGTAAGAAATCATTATAATGGATTAGAATCGTTCACTCTTATAAGAGATTGTTATAATGGTTTAAAATCGTTCATTCTTATAAGAATTTATTATAATGAATTAGAATTGTTCATTTTAATAAGAAATCGTTAAAATTGTTTAGAATCGTTTATTCTTATAACGATTTCTTATAATAACAATTTAAGTCCTAAACCTTGAACCCTATACAGTAAACCCTACACCTTCAACCCTAAACCCTAAGTCAAATTCATAAAAACTAAACTTTATATCCTAAACCCTAAACCCCAACTTGAATTCCTAAACCCTACAACTTAAACTCTAAATCCTAAGTTACATTCCTAAACACTAAACACTAAACCCTAAACCCTAAACCCTAAATATACATACACAAAAATAATTTATTATAGTTGTATTAGTATATAATACTTAACTAATACCATAGTATATTAAGTAACTCAAATATCTTAACTCACAAGTATACAACATATATAGAAATGTAATGTTACTTAATTCTTATATTCTAAAATTTATCTTATATGACTATAGTATAAGATGAATGTAATAGATTTTATAATAAAAAAATTATAGTATAAGATAAAAATAATCAAATTAATATATTATAAAAGTCGACCGTTTTTAAGTCACCGTGTAGATTTTAGTCTCACGTAATGTTCAAAAAAATTTAATTTGCTTGTACCACCTAAATGTAAAGGTGTGGAATGAATAAATTGATAAGTACGATTACTTGTTCTTGAAGCACGAAGTACAATGTGTACTACTTAACTTTTTAGTACTTTGTATTAGATATGGGAATTAAAATGAAAAATACTAAGGAATATTTGAACAAAACCTCAAGAGTTATATGTTAATAAATTTAGTGTGTGATTCAAGATATTCCAACCATAACTAATTGTTTCGACGCTCTTGGGTTCGATTACATTATGAAACTATGCAACCTAGCAAACGATAAAAATATTTTAATTAACTAAATGACTTGTAAAAATTGTTTGTGTACCGTCAATTTTCAAATGATCATAACTTTTTACTCGGGTGTCAGATTAAAGCGTATAATATATGAAATCGAAGCTCTCAACAAAAGGAACATATATACTTAAAAATATTCGGGCCCATTTCGGGCCACACAAGCCCATTTCGCGCAAGCCCATTTCGCGCAAGCCCATTTCGAGTCTATTTCGGGCCGTGCAAGCCCATTTCGCGCGCAGGCCCGTTTCGAGCTAGCCAATTTCCTCATTACCCGAATCCCATTTCCAGTTTACACTTTTGCCCTTCCGCGCAACGCCATTTCGCGTGAAATGGCGTTGCGCGGATATTCTGTGCGCTTTTTAAAAAAATTTGTGCGTATGTACCCCGCGTAATAATAATGTTTTTGGTTCTTGAAGAAATAAGCCCTAATTAAATATCATTAAGAGCATGTGAATTGCTTAACCACATTTCTTTCATGAGGAGGTTATTTTATTAGTTTTCTTTTTTTATTTAATTTTTCTCCTTTAAAATTATCTTCTCTTCCCTCCTTTACCCGTGTCAAAGTGTTAAATGCCTAAATAAAATCTTGGTCATTCATGACTAAATTCTCCATCTCTCTGAATTTTTAACCCCCTCTCTCCTCAATTAATATCTTACATCAAAATGTGTGTTATTTTATCTAATTTTTACTTCAATCGCCCTTTTATTGTAGGTTGTCCATCAACTTCTATTGATTTGATGGTGAAATGTCTCATGCTACACGTGTGGATAGTGTTGATGGCACGAAGATGGAGAATACGGATTTATGTGATTATTACGAAGTTTATTTTTCTATATTCAATTTTTTGACACTTCATGTGTTTGATTTAAAATAACTATTCTTTTTTTTGGCAACTTTATACATGGGGCCATAAGACAACTTTGTTTTTTGATTTCTTTGATCATATGCTTTGCTATGTCGATAAAAAGGGACGAGACACGCATATAGGTGATGATCTTATGGGTGATTTGGCAAGCCCATAATAGAGACAATATTGAAGGGGAGATTTGTCCTCACCTACCCCTCCCCCTCCCCTCTAAAGTTGATTCTTAAGAAAGAGCAAGACCTCCAACATGATTTTCAACCAAGTGATCAAAAGTGGAAAGATGGGGCATCAACATGTATAAGCTCAAATAAGTGGCAACGACTAATAGATGGCTCTTTCAAGATAAATTATAATGTTGCGTTCAAACCAAATCTGTACGAGCGGAGACCTTGGTTTCATAGTACATCATTCTTCCATGGAATTCATTATGATGGGCATAAGGTGTATAGCTAAAACCGAATAGATTGAACTAGCCGATGAGGAGAGAATGATGTGGGTGATGCATACATGTTTTCATCATGATATGAGTCACATTATTGTGGTAACAGACTGTCAATCACTAGTGTCAAATCCCAATTGTGGTGCTACATGGAATGCCTCTCTTGGTATTGTGTTAGGAAAGCGCTTATAGATGCAACATAGCTTTGTAAATTACTCATGGAGTTATGTGCACATGAAAGCCAATTGTGTTGCTCATAATCTTGCCCATTCAAAACCATATGATGCTATGTTATACTATTTTATTGATGGTATTTCTTTAGCATTGAACTCTTTGTTGTTGGTTGATTTAATTAAGTAATGAAGCTCTATTTTGCTAAAAAAATATGTTTTGTCTCTTTCATTATGGTTAGTGGTTTAATTTTTCACCTCATATTAAATGAGAATACAAATACTAAATATGTGAACCTAGAACTACTATATAAGAACCTGCACAAATTTTTTTCAATTTCATTTATTTTTAACCGTGATGTATCATCTTTAGTTATAGTCATTACTAGAATGGTTAACCAACAAAAATATAAATCATAAGGTTGAACTTGTTATATTAATGTGCATGAATAATAATAGAATAAACATGAACATATGATGTTCGTATTTTTAGTCTAGTTTTAGGTGTCTTTCTTAGGTTGTTTAGTTTAGTTTTAAAAGTTTTAGAGTTAGTTTTGTGTGTTCTTGGATAAGTTTGCATATTTTGTTAAAAAGTATGGAAGCTACTCCATTTTGTGTCTTTTTATAGGTTTTTGAAGCAGAAAGGAGTATTTTCAAGTGAAGCTGAAGTCAAGTGGTGAATGGTGGAGTGCATAGAAGAAGAATAGGAAGAGTGCATGTTAAAGATCTCGTTGAAGTTCAAGAAAAGCCATGGAAAGAGTTCATAAACCCGAAATAGAGAGCTCGTTACCGACCTGTGTGGGTCGGTACCGAGCTGAGCAACAAGTTTTTATCTAAATAATTCAACAAGTATCTACCGACCCTGTGCAGGTCGTTACCGAGGTGACCTGTGTCAGTAGAACAACGTTTTTGGCTAAAGAGAGAGTTTACTCGCCGACTTTCGGAATTTATATCTTTTATCCTGTAATCTTTTTAGTTTAGAAAGTTTTTATCTTTTAGATCTTTGTTAGATAGCTTTCTCTAGTATAAACACCTTGTTTTAGTTCTAAGTTTGTGGAGGTTAGAAAGTCGTAGGAGAAAAAGACGGTAGATTGAGATTGCGAACCTCGTTTGATCGAGAGAAAGAGGGTCGCGATCGAGTTTGCTATTCTTATTCTTCGTTCTTTTGAGTTTGATTCCAAGCTTGTTTGTAAGACGTTATTTCTTTAATTTCAAGTAAATTTTACTTTTCAATGTTCTCTTTTAACTTAGTTGTTTGTTTTAATTCAATTATGAGTGAGTAGTTCTCTTTTCTAGGGTCGGTGTTGAAACCAGACATAGTTATGCATGGTTGAATGAATATATTGAAGTTTTGATTGCCTTCTATCTTTTGAATTACTTGTTTGTGCTTATACCGACGAGAGTCGAAGTAATTTGAGTTTATTATTTGATCGAAAGAGAAAGTTGTGAACTTGAATGTTGATATTGTTCGATAACGAAAGTTTCGAGCTTTGGATTCAAAACAAGTAGAAAAGTGAATTGATATGTGAAAGTTGATTGATTTGCTTGTTTAGGCAACGAAAGTTGATAGTTTTATCTTCAAAGGCATGATCTTTATCCTTCACATAAGTTTATTTGCATTCGTATACACTCGTTACCAAGGCACACAGATCGGTACCGAGCCTGCACCTGTGTCGTGTTATATGCTCTGTTTTAATAGAATTCCAGCATCGTTACCGACCTTGACAAGGTCGGTACCGAGGTTTGTTATTGTTGTCTGCTTTTGTTTTTCTTTGTTTCTTATTTTCTTAGTTCGGTAAATAAATAACCTTGCTTTCCGTGGACGATCCTGACTTCGCTATACTCAGCGGGGTCTTGACTACAAATTTATTTGTTGTCGGGAAACCCTCTCAACAAATTAGCGCCGTTGTCGGGGAAGCAATAGTGTTTGTATGTTTACCTGTGGGTCTGGGAATAGCCCGACCTTGTTTTATTTTTAATTTTGTTTTCTTTGTTTGTTTTCTCAGCTCATGCCAGTAGGACGTTGCAGACTTGAGTTTGATAGCACTGATTATTATTCTAAACCGGAAAGCACCCTGCACTGTAAGAGAAGAGGAAACCAAGCCATGGCAATGACTCCTGAAGAGATGGCACAACAGATGGCCACTCTCCAGAGGCAGATGGAGGCGTTACAAGTTGATCGAGATGCTGTTGCCGCAACAGCTGAACGAGAGTGAGTAAACGCTGAACATCATCGAGAGGACAATGCCCGTCTACAGGAACAGTTGAATGCCTATCCAAGGAATGCCAAGCAATATATGCATCCAGAACTGAGGGTGCCAGAGTCTGTAATCGTGCTTCCGGAGATAGAGAAGACATTTTAGATCAAGTCTCAAATTATATCCTTAATCAAAAGGGCTCAGTTTGAAGGGAAACCTACTGAGTTGATTATGGAACATATTAAAAACTTCCTTGATTTATGTGACACTATTGCTGTTGAAGGTGTCTCACTAGAATATGTTCGATTAAAAGCTTTCAGGTGGTCTCTTACTGGAAAGGCTCTGAGCTGGTTGGAGAGCTTACCTCCTAAGTCTATCAGAACTTGGAAGGCTTTGTATGATCAATTTCTTACAAAGTTTTTCCCTTCTGCCAAGACAACGGAGTTGAGAAAATGCATCACCTCCTATCACCAACTGCCTAACGAGACCTTTGTAGAGACGTGGGAGAGATTCAAGGAGATGCTCAGACAATGCCCCACTCATGGGCAACCTGTTGGTTTTTAGGGTGTGTAAAGTAAACGGAATAGCGAATTTGCATTGATAGTTGAAGTGAAAGCCGACCCTTGTACATACAAGGTGATTTGAGTAGACCTCGAAAGGTAATCTCGTGAGTAGACCCATAACGGTAATCTCGTTGAGTGTAGGCCCTAAGGCAATCACCACCGACCCACTTAACATGTTTTATTAAGTTAAACCCGGTTATAGGCTACGAGTCACGGGATGAGATCCCGCTTTCCTTCAACGTATATTCCCTTATTCCATGCCAAGGGTTCGTGCAATACCATTGTCGGATAAAACGTACCAAATACGGCAATAGACGTGTTGGCAAGACACATCTATTAGAATGAACGTACCTTGTTCGAATTCCATTACTCCTCTTCATTCTTCACTTGAACGAAGTCTTCTTCCATTGAAGTTTTTGGTTCATCCTTCACTCGAACGAACTCCTCATGCAACGCCACTTGAGGTTCTTTCTCCACTGTTGAAGATCGATCCATGATAACAAAACTTGTGTTTGATTCACTCGTGAAAACTCACTCAAATGATGCCTAGTCTTTGGCAGCTATAAGTGTTTTCCTTCACCGAATTTGTGTGGACTCGAGACTTATTTTCGTGTGTCTTCCATGCCTCCAAAAGGATGACATTCCCCCTATAAATAGGCATGTAAAAACTGTCCAAAACTGCCCAAAGGGCGGTTACACAATCGGTTGGAAGAAAGAATGGCCGAGGGTGATTTTAGGAGGAGTTGGTTGTAACTTCTCCTCTTTCCTTGTCATCATAGGCGGCCAACCACCCATTTTATGGAGTCCAAAATGGTGTCTCATTCCATCCAAGAATGGCCCAAGAGAAAGCCCAAAATCCATCTAGAAATCTGTTGGATCGTAACCGGTTAGCAGTGAGCTTGGGAACTGGCAATTAAGTTGTTCCCAAGGCAACGGAAGTAAATAATCGCAAGTAATAAAAACAGTAAAAGGCACAGTTCCTTTATAGAGGAACCCCACTACAACCAACTAGTTGTATGGGTAAACCTCTACCTCCGCTTGGAGGATTTTGAATGACTTACTTATATTGATTGCTTTGTTCCTTAGTTTCACAGCCGGATTTACACTTCTCTGTTCCTACAAGTTCTTCCTAACTCTAGCAACACTAGTAAATCCTCTCAACTGAGTTCCTAAGCTCACAACAGCAAAAACACAAGTAACTCAAACCTTACGCTGACTTCTCAGTTCCCTTGCTCCTGGGAACTTCAGCTTCACCGTCGTCGAGATCACACACTCGCCGACGGGGACTTCTCTTCCTTTTATTTCTTTTCTCTGATGTGGGTGTTTTTAAGTTCTGGGAGAAGTACTCAGACCGAGTACTATTCATTTGGCTTTATAGTCCAATGAGCTTGGGCAGTCGCATCTTTCGTTTGTGTCCAAAATGCCCTTTGCTTGATGCCCAAGTTGTACTTTCTTCACATGTGACTTTGGTTTGAACTAGGTCAACTTCTTGGATCAATCGGACCGTTGGATGAAGCGTGACATTCTGATCCTCAAACTGTTCCCTCGGGCTGTCTGAGACAGAATCCCGCGATCTGCGTTGAACGGTCGTTGTCCTCACATGTGAGTTCCCATGTCATGGGAACTGACTTCTTCAGAGTTCCCTTGATGGAAACTCTTCAGCGTTGTAAGCTTGTGTTCTCTTGATTGTTTCTGGGAGTTCCCACTTCATGGGAACTTTCCTCTTCAGAGTTCCCTTGATGGAAACTCTTCATTGTGGCTTGCAGTAGCTTTTGGTCATTCGTAGGAGTTCTTGGCTGTACCTGTGTTCCTTAGAAATACTTGAACAAACCACATTAGTTCCCTATGGTGTTTGTCATTATCAAAACTTGAGAATTACATCGTTGATCCGTTGTTTAGAACCAGAGGTCCCAACAACGTCCCAACAATTTCCCCCTTTTGATGATGACAAACCCATCACAAAAATGCAAGTATTTCAATGAATGATATGCTGATGAGTTCCTAAGTATGATTTTGGGAAGTCACTTTTAGTGAAACACTTAGATTTAGGGAGCCACTTCTGGTGAGACACATAGTTCCTATTAAGCTTTTTATGCAATTGTTCCCCCTTAGCTTATGCGTGGTCTGTGATAACTTAAACTTTTAACTCATCTCGTATTTTTTGTCTTTCCCCCTTTTGACATCATCGAAAACAAGCAAAGCAATATTAGGAAAGAAGGGAACACGCAATCAAAATAAAGACCATTTCATTACTTAAGATAATATGTACAATGGGAACCCAAGTACAATTTGTGGTCATTTTTGGATTAAGGGAACAAGAAGGGAGAGATCATGGGTTCTGAGGGAACAGGGCGTCACAAAGGCGCGTAAGGACTTGTGTAAGCTTTTCTTGTCCTCTGGCCAACACTGCTTGGTCCCTAGCAATCTGGTCGAGGGTGTTGGCAATGCGGAGCAACACTGGAGAGTTCCCCTCTTGTGGACCAGACTCTAGTGGAGCCGTCTCCTCTACAGGCTCCGAGTGCCTCATTTTCTGGGCAACTGTAATGTCCAGTTCCCTTCCAAGCTCGATTTCGTCTTTAGAGGCGTCGTAAAGACCCTCTTTTTGTAGGAGCTTCTTGATCAGCCCGGAGTAGGGAAGGGAGTGGGACTTGGAGGCCATGCACTTCTCCATGTGCCCAAGGATTATTCGGGGAAGATTTATGGGCTTCTTGAGGAGGAAGTGGTAGAGGATGATGGCATCTGGGATGTTGACGACCAGGCGCTTCTCTTGGCGTGGGATCACCACGTTGCTGATGAATTGGTGAGCGAGCTTGGCAACCAAGGACAGATGATGCGTCGAGAGGACTTTAGAGGGAACCTGACCCTCAAAAACTGTGTTGCACACCTCGGCGCTATTGAAGTCGCCCCAGAGCTTGTTGGGCACCTCGCTGAGCCCTTGACCAGGGACCTGGAGTTGAAGGCGGATTGTCGACGTTGTAAAAATGAACTCGTCGCCTTCGTGGGAGAGAGTTCCCTGAGTGCCGTCGTTGGTGATAGTGAAGTTGTTGTAGAATCGACGCACTTGTGAGGGATCTACACTCACAGTCTCTTGGCAGAGTCTCTCCCAGCCCTGGGCCTTGATCAGGTCCCACAGTTCCCCCAGACCATTTTCAGTCAGCACTTCTTCTGAAACAATGAGGTGAGGAAGAAGCTTCCTGCGCTCATCGACATGATGCTTGGTGGTCCCCTTCCCCTTCCTTGAAGTGCTTTTAGATGTGTTACCCCTAGAGACCGTGCGAGGTCCTTTCTGCTGAGGAGGTCCAGCCGCTTCAATCATAAGCACTCGGTCCCTTGGTGGTTGGGAACTCGTGGACACCACCATTTGGTGTCCAGGTGTAGGGATCCGTGCTGGCTCCTTAGCAACTAGAGCTTCTTCTTCTTCGTCGACCTCATCTTGGGAGGTCCCTTCTTCCTCGGAGGAGCTCGAGCTTGAGCCCTCCGCGTCATCATCAGGATAACTCGTTGTTGCCTCAACACCTCCAGCTGGGGCGAGGTCCCTACTCTCCTTGGGCTCTTCGGGAGCCACCTTTTCTAGGGACTTTGTCCCTTGGGAGACTGTGTGCTCAGAGGTGCCCCGATTGAGCTCTTCCTCGATTGCCTTGAGTTGGGCTTCCTCCTCCAGAGTTCCCATGATGATCGAAGGAGGGTCCTTGGTCATTTTGCTGATGACCACAGAGATAGGAAGATCGTCGTCGTCACAGGTGAGAGCGACGGTACTTTTGGATGGTGAGGGAGAGGGGAGTTTGGTGGTGGTGGGAGATGTGATGGAAGAGGGGAGAGGAGAAGAAGGAAGAGGGGTGGTTAGTTGAGTGGAAGGGGGAGGAAGGGATCTGGTGACCTGAGGAGTAGAGATCCCCGAAGTAGAAATGGGAGTGGTGGAAATGTGTTTTGGTGAGGAGGGAGGAGAAGGAGTTTTGTGAGGTGAAGGTGGAGTTGGAGATCCCGTAATGATGGGAACGGGAGGAAGTGAAGAAGGTTGGGATGGTGGAGTTCCCATCGTGGCGGGAACTGGAGAAGGTGGCGGAGGAGGAGTTGGTCGTTTTGTGGGAGGAGGTTTGGGAGGTCCCTCGATTTGAAGAGGAGGGATGGAGGAGGAAGAGGGGAGTAGACTCTGGGGTTCGGAGGTCCCATTGTCGGAAGGGAAAGGGTAAGGAGGTTTGGGAGCACAAGAACTCTCCTTGGAGCAGTTCAGGTATTCCTCAAACTTGAAGAAAGCCTTCTTTCTGGGCTCCGAGAATTCAGAGGCCTCAGAGTGTTTACGCTTTTTGGATTTGGAGGGGTCGTGGGAGTGTTTGGATTTTTTGGGTTTTGAGGGATCTTTTGATGAGTAACGGAGTTTGGATGAGTGGCGGCGTTTGGATTTGTGGGGTTTTTCATTGATTGAGGGACGAGCGTCTCCGAAGTTGTCAACGATGACAACTCCGGAGGAGGTGTTGGTATTTGGAGGAGGGAGAGGAAGAGATTCGGAGGAGGAAGAGGTCCTGGAGACGGTTTCGTCGGCCTGAGGAGGAGGAGGGGGCAAGAAGGGGCTTACTTGATTGTATAGCCCTTGGATAAGTACATCCTTCATCGTTGGGTCCGATTCTTGCTCGATCTCTTTTAGTTGAGAGACGAAGAGGATGCGAGGATTAGCATGTACCCACGCTTTGATCTGGGCGAAGGTGTGTTGAGGGGCCATTTTTGTAGGAGATTGGGAGGTTTTGGAGGTTTCTTGAAAAGAGAGTGAAAGAGATTTGGGGAAGACGAATGACATGGATGTAAGATGGAGTAAAGGGCCTAAAAATGGCAAAGAGGGGTTTTAAAGGAGAGAGGAGGTGAAGGGTAGAAAGGGAAGTGGAATAACCTCGATAACCGTTGCCCAATGAACGTGGGGCGCCGTTTCAACTTCTCAAGCACGCTTCTGGACACGCGTCACAATCTCTTGGGAAGTCCTTTTCAAATTTTGAATACTTGGCCTGTAACGCTTCAGAGCTTCTGACACGAAAGTCCGCTTCCCAAGTGACGATTTTTCTTTGAAGATTAGTCAGTGTTCCCTTTGTAGATGCAGCAGTTCCCATGATCTTTTCAAGGTCAGGGAGAGTGAAGTGGTTGAGGGAACTTCACACTCATCTTTTTGTGGGGCTAGGGAACTCAAAGGGAACCAGACAATTTGCAACTCGATAAAGGAAATGTTTTGGCTCATGAGAAGCATTTGTCTGGTCCCTAGCTTAAGGTGGGTCATATGATCAACCGTCATGGTGGCTTGTAATGAGGGATAAAGGGAACTCTGGTTGATCATTTTGGGCCAAAAGAAATAGAGTTCCTTTGTACACATTTTTCTCTAGACTAGTAATCATGGCATAGTGAAAGCAATGAATCCAAGTTCCTTATCATGCAATTTTAGATAAACTAGTCAGGCATTGAGAGAGAGATAAACAGGGACTTGTTTAGTTTAGAGTTATCATCCCTAGAAGCATTCGAAAACGCTGGTAGGGACGTCTGTCTAAAGCTTTGGTAAGAATATCCGCAATTTGCTCTTCAGTTCTATAGTGTTCCATCGAAATGTTCCCATTCTCAACATTGTCACGTAGAAAGTGATGCCTTATATCAATATGCTTAGTTCTAGAATGATGCACATGATTTTTGGAAATGTTTATGGCACTAGTGTTATCACAGAGTATGGGAACTGGGCCAAAAGACATACCGTAATCCTGGAGTTGTGACTTAAGCCATAGAACCTGGGAACAGCATGATGCGGCAGCCACATATTCAGCTTCAGCTGTGGAGAGTGCCACTGAGTTTTGCTTTTTAGATCCCCACGAAACTAAGCAAGACCCTAGGAACTGGGCCATTCCTGAAGTGCTCTTTCTGTCAACCAAGTGCCCTGCAAAGTCAGCATCTGTGTATGCAATGAGCTCAAGCGAACTGTTCCTTAGATACCAAAGGCACAAGTTATTGTTCCCTTTGAGATACCTGAAAATTCTCTTCACCTCTTTCAGGTGTGATTCCTTAGGGTTAGCTTGAAAACGAGCACAAAGACATACAGAGAACATGATATCAGGTCTACTAGGTGTTAAGTAGAGAAGGGACCCGATCATACCTCGATAGTTCCTTTAGTCCACACTAATACCTGTTTCATCCGCATTGAGCCTTGAGTTTGTGGAGATGGGTGTGTCAATGGGCTTTGAATGTTCCATCCCATATTTCACAAGCATTTCCTTGATGTATTTCTGTTGATGAATCTTTGTGCCCTCCTTGGTTTGGGATATTTGAAGTCCCAGAAAGAACGTGAGTTCCCCAATGAGACTCATTTCAAACTCACTGCTCATGAGGTCCTTAAACTTTTCTACAAGAGTTTCGTTAGTTGCTCCAAACACAATGTCATCAACATATACTTGCACAATCAAAATGTCTTTAGATTCTTTCTTTAAAAACAAAGTCTTGTCTATGGAACCACGAATGTACCCATGGGACAAGAGGAATTGAGCAAACCTGTCATACCAAGCTCGGGGAGCTTGTTTGAGTCCGTAAAGGGCCCTCTCCAGGAAGTAGACATGGTTGGGTAGTTTTTCATCTTCGAATCCTAGAGGTTGAGCCACATACACTTCTTCCTTGAGATGTCCATTGAGGAAGGCTGTTTTCACATCCATTTGATAAAGTTTGAATCCCTTGTGAGCGGCATAGACGATGAGGAGTCTGATTGCCTCGATCCTGGCAACTGGTGCGAAGGTCTCATCGTAGTCAATCCCTTCCTCTTGCATGTATCCTTGTGCTACTAACCTAGCCTTGTTCCTTGCTACAGCTCCAGTATCATCGAGCTTGTTCCTAAAGACCCATCGAGTTCCTATGATGTTCTTGTTTTTGGGTCTAGGAACTAGCTTCCAAACTTGGTTCCTCTCGAATTGGTGGAGTTCCTCTTGCATGGCTTGAATCCAATCTGGGTCCTTTAATGCTTCTTTGATATTTTTGGGTTCCACCATTGAAACAAACGCGTTAAAAGCACAAAAATTATTGAGAGAGGAACGAGTTTGCACACCTTTATCAAGAGGGGAGATGATGTTCTCAAGGGGGTGGTCCTTCCTTTGTTGAAAGGTTCTTGTATGAGTGAGTTCCTTTGCATGTGTATCATCCTCAGTTGGTGTTTCTTTGTCATGGGAACTCTCATCTCCAGCTTCTTCATTTGATGTTTCTTCAGAGATTTCTGGCAAGTTCCCTCTTTGTTCCCCTTGAATACTTGATTCTGGTAGTGTATTGTCTTGGGGGACAGCAGAGTTGTTCCCTGAAGAGGGGACCTCGAGAGAGTTGGAGGTGTCTTGTAGTTCTTCTGAGGAAGGAGCCTCGAGGGAGGTTTGATCAGTGAGGATTGGACCTTCGTCATTGTTCCCTGGTTGTGGGATATTGCTTGCACTTGGATAGTCTTCATCCCTTTTCCTTGGCTCATCCTCGTCATCATCATCGTCTTCATGTCTGACTAACTTGAACAGAGTTCCTTTCCCTTGGGTCTCGGTTCCCATCTTTATAGACTTTTCATTGAAGACGACATGAATGCTTTCCTCTATCTTCTTGGTTCTTTTATTGTAGACCCTGTAACCCTTGCTTTGTGATGAGTATCCCAGGAAGATCCCTTCGTCGCTCCTGGGGTCGAATTTGCAAAGATTGTCTTTGCCGTTGTTGTGAACAAAGCATGTGCAACCAAATGTTCTCAAGTGTGAGATGTTTGGTTTTCTCCCTTTGATGAGCTCATAGGAGGTCTTGTTGATCAGGGGCCTTGTCATGGCTCGATTTAGGATGTATGTAGCTGTGGAGATGGCTTCAGTCCAGAAGTACTTAGGAACTCCACTTTCGATCATCATGGTTCTAGCCATGTCCTCCAGAGTTCTGTTCTTTCTCTCGACCACTCCATTTTGCTGAGGAGTGCGAGGTGCTGAAAAGTTGTGAGAGATCCCATTTTGCTCACAGAAGTTTAGGAACTTCGAGTTTCGAAACTCAGTTTCGTGATCAGATCTGATTGCTTTCAGTTTCAGCCCCAAGCTTACTTCTGTTCTTTTGATGAAGGGCTCAAATTCTTCAAACTCTTGTGATTTTGCCTTCAAGAAAATAACCCAGGTGAATCTTGAAAAATCATCAATTAAAACATACATGTACCTTTTTCCACCGTAGCTAGCTGTTCTCATGGGACCACAGAGATCCATGTGAATTAACTCCAGGGACCTGGTTGTGCTTACCACCTTCTTGGGTTTGAAGGAGGTCCTGGTCTGTTTCCCTCGAACACATGCTTCACACATTTTGACTCCTTCGAGATTGATCCGTGGAAGACCAGTGACCAGATCCTGTAGATAAAGCTTCAGGATTTGATTTACACCAGCATGTCCCAGTCTTCGATGTCAGAGTTCCGTGTCATCTTGGGAACTCGCAAGGCACAACTTCATTGGTGGTTCAAAGTTGGTGTCCACCACATACACATTGTTGTATCTTCTTCCTCTCAGAATTACTTTGTTGGTCTTCTTGTTGATGACGAGACATTCATCTGAGTCGAAAGTGACGATGTTGTTCCCTTGATCACACATCTGGGAGACACTCAACAGATTGTATCCCATATCCTTTACCATATTTACGTTGCTAACTTTAATAGATCTATTGAGCAACACTTCTCCTTTTCCAATAACTTCTCCCTTGTTCTTGTTGCCAAATGAGACGTGGCCTCCTTCGGCATGATTGTGGAGTGATATGAGGATATCCTTGTTTCCTGTCATATGGTTCGAGCATCCACTATCTATGAACCATGTACTGTTCCCTCTCACTGCCACTTACAAGGAAAAGTTAGTGTTTTGAGACCCAGGCAAGATGACTCTTGCCAGGTCCCTTGCAAGGGAAAACATTTTCATTCAAGATATAGTCAGAAATGTTGATGTCTTTGGAATTTTGAGAGTTGGAGTTCCTTTGGTGATGAGTATGACGTTTTTGTCTGTTTGGGAACTCATGGCTTCTAGGGGTTTGAGCTCTCTTCTTGGGACATGCATCCTTGTAGTGCCCATGAGCACCACAGTGCCAACATGTCTTGTAGTATTCTCCCAGGTACTATATTGGGTGTGGTCTCTGAATACGGTTCCTATCCATGGTTTCTTTGTTGTACACTCGAGACCCATTTCCCTTAGCAATTTTGACATAGATTCTATATCCAGTGTTCCCAGTATAGTAGTCTTTCTCACCATTGTTTCCACTCTCTAGGACCTTGATTTTCTCCTCGAGATGAGCATTTTTCTGTTTCTCGCACTGGAGTTCTAAGGCCCTACACTCATGGATCTCATGTTCGCTCAGGGGTGACTTTCCGTTCTTGGAGCACTCACCTTTGTATCCTATGCCATATCTGGCTGGGACAAACTTAATTTGGGAACTAGAGGCTTCAAGATGTTCTGGAGTCTTACTCAGGTTTTGCAAGAGGGTGTTCTCATCTTTCTCTAGAGTTTTGATTTCTCTTTCTAGGTCTACGATGTGAGACACATGAGACTTGAGTTTTTCTAGAAGGGATATGCAGTTGGGACAGGGCTCAAGACCAACTAATTGAGAATTTATGTGTTCCTGTTTTTCCAACTTGTTTTGCAGTTTTATGTTATCTTTGACAAGACTTGAAAGAATTTTCAACAACTCAGGTTTTTCATAGTTACTCAAGGAATCAAAAACAGTTTCAGTGGTTACCTCACTGGGTTGTTCCCCAGTGGTTTCTCCTATGGCCATGCCACACATGTCTGGGAGTGCCCATGACTCAGGATCTTCGTCTTCATCATCGCTCCAGGTAGCGATGTAGGCCTTCTTTCCTTGCTTCCTGCCATCAGTTCCTTGTGGACATTCCTTCGCAAAATGTCCTTTCCTGTTGCATTTGTAGCAAGTCACTTCTGAGAGATCCTTCTCTGTGGGCTTTCTTTGGGAACTCTGTCCCTTTCCCCAGTTCCCACTGTTCCGTTGAGACTTTCCTTTGTAGAAGTTTCGAAGAGCCTTTGTTACAAGAACTAGCTCTTCATCCTCTTCTTCTTCGGAGTCTTCATGTTGTTCTTAGGTTGATTTGAGCATCTTTTTGATCTTGAGTGCGATCCCTCGATGAGCTCGAGTTTGTTCCTTATCATCGATCTTCCTCTTCTCATGTCCCACTAGCTTTCCAAATACTTGATGGAGCATAAGCGTTCGATTTTCTGGGTTTTCCTTGAACATCGTTCTCTCGTTTGCCCATTCTCCAGTCAATCCATTGAAGAGCTGTTGGACCTTCATTTTGTGGGTGATTTCTTCTTTTGTGATCCCCAATCCTTCCATCTTAGTGCAAAGTCCTTCAAACCGGGATTGGTAGCTGTCGACGGACTCTCGCATTTCCATTTGGAAGTTGTAGAACTCCCTTTTTGCATTCATCTGAAGATCTTCTCTGAGATCTGAGTTCCCAACGTGCATTTGTTGGATGGCTTCCCACATTTCCTTGGCTGTGTCAAGGTTTGCAACCCTGTCACAATCTTGTACACACATGGACCTCTTTAGATACTGTTTTGCTTTGTAGTTTGCCTTCATGCACTTGTACTCGTTGGGACCCCACTTTGAGAGGTCGTTGACAATAGCTAGATCGATTTCGAAGTTCCCCCTTTCGATGACACACCAGGCTTGGTAGTCTTGGCCACGCATCCAATCCTTCGTGTCGCGTTGCCAGCTTTCAAATCTTCCTGTGATAAGCCTTGGCGGCTTACTAGTATTGTTCCCCACCTAAGTAAGTTCCTGAGCCATTTTGACACCTGCGATGCTAACACAAATCTAGAGCGCAAGCTCTGATACCAATTGTTGGATCGTAACCGGTTAGCAGTGAGCTTGGGAATTAGCAATTAAGCTGTTCCCAAGGCAGCGGAAGTAAATAATCGCAAGTAATAAAAACAGTAAAAGACACAGTTCCTTTATAGAGGAACTCCACTACAACCAACTAGTTGTATGGGTAAACCTCTACCTCCGCTTGGAGGATTTTGAATGACTTACTTATATTGATTGCTTTGTTCCTTAGTTACACAGCCGGATTTACACTTCTCTGTTCCTACAAGTTCTTCCTAACTCTAGCAACACTAGTAAATCCTCTCAACTGAGTTCCTAAGCTCACAACAGCAAAAACACAAGTAACTCAAACCTTACGCTGACTTCTCAGTTCCCTTGCTCCTGGGAACTTCAGCTTCACCGTCGTCGAGATCACACACTCGCCGGCGTGGACTTCTCTTCCTTTTATTTCTTTTCTCTGATGTGGGTGTTTTTAAGTTCTGGGAGAAGTACTCAGACCGAGTACTATTCATTTGGCTTTATAGTCCAATGAGCTTGGGCAGTCGCATCTTTCGTTTGTGTCCAAAATGCCCTTTGCTTGATGCCCAAGTTGTACTTTCTTCACATGTGACTTTGGTTTGAACTAGGTCAACTTCTTGGATCAATCGGACCGTTGGATGAAGCGTGACATTCTGATCCTCAGACTGTTCCCTCGGGCTGCCTGAGACAGAATCCCGCGATCTGCGCTGAACGGTCGTTGTCCTCACATGTGAGTTCCCATGTCATGGGAACTGACTTCTTCAGAGTTCCCTTGATGGAAACTCTTCATCGTTGTAAGCTTGTGTTCTCTTGATTGTTTCTGGGAGTTCCCACTTCATGGGAACTTTCCTCTTCAGAGTTCCCTTGATGGAAACTCTTCATTGTGGCATGCAGTGGCTTTTGGTCATTCGTAGGAGTTCTTGGCTGTACCTCTGTTCCTTAAAATACTTGAAGAAACCACATTAGTTCCCTATGGTGTTTGTCATTATCAAAACTTGAGAATTACATCGTTGATCCGTTGGTTAGAACCAGAGGTCCCAACAACGTCCCAACAAAATCCAATCCAAAAGCCCCAAAGCTTCGGCCCAAAAGGCAAGGCATGAGGCCCATGCCAATCGTACAAGCATGCGGCCCATCCAGCCCACACGCGTGCCCCATGGGCCGGCCCACCAAGGCCCACACCTAGCTAGCATAGCTACGTACCTAGCTAGGTCACTTACCAAGTGTAGCTGGCCCCTAGCTAGTTGAGCTGGCTTGAGTTGCGTTTTAGCTCGTTGAGTTGACTTTTGAGCTACTTGAGCTAACTTGAGCTAGTTTGAGCTTCCATGAGCTGATCCTTAGCTACATGAGCTTCTTACTAACATTATACTTTGAGTCAAAAGCTTGTTTAAGCTTCTTGAGCTAATTCTAAGCTAGTTTGAAGCTTCAAAACTTCTTTCTAGCATTCAAAGCTATGCGCCAAGCTAAACTTGAGATTTAGTTCTTGCTTAAAGCATTCACCAAGATTAAGTTAAGCTTCCTAACTTCATTAGATGATGCACAGAGATATAAGACTCATATAACAAGCTCGAAACCATACCTTAGCTCAATCGAAGCCACTCGACGCCTCGTGCCTTAGCCTTAGGCGCGCTGCAAGCTCATCGTAAACCCCTTAGGTGTGCCGCTAGCATCGTGCATCCTTGGCCGTGCCATCACAATGTCAAAGGCGTGCCCCAACAGCCGACACTTGAACCTCAAAACCAAGCACAAGACGTACCTCATCTGTCGAGTCTCGAACCTCAAGATCGAGCACCCGACGCACCATGCACTCGCACCATGCAGAAGCATCGTGCCACTAACGAGTGACGACGCCTCCACGGCGCGCCCTCGCCGAGTGACGTGGCACACGAGATTTCATTTCTCGGCATTGGTGTGCCTTTACTTTGGATTTTTTATACATGACAATTCCTCTCAATATATCATGGCAAGTCATATATGACAATTCCTCAATTGACATTATCCTTATGACTTGTTAACCTCAACATGCTCTCAACGGGATTTGATGACTCTACACAAATCACCAACATTCCTCCCCCATTTGAGCAATATCATCAAAACTCAAAATTTTTCCAAAATCTATATCATAGATGCAAATATCCGTAGATTTGAATTTACACCTTGTAGTTCTCACCATCATGCACTAAAGAATCATGGTGTTCTAAGAATTGAACCATATCAACTTGTCTAAGTACATCCAGTGATAGTACGATATGATTTACTATGTTTCTTCTTTAACGTGACGCATTATAAAGGCTCTTTAGTCTCATATCCATTTCACATATTTTTTAGTCGAGTCATCCTTGAACTCTAAGTTGGAAGAAGCCTTATACTTCCACATATGCTAAGTTGAGTTCTCTAACGTGCTCCACATTAGCAATTTTTAAAAACTCATTAATGAAAACATTGTTTCAAAACTATTTTCCATGTGGTTTAGAGCAAATATAACTTGATGATGATTTTGTATGCTCTCCAACTCTATGTCTTTGGCCTACCACATTGAATTCAGCCCACACCTTTCGATGAGGGGGAATTGGGTGTCCAAATCATAGGGTTTATTAGGATTTTAACCCAACCCTTGAATTGAATTTAACACAAGTACTTATGCCAATCTTCTCGGTGGAGAAATTAACAAATTCATTGTGCTTAACAAAACTCAAACGAGTTGACTCTAATTATCTATTATTCCTTAGAATAACATCTCCTCACACTTAAATGTCACTTTCCGACCCAAAGTGAAAGTATAGCAAATTACCATTTTGGAAACTCCAAGAATGTCGACCCATCACCCAAATAGGAATTCGTGACCAATCATCGACTAGAGGTCTTCTATATTCTAGTGATCCAACTTGCTTAAAAACTTTCCAACATAGAAAGTCTTTTCACACATTCAATGCCATACGCATCTAACATATCTTTGACAAATGGCCATGCCAAGATATCAACACGTTAACCTTCACTTGAGCGTCCTCAAGCCATGACACACCTAATTTATAACCGTGTGTTTATAGATCCATAGGTGTTATAAAACATGTGTATAAACATGGAAATTCATTTCCATTCCAATGTATTACAAACCAAGACGAAGATTAATCTAATATGCATTCACCTCTGTACATTGGCATCTTCATAATCAATGATGAACTTCATAAGCAAGATCATACTTATCTCATCCGTTTCATTTGGTTTCTTACCAAATTGGACATGTCATTTCATATAGATTCTTTAAACACTTCTTAACCAAAGAGATTAATCTTACTAAGTTCTTTCATGCTACAAGCATAAGGAGTCTTTAAAAAGACTTCCAAATGACATTCCTTTTCTTTTGGCCATTTTATATAAAGTATTCCACTTCATGTAAAACCACCAAATTAATGGAAGTTTCCATAGGATCATCATCCATATAACAACATGAGATGATTCAATTCTTCTTTTCCTTAGAAACACTTTGTCCAAGAAAGCTAGGAGAATTATGCTCATAAGACAATCATCTTATCACAAGTGTTTACTACACATGTTAAGATTTGTCTTTCATGAACCATGTCATTGATTTCTATTAATCCTTTCAATGGTTATCTCAACCATAGGACTAATTTACCAAAGTTGTCAAATTTTAAGCCTTCATGGAGCATTGACACTTTCCTTAGATCCAAGGATTGAACAAATACCTCATAGTCTCTTCTAGACTATAACTTTTTAATTTGAAAGTTCTAAAACCAGCCTTTCAAAATTCTCAAACAAGTTTTATCCATCTAAACTAATGACATATAACATGAGCCTTTCCAAATAATCATATGGTTTCATCTAAACAAAATTCTTAAACTCAATCACACATCATATCCAAGACTAGGTAAATAATATATGAATTCAAATATGGTTTCATTGATTTAAACAAATCAATTTGAATGCCATAGTAGGCGCGCATGATGTTCCCACCGAGTGCACACCGACGCCAAGCGTCGAGCACTCACTATGGTCAAGGCTCAAAGTCATCCAGCTTTAGCGTGCCTAGCGCTTCCGAAACCGTGCCAAGGTTCTAACCTAGACACTGCGTTGCCGAGTACCGAGTGCCATGCACATCGTTAGCAATGCACTGGGTCCGAACGTTCCCTTGCCTTGCTTCGTAAATTCAGCCATACTACACGCCGAACATCACGACTCGGCATGCCTAGGAATATGCGATTCCAAGATCGTGCCAAGGCCTTGGCCTTGCGTTGTCACGACGCTCCCCTCGTGTGACGTCTAGCATCTAGTGCCATGCGCCGAGAGGTTCTAGGCAGCGGCCCTATATGGGCGTGCTTTCGATGCTCCGTCGGTTACATAACCATGAGTGCCTAATGTCGCGTGGATCGATACCATGACTCGATATCGTCCGACGCGCCTATGGCCTAACCAAATGCGTTTCTAGGTTTAAACCTAGACATCAAATGCGCCGATCCTCATCATCAAGGCAATTCCCTTGATTTTACACATATCAAATCAAGGCAAACATCATGTTATCATTTATACAAGTCAACATCAAACCATACTTATAATTTTAAGACAAGTCATTATCCTTTTAGGATACAACCATATGACATAACGGTCTAGACATGAATGAGCGATCCTTTCACCGTCGATTAAGAGAACGCAAAGAAATGGCTACACCTTGAAGAGATGGCACAATAGATGGCCGACCTCCGACAACAGATGGAGCGGCTCAAGGCTGACAGAAATCGTCTAAGAGTGCAGTTGGATACCTTCCCAAAGAATTCTAAACAGTATATGCATCCAGAATTGAGGGTGCTAGTCTGCAATAGTTCTTCCTAAAATAGAGAAAGCTTTTGAGATCAAATCACAATTCATATCCTTGATTAAAAGATCTCAATTTGAAGGGAAACTAACTGACTGCCTAATAGAATATATTAGGAACTTTATTGATTCATGTGACACTATTTCTGCTGACGGTGTCTCTTTTGAATATGTTTTGTTGAAAGCTTTCAAGTGGTCTCTTGCAGGAAAGGCCTTGAGCTGGTTAGAAAGCCTACCTCCTAGGTCAATTAGGAAATGGAAAGCTTTGCATGACTTGTTTTTGACAAAGTTCTTCCCACCCGCCAAGACCACAGAGCTAAGGAAGCGTATCACCTCCTACCACCAGCTGCCTAATGAGACCTTTGTGGAGAGATTCAAGGAGATGCTTAGAAAGTGCCCTACCTAGGGCAACCACAATATGTCCTCCAAGAAATCTTCTTCCTTCTTCCAAGGGATCAACTCATCAACGCTGAAACGAAGAATGGCATCAACTTGCACACTGCTTGCGGTTTCATAGAGATGGATCCTGATGAGTCGTGGGCATTGCTTGATAATTTGACCAATTATGATGCTATGTATGGCACACAGCAAGCCCAGCTACCTCAAAGGCGGCTCTATACACCAAACAAGGATGAGGTCGACCCTGAAGTGAAGCATTAATTCTTGCAAGACGAGATCAACCGTCTAAAGAAGTAGGTAAGTTATCTTAAATCATCTCCATGTTGTCAATCTCAACAAATTGGCACCGTTGCGGGGGATCGAACCTGGGTCACCCGCGTGACAAATGGGAATACTTACCACTATACTACAACTACCTAGAAGCCCCAACAAAGGTTTCTTGACTCAGAAGTGACAGGTGAGAATACTTACCTCCATGCCCAACAACCCCAACGAAGGCTCTATAATCCAAATAAGGACGAGGTAGACCCAAAAGTGAAGCACCAATTCTTGTAAGACGAGATCAACCGCCTGAAGAAGTAGGTAAGTTATCTTAAATCATCTCCATCTTGTCAAGAATGCGGGTCTCAAGCCCATGCTACTTCCGCCTGCACTAACTTGCAACAAGTCCATGCTGCTGAGGCATATGAAGAAGCTAACTACATGATGGGTCCATATAGGAACCAATTACATACTTATGTAGGGAGGACAAAGGGGTTCCTCCTTAAAGACCTCCGGGATATCAAAAGCCACCTTCATGGGTCCAAGGGCTACAAGAGGGTATTAATGGAGTCCACAACAAGATTGATGGAGTCCGTTTTGACCTTAAAGGTGTACATGTACAGTTGGGAGAGATCGAAATATGGAGAAAGACCGTAAACTCCCAACTCGGCCAATTAGCTACCTAGATTCCAAGACCCAAAGGTCACCTCCCGGTTCGTCCCGAGGAGAACCCGAGAGGAAAAATTGCAGCAATACACCTCAGAAATGGAAAAGAGTTGCCAGATCGAACCAAGCCGAAAGAAAAAGAGCAAAGTGATGAATATAATGCCCCATCCAAGTCCGTTACCGACCCCAACAAGGTCGATACCGAGGCTCAACAGGTCGTTATCGACCGCCCCAAGGTCGATATTGAGCCCTCCAGGCCAGGTAAGTCTTCTAAACCAAACTCTTATCTCGTTACCAAACCCCACAGGATAGGTACCGACCCTTCTGCACCGATCGACCCTCTTATCGATTCGGTAGGGCCTCGATCTAAGTCTCTCTCTATCCCAAGTCCGTCAAACATTCTTCCTTTCCCAGTTAAGAAAGCTAATGATGTCACGGAAAGGAAAGTTTAGACGGTTTGTTCAAATTCTTCAAGGGTTAACTTAAATATTTCAATTCCATTTAATGAAGCCCTTAATGAAATGCCTGCCTACACTAAATTTTTACAAGAGATTTTGAGGAGGAAAAGGTATATTTCAGAGATGTCAAGTGAAGTCCGATCTATAAAGCTCCCTGAAAAACTCGGTGATCCAGGTAGGGTTGGGCAACGGTCCAGGAACGGACTGGACCGGACCAGACCGGGACTGGATTTTCTAAAAATATTGGACCGAGGACCGGACCGGATATTCCCGGTTCGGTCCGGTCTCGGTCCTGGTCCGGTACCGGTCCGGTCCGGGTTTGGACCAGTTTTGGACCGAGCTATTATTTTGTCAATAAAATGTATTATTTTTAATAAAAAAGTTTTATTTATTTATAAAAAATATCATTTTTAATAAAAAAAATATATTATATCATATAAAAATTTAATTTATATTTTTAACATAAATTTTATAATAGATCTATGCATATTTTTTTACACAAAATAACTTTTTACCACTAATACAAAAAGCCGGTCTGGACCTGGACCGGATCAGACCGGACCGGGGACCGGCTTATAGTTTTTTGTGGACTGAGGACCGGACCGGACACCCCCGGTCCGGTCCAAAAATCTGGTCCGGACCGGATTTTGCCCAGTCCTAGATCTAGGTAAGTTTGCAATTTCAATAGTTATTGGAACTCACCGTTTTAAAGCTCTATGTGATCTTGGTGCCAGTGCCAGTGCTACTTTATTATCATGGTCCATATGGAACAAGGCTTACATGGGACCACTGGAGCCTGTCTATATGAATCTCTACATGGAGGATGGATCTTGTGTAAAAGCAACTGGATTCGTGGACGATGTTCCTATCCAAGTTGGAAATTTTTTTGTTCCCAATGACTTCATTGTTCTAGATATGCCAGAAGACCCTGTGGTGCCAATCATTCTAGGCACACCATTTTTAGCCATCATATGGGAACGAGTTGATGTTAGAAAAGGACTTCTCACGTTTGATATTAGAGAAGAGAAAGTCGAGTTTCACTTCAACTCAGTTGTAAACGAGGTTGCTAGTTGCAGTACTAAAGGTCTTACCGACCCACCATGGCTCGATATCAAACCCAGAACCATAACCGAGTTTGATCTGCACGATATTGAGATACGTCTTGATCCAGAGGGTCGTTAACGACCCCCTTTACCTCGTTAGCGAGCCCTTTTCTGAAAGACAATAGTGAGTCTTCTTACGCTAATTTGTTTGATTCTTGTCATGATCCTTTCCCTCATCCTTTGTCTATGTCCCATCCTACTAAGCATATTGTGAAAGAGTTGAAGCCTCCTTGGTTTTCGGACTATACTAAACCTGTTGTAGGATTACCAAGCATACTTGTGGAAGATAGAGGACCACATCTCCTAGAAAGAGGCTTTGAAGCTTTTCCATCTAAGTATGGGGTTTCTCTTACACCCGAAATAGCTGGATGGAAGCCGCCCTGATCCACCAAGGTAAGTTCGTCGGGCTAACGATGTTAAAAATAGCGCTTTCGGGAGGCAACCCGCTTTTTGTTTTTGCTTTTAAGTTGTTGCTTTCTTAGTTCTTTTTGCTAGCTTTCTTTTGACTTGTTTTTAGGTTAGATTAGTGTAGTAGGGATAGAAGTTTTTCTAAAGTGACTCAGGTACAATAAAATGAAGAACAAAGTTCTACATATACCCGGTGTTGAATGCAACAGTTCAAATGAAATTTGGTGGACATACAGCGTGCTCGGTAACGACCTTCACAAGGTCGGTACCGACCTCTACAGAATCGAGATAAATTTCAGCAATACTCCTCCAGTGATCAATGGTTTCAACTAGCTTCATTTTATTTTGTGAGTTCCGTTTCTTATCCTCTCTTTCTTTCTATGTTTTTAAACAGTGAGGACACTGTTTGATTTAAGTATGGGGTAGGGGAAAAGGAAACTCAGTTTTGTGTCTTTGTCTTAGTGATTTTATTGTTGTTTGTTTTTTTAGGATTGATAATGCTCCATTTAGATGTTCTATGATATGCTTTAACTTGCTTGACCATGTAATTCCATAGCGTGTTTGGATAGCTTTCCCTGAACCATGTTGAAAAGGTGTTTTTATATGGATACTTAGCATGTGATGAAATTGAGCACATATGATCTTAGGTAAAGGTGACAGAAATCCAACAAAAATTGCTACCTAGTGAGTTATTTTTGGCCTTATAGGGAGAACAACAAAAATCCCTCTTCTTTTCTTATGTGATTTACTCTCCTTGTGCATATTATCTCTTGTCATTGATATAGTTATCTATTTCTTGAAGCCTTTATGAGATATTAGTTCATTGCATGTGATATCATAAGATGGAGAACTTAGTTCTTTAACCCACTTTTATCTCTCTTTTGCCTACCTTATCATTATCCTCTTTTTGAAGCCAAGTTGAGCCTTTAAGCCTTTTATTTATAAGCTCCACAAAATTATTCCTTATCCGATATTAGCTTGACCCTATCCGGGATTAGGACTTAGTGTTGGTTGTGATGATTTTGTTGAGTGAGTTGTTTGGTTCAAGTGTAGGGTAAAGTTGGACCGGTACTTGAGAATCTTGCAGTTTGTAATGTAAAAGAAGTTTGGTTCTCTATATGCACCAAGTAAAGAAAAGAAAAGAAGAAAAGATTAGTACAATCAGAACTCGTTACCGACCCTACTAGGGTCGGTACCGAACTTCCCACAGAATGAAGATGAAGATCGGAAGGGAAGAAAGAGAAAAAAAAGAGTTGAATAGTGAAAAAATGCATGAGCAAAAATTTCCTGAGTGTTTGTAAGCAAGATTAGTTGGGATATAAAAGGGGTTAAGGAAGAATAAGAGAAGTTTGAGCATAAAGGAAAAGTTAGTTTGGTATATTGTTTGAGAGTTTTTTGGTGAAGTGAGAGGTTTAGGAGTCTTTATTCCCGGATTTTTAGCACCACAAACCAAAACATTTCCATGCCTATTTGTCATTACCAAGTCCCATTACAACCCGGCCGAATGGAAGCTTCTTTGAAGTTTTTCATTGAGCCTAAGTTCTCTTGATGATTTTTATGTGTTTTGACATCTCTTGCGGAGAGTTTGATGATATAAGTAACAATGCCTATAAGTTTTTGTATATTGGATTGAGTTGAGAGTTATTATTCTAATCCTAAACACATGAGAGTTGAGAGAAACACATTAACCCTTGTGAGGTTGGATTTTTAGTTGCTTTTGCTTGAGGTTGCTCATATATATATGATGACGTTAGATTCACTTGTCTAGCTATTTCTACTTGAGTTATGATGTTGCTTTTTAATAAGGGCATTGACTTGATATATGTGTTGATGGTTTTGGTTGATGTCTTGTTGATTGTTTCAGGACAAGCAAGTCTAAGTATGAGGTATTTTGATCTTCACCTTTTTAGTTGTGTTCTTATGGTGTTTTTTGTGTGTTTGAGTCATTTTCTTTAGTTTTGTGTTTTGTTTTGAGTCGTCTGTGTAGGTTTTCGTATTTCCTTAAGATATAGAGTCTACATAAGCTTTGGTGGTTTTTTTATAGGTTTTGGAGTTGTTTGGATCATTTTTGTGTCCAAAATGGTAAAATAAAAGCTGGGCCCGGGGTACAAAAAAACAAATAGACACGACGGGATTCCCAAGGATGATTTTTGGACCCACAACTATATGCCTTTTAAAGTTTAAACAAACATTCCCATCTCCGCGAGGTCTTCCGAATCCCCGGAGCGAGGTCTAAACCTCGCCACCGACTCTGTTGACACCCCCGCCCACACGGACCACTCACGGATGCCGCTTCCTCGAACCAATCACCGTCTGCATCATCCCCGGACCAATCAAGAGCCCCCATCTCGGGCATCCCACGTCGGACTTTGGCCAAAAATCGACTCCCCAATCCTCTATAAATAGAGGAGAACCTCGTAAGAAGAGGGAGTCGAAAAACATCTTAAACTCAAGAACTGTCTTGCTCATTGAAGATCGATGTGATCGAAACATCGTCAAAAGACCTAGCTATAGACAAGTGAAGTCCACAAAAAGACTTCAAGTCACATAGAAGCCTCGCTCACACTAAAGACCTCGCTACACAATCCCGTCAGACTCCTTACACCACGCTCTCAAGTCTACCTTGCCTCAAGATCAATCTAGTAGTACCTTAGTGGTAGAATCAATTAGCAAATAGGAGAACTCAGATACTACTAGATCGAGATCTCAAGTACTCGGAGGAGGTCTAAGGTGTAATTCTCAATTGTTTGTTAGCCTCGTTGGCTTGTAACCTCGCTGTGAAAGAAACATAAATAAAGAAACAAGTGTTTGCATAATCAAATATAATAATCTCGTTAAAATCCACCCCTCTCTTCCCAATTGGGGTTGGAGAATCTCGTTAAGTCAACCCCTCGCTTCCCGCTTGGGGATGGAGAATCTCGTTGAGTCCACCCCTCGCTTCCCGCTTGGGATTGGAGAATCTCGTTGAGTCCACCCCTCGCTTCCCGCTTGGGGTTGGAGAATCTCGTTGAGTCCACCCCTCGCTTTCCGCTTGGGGTTGGAGAATCTCGTTGAGTCTACCCCTCGCTTCTCGCTTGGGGTTGGAGAATCTCGTTGAGTCTACCCCTCGCTTCCCGCTTGGGGTTGGAGAATCTCGTTGAATCCACCCCTCGCTTCCCGCTTGGGGCTGGAGAATCTCATTGAGTCCACCCCTCGCTTCCCACTTGGGATTGGAGAATCTCGTTGATTCCACCCCTCGCTTTCCGCTTGGGGTTGGAGAATCTCGTTGAGTCCACCCCTCGCTTCCCGCTTAGGGTTGGAGAATCTCGTTGAGTCCACCTCTCGCTTCCCGCTTGGGGTTGGATAATCTCGGTGAGTCCACCCCTCGCTTCCCGCTTGGGGTTGGAGAATCTCGTAAAGTCCATCCCTCGCTTCCCGCTTGGGGCTGGAGAATCTCGTAAAATCCACCCCTCGCTCCCCGCTTGGGGTTGGAGAATCTCGTTGAGTCCACCCCTCGCTTTCCGCTTGGGGTTGGAGAATCTCGTAAAGCCCACCCCTCGCTTCCCGCTTGGGGTTGGAAACAACCAAAAATCATCATACGAGATCCGAGCGAGGCTCGTGGTCTTAACATAATGATTGGAAGCAAAGCCAAAACCGATTGTTGTAACGCCCCCATCCAAATCTCACTAACATCGGAATCGGAATCATAAACGGACTAGTTGAATTTAGATTTGTGTGAACTTTTGAACAGTGGAGTTGAACTTTTAACTAGCACTTGTTTAGATCTGTGTGAACTTTTGAACAGTGGGGTGGAATTAGAAACACCCGATATGGCCCGAGTACCACAATAGTTGTGACACTCGAACCATGGTGTTGGATGGATATGGATGAACATATGCAAATAGGTTAGAACAAACAAACAATCACGAGAAAAGAAAAATGATATAAAAAAGGGGCCACGAGGGCCAAGATGTTTAATTACAGACCCCTTAGGGCCACCAAAATAAAGGCGACAAGGGCCAAGATGTTTGAAATAAAAACCCCGCAAGGCCACCAACAACACAAAAATAAAAAAAAAGAAGAAAGCAACATCTTTCAGTTCTTCGGGGCTTCAACGGCAGGATCGGAGGAGTCCGTGAGAGCTTTTGGGGCGTTGGCGACAGAACCCGCAAGAGTTTCCAGGACGGGGTCGGCGGTGACGGACGGCTGGGAACTGGTGACAACAACCTCCGGACCTTCATAATGGGTTCTACTGTGGGAGGAGCCTCGATTGCCACGGTCCCATCCACGTTGATAAAGAACTCACATTCTCCCTCGGGCTCCTCCCCGTCCAACTCCCCCATAGTCTCGTCGTAATTGGGGTGAAGAAAACAATGCGAGGATCGAGGTGCCCGTACTTGGCCACCGCCTGCTTATCGCCCATGCGGACGGCCTGGTGGAACATCTTCCTTACGCTTTCCACCAACTCCGCTTTGTACTCCTCCGAAGCCACGTACTTGGGACCCGCGGCCTCAACCTCCTCATTAAGCTCCACGACACGCCGTTCGAGGTGGGTAACCTCCTCCTCAGCCCTCGAAAGCTCAGCCTCTTTCTCTTTGAAAAATTTATGCTCAGCAGAGAGCTTACCCCGAAGCTCCTCGTTCTCGCTCTGCATAATCTCGACCACCTCCCTCGCCTTGCCCTCCCGCTCCTTCGCCAGAGCCTCTCCCTCCTTTGCCCGGGCCTCTCCCTCCTTCGCCCTCGCCACCACCTTAGCCTCGTCCTTCGCTGCACCCTCCGCAGGCTCAACCTGCTTTTTGGCCGCAACAAGCTCCTTTGCCTGCTTCTCGCACTCCTCGGTGCGGGCTTTAAGCGCCGCCTCCATCTTTTCCATCCTCGCATGGGCGAGGCCGATGCGGATACGGTTGTAGTTGTCGAATAAGGTGTGTTGTAGGTTCGCAAAAGTGTGAGAAAAGAAATAAAAAAGGCACGAAGTCCTAAATAGAAGTGAAGTTCATAAAAAAAAACTTACCATGGCCGAGTATCGAGCGGACTTGTCGCAAGCGCCGCCTCGGTGAGGTTGTTAGCCCACGCGACCTCCTCCTTCTACTCCTCCCTACCCCACTTCACCGGGGCACCCCTAACCGGCCCAGGGCAATGAAACTTGGCGGGCGAAGGACCAGCGACGTCGAGGGCTCGTCCCTCAAAATTAAAGGGGGGAATAACCCACTTCCCCGACGGACCTCGTTGGTCCTTCCCCGATGGACCTCGCTGGTCCATCCCCGACGAACCTCGCTGCTCGTCCGCCCGGTGTTTTCCCCCCTCTCCTTACGGGGGGACTCCACGCCCTTCCTCTTATGCCCGGCTTCGTCGCCGGAGCCTCGAGAGGCTTGAGAGGACGTCTTCGTGGCATCCCCCTTCGGCGGGACCTCCCCAGCAATCTTCTTCCCGGACATCTTCGGCGGCGGGGGTGTAGGTTTCAACTGTGGAGGGGGCGGCTTCGCCGACGGGGTCGGGTACTTGATAACTATCCCCGTTTGAGCTCGGGAAACCGAGGCCGTAGAACTGGAAGTCGCAGGCTTCTTGCCCTGTGACTTCGAGGTAAGAGCGCGCAAAAGATCCACTTCCAAAGAGAAACATGGAAATAAGTTAAAAGGAAGAGCAGAGAAACAAAGTGAGGTTAGCAAGGTTTCTAAAAACCGGCGTTAAAATAAGCTAATATCGCGAGACTATTGACCTCGCTAGCTAACAAAAAATATATATATATATATAACAAAGGAAGAAAAATTAAATACCCTCGCTACCCTCAGGCCGGCCCGCTCAAGCCGGTCATGTGCTAGATACTTCTAGCACGGTGCCTGACGCACCAGAACATATCGTGCTTTAAGTGCGTTGAGTTGGGCGATCGTGTGCGGACCCACTTGCCGGATAAAGCGGCCCGGCGCTGTGGGAAAATAAAGATACCTCTCGGTGAGGTCTCGGATCAGGAACCAATTCTTCTTCCACGGCCCGACGTTCGAAACGTTCGTGGTAATCTCGATGCCCGGCAAGCTAAGGTTGACAAGGTAGGACTTTTGCTCCTTCCTCTCTAGGAACAGAGTCGACATATTGTCGACATTCGGCCCATCCCCAATCTCGCGACTACGGACCGTGTAGGCACACAGCAACCTCCAAGCATTTGGAAACAACTATGCAGGGCAGATCTGCATGGCCCACAGAAAATCGACGATGTGTTGGGCCAGGGGCAACCTGAAGCCTGCTTGAAGACTGAACAGGTGCACAACCACGAACCTTTTATAAGACGCCAAGGAGTTGCCCTCCTCCTCGGGGAGTGCTAGCTCAACCCCCTCAGACCAAGCAAAGTTCTTGGCGATGTCCACAAGATGCTTGGGCTTCATCTTGGTAGGCATTCCCCCGGACAGAAAAACCTCGCGTGTATCCGAGGACATGGGGATCCTTTCCTCAAGAATAGATGGGACGCGGGACACGGCATCGCTAATATACGCCGCATCAAAGTCCGCGGGCTCATAGGAGTCGGACGACGTTTCTACGACCTCAATAACGACCTCATCGGAGACGGAAGACGAGGCCATTTCAACACCCGACGACGCGCGAAGTCGGGAAAAGCGCGAGTTAATGGAGACCTCGGAATTGCTAGAAGAAGGGTCGCTAAAAATCAGCGAAGGCGACCTTGGGTTCTGAGAGTCGCTAGGCTCTACGCTTCACACGGACTCGGAGACCTCCTCGTAAAAACCCTCTTGAACTTTGAACACGAAACCTGGTGGGGGGCTCACAGAAGCTCTCCTAGGAATGAAAGAACAACGTCCAGGCCGCGGGAGGCTAGCACCTGGAAAAGAGACAAGCGATGAGACATCGGGCAAGATAACCAAAGGGAAGAAAAAGCACGAGGTCATAACCCCGAAGTGAAAAGCAACACGAGGTCACAACGACAAAGGAAAGAAAAGCACGAGGTCATAACCCCGAAAGGCAAAGCAACACGAGGTCACAACAATAAAGGGAAGAAAAGCGCGAGGTCATAATCTCGAAAGGAAAGGCAACGCGAGGTCATGAGGGAAGAAGGCCACATGGCACCCTAGAAGCTACTCTGACAAGATAGGACGGCGGAGGAGAATATGAAGCTCCAAAAGCAAGAAAGAGAAAGAAGAATGCTAACCAGTGGTGGAAGCCAGCGGTGGAAACCCAAACGTCCCGTCAGTCGGACATCATGATGTTTGGGTTTCCGAGGACCTCTAGTTTCGAAAAATGGCGGACAGAAAAGCAGGAACCCAACTGTCACTTAAACAAGCAAAGGCTTCGAGGGCATGGTGGTGGTATGACGGTGGTAACCGCTTGCCACCGCCGTCTCACCGCCGCAGTGCTAACGAAGAATACCAGGAAACAACCACCTCCCCCCGAAGCACAACACAAAAAACAAAGCAAAACGAAAAGAAGGAGGAGAAGAAAAGCAAAGAGGTAACAAGAACACCACACCAGAGCAAGAACCACCATCAACACCACCACCTCACCGTCGCACCGACAGCAAGAAACACCCAGAAATCACCATTTCCCACCCAAGTGTGAAACAAAACAAGGAAAGAACGAAGACAAATAACAAGGGCAACGCCCAAAACACACGCAACCCTACCACCGCCGCTTCGCCACCGTGACACCGGCGTGAAACACCAAGCGACACACCATCGCCTTTCCAGAACACGGAACAAAAAGAAAACGGGGAAAAATCAAAAGCAAAGAACACCAAAAGACAAGAAGAAGAGGGTTGAGTACTTACTTGCTTGGAATCGGCGTTAAAAGAGCGGCGGTGCAACCGGAGAGTGGCGGAAGATCGTCAAAAACCGTCTCAGAAACCGTTCACAAGAAACTGAAAGGACGGAGGGAGAGAAAGCAAAAAGTCTGGAGAAGGAAGAGGAAGAGGAAGCGTGTAAGATACGCCCTTATAAAGAGCAGGCTTGGGCGTCCCCCGCTCCCGAAAGGCTTGTTGGGCCTATTCCACCTAAACGGCCCATTAAGCAAGATATGAAGAACGGGCCCAGGAAGCTTCGTCCATGAAAGCAAAAGAAAAACCTAAGTACAGAACCTCGTAAGGAGAAAGCCTCGCAAAAGCGCTCTCCTAACCTCCAGAACCTCGCAAGGAGAAAGCCTCGCAAAACGCTCTCCCAACCTCCAAAACATCGTGCCCCGCGACCTCAAGAAACTTATGCCCTGCGGCCCTCGGGTCGAGATCCCCAGGCCATGGGGTTGTGATGATGTCCAAATTGGTAAAATAAGAGGTGGGCCCGGGGTACAAAAAAACAAATAGACACGACGGGACTCCCAAGGATGATTTTGGGACCCACAACCATATGCCTTTTAAAGTTTAAACAAACATTCCCATCTCCGCGAGGTCTTCCGAATCCCTAGAGCGAGGTCTAAACCTCTCCACCGACTCTGCTGACACCCCCGCCCACACGGACCACTCACGGATTCCGCTTCCCTAAACCAATCACCGTTTGCCTCATCCCCGGACCAATCAAGAGCCCCCATCTCGGGCATCCCACTCGACTCCCCAATCCTCTATAAATAGAGGAGAACCTCGTAAGAAGAGGGGGTCGAAAAACATCTTAAACTCAAGAACTGTCTTGCTCGTTGAAGATCGACGTGATCGAAACATCGTCAAAAGACCTCGCTATAAACAAGTAAAGTCCACAAAAAGACTTCAAGTCACACAGAAGCCTCGCTCACACTAAAGACCTCGCTACACAATCCCGTCAGACTCCTTACACCACGCTCTCAAGTCTACCTCGCCTCAAGATCAATCTAGTAGTACCTTAGTGGTAGAATCAATTAGCAAATAGGAGATCTCGGATACTGTTAGATCGAGATCTCAAGTACTCGTAGGAGGTATAAGGTGTAATTCTCAATTGTTTGTTAGCCTCGTTGGCTTGTAACCTCGCTGTGAAAGAAACATAAATAAAAAAGCAAGTGTTTGCATAATCAAATATAATAATCTCGTTCCTTGTCTTATAGAGGGTCGTTATTTCGGGTTTCATCAAACACTTTTGAGAAAGATGAGATACCGAGAAAAAGCTTAAAGTAACGAAGTCCATAAAAAGATAAAGAATCAATTTAAATCTAGGAAAGAAGTAGAGAAACCCGTTACAAAGACATAGGAAAAAGAATCGAGGCGAACTGAGGTGTAATGAACCCGCTATTGATGTTTTACTCTCAATTACAAAGCTATTTGTAGTGCTGAAGGAGCTCGATAACGACCCTGTGAGGGTCGATATCGAGGTTGCAGGGGTTGATACCGAGGGCTTCCGAGCACAGGGTCGATACCTATAAGGGTCGATACCGAGGGCTTCCGTGTCGGTAAATGATCACAGTCGGCGCATTTAAAAGATCTTTTTATCCCTTTCCTTTTATGTTATCAGATAGTTTTGAGGAATATATCTTATTATAAGACTTATTTCCTTATAGATAGATTTATGTTCTATCTATATAAACCCTTTCTAGCTTTAGTTTTCTTATCCCACAAGTAACCTAGTTTAGGGTAGAAGTTAGAGTAGAGAGGAGAGAAGAGAAGGGAGAGACGAGTGGAGATTGTGGAGGAACGTTTTGTTTGTATTCAAGTTGTAAGCTTTCTCTTTTATTTAATTTAGTTGTTCTTTCAATTATGATTTGTGAGTAGTCTTCTCTCTCTCTAAGGTTGGGGTTAAGCCAACAATGGTTGTGCATGGTTGTTTGTGATCATGATTTGATTGTCTTTGTTGCATTATTATATTCTCTTGTTCTTAATCCTTGAAATGAAAGTTGATAGGAAATTTTTCATTCATAAATGAAGCAAAAGCAGAAACCTTGAATCAAAATAGTCAATTTTGGGTTTTGAAGCGAAAGCGAATCAATCCTAGTTGAAATAGAAGAGATAGATAGTAAGTTTAATAATTTAGCGAAAGTTGATTGATTTACTTGCTTAGTTGACGAAAGTTAGCGACTTTATGTCATAAAGGGATGATCTTTGTATTTCATTAAGCGTTGGTATGCATAATTGTTGTTGTGGGGATACCCTAAACCTTAGATTTTCTCTCTTATAGATATAAAAACCTAAACTTTCTCTCTTACTTGCCCTCTAAGTAAGAACAAAACTTGATACTGACTTTCTCATGTGGACGAACCTAACTCTACTATATTCAGCGGGATCTTGATTATAAATTTATTTGTTGTCAAGAAACCCTCTCAACAATCACATTCAAAAGTGAAGATTTTTTTATGGAACTTGGCTAATAACGGATTGGCAGCGAAGGAACGATTACGAGGGCGATAACTATCAACACCCCTTGGATGCCTCATGTGCCATTATACATATGAAGATGCAAGAAACTTATTTGTTGGTTGTACACATACCCATTGAATAACAAGGAAAATTAACCCAAGAATAGAATTTTTGTTAAGAAACTATAACACTGAAGATAAAACGCCATCGAAAATGATAATGAATTGAAAGATAATCTTGGTAGCTGCAATTTTACAGAACTCGCAGTAATTTGGTGGTGCATTTGGCACCAATGGAACAAATTAGTTTTTCAACAAAACCCGAATAATTATATCTTAAACCTCGAACAATATACTAGACATCAATTGATGACATGGGAGAAAACCAAGTGACGGAGTGAGAATGAGGAAGAAGAGACGAACCAAAAAAGACCAAAAAGTCGAAGATGCATTAGACAGAGAGAGTGGGAAAAATCAACACATGGATTCTATAAATTAAACTTTGATTGACCAAATTCATAACGGAGTCCATAACAACCGGGTTTGTGGTTCGTGACCAAAATACACAAATTATTAGTATGTGAGCCAAAAAATATGCGAGTAACACAATATTACAAATGGAAACACTTGCACTTCGAGACGAATCCGAAGAGCACGACAGTTGGTTTACAGAAATTGGTGATTAAGAGTGACAATCTTATAGTCATAAATTCCCTCAAGGGTCCTGGGAAGTGGGGTTAGGAGGTTGGAATGTTGGTTTCGGATATATTGGTTTCGCTTCAAGAGTTTTTAACTATCTAGTTGTCTCATGTGTTTAGGGATTACAATTCAGTGGCTGATAAAATTACAAGTTCTCATCCGAAGAATACTATAGGTCGTCTCGTAGTAAGGACCCTCTAATTATCCCTATCTTTTCAAAAAGAAAAATTCAATTACTCGATTTTTTTGGGTTGCATATTACAGAGTTGTTAAACCTAACAAATTAATTTATTATGTAAAATATTTTTTTTTCTTCTTTTGAGACTGAAAATTATTGTGTAAATGTTATTGCTAGGTACTCCCAAGTCCTAACTGAAAGTCCCAGCTATATTATATTTGTAGAAAAATATAGTGCCGATAAAACTTGGCCAGACAACTCATGACCCTCCTCATACGCTCTTGGATACGAGCAATCTCATTCTACATACGCTCTTGGATTTCGAGGAATTAAATTACAAATATTAAAATAGGAATTGCTTAATTTTTTTATTTGCTCGAAGATACTGAATACAATAGGTTGTATATGGTAAAATTGGGATGATTGCTTTAATATAAAACCTTATGACAATTAGCCATTTGATGTTTTCCACAAACATTTATAATAAACTATTGAAAAAAACCAACTACCCCACCCAAAAATATTTATATATAAATAAATAATCCAACTAGGCAACTACCCTGTACTGATAGCAAGAATAGGAGTTGTTGAAGCTTACAATAATTTAAAAATGTGAGCAAACAAACACTCAATTCTTATATAAACGAGATATACTCCCCTCCAAATCTCATCATCGAGTTGAAAGCAAGAAAGCACACAGATACAAAGCAACAGCCTAAGTGAGTAAGAGAGACATTGACAAACATGGGTTTGAAGCTATACGGAATGCCTACATCGACGTCCACAGCAAGGGCGCTGTTCTGTCTCCACGAGAAGGGACTTGATTACGAGCTTGTCCCGATCAGCATCCCCAACGGCGAGCAGAAGCACCCATCTTTCATGGCCAAAAATGTACATCTACATCACTTAATCATCGTTTAATCTGATTCCTACTATACTCGATTATTCATTAGTTGATTATGTGCTTTGTATGTGTGTATGCAGCCGTTTGGTAAGGTCCCTGTGCTTGAAGACGACGATTTCACTCTCTTTGGTGAGTAAATTGCATACTTTCACTTGCTATATATATAGTCAGTCAATCAGATACTAGATAGATAGATAGATAGATAGATCAGTACAATGGTGATCGATCGTTTGATTTTGCAGAGTCAAGAGCAATCACAACCTATCTGTGCGAGAAGTACAAAGATCAAGGGACCGACCTCCTAAGACAAGGAAGTTTGAAGGAGGCCGCCTTAGTGAAGCAATGGGTGGAAGTAGAATCCCACCACTACAATGCCGCCATCCAACCGATCATTTACCAAGTCATTGTTTACCCGAAGAAGGGCAAGCCAACGGACCCTGCGGTGCTACAAGCCGGGATTGAGAATTATAGTAAGGTGCTCGACATCTTTGAGGCCAGGCTTAGCGTCTCCAAATACCTCGGTGGGGATTCCTACTCGTTGGCTGATCTTCACATCCTTCCTTACACAATCTATCTGATGAAGACTGAGTATGCTAGGTTGATCAATGAGAGACCTCATGTGAGTGCTTGGTGGAAGGACATCACCTCTAGGCCGGCTACTAAGGAAGTGGCTAAGAATATGACTTACGGAGAGAAATAATTTCAATGTGGGCCTTTGTTGTTAAGGTTGCAATAACTTCTCCTTCGGGATGAATAATCAATAATGTGTGTGTTTATTTGACTACTTCTTTACATGGACCTCTTGCTAGCTTGCAAGACAGTTAATTTCCATGGGATTTTGCACTTTCATTATCTATGTATTTCCATTATAAGTGTCATAAATTAAATGATATTGTCACTTAATTTCGTATATCATTCTCTCTTTCTCACTTATATAATCCTTTTATAACATTCTAGCATTGTCTAACTAAACTTGACCTATTCTAGACTTGTTTCCAACACCACTTTAACTTTCAAATTAAACTCTTTAGAACCAATTTAAATTATACAAATGACAACTTTTACTACATTTGCAGAACTTTTATGTCTTCTAAAAACCTTTGCATCAGGCAAACTAACTACTCATTACAGGGTGCTCTGTTTTCCGCTGGTAATCATGGTTGTTTAGTTGCTACTTGCATTTAAAGTTGAAGCTTCAAAAACAAGTCATTAGAAGTGCCTTAAAATACAAGCAGAAAATCACTTATTACTAATTATGATTCACACATACTGTATATAAAACCCCTCTCCACCTTCGTTTACAAATCAAATCCTACAGGTATTTTCACTTCCAACTTCATTTTATTTCCTGATTCAAATAATCGACCAAAAAGAAACCTTAACCGCCATTTTTGATGGGGTGCTCTCCTTCTCGACCCGAGATCGTCCTCAACAAAGCACTCGACGGATGTGCCAGCTACTTCTTCCCCTCGCGCTCTCGTCCGCTTAAATCCGACGTCACCACCAACCTCTCAGTTGTGATGTCGCCAAAGACTCGCTCCCTTCTGGCGCCAGTCGCCCACCACCCTCCAATTCGGAGAGGCGACTCGCACCACCTCGTTTCTCTCGTCTCCACCACCTACGGCTCCCTCATCCTCATCGACCACCAACCGCCAACCGCCTCAGCTGACCGCCAGGATTTCGCCGATCAGTCCTACTCCCCGGACTCGGTGATCAACGCCTGGGAGCTTATGGAAGGCCTCGAAGATGACCAAGACGACCAAGAGCAAAACCATCGCCATTCTTTCGATTCGGTCAATAAATTGCCCAATTCGTATCCCTTTGTGGAAATCACAGAGGAATGGAACTCGAATTCGGAGAATTCGAACTCCAAGCCCCTGTGGAAACACTTGTCCGAAGAATCAATCCTATCGAAATTAGACTCGAATTCGCCTTCTACCTACCAACGCGCATCATCATCATCGAGACGTTTCGGAATCGCGCGGCCAAAATTCAGCACTAGATCAATGGAGTCAACTCCAATCGTGTCCAGATTCGGTAGCGCAACGTCTAGTCCCCAGCGTTCAGCTCAAATCCCGGCCTCTGAGGACAAGATTGTTCTCTACTTCACAAGCCTAAGAAGCATCCGAAAGACTTACAGCGATTGTTGCGCAGTGCGAGCAATCTTTAGAGCGCTTAGGGTTTCCGTTGACGAGAGAGACGTGTGTATGGATTCAAGCTACAGGAAGGAGTTGAAGTGCGCTTTAGGCGGGAAATCGGTGAGCTTACCGCAAGTGTTTATCAAGGGGAAGCGCATCGGAGGAGCAGACGAGATCAAGCAGATGAATGAAGATGGGGAGCTGACGAAGCTGATTGATGGATTTCCGGTTTCGATGGTCTCGGGATTTGTGTGCAGGAGCTGTGGGGATGCGCGATTTGTTCCGTGTTGCGATTGTAATGGCAGTCGAAAGGTGTTCGAGAAGGAAGGATGGAGAAGGTGGTGCTCCCGTTGTAACGAAATTGGTCTCATCCGGTGCCCTGCTTGTTGCTCTTGAATCAGGCCGGAATTGAGGTTCGGGTTCGTGTTAGTCAAATAGATATGTGTAGGAGGATCCTGGTGTTGTTCGATAGGTAGTAGATGAAACTATGTTGTTATTATTAGTAGCATGTATTCCCCTACCTTGTACGCGTTTTTCTTAAATAAAATATTTATAATAAAATATTATTAAATATATTTATTATTCAAGAAAAATCATGTAAATGATTAAATATAAATTTTTGTTAGGATTTGTGTAAAAAGATAAGACAATTATCATATAACTAATCAAAATCTTTTCATATAAAGTAACAAATGATTGGATTATAATAATAACTAAATTGGCAAGGAGATTGCTAGTAATATATACGGTTTTAAAGATAACTATTGAATTAAGATATCTTAGTTACAGAAAGATTATATCTAAAAATAAAATAAATATTCTAGAATTTATATGATAACATAAAAAAATATTTTAATGATCTTCCTATCTATCATATCCAAAAATAAAAAATTGTTTAATAATGGGATTTTCTATCTATATTCTAAAAACATGAATAAGAATTTATCATATTCAAAAATAAGAAATTATTTTTAAAAAAATGGTGGTGTGGTCCAAAAATCTAAAAGTGACATGTGTCATTTAAATAATTTTTTTAACCTCCGCTTTAGGTTATAGTTATGATAGTATGTATTCTCGTACCTTGTACGAGTTTTTTCTTAAATAAAATATTTTTAATTATATTTATTATCCAAGAAAAAAAATCATGTAAAAGCTTAAATATAAATTTTTGTTACGATATCTTAGTCAAAAAACGATTCTATTTAAAAGTAAAATAAATATTATAGAATTTGTATGATTGTATAAAAAAATATTTTAATGATCTTCCTATCTATCATATCCAAAAATAAAAGATTGTTTAATAATGAGATTTTCTATATATCATAACTAAAAATATGAATAATAATTTATTATATCCAAAAATAAAAAGTTATTTTAAAAAAAAAGATAATGTGGTCTAATCTAAAATTGACATGTGTCGTTTAATAATTTTTTTAACTTCCGTTTTAGGTTATAGTTATGATATGTTTATATTCATGATCTTACTAGCATTTTGGAGAGAGTTATGACCATACAAAACTTATACTTATTCTATAAAATAAGGAAATTTTTAACTGTTGGAATGAGAAGATCCAAATACTTAGGGCATCTCCAACAATTTTTCTATAATTTTCTCCAAAATGAAGAATCAAAAGTCATATTCTCCAAATAAAATTTACTTCAATTGCAACACTTTCTTCAAGAGAATCTTACATTTGCTAGGTCTATTTATATATATATATATATTTTATATAAAATTTCATATGGTCAAGTTTCCATTTGGAGAATTATCTAAATCGAGGGAAAACACTCTAATCTTTTGGAGAATTCTCTATTTAGGGGAATGAGATAGAGAATCTGTTGGACCATAAAATTTCTAAAACTACAAATACCAAAGTATATAAAGAATCTCTTGAACATCTCCAACAAATTCTCTATCATTTTTTCCAAAATGAAGGATTAAATCTCATATTCTCTCAATTTTTTATACCTAACTCCAACAAATTCTCCATTTTGAAGAATCGTATTTATATTGATATTATTTTTATTTATATAATGGTATAATACCTAATAACCACTTGGAAGAAGACATGATTACATATACATTTAATACATACTCTATTTTTTGGGGGGAATTCCCTAAATGTAGAGATGTCTAGCTATATTTTGGAGACTCTCTCCATTTTAGAGAAATAGATGGAGAAATTGTTGGACTTAAAACATACACTAAATTCTCCAAATTCACCATTTTCAAGAAAATGGAGATTTTGTTAGAGACACTATTACATTTTATCTTATTTTATCAAAATGGAGTAATTGATCATTTTAGCTTTTTTTAACAAAATAAATATTTTAGCGTTTTTTTAAGTTTTTTAATATTAGGTTGTTTGTTGTCTACCTTTATTGTGTTTCTCCGATTTGCAATCAACTTTTCTCACCACCGTTCCCAAATTCCATTGATTTTTTTTCAAAAATAGCTTTACGATCATAAACGAAATTGGTAATTGTTCTTCCTATTTCGGTTTTTCATTACTTTTTATGACAATCTAAGGTTTCTAATTTTAACTTTGTTCCCAACTTTGGGATTTTTCACTCTTTTGTAAATTATCACTGATTCCAGTGTTTCATGTGTGCTCTTGTGATTAGAATGATATTAATTTTGACAATCTCATGATATATGGGATTGAAAGGTTATTTCATATCTCCGTCAATATTTTTCGGAGATTTATGTAAGCAAAATCATGTTGAATACTGCTCCTGTCACGATTTTCAACAAATTTTTAGCCAAGTAACATGTGTGGCTACAATTTTCCGACAATAGTGGTGGCATTCCCTTACTCATTGGTTTTGGTTGAAATTTATGCCTCTTGATCGATTGTTTAGGCTAGAGTGCTTATTTATGTCCATTGGCTTCATATTGTGCCTCATTAATTTTGAATATACTTTTGGTAAATTACAATGCACCTTACCTTCTTAGGAATGCACATTTACTAACCACATTACGTGCACTTGTACCAATTTTGTAATACACTTTACCTCATTTGAAATGCACTTCTACTGATTTGGAATGCACTATACCGAATTTTTAATGTACTTTTAATAACAATAGTCATTCACTTTTCCTACTTTATAATAATTTTGAGTCCACTTTTACTACTTATATAGACATACATTTTTCCTACTTTGTAATTCATTCTCTCTAATTTATAATACACTTTTATTAATTTGGAATACACTTTTTATAATCATATAGGCATGTACTTTGACTATTCACATATAATGTACCATGTGTTGATGCTTTTAATTGAATGTGGAAGATAAGACATAATTGTTTGGCTCTTTTTTTTTTGCTATAATTCATCATTATAAATATATTACAACTAGTCTATTAGCTTAAATGGGAGAGCAATGTGCTTATGCAAAAAAAAAATGTAGATTTGACTTCTACATAGGCTAATATGATCTCTTAAACAATTCAATATTAATCAGCCTACCTATTTTCAAAGAAACCTTTTATCAAATCAGCCCATGTGGGAGTCGAACATGCATCTTTAATTGTGTGTAAGCACACTGCTCTTCCAATTGACCTAATAGACTTTTCATATTATATGTCCTTCGTCGTACACTTTAGGCCATTAAGCATGTATTGTATGTCACTATCATTGCACTATATGTGATCATAAATGTATTTTATGCCTTTTTTAAAAAAAAGGTTAGGTGTATTAAATTAGGCGGCGGGGGGTGAATTTACAACCAAAAAATGCTTCCAAAGGAAGCAACAATTTAGGTGCCACAAAGGGGAAACTCAAAAGCAAGAGAGAGCAGTACAACAACATTTTTCTAAAGTTCAAAAGGCTTAGGGGTGTTATCATTGCACTCCGATGATGCTCCTCCAAGAGGTGAGAGCCCAACTATTCTTAGTCCAATTCGCATTGGCGTATTGCTTCAAAGATTGAGTGACCATGGTGGTGCATTCAACTGGTGTGTTGGCCTTGCTTTGGTATATGAGTGAGTTCCTAGCTTTCCAAGTGTAGTAGACAAGGTTGGTGAGGGAGCTGCTGCGCAGTTGGTAGATGAGGGTTTTCTTGTTTTGTTCGGCATGGAGCCAAGATAGCCAGGAATCCAAGTTATTGAGGGAACTTGAAATGCCAAGCCAATTGTGCACCATATTGACGACTAAATTGGTGTAAGAATAGAGGTTCCAAAGATGGTTTTCATTTTGCGACACTTGATTGCATAATCTGCAAGTGTTGTCGGAAATAAGGCCCTATTGTTTGATGCGATCCCGTTATTGGATGCTAGCCAGGAAGATGACGCTTTCACCATGCGCTCGGATGGGCCAGTCACCCTTGCTAGGGCCCGTGCCATCCAGACCGCAACGTAGTCCTTGGTATCGTGCTTGTCCGTAGGCCATGGCGCGCTTTTCACCGGCGCTCACCATCGTGCGATAACTTGTCTTGACACTTCGGTGCCGGCCGCGAGCGACATATCTATTTTATGCCTTATTTAGCATGTTTCCATTCTTAAACATTACTATTAGTAGTTTTACATATTTAGAAGGTCTTTCTTGGGCCTTGCACCGATGGGCTTTGGTTGCATCCAATCCCTAGGCGTCGCACTAGCTATTAGGGTTTTCTCTTAGCCGCACCTATATAATGGTGCTATGTCTTTCATTTCAACTTACGCACACTTAGTTTAATTGAATTAGTTGAGGGTTTCTCCTATCTTTAACCTAGTGCTTGCGTTGTCCTTTAATTCACAAAGCTTTCGTGTTCAACTGAGTTCGTTCTTGCTTGTTCGTCTTACACTCGAGGCTTCCAAGTCTTCTGCTACGCTGAATCGAGACCCAATACTCAAGCCACGTCAAAGATCCGTGGCGCCTTCGAACGAGGTCGCATCAACTGGCATCTGAGCCACGGTTTGAGTAAGTCTCGCTACACCCTTTTTCGTTCAATTCACACCATCCTTTTCCATTGCTTCCAACCCTAGATCCATCCATAGTCTCAATTCCGCCATCTAGGGTACCGAATTTTTTTTCTTGCTTGCGTTAATTGTTATAAAAAAAAAAGAAAAAAACCCCACTATAATCAGCCTAGACCTACTCGACGTGAACTTTGGATTTTGGTGAAATTACTTCATTGTCCTGCTAGTTGCATGCACACAGGGTTTTGTTTGCCGATTTCTAGCTTGCTTCATTTGAGCATATTTGTGTTGATCTCTTGCTTGTTTGTTATCAATTCTCGAAGGGTTAAAAGAACCTAGAGATCTTCGGTTATTAAAAAAACAAAAAATAAAAGATCTCGGAATATCATAAACCAAAAATAAGGTAAGATATTTCTGATTTTATTATTTAAAAAAAATCTAAGAAGATCACAAGTCAAAATAAGGCAAGATCCTTCTCTCTCCAATCTTTTATTTTCGGCAACCATACATCTACACCGATTGCTTGTTGGTTGCTTTCTTTCGGTCTTTCATTGCTTTTTGTGTTTTGCTTAGCATTCATTGTTTGTTTTTTATCCATTATTTTATTGCTTGAGTCGAGTTTCCATAAGCCTTGCCCGTCCTTTGTTTGTTCATGTGGTTGAACATTAAGGGTCGGTCAACTTAAGCAAACTTAAAACTCTCGGCCTTTTGTTGTGTACTTCTTACTTGCGCTATGACTGGTGTGACGATAGGTACGGTTTCGGATTTGGGCAACAATGACAACCGAGACAAGGACCCACCACCGGCATCGCAGCAACAACAACAACAAAATTTTCCACCCGAGGCATCGGCTTGGATTGCGGAACTCGAATGCCTCTTGGTTGAGAGTCAAATGCAGTCCAAGCGCACGGTGCCACAGGCACAAGTCCTCGCGTCGGAGATCCATGCCAATACAGGCGTGTCCGTGGACGATGTCGCCTACGCATGTGCCAAGGGCAAGAGCCATGCTCAACCATCTTCACAGTTTGGCACCATGCATCGCATGGAGTCAATTAAAGAAAGTCGCCATTTTGATCGGTACGATGGTGGTCCAAAAACCGCTTATTGTCGTCAATTGGCGCGAGATTATAGGGACACCCAAGTGTATGACGTATATTCCGAGGAGGAGTATGACTCCGAGGAGTATAGACGTCAACATGCAAGTGGCCTTAAGAAAAAGCAAAAGAACAAGTCGTCGGCTTATGTGTATGAAACCCCAAAGCAGAAGCACGGGGCCAAATACTATGACACTGACGACTACAATGTCGAGGATTACTTGGAACATCAAAGTGCTTGCAGCCCATACTCTGAATTTGAGAACCACTACGATCCGTTTGATGATTATTCCGAGAAATCTAGTTTTGATCATCCGTAGGTTAAGGATTCGGCAGAGCATGATAATCGGACAACTGATTGGATACCACCACCGCACCTCGCCAAGCATCGTAAGGAGTATAAGCGTGCCTACGGCACGACTCGCAAGGCCGGACATCGCAAAGATTGAGATCGTGAGGATCGGCGCCCCGATGATGGCGACAATCCGGATGATGGTGACGGTGGCTACGATCGTGGTGGGGATCCACATATTTCAAGAAGAGACATCAAGGTAAAATTTGAAGCTTTTTAGGGAACATATGATTCTGATGCGTTCATTGAATAGTTGCAGGGAACGGAGCATACACTTCGACATTTGGGCTATGAAGATGACGAAAGTGGAAGTTGAGACGTTGCATTTTCACGGTGCCGCTCGAACGTGGTGGAACCGCTTTGAGTCTGAAAGGATTCGAAGAGGCAAACCCCTCATTCGTGAATGGCATCAATTGGTGTATATTCTGAAGAAACGGTACATCCCGGCGGACTACAAAGATAAAATGCACATTGAGATCATGCGCATCAAACAGGGAGCCATGACCTTGGAGGAATACTTCGCAAGGCTTGAAGACATGTTTTTTAAGGCAGGCATGAGCGTTTCGCCTTCAGTCATGAGATCTCGGTTTCTATTGGGTCTAAGGCAATTGATCCAAGAAAAGTTGGAGATTTTCCCAATTAAGGATCTAAACACAATTGTGCATATGACAATGCAATTTCATAAACAAGAAATGCGTGCAAAGCCGACATGGCCCACTTCGAGGTACACTTCTAACTCTAGTCCTTCGAATTTTTCTACTAACCGTTTTCCTTCCTCCGTGCCCAATGTAAAGACAGGTTTGCAAGCCAAACTAGATGCAATGCCGCCAACGGTGCCAGCCGCGTCGAGGGATCGTAATGCAGCACCGAGTGCCGATAAAGCTCGTGACTTGGCGTGTTACAAATGTGGTGGTTGTGGGCATTTGATGCAAAACTGCCCAAACCAAAAGAAGGTCTTATTTACGGTTCAAGGAGATCCGTACGAGAGCCAAGAAGAAGATGATGACGTCGTGGCTTCCGGCGATGGACCTGAGTTGCAATTTGATCCATCGGACGGCCTCGGCATTTCAAAGTTGCAACTGGTCACGCGTCGAGCCCTTAGCATGCATGAGGCACCTAAAACTGATAACGGGAACAATTGTTCCACGGTCGTTGTTTAATTGATAATGTGTCCCTTAGCGTGATTATCGACTCGGGAAGTTGTGCCAATTTCCTATCCAAGAAAGTTGTTGATCATTTCAAGCTACCAACCACGCCGCATCCACAACCGTTCAAGCTCCAATGGATATCAAACGACGACGGCAACTGGGTTGACATGCAAGTTATTTTCTCTTTTTCAATTGGTGCTTATTCTGATTCGATTTTATGTGACGTAACGCCTATGGACGCCACACATCTTTTGTTGGGGGCTCATGGAAATACGATCATCGCGTGCTTCACGACGGGTATTTGAGCACTTACATGTTCAATTTCCACGGGAATTGCGTGACTCTCTTACCTATGTCGCCTAGTGATGTCCGCCTTTTTAGTCGTGTTTTTAGGGTATGTTTTTAGTGTGTTTGAGTCTTTTTCTTTAGTTTTGTGTTTTGTTTTGAGTCGTTTGTGTAGGTTTTTGTATTTTCATGAGATATGGAGTCTACATAAGCTTTGGTGGTGTTTTATAGGGTTTTAGAAGCTATTTGGAGCACTTTTGAAGAAAAGAGCAAAACCGAGGAGAAGCACTTAAGGAAAAGCTCAAGGAATGAAGTTAATGAATTAATTCAAGATCAAGTTTGAGCTTGGAAAGAGATAGAGAAATTCGTTACAAGAACATAGGAAAAAGAATCGAGTCAAACCGAGTTGTAATGAATCCTCTACGCAATTTTTACTCAAGGTTGTTCGAAGTGTTGAACATGGTCGGTGACGACCCACTATGGGTTGGTACCGAGCCATCCCGAGAGTAGCGGAGATCCGAGTCGGTGCACTTAATGGGCTTTTATCCTATTTTCTTTTATGTTATTAGATAGATAGAAGGAATATATCTTATTAAAAGATTTATTTCCTTATAGATTTAAGATAGAATAGTTTCTCTATAAATACTCTTGTCTACCCTTTAATTTTGAGGGAGACAATCAATTGCCTTGTAGGGCAAGAAAGGGAGGAGGAGAGAAGAGAGGGGCGAGAGAAGGAGACGAGTAGGGTTTGTGGAGAAGAACTATCATTTGGATTCAAGTTGTAAGCTTTCCCTTTCATTAATATAGTTGTTTGTTTTCAATTATGATTTGTGAGTAGTCTTCCTCTCTAAGGTTGGGGTTAAACCCAACAATGGTTGTGCGTGCTTGTTCATGATCATGTTTTAATTGTTTTTATTGCATGGATCTTCTCTCTTGTTCTTAACTCCTTGAAACGAAAGTTGAAGGGAATTTCTCATTCATAGTTGAAGCGAAAGTTGAAACTTTGAATCAGAATAATAAATTTAGGGTTTTGAAGCGAAAGCGGATCTATCCTAGTTGAAGTAAAAGAGATTAGATAGTAAGTTTATTGATTGAATGAAAGTTAGTTGATTTACTTGCTTAGGTTGACGAAAGTTGACACCTTTATGTTATAAAAGCATGATCTATGTTTTTCATGAGCGTTTGTATGCATGATTGTTGTTGTGGGGATACCCTAAACCTTAGAATTTCTCTTCCTTGATAAAAACTCCTTGCATTTGATTGATTGCTTGCGTGAAAAGTAGCAAAACTTGATACTGACTATCTCCCGTGGATGAACCTGACCTCCCTGTACTCGGCGAGGTCATGATTATAAATTTATTTGTTGTCAAGAAACCCTCTCAACACCTAGTTAAGCATTATAGGATGAAGCCGAAAGGCAACGCCAAAAAGCTAGTGACAAGAGCACTGTCGTGCCGAGCGAACCTTCTTCGGCGGCGTCAACCCAAACTGTGGAATCTTGTGGCGTTCCCACCTCTTCTCCCATTCATCTTGTTAAAAAAGAGGTTGGGGACGAGAAGTGCCGAGACAAGATCACGCTTGGCCGACAGAATGTGAAACACAACCTCGGTGACGCGTCGAGCGACGTTGATTTTGCAAAAAAGGGACTTCAACAATTATTTGCAGGTTTTCCAGGCGTTTCTGGGGGGGTCCTATTAAAATAAGGTTTCCAACAGAAAAGACACAAAAACGCCGAGGAGAACCCCATTTGAGTTGAGGACCACCAATAACGAGCCCTAGCGTCGCGCCGCATGCCATAGCGTCTCGAAAATTCGGTTTCCACGAGCTTCGAGACGAATTTACAGGCATTTCAAAGGGCATTCTTCCTAAAAATCCAGGGGCTACAACACTTCCACAAACCACCCAGACTCTTCCTGAACCATTGAGGACGCCGAGCCACCCCTCTTATGCACGTCCCATGATCGGTTGCTTTTGGCCCAACGTCGCGACATCACTAAATCAATTCAGGGGAGTCAAACATGTTTCATTTAATGTCCTTTACTATCCATTACTCAATCTCTATATCATAAGCTTCCTCCTTCTATTGTCTCTTTTAAAAGAATACGAAGATGTCATGCCGGACTAATTGTCGAAGGGGTTGCCACCGATTAGAGGGATTGAGCACAAGATCGACTTCATGCCGGGAGCTTCATTGCCAAACCGAGCTGCATACAAGGCCTCTCTGAAAGAAACACAAGAGTTAAAACGCCAAGTTCAAGAGCTTTTGGACAAGGGTTTTGTTCGCGAATCGCTAAGTCGTTGCGTTGTGCCTGTCATACTTGTGCTAAAGAAAGATGGTTCATGGCGTATGTGCATCGACTGCCGAGCCATAAATCCAATCACGGTGAAGTACATGCATCCGATCCCAAGGTTGGATGACATTCTTGATGAGCTCCACGACGCCGCGTTGTTTTCGAAGATAGATCTCCGTAGTGAATACCATCAAATCCGTATGCATGAAGGCGAGTGGAAGACCACATTCAAAACCAAACATGGTTTGTACAAATGGCTTGTCATTCATTTTGGCATGACAAACGCCCATAGTACTTTTATGAGGCTCATGAATTTTGTTTTTCGTAAATTTTCGGGACGTTTTGTCATCGTTTATTTTGACGACATTCTTGGTTATTCTAAGGACTTAGACTCTCACGTGAGGCACCTTAGGTTGGTATTAGATGGCCTTCGCGAGCACAGTTTGTATGTAAACATGACAAAAAGTTCTTTTTACACGGACACGACAAACTTTCTTGGTTTCGTCGTGTCCAATGATGGCCTTGGTGTGGATGACGACAAGATCCGCGCCATTCGAGAGTGGCCCACCTCTATGACCCCAATGATGTTTTGTCAAGTACTTTAGTTCCATCGCCGGGCCACTCCACAATCTAATCAAGAAGGCGACCACAATCAAGTGGTAGCCCGTCCATGAGGCCGCCACTCAGGCCTTAAAAGACGCTTTATGCTGCGCTCCGGTCTTGCAGTTGCCAGATTTTACGAAGTGCTTCGAGGTTGTGTGTGACACCTCCGACTACGGTGTAGGCGGCGTACTCCTCCAAGATATACACCCTATCGCTCATTTTAGCGAAAAACTGACCGGGGCAACCATGAACTACCCTATGTACGACAAGGAATTGTATGCATTGATTAGGGTACTCAAAACTTGGCAGCATTACTTTTGGCCAAGCGAGTTCGTAATCCATACGGACAACATGGCCTTAACGTATTTAAAGAGTCAAACGACCCTCAATCGTCGACATGCTCGATGGGTGGAATATATGGAAACGTTTTCGTATGTTATCGCCCACAAAAAAGGGAAAGAGAATGTCGTAGTCGATGCTCTCTCGTGAAGGTATGTTTTACTTACTCAATTACATGCCAACTTGCTTGGGTTCTCCTTGATTAAGGAGTTATATTTGCATGATCATTTCTTTAAACCGATCATGGAGAACCTCGAGCATAATTGAATCCATGAGACTTATATCTTGGACAATGGGTACCTTTACCATGTTGGGAAGCTTTGCATTCCGAGCTTTTCGGTCAGGCATTTATTGCTCAAGGAAGCTCATGATGGTCGTGGACATTTTGGCATAGCCAAAACCTTGGCGGCACTTCGTGAACACTTCTTTTGGCCTCACATGGCCTCGGATGTTCACAAGTATTGTCAAGGTTGTGTGCCTTGCCAAACCGCAGAATCGAGGTCTCAACCTCACGACTTTTACACATCCTTGCCAATTCCGGATACCTCGTGGGAAGATCTATCCATGGATTTTATCACGGGCCTCCCTATGACAAGGCGTGGTAAAAATTCGATTTTCGTCATTGTGGACCGCTTCTCCAAAATGGATCACTTTGAGCCATGTAAAGGGAAGAACAATGCAACCGAAATGGCAAACTTGTTTTTTGAACACGTCGTGAAGCTCCATGGTGTTCCTAGAACTATCGTTAGCGATAGAGACACTATTTTTTGTAGCCACTTTTGGAGGACATTGTGGGAGAAGCTAGGTACACAATTGTTATTTTCCACTACTTATCATCCCCAAACCGATGGTCAAACTGAGGTGACCAATCGGACTTTGGGCACCCTTCTTCGGATGGTGCTCAAAAGTAACCCACGCCGGTGGGAGGACTTACTGCCTTTCGTTGAGTTTTCTTATAATAGGTCTAAGCACTCGGCGACAAAAAAGACCCCATTTGAACTGGCCTATGGGCTCAACCCTCACTCGCCTATGGATTTGGTGCCACGCCCTTTGAAGACCGGTGAACACCTCGATGCGGCCAACCGCGCCGACGGCATTCGCCGTTTGCACGAGCGCACTCTGATCCAATTGGAGTGTTGGGCCAACCAGTACGAGACGCAACACAACAAAGGTCTCCACCGCATGGTCTTCAACCTTGGCGATCTCGTGTGGTTACACCTCCACAAGGACCGCTTTCTAGATGCCCGCAAGACGAAGCTCCATCAGCGTGGCGACGGTCCTTTCAAAGTTCTGGAGCGCATCAGGGACAACGCATACCGCAGGGGTCTCCCAAGCAAATACTCGGTGCACTCGGTCAATGTTGCCTATCTCTCCTCTTACATTGAGCTTGCTTTTGAGGAAACAGGGACGTTTCCCAACCAAGTGGGGGAGGGTGATGTGATCCCTTTATTGGATGCTAGCCAGGAAGATGACGCTTTCACCATGCGCTCGGATGGGCCTGTGCCATCCATACCGCAATGCAGTCCTTGGTATCGCGCTTGTCCGCAGGCCATGGCGCGCCTTGCACCGCACCTGTGCTCACCACTGTTTGCATCCATAACGCTGAAGAACCTCGAGTCAAATCCTCGGAACCAACCACCTCAGACTCGTCCCTCGCTCCAGACCCCGGACCCGTATCGAAACTTGAGGTTCTCGACAGCCACGACCAGCTCCGTGCACCAGCGCCCTCAACAGTGCCCTAGACTCGCCAACGCCGCGCGCCAGTGTCTTGCCAACGCCTGCGACTGCATGCCCAGGCTTCGCCATGTCGTGCCACGCCTTGCGATGACTTGTCTCGACACTTCGGTACCGGCCACGAGCGACATATCTATTTTATGCCTTATTTAGCATGTTTTCCACTCTTAATCATCACTATTAGTAGTTTTACATATTTAGAAGGTCTTTCTTGGGCCTCGCGCCGATGGGCCTTGGTTGCATCCAAGCCCTAGGCGTCGCACTAGCTATTAGGGTTTTCTCTTAGCCGCACCTATATGATGGTGCTATGTTTTTCATTTCAACTTACGCACACTTAGGTTAATTGAATTAGTTGAGGGTTTCTCCTATCTTTAACTTAGTGCTTGTGCCGTCCTTTAATTCACAAAGATTTCGTGTTCAACTGATTTCGTTCTTGCTTGTTCGTCTTACACTCGATCCAATCCAACGTTGGTTTCAAGGCTTCCAAGTCTTCCGCTATGCTGAATCGAGACCCAATACTCAAGCCACATCAAATATCCATTGCGCCTTCAAACGAGGTTGCATCATTGTTGCAGCTTTGTTAGAGTTGGGAGTCTCTTGTGGACCGCAATCCATGTGATAAAGCTACATCGTGGTGGGTGAAGAGCTCCCCAGATGCATGTGGCCCAGTTTACTTGTTGCCCCGGGTCAAAAAGAATGTCCTAAACATTTCTAGTGGAGAATTTCCCTTCTCGGGTGGTCATGAGCTCAGTGAGTTCACCGGCTATTTGGAGCTCAAGAAGTTCGCCTTTGGTGTTTATGATGGAGTTCCAGTACCAGCAATCCCCAGCTTTGGTGGCCAAACTTCCCATATTTTTGGCCTGATTGTGGGAGCCACTCATAAACTAGCTCTTGTTCCACAATTTCGTTGTCATCTCCATGGAGAAGATTTTCCGTATGAGCTCGATTCTTGGCGATATTCAACTAGTACACGAGAAAAGGTGAGCCGTTCTTGATAGGCTGAGTTGAAGTCTGTCAAGATTGGTATTCCTACAGCTGACCCTATTCTTGCAAGCATATGTTCCGACCAAAATCAGACATCGAGGTTTGGAAGCGTGATCCTAACTAGAACCTCTTTGAGGCAAGACATGTCTAATTGTATACTTTCATGCCATTTTTTCAGGATAATGGGTCGTTGTCCGCCATATTTCCATGGCCCTCGCTCAAGGATGGAGAAGAGGTCTTCTTCCTTACTGATTTGGAAGACGAAGAGGTCATTGTCTTTGCGCAAGATCTTGGGTTGCGCAATGTTTGTCCAGTGCAAGCTAACAAATTTTTCCATGGCCTTGTATGAGACTCTTTCTCCATATGGGGCACCAACAAGGAAGAGGGACCATTTGTCAACCAACTCGGCGACATCGTCCTTTGAGAAGCTTATGATTCCGTTCTTAATTCCTTTCACAAAGTGCAGTGAGACAGATGTAATGCTCATTTGTCAGGCATTCACAGCAGAGCTATAGGATTTGCGATTGCTTGAAGGAAGGGGATTGATGTTACCCGAGGCATCACTGGTTGGGCCCAAACAAGTTTTTTTTGTTGTAATTGGCGCTTGAGCAAGATTGAGTGTAAAGATCGGGGGGTCTTCCTACTGTGTGCTTCCCTTATCAGCAGCTGTGGAGGGAGGTGAAACGGTTTCCGTTTGTTGGGTAGGAGGGGGAGGTGAGAGTTTGGAAGTGGTGGGAGATTGGGGGTTTTGGTGTTGCACCTCCTTTGGGTTGGGTGTAGCTGCTAGGCGAAGAGGCGAGAAGTCCGCTAGGGAGGGGAGAGTTGGGTTAACGTCTTCACGCTGGGGAGGAGGTTTAGTGGGAAAATTCGCAATGAAGAGGGCATGCACGATTGAAAGTTCATATCCCAGGTGGGGGTTGTGGGTTGGGTTGAAATTAGGGTTTTTGAGAAGCCTAGATTTGTTGCTTATTATAAGGCTCTCCGGGATGGTTTGGAAGGGGATGTCATCGGGGCCGGTGTCGGATTGGTTTGTGTTAGGGCTCGGATTTGGGATTGGGGCAACAAGGTTAGAGGAGAGAAGGGCTGAGACTTTTTTCGAGTGCCTCTTATCCTTCCTCCTTTTGCTACTGCCCATGGAGGAAGATTTTGGACAGGGGGAGTGGCAGGGGTGGGTGGGGAGCCTGAGAGGTGGTCGGAGAAGAAGGGAGGGGTGGAAGATTCCAGGGGCTCAGCTCTCAATCGCTCGCTCACGATGGGGAGCGTGAGGCGCGTTCCATTTTCCAGAATTACATCTTTAATTCCATTTTCCAGAATTATATACCCATGAATATGCACTATACATGAACTATATTTGTGAGTGGCAAACTACTATAATGTATCTACCAAAAATTGGAAGTTTTTTTTAGAAGCCAAAAATTGGAAGTTTAGAATACACTTTTATTAATTTGGCATGCATTTTTACTAATTTGAAATGCTATTTTATCAATTTTGCATGCACTTTTACTAATTTGGAATGCACTTTTATTAATTTAGTTAGCTCATAGAGTTTACAGAAATAGTTGGCACCGTCTTTGGTGCCAAACAGAAAAGTCACTTGTGATTGTATAACTTTTTTACATTCAGTGATGGCTTCTTTCATTTACATGTTTGAAAAGTCATTTAAAAAGAAAAAAAGTATAAAATAAATTGGTTAAAGGAACAATGAACGAGATTGGTTCTCAATATAAGTATTGTTACAATATTGAGGAGGATCCAATTGGGATGTTTGATGAGGTTATGAGGTCTCAAGACTTATCTTTTTGGAAGGAATCCATAAATGATGAGATGGACTCAATTGTGGAAAACGATACTTGGGTGATGGTTAATCTTCCCCCAAGTCGTAAACCTTTGGGAATTTAGTGGATCTTCAAAAAGAAGATGAAAGTGCATGGTACCATTGATAATTTTAAAGCCTATTTGTTTGTCCAAGGGTTTAAACAAAAGTTTAGGACCAACTACTTTTGATACTTAATGCACTAGTTGCTAGAATATACACCATTAGGTTGTTAATAGCCTTAGTGTCAATTGACAACTTGGTTATACACCATATGGACATAAAAATAGAGCTTTGGAATGGGGATGTAGAAGAGCAAGTTTAAAAAAAAAACTTGAAGAGTTTATAATACATTCTCATGAACACAAGGTGTGTAAGTTGGTGAAGTTCTTGTATGGCTGAAACAAGCACCAAAATAGTGGCATCAAAAGTTTGACGATATTGTACTGTCAAATTGTTTTAGACTTAATCAAGTAGACAAATGTGTGTATAGCAAAGTGGATGACTTTGAAAATGGAGTTATCATTTGTCTATGTGTGGATGACATGTTGATCTTTGGTACAAACCAAAGACAAGTGGACCTTACAAAGGAATTTTTGTCATCACAATTCTTCCAAAAGGACATGCGGTGTTATCCTTGGTATTAGGATTAGACAAGAAAAGGAAGGCATTGTATTAACACAATCTCATTAAATAGAGAAAGTGTTGAAGAAATTCAATTGTAATGGGTGTGCTCCCGTTAGCACTCCATATAGTCCAAGTTTGAAGTTTTGCCTAATAAAGGGACAAGTTGTTGCCAACATGAGTGGTCAAGAGTTATTGGAAGCTTGATATATGTGATGATAAGTACTAGACTTGATATTGCCTTAGAAGTTGGGAAACTCAACTGATATTTTAGTAACCCTAGTGTGTTCCATTGGCAAGCAGTCTAAAGGGTGTGAAGATACCTTAATGGGACTCAAAATTTTAGTCTATCTTATGTTGGATCTCCCTCGGTATTAAGAGGTACTCGGATACGAGTTGGATAACCAATGAATAGGATCACTCATCAATGAGTGGCTAGGTATTCCTACATGGAGGGAGGTGCCATTTCATGGGCTTCCAAGAAAAAAACATGCATCTCGAGTAAAATAATGGAATTCAGATTTGTAGCCTTAGCAGCGGCTCGAAAAGAGATTGAATTGCTAAGGGACTTAGTTTATTATATTCTATTATGGGTGAAATGAATTTCATCTATATCAATCCATTGTGATAGCTTTGAGGAATTATGCCCTGTGTACAATGGGAAGTCACGTCATTTAGGCGTGAGGTATAGTGCGGTAAGAGAGATCATTACGATTGGGTAATTTTGGTGGATTTTGTTAGAACACAACAAAATTTTGTTAACCACTTAACGAAGGTTTTGGATAAGGACTTGATGTCAAAATCATTAAAGGGGGTGGTTTTAAGACATGGATAAGTTTCTAGTGGCGGGATCCCCAATTCCTTTCCAACTAATATTGCGAATGAATTCAATGTGGAAAGCCTAGACCTAGAAGTTGTGAGCACAACATAAAGTCCCCAATGTGTACTTTGTACCTACAAGTTGGAGGTTGAAGTCGTAAACATCTTAATGGATCCTTTTAAAAAGTGCAGTTGTAGGTGCACAACCTAAAAGGTTTACCTATGCAGCCGTGAAGTTTCTAGTCACTTCATGAAGTTTCAGGTTGACTTCACATTACTGTTCTAAAAAACGGCCTGGGCGGCCGCCTAGGCGCTGGGCGGTGGTCCACCGTCCCGATTTCGCCTTGGGCGGCTAGGTGGGTTGGGCGGGCGCCTAGGCGGGATGGGCGGGCGCCTAGGCGGGTTGGGTGGGCGCCTTGGCGGGCTGGGCGGGCTAGGCAAGTTGTGCGAGCTATGCGGGTTGGGCGGGCTGGGTGGCCTTCTAGGCGGGCAAGGCAGCCTTTTTGGTATCTTGGGCGGACTCTAAGAAGGCTATAGACTTGAATTTATACAAAGACATTATAATATGATTATTTTTTATTTATATATTCTTACTAATCACAAATAATAATCTTATATAAAAAAATAATATCAATCTGTCTAATCCGCCCAGATTCCGGCTAGGCCCCCACATAGTCGTCTAGGCGCTAGGCCCCAGGCCACCGCCTAGCTCTCGCCTAGCTTTTTTTATTAGAACACTGCTTCACATACGTTCATGAGAAGATGTGGACTAAAGCACCATTAATGGAGTCAAGTATACTTTAGAGTCATAAAGAAGCTCGTGTATGTTATCTTGAGGCACCCAAAATAGGTTAATTAGTTAAATCCATTGGACATCATAATTCTTGGGTGATTTGAATATGTAATTACACTAAAAACCCATATAATATTGGATGGAGGGAGTATTATTCAAAGACTGAACAAGAGGAAATGGTAATGTATACCAAAATATTAGTTGGAACACAAGAATGAAACAGTAGATCCGGATTAGCAATGGCCTACCTTCCCAATCCTCAAGTAAACAGGATACCTAACAACCTTGACCCCACCACCATCTTCATCCCAAGCCACCTTGAACCTCGCCACCACATCCTCCCCCAAAAGCTCAACTCCTCTCTCCTTGGCCGTATTATACGCCGACCACGACCTTATGTAACTCAAATACCCCTCCAAACTCATCGCCTTCTCCGCCGTGAACTCCACCGGTCCCGTCCCCTCCACCCCGTCCACCGCCTCGAACGGAAAATCAATACTCATATACTTGTCATCCACCATCTCCCTCTCCTTCTCCCAAAACGGCCCTGAGAGGATCTTGTAGAAGTGTTGGAAAACGCCGTCCACGGCGGCGTTCACCTCCGGACACGTGTAGCACCAGGCCGCGATGACGCCGTCGGGCTTCTTCAGGATCCACCGCGCTAGAGCGTAGAATTTGGGGAGGTCGAACCAGTGAATCGCTTGAGCGATTGTGACCAGATCCACGGTCGATTCCTGTGCCACGTGCTCCTCGAGATACGCCGTCGTCAACTCCGGCGGTGTCCTACGGTAACGGACGTTCGCGAGCTTCGGCGCGTGCTCCAGCTGCTTCTCGCTCGTATCCGTGCCGATCGCATTCTTGTAGATCTCTGCGAGCTGAATCAACCAATTCACGTGGTTAGATTTGGATTAATTTAGACACACGAGATGATTGGGATTGATTTTGGTGTCACCTAGGAAATCAATTGATTCTAGATCGCGTTGCTAATTCATCTTTTAGATCGGTTTTCCAATTGTAAAAAATCGAAATCCTCAAAGGCAGGGGAGAGAGATGAGATTCTGCTTTATTGCTTACAGGTTTGATGGCCTGGCCGCTGCCGGTGCCGACATCCCAAACGACGTCGTGCTGGGGGGTCGTGGAAGCGATGAAACGGAAGAGATCGGGCGGGTAAGTGGGACGGTTGTCGGCATACTCTTGGGCTTGCTTAACAAACAATTCCGCCATTTTTGGTTGTGTGGTGTGGTGTTAGTTTCACTGTGAAGAGAATTGGACGGCTGGATCCTGTTCAGTTATAGAAAGAGGTGGGTCGAGAAGTCGAGTAAGATTTTGATTCGACGACCGATCGGCGTTAGGCGTCACTGATGATGGCAGAGGGTAGGTTGACTGGAAAGCCGTGTGGAAGTTGAAAATATTGGGCTGGTTCTCCAGCCCAATATTCCATAAACATGGCAATACACAAAAAATTCTATAAACACTCAACCAGAAAAAAAATTCTATACACTTATACTGTACAAAGTATTGGAGAAAGAGCAAGGAAGCTGAAAATATTGGGCATCTTCTATAAAAACTTACAAAAATTATATAAACACTTATCCAGGTTCCTCAGTGATTGCATCAGTTGTAGTTTGCATATTTATTTGAACTCAATAGCATATATGTCACATGTGCGATATTGTAAGATTTAAGTTATGCTTGTAGCTTGGGACAAAAGGAGAGGACTTTTTAACCCGGTTTTATGCAGAGCCCTGATGAATTTTAAACCTGCGTCAAACAAAAGTCCACCTTTTACCATGGGGTCATCTCACACTGCTAAAGGCAGGTCATGTTTGACAATAATTTTGTCCAAAGAGTGAAAGAGAGGATGAAAATTTTCTTATTGTTCAGAAACTGCAGCATATGCAATGATATGTATTCTTATAAGCCTTCATAAATCATAATACAGTGGTGGTTCATGATATGATTTCATCAACTGGATGATAAAATTTGATCTCACGCTATTCATGCTTTGTAATTTATGAGAATCCAAGCCATTTCATCATAAGAAAGGAGATCTTACAGTCTAGACTGTATGTTAAGGTTGGTGACATTTTAGGCTTTATTAGAAAAATGTCATTCCCACGTTCTTATGGTGCAAGCCTGGCAAAGTTGGAGGACAGTGATTCAAACCCGACATAAAGTCTATGAAGGTACCACACAACTCACATTATTGCTCAGTTGAAATTCATGTTTTGGTCTTTTGGCCTAAGTTTTAGTCATGCTGTCGGTGGTTAAGAACTGCTAATCCAATTGGAGTCTTGTTTAATACAGTAGGTATCTCAATTCGAGTTCAAGACCATTTGTATTGAAGGTTGAAATAGCTCTCATATCCAATGTAATTCAGACACGAAACTGGATGTACCCATCCCTGGGGTAGTCCTGAACTGCTGGTCCAGACCGGTTGTGGGTTTGACCAGGATAGCACCCGTTTCGGTCCGGTGAAAAAGAGTGTACTGATAATCTTATACAATATATTTGAAATGATTTGAATTACAAGATTAATTAAAACTATTTAATAAATAGAATAGTTGGCAAAAAATAAAAAATATAAAGGGTTTGAACCGGCGGTTCACTCCCATTTTGAACCATCAGTTCATCTGTTTCTCCATCCGCTGAAACTTGAACCGAGAAGAATTGGTTTGACCCGGTCTGGTTAGGTTTGTTGGTTCAAAGTGAACCGTGTATATATTTGGGGCAATATTGTTCATTACTTGCCAGCTTTCCATCGTAAGAGAATAAAATGCATTTACAGATAAGTAATTTTTAAAAAGTTGCTTAGGTCCATAAGTTGCCAAGTGCCCGCCCATCTCTTATGATGTCTTCTGGTCACTTTCATTTTTTCAAGCACGCAATCATGCTTTGTAGATACTATGATTGCTTTCTACATTCATAACTCTTAGAAATTGATTTGCTCATAGCCATAAGACTATATCAGTTAAAAACTGACATCTAAATTCACATATTTAAAAACCCTTTTCTATATATGTACATATCATTGATCATCTTGTAACTTGATCTGTAGTTAGTTGCACTTATTCATGAAATACTAAAGCAGGTTAGTGAGATTAGTCTTTAGCAGCATGTATCACAAAGCAACAGGAAATAGATTATAAACACCAGAAAGATAGTGAAGCACAAAATCATTATTTATTCCAAAACATATGTTTAAGAGATAACAACACAGAACGGATCGATTACAAAATGGGAAAAAAATACAAGATAGAGATGATCCTATGTAAGACAATATTATGAATGGCATCATCTTCAGCAGCACTCCTCGCAAATCCAACAGCAACACAAGCCCGCAAGGCTGAATCACAATAACGCGAAAGCAGTGTTTGTTAGTATAAGGGGAAATGGGGAATGGATTAATAAGTAATGGTTTTGTTAGTTTAAGCTAATTACCATCCTTCAATGAAGCCCTTTTCGCCTCTCTTCTTGGTGCGGAAGGACCCCTTCTTCTTGGCAGGAGGAGGGCTTTCTGTCGGGTACCCTGCAAGCACAAATGCTTTATTATTCGATTAAGTTGTTCAAACTTGAACACGAACTGTAATTAATTAAGTATTAACCTGGCGGAGGGAGGTTCTGTTGAGTCTCCTTAGTGTTCATCTTAAGGAATTAGGAGATGATCGAGCTTTTCCTTAAGTTTGAATACTGCAGTTAACACAGGACAAGTTGTTCTGAGAAGCACTCACTAAAATCCGTCTATTTATAGCCCAATCTCCTCCACATTCACAGAATTACGGAGCCTGTCACCTTTTTTTTTTGGGGGGGGGGGGGTTGTTTTCTGTGCTTTGGAAAAGTGTAGATGAGCCGTAATAAAGTAGAATATTTTGGTACCGTAAAATAATGGTTCGTTTTCGCTATAATATACTATGAAATAATGAAGGCATATATTCGGATCACATTCACATGTGGATGTTCACACGTGGTTAGTTTATAATAAAAAGAGTGATTCCTCTCCATTCGTCCAAACTCCAAATCAACCTATTCTTCTTTGGTATCTATCATGGTTAATGGAATGGCCTTTATCCGCTCAGTTTCAAAGCAGGAACAACTCATCAATTAGCCTATCATTCTGCTTAACAGTTTCATTCGATAACAGATCACAAACTCCCAAAAAAGGAATCTAAGGTGCACAAACAAGGAGTAATGGTCTTCAAATTCTCATTCCATGCAATCCAGGAGTCTTTCCATTTCCACACATAGATTCATTTGCCATCTCCAATAAATGCACTTTTGGTGCTTCAATATGCACCTCAAACATAGAGTATATGAACATAGAGTACAAAAACAATTCATTTTATTTACCACCTTGTCACTCTAGCTATGTCATTTTCCAAATTTATTTCAGATGTTTTATTATTTTGATATAATAGTCATTGTAAATCTAATGCTAGAAATTAATTGTTCTTGAATCCTACTATGAGATTGACAATACCAAGGAGTAACACGTGAAATGTCCTATTCCATTTATGAAATTTATTAATTTATTTGCAAAGTATCTACAAGTTTTGTTGAATGGAAAATGAGTTGCCAAATCGAATAATTCTAGCGCTTTGTTGATGAAAGACATCAAAAAATACATAGTTAAACCCACGGAAAAGCCAAATGTCATAACTTTCTTATATTAGGGTATATTTATTAGTCATATATCTTATATTAAATTATAGGTATTAGTGATTAATTTGTGTGTAATAACAAGCTAAAAAACTAATAGAGATTTGGTTTATTAAAAACTCTAAACATGTTGGTCGTAACAAATGTGATCAATGAAAAATTAACATTAGTCAAGCAGTCATGACTTCCTGGTAGTATTATGAGGTTTCCATTTTGACTCTCCCCGGCCAAAAAACATAACATTCCATAAAAACCAAAGTGAGAGAGAAAAATGGTACAAGTGGGTACATATTTAATGAATATTTTCCGTAAGTATATTTTCAAGTACCTTATTTATTTTCCTCATTGGGTTTACCTGTTATGCTTTTCGCGTGTGTACGTAGACATGTCTTCCATTGATTGGCATACCGGACTTTAATATGGTATCAAATGCACTTTTGATCTAAGTCCATGCCCTGATCTTTATGGTGTCTTAATGGATTTATCGTCTTTTAGGAATGAGGCTAGGTGACGATTGGCCACTTTGAGAAGTCGCGGTGTTGAAGATAGATTCCTACATCGGAAGTTGGGAAAACTAAAATCAGCATATAACATTAGTGAACTACGTTGATTCCCAATTAATTTTATAATAGATCCTCGGGTATCTAGTCAATAGATTAAGCCATAAGGGTAGTATCTAAATGTCTTCGATTTGACTCTCATGGGCATTGGGCAATGCCCTTCACCAAAACAATGGATATGTATTGACCTACCGGACTTTAATAGTTTCGAATCTTTGCGCTAAAAAAACTAGAATGGTTCTGAATACATCAATCACTAGTGCATTAAGAATCTAAATCGCATGCTTACTTTATTTCTAAAGCACTTTGTGGTTGCATATAATTAAACCAGGAAAGTCGGCAAATGGATTCTTCTATCGGCATCTTCTTTTTGCGTTTTTTTCCCTCTCTCCATTTGAAAAGCAGTTGAAAGTCGTTAGCCATGTTTACATTGTTCGATCATTTGCAAACGCCAGATGAGAAAAACATTTTAACAATACGCCTGATTGGTCCGGCCAGGCCCAGCTCAAGTCGCGGCCCAATATATTCACTAACACCCGGAAGGCCCAACACGTACCACTTGTACATGGACGAAGCACTTTTCATCTTTAATTGTATTCTAATTGTATTTTAAGGGTATGACGACCTTTTTTTTTTTGACAAAATTGTATTCTAATGGTCCTAAATCGTACAACAACAACAACAACATCTACCCAGATGGATCCCGGTATTAGGCTATGTTTGTCAGGTCACCCAAAAAACTAGTTGGAGTTGCAAAACTAGTTAGAGTTGTAAAACTAGTTGTAAAAGTAGCTGGAGTTTTAAAAAAATACATGAACACTGTTTGGTAATGTCCAACTAGTTTATTGCAATATATAATGATTTTAATTATCACTTGATATATAAAATAAGAGATGGAGGGAATAAGGGGTTAATAAATAGTTAGGGTTAGCCTTATTTAAAACTTATTTATTTTTTTTAATCCCAAAAACTACTAAAAACTAGTGAAAAAGCTAAAAAAAGTAGCTTTCTCAAAAAACTAGTTTTCTAACTAGTTACTAGTGTTTTTGGGTCAAACAAACAGTGTTTATGCTAGTTGGTCCAACTAGTTGGAAAACTCCAACTAGTTTTTTGGGGCTAACAAACATAGCCTTAGTAGGATCTAGGGGGTCGAGATGTATTCTAATGGTCCTAAATCGTAATTCATAAATATTGGTGGGCAATGATTAATTTAAGGGCTCGTTTGGTATTTATTGAGGAAAGAAAATGGTTAAGAGTATGAATCTAGTCTATTTTTAATTTATGGTTTCATTAATCAAAATGGTAACTAAATTACCCATCATTTCCCATTTTTTATGTAAAATTTGAGATAATTCTACCATCTTCTAACATAAGATAACTATATCACCTATTCTTCCTTAATCATTACCCCACTCCTATCATTTTTCTTGCAAAAAGAGATAATCACTACCATTTTACATATAAATTTGTTTTATTTACCTTAACTTTTTTAATATCAAACGGGGGCTAAATAAGAATGAACCGTAATCATAATTTGTGGGGTAACGACCATAACTAGAAACAAAGACGTTAGATAAAACATTATACAAATCTGACTGGTTGAATTTATATCTAGCGGTTATTGGGAGCCGGGAGCGATTTGTCTTAATTTATTGGAGATGAAAAATTGTCTAATTGGGAAAATGTTGTTGATAAAAATGTATAAACTGTTAGAACTAGTTTATTCTTGCAACTTTAAGCCCATAAATCAATAACAAAACAGTACTTATCCTTAGCGTACATACAAATATATTGAAACGACAAATAATTTTTTAGGGCACCCACATTGGAGAGCTCTATGAGAGTCCCTCACATTTAAAAAAAAAAAGAAATAAAATTAAAATGTGAGAGACTTGTGAGGAGAGTCCCTCAAATGAGAGACCTTGAGAGTCCCTCTTAGGTAGAAATAATATTATTGAATTGGTGACAGACCCATTTGGATCTCTACCAATATGAATGCTCTTAGAAATGTATGATTGAAGAGCTAATCAAAGTGGGGCACAACCTTTTTGTGCATGCTTTTCACAGTAGCTGCATAGCGCTTCTCTTTTCAATTGGTTGGGTCTAGATTTATGCTTAACACATTGCTATCAAGTATCAAGAAACCCTAAAGGGTTTAATCCGTGATTCGCCCCACTCATAGCATCATAACAGACACAACAAGACCAGTTTAGAATCTGATTATTATGCCAAATCATGTCAAATTAACTTTATCTTAGTGAAAAGATTACCTTCAAAATGTAATAACCCCTATGTTACCCGGAAACACGGAAACTCGAAAATGGAAACACATGAACTCACTTTTAATGTGAAATTATGGAAGTGCATGATCGAGCCTTTCAATTGAGTTATTTAAAATTTTAAAATGTATATAAAATGCTTCTTTTGCAAATTAATAAGACAACAAACAAATTATAATTTTGCTAAATTAGTATTACTAATTATAATTATATAATGTGGGTCCATGGGTACACATTAGAAAAATTCAATAATGGAAGGAGTTGTGTTAGAAAAAAAATTAGAGTAAAGTTTCTTATTTTAATTTGCATTGTTTATCTGTTGCAATAGAGACTTTTGTTTTTGGTAGAATGTTGCAATAGAGACTTGCACAAATAGAGAAACTTATCTCTTTATTTCCTTGTATCTATTTATGGGGTGAAACTGAATATATCGTTTTCCCTTTTGTACTCCATTATCTGTATGGAGTGAGAAACTCTGAACTCTCCATTGTCAACAATAACCAATATTGACACAATTGAGATGGATTGGTATAATTAAAGTAAAGAGTTTTCTAGATGCACAAGCACAACTAATTAATAACTATGCATCCAATTTTGGAAAGTTAGGTTAAAATATAACGAAACCCCATAAAATAGGGTTTTTAAATTTGATCTTAGAGGTTGCTGGTGGAGCAAGGGAGAATGGGATCCACTTCATATGTCACATTCAAGAACTTTTCTCTTAAGAAATCTTTATTAATTGTAATTATATATATTTTTTAAACTATCATTCATCATAACGATTAATCAAAATATAATTAATAGTATATTATATGCTTATTTTATGCCCAATCAATTTGTCCGAGTATATGGCCTATGATAGATTACTCTTATAATATAACCAAATAATCCCCAGCCAGCCAAATTTATTAATTATATAAAATCTTTCCCAACCACAGTTCTTATCAAAACCATTATATAAAACAAAAAATCATTTTATCTTTAAAAAATAAGAGCACATTAAAAACAGTATATATAGTAAACTATATTTTTATGAAGTAAATGGATGTTCATATGAGAAATAAAAATAAATTTCGGTCGTTTTCTCTAAAAAATCGAAGTCCCTGATTAGAATTTCATTAAAATATATAAAAATGGTACAGACGAATTTTCCCGAATTAATTATTCGCGTATTTTCGAAAAATCCATTTCTGTGGGAAGCACAATTTGTTCAAAAAATTGACCAATCGTGCATCAAAACTAATTGTTTGTGCCTCGAGTTTTTGATGCACGTGCACTGTTCATCGATTTCGATCTTTTTTTTAAAAGTTTTTTAACCTTATTTATGTGTATGAATACAATGTTTATCTAGTTTTTGATGCACATATAATAAGTTTCGATGCACACATAAAATAAGATGCACTTTTGTGGTGTTTTGATGCACATGTATACGTAAGACAAACTTTTGTGCATCGATTTCGCCTTGTATGTCATCAAAATAAGTACTTTGTGCATTGATTTTAAACTTCTTTATTTTTTGATGCACATTTTTCCAATTTTGATGCACATTCAACCGGTTATGATGCACACACAAATTAACAAGATGCACTTTTTATTTGTTTGATCCATAAAATCACTCTTTTGATGCACATTTGGCCATTTTTGATGCACAAATCAACAATTTTACTCCATAAACGAACAATTTTGATACACAAAAACTATATTATGATGCACTACATGTGTACGCTCCCTATATTCGTTTTTTTTTTAAAAAGTCACTACTAAAAAGGTAGACTGTGGCTGCTAAATCCAAAAAAATGGTCGTCGAGGTCAAATGGTCGCTAAAAGTTCAGTCTCTAACCGGATACTGACCACTTGGTCGCCGATATTAGTAACCATTCGACCTCGGCGACCACTTGGTCGCCATATCAGGGCCCTGATTTAGCGATCGAGCGGTCGGTAATCAGCGACTAGATGCTCACTAAATCGGGGCAGAGACCAAATGGTCACAGATCTGACCCATAATTTATTTACTAAAAAATTTATTTAATTACATATTTAAAGAAATAATTAATAAAAATAAATAAATAATTATTTATATTAATTAAAATAATATAAAATTTTATTACATTATTTACATAAAATATTTACAAAATAAAACAAAAACGCTAAACTATTCGGGTCTATCGGAGCCGGGCTGACGTGACACCGACGAATCAGTTCCGTCAAGGTCGAGCTCATGGGACCCAGACGGCTATGGGTGGAAGCGGCTCATTTGCTCCATCTGATCCGTCCTAGCTCGCGTCTTTCTCTATTCATATTCCAGTTTTGGTACTTCAGCACGAAGGGCGGCATTCTCATGCGACATCTACGTCACCCGAGGAGGTTGTCTACGCCGCGCTGTCAATCGCGAGCCGTAGTACTCCGCCACAGCTTTGTCGGGCTGGAAGACAGTGCCTTCCGGGCCCATCCCTCCAGCGACCTCTAGATAGTTCTCGCACTCATCCTGAAAGGACGATGGTGTGCTCGAGTCGGAGGACCTTTGGGAGAGGATCTCCTTGGATTGCGCCTAACGAACAGACGCAAACAACATAAACAAAAATAACAACATTAAATAATGAATAAGAATATATAATATAACTATATATTCTTATTTATTATTTAATGATAGTTTATGAGATTTGTGATGACAATAGTTGTCATTTGTGATGATAGTTGTTGACAATCAAACCATCATCAAGTAGCGGTGAAAATAGATGAAAATCAAACCGTGTCATCGATATTTTTTATGACAAATTGATTATAGTTTATGAAAAAGTGATGATAGTTGAATCATTATCAAGTAGCGATGACAATTATTGACAAATAAATTGTCATCAAATAACGATGATAATTGATGACAATCGAACCGTCATCATGTAGCAATGACATTTGTGAGGACAATCGAACCATCATCAAGTAGGGATGACATTTGTGATGATAGTTGATGACAATCAAACCGTTATCAAGAGGTCAATGTCCGAATCAACTCGTTTAACAACCGAGTCAACTTGGTCAATTAATAGAGAGAGAAGGTGGGGGTGGAGTTTTTACTATTTATCTAATTTCTTTACCTTGTGTTATAAATGTCTAATTATATATTAACTTTTTTGTTTTTACTCAATTCATCCTTATACCTTTTAATATTACTATTTGACCATCCAAGTGGCTTCTTTCGGTAAAATTGTAGCAGTAAAAGGATATTTCCCTCTCAAACGTTTAGCAAAAATATGTTTTAAGGTGATTTGAGTAGATTATATTAATTTAAAAGAGATTTAAGAAAAAGAAAGTAGGATCATGTAGAATGTGTATAATTACCGAAATAGTAATTTTGGTCAGCTCATTTCCCAATTAGGGATAAACCGTCACGGCGTCACTTCCTATCCAATTACTCGAAATAGCATCTATGAATATACTAATATCTACAATAATAATTATATATGTATAGAATGAAGGAAATAATTGCGACCAGCTCATATAAACCAAAACGTCTAATCGTATTTATTGTTGGATTTTTTATTCAAACATAAGCCCTACAACCACAACAGCAATTTATTATTTATTGATGATTGGATAACAAACTTACACATCAACTTATACAAATAACCATAGATTTTTTTAGATAAAATACATACTAATTTTGTTTTACTTATTTGTTTAATATTACTATGCATCAACTTATGCAACGATGTTTTTCTTTTTCTTAAAAAAATATTAGATATAAAATAGTATGTATTCTTGTCACTTGTACGGGTTTTGCTTAAAAAATATTAATAAATATAAGTCGTATGGTTAACATGTTTAAATATGAAGTTGGCATCTGAATAAAAAAAATATTGATGATATGTTTAGATAAGTGCTAGAATTTTAAAACTTTCATAATCTTAGAGAACCATCCACGTACATTGATATTATAAGAATTCGTTAACATATTAAAATTTTAAATTCACTTTTTATCAGGTAAGAAATGATATTATAAGAATATTGTGTAACGATTTAAAATATTTTAACTGGTTTTCTGACCTATGCCCTTGAACATAGGATAAGAATACCGAATGTGGAAACTAATCTGTAATAAGGAAAATATAAACCCTTAGAAAATAATGTTAAAAAAGTTAAACAATCAAAATACATTTGAAAAAGAAAAATTGAAAATTCAAATTCACTTTTAATTTTGGGATGATTTTTTGAAAATACAAGTAAAGAGTAAAATACCACTCATTATCTAACTTAAATTTCAAAGTGCAGCTAGCGTACTTGTGGTACAAATTATTTTGTTATTTGATTAATATATATTTTTCCCTCTTGTTATTTTCCTTTGTACATCATTTCATGTTCATATATGATTATGAATAGTCGGTTCTCCATTAATATGTTAGTTGATCTGTTGATGGAATGAAAAGAAAAGAGGAGTGGAGCGACAGGAAAGGGAAAGTAAGCTATGATGAGGGAGGATGGTGAGCAAACTGGGGGACAACAAATTACAAAGGTACGTGAAAACACAAGAAATAGACAGTAAAATTCCTGTAATATGTTAATAATTTTGAGAATAAAATAAATGACATGAGCTGAAAATAGTAAAAATGGAGGAAAAGAGTCGAAATGGGAGTACTAGCTAGGGCAACTCTTTTTTTTGTGAAGATTTGATGAGTTAGGGTATAGCCTTAGCACAGAGCTGATCCCATGCAGTGTTTCCACATCCCATCACGTACCAATATATACTTTATTCAAAGATTACATAGTATATAATTTACAAAAAACTTACTATCTTTTATAGTGTAATTTTTGTTTAGGGTGATTGTAATATTATCCTAAAATATGTAGTATGGATTACTCTTTTATTTTTATTTTTTAAAAAACCTTACTATTCTTATTTCAAAAATCGTTATTCCATGACATATATATAAGGTTTGTATGATTTATGCACGAGCAAAAACTATACTTCAAAATTATTCTTATACTTATGCAAAAAATATATATACTTCAAAATTGACCACTAATCATACTAACCAATTGATTAAAGCAATAAGGTTTAAAGCGCTATCCTTTCACCACGTGTCATTATTTTAATTCAATTTATTAAAAAAATTCTCTCCACTACGGTAAAACTGCTTCTTTTTTAAATTGAGCAAACGGAGACATCTGATAAAATTGAGCAAACAGTTATATATATTCTGCAAAACTGGCTAACTGCTCCTTTTTCTCTCCCTCACTTCTCTTTACTCTCTGCAAAACTAAGCCAATTTTGCTTCTCAAGCTTCTCTTACACTAGCCCAATTATCTTTCCATAGATTGTCAACAACTACCAGTGTCCTGCCATCGCTCCAAAATCACCCAATTCCCTACTTTCCAAATACCGCTCAAGTCTTCTTCTCATGTCTTCATTTTTAGCAAATTCCTTCGCTTCAATTTGGGAGAAAAAATAAGGTCAGTTTGTTTGTTTTGCTTCCTGCAGTTTATGTGTTGTTGTTTCAATTTTGCAAGCTTTCGTATCTGTTACAATCTCATTCAGGCTTCTTTTAATGATGTTTAGCAGATGTGTTATATACTGTATGTTGTTGCTTTCAATCGAATTTTGCTTCTTTTTTGTTAGTTTTGTTGATTTTGGTTCACATCAGGACAGTCTTGTTTGATTTTATACCTAATGCTGCAAGTAAAATTATCTCAGTGGATTTTTTTTAAATTTTTAGTCTTGGTGTGTCAATGACTGACTTCACTCATGCCATTTGGAGTATTTATTCTTCTCTAAGATTGCATTTTTATTGATTATTGACTGCCTCAAAGAATAATTGTTTAAAGTTTTTAATGTAACATAATTTTATAACATGACTTAACCTATGCCGAGTTAAAAATAAAAAACCTAGATAGTTTTCTTATCTAACTTAAGGCACGTTTTATTTCTCTTTCTTAATTAACTCTTCCGAATTAGCTATCTCAATTCTCTTCTATCCACTCATTTACACATTTATCTTACATTAGTAATGTTTACACTAATATCATGAGAATTAAGATATGAATAACTCATTTTTTCACATGGTTAATTTTAATTACTTCAAATATCGTGTGTCAGTTTCTTAATATAGATCCTTGGCCTATAACCTTAAAACGTAGGATACAAAGACCTGATAAACAATTATTGATAACTTATATAATATAATAAATTTAATTTATAATATAATTTATATATATATATACGGTCTTTCTAAGGGCATATGATAAGTATAATAATTATGGAAGCTAAAACCCTAAAAGAAAATGTCCAAACCCTTAGTAAACTTTTTTTATCACTGAATAAATAAAAATAACAAATCTTTCTAAAACAAGATGATTAGGAAATCCGATATATATAAAATGATTACAATATTTACTAATTTTAACATAAAAATAAAATAAAATCATTCAACCTCACCCGTGCCTTAGGCACGGGCACACATACTAGTTTAGTATAAATATAAATATATGTCATGAATGATTGATATATTTTAAAAACTTTTATTATTAATATTTTGTTTAAGTAAAACACGTACAAGGTAAATATTATATTATTAAATATATCTACAAAGAGAAATAGTAAGAATTATTATTTTATTTTATTTGGTCAAAAGAATTAATATTTTTTGTAGAAAGAATTAATATTTTATTAAGAAGAAATATTATGAACTAGAGGGAGTATATATATCTTATACTCGATCCGTAGTATGAGTGCAACAATAATAGTATTAGCTTCCTCGAAGCTGTGGTTCTCCCGTTTTCTGATTAAAAAAAACTTAAAATTTTCTTGCAATTAATTCATATCTCAAATTGATGCAATTTTGTTGCAGAAGCAACTGTCAATCATGGTGGAGAAGGCATCAATAGAAGGCGTAAGACCATGTGCAATGGTAGTTTATTATATAGTACTTAAGGGTACTTATTAATTTTTTGTTTAAAGAAAAAAGAAAAAAGCTAAGTATCAAGGGGTAGTGCTTATACAAGCACACATTAAGCACTCCACACATTAACTTATGGCCAATAAACTTTTGCCACATGTCATTTAATAAAGTTTGTGTAGCATTGCAATAATAAAAAGCTAAGCATCCAAGGGAGTTCCTCCACTGGACTTAAAAATAAATAAATGGGTGCTTGAGTAGCATTCAAAGAATAGAAAATATTAAATAATAGCTAAGTACCTTTAAGCACTTGAAATAAGAAACTACCATTGCACATGGCCTAATGAGAGTCTTACTGGCCTCAAGAAAACAAGAACTACAACCACTCTGGTCCACCTGCACTCACCTAGTGGCCAAATCCGGCCTCCCGCCAGAAATCCTGGCCAAACACCTCCCCATCGACGTCGTCGCCTCCATCGAACACCTCCGCCTCAAATCCACCCTCCTCTCCCACCACCACCACCACCACCACCAGAACCCGTACCACCTCCACGACCTAGCGGAGCTCGAAGAGCACAAGATCCGACGGATGCACCGCGCCCTCGACTCCTCCGACGTCGAGCTCGTAAGGCTAATGGTGACGGGGGAGGGCCTAACCTGGACGACGCCCTCGTCCTCCACTACGCCGTCCAAAACTCCACCCGGGAGGTCGTTAAGGCCCTCCTTGAGCTGGGAGCCGCCGGTCAATTGCGCGGCGGGCCCCTCGGGGAAGACGCCGTATACACCTGAAGACCGAGATGGTGAATCCCGACATGGTGGCGGTTCTCCTCGACCACCACGCGGACCCGACGGTTAGGACGGTTGAGGGGTTACCGCGCTCGACGTCTTACGCGGGCTTAGCTCCGACTTTCTTTTTAAGGGGGCGATCTCGGGATTCGCCCATGTCGAGCCCCATAAGCTCAGGCTTTGCCTCGAGCTTGTGTAGTCGGCTGCCATGGTGATTTCGAGGGAAGAAGGGAAGAACAATAACAACAACAACAATAATAACAATAACAATGATCGCATCGAGCATAATAGCACCCCAATGAGTAGTGGAAATATGAGAACGGTGTACATAAATTCGGGAGGTCGGGTCGGGTCGGGTCTTGTTGGGGAGGATGAAATCGCGACCCCGAGCAGTATGGGGAGAGGGGTGGCTCATTGGTAAGTTTGGTAGAGCTTGGTGTGTTTTCCTTTTTTGTTTGTATAATTGATTGTTATTATAAGGATATGAAGAACATTGAAATTAAATAGGCTGATTAATTGGCTAGAACTTTGATTGTTGGAACCACCAAAAGTGTTTTAGTTTATCTTTGATGGATGGTTGGCAAGTGGAGTATATATATGTGAATGCTATGTGTGTCAACTAGACCTGTCAATCGGGTCGGGTCGGGCGGGTTCGGGTTCGGTCATTTCGGGTTCGGGTAAAATCGGATCCCGGTTTGTTATGGGTCACGGGTCAATCGGGTCGGGTTGTATCGGATTTTCGGTCGGGTCAGGTTGACCAACGGGTCTATAAATAATATATTATAATTAAACAATAATATTTAATTATAATATATTATTTTCATTTATTTTAATAATAAAATATATTATAAGTTTCAAAATAAATTTAAAAATTCTATAAATATACTAAATCGGTCAACCCAATGGGTTTCGGGTTTCAACCCAACGGTTTCGGGTTCGGTTTATTTCGGGTTTCGGGTTCGAATTTTAGACCCGCTGATCAACCCGACCGAAAACCCGCTACAACCCGAATCGATTGACCCTTGACCCATAACGAACCGGGACTCAATTTTACCCGAACTCGAAATGACCGACCCCACCCGATTGACAGGTCTAGTTGGCACACATAGCATTCACATATATACACTCCACTTGCCAACCATCCATCAAAGATAAACTAAAACACTTTTGGTGGTTCCAACAATCAAAGTTCTAGCCAATTAATCAGCCTATTTAATTTCAATGTTCTTCATATCCTTATAATAACAACCAATTATACAAACAAAAAAGGAAAACACACCAAGCTCTACCAAACTTACCAATGAGCCACCCCTCTCCCCATACTGCTTGGGGCCGCGATTTCATCCTCCCCAACTAGACCCGACCCGACCCGACCTCCCGAATTCATGTACACCGTTCTCATATTTCCACTACTCACCGGGCTGCTATTATGCTCGATGCGATCATTGTTATTGTTATTGTTATTATTGTTGTTGTTGTTATTGTTCTTCCCTTCTTCCCTCGAAATCACCATGGCAGCCGACTGCACAAGCTCGAGGCAAAGCCTGAGCTTATTGGGCTCGACATGGGCGAATCCCGGGATGGCCCCCTTAAAAAGAAAGTCGGAGGTAAGCCCGCGTAAGACGTCGAGCGCGGTAACCCCCTCAACCGTCCTCACCGTCGGGTCCGCGTGGTGGTCGAGGAGAACCGCCACCATGTCGGGATTCACCATCTCGGCCGCCAGGTGTAACGGCGTCTTCCCCGAGGGGCCCGCCGCGCAATTGACGTCAGCGGCTCCGAGCTCAAGGAGGGCCTTAACGACCTCCCGAGTGGAGTTTTGGACGGCGTAGTGGAGGCCGAGGGCGTCGTCGAGGTTTAGGCCCTCCCCCATCACCATCAGCCTTACGAGCTCGACGTCGGAGGAGTCGAGGGCGCGGTGCATTCGTCGGATCTTGTGCTCTTCGAGCTCCGCTAGGTCATGGAGGTGGTACGGGCTCTGGTGGTGGTGGGAGAGGAGGGCGGATTTGAGTCGGAGGTGTTCGATGGAGGCCACGACGTCGATGGGGAGGTGTTTGGCCAGGATTTCTGGCGGGAGGCCGGATTTCGCCACGAGGTGAGTGCAGGTGGACCAGAGTGGCTGGAGTTCTTGTTTTCTTGAGGCCAGTAACACTCTCATTACGTCTTCTATTGACGCCTTCTCCACCATGATTGACAGTTGCTTCTGCAAGGAAATTGCATCAATTTCAGACATGAATTAATTGCAAGAAAATTTTAATTAAGTTTGAGACTCCATGAAGCAGCTACTACTATTATTGTTGCATTCATACTACGGAGTAGAACATATATAAACTCCCTCTAGTTCACATTATTTGTTCTTAATAAAATATTAATTCTTTTGACAAAAAAAATATTAATTGTTTTGTAGATATATTTAATGATTTCATATTTTAAAAATAACTTTAGATCATTTAGTAGTGGTACGTAGTTTCAAGGATTTTTGTAATAAAATACTTATAAATCAAAACATTTTCTTTTTTAACAAAAAAGTATCATAATACACTAATTAGTTCAATTATGTTTTGCATTAAAAAATAAAATGAAGTCATTATTAATCACAAATCAAACTCTTCTTCTTTCATCTGTTTTCAGCAATTTATTACTAATTTCATCTTAATTAGTAAGTGTGAAAATTATTAGTATATATATTAAATTGATTGATTCAAGGGAGCAATTGCAAAGCTTGTCTTAACTGGATTGGAAGAAAAACAAATTCACTTGGGTAAGATCCTGTAAATTTCTGCAAAACATAATTTATTGTGAGTGTATCATGTACTTACTAAAATAATTGATCGAATCAAAATTGTGAAGGAATCAAGGAATTAATAAATATGATATGATATGTGATATGAAGTACTAGTCTTCTCATCATATCTTCTGTCACAAACGTGGACATGTAGAAAAAGAATAGCGAAAAGACTATTCACTGCATAGAATCACAAGAAACCCAACTGTTTAAACAACGAGCAGATCAGATCTCTTTTAGTGTGTAGTCATGTAATATTTTTTCCCCCTTTAGGGTGCTGAATAAAGTCTTCTTCCATGGCTCTCCTTTTTTTTGGGGTTTTCAATTTGTGCTTGTGGCCACATTTTAACCCTGACAATCCCACTTCGATCGATCTTTAAAAATCGAAGAACAACAGTAGTTGATTCATCATACAAAAAACAAAATTCAATATTACTTATAGATCATATATTATGATATAATATTGATTAAATTCAACCCCCAACCACTAAATTATGAGAAATTCCCCTATATATTTATGATATCTGTACGTAGCTCTATGCATTAATTGAAACACCATACCCTAAAACCCGATAATCATGTATATATGTTGCAGGAGAGAGAAAGAGAAGAATCCAACAGCTGAATTAATTTGTTACAAAAAAAAAAAAAAGAAGAAGAAGAAAATAATAAAAAAGGGCAAGTGGAGAAATGAATTAATTATTAGGAATTAAGAAACGTATCCTTCCTTACGGCCTTACCTGAGTGAGAGAGGCGAGTTGGTCGACGCCGAAGGATCGGGCGGCGGAGAGGGTGTCGAGGGCGAGATCAACGGCGGAGGAGCAATGAGAGTGGGGACAGGAGCGGTCGGGGCAGTTGGGGCGGGGCTCGTGCTTTTGGGGGACCACGGAGGCTTGTCCGGTGTAGAGGAACTGGAGCATCAGCATGAACACCTCGTAGCTGACCGAGCTGACCGGAATGACCGGCGGCGGAGTGGCGCCCGAGGGGTCGCAGAAGAAGCGCCGGAAGAAGAGGGAGCGCGCCGCCAGGATGCATCGGTGTGCCGGGACCAGCCGACCCTCCACGCAGAACGAGACGTCGCTGAAGGCTTCGCCGTTGATGAGCAGGTTTAGATAGTCCATCGATAAGGATCTCACCGATGATTCATCTACGCTCATGGCTGGTCCGCCTAATTAATTGATTAGGGTTGGATAGCTAAAGCGAGGGCGTAGAAGAATTGATTAAGGTTTGGAAGGAATTTTGATCAAGTTTGGGTGAGGGGATTGATCGGGAGGGTAGGGTTAGGAAGGAGGAGGATTATGGGCAAGATGAAGTGGTGGGTGGAGAGGATTAAATTGGGGCACGTTTTGGATGCCCTTTGATTTTCTTCTACATCCTCACACTTATCTATTTCTTCTTTAGATTCTTTTTCTTTTCTTTTTTTTCCCTAATGGTGTTTAAGAGAGATGAGAAAGACAACTAGTGTTAATATTCCATGGCCTTAAGAGTTATTTTTTTACTATGTTCATATAAAGTCTTAAGTCTTTTTTTTCCTCAGTTGCGTGGTTGATTAATTTTATAGCCTAAGTTCTACTAGTTTAGCTGATAGGTGATATAAATCATAATTTTGACTAAGATTATATATTCGAATACATGTCATTTTCTCGCGCTATATGATTTATCCTCTAATGGGGGAAAATAGCTAGGATTTATGAGCTTGTAACGTGTACCATTTATTTACGGAATTTGTAGTCTTTAATGTATATCGAGATATCTTGATAATTCTAAACAACTTCTCTTTATAATATGAAAATAGAAAATGCATGAAATATAGAAGACCCCTGCTCCTTTCCCCGTACCACTATTGCCCCAAATCCCCAATTCACAATCCTAGACCCAAATTATTTCGAAATATTCCCTCTTGATTTGGTTCTCTCTCACTCAAATCCAATTGTTGATGAATGAAAGTGAGAACCTCCACAACATGAACAAATGTGGAGGAATATTTGGGTGATCGAGAAGCCATTCTTCCCGAGCGGGAAGCTCATAAATGTTCTTGAGCGAGAAGGTCCTTCAAATATCGATCCGAGTGTGAAGCTCATAAATTTTTTTCGAGGGTTTATACATATTGAACTATATGTATTTGGGACCGAATTCATAAATTGAAGTTATGACATGGAATATATATTGTAACTTTGATGTTCAATTTGAGAATCCCCTTTCCCCATTTGGTTCTTCTTTTCCCAAACTGAAAAACCCCTTTGCTTCTTTTTTAAGCGGGAGGTTTTACCTTTTGTTAATTTGACAAAACTATGCAAGTTTTCAATTTTTTTTGTAATAAAGAAAGAACCATTCACTTGGATTGACTTTTTTGAGTTTTAGGTCATAATCCTCTATTACTGTCTATAGACCTTTGAATTTGTGTTGATTGCTAGATTTTATTTTGAGCTTACTCGAGGAAAAGCAAGGTCTAAGCATGGTAGAGTTTGATACACTATAATTTCTACAGTGTAACTAGGACTTTTTAGCACATTTTATAGGTATTTTTATAGTGATATTTGAGAGTTATAATGTCTAGGAGTTAAGTTGAGGAAATTGAAGAACACAAGGCTTTAATGAAGATTCAAGATTTGAAGTGTTCAAACTGGAATAATATTTGAAGATTAATTCAGAATTGAAGACTCGAGGTCGCTCGACAACAAAGCGTGGCTGCGTTGGAGGAAGAACCGCGATCGCGGGGCACTAGGCCACGATCGCGGATTGGCGTTGATAAGGATTTTCGGAATGGCTTAGTGCCACGATCGCGGGGCTGTATGGAGGTGCAAGACAAATATTTTCTTTGCGAGATCCGAGATTATCTATCTTTAGACTTTATTAGTATCTTTTATTTTTGGATATTTTCGTGTGTTGCTTTGCTTTTTAAGAGCTTTGTTCCTTGTTTTAGATTATCATTTAGACGTTTATTTTCATTCAAGGAAGAGAAACCCTAGCTTCCATGTCTATGGAAAACTAATCTTCTATAGTTTTATTCATAGTTGAAGTTGAATTCAAGTTGTGAGATTCAATTTCAAGTATTATTCGTCTGATTATTTCAATCTCTCTTGTACTTAATCTAATTGAGTATTATTGATCTCTTCTTGTCTGATCAACTTGTTGAGATTGATTATATTCTACTACCAGGATTTAGGCTTTCTCGTTAAAAAGCCTAATCTTTGTAGCAAACTCATTGTTCTAAGACTCGTTGGACTAGAACAATTAAGGAAGAGAATTGATTGCATGCAAAATATTAAACTCGGTGTGAATTATTTGCATGTATCCTATTTATCTTTTTTCTTATTGCTAATGTCAAATTAATTCAAGATCATTTCATGTTTGTTTGATATTAAGTATTACGGGACTTGTTGGCTTGCTAATTACATTAGATTAAGATAGGAATCTTAGGAAAGGAAATACTTGTTAAGAATCAATGATCAACAAAAGATGATAAAAGTGGATACTTATGAATAAAATTATCTTCCCGTTTGATAAAACCAAATTGTTTACTTGCTTTACATTTTGAGTTAGAAACCAATACAAAATCCCCCTGTTAACTTCTTTAATTGATAAAGATATTAACTTTGATATACAAAATTCTTTGGGTTTGACCTCGACATATTGGCTATATTGTAGCTGAGTAATAGAAATTTATCTTTGATTAGGCCCGACGAGTTTAAAACTGTCACATATCATCTTATCGGATTGGTTTTAGTGTTGCCAATTTCCACTATTACTATGGAAAAAACCTTCTATGTGATGAATATTATCAAGACAGATTTGCATTAACAAGACTGAAGAATACTTTCTCACATATTGTTTGTTGTGATGTATTGAGAAGGATTTTTTTAGAAGTATCGATAATGAAGTTGTTTTTCTATCAGTGTCTGTGGGTTGTTAACGTGGGGACGCACACAACCGTTTGTGCACATATGTGTGTTGGGATCAACAAACAAGCCTATTGGTGTTCCATCCTAAAACCAATTGGCAATATGAGGAGTTAACCCATGATCTTATATAGTGGTCTTGTTTAGACCCAACTTTTAGATATGGGAAAATATATTCTCAACACGCCCCTGCAAGTGTAACTAGAATGTCTCAATTGACATTAATTTGGAAATGGAACTTGGACCACACCTTGCTCTGATACCATATTAGAGTCTATTCACCGTTAACATGAGGGTGCACACGACCGTCTGTGCATATATGCAAGTTGGGCCTAACACTAGGGATGACAATAGGGCTGAGATTCCCCATAATTATCGCAGGGAAGAGGATGGGGATTTTAATTGCATATGGGGACGAAAATGAGGAGAAAATCAAATTCCCACATGGTTATGAGGACGGGATGGGGATAGGGGTCCCGACCCACCCCTCACCCTGACCCTGAAACTGTTGGGAAAACTCGTAGGGAATCATCGTTGGGGCACCCGTTGGAAAAAATCTTAGATTCAATATAATTTTATGTCAAAAATAAATATATATAATTAATTTTTTTTTCTTTTATTTTGTTCAGATTCTAATTATAAATGAGAAATTTTATTTTTCATTAAGATAATTAAAGAATTTGTGATTTTTTATGGGTAGTTAATGGGGAATTAAACGGGATAATTCACGGGGGTTCGAAAATGGGAAAAATAAACAGGGATGGGAATCCCCGATGGATACAAGGACCCAATGGGGATGGGGAAGAAGACAATTTTCAAATTTGACGGGGAATATGGACGGGGATAAAAATTCTAAATGGGGATGATATTTCCTGCCCAAACCAACCCTATTGCCATGCCTACCCAACACACAAGTCCAGTGAGATTACATCCTAAAATCAATTAGTAATAGGAAAATCAACTGATGAACTTAAATAGTGATCTTGTTTAGTCCAATTTTGAGACTTGGGAATACGTACTCTCAATATATTAAATATTTTAAATACATGAAAAGTTGCTAATTGCATTTGCCCCCTTTTGGTTGGAAGAGGTTCTATAATTCGACTAGCATATATTTATTTTATATAATAATAAACTTTTTTATAGTTATTTAATATTGAAGTTAATATGACATATATGTTTAATATTTTACCGTCTTTTGTAGATATTTATAGCAAAAATGTTTAAATGCATGAGATAACTCGGTGATAAATTCAGAGCTAATTGGATATTAAAAATGGTATGATATCTCAAATAACCAATTGAACTTTTTTAAAGAATATGTGCATTAGATGAAACATGTAACATCTCGGGTTACTAATGAAAATTCTTTTTGCATTTTTAAATAACAAAATTGTCTTTAATTTTATGGAGTCTTGTACTCCTAAGATCCGATTCAAGAGAGAACACTCTTCTACGAGAGAATTGAAAATACCTCTCTGTCGTCCGACCTCGAAAATTCAATGGCAAGACATGTTTGATCTTACTTGTTCTGATGAATTAAAAATTGTCTTAGAGCTTGATATTGCCATTCCAGTTATTGACTATACTTTATCTACTAACATGCAAGAGCTTGAGGCTGACTTAGAAAGGTATGATAATCCTCTCTTTGGCCAATCAGCCCATGCTATTAACTATGCCTAGTGAGTGGCTTCTACCTTCCTTAGTGCAAGCACCTGAAATTTAGTTGAAACCATTCCGCGATCACCTCAAGTATGCTTTCCATGGAGAGGATAACACCTTGCATGTTATTATCTCTAACAAACTCTCCAAGGAACAAGAGGACAAATTGGTGAAGGTGCTTAAGGAGAGTAAGACAACTATTGGATGGACTATTGCAAACATTAAAGGGTTTGCAAGTTATTTCCAAAATATTTGACTATGTGAGTCGACCCTTCCCAATTTTCTTCAAATATCTATCAGATGCATCCTTGGTCATGTCACGAACCCTTCGTGAGACCTTGCTCTTTTTCTTGTACTACAATCGCATTTCCTTTTGATCCACTTTGAGCAGGATTCTCGATTTTGTTCCTAAAGACAAAATGTAGATCCTTCCTTTAGGTTTCCAAAACCTCCTAAATCGTATTGATTGGAAAACTGTAGCTTTTGAAAGAGCTCTTACAAGATAGCAACGTGATGTTGTTGTGGGAATGTGGATGCTTGGATTGATTTGCGATTCGGGTCTTCATCGAGTGCGTCTCTAATTCTGAAACCATATGAGGAAGTGTAGATAATTTCCTCAAATTTCATACATGTAAGGATCATAATTTTTGACTTTTGTAGCTTCCTGAATATGCACCTAAATTTAGCTCTCATATGTATCACCCTCTTCCATGCAGTAGACTTGGGATGCCTTTTCACCCACTTTTTTGATGGTTTTTGAGTCTGGCGTCTGAAGATGAATTATAGTTCATCTCTTCAGCTTTCTAGCATTATGTGGATCACCTTATTCTGATAATCATTGCTTTCAAATAGTGGGTCGAAATCCTGTTCAGTAACTCTTCAAATGAAACGTACATCAGCCTCTTGAGAGGTGATTTCGACCCACTTAGAACGGCTTTCCAATCTGGTGTGTGAACGAGAAGATAAGTATACTTGATCTTCTTTTTGATGCCTCTTGAATCATCTCGATCTGATAACCATAGCTCTCGAATAACTTGTCACAAGATCATTAGATCAGGCATCGATTCCTATGGATGACCAAGTTGCTTTTTTTGTTGATCTCGACTTTGTTGCCCCATACATTCTCGTCTTCTCACACGGTGTATCGACCCACGAAATCACTCTTGGCCAGATTTAGCTTGCTTGGTTTCGCGAATTTGCCCTAGTGTCGAGCACGTATTTGCTTAGGGTTCGCTCCATGCCTCTACATGATCTGCTGATTTCGATGTCGTGCCCCTTATCTTCTTTCACAATCGTTGCTGCCACATTATTTGTGCATCCTAACTATGGTTGGATCGTCCCCGCTTGATTTTATCTCTATGCTCGTTATCTTCCTGTGCCTCAGCGAATCTGTCTCTTCCGCTCTTTCAATTGCGCCAAGTTTTGTACTTAGGGATTCAATCTCGCCATGACTCTCTCTTGATATCGTTCTTTCACCCACTTGTGGTCTCCTACTTGTATTTTGAATCCTCTATTCTTTGTGTCGGGTTCGCTAATAGGCTCGGGATAGATCACGGGACGACATCGAGCGGATGTGGTGGCTTGTAGACGACCTCGTGCGAGCACGGTTGGCGAAGGTGATCAGATTGGTTGGTTCGATTAGGACGCGGATTCGGATCGGGCTCGACTTCCTTAGATAGGATAACGGGGACGGCCTTGGCTTCGAATCGTGAGCGCTGGGGCTTTGATTGTGAGCAACTTCAAACACAAGTGACTTGGTGGGTCGCGAACAACTCGGTGGCGGGTGACTTCGGGTTTGGATGCATGGTTGCGATTGCGAGTTGTTTGGTTGGGACGCGGAGTCAGATTGAAATCATGGGGGCTTTGATCGACTGTGGCCGCTTCTTCGCTGTTCCAGCGGCTCTGATCCGTATGGTGAGCGCGAGATTGATCTTCTCTTCCCACAAACAGTGCCAAATGTTTCTGCATAAAAAGTTAGGGCAGAAAGGGGTGCAGAATTCAATATAGAAGAGAAGAATAATTTTACGTGAAAATTAGAGTCCACCTTTCATTGATCACCCAACCTTTTAAATAGTGGAAAAAGGGGGATAGGGTGTACTAATGAATTTTCTAGAGCATCTTTATTATCCTTTCTTATCTAATAAGATAAAATAATATTCTAATTTAAATTAGACCCAAAAAATTAGTTTAAACTATGCATAACCTTACATTAATTGAGTGTGCATAATCTTGCTACTAAGTGTATGTGAACATAGTTATAACAAAAAAGTGTATGTGAACATATATGTATACGTATTACCCTATAACTAGGTGTGAATCGTGATTTAAAGTCAAGCACACTCACTTACAAAAGGTCATCCATACTTAGGTACAAAAATTATACACATTTACTCAAATAATCATGTACACTGAACAACAAAAAATAATCATGTACACTCAATAACAATATTATGCACACTCGATTATATATTTCATCATACGTACTTGTCTAAAATAAAACATGCACAAATAGTTTATAAAACCATGCACATTCAGGTTACAAAATTACGCACAACTAATTATATAATCATGCACACTCATCCAAAAAACTATGCACACTAAGTGAAAAAGTTGTGCAGTGTCAATAATAAGATTACGCACAGGCGGTAACAAAATTATGCACAAACAGTTATAAGATTAGGCATAGTTAATTATAACTTAAAACACATTCGTTTATAATACGTGTTCTTTTCAAATAAAATTCAGTTATGCCAAAATTTTCCATTTTAATGATGCTTTAATCTGAATTGTCTTCTTTCGAGATCCAACTATTAAGGAATGAAATCATATCCTTTTATTACTATCTTATTCTCCTTATTTACCTATTGTATGTTAAGATGTAATATCAAGCAAATCCCTTACTTATAGCAGAGACATTGTAGTTTTCTTGTATTTAGTTTTGTACTCTTCTTCTCCATTTAATACATGTAACACACATTACAAAACTCCACTGCTTTCTCTCTTCCGCTTCTCTACTTCTCTTTATGGTATCAGAGCTTTAGGCTCTAATCAATTCTTATTCTCATTCCCAAACTCTTTTCTTCCCCATGGTGGATGGTGATTTAACAAACCAACAAATAGCCTCACAAACGGGGTCTCAAACGGGATCTCAAACAGGCCACATTCCTGAACCATGGGAGAGATCCTCACACCCTTTATTTATCCACCATTCGGATCAACCTAGAGCCATCTTGGTGTCACAACCTTTGATGGAGGATAACTACCTTACATAGCAACAATCAATGCTCATGGCTCTCACAATCAAGAACAAGAGAGGCTTTGTTGATGGAACGCTACTGATACCCCATGACAAACCGACGGAGGTGTCACAATGGGAGAGCTGCAATGTACTTGTCAAGACTTGGCTACTCGGATCCATGTCAAAGGAAATATCGAGTAGTGTGATTCACTACAAAAATGCAAGACAAATAAGGCTTGAACTAGAAGAGCAATTCTCACATACTCATACGGTGTCCTTGTTCCAAATTGAAACGGTCATACATAACTGTGAACATGGGTCGGATTCAGCTTCAGGATTTTTCAACAGGCTCAAGGCACTTTGGGACAAGAAAGAGGTCCTATGTGATTTTCCTCCTTGGATATGTACAACAGTTGATGCATTCAAGAAATTCATGGAAACACAAAAGACCATGAAATTCTTAATGGGGCTTAAAAAAAGCCATGCTCAAACTCGAAGCAACGTTATTACCCTCGATCCCTTAGTTGATCTGAATAAGGTCTTTGCAATGGTGCTTAGACAAGAAAAACAAGATTTCATGTCTAATGCCAAGGCTTCGGTTCCACTAGAAGTAGTAGCATTCTCGGTCAAAAAGGACGGCTTTGGGCAAGGGGATCGATCCAACAATGAAACAAAGTTCTGTGAAAAGTGCAAAATGCACAATCATAACACAAGGAAATGTCATGCCCATATCACATGCAGTTTTTGCAACAACAAAGGGCACTCGATCGACTATTGTCGCAAGAAAAAGAAGTCCATGGAGAATGGCCAATCTGTTTCGAATGTTAATTATGCAAGAACAAACAAAAACATGGGCTCCTTTACGCAAGAACATTGTCAACACATGATGATGTTCTTGCAATCAATGGCATCCAACCAAAGTGAACCACAACGCCTTGTAGCAAACACACCAACAAATGGACAAGCCTCGGTGAACTTTGCTGGTAACACTTCTGATCATAACAACTTTTCGGGTAAGACTTATTTTAAAAAAATTTCTGAACATCCATGGATACTAGATAGCGGGGCTAGTGATCATATTGTTTGTCATACATGATATCTCATTGATTCTAAGGATGTACAAAATCATTTTGTTCACTTGTAGAATGGTAAATTTGTCATGGTTAGTCATATAGGCAACATATCCTTTTCACCACATTTCAAATTGAAAAACGTGTTATGTGTGACAACACTACACCAGTTTGTAGATTTAGCGACCACAAAATATGGTCGCTAAGTAGCAACCATATAGACGCCAATGGTCGCTAATGTGGACATCAAAATGAGGAAAAAAATAAAACCACATTAGCGACCACATGGTCGCTAAAAAGGGCGTCCACGTGGTCACCGGGCCTATCTAGTTGCAATAAGTGCGCGGGGAAATTTCCCGCAAATAAGCAACGACCATGTGGCCGGTGAATGTAGCGACCACATGGTCGCTATATATGGAACCCATATCCGCGACCACATGGTCGCTATGTTTAGCGACCATGTGGTCTCCGCCACGCCAGCGACCACATGGTCGCAACATATAGCGACCATTTGGTCGCTGACATGGATAAGATGTTTTGGCGGGCGACATCAATTTTAGCGGGTAATTTCCCGCGTTTTTGGCGACCACTTGGTCACTAAAAACAGTAGTTCGAAAAATTGCCGCCATTTCAGCATATATACCTAGTTTGTAAAAACTTCACTCTCATTCCGCTTCACAACAACCTCATACATAAATAGCTCTCTTCCAAAATATTCACAAAAGAAAGAAACAATCAATCACAACTCTGAATTCGTCAATTTTTACCGACAACTTCACTAAAGGTATGTACTTAAAACTTATTTCTAATATTTCATTCTGTCATTATATTATTTTAGACAAATATTGTCGGTAGAAAGTTTTCGTTTATATAATTATAAGAGATTGTGTTATAGAATTTAATCACATATAGCATATAGCAATTGGTTATGTTATATATATGTGGTCTGATATACTGTTAAGTGGCGACCATATGGACGCTAATTAGCGACCATGTGGTCGCGAAATACATAGTAGCGACCATATGGTCGCTAATTAGCGTCCATATGGTCGCCACATACATGCTAATATGAACTTGAATTAATTTAATTATACTCTTATATTGAAATGCAAGAAGAAAAAATGCATGAGTGGATGTATGTGCGTAATATAAATGGTTTTTGAACAACGAGTTTTTAGCTGGCGTAGAGCAATTTCTCGAATTCTGCAAATCTATGGCGTCTTATGACCCATCCGAATTAAGGTGTCCGTGTCGGAGGTGCAAGAATAAGAAAATGAAATCTGTAGATGATGTGCATTATCACCTTGTTAAGGAAGGTTTTGTTCCTAACTATTACCATTGGGTTTCCTACGTCTAGACAGCTGAAATGTTCGCTGCATTGTTGGCCGAGTCTAGACAGCATGAAGGTTGTAGCAGTACTGATCCAGCACCACCGGTAAATGGTGGGAATGATAATCGAATGGAACAGATGGTATATGATGGTTTTAATGCCCGAAATGATTACACTATTGAGGATCCCGTGCAAAATGAGGATATAAGGCACGAGCAAGGGGAGCAATATTATAATGAAGCGCCCAATCCCGATGCACAACGTATGTATGACATGTTATCGGCCGCAAATAGGCCGTTGTGGCTTGGATGTGATACAACCCAGTTGGAGGGTGTATTTGAGCTACTTAGCCTAAAGTCTAAGCTAAGGATGACGGAGCACGGATATGACATGTTCTTCGTTAATTTGATTTCATTTAGTAAACTTGGTCATGACACTTCTCATATTACTATCTTCTCTAAGAATTCATGTTTTATCCAGGACCCGCATTCGGGGAGGGCGATTGGACGGGAACTGAGCACGATGGCCTATACCGTTTCAAACCACCAGAAAAAATCCAATGCAATGCCACCGCACAACCACCATCCCAACTGATTCATCAATGTATGGGACATCCCTCTTTCAAAGTTTCAAGTATAATTCCTTGTTTTGATAAAAAATTCTCCTTCTATGCATGAATTTTTTATTTTCCCTTTGGCCAAACAAACACGTACTGGTTTTCCTTTACATGTTACAAGTACTTCATCTTGTTTTGAGCTTATCCACATGGAAATTTGATATCTGTCTTTTTAGTTGTGTTTTTAGGGTGTGTTTTTGTGTGTTTGAGACTTTTTCTTTTAGTTTTGTGTTTTGTTTTGAGTCGTTTGTGTAGGTTTTCATATTTCCTTAAGATATGGAGTCTACATAAGCTTTGGTGGTGTTTTTATAGGTTTTGAAGATGTTTTGGAGCATATCTTGATGAAAGAAGGAAAGCACTTGAAGATAGCACTCGAGAATGAAGTGAAATCCGAAGAAAAGCATTCCAATAAAGACACTTAAGATCAAGTTTGAGCTTGGAAAGAGGTGGAGAAACTCTTTACAAAGACATAGAAAGAAGAATCGAGTCAAACGGAGTTGTAACGAATCTGCTACGCAAGTTTTACTCAAAGTTGTTTTCAATGGTGATGGAGGTCGATATCGACCCTGCCCAGGTCGATATCGAGGTGCGGAGAAGAGAAAAAATTCGAGAATTCAAAAGAGTGATCTACCGATCCCGACGGGGTTAATACTGAGGGTCCCGTGTCGGTAGAAGACTTTAGAGTCGGTGCAATTACTGTATTTTTATTCCTTTTTATTAGTTTCCTTTTATGTTATTAGATAGTTTTAAAGGGATATATCTTTTATTAGATTTATTTCCTTATAGAAGGGATATATCTTTTAAAGATTTATTTCCTTATAGATAGCTTCTAGATAGATTAGGTTTTTCTCTATAAATCCTCTTGTTCTAGGTTTAGTTTGAAGGAGGGTACAATTAACCTAGTTTAGGAGAGAGAAAGGAGAGAGGCGTGGGAGAGAGGAGAGGATGAGTTTGGATTGCTTGGGGCACAAGCAAGAAGATTGTGGGAGATTTTCTTGTGTTCTAAGACAAGTTTGGAGTTTTAATTCAAGTAAGCCTTTAGTTTGAATTCAATTATGTTCTCTTTCAATTGCTTTGCTTGTTTTTCTCCAATCATGAGTGAGTAGTCTTCTTTTCTAGGGTTGGGGTTAGAAACCCAACATGATTGTGCATGAATGGTGATGTGATGAATGAATTGAATGCCTTTTATCTATTTATCTACTTGTTTGTGCAAAAAGTTTTGACGAAAGTTGAAGTATTTCATGTTTATAACTTGATTGAAAGAGAAAGTTGTGAATTTGGATACGAGATAAAGTTTGAGACGAAAGTTGAGAACTTTAGATCAAAGCAAGTAGATTAAGTGAATTAATTTATGAAAATTGATTGATTTGCTTGATTAATTCAACGAAAGTTGATAACTTTATGTTAAAGGCATGATATTTATGATTTATGTTATTTGAAATTGCATGATTGTGTTGTGGTGAATTCCTATCCTAGAGTTTTTCCTTATTTTTGAGTCAAGTTTAATTTCCGGTTGCCTCGATATCGACCCTGCCCAGGTCGATATCGACCAACAATTTTCCCCTTTCTTTTTGCTGTTTACTTAGTTTTTCTGCTGCATTCATACCTCGATATCGATCCTGACAGGGTCGATATCGACCCCTTCCAGTGCATTTATTTAGTTGTTTTGCTTTGTTCTTTGCTTCGTTTTGCCTTCTCTTTTGCTTTTTAGTTTAGTAATCAAACATATCCTTGCTTCTCGTGGACGATCCTGACTTCTCTATACACAGTGGGGTCTTGACTACAAATTTATTTGTTGTCGGGAAACCCTATTAACAACATTTGGGGCGGATATCTTGAACTATCACTTATGGGTGCACAATATTTTTAACCATTTTCGATGACTATTCTCGTTTTACATGGATATTTCTTATGAAAACTAAAGCTGAAGCACGTAATCTTGTGATTCATTTTATCAACCTCTTTAAAAATTAGTTTGGCAAATGTATTAAAAAGGGTTATAAGTGATAACGGTCCCGAGTTTAAGTGT